>BSWB01000006.1:37937500-39270000 GCA_033239125.1 Fagopyrum homotropicum | reverse complement strand
AGAAGGAGACTGGTACCTTATTATGAATCCGAGTGAAGAGTGATGGCTTTGTTACATGTTGCCAGACAAGTAGTGTGGAATTCTATACTAATGGAATACTCTATGGTGAGTTTTCAGGATGGATTAGTAAAGAATTAATGATGTAATTAAAGTATTGTGCATGGCCTGCACTAGAAAGCTCAAAGTGAGTAACTACCATCCTGAGTCAAAGATACATAAGAAAGAGAAGCGACAAGAGCATACTTGCAACCTAGTAACTGTGCTTAAAGAAAGCATAATCTCGGAGTAGATTTTATGTGTAACATTATGTCGGAACAGAGCCTAGTTGCATTTTGAGTTAAAGGGATATTACTAGTCTGATAAAAGTGGAGGGTACAAGAGTTCAATGTTGACAGTGTGTTAGCATGTATCGAGCATTTATGATCAAATAATTGTGATATAGGAACGCTTTGTGTCTAATACCGTCATTCCGGACATATTCTGTGTCACTTAAGGTCTTGGGTAATGCGTGGGAAGCCTGGGTTAGAGCTAACGATATATTAGAGATCTATAAATAATATAACAATGCCAAGTGAACAAAGAGGATGACCACTAGATTTGATTTTATTTGTCTCGAGTGTTAGACCTGAAAAGGGTAAAGGTGACGATTCCTTACATGAGGAATAAGATGACTGAGTAATATTAAAAGACAAGACCAAGTGGGTCGTGATACGAAGAGCATTGAGCATTTGGTAAGTGTTGGTGGATGTCCAAGACCTTGGACCTGAGTGTGTAGTCAGAACCTTTTCAGAAGGCCGGAAGCAAGTGGTCATGACGAAGGGAAAAAGTTGAATAGATTATTTTCCGTAGGGTCCTTACAGGATGTAGAAGTGAGTTGTGTAAGACAACCATTAGAAGTTTTAAAGCGGTTTAAAAGTGACTGATGGACTAGTACTCATCACCCTATTGGAGAGTGCAGCTTCAGTTTTCCACAGAGACTAAGTTTGGGAACTGAGTTTGAGATTTTCAGTTGGAGAAATACCTACCAGACATGAGTTAGGTGATCAGATTAGAGGAGCAGACAGTTAAGCCGGATGATACCGGTGAGATATCCGGTAACCACTCTAGAACGTGGTGGCAGACGCTTGTGATGTAAGTACCTGAAAAGATTTAAGATTTAGTGGTTTTAGGAAAAGCTGATAAGGCTACCTAAGATATCGGGATAGTAAATGACGTAACCTTTCAAAGACCTATGTAGCGATAGTTGTAACCTCGGGAGTGACGAGTTAGGGCTTGACCTTGTATGTGTGATATTGTTTGACTACTTGTTCATTTCATGATTGAGTGCTTAGTTAGTGATGTGTGATTTTGGTAACCTTGATGTGCGGGATACTTAGATGTGGAAACGATGAGACTTTTGAGTAGTGATCAGATATACCCGTTTAGTGCCTTAAAGGCCGATCAGGATTGTCTTACCCTAAGTTTCGGGACAAAACTTATTGTTAAGGGAGAATTGATGTAATAACCGAAAATTTTCTTCCGACTAGTCCCGAAACAATAAGAACTTGACCGATTATGACGTTTTCGGCGCTTTAGTTCTTTAGTATGGATTCCGACATTATGTTGCCTTCTTTTAAGTTTCGGGACGAAACTTATTTTAAGGGGGTACTGATGTAATACCCGGAATTTTTATTCAGTTTAATTCCGAAGCAAATCGGACTTCGAGCCGTTGACGGTTTTCCATTCTATCTAGTATTCCTTTCTTCACGAATTTTATTTTATGTAGAATTTAATTCACATAAAATGATAAAATTATATCAAGCTCTAATTCTTATAATTATTTATCATTTTATGTAGAATTTAATTCACATAAAATGATAAATTTATATCAAACCCTAGTTATTATAATTCATTCTTATCGATGACTTTAGACGAGATTATGACAAGCTGTGACGAGATCATGACTAAGCTGAGATGAGGCAATGACAAAGCCCGACAAACCTGTGACAAACTCATTCATGGGCCTGACAAGGCCATGACGAGTTTTGACAAGTTTTTGATAAACTATTCAGCCCATCTTTCTTACAATTATTTCAGCCATCCTTCTTGCAATTGTTTCAGCCCATCCCTTTGCTATGATGGCCTAGCTACCCACAACCCTCCAGCCCACACGGACCTGCTGTCGCCCAGCCATCCTCGCACAACAGCTCAGCCTGTTTACGAGTCCAGTAGCAGCCTTCTTGCAGCCCGTACAACCCAGTTCGCAGCCCACAGCAGCCCACTCTCCTATGCTTCAGCCAGTGCAGCGCCAGCCCACTCCTATGCTTCAGCCAGTGCAGCGCCAGCCCACTCCTATGCTTCAGCCCAGAACCTTGCTCATGCTAGCCCAGCTACACGCTCAGCCCAGGAGGATGTAACAGCCGGCCCTTCCTCTCCCTTTTCTTCACAACGTAACCGATGTTGAATTGAAGGAGAGCTGCTGTAACGACTCCTTAATTCACACAGCAGATCCATTCAGCCTGCACGTTTCCTTACACCTCTCTACGTACAAAAGCTTGATCTGAAGCAGCCGTTCAAGCGTTCCTGCACACAATAACACAACAACTAACGTCCTTCCTCTTCCTACTCTTATATTTGTGCTTGTCGAGTCTCTCTTGTTGGGTAAACATATCCCCTCCCTTATCTACATTGCACTCTCTATATATATGTGCTGATGTGTTCCATTTGAATCCTAGAACCTTTCATAACAACCATGGAAGATAGCTAGAAGGGCTGGGAATTTTCTGAGTTTTCGGAGGTGACGAACAGTCTACTTGGCGTCACGATTTGGGTAAGTTAGAATCCTCTTTTTTGGCTGGTTTTCGGATATGTCATAGACAGTAGTACATAGTATAACATACTAAAATTTGGGAAGAATCGGAGTTACGGTTTGAGAGTTATTGTGTTCCAAATTTGACGCCTCATGCAATTTTTATATATGTGCTGAGTGTTGGGGAAAACAGCAAGTGATGCTTCTTTGTGAGATGGTTTTGAATAACCTCTTGATCTCCGTTGAACTTGAATTTTGGATATGATATGGTTGACATATTGTTGTAGAATATATTAAAATTTGAGAGGAATCCAGCGAGTGATTTGGGATTTATGATTTTTCAAAGATTGAGTCGTAAGCAGTTTTTCTGTTGTGCTGAAATTCGGTTTTGTGAGATAGTTTTAAATAGGATTTTGATCTCCTTTGCGGCTGAATTTTGGATATATTAGAGATAAGATTTTATAGTAGAACATATCAAAATTTGGGATAAATCCAGCGAGTAGTTTAGGAGTTATGATTTTTCAAAGTTAAGATAGTGTGCTGCTTGTTAAGTGTTGTAACCAACTTTAGAAATTTTTGTAGAAGCGATGCTTTAACAGTTTTAAGAAATTCGTTCTCCTATGAGTAGATGGGATATCATAGATGATCTAGGGAATTATTTCGGAATTTTTATAAGATTATTCGAATTTTATATTTGAAGTTGTAGTTGGACTTTAGTGACTTTTCGGGAAATAGAAAATGGGTAATTTTTCTAGTTGCTACCTAAAATCATCCTAGGGAGTAGAATATGGTTAGTTAGCCTCAAATTATAATTTAAGTACATATTTCGAGTTTTTGGAAGTTCCGGGACTAAGGGTAAAATAGTCATTTTACCTTAAATAAACACTATAATAACTTCTGCACATAGAATCGTATATCTTAAGAGTTTTAGACTTATAAGTATCCAGGGAAATGTGTTGACCCACGTGCCTCCTCTGACAGACAACTGAGTTCTGCACTTACGGATTTAGTGGTGGTTAAGAGAGAGTCGAGATTTGATTCTGGTAAGTCTACGAACTTACTTAGTTGGCTTCTTGTATGAGTGTAATGTGTATGAGTGGTGTTTGTTAGTTATGATAAACAACGAAACCGGATTAGGCCGGCTTTATTATTTACGTAATTGACCCAAGTGTATGATAACGGGTCGTGACATCATCTACCTAGCTCTTGCGAGAGTCTAGGAGGTTCCCTTCGACCAGCCCAGTCCGGTAGACGGTCAGATGCATTAGTACCATTCCGCGTTGGTAAACGGGGACAGGGGCAAGGTTTGGAAATCCCTCGTGTCATAAAATAAGTATCATTAGTAATGACCTATCACCTAATTAAAGATAATAAAAGGATTGAGTGTTGCATGTTGATTGTGTATGATGTGTGATTGTGCTTTTACCTTTATACTTATGCATAGAATGTTAGCTAATAGTTTTATACCGCTTGTAGATGCCTTGCAGGTTAAGACAGTTGTAGAGAGATCCGGAGAGAATGGTCAGCCGGGTCCACGTACTCATTTAGTTGGGGACGAGGTTGTCTTATATACTTCATATGCGTCGTTTTAGTACCTTTGATTTGTAAGGTTGATACATATTTTTCATGTATATATTGTTTAAAGTTTTCAAATGTTTTTAATACTTTTGTGCCTTGTTGTAGGATCCAAGTTAAATTGTTGTCAAACTAAGGTCGGGACCCATTGTGAGGTCCTAACCAGTAGCTCCCCGAGTTCTCAGAATTTGGGGTGTTACAAGGGGTACTTATATCTTTCTCAACAATAAACAATGGAAACCAAAGCCAGATTTGTGTGAAATCGGTAAAAGGAGAAGAGGTTAGGGTTTTGGAACGAAATACCCAGATTCTGCAAATTAGGAGTGTTTTCCTTGTTGTTTGATGCTTGGAAACTAATGCTCTTGCTTCCTCCGGTGTAATCGAGCCAAGAATCGTGGAAAACGAGCAAGATTTGAAGATTTGAGGATTTGGGCACGCCGCGGTCGAGGTCATTGTTGGGAGGGAAAAGTGAAGAGAGAGAAAACCCTCTTCGCCTTTTATACCCCTCACTGACTTTGATTTCACCTCGGTCGAGGTGGTCCCAACCGACCGAGCCTCGGTTGCCTCAAGAACATCTCGGTCGAGGTGCTGGGACAGCAACCGAGATGTGTCTCAGTCAAGCTCCGTCTTCTCAATTTCTCGAATTTTTGTCCTTCCAGTGTAGCTCCTGAGTTGTAATCCTTCCTTAAAAAGTACCTGGTTCTTGTCTAGAGGACTCAAAAACAAAACGAAACGACTATCTAAAACTAAGCCAAAAAAGGGAAAAGAAAGCAATACCTTGGGTTGCCTCCCAAGATGCATTTGGTTTAAGGTCACTAGCTGGACCGTACACCATCCTCAAACAAGATATAGTGGTACAATCTCCTCATCCGGGACTTCCGGTCGGTACTACTTCAGTCTATGACCGTTAACCTTAAAGCTTCCGCTTGTTTAACCCCAAATCTCAAATGCACAATAGGGAAAAACAGTTTTCACAACGTAAGGTCCTGTCCATCTAGATTTCAACTTTCTTGGAAAGAGGCGGAGGCGGGAGTTGAAGAGTAGAACTAGATCTTCTTCGTTGAACTCCTTAGGAATGATATGCTTGTCATGCCATCTCTTCGTTCTTTCCTTGTAGATCTTGGCATTCTCATAAGCTTTTAAGCGCAACTCCTCCAGCTCATTGATGTCTAATAGTCTCTTCTCTCCTGCTTCCTTGATGTCGAAATTCAACCACTTGATTGCCTAATATGCCTTGTACTCCAGCTCAACAGGTAGATGACAAGACTTCCCATATACCAAATTGTAAGGGGTGGTACCTATGAGAGTCTTGAATGCGGTCCTATAAGCCCAAAGAGCATCGTCCAACTTCATAGACCAATCCTTCCTCGCCCTAGAGAAGGTCTTTTCTAGAATTGCCTTGATTTCTCTATTCGAGATCTCAACCTGCCCACTAGTTTGAGGGTGATAAGGGGTTGCTACCTTGTGGGTTACCCCATACTTCGATAGAAGTGCCTTGAACTTCCGGTTGATGAAATGTGTCCCTCCATCGATGATGATCATGTGTGGTGTCCCAAATCATGGAAGGATAGTCCGATTGAAGAACTTCACAACCACCATGGCGTCATTAGTGGGGGAGGCAATGGCTTCCACCCATCTAGAGACGTAATCAACAGCTAAGAGAATGTAGAGGTTCTCTGCGGATGATGGGAAAGGTCCCATGAAATCGACTCCCCATACATCAAAAATCTCAACCTCCTGAATATTGTTGAGTGACATCTCGTTCCTTTTAGACAAGTTCCCTGTTCTTTGGCATACATCACAAGAAACAACAAACGTTTGCACATCCTTAAATAATGTAGGCCAAAAGAAACCAGAATGTAATACTTTAGCGCACGTCTTATGAGCGGTAGCATGTCCCCCACAAGGAAGCGAGTGGCAATGCCGTATGACACTAGCAACTTCATCCTCCGGAATGCATCGTCGAAGCATCCCATCCGGACCTCTCTTGAATAGTAGAGGTTCATTCTAGTAGTAATGGTGTACATCCTTGAAGAATTTCTTCCTTTGAACGTACGTCAATCCGAGCGGTATTTCCTGACAAACAAGGTAATTGACAATATCAGCATACCAAGGCTCTTTACCATCAGAAACTTGGCGGAGCCACTGCTCGACCAACTGTAAGTGACTCTCAGAAAACGAGTTAGATTATTTGTCGTCCTCAGTTAACAACATCTCGCTTGATGTCTCGGTCAGTGTCTGAGGTCGGTGACCGAAATGTTCTTCAGATAAGAACACCTCGCTTGGTCCAGGAAGTGCCTCGGTCGAGGTACTGGAACTGGGACCGAAACCTAATTTGCTTTTCTTCTCCTGGATTAGTTTCTCAATTTTAGCTCCTGGATCTGCTTCCAATGCTTTTAAGCTCCGTAAATCTGCATCACAAGAGACATCTATACCTTCCTCCATTAAACTAAAACTAAGAACTCTTTCAAGAGGATCGTTAATAAGGATAGAGCATACCAATTCTCTTGATTCTTCTTCGTCATAGATGTTGAAGATGTCATCCTCCAGCGGCTCTCCCTTCATTGCAGAAGCAATGCAAACTCCACATGATCTCCGCCAATATTGAATTTCAACTTGGCGTTCTTACAATCCACATTGCAACCCGAAGTTGCTAGAAATGGTCTCCCGAGAATGATAGGAATGGGATAATCTGCGGGAATGTCAAGCACAACAAAGTCTATAGGTAAGTAGAAATTACCTAACTTGATGGGAACGTCCTCCAAAATACCCATGGGACGGGTAATGGAGCGATCTGCCATGTATAGCGTCATCTTCACCGGCTTGGGCTCTCCAAGGCCGACTTTCTCACATAGCTCCAGCGGGATGATAATCACACTGGCTCCTAGATCACATAATGCATCATAAGTTACATCCCCAACTTGAATGGGAATGCAAAATGAACCCGGATCCCTTAATTTAGGTGGCATCTTCTCCTTCATGATTTGAATAAATTCCGAAGAATTAGATGTCATCCTCACTTCCCCAAAATCTTCCAGCTTCCTCTTCCTTGATAGAATCTCTTTCAGAAACTTCCCATAGGCGGGCATCCCTTGAATGGTATCAAGGAAAGGGATGTTAATATGTAGTTTATTCATTAGGTCTAGAAACTTACCAAAATGCTTGTCTAGATGTGCCCTCTCCCTTGATTGAGGGAATGGAAGTGGTGGTTTATATGCAGGAGCTGGAACATAAACTTCAGATTTATCTTTCGCTTAATGCGCTCCGCATCGGTTGGCACCTCGACCGAAGTGTTCGTCTGGTCGTGGCTCGACCGAGGTACTAGGTCTGCAGTTTTCAATCCACTGGGTGTTGTAATTGCCATAATATGTCCCTTAGGGTTGCTCTTTGTCCTTGATGGGAGTTTCCCTGGATCTTTTGGCGCTTCATTCGCCTTGTTGAAGAATTGTTGCTCTAAGGCTTTTTGTGCCTTCGAAAATGAATTCATTGATGTCTCGATAGCGTTGAGCTTGATCAGAATTGCCTCCAGCACAACATCATTCTTTTTTGGCTGGGACGAACTTGATGAAGGCTCCTGGCTTCTCAATGGAGTAGAAGAAGAAGAGGGGGCGTTAAAAGCATTATTAGCATGAGAATAAGGGTTACCGGAATTTTGTTGATTAGATCTCCAATTGTTGTTGTTGGAGTTTCTATTGTTGTTGTAATTGTTGTTCCGCGGACCTTGATAGTTGTTTCTTCCTTGATATCCTCCATCTTGTTCCTTCTTTGTTTGAGCTACTAAAAGCTCCTTCAATGCTTTTACTTTATTGCTAAGCGAGGTGAGTTGAGCTCTATTTGATGATGTGTCTTGGAAGCTAACTCTCCTTACTCCATTTTCAGTTCCTTGATGGGAGTACTTCTCTATGTGTAAAGCTTGCTTTTCAATGAAATCCCAAGCTTCATTTATTTGCATATCCATGAATGTGCCGGTGGAAAGTAGTTGGAGATTGAATTGAGTAGCTCCATCCAAACCCTTGAAATAAACTTCTAGCAACTCGATCTTTGGAATCCCATGATGTGGGCAATCCAATAGAAGAACTTTGAATCTTTCCCATGACTTGGACAAACTCTCCTTGTCCTTCATAATAAAAGAATTGATCTTTCCTTTCAATTCAGCGGTCTTAGAGGGAGGAAAGAATTTAGTAGGAAACTCCGTAGTCGTCTCTCCCCAAGTGTTGATTTTTCCGGCCGGAAGAGATTGATACCAAGCAAGTGCCTTGTCTTTTAAAGAGAAATAGAAAGGACTCAACTTGTAGTTGTTATTCTCCACTCTTGAAGGTCTCAAAGTCTCCATCAAAATCTCATAATTTTGCAAGTGCTGATGTGGAGACTCTCTCTCCAAACCTCCAAATTGACATTGTCGAGTCATAGTTAGAACTTGAGGTTGAAGTTCATAATCATGCTCAGCTGGATCACCTAGGTTGACTCCTGAACGCCTGACTTGCTGATTAGGGTCCATCCACTGTCCTAGGGTTTATGGAACTCCAGCAAAAAGAACGTCGGATAGGCATCCGAGGTGGTAAGTGTACCTCGGCCGGGGCAACATGAACTGGGTCTTGCCTCGGTCGAGGATCTGGGACCAGTCGAGGCAGAAACTGGGCCCTTACAGCGGATATATCTGCTTCAATTCCTTATGTTCTTGTGCAAGTCTCGTCCTTCTCTCGCTGCAGTTCTTCCTTATTGAGGCGTAGTTGTTCCAATGCCTCCTTCAATTCGTCTTCAAGATCTCGTTTGTCTTGATTGGCCATCTTAGCTTCTTTTCAATCTTCTCTTGTAGGTCTTTTCTAGTTCGGGATCGTAGGGAACGATTTCCTTTCCAGCACGAGTTCTTCGCATAAACCTAAGGAAAGATCCTACGAAAACACTCAAGTAAAGTAGTCAAAAGAAACAAGGGCAATAGCCTCGAAAGACAACCAAAACCGGCTTGGTCTAGACCAAGTCCCCAGCAACGGCGCCAAAAACTTGCTCGCTCCAAAAGGTGTGTGCAAGCTTTAAAATTTATAACCCAAGAAGTATGCTTGAACAATATGCGAACCCGCAGTGTACAGATCAATTGTAATAAAAGCAAGAATTCCAGGGGTCAAACATAGGGACTATGATGAAACAAAGATCGCAAATCAGGTTGTCAAATAACTAATGACCACAAATTAAGGCAATCAAAGATGATATAAAAGTCAGAAAAAGGAAATGTGGATTCTAGGGATTAAAGCATCCAGTTGTGGTTCCGACTCAAGATCTCAAAAGATAACATGGACAAAGCTGAGATTTGCAAAGGGAAGGTGTTTCTAAGGTGGGAATAGATCACCGGGTAAGTCTCACTACTCACTATCCCAAACCAAAGCTCCTTTTACCGGGTAAGTCTTAAGATGCTAAGGAAAGGAACTATAATCTCAAACCAACACACCACCCAGGGGAATAGAATCAACCTTTATCGGGTAAGTCTCAGGCTAACTCTCAAAGATGGGATGAAGGCACACTCAAACCCCAATAAAGGATAAACATTTATTACTTATACTCAGGATATTGGGTAAACAAACAGAGGAATCACCGGGTAAGTCTCATCCTAGGCTTGCGTTGAACCAAGAAAGGTGTATTTAAGATAGAATTTGGCAAACATAAACTCTTAACTCATATGAGGTTCAGGAAAGGTTCACCTCGCTCAGTTATATTCCATCCCGGCCGAGATGTTCAATACCTGACCGAGGTGTTCGTCGGTTAAGGTAAAGGCTCGAGCTTTCAGGATTCACTGGGGTTAAGATCATTCTATCATCGTCTTTCCCACAAATTTCAGCCAATCACCCTAGAATCGCATAAGAAATTTAGCCAACAATCATCATGATAACAATAATCAAATTTATAAGAAAGGAATCAATATTCAAACAAGAAAAACTTAAGATAAAGGTCTCAAAAACTGAATCAAACAAATAACAATCAGCGTTCCTCAAGTCACAATCAGAAAAGACAACAAAACCAAAAGCAATCTAAGAAGATCTTACAAACTCCTTCAAAAGTCAACTTCAACTATGATTCCTTCCTTCCTTGAACTTCACCCTTCAAACTTCCTTTAATTCTTGCTTCAAACTTCCTTCAAAACTCCAGAAAATCCAGGATGCTCCAAGCATGGCTGAATTGTAGAAAATCAGCCCTTTATATAGGAGAATTATCTTCCAAAGATAAGATATCTTAAAAAGATAATTTCCTAGAAAAAATATCTATATCTCTCAAAATATATCAGCCAAATATAATATCTTCCTTCCAGAAATCCAGCAAAAAATATATGATATTCTCCTTTCAAAAATAGAAGATCTCATCCAAAAATAAAGATCTCGCCGGCAACAGGGTGTTCGCCTCGGTCGGGACGCTCCTCAAGATCACCTCGGTCGAGGTGGTATTGTAGCTGACTGAGGTGAATCTCAGTTGAGTGTAAATCATCACGAATCAGGTCCAAAATCAATCTACTTAATCATTTCTATGCTTTATGAGATCTTCTCAAAACTCCAGAATGTAGCTCCAATGACTACTTAACTTCCTTAGCTCCATTTCGGTCCAAAACGTGCCAATTTCCCTACAATCACAACGAAACTAGGTGTAGACCTCGATTCCTGCAAAGGTAGACAAAACAACAATATAATCAAAGAATATACATCCATACATGCAGATTTATGAAGATAAAACGTCTAAATCAATCCCAAAATATAGACTATAATACATGCTATCAAGCAGCCACCGCCCCCGCGACCTTAGAGGTCCGCGGTCACAAAAACTTAGTGTTTCCGCGGTTGCGGCGAGGCTTAGCCGCGGGTGCAGCAGGTCGACAATTCGCATGAGATCTATTTCTTAACCGTCGTTTGTCCTTCCTGTTTAAGGATAACTCAGTTCTTTAGATTAGGTTTCCTTCCTCTCCAGCCGACGTTCCAAAACCCTAGCAAAAAAAGCATTCATGTAAACTTCCTTTGATTTCTTTATTCTTCTATCTTGCTTCTCCTCTCATTTGTTCTCATTGATGCCAGCGACATCATCGATCTCCCGTATTCATGTAGTGGCCTTCCAGTCAAACAAAGGACCGTTCTTGGGAATCCTTTGATAGTGGTAAGTAGATCTTCTTCTTTTTTCTTCCTCTTCCTTTCTCTTCCTGGTCTTCCCTTGGAATCTCTTGATGTGTTGTTCTTATCTGCATGGTGTGTATTGGTGGAGTCTAGTACCTTGTTGGTACCCTAGACTCGAAGGAGACAATTCATAGAGGAATCACACAGACAAAAGAAGTTCAACGACGGTTCTGAAGTTTGCCCGCACCCGCGCCTGTGTATCTCCGCACCCGCGCCTTTCTGGAGTTACCGCCCCCGTGGATCAGTGTCACGCGGTCGCGGCGTCTCGAAATTTGTCACACGCCCGCGCCCATTCTTTCCCGCGGTCGCGCCTTGCCTCTTGTGGGTACCGTTTTGTGGTATGTCACTTCCTTCCTTTCTTCATTGTTGATCCTATAGTTTTATCATGCTAGGTTGGACCCTAGCATAACTAGTGAGAATGCCAGTTAGTGGCTTGTGGATTCTTAGGTGATTGTGGAAGTAGGATGACAAAGTAAAGCTTGTTTTGTGGTAGATGATCTCGTGAGGATCCCGAGACTAGGATAAGGGATATCCTATCATATTGTTATATGATCTTGTAGAGGTCATTGAGACTAGAAGTAGGTGTAATAACCGGAAATTTTGTTTCCGATAATTTTCGAGTCAAACCGGACTTTGACCGGTTTGGGACTTTTTTCCGTCGCCTTATCTTTTATGTGAGCTTTTTAGGTTCTTATATGTATAAATCCCTACCTTTATGGCATTTTAGTTTAGAAGCGTTTAATTCATGAAACGCTTGCCATCCGAGCCCGTTGGGAGACAAGCCGGTGGAGCCCATGAAGGCTTGCCATCCGGGTCATGAGGAGAATTCCGTGAAGCCCAACAATTACTTCTCCCTCCGCATAACTTCACTTGGCAACCCTAACTCCTCGGATTCAATTTTGCTCACCCCTAAAAGTGGTGGGTGATATCACCCACCAATAAAAATCAAGCATTCAACTTTTTAACTATATTATTTAGTTCCTTGATATATAACAACATGTATTACAATTTTTTTTAATTTAAAATACTTTATTTTGATTGGTGGGTGATATCACCCACCACTTTTAGGAGGTGAGCAAAATTGGATCCTAACTCCTCAATGAACATCATCGCTTCCTCACAACCCTTGCCATCTCTCTCTCTCTCTCTCTCTCTCTCTCTCTCTCTCTCTCTCTCTCTCTCTCTCTCTCTCTCTCTCTCTCTCTCTCTCTCTCTCTCTCTCTCTCTCTCTCTCTCTCTCTCTATATATATATATATATATATATATATATATCGCATCCGCACCATCATCAATCGTCCCTCTTCTCTGCATCTCCACCACTTCATCCTCCCCATCGGCACACCGGAGCAACCGTCCACGCTGCCGATACTAGCAGCAGACCGACGCCTCTTCCTCCCCTCTCTTGTGCCGTTTGGGTCTACAACCAGCTGCAAACATTCTCCCTCAACCTTCGTCTTCAATCGGGCACACAATAGTCGACCCTTCTCCGGTTGTCATCTTCAAGCCATCAACGAGCCACCTTTAATCTCGTTTGCATCTACGAACCCAACAGCCAGAGCATTCGGCATGCCTTCGTCCTTCGTCTTCACCATTGCGCAATAGTAGGAGAAAACAGCACCGCGGGCGCGCCTCAACCCTAGCCGCGGGTGCGCGAGACGTCCAAGACCTTGGGTGCGGCAACTCTAAGCCGCTGGTGCGGTTGCCCGATACGTGGGTGCGGCGTCCCTCTGAGCCACAGATGTGCCGATTTGGATCCGCGGGTGTGTCCCATCGACAGTGACCCCTACTCCATCTTCTTCCTCGTGCACGTTAGCACGCTGAGTCCGTCTAGTTGGGTAAGGACCTCACGCCTCATCTCTGCAATTCCCTCTATATATATACTAATGGAAGCCCCCATTTATGTCCTTTAACCCTCCATAGCAGCATTGGAATATGACTAGAGGAGTTGATGCATTTCTGATTTTTTTAAGGATGACGATCAATCAACTTCGAGTCGAGATTTAGGTAAGCTAGACTCTTGAGTCGAGATTGAGGTAAGCTAGACTCTTCCTTTGTTGCTAACTTTCTGATTTGTTATAGTCGGAGTTGTATAGCAGAACTTACTGAGAATTGAGAGGAATCCGTTAAGTGGTTTAGGAGATATGGTTCTCCAAAGTATAGATCTCATGCAGTTTTATAAGTTATGCTGAAATATTCTAATTGTTGAGAAAATTGCTTGTTATGTAGTTTTGTGATACATATTTGAATGGGTTATATACCTCTGATGGACTTGATTTTTGGATATGTTATTTATGCTTATGCATAGTTGCATATATTAAGTTTGGAGAGAGATCCAACGTCTAGTTTCGGATTTGTTATGTCCCGAAGTTAGGTATAAGTATAGTTTGGTTTTGCTAGGTTTAGGTTTGTTTTCTTGGAGATGGTTTGGGATTTAGTAGTAACCTGTTAGTTGGAACTTAGTTAGTTTAGGTTAGGAGTTGAGAGACAGGGATCTTTCAAACTTACTAGATCTTTTCTTTTTAGAGTTGGAATTTTTGTCTTGTGGATTCAACGGAAGTCCTTGAGACTAGGATTGGGAAACCCTAGCATATCGTTATATGATCGTGTGAGGAACATTGAAACTAGAAGTAGTAACTTTCTAGCATGTTGTTATATAATCTTGTAGAGATCATTGAGACTAGAAGTTGAGGATTTCTAGCATATCGGATAGTGGTTGATTTGTGTGTCTTGTTTGATCAAGAGAAGAGTAATTTCCTACAGGAAGTTGAGCGTGATATTAGATATGGTATTATCTTGAGACATGTAAGTCCCTTGTACTTATGTTCGCTTAAAAGTGTGCGTGACAAAGTCTTGAATTTATATCTAGAACTAAGCAAAAGCGAACCCGCAATGTACGGAACAACAATAGTATTGCAAGAAATTCCAGAGTCGAACTCAAGGATTTGGTGAGAATAAATTCAATTCGAAGATCGTTTATCAAGAAGTAAAAGCTTTTGTAAAGATGTTAAGAGACAAATGATTCCAGGGATTCAAGTATCCGACTGCGGCTTTCGATTCAAGACATTCTAAAGATCATAGTACGGAGTTGATGTTGCCAAGGTTATGTGTCACTAAGGAAGGAATAATGTACGGCAAAGTTCCACTACTCACTTAACCTAACTTAAAAGCTCTCAACTTGAAGGATGTTGAGTCTCATCAAGAATATTACTCAAAGAAAGGTTTAACACTCAAACCACTCACTAAAACCCAAGGATGTGACTCTCGAAGATAAAGGTGAAGGACACACTCAAACCTTAATAGAGGATGTTGAGTCTCACTATTACCCAAATCTTGTAAACTTTTGTAACCAAGTGAAGAATCAATGATGAAGTCTCTCCTCACACTTGGATAAGGGTTAAAAAGGTTAATCAAGGTTAGGATTTAGGCAAGGTTTAACTTTGGTTAAAGGATAAAGCATAAAGGTACATCAGCTAAGAAAAATCGCCCTGTTCTTGACAGAAAATCGGCCGATTTTCCTGTAGAATAACCCGATTTTTTCGCAACTGCAAAGGTTAAATCTCAACTCTCAGGGTCCAAAAGGTTAAATGAGTTCAGTCTATCATCATATATGCATCAATCATCAACTATTCTCCCTAGGTTCACAAGGTTCATAGCCAATCATTTTCATTTTTGAATCAAAATCAAGATTGAATAAAGAAAACTAAGAAAGAACTAAACTTTTGCATAAAACTTGACAAATCTTCATAACGTGTAATCAATCCTTTAAAACTCCAACAAAATCTCTTAAAGCACTCAATAGATTGTATTCACAAACCACAATAACGAACAATAATCAAGGATCTCACACCCTTCTTGGTTCTTCAAGAACTCTATCTTCTTTCCGCAACTTGCTTTCTTTCCAAGAATGATCTACAATGATCTTTCCTCCACCGTCAATCTTTGATGATGTCCAACCTCCCCCTTCCTGTCTCCTAGGGTTCCAAGATAACCCAGAATTCCTAATGGGCTGCAAGACATGTCCCTCTTATGGCCCAATGCTTAGGGCTTTTGAACGTTATATTTTTTAGACGGTTATGGAGAAAAATCGGTCTATATGGGCAATAAATCACCCGATTTTTCTACAGGAAAATTGGTCTATCAAGCATAAAATCACCCGATTTTCCTTAACTGAGAGTGCTCGTCTTTTGGCTTGTTTTCCACTTTTTTGTGTGACTCTTCTACGCACTTTCCTTGCTCCTCATGACTCCTCAATGATCCTTTATGCTTCCTTAGCATCTCGAGCTACTCCTTGCTCCATTATTTCCTCCAAATCCATCATTTTCACCTATAATTCAATCAAAACTCGTGTTGACCTCTATTTTCAAAATATGTACAAAACAAATCTTAAAAGGCACACAAATCTCTTCAAATGTATGAGAAACTGAGGTAAAAATTCACAATATGCATGATAATAATGGTATTTAATTCATGTCATCAACTTACTTAGTTGAATTTTGTGTCTTCGCTTAATTGTAATGGTGGTGTTTGTTTCCCTACGCTTAACCATAACCGAACTAGGACGACCTTGTGTATTAATTGGCCCAAGTGTATGATAACCGGGCGGTGACAACTTGTCCAGTTCTACAGAAGACTGGGAGATTCTCTACGACTAGTTCAGGCAGGTAAACGGTGAGTTGCATCGGATCTAGTCTTGTGACAGGAAGGTAAGAGATGAGATGCATCGGCGATTTTTGGGAGATTCTCGTGTCACAAAAGAAGTTGAATCAGTAAAGTGAATCACTTAATGACAGATAATAACCGGTTGATTTTGAGCATGCTATGTCTTTTATATTACCTTATGTGTGTTTGTGTTGTTACCTTATGAGTTGGTGGTTCAAAACAATTAATTAGAAAACATGATGTGATAATCAACACTAAAATCGAAATTTTTTGGTTCGTTAGGGCAAGACCAAAAATGGACAAAATTGAAAATTGTTGAATCGTACAAACCAAAAACACTACAATCGAAAAACTTGTATTTTTTTAAATAGTGCAAACAACGTATCAAATCACAAACAAAACAAAATTGGACATTGTGGAGCAAAATCGAAACAATGCAGACGTGAATCTAAACATTTACAAAAAAAATCGAAACATTCACAAGCAGAACAAAATCAGATCGGGGTAACAATGCACTAGTGTAGAACGATAATCTAAGTTTGAACATAACAAAAACGTAACAAGAATCGAAACAAAATAGAAAACTGAGAAATCGGCGAGGAATAAGACTAGAAGAATGACCGAACAAAGCCCATAAACCTGTCGTTGGTATCACCTCCTGAATCTTTAAATGAAGAAGCTAAGTTGGTAGAATGATCGAGATCCGAGAAATTAAGAACAATTGTAACGATAAATAATCAAATAACGTGATTAAAATAACTAATAACAAAAAAAAAATAATTTATCTCATCATCGGACCAAAATGACAAACGATCTAGATAAATCAAGCATGATTGCATAGATCATAGTTATCCCCAAGAATCTTAGTTGTACGTCCAATTTTTTTTATAATCTTCCCATTGAATTCAGACTTTCATACGAACTACAAAATTTTATATCTTTCAAAGTATTATTCATGAATATTCCAACATTAACCACAACATCATATATCAATTTTATCAAAGATGTACGTAAAAAAAGCTTATCAAAGATGACTTGATGGACATACCTCATATCATGGACATACCTCATATCGCGTTCAACAATCTAGGATATTTTAGATTATGTTTATCTTCATTTTTTGTTATTTAATAAGTTTTAAAAACTATGTTGAATGTTAGTATATCTTATATTATTTAATAAGTTTAATATTATAATTATATCTCTACTTAATTTGCTTTCTCTTTGAAAAAATAGAAATTAGTTTGTACAGATAAAATATTCATTACGAGTGTTCGATTGACAATGTCATATTAAATTTATCGTGTTAAGAGTTTATTACTCAAGATATCATACAATTTTACCCCCTTAAAATTCTTTACGCGTCCTTCACTGACTATAAACACCTTGGAGAGCCTGAATAGTACAGAAATGATCGTATTTGATTTTGAATTTCTTAATTTGTAGATTTTGTTTACCTCTTGTAACAACCCGAGTGCTTTAACGCTAATAATTGTTTTATGAAAACTTCTTTGTGTGCTAAGGTGACCCATATTTTCAAGGCAATCTCTCGTAACATGATTATTCAAAGTTTCACTATATTCGTATTTTGATCCATCGAAATTTCAATTCGTAATAACTTCCTTATAGCTCCCCCTTTAATATCAATCTCCTTTTTCAAGTAGTTTTCTCGGTTCACAATCATCTTACTCATTTGTTGCATTCATCCAACTACATGATTGGTTTTTAATTAAGGTAAAAGTATTAATAATCATGCCCTCATAATTGTTTTGAAATATGGTTTTGTTTCCTATTCACTAAACTTCTTCCAAATTGTTGCAATTTTAGTTAAACCATTCATTCAATTATTTTTTTAAAAATCTTGTAAAATTTCACTTTGTATTTTTTTTATATTTTCATATATGTATATATGATGTATAATTCATGCTATTGTCTTATCAAACATGCTGATTATTTATTCGATATACAAATAATAATAATAAAATAGTAAGCGGTAAAGCTACTAAATATAATAGTTCCACATCTTAAAATAAAGGTAATTGTAGTTATTGATTATATTGTTTTTTCCTATCAAACATGCTGATTATTTATTCGATATACAAATAATAATAATAAAATAGTAAGCGGTAAAGCTACTAAATATAATAGTTCCACATCTTAAAATAAAGGTAATTGTAGTTATTGATTATATTGTTTTTTCCTATATATTGATTATTTATTATACTGTTTTTTATATGTTGTTTTTCGATTTTGTTAAATCAATTATTGAATACATTCAAAAATTTTATTATATTATATATGTCCAATATACTGAACTATTTTAAAAAACATTTTTTTTGTGTAGGTGATAACGTTTTTACAATGGAAATAAATTTGATGGACTAGACATTCTTAGTGGATTGAAATGTCACGTAAAACAAAAGCAAAGAGGTCATCAAATAACACAAACCAATTTTGAAACCAAAATAACAAAAAAAATTTATGAAACACGAGAACATGGAGTGCACAAACTGATCCGAGAGAATCACGGGAGAGAAAGGTGGGAGCGAGCGAAGAAAACCAGCAAAAAAAACGTGTCGGCCGGCAAAAGTCCACATAAAACTCCCGAAAAACCACAATGACAACCTCGTATATGGACTTGATCATGAGCCGTCATGTTTCAATCACACATTGGTGATCCCTCCGAGTATACAAACCCGAGCCTCACTCCAAAATATGCTCAAAAATTGAATCATGGAACTCATAAAGTCAAAATACGATAATTTCTTCAAATATACCAAAATATCATTTGAGTAGGAATAGTTTGGACTAAAGCTAACTTAATTATTTATGTTTTTCTTTCAAAATAGTTTGATGATAATTGAGATAGAGAACCATGACCTAACTGAAACAAATATCAAATAATTAATAAAGCTTTGGAAAAGGTTTGAAGGAAAGGTGATGCACATATATCTTCTTTATAAATGATAGGAAAAGTGTATTTTTTTTATTGATAAACATTTTTTATTCACATGGGATGTTTGCATGTTGGATTATGGTCCTTTCATTTTCCTTTACGTTCCATGTCTTTCCTAGCTAGCCACTTTAGTTTCTATTAAGGCTTTCGATGCCACACTATGAATTGATAATTACTTTAATGGAGGTGAAACTCGATATTCAAGTTCGGTTCATAATCGATTTAAATATGGACCAATCAATTACATTTTTTGAGCCCAAAAATGAATCTAAAAACTTGGTCCAACTAGTGTGGACGGGACCTAAATATTCGGTCCGAGGATGACAAACAACCCTTGTTTTATGTATCAACATATATAGAAATTAAATGAAAAGAAATATAGTATACATATATATATTGTTATGATTTATTACTCGTACATATGACGATGTTGTGAAAATAGTTCTAATTTTTGATGCAATATTATGTGGGTGAATATGTAATTGATAAGTTTTGAAACTATATGCGGAGGACTAAAATTAAACAAATAAAACAAATTTATGCATACAATGGAAAAACCTCTGTCTAGCGGATTTTATAATCGTGACACATAAATATACTATATTTGTTTGCTTTTCTTGCTTGATTATAAGCAAATGATCCCGTAAGAGTAATTGCTTTGTATCTCTTATACTCATTTTAGATATCTTAAATTAGTTATTGTATTTTTTAGAACAAAAAGAAATGTCACATTTTGTTTTTTAATAGAGAACATTTTCTCTACTTTTAACTTTGATTCTCATTCCTAAATCTAACATATTTAGTGTAACACCCCAAATTCGGAGGACTCGGGATGCTACAGGGTAGGACCTCACAATGGGTCCTGACCCTTAGCTTGACAACAACTTCACCGGACCTTACAACATGACACAAATAAAAAGGCAAATGAAAGAGTTTTAATGCATGATGATAATCTAAAATACAACTCAAAACGTAAACTCCAGCCGAGTTATCAAAATCACAAACACCATAACGAAATTCTTAAGACAACAAAATACATAAATCCGATCCCTTCCTATAAACTACAGAACCCCGGCTGCTCACTACCACCAGATCACTCGACCGCCTCCCTAATCCGCAAGGCATCTACAAAGCGGTATAAACCGTTAGCTAACATTCTAACCATTAGAATAAAGGTAAAGACACATATATATATAAGTAAAAAAACACACACAACATGCATACACTCAAGTCCGTTTATTATATTTTCTTTACGTCATTCCATTTACTAATTCAACTTTGGTTTGTGACACGAGAATCCCCGAGACTCGCCTCTGTCCCCCGTGTAACACCCCAAATTTTAGAACTCGGGGAGTTACTGGTTAGGACCGCACAGTGGGTCCCGACCTTAGTTTGACAACAACTTAACAAGATCTTACAACAAGGCACAGATAAGGAAAACCATAAATCATAAAATAAATCTTAACAATGTATGAATGTGACCAGAACAACTGACAGCCGGAAAACATAAGATAACAAAGTACAGAAAGAAAGAAAAGAACCAAGGTTAGTGCAGCGATCTTGTTTTTCTTCCGTCTTCACTTTAGTCTCTCTACCGACCCATCTGCGTACAGCACTCACCATCCTTCTCTCCTTGTTTCTTCGACCGACGCTGTTGTGCCTCAAACTGCAGCCACCTACAGAACCGAAGGGCTGAGTCCATCGAGTTACAGCCACTGCAGCGAGCCTCTAGTTGCTTAAGACGAAACAGAACCTTTCGAGATCTTCTATATACACTCCGCTCCAGCGACGCCGGCCAGCCCTCCCCGTTATGAATCAAGAGCCGAAGGACCTGGGGCACTCTCTACTAGATCAAGTAAGTCCTACTGGTTGTTATTTTATGTAGAAGAGAGGTTGTAGTCATCTTAGACCTTGAATGGTAGAAGTGATTAGTTAGGATGCATAGCTCTAGAAGCTGCCTATGAGTATGAGTCCAGGGAGTTTAGGTAGAGTGAGGATTATGCTGTTAGGAAGGAGAGAAACAAGGAACTGCTGAATATATAATCTTGTTTGCTTCAGTTTTGAAGTTAGAAAAACAAGATCGCTGCACTAACCTTGGTTCTTTTCTTTCTTTCTGTACTTTGTTATCTTATGTTTTCCGGCTGTCAGTTGTTCTGGTCACATTCATACATTGTTAAGATTTATTTTATGATTTATGGTTTTCCTTATTTGTGCCTTGTTGTAAGATCTTGTTAAGTTGTTGTCAAACTAAGGTCGGGACCCACTGTGCGGTCCTAACCAGTAACTCCCCGAGTTCTAAAATTTGGGGTGTTACACCCCGTTTACCAACAAGGAATGGTATTGATGCATCTGACCATCTACTTGTCTGGGATAGTCGTAGAGTACCTCTTAGCTCTCGCAAGAGCAAGACAGTGATGTCACCGCCCGTTATCATACACTTGGGCCAATTACAAAATACAAAGGTTGTCTTATTCCGGTTTTGTTGTTTTAACATAACTTGACACACACACCACCAATACATATCAAACTAATATGAAGAAGATAGCTAAGTTACTTGATTCAAAGCTAAACCTGATCGAATCCCTCTCAACTTCCCGTGGGAAGGTACGCAACGCCTGGTCAAGACAAGGCACAAAGATCAACATCTCTCTAACAAGCTAGAAGTCCTTAGACTTCTAATTCTAATGATATTCACATGATCATCCCACACATAAGCTAGATCAACATCCTCAGTCCACTTCCCTATAGGCTCCCATCATGATCACACTAGCATATGAACTGCTAACCTCGAAGATCCAAGTGATCTTGCAACAACACAACAACCAACAAACCCACAACTCTCACAAGGTGACCCTAAGGTCCAAAGCCACTACTTGGCATTCAATATCGAGCTATGCTAAGCCAGCCTAACATGATACTAAGATGAATCAAGCTCTAAGATGCGGAAAGGAAAGGAGAGAACAAGAGATCAGTAACCTACTAGTGAAGAGACGCGACCGCGGAACCCAAAAGCCGCCCTGTGGTGCAGATGCCGCCCCTATGGTGGTCAGATGCCGCCCCTGTGGTGGTCAGGTGTCGTCCTTGCGGTTTGTAGATGCTTCCCCCGCGGTGCACAGTGTCCGCCCCCGTGGCTGAACCCCAGAAACGCCGATTCTTCCTTTCTTCGATGTGCAACAACCCTCCTATTGCCTCCTTTGATGCTATGAATCTCACTTAGCTTCCAGCACAAGATCCTATCTCCCCTCCATAGTCTAAGAAAGCAAGAACAAAAGCAAGAACAAGAGAAGACTCTCTTGAGTGAATCCATGGCTATTCACCTTTCTAGGGTGCAAGAATAAAGAAGAAAGGAGAAGAGAAGAAGGAGAAGGAGATGACTTATTCTATATCACGTATGTGCAATCCACACCTTTGCTTGACAGCTTCAAGAGGAGAAGAAAGCTAAGGTAGAGAATGGAGGAGAAGGAGAGGAGGAAGAAGGAGGGTGAAGAAAGAAGTAACGTGAAATGAGAAGTGGGAGGGGGTTAAGGCCGCATCAAATGGGGAAACCGGGGGTCAAGCAACCCAAAGATCAGTCAAAGTAAAGGTGTTCGAGAATCATAAATGAGGAAACGAAAGGTCGGAAGGAACGGCTTGCCACCCCCGCGAGACGTCCAAGAAGCGATCGCAGACGGCGCGTTTCTCCTAAGCTGCAAGGGCGGTAGCTTCCGCTAAAGGCTACTAACGCTGCTCATCAACGGAACCAAAATTCTAGGCGTTATATTTAGTATTTTGATTTTTGTTCAAAATTAAAGAAACCCGTAATGTATGAGAAGAAAATGCTCGAATGTCTTCTAGTAAATTTTAGATTACAAACACTCATATTTATATTAGATTGCTAGTTAAGTTAAGACTTGTTGAGAATATTACAAGTGTATCACTACCGTCAATTGGTAAATTAATATCAAGAATTACTTCATAATTGAATTGTAACAAACACAGTGTACACAATATAAATTTTCAACAAGAAACGAAGAAACACAATTGATTAATTTCTCTCTCGTATATTTTTTGGCCAAAATTCAAGAATACAAACTTTAACATGCCATCTTACTTGGTATGATCATCGATTCATGACGAATCCCAATATTTCTTCTTCTGATGATTTTGGATCCAAAAATATTAATCATGTCACGATCTTGCTTTGAGGACCTCCTCCAACAATGCATCTCCACTGCTCTGATGCCCCTTCTTTCAAATTGGCCACAACACTCATCAACGATTCCAATTTTACTCGTTGGAAGAGGACAACTGAAGTTTCTCTATCTACTAAAAACAAACTTGGATATGTAGTTGGTGGGTCCAAAACCTTCCTTTGATCCTAAATTGGTTACAAAGTGGGATCAATACAAAAATATGTTGATTTTATGGTTGTTACGTTCCGTAGAGATGGAGATTGTTGAAGCTATATTGTTTTATCAATCATTTGCTCACATATGGACATAATTACAATCTCGTTTTGGAAAATATATTTTTACCAATTTATACTAGCTAAAAACTAAATTAGGGACAATGTCTTAGGGTGATATGTTTGCCACTACTTATTTACCAAAACGAAGAAAATATAGCTTAAATATATGCTTGTCATGGACAATTAGACCTGCAAGTGTGGTTCTTGTGATGTTGCATTAGCCATTAATCAAGATCAACAAATTATTCAATTTCTTGTTTCGACTCAATGAATCTTTCTCTTTGGTTCGATCTAATATTTTGATGATGAGTCCCACACCAAACCTGAATGAACTTTACAACAAGGAATGTCAAAAAAAGACATCTCTCTTCAACTTCTAATATTGATGATAGTAGTTCAAATCTTTACTCTCAACAAAAGAATCAACAATTCAATCACCATTGATCTTTCCATAAAGGAAATAATTCTTCAGATCAAAAAATCAACTTTAATGTTAGTTCTCGTGTTACTTATGGTGATCATTGCAAGGTCAAAGGTAATACTATTGAGTAATGTTGGAAATTACATGGCTATCTATCTACTCTAGTTTTTAGGATTCCAATATGTGACCACTATAAGATAGCATGTCATAACAATTATAAATGTTGGAAGCTTGTTGGTTATCCACCTAGAAATAAACTCGCAACCACAAATTTCAAAATGCCACTTCATCTACCAAAATCTCTTCCGAGCAACTTAACAAATATTCCGCTCTCTTGCACAAGCCTTCTACACAATACAATAAAGAAGAACATATTGCTTTCTTATCCGGTAAGCCTACTTGTTTCTTCTCTCCTAACCTCAATTTAGAACGGATCATCGGTTTTAGAGCTACATGCCTTATTACCCCTAACCTATACCTCTTTTTTATCGCACACACTTGTCAATACACACATTTATTATCACTATGCCTAATGGCAAGAATGCTCTTGTATTATATGTGGAAATTTTCATTTAAATGTCAACATTAAACTCACTCATGTCTTCCATGTCCCAATGTTTCAGTTCAATCTTCTCTCTATGCATAAACTTACCAAAGACTTATCTACTCATGTTGTTTTTACACCGTACATATACATTCTTTAGGACTCTTTGATGAAGAATCAACTAGTAATTGGTTGACCTACTAAAGAACTATATGTTGTGGACAAACCCTAATGTGATACTATACATATTTCATCTAATGTATGTACTAATTCCACAATTGCTACACATGATACTATCAATTTGTTAGTTCTCGTGCACCTAAGTTTAGTGTTGATCTATGACACAATCGTTTAGGCCATGTGCCATTTGACCAAATGCATCATTTTACTCACATTGACTTCAATGTTAAGACACACTCTATATGTCAAATATGTCCACAAGCCAAACAACATTGATTGTCTCTTTCACATTCATCTACTCGAGCAACTAAACCATTTCCGCTCATCCACATTGAAATTCGGGTCCAAACAAACATAAAACTCATAATGGTTTTTTTCTTACTTGCTTATTATTACCATTGTAGATGATCATAATAGGTGCAGTTGGACCTACTTAATGGCACCCAAATATATTGTTTTAACATTATTAAAATCTTGTATTGTCATGGTCTAAATACAATTTCAATCCTCTATAAAAACTATTCGGTTAGAAGTTGCTTTGAAACTTTATAGTAAGCCTTCTACGCTTTTTACTATCATGAGGTTGTTTGTTACCAAAATAATTGTAACACCCCAAATTCTAGAAACTCGGGATGCTACGGGCTAGGACCACACAATGGGTCCTTTGACAACAATTTCATCTGATCTTGCAACAAGGCATAAATAAATGAAAACTCTAAATCAATAAAATATCCAAAAGGTTTAACAAAGGTAAAAGCAACAAACTCTCAACCGAGTTCTAAAACAGAAACTGAGCGACAACAGAAAATATAAACCCATATCCCGTCCTATAATGTACGCAAATCCCGGTTAACCACTCTGTCCGGATCACTCAGTAGCATCTCTAACATGCAGGGCATCTACAACGACGGTATACACCGTTACCTAACATTCTAGATATCAAAATCACAATAAACACACAAACACACACATAAAACGTAAACGCATAGCATACTCACACACAACCGGTTATTATCATTCATTAAGTCATCCATTACTAACTCAACTTCTTTTTGTGACACGAGGATCTCCCGAAACTCGCCCCTCTTTCCGTTACCGACAGGAATAGATCAGATGCATCTATCCGTTACATGTGGGCCTGGTGGCAAAAGCACCTTTCAGTCTCCTGTAGAATTGGACAAGTGGTCACCGCCCGGTTATAACATACTTGTGCCAAAATACGGTATAAGTTGTCCTAGTTCGGTTTTACGTTAAAACAATAAAGTAAATAAACACCACCAATATAGTCAAACTAATACACGGAACGCATCTAAGTAAGTCCAAGGGACTTACCTGAATCAAAGGTAGACTCAAATCAGCTAAATTTCTCAGCTTCCCATAGGAAAAGATATATTCTTGCTCACACAAGGCATCACGAATCAAAAACTATCCCAAATGCTAGAAGTCTACACTTCTAGTCTTATTGACCTCTACAAGGTCTACAACAATGTGCTAGAAGGTTCCTACTTCAAGTCTCATTGATCTTTACAAGATCTCCCACATGCTAGGAAGCACTACACCTAGTCTCAAGATCCTCAAGGATCATCAACATCATCACAAGCCAAAAGGTTCCCAAACCATAAACAACTCTTAGGAAAACATAAGCCACTAATTGGTATTCACCCTAGTTCATCTAGGTCCAACCTAGCATAATCTAACTCCAGGAAAGGATAAGAAAGCGAGGAGGGAAGCGACTTACCAAAAGACGGTAGCCACTAGGGTTAAGGCGCGACCGCAGGAGGAAGAAGGCACGGGCGTGGCGACAAGACACTGAAGCCGTGACCGCGGTGACAAGAGGCGCGGGGTGACGTCTGGGGCGAAACCGTGGGGGAGGTAGTGTGGAGCCGCGGGGCGGTAGTGCACTACAGTGAAACATCGAAGTTATCGTCGACTGCAGAATTAACACCAGTCCGACTTTGCTTCCTTTGTGTTTCTCTCACGTCAACACTTAACCCATAGAGCCTGGTTACACACACATCAACCAAACAAATGCAACACTAGAATCAAGACTCGATCTTGATTCTTGACATGATGGAAGAAGAAGGAGAAAGGTGCAAAATGAATAATGCAAGAAGAACGAAGAGAAGTAAGACTTACTGGAATCTGCAGAGTCAACCATGTAATAAAGGCTACAACTTGAGGCTCAATGTTGAAGGAGACAAGAAGGTATAAGGAGAAGATAAGGGGGAAAAGAGGCAGTACGTGAAAAATGGCATGGTTGGGGAGAGGGCAAGCATAAAACTAGGTTTATAAGATAGAGGAAGGACGACCCAAAGATTAGAAGATCTGATCTTCTAAGAAAGGGAAGACGGTTAAAACGGATCGCGCGAGATCTGGGGTCAGCCGCCTCCGCGGCTAGACCGCGGCAAGAACACTTGGCCGCGACCGCAGTCCACTATTACCGTGGGGGAGGTGACTCAAAAAACCGGATGTTACATCAGATCCCCCTAAAAACAAGTTTAGTCCCGAAACTGGAACAAGTTGAACCTCTCGGTCTCGCATGCCAAGGTAAGACACTAGAACTTGTGAAAATGTCTATCTTCTAAACTACTCACGTAATAGGATCCAACAGATCATACACCTCATTCCCATACGGGACACACAAGCATGTAACACGTATAAACACATGAACTCAACAAGGAAAGAACGGAGACTCACCTGTCGATCCTATAGGCACATCTAACTCAGCGTAGAACTCAAAATAGTTCCTCCGGATACTATCCTCTGTCTCCCAGTTAGCCTCGTCAGTTCCTCGTCTCAACCATTGTACTCTCATCATCGGTATGTCCTTCGACCGCAAGCGTCCCGTACTATGCTCTAGGATAGCTACCGGATGCTCTACAAATGTGTGGTCCGGCTCAACCACTAGATCATCATGGCTGACAATGTGTCCCATATCTGGTATGTACTCCCGTAAGTAAGACACATGGAAGACCGGGTGAACACTCTCTAGTCTCGGTGGCAAAAGCGAGTGTGCATGTTGCCTCTCCAACTCGCTCAAGGATCTCAAAGGGTCCGACATTTCTGGGACTCAGCTTCCCTTTAACGTTGAAACTTCTGATGCCTCGTGTCGGTGACACCCTGAACCATACCCGAGTCCCAACTCTAAACTCCAGAGGTCTACGCCTCTTATCCGCATAAGACTTCTAGCGGCTTTGAGCGGCCAACATCCACTCTCGGATCATCGCCACTCGGGCCATATCATCCTGTACATGCTCGGGTGCTACACCGTTGACACTACCCGGCTCATCCCAACACGGCGGTGTACGACATCTTTGTCTATTCAATGCCTTATAAGGAGCCATCCTAATTGAAGCGTGTCAACTGTTGTTGTATGAAAACTCGACCAATGGGAGGTGATCTGGTCACACCTGTCCCCAATACAACACACAAGCTCGCAACATATCCTCAAGGGTTTGTATCATCCTCTCAAACTGTCCGTCGGTCTGAGGGTGGTAAGCGGTCGTGAAGCAGAGGCTCGTACCTAAGGCGGCATGCACCTGCTACCAAAACTGTCAAGTGAACCGTCCATCTCTATCCGAGTGGATGGTCCTAGGTACTCCACGAAGTCTCACTATTTGTCTAGTGAACTCCTGTGCTAAACGACTCACCGGTCACGTCTCCTTGATAGGAATGAAATGTGAGGTCTTCGTCAATCGATCCACTATGACCCGGATGGCGTCAAAACTCCTGCTCGGTCTCAACATCGCAGTCCACAACTCTAGTAAAGGTGTTGTTGTACAACATATTGTTCCTAGCAATCCAGATATGATAAATGAAAGATGTTATGGAGGCAATCCGGATACTTTCCATCAGGTTTTGTTTGTGGTGGTTGCAAGTATCAAGCCAGTTCCAGAGGTTGTATAGATAAGGGGCAGGATAAGGGGGTTTTGGTCCATCTTGAAACAATGTCAAGCACAAGCGAGCCATAGCTGCAATGGTTCCAGAGGTGGTCATCATTCTCTGATGTGCTATTACAAAGCTTACACAAGTCATTATCAGTCAAGTTCCAGGCTTTTATTTTTGCTAGAGTAGGTAGTCTTCTAAGTGCAGCTAACCATGAGATATAGCTACACTTCGGAATATTGGAAATGAGCCAAATTGCCTTGAAGGGATTTGGGAGGGCGAGGTGGTTGTCAGGCTTGAAGATACAGTAGGCATTTTTGTGAGAAAACTCTCCATTAGGGTTGGTTAAGATCTCACCTTTCTTGCGACCATTGAATGGGATAGGTATTTTATCTTTGATTTTCAGCAGGTTCTTCCAAAAGGCATTGTGGTGGGGCTTGGGACTACAACTCCAGATGCTTCTATTCCTCTTAATCAGATGGTGCTCGATCCACAGGGACCAGATATTACTTCCACCTCTATCAATGTCGTAGATAAGCCTTGCAATTGCAACCTTATTTCTGGCATTGAGGTCCGTAAAACCAAGACCGCTGTTGGCTTTAGGAGAGCAGAAACATTCCAAGCGACAAGAGCTCTTCTACTATTCTCAATGCCCGACCAAAAGTAGGAACATATGAGGCCATTGATCACACCAATTACCTTAGCCGGGATCAAGAACAAGGAACTCCAATAATGATTAATAGAGAAGAGTATGGATTTAACAAGTTGTGCTCTACCTGCATAGGATAGGGACTTTGCACCCCATAATTGAATGCGATTTGTGACTTTGTGAATCAAGGGAAGGTAATCGCGAACCTCCAGTCTTCTACAACCAATAGGCACTCCGAGGTAGAGGAAAGGGATGGATCCTATGGACATACCAGTGGTGTTAACCGTCCTCGCAATCTCAGTGTCATTCATTCCACCAGTGAAGAGAAGTTATTTGGCCGGGTTTATCTTGAGCCCAAAGATGGCACCAAAACAATCAAGTGCGTCTTTCACGATCTTAATTGAAGGAAGATCACCTCTGCAGAGTAGTAGTAAGTCATCGGCGAAGGTAAGGTGAGTGATGATGGGGGAGGAGCATTTGGGATGATAATTAAACTCCGGGTTTGAGGTGTTCTTTTGGATAAAATTGGTTAGGTAGTCCATGGCAATTACGAAGAGAGGCGGGGAGAGTGAGCAGGCTTGACGCAATCCCCGACGCCCAGCAAAGTGGCCACAGAGAGAACCATTGATGTTAATAGAGAACGAGGTAGTGGAGATGCACTCAGTGATCAGCCTAACAAAGTGATTCGGAAAGCCCATTTGACGTAGGTAATGAAGGATGAATTCATGACTGACAGAATTAAAAGCTTTCGAAATGTCGACCTTCATTGTAGCCCTAGGAGAGATATGCTTTCTTCCATATTTATTGAACATCTCTTGACGGATGAGTACGTTGTGTTTGATAGATCTGTTGGAAACGAACGCACTTGGATTGAAGCTAATGATGCTAGACAGGATAGTGTTAACGCGCGTTGAGAGAATCTTGGAGATTGTCTTGTAGATAATGTTGCAGCACGAAATGGGCCTGAAATCAGGGGGAGCAAGAGGGCAATCATTTTTAGCAATTAGAGATATAGATGTGTGATTGACCTACTTCAAGAGTCGCCCATGTGTTAAGAAGTCTTGGATAGCGTTAGTGAAATCATTATGTGTGATATCTTAAGTTGATTTGAAGAATTTGGAGCTCTAGCTGTCCGGGCCCGGCGCCTTGTTGTCCCCAATACTAAATAAGGCCTTCTTGATCTCATCGGGCGTCACCATCAGATCCAGAGTAGCAATGTCATTCGAGGTAAGGGTAGGCAGGTTGATAACTGGGTAGGGAGGAGGGGTAGGCAGGTAAGGTGGGTTAAGGACATCTCTAAAATGGTTGACAAAGGTAAGGTCGATGGTGTCAGTATCATTAGAGATGTTTCCATTTGTGGCACAAATGGCTTTGATACTCCAAAAGAAGTAGGAAGAGCATTGGTCTCCATGAGCAATCCAATTAGCCTTAGAAAGTTGAGCCAACATAGTATGAAGAGCGTTGTGGCTATCATGTAGAGCAGACGATTGACGTCTTTCCTTCTCCTGGAGATGAGTGTCATGGAGGCTCGATTGTAGGCTAATCTGAGTGTCATGGAGGTGCCTACGATGGTCTTGGATATTTGAGTGGAGTTCTTCAAGCTTAGCACTGGAGAATTTTTTGAGGAGCGGTTTTAGTAGCTTGAGCTTTCTAACAAGCTTGTACATTGGGTTACCATCCACCTTAATATCCCACGCTCTCTTCACACACTCATGGTAGTCTTCATGATTAATCCAAGCATTACTGAATTTGAAAGGCACATTTCTCTTATCGTCAACCATCTCAGTGAAGAGCAGTGTCGGAGAGTGGTCCGACACATCCGCAGGGTCAAAGTGAGCTTTTGAGTGTAGGAAGGTGGAGTGTCATGCTGCGTTGGTGATAATGCGGTCAAGTTTGCACCATATGCGAGTATCGGCCTGCTTGGTATTCCAAGTGAACTTACAACTAGAGAAAGGGTGATCCGAGAGCAAATTTTGCTCAAAGCACTTGGCAATCTCATTAGAGGTTTGCGATATGGTTGGGATGTTGTTAGAGGTATTCTCGTCCGGGGAGAGAGTGACATTAAAGTCTCCAAGCAAGGTCCAAGGTTGAGAAGTCTCAAAGTGGAGATAGTCGACCAGAGGTCAAGTCGATCATCCGGCAAATTATGAGCATAAATGAAGAAAATCTCAGCAATTGTTGATTGGTCTGGGTTAGGCAAGGGATTGGAAATTTGGCAATGGATGATTTGGTCAGTCTTGACTACTGTGGTTAGGTGGAGCTTTGCCGGATTCCACTAAACCCATATTCAGCAGTTGTGAGCGTGGGAACTATTAGAAACATGGATCCAGGAAGGGAAGAGTGATTTTGAGATATGTTTCTCATTATTGGATCTAAGCATGGTCTCAATGATAGCCAAGAGGTCGATGTTTTGCTTCTTAGCAAGGGATTGTATTGCTCTTTGTTTAGCAGGGTCATTCAAGCCCCTGATGTTCCACGAACAGATCCTAATTATCATTAAGGGAGTTGGTTTATGCCAAGGTAGCACTTGCTAACAATGGAGAGACATGAATATCGGAAGGGTGGATGCATGGGCTTATGGTGAGGGAGGAGTATGGAATGGGGATTGGTATAGGTGAGGTTGGTGAGTCTGAGGTCTGATGGGGATCTGGATGGTTGGTTTGTTGTGGGAGGTTTTCAGTGTTTATTATGGGTCCATGATTGGGTTCCATAGGACAAGGCTTACTGGGTGAGGTTTGCAGTGAAGGATTATCAGAAGGTACTGCGCCCATATCTCCAGGGTTAGACCAAGAGATGATCGGGATGCAAGACTAAGAAGAAGGTTGAATAGACGGAGGGATCATCGCTTCAACGACACTAGCCTTGAGCCGAGGATCATTTGGCTTCAAAATAATCTTTTTGGAGGGGTCTGGGGATGGCAGTATGGGCTTAGAGTTAGGGTTAGGGTTTGGTATTCTCCTTTTATAGAGAAGGGTAGGTTTGGGTGTCGTAGACTCCACGCTACTAGGGAACTCCCTCTTTCGATTGCAGTTATGTCCAAACGTCAGGCAAGTTGAGCAACGAGAGGGCAGCCAATCGTAGTTCACCTTATGGACGTAGGAGGTTCCATCAGACCCAGTTAAGGTGACCTCACGCAGGAGGGGCCGAGACGCTTTGATGTCGACCAAAATACGAGCATAGCCAAGTCTCTCCTGGTTAGCAGAGCAAGTATCTGTAAGAATGGGGTGCCCATGGCAGATCCAATTTTAGCTAACATGTGCTGGGACCAGAACTTGTAGTCTAGGTCGTGCAGAGTGATCCATATAGGTAGGGAACTGAGACTGGAGTAGTCTAGGGGAAAATCCTTGGTCCATCTTTTGAGCAGTATAGTGGTAGAACCATTGGTGACCCAAGGACTTCCAGCCAGAATGGTATTGAGATCTTCTTCGTTAGCAAAATGGAACACGAAGATTCCCGTCTCGTTGCGAAGGAACTTCAGTTTAGACATAGCAGCCCAATTTTTAGAGACGAACTTGTTCATACGTTGGTAGGAGATAGGACTACCAAGAGGGAAACCAACAAGGGAGAGTTTTCATTTCCTTGTGTTTTCTTCAACTTCTTCATCAGTGAAGGGAATATGTCCAGATTCAAGTCCTGGAGTGAATGACAGTGGAACATGATTCCAACCAAAACTTCTCGAGACAATATCCTTGTAGCTAATCAATGTGTCGGTTAAACTATCTTTTTGTTCGACGCATGCATGGTTAGGCGGATGAGAGTCAGGAAGCGAGGAGTCGGGAGGTGGAGGGACAGACAGCAAACGTGGGTCATTCGTACTAACTGCCTCGGGAGTTGAATGGGTAGACTTTATGGCAACTAAGAAATTTGAAGTGGAAGTTTCTGGTGCCAGAGTAGGTCTATCAACTAGGGTTGATGGGTCATTCAGTAAGGGTGGAGTCTGGTTTGGAGAGGGCGGAGCACGTTGGTTTTGTAGTCCCTGAGAGATGTCCACATATGGAGAGGGCACATCCAAGGAAGCCACTAAGGACGTAGAGCAAACAGGGGAAGAAGGATTTGGTTTTGAGGTCGCTTGGCTAAGAGGCGGAAAGAGGGCATCAAACGAAAGGGCGGGTTGGGCTAGAGGTTTTGAGTTTAGCCTTCTGTTGTTTGAACGAATCAAGTCATCAGGGAAAGGCTCGACCGGGCTTTCTGGTGAGGTAGGGGAGGGTGTTGTGGGTATGCTTTTAGGTAGTAGGTTATGGGTTGGGGAAGGACGTTGCAACTCGGAAAGCTTGATGGTGAGGCGACGAGACCTCCTTGATCCAGTCATGGAGACCGGAGGGGGAGTGGACGGGGAACGGCCAGGCAGCCGCACTGGGGTGGTGCAAGCGGGGCTTATATCAGGACGGGAATAGAGGAGAGAGAAGAGAGCGTTTAAGTTAGGGTGTGTTGTTTTTTTTTCTGACCCTTTTCCCTACTGGCTGCTGCACACCCTAAGCTACGCCTACTCAAGTTTGTTTCTCCTACGTGTTACATTGAGAATTAATGTCACTAAATTAAATTTTTAATTAGATTTTACTTTTATTGGAATCCCATTTTAAAAAATATAAAATAATTAATTTACATTAAAATTTATTTCTATTGTGACTGCAAATTATATTTTTGGTTATTGTGATTATTCTATTTGAATTTATATTTAAAGATTTTTAAACTAGAGCATGACATTAATTTAGAAAAACAAATAAGCAGTTTATATTAAACTAGTGTATTGCCCCACCTTGTACGGGATTGTATTTTAAATATAATTTATAATAAATATAATGATATATATTATCAAAGTATAAAAAAAATTGTTGTGCAATAGTAATGATGCATTACTTCATCCAACAATACGTTATTTCTAATAAATGAATCTCAACAACTTATTCATTCATTAAGTAATTGATTTTTCTAAGGGCTAATTAGGTAACTAGTCTTTTTTGAGTTTTTAGTTTAGTCAATAGTCTTTTAGTATTGCTATTAGGTTTTAATGTACCCCATCTTATTTTTAACAGTCAAAATCCTAAAATCTTCTCCTTCTCCCTCCTCTCTTTTTCTCCTTCTCTTTCCCGTTCCACATTCTATATCTAGATTTAGATCACTCTTTCCTCACCTTCTCGTTGTTCTTCTTTCTTTTTCTCTGAACCAGCGCCCTTCTTCTTCCTTGGATCCGCTGTCCTTCTCTTCTTCCTCTAGAAGCCAATCATGCACCTACAACCCAGGTCAAATGTACCTTCATAAGCATTTATCTAATGAAATTGAAGAAGGTTCCGAGTTAGTTCAGAAGTATATTAGAGAAGGTTCCCGTATGGTCAGGGAACTTTTCGTTATGGCCAGGTTCTGATTTATTCTTCATGCTATATTTTATATTTTTTTTCTGGAAATGCTATGTTTTATACTGTGTTGTTTGGTATGATCTCCTTGAGATAAGAGACATATTTTGATTTTTGTCTCTTCGCCATGAAATTTAATGGTATTTGAAATCAAGCATGCAAGAGGAGAACCACCTATTCAGTGCATTACATATCTTCTTGATATTCGATAAGCATTTATCGAATGAAGCTAATGATTATATTTGAAGATATTGGTTTTTTACAAGCTTTGGCCATTGCTTCAACTCGTGGATGCATTAGTTTCTCTTTTGTTTTTCAATATCCACTCTTATTTATTCTCTCAATACTTTCCCCTCTTTTTCTACAGAGAACATGCTCCATCCATGATTTTCATGGATGAGATTGACAATATAGGATCAGCGAGAATGGAGTCGGGCTCTGGTAACGGTGGCAGTGAAGTTCAAAGGACTATGTTGGAGCTTCTGAACTAGTTGGATGGATTTGAAGCATCAAACAAAATCAAGGTAAATTCCTGTAAAACTTTTGGCTACTGATTCAAACATTATAAACAATGATTCTTCGTCTTAAACTCTGCTCACCTTTCAATGTTGGCAGGTCTTGATGGCAACTAATCGTATAGATATTCTGGATCAGGCTTTACTTAGGCCAGGAAGAGTTGATAGGAAGATCGATGTAACACCCCGAATCCGCGAAATATCGGGATGCTACGGGCGAGACCTCACAATGGGTCTTGACCCTTAGCTTGACAGCAATTTCACCAGACCTTTCCAACATGGCACAAATAAAGGCAAAAACGTAAATCATCTTTAATGCAAATGATGAGAAACCCGAAAGAATGCAACAACAAACTTCAGCCGAGGTACAACTCAAACCAAACGCCAAACACGCGGCACACAAAACGTAATAACCGAAAGACAAAACACAAGACAACTCCAACTCAAAACCCTTCCTAAAATGTACGGACCCCGGTTGCCCATCCTTTTGGATCTCTCGGCCGCATTCCTATCCTGCAAGGCAATCTACAACATTCGGTATAAAACCATTAGCTCATATTCGAAGCATTAGAATTAGAGGGAAAGGCACAAACACAAGTAAATCATACAACATACTCAAAGCACACCAATCCGGTTTATTATCTTTATTATTATTAGGTCATATCCCGTTCTAATTCAACTTCTTTTGTCACACGAGAATCTCCCGAAACTCGCCTCGGTCCCTTCTTCCGGCAATGGAACAGTGCGGATGCCTCCGACCGTCTAACCAGCACGGGCCAGTTGCCGAGAACCTCCTAGCTCTCGCAAGAGCTAGGCAGTGATGTCACCGCCCGTTATCATACACTTGGGCAAAATAATATAAAGGTCGGTAATCCTATTTCCGGTTTAGTTGTTATAAACAATAAATAATAAACACACACCACCCAACACACACCAATGCTAATACAAGGAATACGAGCCAAGTAAGTCCGGAGACTTATCTCGTCACCACACTCAACTCACAACACTCTCTCTTACTTAGGGGAGGGAGACCATAACCTGCTCACAAGAAGATAACTATATCAACAACAACCCACTCACAAAAGAAGTCTAAGACTTCTAAACAAATGATCTACGCAAGACCATTTGACTCTCACTTCTAGGACCGCATCCTAGAATCCCTCATACTCACATCACACTCAACAGGAGCTAGAAGTCCTTAGACTTCTAGACTCTAAGATCTCACAAACAAAACCTATAACACATACTAGGCTAAACATGCCTAGTCTCAACAACTCAACGGTAACTACTCTATGCTAGGATACGCATATCCTAGCCCACCATCTCACAACCATACACTCACAATCTCACCCTCACAAACCTCACAAGGAACAGCCTACACTCATCCCATGTACCACTCAGAAAGATAGAACCCTAAGCCCTCAAAACAATCCAACAATCTCTCCATACTCGCCTAGGGTCCACAAGCCACTACATGGCATTCCAACTAACCTAGGTCCAAACCTAGTATGCTTCTATCATCAACACACTCTAAGATCATCTAAGAATACATACTCAAGGAAGGGAACTCACCAAGCAAAGGCATGGAATCGGAAGGAAGAAGACCAACAGCGAAAGGGGAAAGAAGACCGCAAGGGAGGGCCGGCATAGCCAGTGGCCGCCCCTGCGGCCCAGGCTGGCCGCACCTGCGGTTCAGTGCAAAGGCCGCCCCTGCGGCGCTGTCCAGCCGCGGGGCGATCGAACTCCAGTGGCTGATCCCGAACAGCTTCTTCGATGGTTCCTTGGTGTGCAATGGCCTCCTAGCTTCCTTTCTTGGCTCCTGAACATCCCCCACTTGGATCCACACTCATACAATCATTCAAGACTCGATCCAACCACATACAACACAAGAAGAGAGAATAACAAGGTGAATTCATGGCTTCCTCCATTGAAGCTCAAGGCAGAAGATGAAGGTGAAGGAATGAAGAAGGAAGAAAGAACTCACCCATACCAATCCGGATCTGTAGCACAACTCATTGCTGGACATCAAACAAGGAGAAAAGAGGGAAGGTCATCAAGGTGAGCTACCAAGTGCTTCCAAGCCAAAGGGAAAAAAAGGAGAGAAAGGGGAGAGAGTTTTCACGTGAAAGCAAGAATGAGAGGAGAGAGAGAGAGATTCAGCTGAAGGGATAAGTCAAATAGAGGGAGACGGGGGTCCAATTAGGGAAAACGAGGGGTCGGTTCCCCAAACGAAGGGTCGGTGCGGGATTTTGGAATAAATCCCGTTACTCAGCGCCTCGTGCCTGCGGGAAAACTGAGTCACGCCTGCGGAAAGGTCGGTAACTCGCTAACACTCTAGAATAAAATTTTTCGGATGTTACAATCGAGTTTCCAAATCCTAATGAAGATGTAATTCTCGGCCTTGACGATATTTTTTTTCAAAAGCTTGAAATTGATATCGATACAACCAGTGGATTCAAGATACTAGCAGCTAATTACCTTGGAATTCAGGAGCATCCAAGGTACAGAGAGATAGAATCTCTAGCAGAAGAATGGAGGAGAGGTGGATGTGGTTTTGTCGTTGATGAAATGTTTACATGGTCCTAGTTATGTACCTACTGTTAATTTGAATATTGTTGGAAAATTATCTTCTCAATGATTTTTAGTAGTTATGATGAAATTTCGGTATGATGAAACTCCGGTATGTAAAATTCCGGTATGTGAAATTCTGGTATGAAAAAAATTCCGGTATGAGTATGAACTTCTCGTATGAGTATGAACTTCTCGTATGAAAATTTTCATAATAGAAATTTATTCTAGAAAATAAAAAAGAAAATAAAAAAGTCAAAAAAGAAAAATTCAATAATTAGGAATATATAACAACTAACAAACATATATTATTTTTTTTTACTAAAATAGAGGGGTTAATTACTTTTATCTACCATTAAATGAAAGTGGTAAAAAATTATGGGTACATTTACTAAACACAAAACTAAAAAAAGGCCCAGTAGGCCAAAATCTTTCTTTATCTCTTATTTAAATCTTTAATTTTTTCGTATTTTTAATTTTATAAATCTACATTGTTTCAGATATATTGTTAACTTTTTTTTTAAGTGAATTCTGACTATAAAATTTATTAGTTTTTAAGTAATTAAGAAACTTAATTAAAATTTTTGGGTTGTTGTTAATTGTTAAAATGACACGTGGGTTCTTAAAATTTTCATGATTAGACACGTGGAATTAAGGGCCCGTTTGGTTCCAACTTCGAAAACGGAATGAAAAGGAATTTAGTCCATAAGTATATCTTATTCATGAAATTTTATGTAATTATTCCTTGGTTTCATGCAATTACTTCAAAATGATTCCAAAAACTTTCATAAATAAGAATATACGTATCTACTAGATTCGTTTTCATTTTGTTTTCGTTTTCGGAGTTAAACCAAACGGCCTAAGTGTTTATGATTAATCGGTACAAGGTAATTGGTTCGCATATCAATTCTTCTTCGTGAATGGGCTGAAGAGAAGAAGAGCTTATGGGCCTTCATTTCGACGCGCCAATTAGTTTGCAAATCACTTCTCCTTGATTCATATTTTAGAAAACAGTTAAAGGATGATTTTTGATTGAAATAATTAGAGAAAGAAGACCCAAAAAATTTGCATTTTGTGAAATGGACCTCTATTAAGCTAACTAGATAAAATAGGTCTGTAAAATATAAAGTAGGGCACTGTTTGAAAGAATTGAAATAATGGTGCTGCAGGCTTTTTTCAGATGATTTGATGTTCACTTTTTTAGATTACTCAAAAATAGAAACAAACACTACTTACCCACAAATACTGCTTACCCACAAATAGAACAGGAAATGTAAACAAACACATTACCCAGGAATACATTACCTAGAAAATACATTATCCAGAAAGTTTGAGATTACCCAGAAATAGAAACAAACTTTGCTTACCCACAAATAGAATAGGGAAATATAAATAAACACTGCTTACCCACAAATAGAACAGGAAATGTAAACAAACACATTACCCAGGAATACATTACCCAGAAAGTTTGAGATTACCCAGAAATAGAAACAAACTTTGCTTACCCACAAATAGAATAGGGAAATGTAAACAAACACTGCTTACCCACAAATAGAATAAGAAGTTTGAGTGTTTTAGATTCACAAAAACAAGAGATGAGAAGTTTTAGATCACCCAGAAATACATTACCCAGGAAGTTTGAGATTACCCATGGATAGAAACAAACACGGCTTACCCACAAATAGAACAGGAAAATAGAACAGGGAAGTTTGAGAAGTTTGAGATTATCCATGGATGAAAACAAACACTGCTTACCCACAAATAGAACAGGAAGTTTCAGTGTTTTATATTCACAAAAATAAGAGATGAGAAGTTTCAGATTACCCACAAATACATTACCAAAGAAGTTTGAGATTACCCATGGATAGAAACAAACACTGCTTACCCACAAATAGAACAGAAAAATAGAACAGGGAAGTTTGAGAAGTTTGAGATTATCCATGGATGGAAACAAACACTGCTTACCCACAAATAGAACATGAAGTTTCACTGTTTTAGATTCACAAAAACAAGAGATGAGAAGTTTCAGATTACCCACAAATACATTACCAAAGAAGTTTGAGATTACCCATGGATAGAAACAAACACTGCTTACCCACAAATAGAACAGGAAAATAGAACAGGGAAGTTTGAGAAGTTTGAGATTATCCATGGATGGAAACAAACACTGCTTACCCACAAATAGAACATGAAGTTTCACTGTTTTAGATTCACAAAAACAAGAGATGAGAAGTTTCAGATTACCCAGAAATAGAACAGGATATGTAAGTAGTCCAGATTCCGGTGAAGAAGAAGCTCAACAAGAGTGGACCTGCGTTTGAAGGGAAGAAGAAGGGACCTCAATATGGATACCCAGAAATACATTTACGTTTGAAGGGAGGGAAGAAGAAGGGATAAGGGAGAGAAGAAAATGGGCTGAATTGATTGGGTTGTTTATTCTATTTAACATCTCACCCATCAAATCAAATGGATACCTATTTCTTTTTTTTTTTTTTTTTTTCTACAATAGAAGCCCATTTTCTAAATGAATAATTGAGAGGTAAAAGACCGGCATTGCAAATTCAGCCTTTTTGATTTCTCTGTAGGCAGACAATGAATTGGCCGAACAGGCGGGAGATAAGTAGAAGTTTCTGTTCCTATTTTGATCGAGATCGAGAAAGTTCTGCAACTCAGGTACTCATTTAATTTCGGTTTGTTATGTTCTTGTTGCCCCTTTTGCGGTAGGAGTCGTTATTCAGTTATTCCTTTGATTGATTGTCTATGGACCATAACACATTGTTTTATATTTGCTTCAAATCATGAATTCACAATTCATAACCTAAGCAGATTTATGCGTACTGGCATTAAATGCGGGACAGCTGATATGAAAATTCTTAACTGATAGCTAAGTGTGTTACCACCATCTTCGTCTTTTACCATCTTCAAACACTTCTGTTGAGTAGCATGAATGGGGATAAGGAAGGTCGGGAAGGGAGTGGGAGCGGTATATCCACCAATTACTGCTGAAATGGAGCCTAATGAAGTTAGAAACAAATATCAAAATTTTCCACCAATTGTGTTAATATCGAGTTGGTAATGGAACCAATTGAAATTACTGGGTATTCTGCATACCATATACAGTTCAGCAATGGGGGAATCAGATGTGCAAATACTTAGGGTTGGTATATATGAGTAGTGTATCAATCTCACTATTACATCAAGATGTACATGTATATTTTCTCTAACTGCTGATGTATGTGCTAGTTATCAATGGATGTTATGACTCTTTCAAAGGCTAAATATGTAAAATAGTACTAATATGGTGATACCTAGTACTTGTTGCTGATATATGAGTATGATGGCTTTTTCATGATTGTGTATCATGGTTGCTAAGTTCTTATGCTCCAAGGAGAAACATGAACCTTATATTTGTTCCTTAAGATTAAGAGTACTATATAATAATTTCTATTTTTAAGCTTATACTTGCTGCATCTATTGTGTTGTAACAGCGAGGTTGAGTTTTCATTGAAGCCCTTTCTCAACAGAGAAAACTCGTCCTCATCTATTTGAGGTTACAGGGTCCTGGAAGGTATTTGAAGTGAGTGTGACACCAATTCATGGAGATGATACTACTGCTTATGATAGCAATGCCTCTCATGTTTATCTCTGTTTGGAGATAAGACAATTAAAACAAAGACCTTCTAGGAAAACCAAAGGAAGAAGAGATGATGGATTTGCTGTTACAACTTATGTTGACATGGAGCGGCTTGGTATTCAGATGTATAAATCAATCAACCTTGTCAATTAAAGGGGTTATAGAACCGCTGGAAAATCGGTAGAAGTTCTGTCAACATCTGTGGTTAAGAGAAGGTGGTCAGATCCATTTCTTCGATAAATTTCTGGTAAAGTACCATTTTCTTAGTTGTTGATTAGTATATCTAGTTAAATTCAAAGCACACATCTTGTTAAATAGGGTTTGATCGCAGTACTAGGAATGTTTAGGTGTCTCTGCAAGGGTAACTAAGTTGAATAAACAATATTAAACATCCACGGGAAGTAGAAAATTATACATGAAGTTCAAAAAAGCAAACATGAAACATTCAAGCAACATCCAAATTTATTGACCCTCCGATCATGCTAATGAGCATAAACTAAACCCCTCGTCAATCAACTGAAGTTTAAATCCAAACCCATGATCAGAAATCAATAGATAATTAATGACTGATTAGGAAGGATAGCACTGCCTCTTGCCTAGCCCATGAAGCTAATCAGGGTCCCCAAAACAAGGGAGACTCCGAAGACCATCCAGCTCAAACCGTGAGTTGATGCACCATTCTTGGAGCCAGTAGTTGTTGTTGTTGATGGTGTAGTGGTTGTGGTCGATGTGCTAGCAGGAGTCGAGCTAGTGGTTGATGGACTGGTGGTAGTTGTGCTCGTGCTAGGAGTAGTGGTGGAAGCAGCCTTGGCATTGAGCTGAAGCTGCATGCCTGGGCAGTGACCTGGTGTTCCACAAATGAAGTAGACTGCACCCTCGCTTTTGAGGGTGTACGATGTCTTTCCGCTGCTATCAGTGTAAGTGGCACTGCTTGCATCACAGCTAGAGTACGCATCCTTGCTCACAACATCCACACTGTGGCTTCCACCATAAGTAAATACTGGTTTTCAAAGTTAAATTTAAAGTTAGTTATACATTTTATTCGTAATTCATTATCATAGATGATGTAATATTGGTCTTTCCAGTTGACTGCAAAAGTTTAGGACATTTTTTGACTTCTTTTCTGTTTTGTTTTGTCATTACAGTTGTAGGTACATATTCTAGTTGTTGCATGAAAGGTAAAAGTAGATCACCTAACGTTAGGTAGAGGGACCTGTCATGATTTGTCAGATCATCAGAACCGGTTAGGCTCCACAAGCTTAAATATGCTTATATATGAAGAAAGGTGCATGCTTACTTCCAAAGTAATTGAGATTTAAGACCCACCCAAAGCACATTGCCAAGGAAATAATGATTTTACATGTAACACCAGAACGATCAAGCATTATGTTAAGCATCACTGAGACTAGAGTTGATTATTCGACCTTGGTTTGACTATGTACAAAACTTGATCTGATTGGAATATAGATGGGTATAGTGCAAAAAGTTGATTATACTTATTTTTTACCCAACCCATAATTAAATCACCTCTCTGTTTAGATGAAGTTTATAGTATCTTCAGGATTAATCAACAGGGTCTGTATTTCTTCATATGAAGTCATTAACTTGACAAATTACAGTTCTATTTCAGCTAATTTCTTGGGCTATGAAGCTAACACAGCTAAGTGCATTGTCTTATTGTAACGTATCTGAATTGCTGCAGCATTTAATTATGCAGATGACAAACATAGTTCAGAATTAGAACTGAATAATGCTGAACTTACCAATGGTATCGCCTACTTCAACGGCTTTGGTAGCCCAGGAAGAGTAATCAGTGCCAAGACTCCAGTCAACATTATGCGTTGCTCCGTAGACCGTTATTGGAGCGACAAGGAGGACGATGAAGAGACTGGCTGCGAAATTTCCTGCCATTGCTGAAAGCTAGGTATGTAGCTCTCTTTTATCTTCTTGTTTTGTGTTTGGAGGATGAGAGTGCTGAAAGGTGTAGAGAAGGTGAACAATTGGATTGCTATATATAAGGGAAAGCAATCATAAATATTGATAGCTGAGGAGTTCACCAGCTGCTTTGCCGCATAAAATTAAAAGAAATGTTTTAACTTTGCAAGAAATTAAAGAAAAGGTACGACCAGCTAAACAAAATTTAGTTTTTCATTTAATTAACACCCTGGAAAAACCAATAATTGGTGGTTATAATTTATATGATTCCATTTCATGTTCTTCACCAAATGACACAATATTCCAACTTAAACAATATTTTCATCAATGGAAACATGAGTGTATTTTTTGTTTTTTTGCCTATTATAGGCTATATGTCTACGTATTTTAATTGGCAATATCATCTCTTCACCTAATATATCATGCCTGGAGACTCTTTGCTATGTCTCATGTGTAATATTCATTTTTAAAAGAAAGGAAAAGTTATGGTCATATTAGACTATTAAAGATAGATTCCAGTTTAATCTCCCAACTCCTAAATTAGCTTTGGGAGTAATATTCTCCCATAGTTAAGTCTATCCCGAATTGCTGATTAAATTTGTAAAAGCATAGATTATCATTTCATGGACTTAGAGACAATATGATTTTGCAAATGGACAAAAGCATTCATAAATATATGTACGTGTCTTGAAGATAATTATAATTTCATTGGATTAGGTGGCTTACGGAGTGGTTTTGTATTCAGTTTAACTAATCATCATTCATATATCCTCTCTTAATCTAATTGCTTATTAAAATGTTAAAGTATAGATGAGCATTCATGTAGGTTGCTCTTTATTGGGGATGCCTTGTATATAGACCCGGGTATAGTCGGGTCGTCCCGTTCGTCCAGAAACGGGGACGGCTATGTGTATATATATATATATATATAGTATAGACACTAGGAGAACAGAACTATCATGTAATCATGAGAATAGATTCGTAATTATTATTAGTTTTGTTATGAAGGTGTCATATCGTTTAATGTATTATTCGTAGTTATTGTTGATTGAGTGGATTATTCGTAGTTATTATTAATTATGATATCTACTCTAAATCTCAACCTTTAATACTCACCATCCAACGGTGTACGATTGTTCTCATGTATACACGGTTAGGGGTGTTCTTATGGGAACCACACCCTATATATATATATATACATATATATATATATATATATATATATATATATATATATATATATATATATAGAGTATAGATCCTATGAGAACACCCCTAACGTGAGAACATGAGAACAAATTCGTAATTATTATTAGTTTTGTTGCGAAGGTGTCATATCGTTTAATGTATTATTCGTAGTTATTGTTGGTTGAGTGGATTATTCGTAGTTATTGTTGGATTCCTAATTATTATTATTCGTAGTTATTATTAATTATGATATCTACTCTAAATCTCAACCCTTAATACTCACCATCCAACGGTGTACGATTGTTCTCATGTATATACGTTAGGGGTGTTCTCATGGGAACCATACCCTATATATATAGATCCTAACTTATATGTAAACAACACTTATCGTGTGAACGTGTAAACACCGAATATACGTAACTATACCGCCGAATATATGTGACTATACCGCCGAATATATAGATTCAGGCCCGGCGAATATTTCTGCCATTAATAACACGATTTCCCCCCCTTTAATATCGCCTATATAGGTTGACTCCCATGTAAACAGCTCTTACCATGTAAAATGAGAACAAATTGTATTTGTTAGATCGTTAAATAGATGGCTGATATTAGGCGATATTAAAGGGAAAAAATCGTGTCATTAATGGAAGAAATATTCGCCGGACCTGACTCTATATATTCGGCGGTATAGTCACACATATTCGGTGTTTACATGTTGACATGGTAAGAGCTGTTTACATATGAGTCAAGATCTATATATATATATATATATATATATATATATATATATATATATATATATATATATATATATATATATATATATATATATATATATATATATATATATTGTAGTATTTAAGCCTAAAACATCATGTGTTTACAACCATTGAACTAATTTAATTTTTGTGTATTAATTTATTTTTTCTTGTTTTCAATTAAATAAATAAAGGACCCGTCTGAACCTGACCCCATATATATGAGCAAAACTTTAGGCTCGAATTTTAAACTCGGTCTGATTCCGATCTGAAAAAAAAACAACCAAATTTTTTTTCTAAAAGTCCGATCTGAATTTGTCTAAGTATTTTTTTTTATACGCATGTATACATATAGTAATTTTTCTTAACCAACTACATGTGATACTTGAATAAATAAGTAGTCATTTTGCTTGTGCCCGACTCTCTTAGACGAACAAATTAAATATCTAAGTAGGGTTTCAACAATATCTACCGGTCTATTGATCGGGATATCAAAAAGGTGAATGCTTTAAGAGCCCAAATTCTAGCAATGACAAGTACACAATATTAATGGACCCCTAACAGTCATGGCCATGGGCTCTCAACAATCACAGATGTTACACAAGATTTACAGTATATAGATTATTTATTACTCAAGCATTTGTATCTGTATAAATATGGGCTCTCAACCGTCACAGATTTTACATAAGATTTACTTTATAAATATGAACTCTATAAACAAATGAAATATGTGACATAAGATCCACATATTTGTTGCCACACCCTCTTATCTACTATGTCACTACCCTCCCCACGCTTGCTCCATGGCTAAATACAATTTGAACCTCTTGACTGCTACTGCTTCCACCACGCTGAACTTTCAGTTACCCAACATCAATGTTAAACTCGACAGTAACAACTACTCCCTTTGGAAAAACACCGCTCAATCGGCGTTGGAAGCGTTCGACCTCAAAAACTATCTTCTTTTGTCCACACCGCCCCGACAAAACTCTTCCTCTTGTTGAGGGTGAACAGGAACCAAGGCAAACCTTGAGTTTCTTGAATGGCGTCATAAAGATCGTTTATTTCTTCTTTGGATCCGTTCGAACCTCACTGAACGCCCACTCGCACTGGTTGCTCGCGCCAAAACTTCGGTTGAAGCCTGAACCACTCTTGTGAACGGTATTAGTCCCAGACTAAGGCACGACGAATGGCCCTAAGACAACAATTACAGACTCTGCAAAAAGGCTCTCAAACCATGATTGATTGCATCGAGAAGAAACTATCCATTTCCGACTCCTTTGTTGATAGCCTATATGTTGTCTCCACTGAGGATCTCATCAACTACACTCTAAATGGCTTGGATTCCTCTTACGATCCGTTTATCACGGTCTTTATGATGCGAACCGATGATCCCACCATTGATGATCTAGTCGATCTTCTTCTCCAAGAAGAGGAACGAATTCTCTGTGATACCACTTCAATAGTAGCCCTCAATTCATCAGTCTCTAACAGGTTACTACCAAACCTACCGTCCGCCGCTAACTACTCTAGTCACACCAACTACAATGGCAATGGCAACAATGGACCTCGTGGCTCGAATCGCCAACACTATGGATCTCTTAATTGTCATCCCTCTGCTCCTAGCAAACACAGTGGTAATTTCTCTCGACAAGGTCAGCAATAAACCCAATCCCGTATCACCGGTCTGCAACACCTCAAATCAGTTTGAAGATGGCCGCCCACGTGTCCCATGCCAAATTTGTGGGTAACCAAATCACAAAGCTCTCAATTGTTGGAACCATCACAATGAAGTTGACTTTCCTCCTCCTCGCCGCTCCAACAACAACAACAATCACCAACAATCCCGATCGATCAACACGGGGCACACTACACCTCCGTCCTCTATGGTTGATCCATCGTGATATTTTGACATCAGCGCTGCTGATCACGTGACGTCTCAATTTGAGAACCTCCAAACATCGGACCACTATCACGGACAAGATCATCTCCAAGTGGGCAACGATAACAAGTTGTTAATTTCGAATATTGGTTCTGCTACTTACTTGCATTGCTTGATTTTGTTCAGCTTTCCACCATTTTACATGTCCCAACTATTACTATAAAACCTCCTCAGTGTTTCAAAATTAACTTGTGACAATAACGCTATCATGATTTTTTACCCTACCTATTGCCTTGCTAAGAATTTACAGGGTCAAACCATCCTCCGCGGAACCCTCACAATGGTCTTTACCGGCTCCATCAACCCAACAATCCTAACTTGCCGTAAGCTCATCTCGGTTCACGTGCTTCTCTAGATAATTGAATCGTCGTCTTGGGCATCCGCATGAATCTACACTACGCTCATTAGTCTCCAAATATGACCTTCCATTGTCGTCAAATGAGCTTTCCTCTATGTGTGATGCATGTCAATTAGGAAAAAGTCGTCGCTTGCATCTTCCTCTAAGTCATATTGTGTCGAAAAATCCGTTTGATCTTGTGTTTTCGGATGTTTGGGGGCCTTCTCCTACTTTATTTCTAAATGGATCTCGTTATTTCGTATTTTTATTGATGATGCTACTAAATTCATTTGGATATATTTCATGTCCAACAAATCTCAAGTTCGTGACATATTTATAGTATTTCACTCAATGGTTCTTACTCAGTTTCAAATGCCCATTCGAGCTCTCCAAACGGATGGATGGGGTAAATTTCGTGCCCTATAGAACTTTTTAACTACCCACGGGATTAATCATCCGATCTCATGTCCATATACCCAAGAACAAAACGGCGCTGCCGAACATCGAAAAGGGTCTTTCCCTACTTGCTCAAGCCTCCTTACGAAAAATGTTTTGGGAACATGCCTTTCACACAGCCGTTTATCTTCACAGTCGCACAACTACACCACTTCTTCAACACACATCTCCTTTTCATCTTCAATACAACCGTCCTCCAGATTACGGCTTTCTCAAAGTTTTTGGTTACTTATGCTACCCATTCTTACGTCCCTACAACAATAACAAAATGGACTTCCGTTCTCTTTCGTGTCTATTCTTAGGCTATAGCTCGAAACATAAAGGGTATTTTTTTTCTTTCATTTGTCATCATCTAGAATTGTACGTGGCCCTTCATGTTGCCTTTGATGAATCGATATGCCCATACCTCACCATGCAGCAAGCGTATCCTTCACCTTCCATACCTATTGGTTGCCCAAACCCTAATCCTTCTAGACTTTGCTACGTCAACACCAACTCCTCCACCTCCACCCCCACCACCTCTACCACTACGTTTGTAACATTGTCTCACACATAACTACCCCTGAACCGACCTCCTTCAAACATGCCGCTACCCAACCCGAATGGCAACAAGCCATGCAAGATGAATATCATGCCCTTATGAGAAATCACACTTGGGACTTAGTTCCTCGCTCTTATGATTCTAATCTTGTTGGATGTAAATGGGTTACAAAATAAAGAAAAACGCGGATGGAACCATTCAACTTTACAAAGCTCGTCTTGTGGCCAAGGGATTTCATCAGGAAGAAGGTCTTGATTACTTCGAAACATTTAGTCCGGAGGTTAAGCCTATCATTATCCGTCTTGTTTTGTCACTTGTCGTAGCTTGCCGATAATCTATTCGGCAGCTCGACGTTAATAATGTTTTTCTGAATGGTGATCTTTCTGAGACGGTTTTCATGGAGCAACCACCAAGGTTCATCGATTCCTCTCGTACTCATGCATGTCACTTGCGCAAAGCTCTCTATGGCTTAAAGCAAGCGCCTCGTGCATGGTTCACCAAGCTCAACGAGTTCTTTGTTGCACATAGATTTCGTGCCTGCCAATCGGATACTTACATGTTCGTCTTTGAGGATGGTAAAGTGACTATCTATATCCTTGCTTATGTTGATGGCCTTATTCTTACAGGTTCATGTGATGCTATTATAAACAATCTCATTCAAGCACTTAATCGGGTTTTCTCCGTCCGTGACTTGTGTCCTCTACACTTCTTTCTCGGTATTGAAGTAACCCCTCATGACGGAGCTTTACATCTCACTCAAACCAAGTATATCAGTGAAGTTATTCACCGAGCCAAAATGACGGAATGAAAACCGATTTGGTCACGTGCAGACTCCTCATCTCGCTTGCTACCTGAAGGTGATCCAATGGACGACCCACGTCTTTATCTTCAAACTGTTTGTGCCCTACAGTACATAACCATCACTCAGTCTGAAATTACATATGTTGTTAATCGAGTATGTTATTTTATGCACTCTCCTCGAGCTCCACATTGGCAGGCCGTCAAACGGATACTTCGATACTTGAATGGATCCACCTCTCTTGGTCTCTACCTATGACCTGCTGACACATCACGCCTAACGGCCTATTTAGATGTAGGATGGGCTTCAAATAAGTCCGATTTTAGGTCATAGTATGAAGTTGTAATTTTTATTGGCCCCAATCTGAGTAGTTGGGCATCTCACAAGCAAAAAGTTGTTGCTCGGTCAAGTACGGAAGCTGAGTATTGTGCACTTGCCTACACCACGGCTGAACTCATGTGGATTCAACACCTTCTTCTCAAGCTTCGGACTCCTCTTTGTGCTCCCCTAGTTTTGTTATGTGACAATATTGGTGCATTGTTCATGACGTCGAATCCAATTGTTGGTCCCCGGTCCAAACACATCCAACTTGACTACTTCTTTGTTCGAGAACCAGTCGAATTCAAACAACTTGTTGTTCGTCATGTTTCTTCTCAGGCACAAAGTGCAGATATTTTCACCAAACCTCTTGGGACAAGTCGTTTCTGTAATTCACATACCATCTTGCAAGTCCGAGATCGCCCTTCAACTTGTTGGGAGGTATTAATGGACTCCTAATAGTTATGGCCATGGGCTCTCAACAGTCACCAATGTTACACAAGATATATTATATAGATAATATATTACTCAAGCATTTGTATCTGTATAAATATGGGTTCTCAACAGTCACAAATGTTACACAAGATTTATTGTATAAATATGGAACTCTAGAAGCAAATAAAATGTGGAAAATTTCTTTCCTTTCCTATTCTAATACGCAACAACAAATAGATTCTAGGATGAGTTGGCTAAGTAGGCAGTTTATGTATTAAGGTGTATAAACTAGGCCCCTTTGTCTATATGCTGACAAACTAGGCCCTTATATATTTTCATAAAAAGATTTATTAAAAACAGAAATAAAGATACTCAATAAATCATAATTTTTCTCTCTCCTATTTATCTTTATTTATTTACCAAATTAAGAATGATAATAATTATCAAAAATCGTTAAAATAGGAAACAAATGTTAATAGTATCCTTCATTCGTGGACTCTGATTTGAACGTCCATTCTTGCTGAAAATATGATAATCCATACCCTCCACTGTTCCGTTCTTCATTAATCTGTAGCCTGTAAATCAATAGTTTTAGTCACATTTTTATATGTACGATGTATGTGTATAATGTGTACACAAACATAACATAGTTTATATAGGATATGTACACAAACATAACCTAGTTTGTGTACGATGTGTTTGTATACTGTGTACAAAAACATAAGATAGTTTATGTACATATAGTTGTTGTACACAACAGAGCCATACATAAGAAAAAAATTAAAATATACATAATTATAACATTAAAAGTTACTGTACATAACAGAGCTATACATAACCTAGTTTGTGTACGATGTGTTTGTATACTGTGATACATTAATGTATTCAAAACAAAATAACGCCCATTGAATGCAGTTGCAATGTCATCTTCTTCATTGTTAACATCACTGAAAAACTAGGTTGAGAAGTTTTGAATGTTGGGGATTTTACCACGAATAAACCGAAAAGATGAGATCGAATACTTACCTGGTTCGAATTAAACAACAGCCGATGAAGATTAACACCGGAAAACGACGATTGCAAGACGGAGAAGACGACGCTCAACAAAGATACCTTCAATCGCCTTCAATGGAGTTGGAGAGAGAGTAGAGCGTATTTGGCTTAGAATACAGGATACTGCTTGTGATTTATAGAAGTAGCAGCTATAAAAAGATTTCGAGAATCTTTTATTTACGGTTTTCATTTTTTGCAAAACCGTTTCAAATTTTTGTGACAGCTTTTTTAATTCGAAAATCAATTAACTACATAACCTCTATCCTTAATTATAGTATTAATTCTCTATTTTATCTTTATTTTTTAATTTTATTTTATTAGGGGCCTAGTTAGTCTTGGATAAACAAAAAGGGCCCTATTTCACCAATTATCTCTAGATTCTACTCTTTACTATTTCAGAATGTACACAAGAATTTTCCATCATAAATGATAGCTTAAAACAAAAACCAAATTTGCTTACTGTCAACAAGAATGTTGAAAGGCTTCACATCAGTAATTTCTCACTTGAGGGAAAAAGAATTGGTCTGAATACGAACAACAACCTTTTTTTTTATCAATAAGGTAAGGTGCTAGATTACACCAAACAAACTTGGTGTATCGAGAGGCCGAAACCGGTAAACGGGACAAACCGTCATGCAAATAGTGACAAAACAAGAGATAAACATAACAAAACACTACAAGCAAAAGACCGAAAGTACAAAATCTAAGAAAATCGGAACAAACAATCCGCGGTAGAAGACGAGGAAAACTCGGGGTTGGGCAAACATGGAGAGGACACGGGATAGATGAGCTAGCACGGTGTCTCGCCGCTAGGATGCAGGATAGTATAAACCCTTTTCAAGGGGAAGGCATACCTCCTGCGGAAATGTGGATCCAACGACGTTCCCTCCACCTAGATGGAGGATCTTCGGAGACCTCGAACACAACCATGATCAATATGATCAACAGGGGCATGTGACTACGGCATCTTCTGGAACATTCGTTTAGACAACACTCGAGAAACGTCTTCAGAGGGAAAGTCATCCCAACTAAGCAATGTTATAGACTTCATCTCTCCATTTTCCAAAACCGAACAACTTTCACGGAGTGCAAACCTCTGAAGGCTTTTAGGGAACACAAGACTCCTTTTTTCATGAATGTCTAAGGAGACTTGTTTGGGGCGCAACCATCTAAAAATAGACAATTTGCGAATAATTAAAAAAGGATGGACTTGGTGGGTTAAGGGAACTTGATTCTTTGTCGCATTGCCAATTACCACAACTATACAAGGCAACATGGGTCGAAATGCACAAGTAGTAGATTTAGTAGTTAACCCCGATTTTTGGTTGTACACAACAACAAATTTTGACATGAAAAGTTGTTTTAGATTTCAAGTTTTGTCCAATAGTTCATGTGTTTTTTTTTTTCTCAATTAAAGGGTCTAAACTTTTTTCTTATTCTTTTTTTTCTCCTTTTTTCAAAATCAATTTACGGAAAGTTGGAACCAACATATAGATGTAAATCATCAAAATTTCAAGAATAAAAGATATTGTTTTAAAACTTCATGATTTCTTCAAAAGTTCAAACAAACATTCTCAAAAAAAGATTGATTATTTCAATGTTAGTTTCAAGGAAATTGACAAGTTTTCAACTCTATCATTAGAATCGATAGATCTCGGATCTAGATATGAATGATTTTTTAATGAAATATTGTTAGCAAGGGGGTCTAGGAGAATTGGAGCACCAAAACGGGTGTTTGGATCTCCAAGATCCCCAAATAGTCCAGAGGATAGCCGAGGGAAAACTAGGAAACAAATATAGCTCAAGTAATTAGACGATAGAACATCACACCCAAAATTTTCGCTTGAGCATAAGACTCTCGAGATTGTTCAAGTAGGAATTGATTGCTCGAGATTGTTAGAGAAATATATTCGATTACTTGAGATTTGATCAGGAAAAATATTCGATACGACCGACGGATGTTGCAATAAAACCCAAAGAAAAATACTAAGGAAGACGAATAGTAGAAGGAGAATCAAATAGGAAACGAAAAGAAAAGGGAAGAGAAGGAAAGGGGAATATAAGAAGTCTTGACGGACGGAAATAACGCCAAGCAACACCACACGTATAAGAAGACGAAGTGGGACAACATATATCGAACTAAAACCAATGGTGGTTGTTGGAGAAGGTGACACGCCAATGAACATGTGACCGGCGAACATGGTCTCATAACCAACACGAGAGGATAAGGCCACAATAAACCAAGACGGCATGCAGAGCAGAAGCATGAGAAAGAAAAGGGATTCAAAATAGGGTTAAACGGGTCCAAAACATAGACAATGTAAACGGTTCCAAAACCCATTTAGGTGAGAAATGTCCCTTTAAAGCAGGTACTATTCATTCGACAAACTCAAAATTATAATATATAAGGGATATACATATAGGTAAGTGCTAAGGTATTTTACAACTTTTTTGGTATAGATGTGCATAATTGATTTATTATGTCGTAGAATATGAATCATTTACTTAATAAAGTATAATTGTTTTGATGATGACTTATGCTTTTAAGGTAGGAACCACTTTTTTTTTTTATAATGAGTTATATTGTTTTGTAAAATATGAAATGTTAAGAATTATTACTTAGTAACAACTTTGGGTTGTGAAATATAATTAATATGTATTTGTACCTAAAGGGTAGTAAAATAGAAGGTTCCCAAAATATATTATTTCGTTTTATTTTATTTTTATAATATAACAGATCATTCTAAAAATTCAATTCACCCGTTCAGATGATGGTTTAATGTGAATATGTACGGGTTTGGATGAGCATAGTATGGAGGAATGATGGACAAATGATTTGATTTTTAGGTGAAGACGGGTAACATATATTATATACTTCTGACACCCGATCCATAATCATCCCATCTGTTGTATGGATTTTGGTTGTACTAAACATGGCCCATCAAAGCCAAACTGAGATGGAAATGGAGAAAAGTTGCATGCTCATGTAAAAGAAAACTTAGGTTAGGTGGTGTTTCATAATTGTACCAAATATGGCAGATGTGTGGGTCATCTTTAGCATCATTAGCATGTGGATGGAAATATAGATTAGGTTTTGCCACAATCCACCAACTCATTAGTTGCCTTATCGTCACTTATTATCCCAATCGAAAATGCTTTCGGTAGTTGGAGGAAAAGAAGGCTAGATTAGATCAATACCTCATTGGCTTTTAACATAGGTTATGTATTTCTGTACATCGGTCAGAATTTTGCAGCCTATCTACTTTCAATTATTCTTCAATGTTTGAACATTATATGTATGGTTGGGTTGTCATAGCTATACAATTCTATTTCTACCTATAATATATCGTAGTATTGATTATATTGACGTTGTATTTGTATTTTGTTAGAGCGGAGGCGTTGCATGTTTGTATTTTTTAATCTAAAATTAAGCAAATTTACCTTAATATTTTAAATGACTTTTTTAAATTTTATATCCGACAGACCTAAACACGTGGAGATGATCCAATGAACCTACACACTAAACTCAATTGGCAATATGATCGCATATTATCATATTGTTGATGTTAACATACTTTTTTTTCTATAATGTTTTTTTTTTCCAGTTTTACTGTATTTTAAATAAGTCAAACTTATGTATAATAAAAGTCAAAATGTAAGCTTACATTGTATATGAAAGTGATAGTTACGAAATTTTAAATAAACATGGGGATTCTGCTAACAAGATCTAGTTTAAATTAGAGGTCAATTTAGATGTTCAATTCACGAATTAAATTAGTTGCAATTAATCCTATATTCTTTTGCAACATTTTTTGAGGCGACTCGAAATTTTCCTCCAAGAGAGCTTCAAGAAATTGAGCGAATGATGGAGATTCCCAGAGCCCCAAACCTGAATCCGTCGGCGCACCCTCCAAATCAACCGCCAATGCAAATCACGGAGAGCCCTAATCCAAATAATCCTGATGATGTTGTCGGTCCTTCCCCTCAAAATGGGAAAGAGGATAATCGATCTAACCAACTCCAGAACTCGTGGAGCAAGTTATTGTTTGGGGGGAAAGCTTGGAGACAGCTTCCGATTCTTCCGAATAATTTGCTGGAATCAGGGAAAATTCAAATTGCATACCCAAATGGAGAAGACGCTACCCCATCCATTACAGTGGACCCTGGAGTCATTCAGATTCTTGATGCTCCATGGCGTAATTCAGTGGTCTTGAAACTTTTGGGGCGTATGATTTCTTTCAACGCCTTTGAAAAAGCTATAAGACTTCTCTGGAATCCTAAGGGAGATTGGTTTGTCCTAGATCTGCCAAATGGTTTCTTTCTGGTTAGATTTGAATTTGAATCGGATATGTTGGACGCTCTCTCGAATGGACCTTGGAAAATATTTGGGCATTATCTGCTGATGCAGCAATGGAACTCTGCTTTTGACCCAATGACGTCGACTATAACTACTACGGGAGTGTGGGTGCAAATTTCGGGCCTTCCTTTTGCTTTGTATAATACAGAGGTGTTGAGAGCTATAGCGTCATCCATTGGAAGACCACTGAGGATAGATGACAAGACACTGAATCTTGATAGGGGTAAGTTTGCAAGAGTATGCATAAGTATAGATCTCAACAAACCCCTTAAAGGTGATGTCCTTTTGAATGGTAAGAGACTGTTGCTTGAATATGAGAATCTCTATACCATATGCTTTGTCTGCGGATGCTATGGGCACTCTAAGGACAACTGTAGGATGAAGGGTAATCTTCAAGAGGAAGTCCAGGTGCCAGAAAAGGTAGTCCAGCCTAATCAGCAAGAGTTGGAGGCCCTTGCAGAGGTGAATAAAGCCACTGGAGTCTGTACAAAAGATTCAGAGGATATTAGAGGGGTATCTTCATCACATGCTACTGATAAAGAACAAAATATGGGACTAAAGGATGTTAATCAAGCAGAGGCTAGTCTAGGAGATTGGATGGTTGTACAGAGAAGGAAATTGCCCCCATCGGGAAAAGCTATGGATGCCAAACCAATAGAGTTGCGAGAGAGGCACAAGGAGAAGTTTGTACAGGTCAATGAAGATGGGAGAAAGGACAGAAGGAATGGGGAAGAAAAAAGCGGTCCTTATGCCCAACATCACAATATTCCGGGGGCAAGTTATATTTCGAAAAATAACTTTAAAAAGAGAGCCAGAAGAGGAAATACAGTCGGGAATGGAATGCCAAACCTTGGACTCGCAGAGAATAGACAAAGAGATGAACAACAAAGTGGAATGCTATTGAAGACAGATAGGGGCCCTAGTAGTATAAAACAAGTTAAAATTCTTCACAGAGCTGCACCGGAAGATATTGTGCTAGGAGCCCAGGGGAAGATGCAGAATACAGTGATGGAAGAAGGCAGCCCATCAATGCAAGTAGATAAGATGGAGACTGACTCTGTACAGGAGGCGAAGTTATCACAGATATCTGTGGTTCCTGACTCACAAGACTAGTGGGGGTTGTGTTCCTTCTTTCGGGATTCACATTATAGGTATTTTCTGGAACTGTCGCGGATCAGTGAAACCTGGATTCCGTAGGTCTATTAGATATATGTTGAGGAAGCATAAACCACATTTTGTTGCGCTTTTTGAAACCCATTGTTCTGGGGAAAAAGCGGATGAGATTTGCTTAAAGATGGGGTTTGATTCTTGTGAACGAGTTGAAGCTGTAGGACATAGTGGAGGAATTTGGCTATTATGGGATAGTGTGGCTTGTCCTTTACAGATTATAACCAAAGACAGGCAGTATATTCATGCTATGGTGGAAATTGGAGGTAACCGGTTTAATTTGATTCCTGTGTATATTAGCCCGGACCCTTTGCGTCGAGATAATGTATGGGAAGTATTAGCGGATATTGTGAGTGATGCGGATGACCCTGTGGTGATGGGAGGAGATTTTAATGTAATTAGGGGAACTGAAGAAAGACAAGGGGGGTCGACTAGATTATCTCGAGAGGCTCTTGTGTTTGGTGAATGGATAAATCAGAGCCAATTGATTGATATCGGATACCAAGGCTCTCCATATACATGGACTAGAGGTGTTGATGTGCAAACGAGAATATCTAAGAGGCTTGACAGGGTGTTGATGGATTCAGAGGGGAGGATTAAGTGGCCGGATGCAACTGTTCGACATCTTCCTAAACTATCATCAGATCATAACCCGTTGAGGTTATCTTTTGATGGTATGAAGTCTAAGAATGTCAGGAGACGTCCTTTCAGATTCCTTGCTGCTTGGTTCACACATCCAGAATTTGGATCACTTATTGAAAATAAGTGGGATAGGATTGCTCAGCTTCCAGGTGCCCTTCAACAGATACAAAGAGTGTTGCAAAAGTGGAATAAGGAGGTTTTTGGGGACATTCATGCTAGGAAGGAAGCGTTGTTAGCCCAATTGGAAAGAGTAAGTTTGGATCTGATGAATGAAGTTACAGCAGAGTTAATTGAGAGTGAGAAAACAGTGAAAGCGCAGTTGGATACTATCCTGGAACAGGAGGAGTCTTTATGGGCGCAGAAGGCTAGACAAGACTGGCTCAGGCTCGGAGATCGGAACACGAAATTTTTCCATCTATCCACGGTTGTGAGAAGACAATCAAATAGAATTGAGGCCCTTAGAATGGAGGATGGATCATGGTGTGTAGATCAGAAAGAGCTAAAAAAGTTAGCAGTGAAGTTTTATTCAAATCTGTATGGTCCCAGAAATCTTCCTTCTCTTAACAGAATACCTTCTGGAGGTTTCCCAAGTCTATCAGTTGATCAGAGGATTAAGTTGGAGAGGGAGTGTAGTGAAGAGGAGATCGTGGAAGCTTTAAGGGATATGGGTCCTTTAAAGGCCCCGGGTCCGGATGGGTTTCATCCGATTTTCTATAAAAACTTATGGAGTACAGTAGGTCCGACTGTTGTGGACTTTGTCAAGAAGTTCTTCAGAACGGGGTATTTGGCGCATGAGTCAAATGAAACCCTCCTTGTGCTGATCGGAAAAGTTGCTAAACCGGAAGTTATAAATCAGTTTCGCCCGATTAGTCTATGTAACGTTTGCTATAAGCTTATTACTAAGATCCTGGCTAACAGACTCAAAGGTGTCATGGAGTTACTCGTGTCACCTATGCAGTCGAGTTTTATTCCGGGCAGGTTGATATCGGATAATATTATTATTGTGCAGGAAGCGATTCATCATATGAGAAAGAAGAAAGGTCGGAAAGGGTTTATGATATTGAAGCTAGACCTCGAGAAAGCATATGATATGCTTAGGTGGGAATTTGTTGTTGATACCATCAAGGATATAGGTTTGAATAGCCAATGGACGAAATGGATTAAGACATGCCTTGGTACAGCTAATATGAAGATTTTGTGGAACGGAGAAGCAACTGAAGGGTTTTCTATGACGAGAGGGTTGAGGCAAGGAGACCCGATATCTCCATATATTTTTGTTCTTTGCTTGGAAAGACTCAGCCATATGATAGAGAAGGCGAGTATAGAGGGCAGGTGGAAGCCTATAAGCTTATCGAGGGGGGGACCGAAGTTATCGCATCTATTTTTTGCGGATGATATACTCTTATTCGGGGAAGCATCGGTATCTCAGATTAATGTTATGAAGAATATTATCGAAGATTTCTGTGGGGCATCGGGGGAGCGTATAAGTCTTCCGAAATCAAGATTATATGTATCAAAAAATGTTCAGGGAAGATTAGAGGAGGAGCTGAGCAGTCTCTGCGGTATTCCTTGGACAAGACATTTGGGTAAATATCTAGGGATACCTCTGTTCCACGACAAAGTTACGAGAACGTCTTTCAATCCGATAATAGAGAGAGTGTCCAGGAGACTGGCAGGATGGAAGGCGAATTCGTTGAGTATAGCCGGAAGAGCTACATTGATTAAGTCGGTGCTTTCTGCATTACCTGTTTACTATATGAATATACTTATATTGCCCAAAAGTATTACAGATCATATTAATAAAGTATGTAGAAATTTCCTATGGGGAAATACAACAGAGAAAAGGAAAATGCATCTGGTAGGTTGGAAAAGAGTGTGTCAGGATAAAATAGATGGAGGCCTAGGCTTTAGAAATGCAGCTGATATGAATGTGGCTCTTCTGGGGAAACTAGGGTGGAGTCTGATTACCCAGAAGGATAAACTGTGGGTCAGTATACTACGTAAGAAATATTCTATACAAGGAGATGGTTGGCCCAAGGAAATCAAGTGCAGGGGTGGCAGCTCGTTTATATGGAGAGGTATTACACAGGTGTATAACAAACTGGTTGTGTCAAATATTGGATGGAGTGTGGGGGACGGAAGTAAAGCTCGTTTCTGGATGGATAGCTGGATTGACCGCGTCCCACTCGCCACAGGATGCCTTACTTCCCTAACCATCATTGACAGAAATCTTCTTGTCAAGGACGTAAGGCTGGATAATAAGGAGTGGAATTGGAATTATTTGGAGGGGAAATTATGTGAGAATGATCAACTGAAGGTAGTGGCGGCATCTTTGGAGGGATCGGTGGATAGGGAGGACGAGATTAGATGGCTGGGGACCAATGATGGTAGATATTCGTCTAGTTCTGCTTACAAGTGGTTGGTGAAAGATAGAGTACGAGCCCAGGCGTCATCGGTGTTATGGTCTCGAGTATGGAAGATTCACGTTACGGAGCGTAATAAATATTTCATGTGGCTATTGGTATGGAAAGCTCCAATGACAAACTATGAGAGATGTAGACGACATTTGTCCAATGATCCTCATTGTAGTTGTTGCACAAATGAGGAAGAAACTCTCCTTCATGTGCTTAGAGATTGTCCCAGGGCAAGGCTGATTTGGGATAGTTTGGTACCTGAGAACTTTGCATCTCTATTTTTCAGTGTTGACTGGGGAGAGTGGCTGATTGCTAATATGAGTCTGAAAGAGAGATCAGTTGTTGCTGAGGAATGGGTGGCGAAGTTCGCTTGTACGGTTTGGTGGATCTGGAAGTGGCGGAATGAAAGGATTTTTGAGGGGAGAGAGAAGGTTAGGGATAAAGGGTTGTTTCTGGAAAATAGGTTTCGGGAGAATGCTAGTGCTAAAGCAAAGGCTGCAGGGCAGATTATACAGTTTAAGAAGGAAAGGATGGTGAGTTGGACGAAACCCAACCGGGGCTGGGTTAAGTTAAACACAGATGGTGCCAAAAGAGGATCGGACGGGAGGTCTACGGCGGGAGCAATATTGAGAGATGCTGAAGGTGAGTGGATTGGTGGAGTAGCTGCGAATCTCGGTCTAACCACGGTTCCGGCAGCGGAGTTATGGGGGGTTATACATGGGTTGAATCTTGTTTGGGAACTAGGGTTCCGGAAGGTGAGGCTAGAGGTTGATTCAACAACAGTTGTGGATTGTATTAGGAATGGGGTATGCTCATCGCATCCTCTTGCGAGCCTGGTATCTAGGTGCCAAGGCTTCTTGAACCGAGAATGGGATGTCGATCTCGGCCATATTTTTCGAGAAGGGAATAGGGCAGCGGACGCGCTTGCTAATTTTGCCTTTTCTTATGAAGTTGGAGTCCATAGATTATCTATACCTCCATCTTGTGTTTATGATATTTTGTTGGATGATCTTAGGGGAGTTTGTTTTCCTCGGATGACACGTATGTAATATGTTTATTTAAGTAGTTTGGAGTAGTGCACTCCCTTTACCAAAAAAAAATATCCTATATTCTTTTTAAACTACAATACTTAAAAATATATAATAATAGTAGTGTCCGTACGGGTATTTCCATTTCATGCTTAAAAAAAGTATAAAATTATGCTATGGTGATTATGGGTCCGGTTTCGGTTGATAGGAAAGTATGAGGATGAAGGGTTTTTTAACCTTGAGGAATAAGGGCGTGTTTGGTTGGAGATTAAAATAGGTTCATTTAGATTAAATTTGTGTAAGTGGTTGGATAAAGGTGGAGATTATGAAAAAAAAATTATAGAAGGATTAATTGGGATTAAAAAGGGCAAAAAAATAACCTTATATTATCAAGGTTAAAGTAGATTAATTTTCAAATATCAATTAGGATTTCACTCATGCCCCTATTTAAGGTTAAAATAAGGGTAAATTTGTAAATCAATATCAATTAAACCTATTAAAAATCTTCAACCAAACAACTTCACGTAAATTATTTTATATCAAATAATCTCTAATAAATCCCATATAAAAATTGAAACAATTTGGTTTACTAGGTTTTTTCTAATTTTGTGTTTAGTAAATGTACCCCTTCAGAGAAGAGTGTGTAGAGTTTGAAAATAAATACAAAAGGTTGGGGTATATTTATTTAATTGAAACATTAAAAAACCTATTTACTACTATAGTTTTTCAAAAAGGCCTAGTTACCAAAATTGCCCTATAAAATTTAAACCCTTTTAAATTCCATCTAAATTAATCTTTAAAATAACTTCCATCACTTAACAAACACACCCTAAGATTATGGGGATGAACACATGCAATTAAACGAGCCCTCAATAAATGCCTTTGGTCGATTAATTCAATACTAGTTTTTTTTTGGGTAAAATGGGGTAGTGGGTATGTTTTGATTCCATGAGCATATTAAGGGCTCCAATTTAATTTTGTGTACAAAATAGGCCCCTTCATTATGTACAAAAAAGATTTATTAAAATTAGGTAATCAATTAACGAAATAAGGATATTTCTCTCTCCAATATTACGATATATTCTGCTCCGTTATTAAAGGGAAGTATCTCAAAGGGTCATCATCTGCATCTTCTTCCTCACGGCGTCACACGAACAGCAGCCACAAAATATTCGTCGCCATCTTCATATGCATCTTCTTCCTCACGGCGTCAATATAATTGCAGCATTTCGGAAACATTAGTAATGTTTATCTGCTTGGGTACATAATCATCGAATTATACTGTTTTCGATCAACCATTTATTTCCGTCTTTGGTTCCTGGTAAGTCTATGTTTTTCCTGTGTAACCTTCTTCGGACGCTCTCATCGATAACTCCCCCATGATTTGTGTACATAATTGAAAATGAAGCATACTTGTGTTTTGTAAACAATAAACATGTTTATCTGCTTGGGTGCATAATCATCCACGATATACCTTCCATGGTTTATGTACATAATTGATATTGAAGCATCGTTGTGTATATGCACTTATGTATGAATGGTTATAATAGGATATGTTTGGTACATATGTATGATTTCTTACTTTACTTGTTTATATGTACTTATGTATGACTTCTTAATTTCCTTGTGTGTCAGTCAGTTTGTGTACATCTGATGTCGAGTGTTTTCATAACATTATATTGCGGGGGGAAATAGGAACTGTTGAAAGATGTATGGACCTACAGTGGAGATGTGAAAAGCAAGCCCATGGTCGTTGATTTATCTTGCACTTTTGTTGACTTGATGAATGATATTGCACGCCAATTTGAGATATCTCAAGCAGAATCCGTTTTAGAACTGTCCTACAAGAATCCTTTCAATCCAGGACTGCAACCATTTCAACTTACAACAAGAGATGATTTGGATACATTCATCCGAATAAATGAACTGCCGGATTTTAAGTGGAGTATTCCTTTGTGTATAACTACTTTTGAAGGACATAATCATAATGGCGGGGAGTTAGTAGTTGTACCTGATTTACATGAAGAGCTTAACTGCTTGAGAACTTCTACGGATAATGTTGACAATGGACTGTCACAAATTGATTTGTGTACACACATGTCAAGTGTGTTAGACAACGATCATGTAGATGATACGTGGAGTGAATCAATCGCACTAGTTCGTCAAAGTCAATCTTATGTGCCTGCTGGAAACGATTATGAACTTGTTGTTGGGAAAACATATCGTACAAAAACCGAGCTGAAGAATGCATTGTGTTTGCATTCTATATCAGAATGTTCACAGTATAAAATTGTTAAGTCAAAGAGGAAGGTTGTCACTGCAATATGTATTGATGAAGCTTGCAAATGGAGAGTTCGTTTCAGTATGCTTGGTGAATCAAGTTTATTTACAACAACAAAATTCGTCTCTACACACACATGTTCGTATCAATTGAGGCGAACAGGTAACAGGGGTGCTTCCTACCACGTGATAGCAGAGAAAGTGAAATCAATGTATGTTATTTTACTTTTCCATACAATACTGAGTTGTAATTATCTTGTGTATGTACATATCTTGTGTAATTCGTGCATTATGTAGGTATGCAAACTCCAAGAAACTACCATCGGTAAATCAGATAGTAACAATAATGAAAAGTTTACACCGTATTGATGCTAGTTATTGGAAGTGCTGGAAGGCCCAAGAAGAAGTGAAGGACATGATTAGAGGAACTTTTGAGGATAATTACAACTTAATCCCTTCCTATTTGTATATGCTGGAGGAAGCAAATGAAGGGTCATATGTTGGACTTATAGTTGACGATGATAATCGTTTCAAATATGTATTTGTAGCATTCGGTCAATCAATACGAGGGTTTAAATCGATGAGGAAGATACATATTCTTAACCCATATAATATCATCTTGTGTTCTATTGTTCATTTATGTAGGTAGATTATGTACAATTGCAATATGTTGTAGGTTATCACAGTAGACGGAACACATCTAAGTGGGAAGTACGGGGGAGTGTTGCTTGTTGCAACTGCCCAAGATGCAAATCAGCAGATATATCCCATGGCATTTGGCATTGTTGATAGTGAGAATGATGCGTCGTGGGAGTTTTTTTTCCAAAATATGGAACGCATCGTGCCGGACAGTGACGACCTTGTGTTTGTATCTGATAGACATAATTCAATCAAGAAAGGTATAGCGTCGTCCTATACTAAAGCATTTTATGCATACTGTATTTGGCACCTTAAAGGGAATCTCAGAAAGAGGACAAGATCGAACCGAATACTGCAGTTGTTCATCGATGGAGCCATGAGATGTAAGGAATCTGAGTGTATGTCAATACTTGGGCAGATTAATTCGGTATGTTATGTACATAATGCCTCTTATTTTACCCTTATTCGTATACATAATGCTTTGTACGATAGACATTGGCTGTGTTTGTGTACATTAAAGTTGGTTTTCGTACACAGGAAAAGCCAATAGTTGGATCTCTGCTACATGAGATAGGGCTGTCAACGTGGGCACGGTCATTATCGCCGGCAAAACGGTACAATATCATGACAAGTAACAACGCCGAATGTGTTAACGCATTGATGAAAGAGGGGAGGGAATATCCAGTTTTAGCGTTGCTTGATGAGATTAGACAATTCATGTCGCGATGGTTTGCCGAGCGTCGACAAAGGTCTCAATCTTGTGTAGAGGTTTCCACACCGAAAATTAAAGCGATCATCCAGAAAAGATTCAACGATTCTGCCTCTTACTTTGTGTATGTCCTTGATGCGGATAGAATGGAGTTTGAAGTGAAACGGGGTGATGAGCATGTAATCGTTTGTTTGCAAACATAGTCTTGTGAATGCAAGGAGTTTGATGTGGAAGAAATACCGTGCATACATGCTGTATCTTCTCAGCAATTTCTTTCTGATCTCTTTGAATGGTGTCCAGCTTATCCATAAGTTCAACAACCCACGCTGGTTTATGTGCATCCATCCTATTATGTACACATGAGAAATTCGTGAATATTAAGAGATTCTATAACTGTTATGCATAGGGTATAAAAAATTACACACCTCATTGGTACATTGCTTGTATGTTCGCCTTTACTCCCTTCTTCAACAATAACTTCATCTATATTCTTTTTTGGTGAAAGTGTGGGATGTGCTTCCACATTTGAATCTGCATCTTCTGCCTTTCCTTTTGTTTTACTCCTCGATGATCTGTGTACATATGAAAACAATAAGCATTGTGTACATTAATATATCACAGAATCATTTATTTTGTAAACCAGATAACTGAACTAACCTTGTGTGTGCATTGATCTTGTCTTCGCCAGACTTGCCAATGTCGACACTAATGTCTTCAGTTGCAATCTTAAGTGGAGTTGTAATGGTATCTTCATTTATTGACTGTTGAATATTTTCCTTTTCCATTGTTGTCATCTTTGAGGATCTACACACAAAAGTTTATTATTATGAGTATTGAGATATTTATTGATATATCTGTGTAATAATGTAAACATAATAGTGAAACACACCTTGTTTGTTCTTGAACTTTGGCGTCAACCGACTTGCCAACTTCAACATTAGTTTTTCCCTTCTCATTATCAACTGATTTTGCGTGAGCTTCTTCAATAGAAGATGGATCAAAGGGATCCTTTCCCTTTGATATCCTCTTTGATGATCTACCAAAAAAAACATCAATCAGAAACATAAACTCTTTTATGTAATTGTGTACTTGTGTGTTTCTAACCTTGTCCGTTCATAGACCTTGCCTTCAACAGACATATTCACTTCACCTTCCACCTTTTCATTTTTTTTCACCTCGAATGGTGATTGCGTATTCTCATCGGTTGATGGTTGGTTTATCTCCTTTCCCTTTGTTGTCCTGTTTGAAGCCCTACACAAGTTACAGTATTTACACACAATATTCATGCTTATAATTGGGTACATAAATATATCAATCAGAAACATAAAGTCTTTTATGTATTTGTGTACTTGTGTAACTAACCTTGTCCGTTCATATACCTTGCCTTCAACAGACATATTAACTTCACCTTCCATCTTTTCATTTTTCTTCACCTGGATTGGTGATTTCCTATGCTCATCAGTTGATGGTTGGATTGGATCCTTTCCCTTTGTTGTCCTGTTGGAAGCCGTACACAAATCACAATATTTAGACATAATATTTCCATATAATTGTGTACATATATCGTGTCCTGATACAAACCTTTTTGTTTGGACATTATGAATGTTTGCATCTGGTTTTCTTTTCCTGCTTTGTTTGTCCTCCTCTGTTACAATTTTACAAAAATATATATATGTTTACATACAGTATGAAGATTTATGTACATACGTTCAATTGTGTTTAATATTACCCTTCTTCTTAGGTGGATCAACAAATGCATCATCATCTTCTTCAACAGCACCACTGACAGGGACAATGTTTCTGATCACAATACTGGAGCTACCAGCCTTGTATTTCAAAAAGGTAAACACATTATCAAATAGGAAGTGCCTATTGTTGTGTGTACATAAAATTAATTTAATCCAAACCTGAATGTTTCCTCTTTAGCATTCACTTCACTAGGCCTTGTTATAATCACTTCTGCATCTTGAAATCCATTATCAAATAGGAAGTCAATTATTTCATCTTCGCCCTCAATTGGTCACCAGTCAGTGTCATCGTTTTCATTACGTCCTTCAACAGTTTTGATATCCTCTTTCTTTAGTTTATCCACAATTCCCTTTATCTCAGCGTATCCGGGGAACGGCTTGCCAGACTTCCCAGATCTTGATACGTACCGCAGACACATTGGTTCAGCCTCCTCGTCATTAATGCTTGCGTAGTAATGTGCAAGCTTTGGAACAGAATGAAACAGCCAAATCTATGGAAACCATTGAAAATTCAATGATTATGTAAATGAATATGTAGGCATCGTATATGAATGTAATCAAAACAATGTGAAAAGTACAAACCTGTAATGCAAGGGGAAACCCTCCAATATTGTACCCTCCACTAGGTCGTTCTTTGCCGGCTTCACATGATTGGAAGAACCTCATTGTCTGGTTAAAAGCCAAACGACCCCATGGGATATAATTGAACATACCCATATCGTTGACAATGTTGATGGTCTGTTGGTATACCATTGTTTTCCTGTCCTTTGCAACGACCACTGTTTCTATGAGCAGCATTAGAGCCATTTTTAACTTTTGTGACGACTCTTTCGGTGTTCTTGCGTATATCTCCTCCAAATCCTTGGTTGTGCATCTTTCAACCCCAACCACCCTCTTCATATCAACATCTGGTAAATCATCAATAGAATGCCCAGAATCGTCAGAGCAGTTCAGCCTAGTAATGTCGGAAAACTCTGTTAGTCCAAATCTAATGAGAACATTGTTGATGCCGAACCACATTGAATGCTTCCTCCTTGTCTTCACTTCTCTCATAAGCATGAAGTGTATAACTTGATTGCTCATCTTGAGCCTTGTGCTCATATGAATTAACGGAGCAAAGGGTCCGTTCCTTACTTTGGTCTTGTCTTCCTCACTCAAACCGTCCATTATAGTTGGTATCATAACTGGCCTACAGAAGCAATTGATTCTAGCCAGCTCATTCTTGTCATTCTCATCCCATCTGTATGTAAACTGTAACAACACAAGTCAGTATTATGTACATAATGAGTTTGTGTACATATGAGATGAGAATTAATTTGTTTATATTAAAATGCACACCTTAAGCTGGGTAGTGTGGCTGTCATACATACGTGCAACATCTTGGGTGTAGGTGCCAGCCATCCTCTGGTACAATTACATTTTTAAAACAATATTAAGGGCCCCAATTGAATTTATTCATGGATTATGTAAAATAACAAAAGAGGTACTTGTGTATGATGTACATAAAACAGATTATGTAAAGCTTGATGATTGGTTAATGTGTACATATGAATATATTGTACATAGTTAATATTCTACCATGATTATGTAAAGTTGTGGATAGTGTGGTTGTCATACATCATTCTTGATTACTGTTAGTTGTTCACATAATTAATGTTCTACCATGATATGCTTTAGTGTGTATACATAAATCATTCATAATATGCTTTACTGTCTATATGTAAGGAATGATAAAGGTTCTACCATATCATGCTTTTGTACTTATGGTTTTCCAAATCAATAATTACAAATACCTGTGAGGAAGACCCTGCACCTGATTTATCTTGTTGCTTCCTCATGTGAGGCTTAATACCCATCATTTTTTTTCTTGCCATTGTCTTTCTTGTATTGAGACAATTGCAATATATCAGTTACATGTGTCAGTTTCAATTGAATGATATAAATATTGTGGTAATTTATAAACAATGTTTTATCTAATGTACATATCTAACACACACAAGCCTGTACACAATCTATGTTTCCTGTCTTTGGTCAATTCAGTCCTATCAAATATCATACTATATGTACACATTTAACAAATCTATTCTCTGTCAGTACATATATTATCTGCTTGTGTATCATAATGTATGTACACATCTAAAACATATATTGTCTGTCATTACATATAGTATCTGCTTGTGTATAGCCATATCTCATTCAATGTGTACATAACTTAGATTTTTTACTAAATACAGAGCAACTAGCTACCAATACCAACTACTTACGTTTGTAAAATGTGAACAATCACTATCGCGTATGTAGACTGGTGTACTAAAATTGAACATAGTCATCCCTACCAAACTTCTAAAATCAGTTTATGTACAGGTATGTACGGACAAACCAAAATCATTACACATTTGTACATGCAAGCTTAGACTATACTGGATTCATCTACCACAGAGCTTTAATTTCGGTTGAAATTTCCCAGATCTAGAAAAACTTGTCAGCTTTACCAAAAAATGTCGTCAGAATGAGAAAGTGTTCGTTTTTTTTGAAAAACTTGTCAGCTTTACCAAAATCAAAGCTTGAACATGCATTATATCGAATCTTCAAAACCTTGTTTAAACGAAAGAACTGATTTTTTCAATCAAACCATGTAAAGGGCAGTTCGGCATCATACCTGCGTTTGATTAGCTATGGCGAGTTTCTTCTGATTACGTTAAACGAAATGCTAAGTTTTACCTGTTGAAGAAGAATGAATAGACGACGAACAGTTTAGATGCTTGTGGAGTCGCCGGCGAGTTGAACTCTCAAGTTCTATGGCGATAATCTTCCGAAACACTCTCGATTCTGGTTTCGCTTTTCGTGGAAGTTGAAAAGGCGGAATTCGTGGGCTATTAATGAGGAAGATATGCCGGTTACCTTATTAAACCCACTACCCCGATATTGTAGCTCATTTTTTGGCTTATTTAATATTTTTTCCCATTTTAATAACTTCCATCAGCCTATTTAATACCTCAATTTTTTTTTTTGTAAAATCAAAACAAACAAGGGCCTAGTTTATTTCTTAGGAAAAAAAGTTACCCCAACCCCTCAATCTTCTCTTTTTTTTTTCTAACTTACTTTTAGCAAAACCAACCAATAATTTGGCCTTTTGGTATGCTTGAACTTAATTAGAATATACTTATATAGTATAAACAATAAAGTGTTTAGGGTTTGTTGATACGATTTTCGTGAAATTAAAATTAGGTATTGGAATGAGTAGTTCACATACCTCATATTTGATAAGATTTAAAATCGAATTGGAGATGATTTTTAATTCATTCCAACATTAGTGAATAATTTGATCCTAAAAAATAAAATAAAGTTATGATCCATTTCGACATTTTAACCATTCTAAAAAGAAACTATGTTTTATATTGTCACTAGTTCATATCCCGCACCTTATGCGAGAAAATTTATATATTTGATGTTTATTGAATAAAATGTCATTAACTTATGTACGTGAAAAACTAATGATACATTTATAAAAAAAATTAAATTAATAATTAGGTAAGTAGGCTTTTTTATTTTATTGTATACTAACTAGGCCTTTTCTAGTTTTCTATTTACTAAATATACCCCATGATTTTTGTATCACTTTCATTTAATGGTAAGGTAAAACTAATTAACCCTTCTATTATAAAAGAAAGGGCAATTTTGGTAACTAGGCCTCATTGAAAAACTATAGTAATAACTAGGCTTTTTAATGAAAAACTATAGTAGTAACTAGGCTTTTTAATGTTTTAATTAAGTAATTATACCCCAACCTTTTGTATTTATTCTCAAACTCTACACACTCTTCTCTCAAGGGGTACATTTACTAAACACAAAACTTGAAAAAGCCTAGTAAACCAAATTGTTTCTAAAAAGAAATAATATTTGATGTTTGTTATGTAAATTTTGATTTTAATTACTGAATTTGTTTTTTTATTTTTTTTATTTTATTTCCCTTTTTATTTTCTGTTTTCATACCGGACATTAACATACCGAACATTTACATACCGGACATTTTACACACCGGACATTTTAAATACCGGAAGTTCATACCGGAAATTCATAACGAATACCGGAAGTTCATACCGAAATTTTTTATACCGGAAGTTCATACCGAATGTTCATACCGAAAGTTCATACCAAAAGTTTATACCGAAAGTTTTTATACCGGAAGTTCATACCGAAATTTTTTATACCACAATTTCATACCTAAAGTTCATACAGGAAGTTCATAACGAAATTTTTCATACCGGAAGTTCATACCGAAATTTTTTATACCGGAAGTTCATACTGGAAGTTCATAACGACATTTTTCTTACCGGAAGTTCATACCGAAATTTTTTATACCGGAAGTTCATACCGAAAGTTCATACCGAAAGTTCATACCGGAGTTCATAACGGAAGTTCATACCGAAAGTTCATACCGGAAGTTCATAATAAAGTTTTTCATACCGGAAGTTCATACCGAAATTTTTTATACCGGAAGTTCATACCGGAAGTTCATAACGAAAGTTTTCATAACGAAAGTTTTCATAACGAAAGTTTTCATACCGGAAGTTCATACCGAAATTTTTTATACCGGAAGTTCATACTGAAAGTTCATACCGGAATTTCATACCGAAAGTTCATACCGGAAGTTCATAACGAAGTTTTTCACACCGGAAGTTCATACCAAATTTTTTTATACCGGAAGTTCATACCGAAATTTCATACCGAAAGTTCATACCAGAAGTTCATACCGGAAGTTCATACCGAAAGTTCGCACCGGAAGTTCATAACGAAGTTTTTCATACCGGAAGTTCATAACGAAATTTTTTATACCGGAAGTTCATATCGGAAGTTCATACCGAAAGTTCATACCGGAAGTTCATACTGTTCATACTGAAAGTTCATACCGAAAGTTCATACTGGGAGTTCATAACAAAGTTTTTCATACCGGAAGTTCATGCCGAAATTTTTTATACCGGATGTTCATAACGAAATTTTTCAAACCGGAAGTTCATACCGAAATTTTTTTATAACGGAAGTTCATACCGGATGCCAATGATGTTTACACTAGTGAATTTACAACCTTTGCTCGCTCAGGGTGATGCTAATAGTGGCCTTGATCATCTCTGGGCAAAGAAGAAGGTTATACCATTTTTAGAGACATTTTTGTTGCTTCAAGGTTGATACCTGAATGTTGCGTTTTCGCTCATACCATTTTCAAAACTTCCGGTATGTAATTCTCCGGTATGTAATTCTTAATTCTAAACAATGACATAAAATAAGTTTGCTTGGTATAACTTCCGGTATGATATGATAACTTCCGGTATGATAACTCTTGGTATGATATGATAACTTCCGGTATGTGAAGCTCCGGTATGTGAACTTCCGGTATGTGAACTTCCGGTATGTGAAACTCCGGTATGTGAAACTCCGGTATGCATTCCAAAAAAATAAAAAAAAAATGAAGAAAATAAAAAAGACAAAAAAAATAAAAGAAAATAAAAAAATAAATTCCGGTATGAATACTTCCGATATGATATGATAACTTGTGGTATGATAACTTCCGGTATGATATGATAACGTCCAGTATGATATGATAGCTTCCGGTATGATATGATTGTTCGCTCCAAACGGTGTGTGCAAGCTTTAAATTTATAAAACTAGAATAAAAGCAAGCGAACCCGCAGTGTACGGATCGGCGTAGATTAGCAAGTATTCTAGAGTATCGAACACAAGGATTTGGGGGGGAACAAATTCAATTGCAGATTGTCAAGCAAGTAAATGTAGAAGCTTTGCAAATTATTGGGAAAACAACAATCCTAAAGATCCAAGTATCCAGCTGTGGCAATCGATTCAAGATATACTTAAAGATATAAAGACAGAGTTGAGATATGCAAAGGTATGCTAATGTAAGGTAATCGTACGGTGAAGTTCCAAAAACCTTATGTGACTCACCTACAAGACACTCTCTATACAGGTTGTTGAGGCTTCAATATAGAAAGGTTCTAAAGATGAGAATTAATGTCAAATACCCAAACTTGTAATCCAAGGATCAAGACTAACTAAACCGATTACGGTTGTGACACTCACAATCGAGGTAGAGGTTGTTGAGGCTTCACTACCACCTAGAAAAGGCAAGCCTAAACTAAGTTAAAGCAAATCTTTAACTTTGGATCAAAGTAAAAGCAAGTTCGTAGACTTAAGGGAAATCACGGTTAGTTCTTGAGGTTCCACGGCCGTGGACTCAAGAATAGGCCGTAATTTAAGGTTGTCGGCGATTCTCTCTAACTCTCAGGGTCTAATCTGTTTACGATCGATCTATCATCATCTAAGCCACAACTATCAACCCTTCACCTTAGAATTGTTAAGGGTTTTTAGCCAACAATAGTCATAATGATATCAATTTCAAAGATTAAAAGATTGAAGGATGAAAACTTTTGAAAACTTTCAATAAACTTCAAACCAATCTCAAAGTCACAATCAAGAACGAATATCGTCAATAGATTCAGAATAGAACAAACAAACACAGTCTTAGGCAAGAAGGAAGAACGGGATGTCAATCCGTCTTCTAAATCAAACCTAAACAAGAAGAGAAATCTTCTTGTGAACAATCTTCTGAACCTTCGATCTTCCGTCAATCTGGAAATCTCAATCACAATCTCCACCAAAGTGCGAGATTAGGGCAACTCCAAAGATGAGCGCAAAATCCGTCTTTTGCAAAAGTCGCAAAGATCTCTAAGTCGCGGCGTACGCGAAAAGTGTGTCAAGCGGAGTCGTAAGCGTAAGCCTAAAGCGAGGTGTAAAATTCTCTAAGCGGAGGTGACGGAATCTCTCTTCGTGTGTCCTTTTATAGGGTATGATGAAGTAGCGGCCCGGCCCAATCTTTTAAAAGATCGTGGCTTAAAATGTGGCGAAAAAGATCGCCAAGATCACGGTCGTGGAAGGTTCCACGACCGTAATTTAGAGCGTGGAATTCAACACGGTTTGAACATATGATTCCACGACCGTAAAAGCTTCTGGAATGAATAACGCTTCACTTGCTAAGGTTCCACGGCCGTGGAACTGAACGTGGAATGTAGTACGGCCGTATTTTAGAGTGTGGTTTAGGGCAAGAACGTGATTCTTCCCTAGCCTCGTGCATTCCTCAAGTTAGCTCTCTTTTGGCTCCTAAGAATGCCCTCAATCCATGGACATACTCAATCAACTCATCCTTGCTAAATTCCGTTCGGAAATGGCTCTCAATCACCTATAATCAACATAAAGCTTGTGTAGACATCCATATCGATAATATAGGCAAACTAGCTCACAAATGCAACAATGTTCAATCAATGACTATCAATATGAATCAAATACGTTTAGGAAACGTGCCTAAAATATCACAATATTTCATGCTAACAAATAACCCCATACTTAACACTTGCTTGTCCCTAAGCAAGGTCTTTCAAAAGCTCTAAAACAAGAGTTAGGATGAAATATGTGTACCTTCTCAAAGCAATACTTCTTTTGGATGAATGTGCCTTCTAAAGAATAGATCATTCTCAAATCTTGCTTCAATCGTTTATAAGACTTTCATACACTTAATCAAAGAGTAAAGAGTAAAGAAAACTCATGAATCAATCAAACTTCCATACAAACATCATAACCCTTAAACATTATCAAAATCAATCATAAGAAACTTCAATTTAGATCACCAAGTCATATAACATTCTTTTGATCTTAAGGACTTTCAAAGAAAAAGGTCTAGAATGTGGAAAGGGAAGGAAACTTTAAGGAATGTGGTGCATGAATTCGGGAAAGTGGACAACTACTCCTTCTTCTTTTGCGGTTTCCGCAACACCTTCAACTTAGAGCTTTGCTCTCTTCTTTTCATTTTTCGACTTTACTTTTGGAGTTATGGACAGAGGTGCACAAAAACCGAAGCCTAGGAGATTGGCGTTTCTCAATTTTTATGAGATGCCTCAAACCCTTAGCGCACATACCATAATCCCCTAGGAATATCGCTCAATCCGACTTTGGCAAGACACAAACACCCGGCTATGTGAATGGTGCCGAGTTACTCATCATCATGATTGACTTCCCCAAACCTACAATTTCTTTCTATTCTTTTGATTGCAAATAATTGCTCTCATGGCCCTCCCACATCAAACATGCCTTTTTCATTCACTTCTCCAAATTCCCGGAACGGTAAAGGAGGTCAATATTTCAATGAGGAGCTAAATGATCAAAGGAAGAAGAAAGAAAATATCGAATTGCCTTAATCATCTCAACAAGAAGTATAAGAACTTATAGTGTGATTTCAACTTCAATTTCTCAACATGATTTAAGTAACATTCATCACATTATGAAACTTGCAAAAGAGGTATAATCAACTCATTTATTTCCTTTTCAATTCACTATTCTCTTAAGCATGCAATTGTCATCAAACTCAATTCACAAGTAGTGATTATCATGGAAATCATCTCAATTCATTAGAAGCACAAAATTTTCAAAATTTTTCAATTTTTATGGGTTTTTCAAGTTCTTTTTCATGCAATGCAATAATGAAACGTGCAACAATATAATGAACATGCAATGATAGTCTCAATAGAAGCAAACATAGTGAGTAAGAGTTATTACAACTTTTAGTCACACCCCACCCCATACTTGGGACGAACATTGTCCCTAATGTTCAAATAAAAGAAGAAAAGAAGAAAAGAAAGAAAAGAAAAAGAACTCACAAAATGGCGGTGGAGCGGCTAAAGAAAACGGTCATGCAAATCAATCACTGCGGTGCTGGTGGCGGGAATGGAGAGAAGCTAGGATCATAAAACCGCCCAAACTGCTGGCGGTAGACGTCTCTCATCATGTGATCGAGGTCGTCCAAGCTTCCATCTCTAGCATCGGCTCGAATCTCCAATGCTCCTACTCTCTCCGAAAGACCAGTAGCCCAATCCGGCATCTGCTCATACCATCCCGGAGCCTGACTGTACCATGCTGGAGCGTCGGACGGTGCTGGTGCTGGTGCTGGTGCGAATGGTGTCTCTGTAGCCCATGGAGGTGGAGCTCCATACCATGCAGGAGGTGTGTCAGCCCAAGTGGGTCTCTCACTCACGCTGGCGCGGCGAGAAGACGAGCCTGAAGCTCTAGCTGGACGTGGAGAACGTCTAGGCACATCGGGGGCCGCATCCGGCTGATCCGGAAATGTGCCAAACTCCTACTCGGCTCCTCCTCCACCCTCAAACTAATCTCCCATCTCCTCCTCCTCAACAACGGGCGGTGGTGGAACATACGGAGGAGCTGCAATCCTGTTCGCATGCATAGCAGCGAACGTCTCCTTCCACTTATGGCGTCCAGCCATAATGGAGTACTCCTGCAGCCACTCAATACCCCTACCGGTCCTGCTCTCCCAAGGCATGGCCGCATAAGGCGGACCTCTATGTGTGGGGAAGATGAGCCCTCTAGTCATGAAGGCATGGAGTCCTAAAGGTACAGCTGGTATACGGGTACACACAGAAAAATCAACTCCCAAACTCCTAGCAAGGTGGGTAACTATCCCACCGTATCCAATGTTTCCCTTCCTCTTGTTCTTGAGCTTGCTCATAGTAGCAGCTAAGAGGGTGGCACAGTCAGCTTGGCGCCCGTACAGCATAGAATACAGCAAAAAGAGCTCATCCGTCTTGATCTTTTGGGGTGTCTCCGTCCGAGGAAAGAGACACTCCGAAAGAACATGGTGAGCAATCTTCAAGGCTAAGTGGTACATCAACTTAGCCTTGGTGTCAGCAGGTTGCCAGCGGTCCTTGCTGGCGTAGATCATCGCTACCTCCTCCCAAAAGTCCTTGGCGTAAATGCCACTAGGAAAGCGACCGTTAAAGGTCTCATGAAACCCGAAGAAAGTCCCGAACTCACGGATGGAAAAGTCATAGTTTCTTTCCATAAGACGGAAAGAAATGGTCCTATCTACATGGCTATGCTGAAAGGACGTCACTACCTCCCTCGTAATCTCCTCATACGCGTCTTCTCGAATAGCTGAGAAGATAACTAGGCCGGCTCTATCCAAGAGCCAAGTAAGATCCTCTATAATGTTGAGAGGAGCTAGATCCTCCAACAATAGGTACCTAGGACCAATCACAGCCCTCTCCTCAATCCTCTCGAATGCCGCGAGGTGATCCTCATGTATAGTCGGTACTCTAGGGCTAGGAGGTGAGGGTGATGAAGGTGAAGATGGAGGTGAAGGGGAAGAGGGTGGTGGTGCTCTAGAGGATGAAGAAGAAGAGGGATTACCCTTCCTCTTCTTGTTCTGATCATTCTTCTTCTCCTTAATCCTCCCTGAAACTCTCCTTACGAAATCCATCACTGTCAAGAATCACGGTCTGTTCTAGCCTTTCCACGGCCGTGGTTCGTCTCAGTTTTTCGCAAATCTCAGAATTCAACACTCAATCTCAGCAATCAGGCACCCCTAGTCTAATTCCTTCTAATTTCAATCAGTTCTTCCTAAAATTTCTAACAAAAACGAACCAAATCGACAAAGATGAAGAAGAGTGGAAAAACCTAGGTTTCGGATTTTGAAATCCGAATTGCGCGTTCCTTGGTGAATTTCCGCTCGATTCGTCGCTTGGAACTTGTTGGTAGTTGAATTTGCTTCAATTTGGGAAAAAAAATCGTTGAAAACGATTAAGAAACGAAGAATTGGAGGAGGGGGCGTGGATTCGGCGTTTAGGTCGTGGAAGAGGTTTTTGTGGAGTGATTTTTGTGAAGAACGTGATTTATATAGTGGCAGGCAAAATTTTGAAAATCACGGTCTGTCGGGGGGTTCCACGGCCGTGGAATTGTACGGAACCGTGGTTTTGGTGATTTTTCAAAGGCTTTTGGAAATTACGGTCACTGTAGCTGTCACGACCGTGGTTTAGGCCGTGGAACTCTCTGTAAAGCTCCAAAGTCCAAATTTCGTCACTTTTCTTCAACATTATCCTTCCCTTTTCCTTTTCCATCGTTCCTACATCCAAAAACACGAACATACCGGAAGGTATCGAAGGCAAAACAAAGCGAAAAACGTCTAAACTAAGCTAAACTATGAATCGAAAACAAAAACAAAAAAGCAATATCTTGGGTTGCCTCCCAACAAGCGCTTTGTTTAAGGTCCATAGCTAGACCAATCTCGCACTTATTCGAGAGCGGTAGGCGCGAACTCTTCAGCTTGGAGTTCCGGCGTATACTTCTTGAGTCGTTGGCCGTTCACCTTAAAGCTTCCGCCCGCTTCACCCCAACTTCAACTGTACCATGGGGGGAAATATGCTTAATTAGAAAAGGTCCGGTCCAACGAGACTTAAGCTTACCTGGAAAGAGACGAAGCCTTGAATTGAAGAGGAGAACTTGATCTCCTTCTTTGAAGTTCTTTGGAATGATATGCTTATCATGCCAACGCTTTGCTCTCTCCTTATAGATCTTAGCGTTTTCATAAGCGTTCAAGCTGAGTTCGTCCAGCTCATTAAGGTCTAGGAGACGCTTCTCTCCCGCTTCCTTCATGCTGAAATTTAACCACTTGATAGCCCAAAACGCTTTGTGCTCCAACTCTACCGGCAAGTGACAAGACTTTCCATACACAAGGTTGTATGGTGTGGTTCCTATGGGAGTCTTGTATGCAGTCCGGTACGCCCACAATGCATCGTCAAGCTTCAAAGACCAATCCTTCCTAGTCCTTGAAACCGTCTTCTCTAAGATTCCTTTGATCTCCCTATTTGAGATCTCAACTTGTCCACTTGTTTGTGGATGGTAAGGGGTAGCGATCTTGTGAGTAACCCCATACTTAGCTAGAAGAGCTTCAAAGCGCCGGGCAATGAAGTGAGAACCTCCATCACTAATGATAGTCCTTGGTGTCCCAAATCGCGGGAAGATGGTCTTGTTAAAGAACTTAACCACCACCATGGCATCATTGGTGGGAGAGGCAATTGCTTCCACCCATCTAGAAACATAATCTACCGCCAATAGTATGTATTGGTTTCCACAAGAGGATGGGAATGGTCCCATAAAATCTACTCCCCAAACATCGAAAATCTCCACCTCTTGGATGTTGTTGATGAGCATCTCATTCCTCCTAGAGATATTACCTGTTCTTTGACAAGCATCGCAGCAAGAAACAAAGGATTGCACATCTCTAAATAAAGTAGGCCAAAAAAATCCGGATTGCAATACCTTTGCGCTAGTCTTGTTCGAACTAGCGTGTCCTCCACAAGGTAGTGAATGACAATGGTGGATGACACTTTGCATCTCATCTTCCGGCACACATCGCCGAATGATGCCATCCGGACCTCTCTTAAAGAGGAGAGGCTCGTTCCAAAAGTATTCCCGGACATCCTTAAAGAACTTCTTCCTTTGTGCGTAGGATAGTCCGGGCGGTATCTCCTGACAAACCAAATAGTTAACAAAATCAGCAAACCATGGTTCGTTACCTTTGGAAATCACATCGATGCACTCCTCAATAATGTGTAGGTGTTCGTCCGGGAAGGAGTCATCGATGGGTAAATGGTCGTCCTCTAGATGTGTTAGGCGACTCAAATGATCCACAACAGAATTTTCTGAACCTTTCTTGTCGCGGATCTCTAGATCGAATTCTTGTAGGAGAAGAATCCATCTAATTAGCCTTGGCTTCGCATCTTTCTTCGCAAGGAGGTACCGGATCGCAGCATGATCCGTGTAGACAATCACCTTTGCACTTACAAGATAAGAGCGAAACTTGTCAATAGCATAGACAATGGCTAAAAACTCTTTTTCGGTAGTGGCGTAGTTGAGCTGCGCTTCGTCTAGCGTCTTGCTAGCATAGTATATGGCATGGGTTCGTCCTTCCTTTCATTGTCCAAGGACAGCTCCTATAGCTACGTCACTAGCATCGCACATAACCTCAAAGGGAAGAGTCCAATCCGGAGGTTGGATTATAGGTGCTGAAATTAGAGCTTGCCGAATTGTGTTAAACGTATCCAAACATTCCTGCGAAAACTCAAAAATTGCATCCTTCATCAATAGATTAGTGAGAGGTTTTGATATTTTAGAAAAGTCCTTAATGAAACGTCTATAAAATCCAGCATGTCCTAGGAAACTTCTTATCCCTTTCACCGAAGTTGGGGGAGGAAGTTTTTCTATGGTCTCTATCTTAGCTTTATCTACTTCTATCCCTCTACTAGAGACTAAGTGACCTAATACAATTCCTTCCTTAACCATAAATTGACACTTCTCCCAATTAAGAACTAGGTTAGTATCTTCACACCTTTGCAAAACAAGAGAAAGGTTAGAAAGACAATCGTTAAAAGAGGAACCGTATACAGAGAAGTCGTCCATGAAGACCTCCATGATTTCTTCAATGTATTCGGAGAAGATGGCCATCATGCACCGTTGAAAGGTGGCTGGGGCATTGCAAAGCCCGAACGACATTCTCCTATAAGCAAACGTACCCCATGGGCACGTGAATGTGGTCTTCTCTTGATCATCCGGGTGTATCGGGATCTGAAAGAAACCACTATAACCGTCAAGGTAGCAAAAATGTGAATGTTGTGCTAACCTTTCAAGCATTTGATCAATGAATGGCAATGGGAAGTGATCCTTCCTCGTTGCATTGTTAAGCTTGCGGTAGTCAATGCACATCCGCCATCCTGTCACGGTTCGGGTAGGAATGAGCTCGTTGTTCTTGTTGGTGATGACCTTCATTCCTCCCTTCTTCAGAACTACTTGAACCGGACTCACCCACTTACTATCGGAGATAGGGTAGATGATACCTGCATCAAGAAGCTTAAGAATTTCTTTCTTGACAACCTCCTTCATGGTCGGATTTAACCGCCTTTGAGGTTGTCTTGAAGTTTCTAAAATCTTCCTCCATTAGTATCTTATGCATGCATAGGGAGGGTTTAATTCCTACTAAGTCCTCAATAGTATAGCCTAAAGCTTTCCTATGTTTCCTAAGGATAATCATGAGCTGATTATGTTCATCTATGCTTAGATCGGAACTAACAATAACCGGAAAGGTAGAATTAGGTCCTAGAAAAGCGTACCTTAGATGAGTAGGAAGTGGTTTTAGTTCCATCGCTTTCGGAGCTTCCAATGATCCTTAAGGAGCATCCGATGTCTCCTTAGAAGTTTCTAAGGGTCTTGAATGTGTGGGAGAAGAATCAGAAGAAGTTGAAGAAGTGTCTCGATCACCCCTTTCCACGCCCAAAATTACGGGTTCCTCATATTCTCCACGGCCGTGGTTTAGGGCGTGGAAAGGAAATACGGTTGTCATGCCTTCTCCACGACCGTATAACTCCCTGGAGTGGGACACGGTTTTGGTTGTGAAATCCACGGCCGTGGAATATAGTGTGTGGCCGTGGATTCTCACGTTTTCTGCCTCATCGTGGAGTTTTTCAAACTCCACTTCATGCATCTCTTCTTGTGCTTCTAAGGCTTCAATTGCCTCATTGCACTCTTCTTCTTCCCCTACATTTGTTAGACTCATAGTGATAACTTTTTGTAAAGGATCGTTAAAGAGAATCACACTTACCTCCTCCCTAGACAACCCTTCTTCATCTTGGATATCGAATATATCCTCATCAAAGATTGGCTCCTTCACTAGAGTGGAAAGAATGAACTCTACTTTCTCTTCCCCTATATCAAAAGCGAGTCTACCATTCTTGCAATCGACTATGCAGCCGGAAGTTGCAAGAAACGGTCTTCCGAGTATGATCGGGACCGGACTATCTGCAGGAATGTCAAGCACGACAAAATCAATGGGAACAAAGAATTTACCTAGCTTGACCGGGACGTCTTCTACAATACCGACGGGGCGAGTGATGGATCGATCCGCCATGTACAACGTCATCTTCACCGGTTTAGGGTCGCCTAAACCGATCTTCCTACACAACGCAAGTGGTATGATGCTCACACTCGCTCCCAAGTCACATAAAGCATCATATGTGACATCTCCCACTCCTATGGGAATGCAAAATGACCCCGGATCCCTTAGCTTTGGGGGCATTTTCTCCTTCATGGTTTTGATGAGATCCGAAGAATCCGAACTCATCTTCACCTCTCCGAAGTCTTCTAGCTTCCTCTTGTTGGAGAGGAGCTTTTTCAAGACCTTGCCATAAGCCGACATACCTACAATAGCATCAATAAACGGTATATTAATATGCAGCTTGCTCATGAGTTCTATAAACTTACCAAATTGTTTATCTAGGCGCGCTCTCGCTCTAGATTGAGGAAATGGTAGGGGAGGTTTGTAAGCCGGAGGAGGAACATAGACATCTTCCTTCTCCTTCCCTTTCTCTTTGCCTTTCTCTACGGGGACTTCAACGAACTTAGGCTGCGGATCGGTGGTAGTCACTCCGCTCCTAGTTGTAATTGCTATCACCCTTCCCTTAGGGTTGTCCTCCGTCTTTCCTGGAAGTTTTCCTTGATTCTTAGGAACTTCCTCCGCATGGCTGAACATTTGGTTTTCTAAAACCTTTTGAGCTTTATCAACCTTAGAAATTTGATCATCAACCTTAATGATGCGGTTCTCCAACCCTTGTAGCTTTCCCAAGATCGTTTCCAACATGGGATCGGGCTTCTCCTTCCCCGAATTGTTTCCTCCATTAGATGATTGCCCCTGGCTTTTCAAAGGGGTGGAGGAAGAGGAAGGTGGAGTTAGTGAATTAGAATTGGAAGGATAAGAGTTACCGGAATTTTGTTGATTGGAGCGCCAATTGTTGTTGTTTGAACCCCTATTGTTGTTCCAATTGTTGTTCCGGTTGTTGTTATTGCCATTCCAATTGTTCCGGTTATTATTGTTGTTTTTGCGGTTCGTGTTCTCACCGCCATTGTTGTTGTTGCCCAAATAGCCAACATCCTTTCCTTGTTGCTGTGGAAAGTTGGTCTTGATAGCTTCTTTCAACTCTTTGATCTCATTGTTGAGGGAGAAAATCTGATTTTGAGCTTCATGTGTAAGCTTTGCTCCTTGCTCCACACGATTTCCCTCCACTTTCCGGTGGGAATACTTCTCTATGACCCTTGCTTGCTTCTCAATGAAGTCCCAAGCATCATCTTCCCTCATGTCCATGAATGTTCCACATGAGAGGTATTGGAGGTTGAATTGCGTCCCCGCATCCAGCCCCTTATAGTAAATCTCCAGCAATGCAAGCTTGGATATGCCATGATGAGGGCAATCCAATAACAAGTCCTGGAATCTTTCCCAAGATTGAAACAAACTTTCGTTAGACCTCATGGAAAATGCATTAATCTTACCTCTAAGTTCCGCCGTTTTGGATGGCGGAAAGAATTTGGTGAGGAACTCGCGGAAAGGTCTTCCCACGTGTCTAGTTTCCCCCTAGGAAGAGCTTGGTACCAAGACAACGCTTTCCCCTTCAAGGAGAAGAAGAAAGGCTTGAGCTTATAGTTGTTGGTAGTAGCGTTCTTCGGTCTCATTGTCTCCATCATACACTCAAAGTTTTGCAAGTGTTGGTGTGGAGATTCAGCGCTTGTCCCGCCAAATTGGTTTTGGCGAACAAGAGTAATAACTTGAGGGTTGAAGCTAAACCCTTGTACATCCTCAGCATCAAAATTCACGCCCAAACGGCGCGGTTGTTGTGTTGGATCCATCCTTTGGCCAAGAGTTCTTGGCTCATCATCTACACGTTCGATCCTCGCATTCCTAGGCAGAACGCGGCGATTAGCAGCTCCCCGTGGAAGGAAATGATTCACATTGATCGTGGGATCAATCTCCTCTAGCGGTGGCATGGAAGAATCACTATCATCAGCGGATGAGTGACTTCTTCTTCTAGATCTTGATGCTCTTCTTGAGGATTTCTTGCTTCCCTTATTCTTAAGGTTGCTTAGTTCTATCCTCATTTGGAACATCATATCCTGTAGATTGTTAACTTGAGATTGATGACGATCCATTTCATCCCGGCGGATGTTCTCATTCCATTGGAGTTGAGCTTCCTTCTCTGCCAACTCCGCTTGAAGATCACGTTCGTGTTCTTCAGCCATCTTCTTTTCCTTGCGCTTTTGCCTTAAAGTTCTCTCAAGCTCTTGATCAAGAGGTAAGAGATCTTCGGTGTTCCTAGACATGCGCATGCACTCAAAGAAATATCAAATAACGAGAGCAAGCTCCCAAGCTTGACAACCGGCTACCGAATTCGGTCTAGACCAAATCCCCGGCAACGGCGCCAAAAACTTGTTCGCTCCAAACGGTGTGTGCAAGCTTTAAATTTATAAAACTAGAATAAAAGCAAGCGAAGCCGCAGTGTACGGATCGGCGTAGATTAGCAAGTATTCCAGAGTATCGAACACAAGGATTTGGGGGGGAACAAATTCAATTGCAGATTGTCAAGCAAGTAAATGTAGAAGCTTTGCAAATTATTGGGAAAACAACAATCCTAAAGATCCAAGTATCCAGCTGTGGCAATCGATTCAAGATATACTTAAAGATATAAAGACAAAGTTGAGATATGCAAAGGTATGCTAATGTAAGGTAATCGTACGGTGAAGTTCCAAAAACCTTATGTGACTCACCTACAAGACACTTTCTATACAGGTTGTTGAGGCTTCAATATAGAAAGGTTCTAAAGATGAGAATTAATGTCAAATACCCAAACTTGTAATCCAAGGATCAAGACTAACTAAACCGATTACGGTTGTGACACTCACAATCGAGGTAGAGGTTGTTGAGGCTTCACTACCACCTAGAAAAGGCAAGCCTAAACTAAGTTAAAGCAAATCTTTAACTTTGGATCAAAGTAAAAGCAAGTTCGTAGACTTAAGGGAAATCACGGTTAGTTCTTGAGGTTCCACGGCCGTGGACTCAAGAACAGGCCGTAATTTAAGGTTGTCGGCGATTCTCTCTAACTCTCAGGGTCTAATCTGTTTACGATCGATCTATCATCATCTAAGCCACAACTATCAACCCTTCACCTTAGAATTGTTAAGGGTTTTTAGCCAACAATAGTCATAATGATATCAATTTCAAAGATTAAAAGATTGAAGGATGAAAACTTCCGAAAACTTTCAATAAACTTCAAACCAATCTCAAAGTCACAATCAAGAACGAATATCGTCAATAGATTCAGAATAGAACAAACAAACACAATCTTAGGCAAGAAGGAAGAACGGGATGTTAATCCGTCTTCTAAATCAAACCTAAACAAGAAGAAAAATCTTCTTGTGAACAATCTTCTGAACCTTCGATCTTCCATCAATCCGGAAATCTCAATCACAATCTCCACCAAAGTGCGAGATTAGGGAAACTCCAAAGATGAGCGCAAAATCCGTCTTTTGCAAAAGTCGCAAAGATCTCTAAGTCGCGGCGTAGGCGAAAAGTGTGTCAAGCGGAGTCGTAAGCGTAAGCCTAAAGCGAGGTGTAAAATTCTCTAAGCGGAGGTGACGGAATCTCTCTTCGTCCGTCCTTTTATAGGGTATGATGAAGTAGCGGCCCGGCCCAATCTTTTAAAAGATCGTGGCTTAAAATGTGGCGAAAAAGATCGCCAAGATCACGGTCGTGGAAGGTTCCACGACCGTAATTTAGAGCGTGGAATTCAACACGGTTTGAACATATGATCCCACGACCGTAAAAGCTTCTGGAATGAATCACGCTTCACTTGCTAAGGTTCCACAGCCGTGGAACTGAACGTGGAATGTAGTACGACCGTATTTTAGAGCGTGGTTTAGGACAAGAACGTGATTCTTCCCTAGCCTCGTGCATTCTTCAAGTTAGCTCTCTTTTGGCTCCTAAGAATGCCCTCAATCCATGGACATACTCAATCAACTCATCCTTGCTAAATTCCGTTCGGAAATGGCTCTCAATCACCTATAATCAACATAAAGCTTGTGTAGACATCCATATCGATAATATAGGCAAACTAGCTCACAAATGCAACAATGCTCAATCAATGACTATCAATATGAATCAAATACGTTTAGGAAACGTGCCCAAAATATCACAATATTTCATGCTAACAATGATAACTTCCGGTATGTGAACTTCCGGTATGTGAAATTCCGGTGTGTGAAATTCCGGTGTGTGAAATTCTGGTATGTGAAATTCCTGTATTGGAAATTCTGGTATTGGAAAATTCTGGTATGTGAAAATTCGGGTATGTGAAAATTCCGGTATGTTAAATTCCGGTATGTGAAATTCCGGTATGTGAAATTCCAGTTTTGGAAATTCCGGTATGTGAAAACTCTGGTATGATATGATAACGTCCAGTATGATATGATAGCTTCCGGTATGATATGATAATTTCAGGTATGTGAAATTCCGGTATGTGAAGCTCCGGTATGTGAAATTCCGGTATGTGAAATTCCGGTGTGTCAAATTCCGGTATGTGAAATTCCGGTATTGGAAATTCCGGTATTGGAAAATTCCGGTAAGTGAAAATTCCGGTATGTGAAAATTCCGGTATGCGTAATTCCGGTATGTGAAATTCCGGTATGTGAAATTCCGGTACGTGAAATACCGGTATCTGAAATTCCGGTATTGGAAATTCCGGTATGTGAAAATTCCGGTATGTGAAAAATTCTTCATTCAAGAAAATAAAAAAAATAAAGAAAATAAAAAAGAGAAAAAAATTAATAAAAAAATAAAAAACAAATTCAGTTTTTAAAAATTAAAACTTACACTTAAATACAATAACAAATAACAAACACTTTTTTTAAATAGAAGGGTTAATAAGTTTTACCTACCATTAAATTAAAGTGGTAAAAAAATATGGGGTATAATTTCTTTAACAAAAACCAAAAAGAGCCTATTAGGCCAAATTCTTTCATCTGGGCAAATTTGGTAACTAGGCTTTATTAACAAACCATGATACTAAGTAGGCTTTTTTATATTTTCCATTAAGAAAATATATCCCAAATCCTATTTACCGTGTCAAAAGGCAATTATTTACCATAAAATTAGGTAATATTCTCCTCCTCTCTCTTTTCTGTTACGCTCAAGGAAAGATCTCAGAATCCATTCTTCTCCTCCTCTCGATCTCAATCTCACAAGCTTCTCCTCTCGCAAGCTTCTCTGGTATCACAATTATCGATCTACTTTCTCTCTTCTCTCTCACAATCGACATCGATCTCCCAATCTTCTCTGGTATCATTCGATCAAACACCAGAAACGAATACAACACAATCGAATTGTGGTTTAACACTTCAAATACCAGACATCGCTTCGATCTAACCAGGTATCTCTCTCACAATATTCTACTCTCTCTCTCTCATCATCTTCTTCAGTATTATTCTGGTATTATGTTCACCATTGTGAAATTTTGATAAGATTCTTGTATTTCTGGTATAAGGTATCGTCAATTTTGGTTTTGTTGTAAATTATGTTTCTGGTATGAATGAGTGTGTTATGATTTCAGTTTTTGGTTCTGTCCATTACATTTGGATTTTCTCTGTTCTGGTATCAATTTGATAAACGATTTTGGTATGAACCTTGTTGCTAGTTTGTTTTCTTAATTCTGGTATGAATGAATGAGTTCTGGTATAAAATTTTTTTTATAGTATGATAATTGTCTTTCTAGTATCATCAATTCTCTGGTATAATGATTTGAAATTTGAATGACTTCTAGTATTGAAAATATCACAACAATGTTTATGGTATCATCAATTCTCTCGTACAATAATTATGTTTCTGGTATGTACATTATATTTGAATAATAATGTTTCTGGTATCATCATTTATCTGGTATTTGATTGTTAATTATGTTTCTAGTATTATTTCAAAATTGTGTTTATGGTATGTGACTTTCTAGTACGTATACATGATTAGTTTATGGTATCATCCTGTTTCTGGTATTTCAGGTATGCTTATTTCTGGTATGTAACATGCTCTGTTTGTTAGACATACTTTAACTTTTGGTATACTTTAACTTCTGGTATTTGTGGTGTTATGCATACTTTAACTTCTGGTATACTTATAGTAGTTTTTTTCTGGTATATACAGAACTTGTTAGGCATGACTCATTTACAAATTGTGGTTTATTGTGGAGGAGAATGAAAATCAGTGGGAAATGAATAGACATATATAGGGGATAAAGTAGTGTGCAAATTCATCATTGTGGGAGATCCAGTTAGCATACCAGAAATTAGGATGTTGATTGCCAAACGTTTTCAAGTAGATGAGACAGTGAACAAATTGGAACTTACATACAAGAATACCTTAAATGAAGCGTTGCAACCATTTGATATTGATACGGTAGAAGATTTCGAGGATTTTGTTGAAGTTAATCAGTTGACTCAACCATGCTGGAGTGTGCCAATGTATGTGAGATTAAAGTCTAGAATTGTTATACAAGAAATTGAAGAAATTAATGAATATCATCCATACACTGACATTGTTCTTGCTCCTAGTGTGACTGAAATAGAAACAGAGAATAGCTATGCAATCATTGAAGTTCAATCTGAAGAAACTCAATGGGGTCTTAAGCTTGGTCAAAAGTTCAAGGATAAAACCGTAGTGAAAAATGCATTGTGTTTGAATGCTGTTGCCGAATGTACACAATACAAAATAACAAAGTCTATCAAGCTTGCTATTCTTGCGCGATGTCTAGATAAAGATTGTAAGTGGCGCGTGCGGTTCTCAAAAATCAAGAAATCAAAAATGTTTACACTAACAAAGTATACCAGAGAGCACACTTGTTCATTCCATACAAGAAGAAATTATCGCAAAAAGGTCTCATATCCTGTCATTGCTGAAATAGTTGCAAAATGTAAGTCTATTGCTTATTATCACATATAATATTCAATTCTATATTGTTTTCTTCTATTCTGATATGAACTACATTAAAATTATATTGTTTATGTTATTTAGGTATGCTAACACACAAACTCCCCGAGCCTAAGACAATTATTGGAATTTTGAGAAACGTGCATTGTTTAGAAGCTAGCTACTGGAAATGTTGGATGGCACAAGAGGATGTGAAGGACAGTATAAGAGGAACAAATGAAGAGAACTACAAGGGTGTGCCGGTGTACTTACATCGATTGCAAGAGGCTAATCCGAACACTATTGTAGCGCTGCAATTGATTGATGAAAACAAATTCAAGTATGTCTTCTTTGCTTTGGAACTATCAATCAAAGGATATTCAGTAATGAGAAAGGTATTATCCTTGTTCTGGTATGTAATAAAGTTATGCCTCTGGTATTATGAATTATGCATGAATGATATAGATTCTGGTAGTAGAGTTATGTTTCTGGTAAGCAGTAGAGTTATGTTTTTGATATGCTCTTTTCTGGTTTGTATATTCAGTGTCTAATTGTTAGATATATGTGCTTCTGGTAATATCATTTTTGATTTGATTACATGCTCAGTTTCTAGTATAGTGATATATATTTGAACAATGAAGTTTCTAGTATGAGTATTATCCTTTTCTGGTATACCAAAAATATAATTGATTGGTGATTATTGTTGTTTAAGGTTATATCAGTCGACGGAACATTTTTAAAAGGACGATATGGTGGGGTGCTATTACTTGCAACAGCGCAAGACGCAAACCAACAAATTTACCCGCTAGCATTTGCGATTGTTGACCGTGAATGTGATGACTCGTATGATTTCTTCTTCTATCATATACACAAGTTTGTCCCTGACAGCGAGGAACAACTATTTATATCGGACATACACATGTCAATAAAGAATGATATTGTTAAACACTACATAAAAGCATCCCATGGAGTTTGCATGTACCACTTGAAAGGGAACATCAAGAAAAAGTCAATCAAGAATATAGTTCAACAAATGTTCTTGGATGCAGCTAGGTGCTACTGAGAGGATAAGTGTCTTGAACTGTTTGAAAATATAAAGATGATATGTTTATTCTGGTTTATATTATTTTCTAGTATGCAATCATATTAGGCTTCTGGTATTTCATTTCTAGTGGTTTATTTCATTTCTGGTATTGTCCCTTATCTCTCATTAATAGTGACTCTAGTATGAATGTTTTTGGTATGAACTCATGTTAGGTTTGTTGTATGAACATTATCATTTATGATATTACATTTAATCTCTGGTATGAATTCTGGTATGCATTTTGTGCTCGTTTCTGGTATCATACATGATATGTTTCTGGTATTGAACATTATCATTGATGAACAATGATTATGGTATGCCCTTTTTCTGGTATGCAAACATGTTACGTGTCTGGTATGATTTTTCTAGTATTGTATATAACTTCATGTGTACCTGAAAGTGTTTGTAGGAGAAGGTAGTAGTTGCGCAACTGTTGAAAGAAATTAGATTTGCTGCTTGGTCCCGAGCTTTTTTCCCCGCCAAACATCACAACATTATGACAAGCAACAACAACGCAGAATGTATAAATAATATATTGTGTGATGGAAGAGATTATCCAATGCTTGGCCTCATTGATGTTATCAGACAAACGGTGGGTAGATGGTTTGCAATGCAAAGAGAAAATGCTGCATCATGTACAGAAATGACAACACCAAACGTCGATGCCCTAATACAAGCTAAATATGGGGAGGCAACAAAGTATGGATACTACGTGCTTGATGCAAAAAGGTTGTTGTTTAAGGTACAATGAAACCAGGAAAGGGAAGTTGTATGTTTAGTGAATAGGAGTTGCACTTGCAAGGAATTTGATTTTGAGGAAATACCGTGTGTTCATGCAATAGCTACAACAAAGATGGCGAAAATGAATCCGGATTCTTTGGTAAGTAATTATTATAACACCGAATATTGGAAGACTGCATATGAGGAGACAATATACCCAATCGTAGATCATGAGAATTTAGATATTTCAAGTTGCATTACATCTATTGAATGCAACCCTCCTATAAAGAGGAAGAGAACCGGAAGATTGCCTAAATCTAGGATACGGGGATCAAGGGAAGGAAGCAAGAAGAAGAAATGCAGCTGTTGCGGCATGGTAGGCCATAACAAAAAAACTTGCCGAAATCAACCAATGGAGAAGGAATGAAGACACATACCAAAAATACAAATTATGATTATTTGTCATTATGAGATTTGTAGAAAATAATTACTATATTAATATATATTTCTTTTATGTGTAAAAGTCCTCATACTAGAAGCATAACAACAGGTAATAACAAAAAATCAATAAAAAAAAACTCATACCAGAATCCAATAAAAGAATACCATCAGGCTATATATGCATACCAGAAAGCTCAGACAATAAATCATACAATAAAATCACAAATTGAACGTTTTTGGTAAACAAATAATCATACCAAAATCAAATAGATGAAAACAAACTACAAGAAACACAAACCAGAAACACATACTAGAAATACTAATGCAATAAATCATACCATAAAATCACAAAATGAACATTTTTGGTAAGTAATTACTCATACCAGAGGCACATATATGAAAACCAATCATACAAGAAGCATAACAAATAACAAAATATATCAGATATACTCATACCAGAGGCGCTTAAATGAAATACCAGAATCCTAAATCGCAACATAAACACTTCTGGTAAACAAACTATATTAATAGAATACTTGTTATTGAGTCATCAACAAGATTATATTATAAAAGAGTCAATATATACAACCTGAATGACTGTTACAACAGATTTAGTCAATACCAAAATATCAGTTTATCAAGAGTCAACTACGTCATATAGGACAAATTCAGTTTCAAAGGGACTCGTGGGGTTTCACCCACTCCCTATGGTACAAAATAGAACAAAATTGCTCCCTGAAAGCTGGGACCCATTCTTGACATATGTTTGACAAATCAGTTCGTCCAGATGACAAATACTAAATGTGCTTGGTTGTGAATACACCACAACTTTCACTACAATTGTAGACAACAGATTATATAAGTGTTTTTCCAAAGCATCATACTAATGAACATACCAGAAACATATGAGTAGTATTGTAAAAATTACCTTGGGTTGTTCTGTGGAACTTCTTTGGCTGTCTTTCGAACTTAATCCAATGGCTTATCAAGATTGTTCCCAAATCTATCAAATTCTCCATGAAGTTTCATAATGGGAGGATACATAACAAGGAATGGGGTGAGCAAAGCTTTCAATTTCCCATCAGACATACAGTCCACAATTGAGTCATATACAACAACACACCATTTAATTAAATCAATCTGTAGCGTTATCCAGTGTTTACAACATGTGTTGATGGCAGTGTATATTATATCGACTTCATATAAGCTCTTGGCAAAGAAGGGGGGGATCAAGTCCAAATATAAAACCTGCAATTTCTTCACCGTAATTCAAATTCCGTGTATTTTTTGACGCTAGGAATTGTTTATAGCGCACATCGTTGAAGTAGTCGACGAATGGTACGGGAATAATGGAAATACGGCCATAAACCTCGGGATATTCAAGTATAGCTTTTCGGAGGTATATAATCATTTCATCCAGTTGCTGTAAAGTAGGAAAAAACTAATAATTCAATATCAGAAGCTCATATGAGAATCATACCAAAAACACATAAAAATTTCATACCAGAATTCAAGACATGAAAACCATCAGGCAAGATACACATACATGAAAACACATCATACTAGAATCACATAACATAAACAAATACCAGAAAGCTCAAGCAATAAATTATCTAAGGAAGTCAAATGATAATTTATGGCAAAATGAAAGAATTACATACCATAAAACTAATGAAATATATAATACCAGAAAACCAAAAAAAAAAGAAGAAGCACAAATCAAAGTCATACCAGACTCTTATACAACTAGCTCATAGCAGAAAGCAGTATAACACATCATACCAGAAATTTTAAAAACAGAATGTTCACCCAACCTCTTACCAGAAACACATCAGTAGCTAGTATTAGAAAGTCATACCAGAAAAACATCATACGAGAAATTATTAACTTGAATAAAAGTAAGGTTAGTGTTAACTTACATAATCCCAGAACCAACCAGTTTTTTGGAGTAAGATGTTCGCTCCAAACGGTGTGTGCAAGCTTTAAATTTATAACCCTAGACGTAACCTTAGAACAAGGATGCGAACCCGCAGTGTACGGGTCAATCGTAGTAAAAAGCAAGGAATTCCAGGGGTCGATCACAGGGACTTAGTGAAACAAAGTGCAATTACGGTAAGCTTTAGTAATTACTAACCACAAAAGGTGATCAAAACAATCAAAGATAATATATAGAAGTCAAATAAAGGAAATATGCAATTCTAGGGATTAAAGCATCTAGTTGTGGTTCTAACTCAAGATCTAAAGATAAGCGGACAAAGCTGAGATTTTTGCATGGGGAAAGTGTTACTAAAGTGGAATAGATCACCGGGTAAGTCTCACTACTCACTAATCCCAAACCGTAACTCCTATCACCGGGTAAGTCTCAAGGAATCAAGATAAAGAACTATAACCTCAAACTAACACACCATATAAGGGAATAGAATCAACCTTTACCGGGTAAGTCTCAGGTTAACTCACAAAGATGGGATGAAAGCACACTCAAACCCCAATAAAGGATAAAACTTTATTACCTACACTTATGATCTTAGGTAAACAAACTAAGGAATTACCGGGTAAGTCTCATCCTAAGCTTGCATTGAACCAGGAAAGGTGTAATAAGAATAGGATTTGGCAAACTCTAACACTTAACTCTCAGTTTCGGATCAGATAAGTCACCTCGGTCAGAAGAATTCCACCCCGGCCGAGATGTTCATCGACTGAACGAGATGCTTTAGGGTTAAGGATAAACACTCGAACTTTCAGGGTCCTACTGTGATTAAGATTATTCTATCATTGTTTTTCCCATAACCTTCAGCCAATCACCCTAGAATCACACAAAGAGATTAGCCACTCATCATCATGAAAGTATTAATCAAGTATATGGGAAGAAAGTGAATATTTGAACAAGAAGAATTTAATGAAAAGACTTCAATAACTAAATCAAATATCACAACAAAAGCGTTCCTTGGATAGAAATCCAATAAGACAATGACAAGGAAGGGAATCTAAGATAGTCTTACGAAAACCCTTCAAAAAGCTATGAAAGCTATAGACTTCAATCTTCCTTCAACCTTCAAAAAGGTTCTTCAAATCTCCCTACTGGAGTATGCAGGATGTATGCTGTGTGTTATGCGGGATCTCCAACTGTATGCGGATGTTCAGCCGTTAGCAGGTCCTGGATTTGTGGGAAATCCGACCCTTTTTATTGGAAAATTACTCTCCAAAGATAAGATATCTTAGAAAGATCTCTTCCCATAAAAATAGGTAAAATATATGATCTATCATATCTTCTTCCTTCCATGAGCCAAGCCCAAAAATATAAGATCTCTTTCCAAAGATAAAAGATCTCAGCCAAGAATAAAATATTCTCGCCGCGTCCCAGGTGTTCGCCTCGGTCGAGTCGATTTCTCTAGATCACCTCGGTCGAGGTAGATCTGTGATCAACCGAGGTGAGTCACAACTGAAAGTGAAATCTCTCAAATCTGGTCCAAAGTGAATCTCTAATCCATGGCTATGCTTCCTGGATGGTTCCTTATGTTCCTGAATGTAGCTCCAATGACTCCATAGCTCCTTTTGCTCCTTTTTGATGCAAAACGCGCCATTTTACCTACGATTACAACAAAACTAGGTGTAGACCTCGATTCTCGCAAAGGTAGATGAAATGGTAACATAATCACATAATATACATACAAACATGCAGATTATTGAAGATAAAACGTCCAAACAAACCCCAAAATATAGACTATAATTCATGCTATCAAAATACCCCATACTTAGCCCTTGCTTGTCCCCAAGCAAGTTCCGCATATAAAAGGCAAGATAGAATAGATTATAAGTCAAGAAAATCAATGAAAAAGTCTTTCAAAAACAATTTTATGGTGTGCTACAATCATAGATCACTCTAAGAGAATACTTCATGGAATATAAAATCAAATATGATCAAAACATTTTATAAATATAAGAAAGTTGTTCATCTTTGCATAAAATCATAGAATGCATAATAAGTCATAATTATCGAAATTAATCATGCATAATCCAGTTTAAACCACTAAGTCAATCAACAAGCTCGAGGTCTCAAGGACTTCCCAAAAGAAAGGTCAAGAAACGTGTAGGGTAGGGATGTATGTAAGGTAGTGTGGTGCTAGAATCCGGGAAAAGGATATACTTCACTTTCACTTTGACTTTGACTTTCAACATCTTCAACCAATAAGCTTTGCTTATTTCACACTTTTCTTTACTTTACTTTTTGGAATGCATGGACAGAGGTGCACAATAACCGAAGCCTAGGAAATCAGCAATCATCAATTTTTTGAGATGCATCAAACCCTTGATGCACATACCATGACCCGTTAGGAATATCGCTCAATCCGACTTTGGCAAGACACAAACACCCGGCTATGTGAATGGTGCCGAGTTACTCATCTTCATGATTGACTTCCCCAAACCTATTATTACTTTCTAACACTTTCACTTCCAGCCAACTTCTCAACTTTAACTTCACTTGCTTTCACCACTTTGCTTGCTTCCAAGTTCCCAGATAGGTAAAGGGAGGCAAAATGTATATGAGGGGCTAAGCATGATTAAGAAGAAGAAGAGAGAAGAATGAATTGCCTTGGTCTTTCCAGGAAGAAAGTGAGAGAACTTTTCTTGCGGTGTCAACCTTCAAATTCAACATAATTTGGATAAAAACAAGTATTAAACATGCCAAAAATTTCAAACAAAGCATTTAGCAACTTAAACATATTATAAAACCTTTCAAACACATAAAGATTTCAAAACCAGTCAGTAAGCAAAATCTTCACTGAGATCACATCCACATAAGAAGCACAAAAATCGTTTCGAAAACTTTCAATTAACCCACCTCGGTCGAGGTGTTCGTAGGTGAACCGAGGTGAAACACCTCGTTCGGCCAGAACTGCCCCGGTCGAGGTCAAAACTTTTTTTTTTCAGTTTCGACGTTTTTCTCAATCAAATAACCTGTATGTATGCATGCGGTCTCAGATAAACACGTAAGTGCAACTGAAGCATAAATATAAATAAAAATCCGATCAAGTAGAGTCATACATCACATAAGTGTCAAATAATACACAAATACCCCATACTTGGGACACACTGTCCCAGTGGGTCGAAATAAGTCTAAGGGAATAAAAATACTCACCGGACATAAAGCTGAACTGCATAAAAATAAGAAAGAAAATCCTGCAGCTCTCAATAATCCTGATCCGGTGGTGGTGGTGGTGGTGGCACATATGGATACTGGGATGGGTCAAATGGATAACCCATAGCCTGTTGAAACTGGATCTCCATCATCCTGCGCTGATAGTGCTGTCCCTCTAGCATCTGATGAGTCCAGCTGTCAATCTGTCGGTGCTGGGCAGCAAATCTCTCATGCATGTCCACAGTGAGGGCAGCATAAGAGTCTATAATCTGATCCGTCAGATCATCGATCCAACGGTGAGCCTCTGGATCTCTATGTCGGCGTGCCCTACGCCTAGCAGGTCTCAATGGTGATGCAGCAGGTGCAGGCTCAGCCTCAGTGTCATCGTCCAGATCTATGACCGGCGCATTGGGTCCAGCAGTATCCGTCCCTGTATCCATGGGAACTCCATCATCCCTGTCATCAGCAGTCTCCTCGTCATCTACCTCCTCCTCAGCTGCTGCAGCTGCAGCATCTCTAGCATCCTCCATCAAGGGAATCCAAGCGGTCTGCCAGTAGTGAGGATCATAGACTGTGAACTGGGCAGACCACCTAATCCCCTGCGGTGCAGTCAGCTCCCATGGCATAGCCACATATGGTGTAGTCAGTCCTCGGGGAACCAGAATCTGCCGAGTGATCATCTCCTGTAGCCCAAGCGGCTTGGTAGCCGCCACCATAGTGCAAGCGCTGAGGTCCATGTCCTGATAGCTGGCAATGTGGGTCACAATCCCTCCGCAGCAGATGTCCCCCTTGGCCTTGGCCTTGATCCTGTGCAGATCCTCTGCCAGCATCAAGCCAAAGTCGGGGAACCCTCCAGTCACCATGCAGTAAAGGCTAAACAGCTCCCCCTGTCGGACCTTTTGGGGCGTCTCAGTACGCGCCAGAAGCGTCTCGCTGAAAATACGGTGGGCTAACCTAAAAGCTAGGTGAAAAATAACCTTCACAGAACGCTCTGTGGGGAGGTAGGTAAAGGAGCAATCTGTCTCCAAAACTCCCTAGCTACAGATCGGGAAGGGAAATCAACAGCGGTCGGGGCAGGAAAACCAAAAATCTCTCTCCAATACTCTAATGGCACTAAGAAGTTCCGGTTCATCAACCGGTACTTCACAGAATGCTCTGTGGGGAGGTAGGTAAAGGAGCTAACAAACTCTAGGGTGGGCTCCAAATAGGCAGGTGCACGGATCTCGGTAAACTGATCCAATCCCACCGTCGATATCATCCGTCTAAGGTCTCCATCTACATGGAGACAGTCAAAGGCTGACACGTCCAGGAAGCGAGGTGCAATCACTGGACGGCCGGGAATACGGTCGTAATCGACCCGGTGTCGCTCGTGGATCACCGGTCGATAGGGTCGGGAAGAAGAGGAAGAAGGGGAAGGGGAGGATCTATCCCTAATGGCAAGACGTCTCTCAGAACTCATTTTCAAAATTCTCTCTGTCAGGTCACCTCGGTCGGTCTGACAAACTGAAGAACACCTCGGCCGAGGCACATCACGTCTGGACCGAGGCGAAAAACTGCGTACTAATTTCTTCAAAAATTCCAGTTCTTTTCCCCCAAAATCACTACAACTGGTTCCTATGGGGTACTTAATCCGTTTCTCAGCAAATGCAGGGCAATCCAAGCCCAAATCGAAGCAAAAACAACGAGGTTAGGGTTTTGTACTCTTTTTATCTCGTTCGGCCGTTTCGGTTCGATTTCTTCACAGATCGACGATGCACTGGGATCCTTTACGCTTTAATCGCAGTTTGGGAGCGAAAATCTTCGAAAATGAGCGAGAAACAAAGGGCGAGGTGAAAAAGAGCGCCGCGGTCGAGGGGGGTTGGTAAAGAGAAGAAAGAGAAATTTTCCCCCTTTTTATACCCTTTCTGGAACTACTGTCACCTCGGTCGAGGTGGTCTCGACTGGACCGAGGTGGTTCTTCAGAAACCCTAGTCGCCTCGGTTGCTCAAGAATCATCTCGGTCGAGGTGCTTTGACAGCAACCGAGATGTGTCTCGGTCAAACTTTGTCTTCTCAAATTCTCGATCTTCTGTCCTTCCAGTTATGCTCCTAGTTTGTACTCCTTCCTTAGATGTCACCTGTTGTCTGTCTAGAACGCCAAAAACAAAACAAAGCAAAGCAAAAGCAAAACTATCTAAGATAGACTAGAAAACGGGAAAAGAAAGCAATACCTTGGGTTGCCTCCCAAGAAGCGCTTGGTTTAAGGTCACTAGTTGGACCATAGTGCGTCTCAAACGAGGTATATTGGTGCAACCTCCTTAACCGGAAATTCCGGTTTGTATTTTTTGAGTCTATGACCATTGACCTTGAAGCTTCCACTTGTTTCGCCCCATATCTCAACTGCACCATGAGGAAAAACATGTTTCACAACATAAGGTCCGATCCATCTAGATTTTAACTTACCTGGAAAGAGGCAAAGGCGGGAGTTGAAGAGTAGAACTAAGTCTCCTTTGTTAAGCTCCTTTGGGATGATACACTTGTCATGCCATTTCTTCGTCCTCTCCTTATAGATTTTGGCATTCTCATAAGCGTTCAAACGCAGCTCCTCCGGCTCGTTGATTTCCAATAGTCGCTTCTTGCCGGCCTCCTTAATGTCAAAGTCCAACCATTTGATCGCCCAATATGCTTTGTGTTCTAACTCAACGGGCAAATGGCAAGACTTCCCATATACCAAATTATAAGGGGTGGTACCTATGGGAGTCTTAAATGCGGTCCTGTAGGACCAAAGAGCGTCTTCTAATTTCATGGACCAATCCTTCCTCGTCCTAGAGACGGTCTTCTCCAAAATTGCTTTGATTTCTCTATTTGAGATTTCGACCTGTCCACTAGTTTGAGGGTGATAAGGGGTTGATACCTTGTGGGTTACCCCATACTTCGATAGAAGTGCTTTGAACTTCCGGTTGATGAAATGCGTTCCTCCATCGCTAATGATGATGCGTGGAGTTCCAAAACGTGGAAAGATAGTTCTGTTCAAGAACTTCACAACCACCTTGGCATCATTAGTGGGAGAAGCAATGGCTTCAACCCATCTAGAGACGTAATCAACTGCAAGAAGAATATAGAGGTTTCCTTCGGAGGACGGGAAAGGTCCCATGAAGTCTATCCCCCATACATCAAATATTTCCACCTCCTGAATTTTATTAAGTGGCATTTCGTTCCTCCTAGATAGATTTCCTGTTCTTTGGCATGCATCACAAGAGACAACAAACGATTGTACATCCTTAAATAATGTAGGCCAAAAGAAACCGGAACGTAATACCTTAGCGCATGTCTTATCGGTGCTAGCATGTCCTCCACAAGGAAGTGAATGGCAATGCCGTATGACGCTATTAACTTCATCTTCCGGAATGCATCTTCGAAGCATCCCATCCGGCCCGCGCTTGAATAGCAGTGGCTCGTCCCAATAGTAATGGCGTACCTCTTTGAAGAATCTTTTCTTTTGAGAGTACGTCAATCCGGGCGGTATATCCTGGCAAACAAGATAATTCACAATATCAGCATACCAAGGTCCTTTATTATCAGAAAGTTGGTGGATAGAATGTTCTACCAACTGGGGATGAATGTCAGAGAAGGGAGTAAGAAGTTTGTTATTCTCATTAGTCTCAGATGGCATCATCTCGCCATCGACCTCGGTCGAGGCGCAAAGGCGTTGACCGAGATGTTCTTCAGTCGCCTCGCTCAGTCCAGGAAGTGCCTCGATCGAGGTACTGCAACTGGAACCGAAACTGGAGATCTTCGTCTCCTAAATTAGCTTCGCAGTTTTAGCTCCTGAATCTTCTTCCAATGCTTTTAAGCTCCGTATATCTGCATCACAAGAAGCATCTATACCTTCCTCCATTAAACTAAAACTAATAACTCTTTCGAGTGGATCGTTAATAAGGATAGAGCTCACCAATTCTCTTGATTCTTCTTCATCGTAGATGTTGAAGATATCATCGCTTAGCTGCTCTCCTTTCATGGCTGCAAGTAATGCGAACTCCACCTCATCGCCACCAATGTTGAATTTCAACTTGGCGTTCTTGCAATCCACGTTGCAACCCGAAGTTTCTAGAAATGGCCTCCCGAGAATAATAGGAACAGGATAATCTGCGGGAATGTCAAGTACAACAAAATCTATTGGTAAATAGAAGTTACCTAACTTGACTAGAACGTCCCCCAAAATTCCCACGGGATGGGTGATGGAGCGATCCGCCATGTATAGTCGAATCTTGACCGGCTTGGGCTCTCCAAGTCCGATCTTCACACATAGCTCCAGCGGAATGATGCTCACGCTGGCTCCTAGATCACATAGGGCTTCACAAGTGACATCCCCAACTTGAATGGGAATGCAAAATGAGCCGGGATCTCTCAATTTAGGTGGCATCTTCTCCTTCATGATTTGAATAAGCTCCGAGGATTTAGATGTCATCCTAACTTCACCAAAATCTTCCAGTTTCCTCTTCCTTGATAGGATCTCCTTCAAGAACTTCCCATAGGCGGGCATCCCTAGAATAACATCAAGGAAAGGAATGTTAATGTGTAGTTTATTCATCAAGTCAAGGAACTTACCAAAGTGCTTGTCTAGATGTGCTCTGGCCCTTGACTGGGGGAATGGAAGTGGTGGCTTGTATGCAGGAGGTGGGACATAAGCTTCAGTTTTGTCCGACTCTCTCAGTGGCTCCACCTCGGTTGGCATCTCGGTCGAAGTGTTCTTCGACTGCACCTGGACCGAGGTGGTTTTCGTCGGTACTGGCACCGACCGAGGCACTAGATCTATAGTTTTCAGTCCACTCCTTGTAGTTATGGCCATGATCTGGCCCTTAGGGTTGCTCTCCGTCCTTGCTGGAAGCTTCCCTGGATCTCTTGGCGCTTCATTCGCCCTACTTGCAAGTTGTTGTTCAAAGGCCTTTCGGGCCTTCGAAAATGAAGTCATAGAAGTCTCCATAGCACTAAGCTTGATCAAGATAGCCTCCAACACTGCGTCTTTCTTTTCCGGCTGAGACGAACTTGATCCTTGCCCTGGCTCTTTAATGGAGTAGAAGAAGAAGAAGGGGAAGAGAGGAAAGGATTAGAGGAATCGTTAGAATTGGAGTTAGAATGATTGTTACCAGAATTTTGGTTGTTCGCCCTCCAATTATTGCTATTGGATCCTCTATTGTTGTTGTTGTAATTGTTATTCCGGGAACCGTTGTTGTTGTTACGGTATCCATTGTTGTTGTTCCTTTGTCCTTGATCTTCCTTCTTGGTTTGGGCAACTAAGAGTTCCTTCAATTGCTTCACGTCATTCTTCAAAGATGTGAGTTGATTGTTGTTGGGCTGAGTTTCCTGGAAGTTAACTCTTTTAACTCCACCTTCAGCTCCTTGATGGGTGTACTTCTCCATATGCAAAGCTTGCTTTTCGATGAAGTCCCAAGCTTCGTCAATCGCCATGTCCATAAAGGCACCGGCGGAGAGTAGTTGGAGGTTGAATTGGGTGCTTCCGTCCAGTCCCTTGAAGTATATCTCCAATAACTCTATCTTTGGATTCCCATGATGTGGGCAATCTAAAAGAATGTCCTTGAACCTCTCCCATGACTTGGACAAGCTCTCCTTGTCCTTCATAATGAAAGCATTGATCTTCCCTCTCATTTCAGCGGTCTTTGAGGGGGGAAAGAATTTGGTCAAGAACTCCGTTGTCATCTCCTCCCAAGTGCTAATTTTTCCTGGAGGAAGAGATTGATACCAAGTAAGAGCTCTATCTTTTAAAGAAAAGTAAAAAGGTCTTAGCTTGTAGTTGTTATTTTCAATCCTTGAGGGTCTCAAGGTCTCCATCAAGATCTCATAGTTTTGAAGATGTTGATGCGGTGATTCCTTCTCTAGCCCTCCGAATTGGCATTGGCGAATCATGGATAGAACTTGCGGTCGAAGTTCGTAGTCATGGTCCGCTGGATCTCCTAGGTTAACTCCTGGATGCCTCAGTTGTTGATTGGGGTCCATCCTTTGACCTAGGGTTTGTGGGATTCCTGCAAGAAGAACGCCTCGGACTGGCATCCGAGGTGGAAGCACCTCGGCCGGGGCGTCAGGTACTGGAACCTGCCTCGGTCGAGGATCAGCAACTGGGACCTGCATTGGTCCAGCATTGGGAACTGGGTCTTCCCTCGGTCGAAGTTGATATTGGTCTCGTAAAGCGGCCATATCTGCTTCGATTGCTTCAGTCCTGGTGCGAGTTTCCTCTTTCTCTTGCCTTAGCTCTTCCCTGCTGAGGTGAAGCTGCTCTAGCGCCTCCTTCAGTTCGGCCTCAAGATCGCGATTGTCTTGGTTGGCCATCTTCGCTTCTCTTAAGCGTCGTTTGTATGTCTTTTCTGGTTCGGGATCGTAAGGAACGATTTCCTTCCCAGTGCGGGTTCTTCGCATAAACCTAAGAAAGAACCTACAAAAGTAACTCAAGTAGAGTGGTTAGTAGACACGGGGGCAAGTGCCCCAAAAGCAAACTGCAACCGGCTCGGTCTAGACCAAGTCCCCGGCAACGGCGCCAATCGTAGTAAAAAGCAAGGAATTCCAGGGGTCGATCACAGGGACTTAGTGAAACAAAGTCCAATTACAGTAAGCTTTAGTAATTACTAACCACAAAAGGTGATCAAAACAATCAAAGATGATATAGAAGTCAAATAAAGGAAATATGCAATTCTAGGGATTAAAGCATCTAGTTGTGGTTCCAACTCAAGATCTAAAGATAAGCGGACAAAGCTGAGATTTTTGCATGGAGAAAGTGTTACTAAAGTGGAATAGATCACCGGGTAAGTCTCACTACTCACTAATCCCAAACCGTAACTCCTATCACCGGGTAAGTCTCAAGGAATCAAGATAAAGAACTATAACCTCAAACTAACACACCATCTAAGGGAATAGAATCAACCTTTACCGGGTAAGTCTCAGGTTAACTCACAAAGATGGGATGAAAGCACACTCAAACCCCAATAAAGGATAAAACTTTATTACCTACACTTATGATCTTAGGTAAACAAACTAAGGAATTACCGGGTAAGTCTCATCCTAAGCTTGCATTGAACCAGGAAAGGTGTAATAAGAATAGGATTTGGCAAACTCTAACACTTAACTCTCAGTTTCGGATCAGATAAGTCACCTCGGTCAGAAGAATTCCACCCCGGCCGAGATGTTCATCGACTGAACGAGATGCTTTAGGGTTAAGGATAAAGACTCGAACTTTCAGGGTCCTACTGTGATTAAGATCATTCTATCATTGTTTTTCCCACAACCTTCAGCCAATCACCCTAGAATCACACAAAGAGATTAGCCACTCATCATCATGAAAGTATTAATCAAGTATATGGGAAGAAAGTGAATATTTAAACAAGAAGAATTTAATAAAAAGACTTCAATAACTGAATCAAATATCACAACAAAAGTGTTCCTTGGATAGAAATCCAATAAGACAATGACAAGGAAGGGAATCTAAGATAGTCTTACGAAAACCCTTCAAAAAGCTATGAAAGCTATAGACTTTAATCTTCCTTCAACCTTCAAAAGGGTTCTTCAAATCTCCCTACTGGTGTATGCAGGATGTATGCTGCGTGTTATGCGGGATCTCCAACTGTATGCGGATGTTCAGCCGTTAGCGGGTCCTGGATTTGTGGGAAATCCGACCCTTTTTATAGGAAAATTACTCTCCAAAGAAAAGATATCTTAGAAAGATCTCTTCCCATAAAAATAGGTAAAATATATGATCTATCATATCTTCTTCCTTCCAGGAGCCAAGCCCAAAAATATAAGATCTCTTTCCAAAGATAAAAGATCTCAGCCAAGAATAAAATATTCTCGCCGCGTCCCAGGTGTTCGCCTCGGTCGAGTCGATTTCTCTGGATCACCTCGGTCGAGGTAGATCTGTGATCAACCGAGGTGAGTCACAACTGAAAGTGAAATCTCTCAAATCTGGTCCAAAGTGAATCTCTAATCCATGGCTATGCTTCCTGGATGGTTCCTTATGTTCCTGAATGTAGCTCCAATGACTCCATAGCTCCTTTTGCTCCTTTTTGATGCAAAACGCGCCATTTTACCTACGATTACAACAAAACTAGGTGTAGACCTCGATTCTCGCAAAGGTAGATGAAATGGTAACATAATCACATAATATACATACAAACATGCAAATTATTGAAGATAAAACGTTCAAACAAACCCCAAAATATAGACTATAATTCATGCTATCATAAGAGCTTGAAGTTTTGTTTATTTGTTGAATGTTGAAATCCAGTAATAAAATCTTTTGAAGTCTTCGGGTCAAGGTACTAAGCATACAAAGCATTTCTATCCTTCTTGCTCAAGAAACTATGCTTGGGTGGCTTGGGAATTTTTAATGGGACGACATAGGGAGATACGACACGGTCGCTGGATTTTTTTTTCACGTAAACCCATTCTCCTCGGTCCTCTGGTTTTAACTTCCGTTTCACATCTACATCTGGTATTGGTTTTTGTACCAGTATGAAAACATAAGACAAACATTAACAAAGATGCACGGAAACAAAACACATGAAGAATAGTAGTGTATTATACCTCTTACATTGCTTCTTCCTCTAGCTGATCAACTTTAGCATCGATCAACTTTAGCATCCTACTTGGGTTGGGGCTGGGTCTGGGGCTGGGGCTTTGGTTTTTTTGGAGATGGCGTCTCTTCAGAACTTGAAGAAACCCCAAGAATTTCTAACTTAGGAGTATCAGCTAGAGGTGGTGAGGCCGGCTTTTTAGAGGGTTTGGTGCCTTTAGAAGAACCGGTCATCCTTTGAACATTGGTGAGGATCTTGAAACATTGACCTTCTATTCTGTGTTGAGTCAAAGTTTGTGTCTTCTGCCTCATAACAACTTCGTTGATAGTCGCATCTTGTTGCTCAACCTTCTTGACCAACTCAGAAATCACTTGATTTTGGGGTTGTAATTGTTTCATTAAATCCTCAACCCAATCAGGCACCCTATACATTAACATAGTACAAGATTACAAATGCGATATCTAATAAGCATTTGAAACTAATAAATTCTGGTATGTAAAATAACAATTACTTGTTTGTGGTAGGAATAGTGGAGGTGGTGGGATCAGGGAGAGGTGGTGCAACCACAGCTTCTGCATTGGAGGTGGTGGGATCAGGGAGAGGTGGTGCAACCACAGCTTTTGTAGGGACAATGGTATCCATTTTTGGAGCATCAATAATCCCAACAGGGCTAGATGGTGCAACATCAACCTCAGGTGGAGTAGCCAATGCCATCATGTCTTCTTCGGGGCTAAAACAATAGAAAAAATATTTTAAAAATTAAGAATTCTGGTATGATAATATAAATGCGTATTCAACTTCAGTTTACAATTCAGCTTCATCAACAATCTTTTCTGTCTTAGGTTTCATAGATGGAGCCCTACATTAGGAAAAACACATTATTAAGTAAATGATAAACATTGATAGCATGTATTATAGTCTATATTTTGGGATTGGTTTAGACGTTTTATCTTCATAAATCTGCATGTATGGATGTATATTCTGCGATTATATTGTTGTTTTGTATACCTTTGTGGGAATCGAGGTCTATACCTAGTTTCGTTGTAATTGTAGGGAAAATGGCACGTTTTGGACCGAAATGGAGCTAAGGAAGCTAAGGAGTTATTGGAGCTACATTCTGGAGCTTTGAGAAGATCTCAGGAAGCATGGAAATGATATAGAGGATTAATTTTGGATAAGATTCGAGATGATTTACATTCAGTTGAGATTCACCTCGGTCAGCTACAATACCACCTCGACCGAGGTGATCTTGAGGAGTGTCCCGACCGAGGCAAACACCCTGTCGTCGGCGGGATCTTTATTTTTGGCTGAGATCTTCTATTTTTGGAAGAAGGATATCTTATATTTTTGGCTGGATTTCTGGAAGGAAGATAATATATTTGGCTGATTTATTTTAAGAGATATGGATATATTTTCTAGAAAATTATCTTTTTAAGATATTATAATCTTTGGAAGATAATTCTCCTATATAAAGGGTTGGATTTTCCACAAGTTTAGCCATGCTGAGGGCATCCAACAATTGAAGGATTTTCTGAAGTTGAAGGAAGTTTGAAGGTTGAAGTTCAAGGAAGGAAGGAAGGAATCATAGTTGGAGTTGGCTTTTGAAGGAGTTTGTATGATCTTCTTAGATTGCTTTTGGTTTGTTGTCTTTTTTGATTTGTGACTTGAGGAACGCTAATTTGTTGCTTGATTCATTCAGTTATCGAGACCTTCGTGTTAAGGTTTTCTTGTTTGAATATTGATTCCTTTCCTATTAAATTGATTATTGTTATCATGATGATTGTTGGCTAAGTTTCTTATGCGATTCTAGGGTGATTGGCTTAAAGTTGTGGGAAAGACGATGATAGAATGATCTTAATCCCAGCAGGACCCTGAAAGCCCGAGTCTTTACCTTAACCGTAGAACACCTCGACCAGTCATTGAACATCTCGGCCGGGATGGAATGTAACTGAGCGAGGTGAACCTTTCCTGAACCTTATCTGATTTAAGAGTTTAAGTTTGCCAAATCCTATTTTTGTTATACCTTTCCTGGTTCAATGCAAGCCTAGGATGAGACTTACCTTGTGATTCCTTTGTTTGTTTACTTAAGATCATGAGTGTAGGTAATAAAGGTTTATCATTTATTGGGGTTTGAGTGTGCCTTCATCCCATCTTTGTGAATTAGCCTGAGACATACCCGGTAAAAATTGATTCTATTACCTTGGGTGGTGTATTGGTTTGAGATTATAGTTCCTTTCTTTAGTACCTTGAGACTTACCCGGTAATAGGAGCTTTGGTTTGGGATAGTGAGTAGTAAGACTTACCCGGTGATCTATTCCCACCTTAGAAACACCTTGCCTTTGCAAACCTCAGCTTTGTCCGCGTTATCCTTTGAGATCTTGAGTTGGAACCACAACTAGATGCTTTAATCCCTAAAATCCACATTCCCTTTATCTGACTTTATATAATCTTTGATTGCTTTAATATGTGGTCATTAGCATATTTGACAACCTGATTCCGTGCTTTGTTTCATCATAGTCCCTGTGTTCGACCCGTGGAATTATTGCTTTTATTACAATTGATCCGTACACTGCGGGTTCGCATATTGTTCAAGCATACTTCTTGGGTTATAAATTTTAAAGCTTGCACACACCTTTTGGAGTGAACAAGTTTTTGGCGCCGTTGTCGGGGACTTGGTCTAGACCAAGCCGGTTTCGCAGGGTCTTTCCTTAGGTTTATGCGAAGAACTCGTGCTGGAAAGGAAATTGTTCCCTACGATCCCGAACCAGAAAAGACCTACAAGAGAATATTGAAAGAAGCTAAGATGGCCAATCAAGACAATTGCGATCTTGAAGCCGAATTGAAGGAGGCAATGGAACAACTACGCCTCAATAGAGAAAAACTACAGTGTGAGAGAGAAGAGAGTCGCGCAAGAATAGAAGGAACTAAAGTAGATATGGCCGTTCTAAGGGCCTAGTTTCTGCCTCGACCGATCCCAGATCCTCGACCGATGCAAGATCCAAATCATGTTGCCCCGGCCGAGGTACACTTACCACCTCGGATGCCTATCCGAGATGTTCTTTTTGCTGGAGTTCCACAAACCCTAGGACAGAGGATGGACCCTAATCAGTAAGTCAGGCGTCCAGGAGTCAACCTCGGTGATCCAGCTAAGCGTGATTATGAACTTAGACCGCAAGTTCTAACTATGATCCGACATTGTCAATTTGGAGATTTGAAGAGCGAGTCTCCGCATCAGCATTTCCAAAACTATGAGATTCTGATGGAGACCTTGAGACCTTCAAGAGTGGAGAATAACAACTACAAGTTGAGGCCTTTCTATTTCTCTTTAAAAGATAAGGCGCTTGCTTGGTATCAATCTCTTCCTGCCGGAAAAATCAACACTTGGGAAGAGATGACGACGGAGTTTCTAACTAAGTTTTTTCCTCCCTCTAAGACCGCTGAATTGAGGGGAAAGATCAATGCTTTTATTATGAAGGACAAGGAGAGTTTGTCCAAGTCATGGGAAAGATTCAAAGATATTCTATTGGATTGCCCACATCATGGGATTCCAAAGATCGAGTTGCTAGAAATTTTTTTCAAGGGTTTGGATGGAGCTACTCAATTCAATCTCCAACTACTTCAGCCAGCACATTCATGGATATGCCGATAGATGAAGCTTGGGATTTTATTGAAAAGCAAGCTTTACATATGGAGAAGTACTACCATCAAGGAACTGAAAATGGAGCAAGGAGAGTTAGCTTCCAAGACATATCATCAAATGGAGCTCAACTCACCTCGCTTAGCAATGAGGTAAAAGCATTGAAGGAGCTTTTAGTAGCTCAAACAAAGAAGGAGCAAGATGGAGGATATCAAGGAAGAAACAACTATCAAGGGCCGCGGAATAAAAATTACAACAACAATAGAAACTCCAACAACAACAATTGAAGATCTAATCAATAAAATCCCGGTAACCCTTATTCTCATGCTAATAATGCTTTTAACGCCCCCTCTTCTTCTTCTACTCCATTGAGAAGCCAGGAGTCTAGATCGGTTCATCCCAGCAAGAAAAGAAGGATGTTGTGCTGGAGGCAATTTTGATCAAGCTCAACGCTATGGAGACATCAATGAATTCATCTTCAAAAGACACAAAAAGCCTTAGAGCAACAATTCTTTGATAAGGCGAATGAAGCGCCAATAGATCTAGGGAAGCTCCCAGCAAGGATAGAGAGCAACCCTAAAGGAAATATTATGGCTATAACAACACGCAGTGGATTGAAAACTGCAGATCCAGTACCTCGGTCGAGCCACGACTAGACGAACACTTCGGTCGAGGTGCCAACCGAGGTGGAGCCCTAGAAAACGAAAGATAAATCTGAAGTTTATGTTCCACCTCCTGCTTATAAACTACCACTTCCATTCCCTCATTCAAGGGAGAGGGCGCATCTAGACAAGCATTTTGGTAAGTTTCTAGACCTTATGAATAAACTACACATTAACATCCATTTACTTGATGCCATTCTAGGGATGCCCGCATATGGGAACTTTCTGAAAGAGATTCTATCAAGAAAGAGGAAGCTGGAGGATTTTGGGGAATTAAGGATGACATCTAAGTCTTCGGAGCTCATTCAAATCATGAAGGAGAAGATGCCACCCAAATTAAGAGATCCCGGTTCATTTTGCATTCACATTCAATTTGGGGATGTAACTTATGATGCATTATGTGATCTAGGAGCAAGCGTGAGTATAATCCCGCTGGAGCTATGTCAGAAGGTCGGAATTGGAGAGCTCAAGCCGGTGAAGATGACGCTATACATGGCGGATCGCTCCATTACCCATCCCTTGGGCATTTTGGAAGACGTTCCCATCAAGTTAGGTAATTTCTACTTACCTATAGACTTTCTTGTGCTTGACATTCCCGTCGATTATCCCGTTCCTATCATTCTCGGGAGACCATTTCTAGCAACTTCGGGTTGCAATGTGGATTGTAAGAACGCCAAGTTGAAATTCAACATTGGCGGTTATCATGTGGAGTTTGCATTGCTTGCTGCAATGAAGGGAGAGCCGCTAGAGGATGATATCTTCAACATCTATGATGAAGAAGAATCAAGAGAATTGGTGAGCTCTATCCTTATTAACGATCCTCTTGAAAAAGTTCTTAGTTTTAGTTTAATAGAGGAAGGTATAGATGTCTCTTGTGATGCAAATATACGGAGCTTAAAAGCATTGGACGCAGATCCAGGAGCTAAGATTAAGAAACTAATCCAGGAGAAGAAAAGCAATTTAGGCTTCGGTCCCAGTTCCAGTACCTCGACCGAGGCACTTCCTAGACCAAGCGAGGTGCTCTTATCTGAAGAAAATTTTGGTAAACCACCTTGGGCCTCGACCGAGGTTGCAAGCGAGATGATGTCAACTGAGACTTTTGAAAGTCCAGTTCTTCGATCTAAGTCCACTTCACTGGAAGGAGAAGGCACATATCCACCTCAGAAAGCACCCCTAGTCGTGGAGCTTAAACCACTTCCGAGTCACTTGAGGTATGCTTTCCTTGGTCCGGATTCTACTTATCCCGTTATCGTTAGTGCTTCCCTTTATGAAACTGAATTGTCTAAACTGATGCATGTTCTGAGGAAACATCGAAAGGCTTTGGGTTATCCTATTGATGATCTTGTTGGTATTAAGACTTCTTTTTGCATGCATAAGATACTAATGGAAGACGATCATAAGACTTCACGGAAACCTCAAAGACGGTTAAACCCGATCATGAAAGTGGTTGTGAAGAAGGAGATTCTTAAGTTGTTGGATGCAGGTATCATATTTCCCATATCGGATAGCAAGTGGGTGAGACCGGTTGATGACATGAATTATGTATCATCATATTCATGCATATTGCAGCACATTATCTCTATTTACCTTGCATTTAGAAGGATTTTTGCATACCTTTTATGTTCTATTCAATCAATTGTCGGAAATAGAGGTCTACACGAGATTTTGATGAATTGCAGGTAAATAGAGTTGAATTAGAAGAAAAAGGAGCAAGAAGCATCTAAGGATGTTAAGGAAGCTAAAGGAGCCTTAGAAGGATCACAAAGGGCTAAGGAATTACTAAGGAGAAGCATAGAAGACGAAGCAAAGGAAGAGCACTTTCTGTTGAAGAAAATCGTGCCAATATATATAAAAATCGGACGATTTTCATACCTTGAAAATCGAACGGTTTTTCACCAAAATCGACTGGGTCGATTTTCTTCACGATTCGGCCAAATAAAAAGACGACATAAAGCCCAATTAATTTGGGCTAGATGAGGGTTTTGCCAAACGGCCCATCTGCAAGAAACTATAGAAGAGAACCCTACGAACGAAAACGAAGAGGTCGCACCAGATAATCTTTACACGTTTTAGAGAAATCAACGATTCTTGGAGAGAGATTGAAGAACTTTTGCCGGAAAGTCATTCTTGATCTTTGATTGTGAGATTTCTTTCCATTGTCTTGTTTGTGGTTTGTGAACACGAAATTGAGTTGTTGAGAGATACTTTGAACAGATTTGATGATTGTTTTACGGATTTGAAAGTTATAGAATTTTTCGTTCAAGAATTGGTTTCTTTGCGATATCTTCTTCAATAATTAATTTGATTCGATTTTGAAAATGGTTGGCTAAAAACCTTGTGATTCTGGGGAGAATAGTTGATGATTAAGGCTTAGATGATGATAGACTGAACTCATTCAAACATTAGGATCCTGAGAATTTAGATTTTAGTTTTGCGACAAACAGGAAAATCGGGCTGTTCTTGAGGAAAATCGGCCGATTTTTCTTATGAACAGGGCGATTTATCCTTCTAACGAACTTTAATTGAATCAATCTTTAATCAAAACTAATCCTTGCCTAAATCCCAATCTTGATTAACCTTTTTACCCTCTAATTGAATGTTTGAATGCACTTCAAACCTGTTTCTACATTTAATAGATTAAAATTTCAAGATTTGGGTAATAAAGAGACTCAACATCCTTTATTAAGATTTTAAGTGTGCTTTCTATTCATACTTTGGAGAGTCATATCCTGGAGTTTTAGATAGTTAGTTTGAACATAATTCTTGTCTTTAGATCTTTCTATATTGCAGCCTCAACAACCCTTATAGAGAGAACCTTTAGATTAGTTATATAGGTTTCGGAACTTCATCGTACGAATCCTACTTTTGAACAATTAATCTTGGCAATATAAATTCTGTCCTATACCTATAGAAGTGTCTTGAATCGAAAGCCTAAATCGGATACTTGAATCCTTGGAATCATTTCTCTCTTTATCACATCACAAAAGCTTTTATACTTTCGCTAGATAATTGAAATTGGAAACTTTCTCACCAAATCCCTGAGTTCGACTCTGGAATTCTTACCTTTCTACAGCCGATCCGTACACTGCGGGTTCGCTTTGCTTTTGAGTTCTAGATATAAATATTAAGACTTTGACGCACACCTTTTTGAGCGAACAAGTTTTTGGCGCCGTTGCCGGGGATTTGGTCTAGATCAAATCCGGTTTTTGGTTGTCTAGCTTGAGAGCTCTTGCTCTTGTGATTTGATTTGTCTACTTGAGTGATCTTCGCAGGTTCTTTAGGTATATGCGAAGGATTAGATCCACTAAAGATCTAATTCCTTTCGATCCCGAATTAGAAAGAACTTTGAGGAGAAAGTTGAAGGAGAAGAAAATGGCTGAAAACGATGAGAGAAACTACAAGGCTGAACTGAACGAAGCTCAACGCCAACTCCAGCTGAGCGAGAAGGCTCGAAGGGAAGCTGAAATAAGTCATCAATTTCAGATTGATGAACTAAGAGCTATGATGTTGGACATGAAGTTGGAGTTGAACGACTCTAAGAAGAAGAAGAAAGTCAAGACACCAACTAAGTCCATTCGAAATGACTCATCCGATGATGACGAGATTGATCCGGATATGCCGGAACTTGAAGAGATTGATCCATCACTTCGTCCTAACCGAAACACTCCAACACCTAAGGTCGTCCCTCGCATTACGACTAGGAATGTTAGAGCTGTCAATAACGAAGATAGACCCCGAACTTTGGGGCAACGGATGGATCCAATTCAGCAACCACGCCGTCTAGGTGTGGATTTCGGAGCTGAAGACATCCAAGAGTTTAGCTTCTCACCACAAGTCATCACTATGGTTCGCCAAAGTCAATATGGCGGAGCAAGTACCGAATCTCCGCATCAACACTTGCAGAATTTTGAGATTCTCATGGAGACTATGAAGCCGAAGAAGGCTACTACAAGCAACTACAAGATCAAGCCGTTCTTCTTCTCTTTGAAGGACAAAGCTCTAGCTTGGTACCAAACACTTCCGGCTGCGAAGTTAGCTACATGGGAGGAATTGTCTTCGGAATTCCTCACCAAGTTCTTTCCGCCATCCAAAACGGCGGAATTGAGAGGTAAAATAAATGCTTTTTCTATGAAACCTAACGAAAGCTTGTTTCAATCTTGGGAAAGGTTTCAAGACCTCTTGTTGGATTGCCCACACCATGGCATTTCCAAGCTGGAATTATTGGAAATTTACTACAAAGGGTTGGATGTGGAAACACAATTCAACCTCCAATCTCTATCTTGCGGGACATTCATGGATATGAGAGAGGACGATGCTTGGGACTTCATAGAGAAGAAAGCCCAAGTGATTGAGAAGTATTCCCACCGGAAGGTGGAATCAAATAGCCGGAATCAAGGCGATACAGGAGCCAAGTTGAATCAAGTGGCTCAAACACAAATATTCTCCCTCAAAGATGACATCAAAGAATTGAGGGAAGTGCTCAAAACGAGTCTTCAAAAGACTAAAGAGCAAGAAGCCAACTACATGGGGCGAGACAACAATCAAAGGAATGATAACCGGAATTCAAATTGCGTTCAATAGGCGGGAATACTTGTTTGGCTTTTCTTATTCAGATGCAGGCACATTTGCTAGAGGCCTCAATGCTAGTGATTTTTGGGAGGCTATTTCCGTAGGAGAGTACGGAGGGGATAAGTGGAGACCCGGAAACTCCAAGGAGACAAGCATGTACAACCTTTCCTTCAAGGTAGTGCATAGGATACTCAGTGAGAGTTTGTTTGCCCGGACTGAGACTCCGCAGAAGCTCAAGGCTGATGAGCTTTTTATCCTCTACTGCATGACATCCACCACCACTCCCGACATCTCCACCATGCTTGCTGACTATCTAGGAAAGATAGCCAACAAAGCCAAGGGTGACATATATGCAGGAGGCTTGGTCACTCATGTGGCTAGGACTCTAGGTTATGACTTCTCGGGATGCACTCTAGCTGAGAGTGCCCTTCCTTTAGGCTCACAGAGGTTGGTGGTTCGAAAGGTCTTGATTCCTCGAGGGAGAGGAACTCTTCATGTGCCGATGCCATGGCACAGGGATCCGAAGAAGAAGCCATCCGAGATCATATGGAAATCCGAATACACCATTCGGAATAAGAGGAACTGGAAGGAGACCTTTGAGGCGATGCTTGAGGAGTTCTCACCTCCTACTTATTATGACGATGATGCAGGTGACTCAGAGGAGGATGAGGATGGAGGACAGGAGACCATGCTCGAGTTTGAGAGCGATACCCATAGCGGGCATGCTACGGATGCCATGGACACTGACACTCATGGAGCAGGACCGAGCAGGACTAGTAGGCAGGATGAGGAGACGGAGGATGACATGCAGCCACCTCGACACTCTTATGCACATGCTCCAGGCCCTAGACGAGGACGCCGAGCTCCACGCCACTTCAGGGAGCTAGTCACTAGTTTCCAGAGCCTCAGCACCGACTACCGTGCCCTCCGCACCGATTATGACACCCTGAACACACAGTTCAGGAACTACAGGGAGGAGACAGATGCTAGGCATTCATCCTATGATGGCCAGATGAGGGACATGTACTACCACCAGTTCGGCCACTTCTACGATCCCTCCGCACCGATGTATCCATATCCACCACCTCCACCACCGACAGAGGATTGAGCTTCCACTTCTTTTACATTGTAAGTATTTTTCTCCTTCTTATGCTTGATTTTTCACATTGGGGACAATGTGGATGTCAAGTATGGGGTGGGGGTACTTACAATACCTTATGTTTCATTCTAGCACTCTATGTACTTTCCACTACTCTTGACAACTTGGCTTGTAATAACTCTTGCACGGCTTGCTTTCTATTATGACACTCGCATTTGCATGAACTTTTTCAAAACCTATGAATTTTCAAGAATTTTAAGTGCTTCTTATATGGAAATGACCTCTATGATGAAAAGTGTGTATATGGATAGGTAAAAAGATGCTTAGTTGTGTTGAGATCTTGATTATAGCATGAATAAAATTGCTTTTGTTACTTGAATACATGAATAAGTTATATGATTTAGTTGTTTTGATGAAAGAATGAAATAATAGTCGAAGCTATAATGCAAGTTCTTTTACATCATTTAAGGATGACTAAGGCAATTCACTTCTTTTCTTCTCTCATATCTTGATCATGCTAGCTCCTCAATGAAATATGTAACCCTCTTCTTACCATCCGGGAACTAGGATAGGTGATTGAAAAAGGCATGTTTGATGTGGGAGGGCCAAGAAAGATGTATTGAAAAAAGTGCAAAATTTCATAAGTTTGGGGACGTTGAACATGAGGATGAGTAACTCGGCATCATTCACATAGCCGGGTGTTTGTGTCTTGCCAAAGTCCGATTGAACGACAAGTCCTAACGGGATATGGTATGTGCATCAAGGGTTTGAGGCATCTCGAAATTGAGAAACGCCGATTTCCTAGGCTTCGGTTTTTGTGCACCGCTGTCCATACTCTCAAAAAGTAAAGTATAATGAAAGCAAAGCTTTCTACATGCGAAGCATGTGCGGTGAAGAAAAATTTTGAAGGTATTATGTGTTCCTCTTTCCCGGATTAGCACCACAATTGCCAAAAAGAATCACTTCCCTTAATACGTTTCTTGAACCTTTTCTTTGATTAGAAGACCTTGAGACTTTTATGCATGTGTTAAAGACTTAATGGCTTAGACTTGTTTGACTTTGATTATCTCTACACCTTTATCATGTTCTTTATTTATGCTTTCAAGAAAGAAAAGGGAGTTTTATTCATCTTATAGTCATCATTGATACATGCTTTACCCCTTTTATGCCTTGAAATATCACTTTGAGAGCGATCCAATGAAAAGGAGCACTACCAAAAGAAAAGTTTTTGAGTTTCATACGTGCATAATCCATGACATCTTATATTCTGAATTTGAGTCTTGCTTAGGGACAAGCAAGAGGCAAGTATGGGGTATTTTGATGACATGAATTATGTATCATCATATTCATGCATATTGCAGCACATTATCTCTATTTACCTTGCATTTAGAAGGATTTTTGCATACCTTTTATGTTCTATTCAATCAATTGTCGGAAATAGAGGTCTACACGAGATTTTGATGAATTGCAGGTAAATATAGTTGAATTAGAAGAAAATGGAGCAAGAAGCATCTAAGGATGTTAAGGAAGCTAAAGGAGCCTTAGAAGGATCACAAAGGGCTAAGGAATTACTAAGGAGAAGCATAGAAGACGAAGCAAAGGAAGAGCACTTTCTGTTGAAGAAAATCGTGCCAATATATATAAAAATTGGACGATTTTCATACCTTGAAAATCGAACGGTTTTTCACCAAAATCGATTGGGTCGATTTTCTTCACGATTCGGCCAAATAAAAAGACGACATAAAGCCCAATTAATTTGGGCTAGATGAGGGTTTTGCCAAACGGCCCATATGCAAGAAACTATAGAAGAGAACCCTACGAACGAAAACGAAGAGGTCGCACCAGATAATCTTTACACGTTTTAGAGAAATCAACGATTCTTGGAGAGATATTGAAGAACTTTTGCCGGAAAGTCATTCTTGATCTTTGATTGTGAGATTTCTTTATTCCATTGTCTTGTTTGTGGTTTGTGAACACGAAATTAAGTTGTTGAGAGATACTTTGAACAGATTTGACGATTGTTTTACGGATTTGAAAGTTATAGAATTTTTCGTTCAAGAATTGGTTTCTTTGCGATATCTTCTTCAATAATTAATTTGATTCGATTTTGAAAATGGTTGGCTAAAAACCTTGTGATTCTGGGGAGAATAGTTGATGATTAAGGCTTAGATGATGATAGACTGAACTCATTCAAACATTAGGATCCTGAGAATTTAGATTTTAGTTTTGCGACAAACAGGAAAATCGGGCTGTTCTTGAGGAAAATCGGCCGATTTTTCTTATGAACAGGGCGATTTATCCTTCTGACGAACTTTAATTGAATCAATCTTTAATCAAAACTAATCCTTGCCTAAATCCCAATCTTGATTAACCTTTTTACCCTCTAATTGAATGTTTGAATGCACTTCAAACCTGTTTCTACATTTAATAGATTAAAATTTCAAGATTTGGGTAATAAAGAGACTCAACATCCTTTATTAAGATTTTAAGTGTGCTTTCTATTCATACTTTGGAGAGTCATATCCTGGAGTTTTAGATAGTTAGTTTGAACATAATTTTTGTCTTTAGATCTTTCTATATTGCAGCCTCAACAACCCTTATAGAGAGAACCTTTAGATTAGTTATATAGGTTTCGGAACTTCATCGTACGAATCCTACTTTTGAACAATTAATCTTGGCAATATAAATTCTGTCCTATACCTATAGAAGTGTCTTGAATCGAAAGCCTAAATCGGATACTTGAATCCTTGGAATCATTTCTCTCTTTATCACATCACAAAAGCTTTTATACTTTCGCTAGATAATTGAAATTGGAAACTTTCTCACCAAATCCCTGAGTTCGACTCTGGAATTCTTACCTTTCTACAGCCGATCCGTACACTGCGGGTTCGCTTTGCTTTTGAGTTCTAGATATAAATATTAAGACTTTGACGCACACCTTTTCGAGCGAACACCGGTGCATGTAGTTCCAAAGAAAGGAGGGATGACCGTTGTGACGAATAAGAACAACGAGTTGATTCCAACTAGGACTGTTACGGGCTGGAGGATGTGCATCGATTATAGGAAGCTAAACGTGGCCACTCGGAAGGACCATTTCCCGCTTCCCTTCATCGACCAAATGCTCGAACGGTTAGCTCAACACTCCCATTTTTGCTATCTAGATGGTTATAGTGGCTTCTTTCAGATTCCTATCCATCTGGATGATCAAGAGAAGACCACTTTCACTTGTCCATGGGAGACATTCGCTTATAGGAGGATGTCATTCGGATTGTGTAACGCACCTGTTACCTTCCAGAGCTGTATGATGGCTATCTTTTCCGAGTACATTGAGGTGATCATGGAGGTATTCATGGATGACTTTTCGGTATATGGTTCCTCTTTTGATGATTGTTTAGCTAACCTTTCTCTAGTACTACAACGTTGTGAAGACACTGATCTTGTTCTGAATTGGGAGAAGTGTCACTTTATGGTTAGCGAAGTAATAACTGAATCAAATAAATAACTCAGCGTTCCTTGGATTACAAATCCATAAAGACAATCAAACAAAAGGGAATTTAAGAAAGTCTTAAAAATCCCCTTAAAAGCTATAACAAGCTATGAACTTCCTTCCTTCAAATTTCCAAAAATCCTTCCTAACTGCAACTTCTTCAATCTCCAAGTACTGCGATGGTAGCGGGTTGCCCAATTTGTGGAAATTCAAACCCTTTGTATAGGAGAATTATCTTCCAAAGATAATAATATCTTAAAAAGATAATATCCTAATAAAATATATCCATATCTCTAAAATAGATCTCTAGAATATATGATCTTCCTTTCAGGAATCCAACCCAAAAATATAAGACATCTCCTTCCAAAAATAAAAGATCTCATGCAAATAAAATATATCTCGCCCCGTCCAGGATGTTCGCCTCGGTCGGGGCGCTCCTCTAGATCACCTCGGTCGAGGTGACTCTGTGGTCAACCGAGGTGACTCTCAGCTGAAAGTGAAATCTCTCAAATCTGGTCCAAAGTAAATCTTCTTTGTGAATTCCTTGCTTCCTGAGCTCCTCTTTAAGCTCCTGAATGTAGCTTCAATGACTCCTTTGCTCCTTAGCTCCATTTTGATGCAAAACGTGCCATTTTACCTACGATTACAACAAAACTTGGTGTAGACCTCGATTCCCGTAAAGGTAGATGAAACGACAATATAATCACATAATATACATCCAAACATGCAGTTTATTGAAGATAAAACGTCTAAACAAGTCTCAAAATATAGACTATAATACATGCTATCAAAATACCCTATACTTGTCCCTTGCTTGTCCCCAAGCAAGTTCCAAATCATAAGTACAAGATAAAATGGATTATAAGTCAGAAAGATCAATGAAAAGTATTTCAAAACATTTTTGGTGGTGTGCTCCAATCATAGATCACTCTAACAGAATGCTTCATGGAATTTAAAATCAAAATATGATCAAAACATTTTATAAATATAAGAAAGTTGTTCATCTTTGCATAAAATCATAGAATGCATAATAAATCATAATTATCGAAATTAATCATGTATAATCCAGTTTAAACCACCAAGTCAATCAACAAGATCGAAGTCTCAAGGTCTTTTCAAAAGAAGGTCAAGAAACGTGTGAGGGCAGGATGTATATAGGGAATGTGGTGCTAGAATCCGGGAAAAAGATCTTTTACTTCACTTCCTTTTGAACTTCAACATCTTCCACCAATAAGCTTTGTTTATTTTACTTTTTTACTCTTTGGGATGCATGGACAGAGGTGCCCAATAACCAAAGCCTGGGAGATTAACAATCATCAATTTCTCGAGATGCCTCAAACCCTTGATGCACATACCATGACCCGTTAGGAATATCGCTCAATCCGACTTTGGCAAGACACAAACACCCGGCTATGTGAATGGTTCCGAGTTACTCATCATCATGATTGACTTCCCCAAACCTATTTGTTTCTTTCTAAACTTCCAGCCAACATCTCAACTTCTCTTTCACTTGCTTTTCTTTTGCTTGCTTCCAAATTCCCGGATAGGTAAAGGGAGGCAAATATGTATATGAGGGGCTAAGCATGATCAAGAAGAAGAAGAGAAGAGAATGAATTGCTTTGGTCTTTCTAGGAAGAGAGTGAGAGAACTCATCATGTGGTGTCAACCTTCAAATTCAACATAATTTTGATAAAAACAAAGTATTAAACATGCCACAAATTTTAAACAAAGCATTTAGCAACTTAAACATATCATAAAACCTTTCAAACATATAAAGATTTCAAAACCAGTCTGCAAACAAAATCTTCACTGTGGTCATATCCAGATAAGAAGCACAAAAATCGTTTCGAAAACTGTTTCAGTTAAACCACCTCGGTCGAGATGTTCTAAGTCAACCGAGGTACTGCACCTCGATTGATCAGAATCACTTCGGTCGAGGTCATAAATTTTTTTTTTCTTAACCAGTTTTTTGACATTTTTCTCAATCAATTAACCTGTATGCATGCATGTAGTCTCAGATAAACTCATAGAGCATAAAGAAAATCATAAATATCCGAACCAAGTCATATAAGTACATCCAAATACCCCATACTTGGGACACATTGTCCCAATGGGTCAAAATAAGTCTGAAAGAAAAGTACTCACCGGACATAAGCTGAGCTGCATAATAAATAAATAAAAAAAATCCCTGCAAGCTCTAATCCTGGTCTACTGGTGGTGGTGGTGGTGGATATGGCACGTACGGATGTTGGGAAGGATCAAAAGGGTAGCCCATAGTATGCTGGAACTGTATCTCCAACATCCGGCGCTGGTAGTGCTGGCTCTCCCTCATCTCTAACATGTCCAAGGATAGGGTGGCGTAGGAGTCGATCATTTGATCCGTCAGCTCGTCTATCCATTTGTGAGCTACGGGATCCCGCTGTCTACGGACTCTGCGCCTGGCAAGACGTGATGGTGGTGCAGCTGCCTCCTCATCAGTCTCCTCGTCGTCCAGATCGACGACCGGCACACTGGGACCGGCTGTGTCCGTCCCTGTCTCCATGGCAGCACCGCCATCATCCTCCTCATCCGCAACCTCCTACACTTGAGATGTTGCGTCTCTAGCATCCTCAATGTAAGGTATCCACGCAGTGGACCAGTACTGAGAGTCGTAGACCGAGAACTGAGACGACCACCTAATACCCTGAGGGGCAGTCTGCTCCCAAGGCATCACCACATATGGCGTAGTAAGTCCACGAGGAACTAGAATCCTCTTGGTGATCATGTCCTGCAGCCCTAGCGGCTTGGCAGCCGCCACTAGTGTACAGGCACTCAAATCCAACCCGATCACTGTAGCTATGTGGGTCACTAAGCCGCCACAACAAATGTCCCCTCTCGCCTTAGCCTTGATCCGGTGCAGATCCTCAGCTAGCATCGTACCGAAATCAGGCACACCCCCAGTCACCATGCAAAATAAACTCAAAAGCTCCCCCTGTCTAACCTTCTGGGGCGTCTCAGTACGTGCCAAAAGTGTCTCGCTGAATATACGGTGGGCGAGTCTAAAAGCAAGGTGGAAGATGATCCGCTCCCTGGAGTCTCCAGGTCTCCACCTATCAGCATGCTCAACTACATGAGCTATTTGTCCCCAGAACTGTCGAGCTACAGCTCGGGAAGGGAAATCAGGAACTGTGGGGGTTGAGAAGCCGAAGACGTCTCTCCACTGATCCATCGGTACTAAATAATTCCGGTTCAGCAACTAGTACTTGATGGCCCTCTCCTCGGGCAGGTGAGTCACAGAGCTCACAAACTCTAGTGTAGGCTCGAGGTAGGCTGGAGCTCTGATCTCCATGAATTGCTCCAGCCCAACCATCGAGACCATCCGTCTCAAATCATCCGCAACATATAAACAGTCAAAAGCAGAAATGTCTAAAAACCGCGGCGCAATCACTGGGCGCGTACAGATGCGGTCGTAATTAGCTTGGTGACGCTCATGTATCACCGGTATGGAAGGTCTAGAAGAAGAAGAAGAAGAAGGGGAGGATCCATCTCTCAGGACTATCTAGCGATCAGACCTGGAACTCATTCTCTCTATCTGTCTGACAGGTCACCTCGGTTGCTTGTCAGATCTCAAGAATCACCTCGGCCGAGGCGCAGGTTGACTGGACCGAGGTGCGAAGCTGTTCGATTTCAACTCTCGGAATTTCAGTTCTTTTCCCCCGATTTCACTACAGATTGTTCCTAAGGGGTACTTAATCCTTTTTCAGCAGAGATCTATGGCAACCAAAGCCACTAAATTCTGGAATCAGTAAAGAGAAGAAGGAGTTAGGGTTTCGACTTTTTACCCCGGATTCGGTCGATTCGAGGCGTTCTTATTGCAGATTGTTGCTTGCAATTGCTTTCCCTATCCTTTCCTCGCAGAATGGGAGCAAGAATGGTCGAAAACGATCGAGAAACGAAGAAAGCGAGGTTAGGGCACGCCGCGGTCGAGGGGTAAGTTAGGAGGGAAGAGAGAGAAATCGTTTCCCCTTTTATACCCCTCGCCATTCTGTTGTCACCTCGGTCGAGGTGGTTCCAACTGGACCGAGGTGTCTGGACCGAGGTGGATTGTTGTCAGCCCTAGTCGCCTCGGTTGCTCAAGAATCATCTCGGTCGATGTGCTGTGACTGCAACCGAGATGTGTCTCAGTCAAACTCCGTCTTTTCAATTTTTCGAACTTTTGTCCTTCCAGTGTTGCTCCTGGGTTGTATTCCTTCCTTAGAAAGTACCTGGTTTCTGTCTAGGACGCCAAAAACAAAGCAAAGCAAAAGCAAACTATCTAAAGCTAGTCTAGAAAAGGGAAAAGAAAGCAATACCTTGGGTTGCCTCCCAAGGAGCGCTTGGTTTAAGGTCGTTAGCTAGACCGTATGGTATCCCTAAACATGCTGGAAGGTGTCCTTACCCCATACTTTGTCTTCATCATGGGGTGAGATAAAGAAGTCTATCAAACGTTCCAGCAAGTGCAGGTGCTCATCGGGGAATGAATCGTCTATGGGTGGTTCGTCTTTCTCGCGTGAAGAGGGAGGTAGCCGGATGAGGTGATCCGCAATAGAATTTTTGGATCCCTTCTTATCGCGGATCTCTAGTTCAAACTCTTGAAGCAAGAGAATCCATCGAATAAGACGTGGCTTAACATCCTTCTTAGCAAGCAAGTAACGAATAGCTGCATGGTCAGTGTAAACAATAACTTTCGCTCCTACTAAGTAAGAACGGAATTTCTCAAAAGCATATACAACTGCCAGTAGCTCCTTTTCGGTGGTGGCGTAGTTCAGCTGGGCTTCATCTAGCGTCTTGCTAGCATAGTAAATGACGTTGGTCAGATCATCCTTCTTTTGTCCAAGCACCGCTCCTACCGCCACATCACTCGCATCACACATGATCTCAAAGGGAAAGGTCCAATCCGGAGGTTGGATAATGGGAGCGGAGATCAACGCTTCCTTAATCCTATAAAATGCATCAAGACATTCCTGCGAAAACTCAAAAACAACATCCTTATTCAGGAGTTTAGTCGGTGGTTTAGAAATCTTCGAGAAATCCTTGATGAACCTCCTATAGAAACCTGCATGCCCGAGAAAACTTCGCACACCCTTAACAGAACAAGGAGGAGAAAGTTTCTCAATAGTCTCGATTTTAGCTCGATCGACCTCAATACATCGGTTGGAAACGAGGTGTCCTAGCACGATGCCTTCATTAACCATAAAGTGACACTTCTCCCAATTCAAGACGAGATTAGTGTCTTCACATCTTTGTAGCACTAGAGAAAGGTTTGATAGGCAATCATCAAAAGAGGAACCATATACTGAAAAATCATCCATAAATACCTCCATGATCTCCTCTATGTACTCGGAAAAGATAGCCATCTTGCATCGCTGAAGGTAGCGGGTGCATTACACAATCCAAATGGCATCCTCCTATAAGCGAATGTTCCCCATGGACAAGTAAAAGTGGTCTTCTCTTGATCATCTGGATGGATAGGAATCTGGAAGAAGCCATTATAACCATCTAAATAGCAAAAATGTGAATGTTGGGCTAACCGTTCGAGCATTTGATCGATGAAGGGAAGTGGAAAATGGTCCTTCCGAGTGGCCACGTTCAGATTCCTATAATCGATGCACACCCTCCAGCCCGTGACGGTTCTAGTTAGGATTAACTCGTTGTTCTTATTTGTCACAACGGTCATCCCTCCTTTCTTCGGAACTACATGCACTGGGCTCACCCACTTGCTGTCCGAGATAGGAAATATGATACCTGCATCCAACAACTTAAGAATTTCTTTCTTCACAACCTCTTTCATGATCGGATTTAACCGTCTTTGAGGTTCCCGTGAAGTCTTATGATCATCCTCCATTAGAATTCTATGCATGCAGAAAGAAGGCTTAATGCAAATAAGATCATCAATAGTATAACCCAAAGCCTTTTGATGCTTTCTCAGGACATGCATCCGTTTAGATAATTCAGATTCGGAGAGGGAAGCACTAACGATGACGGGATAAGTAGAATCTGGTCCAAGGAAAACATTCCTCAAGTGACTTGGAAGCGGTTTAAGCTCCACAACTGGGGGTGTTCTCTGAGGAGGATCCTTGCTTCCTTCTTCCAGTGGAGTAGATTTAGATCGGAGAACTGGGCCTTCAGAAGTCTCAGTTGACATCATCTCGCTTTCGACCTCGGTTCTTCAGTCAAGAACACCTCGCTTGGTCCAGAAAGTGCCTCGGTCGAGGTACTGCAACTGGGACGGAAACTGGAGATTCTTTTCTCCTGGATTAGCTTCTCAATCTTAGCTCTTGGATCTTCTTCCAATGCTTTTAAGCTTCGAATATCTGCATCACAAGAAGCATCTATACCTTCCTCCATTAAGTTAAAACTAATAACTCTCTCAAGTGGGTCATTAATAAGGATGGAGCTCACCAATTCTCTTGATTCTTCTTCATCATAGATGTTGAAGATATCATCTCCTAACAGCTCTCCTTTCATCGCAACAAGCAATGCAAACTCTACTTGATCGCCGCCAATGTTGAATTGCAACTTGGCATTCTTACAATCCACATTGTAACCCAAAGTTGCTAGAAATGGTCTCCCGAGAATGATAGGAACGGGATAATTTGCGGGAATATCAAAAACAACAAAGTCTATAGGTAAATAGAAGTTACCTAACTTAACCGGAACGTCTTCCAAAATGCCCACGGGATGGGTAACGGAGCGGTCCGCCATGTATAACCTTATCTTCACCGGCTTGGGCTCTCCAAGTCCGATCTTCACACATAGCTCCAGCGGAATGATGCTCACGCTGGCTCCTAGATCACACAATGCCTCACAAGTGACATCCCCAACTTGAATAGGAATGCAAAATGAGCCGGGATCTCTCAACTTGGGTGGCATTTTTCCTTCATGATTTGAATAAGCTCCGAGGATTTAGATGTCATCCTTACTTCACCAAAGTCTTCCAACTTCCTCTTCCTTGATAGAATCTCTTTTAAGAACTTCCCATAGGCGGACATCCCTAGAATAGCATCAAGGAAAGGAATGTTAATATGTAATTTATTCATCAAGTCAAGGAACTTACCAAAATGCTTGTCTAGATGTGCTCTGGCCCTTGACTGGGGGAATGGAAGTGGTGGTCTATATGCAGGAGGTGGGACATAAACTTCAGTTTTGTCCGACTCTTTCTGTGACTCCACCTCGGATGGTACCTCGACCGAAGTGTTCTTCGTCTGTACCTGGACCGAGGTGTTCTTCACTGGCATCAACCGAGGCACTGGATCTGCAGTTTTTAATCCACTTCTCGTCGTTATTGCCATGATCTGTCCCTTGGGTTTGCTCTCTGTCCTTGCTGGGAGCTATACTTGGTCACTTGGCACTTCATTCGCCTTATTAAAGAATTGTTATTCTAAGGCTTTTTGTGCCTTTGTAAATGAAGTCATGGACGTCTCCATAGCATTGAGCCTGATCAAGATAGGCTCCAGCACTGCATCTTTCTTCTCTGGCTGGGACGAGCTTGATCCAGGCTCTTGGCTCTTTAATGGAGTAGAAGAAGAAGAAGAAGAAGAAGAAGAAGAAGAAGAGAGGAATGGATTAGAAGAATTATTCGAATTGGAGTTAGAGTAAGGGTTACCCGGATTTTGAATTTGATTGTTGGGCCTCAATTATTGTTGTTGGATCCTCTATTGTTGTTGTAGTTGTTATTCCGGGAACCATTGTTGTTGTTGTTGTTGTTGTTCCGGTAACCATTATTGTTCCTTGAGCCTTGATATCCCTCTTCTTCCTTCTTGGTGTGAGCAACCAAAAGATCCTTCAATTGCTTTACCTCGTTTTTTAGGGAGGTGAGTTGATTATCATTTGATGGAGTTTCTTGGAAATTAACTCTTTTAACTCCATTCTCAGCTCCTTGGTGCGAGTATTTCTCCATGTGCAAAGCTTGTTTTTCAATGAATTACCAAGCTTCATCAATCGGCATGTCCATGAATGTGCCGGCGGATAGTAGTTGAAGGCTGAATTGGGTGGCTCTATCCAATCCCTTGAAGTAAATCTCCAACAACTCTATCTTTGAAATCCCATGATGTGGACAATCCAAAAGAACATCTTTAAATCTTTCCCATGACTTGGACAAACTCTCCTTGTCCTTCATGATGAATGCATTGATCTTCCCTCTCATTTCAGCAGTTTTGGAGGGGGTAAAGAATTTTGTCAAGAACTCCGTCGTCATCTCCTCCAAGTGTTGATTTTTCCGGGAGGCAGAGACTGGTACCAAGTAAGCGCCCTATCTTTCAAAGAAAAGTAAAAAGGCCTTAACTTGTAATTATTATTTTCCACCCTTGAAGGTTTCAAGGTCTCCATCAAAATCTCATAGTTTTGTAAATGTTGATGCGGAGACTCCCTTTCTAAACCTCCAAACTGGCATTGGCGGATCATGGAAAGAACTTGCGGTCGAAGTTCATAATCATGCTCCGCTGGATCTCCTAGGTTGACTCCTGGATGCCTTACTTGCTGGTTTGGGTCCATCCTCTGCCCTAGGGTCTGTGGAATACCTGCAAAAAGAACATCTCGGACTGGCATCCGAGGTGGAAGTATCTCGGCCGGGGCAGCTGGAGCGGGATCCTGCCTCGGTCGAGGCTCTGGTCGAGGCAGGATCTGAGCTCGTAACTCAGCCATATCTGCTTCAATCTCTGCAGCTCTGGTGCGATTTTGCTCCCTCTCATGCTGCAGTTCTACCCTATTGAGGCGCAGCTGTTCCATTGCCTCTTTCAATTCGGCCTCAAGATCGCGATCGTCTCGATTGGCCATTTTCGCTTCCTTCAAGTTTTCTTATATGTCTTTTCTGGTTCGGGATCGTAAGGAACGATTTTCTTCCCAGCACGGGTTCTTCGCATAAACCTAAAAAGAAAAACCTGCGAAAGTCACTCAAGTAGAGTGGTTAGTAGCAACAGGGGCAATAGCCCCGAAAGACACCCATAACCGGCTCGGTCTAGACCAAGTCCACGGCAACGGCACCAAAAACTTGTTCGCTCCAAATGGTGTATGCAAGCTTTAAATTTATAACCCAAGAAGTATGCTTAAAACAAGGATGCGAACCCGCAGTGTACGGGTCAATTATAGTAAAAGCAAGAATTCCAGGGTGTCGATCTCACGGACTTAGGTGAAACAAAGCAAGTATAGGTTGTCAATATTCCAACTAACCACAAAAAGTGATTAAAGCAATCAAAGATGATAATAAAGTCAATTAAAGGAAGTATGCAAATTCTAGGGATTAAAGCATCTAGTTGTGGTTCCAACTCATGATCTCAAAGTAAGCGGACAAAGCTGAGTTTTTGCAAAGGGAAGGTGTTACTAAAGTGGAATAGATCACCGGGTAAGTCTCACTACTCACAATCCCAAACCAAAGAACCTATCACCGGGTAAGTCTCAAGGTACTAAGGAAAGGAATTATAATCTCAAACCAACAAACCAACTAAGGGAATAGAATCAACCTTTACCGGGTAAGTCTCAGGCTAACTCACAAAGATGGAGTGAAGGCACACTCAAACCCCAATAAAGGATAAACTTTTATTACCTACACTTATGATCATGGGTAAACAAACAAAGGAATTGCCGGGTAAGTCTCATCCTAAGCTTGCATTCAACCAGGAAAGGTGTAATAAGAATAGGATTTGGCAAACTTTAACACTTAACTCTCAGTTACGGATCAGAAAAGTCACCTCGGTCAGTCAAGTTCCACCCCGGCCGAGATGTTCATCGGCTGAACGAGATGTTCTAGGGTTAAGGATAAAGACTCGAGCTTTCAGGGTCCTACTAGAATTTAAGATTATTCTATCATTGTTTTTCCCACAACCTTCAGCCAATCACCCTAGAATCGCACAAAGAAATTAGCCACTCATCATCATGAAAGCAATAATCAAATTTATGGGAAGGGAATGAATATTTGAACACAAAACCTTAAGAACAAGGCTTCAATAACTGAATCAAATAAACAACTCAGCGTTCCTTGGATTACAAATCCATCAAGACAATCAAACAAAAGGGAATTTAAGAAAGTCTTACAAATCCCCTTAAAAGCTATAACAAGCTATGAACTTCCTTCCTTCAATCTTCCTTCAAACTTCCAAAAATCCTTCCTAACTGCAGCTTCTTCAATCTCTAAGTACTGCGATGGAAGAGGGTTGCCCAATTTGTGGAAAATCCAACCCTATATATAGGAGAATTATCTTCCAAAGATAATAATATCTTAAAAAGATAATATCCTAATAAAATATATCCATATCTCTAAAATAGATCTCCAAAATATATGATCTTCCTTCCACGAATTCAGCCCAAAAATGTAAGATCTCTCCTTCCAAAAATAAAAGATCTCATGCAAATAAAATATATCTCGCCGCGTCCAGGATGTTCGCTTCGGTCGGGCGCTCCTCTAGATCACCTCGGTCGAGGTGACTCTGTGGTCAACCGAGGTGACTCTCAGCTGAAGGTGAAATCTCTCAAATCTGGTCCAAAGTAAATCTTCTTTGTGAATTCCTTGCTTCTTGAGCTCCTCTTTAAGCTCTTGAATGTAGCTCCAATGACTCCTTTGCTCCTTAGCTCCATTTTGATGCAAAACGTGCCATTTTACCTACAATTACAACGAAACTTGGTGTAGACCTCGATTCCCGTAAAGGTAGATGAAACGACAATATAATCACATAATATACATTCAAACATGCAGATTATTGAGGATAAAACATCTAAACAAGTCCCAAAATATAGACTATAATACATGCTATCATCCTTTATTGGGGTTTGAGTGTGTCTTCATCCCATCTTTGTGAGTTAGCCTGAGACTTACTCGGTAAAGGTTAATTCAATTCCCTTGGGTGGTGTGTTCGTTTGAGATTATAGTTCCTTTCCTTAGTCCCTTGAGACTTACCCGGTAATAGGAGCTTTTGTTTGGAATAGTGAGTAGTGAGACTTACCCGGTGATCTATTCGCACCTTAGAAACACCTTCCCTTTGCAAACCTCAGCTTTGTCCGCGTTATCCTTTGAGATCTTGAGTCGGAACCACAACTAGATGCTTTAGTCCCTAGAATCCGCATTCCCTTTATCTGACTTTATATCATCTTTGATTGCTTTAATCTGTGGTCATTAGCATATTTGACAACCTGATTCCGTGCTTTGTTTCACCATAGTCCTTGTGTTCGACCCTTGGAATTATTGCTTTTATTACAATTGATCCGTACACTGCGGGTTCGCATATTGTTCAAGCATTTTTTTGGGTTATAAATTTTAAAGTTTGCAAACACCTTTTGGAGCAAACAAACATACCAGAAACTGAAACCAAACAAAACATAACAATATAAACAAGAAACAAGCTTCAAAAGATCATACCAGAAAACATATCAAAACTAATACAAGACTGTAAGACAAAACTTGTACCAAAACTATGATAAAACACAAACTACAAACAAACAGACCCGTACCAGAAAGTAAGAAAGCATTCATACCAGAAAAACTAAAACAGAAACTCATACCAGAATTTATATAAAAAAGCATACCAGAAACTACCAGACACATACCAGAAAGCAAAAAAACATACATACAATAAAACTAAAGAGACTAGCATAACAGAAACTAATGCCACATAAGTAAAAGATAGATTGAGTATGAAATATATTGAAATACCATTTCCTTCCCTCTTCATTTTCCCTCTTCTTTGAGCCATCTTCTTTCTTTACATTTTTTGTGGTCTTGGCAACCTCAAAATATGACGAGGAGGGGGAGGAAGAAGAGTAGCAAAGTCATCATTGTCGGATTCCTCCTTCTTTGAGGCATCCTTGATAACCTTGACATCACGCCCTCCAAGCCTGCATACACGTACATTGTGGAACCCAACTTTGAAAAGATGACATAGATAGCCAGTTGGGTCCAAAATTTCATCCCCCACCACTTGCAATCATCCTCAGTTTCTGGTTCTTCTAGGGAGAGGGGGATAGTTTTGATGTCATCTTGGGCCACCGATAATGTTGTATCTTTGATTGTCTGGAAGCTGCATTTCATCTTCCCCTTGGTTGATGAAACCCACTTAAGACAAAGTGGGGTTGTTTCTTCATCAACACTGTGGCAAACAAAGATGCCAGTTTGGGGATAGAGTCAATGATGAAAAACTGCAAATTATAGACAGGAAACACATGAATAGACCATACCAGAAACTTAAACTAATAAATAATATGAAACTAATAAAATAATATCATACTAGAAACTTAAACTAATAAATAATATGAAACTAATAAAATAATATCATACAAGAAAATGAAACCAGAAATGCATATCATAAAACTAGAAAGCAAGTAAACTCATACCAGAAAGTATAAAATTCAGAACATACCAGAAACAACACAATACATCACATAACTCAATTATAAAACATAAACAATCATACCAGTGTCAAATACATGAAAACAAAATACAAGAAACACAAACCAGAAAGAAATACCAGAAATGCTAATGCAATAAAGCATACCATAAAATCACAAAATTAACATTTCTGGTAACTAATTACTCATATCAGAGGAACATAAATGAAAACCAATCATACCAGAAACGTAAGCAATAACAAAAATACCAAATATAACCATACCAGAGGCAAATAAATAAAAAACCAGAAGCATACCTGGAATGCCAAAGGAAAATCAGAAAGGCAATAATTTTCTGATGCCCGAAACTTTGTTGGCTCGCAATCCCTAAGGTTGTCAAGTGTCTTATTGAAGACAAGGCGACCCCATAGATAAGAATTAAAGGCATCCATGTCCTTCAGAAGGGAAAGAGGAAGACTGGAGACAAACTTCTTCTTGTCATTCCCAAGCAAAACAAATTAAAGAAAGAGCAGCAAAGCCATCTTAAATTTTATTTCGTTATTCTTAGGAAGTTTTGAATATTTCTCCTCCAAATGCTCCAATTTACACCTGGGGATGCCGAACAACTCCTTCATGTCGACATTTTCTTCTTCATTGTATACATGGAACCGGCACTCAAGGCCGGTAATTTCAGAAAACTCGCTTAAGCCAAACCTTATGAACAAAATTATACAACAAAAAAGAAAGAAACACATTAACAATAGAAAGTGAAATGGAGGTACCAAACTGAACTGGAAAGGTTGGGTGTATAGTTATAAATACCTAAGTAGAGTTTTGTTGATTGCAAACCACATAGACTGTTTGCGGTCAGTTTTCACCTCATGTAGAAACATGAAGTGTATTAATTGGTTGGAAAGTTTAAGATTTGTACGAAGGGAGATGAGGTCTGAAAATATAGAGTTCTTGAACAATAGTTGCTCATTGGCATCCAACCCTTCAAGTAAAAAATTGACCATATTTACACGAGATAAAACAGTTATCCGTGTTGCCTCGTATTTTGGGTTATCATCGAATCTGTACATTAACTAGTAAAGGAAACAAGATTGTTAATACAAGAAAAACATTACAACAACAAACCAGAAACTCATATCAGGCATTCAACTTACAAAGGACTCTTCATGTCCATCAGTAAGATTTTCTTCAACAGCTTGTGTAAACATACCAAAAAGTAATATCAATATATACATCAACATGAAAAACCAGAAAGTAATATAAAAACCTCATATGAAAAAATACCAGAAAACATTAATAAATAAACTTAAAAACTTGTTTCATGCTCAGACACAACATTAAACAAATAATCTAACAGAACATCTAATACCAGAAAACATTAAACCTCATATGAACAAATACCAGAAAAGATACCAGAAAGTAATACATCAACATGCAATACCAGAAACCCTAACCATAAACACATACCAGAATTTTTAACTAAAACAAATACCAGAAAACATTAAGCCAAAAATCTCATATGAACAAATACCAGAAAACATACTAGAAAGTAATACATCAACCTACAATACCAAAAACCCTAACAATAAACACATACCAGAATCTTAAACTACAACAAATACTAGAAAACTTGAAACCAATAACATACCAAAACATCTAATAACATGCAAACATACTAGAAAACTCATGTAAATATAAAGACCAAACAAAACATAGAACAAACCATATCAAAACAAATACCAGAAACGATGAATAAGCTTACAAACCCTAATATGAACAAATACAGGAAACTATAATACCATAAAATATGAAAGAGTATCAAAGCAATACTAACCACGGGTATATCGACTGTTCGAGCACCAGATAATACAATTTGAAGGCCTGATTCATCCTTAGACATAGCATAAGCCTGGCCTTCGTTTGGTATGGCATCTTCAACAGGTAAAGGAGGCGTAGGGGTTAGAAGGTTGAAGGTAGGAGCATCACAAGAAGATTGGTTAGCAGCGACTTTTGATCGAGTTGATATTTTTACTTTCTTAGGGTTTACAAAATTCGAATAATTTCTGGTGTGTTTGGGGTAAAAACGAAGACAAAAATGACAGATCAAGTGAAGGAGATGGACGGAGATAGACGAAGAAGGAATCAAAGTTGAAGAAAATGGAGATTATGAGAGAGATTGAGGGAGATGAGAGTTGAAGTTGAGGAGTCGGTGAATGGTTTCTAGTTCTCTGGTATAATCGAAAACGAACTTTGGTGGTTTGTGAATGAGCGGGATGATGGTAAGTGAAATTAATTTACCCATTAATAACACTTGAACAGTAAAAATATTTGGGGTACACTTACTAAAATAAAAACTGAAAAAGGCCTAGTAGGCCAAATTGTTTCAATATTTAATCCGAGAAAAATTGTGGGGTATCACGTCAGCATTATTGTAGTGTACTTTAGTAGTATATATAAAATATAGATTTGATATTTATTTTTTTTGATAAAACTTATAAGAGAAGTCTAAAACGCGATACACTTAACTTATTTTGGATTAATTTTTTAAAAGATTAGTTAAAAAAATATTTTTTTAGGATTTGTTTTGATAAAACGTACGGGGGAAGCCTAGAACGTGATATACTTAACTTATTTTGGATTAATTTTTTAAAAGATTAGTTAAAAAAAAATATTTTTTTGTAGATTTTGTTTTTAGTAAAACAAATTTATTGGCTTAATTTGAGATTTAATAAAAGATTTAATCCGAGAAAAATCGTGGGGGCACCACGTCAGCATTAGTGTAGTGTACTTTAGTAGTGTACAGATATACCTTTTATTTGATATGTATTGTCACTATACCTTTATTATAGTTAATTATTTAAATTAATGATTTTAAATAAATTTTTATTCATTAAATAATTTAAGTATCGTCAACTATTTATTACAAAAATATCAAATTCAAAAACCAATTATAATATAAAAAAAATCTTATTCAAGCTAGTGTAACATATAACCGGAAACTTTTATAAAATTAAAAATAAAATTTTTTGGAATCTTATATTCCAATGTTATATTAAACATCCATTATTAGAAATTACTGATTTTTTAAAATATGATTATTGATTTCAACGTTGTTCCTATGGTCATATCAAACGAGTCCTTAATGTTTTACGTAATGCAAAATACGTGATTTATGACAAGTCACTACTTGTGGGTGATCCGTTCTAGAGCATCTTTGCGATTGAGGATGCTGACATCAAATATACTTGTCTCTCCAAGAATCGGTTAGTCGTGTATTGACTTCCCAAAAGTATGGTAGATATGTACATGTGAGAACTCGGAAATAAAGTGAGAACTCGGAAATAAAGTGAGACAAATCATATATAATGAGATCAATTTTCCAAGATGGTTTTTAAAATTTGTTTATGGAGTTGATGATCGTTAGACTATCACCCTCAATCTCAATTTGATTTATTCTCAACTCACGAGCCTTACGCTGACCTTTTCTTAGCACACATGCTTCGGCCTGAATGACAAATCCAATGATTGTGTTTTGATCCATCAAAATTACGTTTGGTTATGCTGTCACCCAGTTTATGCTAGACGATGTTCCTCGTTTTTCTTTGATTTTAGTTTGGGGATTTATGTTTTTTGGTTTTTCCATATAAACATTCATCCATCATTTAATTTGTGATGTCACTGATTGTTTGAAATTAGTGTTTCGCATTGATTATGTATGATCCAAATTTACCATCAAGTTACTGCCAAATGTCTTAGACAATTGTCATTCATGTTTTCTGTTATTCCACTAAAGATGTCTAACCAAATATTTTGATGCTATATCAATGGTTGAGAACTATTTGATGAGTGTCAAATGTAACACTTTTTACACCTTATTTTTATGCATATTATAACCTCTTTTCCTTCTCATATATGTCATTTTATACGAAAATCATCCACTTTTTGTATTTCGGTATCTACCTTGACTTTTATGTTTTTAAGGCATTTAAGGCATAAAAATTACCAAGATTGCATCCTCCCTGAGGCTAGAATAGAACAGAAGATCAATATGACTGAGGAACTACAACACGAAGTCCGCAAGATTGGAGCATAAGAGAAAGATTCAAGATTAGAAGCGACATCTTGCAAAATGCTCATAAAATGGCCAGTGCACGACCATAAGGTAGCCGTTACAATGCTGATTGGCTGGCCGTTTGGATTGAGACTTCAAGAAGAAGGCTCACGCTAAAGCCCAAACCATGCATCCTTCAATAACGGAGTGAAATGCCCACCAAACGGTGGCCATACGACCATATGTTGGCCGTATGCCTGCCATTTGGCTGGTCGTTTTGCTACCGCAACGAGAACTTCCAAATCTTTGATTTCATCTACGGAAAAGTGTATATTTTGTGTAAATCCTAGACTCCGATTTCTCCCCTGGCCTATATAAACACCCCCAACTTAGGGTTATATACGTTGATTCCTCATGAATTCAGTATTCTTCTATCCGCCCTAGATGAGACAAGAGACTCTTGTTCATCCCCACCCACTTCCATGCTCCACTAATGCACACTTAGCCTACACCTCCAGTCGTGGTGGTGAAGGATCCCTCCGGAGTAAGACATATTGGTCGAGCTAATGACCAAAAACAAACGTTACATGGGAGGCAATCCATGATTTTGATTTTTCTTTTCTTTTTTCCCTTTTATATCATTTGCTTATGCCATTCTTCTTTTTTCTAGATGACGGTGGAAACTTCAAGGAGGCCCCTCGACATTCCATCTTTCTACTACCATTTTTCTCATTACTTCCTTTTCACATCGAGGTGCTTTACTCACATTCACATGTCATATTTCCCTATCAAGTCACACGCTTTATATTTTTCCTTTTATCGTGTATTTTCCTTTCTGTATGCATCCTCAAACACAAAAGCACAAAAATATTGCATTTAGCGTAAAGTAAGTCGACATCATCATTGTTACTTCCAGAAATTGGAATATGTCATGTTATTACTCTTGATTTATCAACAATACTTTGGTTTTGTACATCTTGCTATTATTTATGCAAATGAGTTTTTAAATGATTAGTTCTTCTAGAACTTGTGATTGACTCTCTTTCAAAACTACACGTTCATTTGATTCTATTTTTATTGATATTTAAATGATTGAGGCCCTCTTTGATAAGTCTATGTTACCTTTCCACCTTTATATATGTTGCCCTTCTATTAGCCACTTCTTGCTTTTTATTATCTCTTCTTTGGCCCCCTTAAAAAAGCCTCACAACCATGTTTAGCCTTATTTGACCTTATCTAGGGTTGTGATAGAAAAAGATAATAAGGAATCAAGTATGGGGTATCCCTTGAAGTGTGAAAGAGAATTCAAGAAGTTAATGCGCGATTTTCAATGCATATTGTCATTATTGAAGACATTTCCATATTTGATGGAGAAGATAAAAAGTTCCCGCAAATATAATATAACAAATAAACAATGAATTGGTACAATATAAGGGTGTCAATGGGTCGGATTTGCGGCGGAGAGTACCCTATTCATCCCCATCCCCGTTTAGTATAATGTCCCTCATCCTCATCCCCGTTCGGGTATTAAAAATTGTCCTCATCCCCGTTCCGTCGGATATTCGTCCCCATCGGGGAATCCCCGTCGTCGTTTAGTTTTTTTTCCATGTTTAAAGTTTTTATGAGTTTTCCCTGCAAAATCCGCCGTCTCCGCCGGATATTCGTTCTCATCGGGGAACTCCCCGTTCTATTGATTGTACTAACTACTAATGTAGACCTTTTGAATCGGTGATTCGGTATCGAGTTTTTTTTATCATTTGTGTCTTTAAACATGAGAGAAAACATGTACAAGTTTTGAATATAATCAGTGCATAATTATTGCGGGATTAGGCCCGTCTCGTCCCACGTAGAACAAGGCCCGCACGGGACGAAGAAAAAAAGTTTTTAAATCTCATCTTGTCCCGTCCCATGCCCATATGATTGAAACTAAATTCATATAGATTATGTAACGACCGGATTTTTCGTTACGCTTTGATAGGGTTAGAGGAGGATAGAAGCCGTGCACAAGGGCTCACGCCCTTGCGGCTTAGATGACTCAGTCAAGTAGGCCGCAAGTGCGGTTAGGATCCCCGCAGGGGCAGTGACACGCGAGGGTGGGGTAGTAGCGTTTTGTGCAACCGTTCACCTGACGATCTTTTTAACTCCTCTCTTTTACTCCTTGGGGAGTTGGTGGCTGAAGACCTTTGGTATCCTCCCTCCTTTATGCAGCCCACTCTCCTCCTCCTCTCATTTTTCCTTTCACGTTACTTGTTTCTCTCCTCCAACCTCACCCTCTTACATCTTCCTCTTACATCCTTCTCCTCCATTCTTCTCTTGGCTTGCTCCAACTTGGATCCACCGTCCTTGAGGTTGGGACTGCAGTGACGGGATGAGGGTAAGGCTCCTTCCTCTCTCTCTCTCTTCTTCTTCTTCTTCTTCTTTCTTCCTTCCCCTTCCATGGCTTGAATGAAAGATCTTTAAGAATCTTTTCTCAACGATCCATCGTTGTATTGTTGGTTTGATGACGAAACTAGACCTTGGAGGGAGGCTAAGACCAAGTGCGAGAAGTGGAAGACGTTCATAGCACCAAAGAAGACCCTAAAGGACCGGCTGCACAATCGAAGAACTAAACAGACGGACGTTCTGCACAGTCAGGTGCAGGGGCGGACCCAGATTGGCGCAGGGCCGGACCCAGATAGGCGGAGGGGCGGGCTTAGTCAGGCGCGAGGGCGATTTTGCTCCAATGAGTCCCGAATCTTGTTCTTTCCTTTCCTTCTTTCATTCCTTAGATTCGATATATCTTAGAAGCATGCTAGGCTGGCTTGGAGTAGTTGAACTGGAATACTATAGAGTGGTTGGACCTCTAGTGTGAGTTACGTTAGTCTCTTTGGTGGTATGTTGTTGAGGGTACGTTTCGAGCTTGGTGGAAGCAACCTTTGTGTATATTGTTATGTTGAGAGTTGGAAAGGTCATGGACTCAGAGTGTAGTCTTCTTAGACTCGGTGGTTGAGGAGGTTGAGCCTAGAAGTCTAAAGACTTCTAGTGGACTAGAGTTTGGTTTGATTGTGTGCCTTGTCTTGAACAGGCGTTGTACGTTTTCCCGAGAGAACTTGAGAGTGAGGTGATCTTTTGCGCTTCGGAGACTGGTAAGTCCACGGACTTACTTAGCTGGCTTCTTGTATGAGTGTAATGTATATGAGTGGTGTTTGTTAGTTATGATAAACAACGAAACCGGATTAGGCTGACTTAATTATATTACGTAATTGACCCCAAGTGTTTGATAAAGGGTCGTGACATCACTGCCTAGCTCTTGCGAGAGGTAGGAGGTTTCCTGCTACTAGCCCAGGCAAGTAGACGGTCAAATGAATTAGCACCATTCCTCATTGGTAAACGGGATCAGGGGCGAGGTTTGGGAATCCCTCGTGTCACAAAATAAGTATCATTAGTAATGAGCTATCACCTAATTAAAGATAATAAAAGGATTGAGTGTTGCATGTTGATTGTGTAGGTTGTGTGTTTGTGCTTTTACCTTTATACTCATGCATAGAATGTTAGCTAACAGTTTTATACCGCTTGTAGATGCCTTGCATGTTAGAGAGGCGATCGAGTGATCTGGCGGTAGTGGGCAACCGGGGTTCTGTACGTTATAGGACGGGATTGTTATCTTTTTATGTCTTTTGAGACTTATGTTGTTATTTTTAGTTTTGAGACTCGGCTGGATTGTTTTGAGTTTGTACGTTTGCTTTTGATCATGATATAAAACTATGTTGTTTTGCCTTTTTATCTGTGCCGTGTTGTAAGGTCCGATGAAGTTGTTGCTAGTGTAAGAGCCTTAGTCCTTGGAGCCTAGGAGCCTTGTTGAGCCTTAGTTGAGTCCTATTTGAACCCTGTCAGCCGCCCTAGCGGACCAGGATGGCCGCCCCTGCGGCAAGGCGCCCCTGCGGCTAGGCGCCCCTGCGCCTTGGGTGAGCCGCCCCTGCGGCTCTATGTAGGTGCAACCGCTTTCGGTGACTCTTTGACCCGTGCTTTGCGGTTGGCTTCCTTCATAAACCTCTCATTTCTTCAGATGAGGATGATGTTGAGTGTTGCTGCTGTGGTTCTAAGGTTGTGAGGTGGGTAGATGCTCTTGGTTGCTGCCTAGGATTTTGTTGAGGTGAGACCTTCATCTCCATCTTCCTTTCTTCTTCTTTTTTCTTCTTCCATCCTTTTCTAGCTTAGGATCACAAGTTAGACTTGTGTTGGATCCTTTCCTGGATGTTTTGATAATCATATATGTGTATGTATATATATATATATATATATATATATATATATATATATATATATATATGTGTGTGTTGTTATGGTGTGTTGAAGTAGTGAAGAGAGTCGAGGAAGAGATCAAAGAGAAGTCGGGGCCAACATTCTACACAGACAGCCGCCCCTGCGCCTGACTTTGGCCACCCTTATGCCTGACTTTGGCCGCCCCTGCGCCTGCCTGTGAGCTGCCCCTGCGCCTGGAGTGAGCCGCCCCTGTGCCTCACTGGGTCAGCTTGGAATTCCTTGCTTCTGTTGGTGCATACCTTGTTGGTATGTCTTCCTTCCTTCCTTTCCTTTGGCCTTGGCTTAGATGTTGACTAGGCTAGCTTGGTTAGGACGAGTTGTATGATAGAGATGTGCTTTAGGCACTCGTGTTGAGGTTGAGGTTATGTTGTAGGCATCTGTGAGCTTGTTATGGTATTGAGGGTTAGATTGAGGCTGCAGGTTGGTTTTGGTTAGGAAGACGAGTCTCATAACCCTTGTAGTTTGAGATGTTGTGTGCCTTGCTATTGCAGGCGTTGATTTCTTCCCCAAGGGGAAGTTGTGATGTGATATTGGATACGAGTATATGAGGTACGTCCATAGGACTTACTTAGCGTTCAGTTGTGAGTTTATGTGATTGTGATGGTTGTGTGTGCTCATATGATTGTGCATTTATAACCTAAACCGGACTAGGATGACCTTTATTACTTTGGATGGCCCAAGTGTATTATAACGGGTCGTGCCACTTGCCTCCGCCTGCGGGTAGGAGGAGGTGCTCTGAAGATGATCTCACAGGAGGGGACGAGTAATGATCAATCCCATGCAAAACTCCTATGTTACATTGGATGGGACGGGGTTCTTGAGGCTCCTCGTGTTACAAAAGAAGTTGAATTAGTAATGGTATAACGAAATGAAAGATAATAAATGAATGTGTGTGTGGCACTGCATGTATGAGATGTTGATGTGTGTTTGTGCTATTAACTTCATACTCATTCATTGTTGTAGCTAACGGTGTATACCGTGTTGTAGATGATCTGCAGGTTAGGAAGACTGCAGAGTGAGCCAGATGGTGTGACCAGCCGAGGACTTCTGTACATTAGGATGCGTGGGATATGGGATCTTTTGTATCAGATGTTTATGTTTGATGTTTTGTACTCGGCTTTGTGTTGTAAACTCTTTTGATGTATCATATACAGCTTTTATGTATTTGGTTTTAATCTACCTGTGCCTTGTACTAAGATCCAATGAACTTGTTGTCAGGCTAGGGTCAGGATCCATTGTGAGATCCTAGCCCAATGTAGCACTCCAAGTCTTGTGGATTTGGGGTGTTACAGGCAGGCTAAGGGGCGGGACCCATTGTGAGGTCCCAACTCATAGCATTCCGGGTCCTCTAGGATTTGGGGTGTTAAATTATGGTATCAGAGCCAGGTTGGCAACAACGGTACTCGCTATCTCCAAAAACGCCGAATAAACAAATAAACGGAAACCGCAAGGGTTCCGAACTTTAAAAATGAATTTTGTTTTCAAAACCATGAGCATAAACGGGTTGGGATAAAATGCACGGACCGCCACTACCTCCGCTGAACTCGATGGCATAGTTTATTGGACTTTTGTTATAACTTGTGTTTATTAGTTACGTTTTGACCTTTAGAAGTGACCTAAAGTAATAAGATAGTTATGCCCTTACTAGCAATTAAAGTAGTCTTTTATCGATCACATCACTATCAAATGGCACGTACGAGAGCAACAACTTACGTTGGACGAGGAGAGGGCCGACCTCCCCTTCCTCCTAGAGCTCCGAGACAGGGAAGTGTGGGTAGGCCTACGAGGGGCCGGGGTCGGGGGCGTGCTCCCGATGTGGCTCCGCCAGCTGCGGATGTTCCTACTGAGGAGGTGGCTGAGAGTATTGTTCCCGAGGTTAGGGATGGGACCGCTGCAAAGTCCGGAGTACGAAGTGTGGGGTCTGCTGATTCTGTCCGCGTATCGATTGGAGCATCGGAGTATCGAGTGTATGTCCATCAGGTGCAAGAGGCATACAGATTCGGGGCACCACCTCCAGCACCGTCGGTGCCAGCTAGGTCGGAAGAGGTCTCTCAGAGGGTGACCCCGGTGGTAGTTCCACCGGTGGTAGCTGCACTAGTGAGGGTTGTTGAGGATGATCGAGTGAGAGACGAGCTGAGGGTACCGAGGCTGGATGAATGGTTTTAAGACTTTCAACCATCAGCAAATCCCCACAATCGACGGGAATGTTGGACTTGAGGTGGAGCATTGGATTAGTTATATGGAGTCCGCACTAGAGGCGATCCGCTGTCCTGAGAGTCTAAAGTGGAGCTGGTTCAGACCTTGTTTAGGGACCAGGCACAGTTCTGGTGGAGGACCGTGTGGGGTGGAGTGTCCCGATTTGAGGAGTTACTGAGTCTTGTGCGGGAGACTTTCTGTCCTACCTCCCTAAAAAGAGACCAAGTGTAAGACTTCTTGGAGGTAAGATTTGAGGATGTTCCGATAGCTGAGACGATCAGGAGGTTCCGGGAGGAGCTGTCACTGTTGGATCCTACTACACCACCTGTGGACCAGCACGTGTATCTATTCTCCCGAAGACTGAGGGAGACTATACGCTCCTATCTGGCAGGGTTTCGTTGTGACTCCTTAGCCAACTACCAGGATCGGGCTTCAGCATATGAGAGGGACCGACCGGGTCCTAAGAGAGCTATGTAGTCTGGAGGGTCAGACAAGAGACAAAGGACCGGACCAACCAACACAGGAGTAGGAGGTTTAATTCATGGGCGTGGTCAGTCCTAGGGCCGTTCTAGTTACCAGGTTGTACCGCCGACTGTTTCCAGGAGACGTCAGTGCTACAACTACGGGGAGTATGGACACATTAAGCCGGAGTGTATGAAGCCACAAGTTACATGTTTTACTTGCGGCCAGCTGGGCCATAGAGCTACCTTTTGTCGACAGGGCAAGGTGACATCACAGCAGTCTCAGTATCAGGCTCGGGGTCAGTAGCTGCGAGCCCCTAGTCAGGCATATTCACAGGGTTCTACTCAGATTTCAGGTAGAGGTAGAGGGCGTGGTGGAGGCACTTCAGAGACTAGGGGTACTCAGGCTCGGGTCTTTGAGTTGAGGAGCGCCGTAGAGCCAACAACGCCCGCAGCCACATGTACTATTACGTTTCATGGCTTTCCAGTCTGAGTACTTTTTGATACGGGTGCGACGCACTCTTTCATATCTGATGATTGCATAGATAGGTTGACCTTAGATACATTAGAGGGGGAACCTTTCCTTATAAGGTTACCCTATGGGAGTAAGGTTTGCGGTACTCGAGAGATTCACGGTTGTCCCATCCGTCTGGGAGGTCGTGACTGGTTAGCCGACTTCCACGTCATGCGCTTAGTGCATGAAGAGGTCATACTCGGGATGGACTGGATGGACCGCCATCGAGCTATTCTGGACGTCAGTAAGAGGACAGTGATGGTCACCATGGAGTCTGGGCAGGAGGAGGTCTTTCGAGGGTGGGACCTCGGAAAGATCGGGACGGTCACTAGTGCGGTCCGAGCCGCAAAGCTCATAGGTCAGTGGTGCGAGGCCTTCTGGTGTTATGCCATGAAGGAGGAGATGAGATCATCTTTAGTAAAGACCCTAGTGTGCGACCTGTTAGCAGGACAAGATCGAGCACCACAGGCCCGGAGGAGAGCTCCAACCACTTCCGATTCCACAGTGGAAGTGGGAGGACATTTGTATGGACTTCGTTACCGGTTTGAGGTTGAGTAGAGGCTTTGACGCGATATGGGTCGTAGTGGATCGGTTGATGAAGACGGCATGATTTATTCCTATTAAGGAAACGTCGTCGGTGTCTCGTTTAGCCGAGGATTTTTCCTGGCAGATAGTGAGGTTCCATGGGGTTCCGAGGATGATCATTTCAGATAGGGATGGGCGTTTTACCTCGAGGTTCTGGCAGCAGGTACACGCCGCCTTAGGCATGAGCTTACAGTTCACCACGGCGTACCATCCTCAGACGGACGGGCAGTCGGAGAGGACTATTCAGACCCTCGAGGACATGTTGAGGGCATGTGTGCTTGATTGGGGCCAGGTATGGCCAGACCACCTCCCTTTGGTGGAGTTCTCTTATAACAATAGTTGGCATGTGACTATTGGGATGGCTCCTTATGAGGCACTTATGGACGGAGGTGCCGTACACCCTTGTGTTTGGATGAGCCTGGGAGGATGACTGGTGTGGCACCCAAGCAGGTGTAGGATGATATGGCTCGGGTAGCATTGATCCGAGAGCGAATGTTGGCCGTGCAGAGCCGTCAGAGGTCTTATGCTGATAAGAGGTGGAGGCCTCTGGAGTTTAGGGTTGGAGCCTAGGTATGGTTGAGAGTGTCACCGACGAGGGGTGTTAGACGCTTCAGCATTAAGGGGAAGTTAAGTCTCCGATATGTCAGGCCCTTTGAGATCCTTGAGCGGATAGGAGAGGTAGCGTATAGATTGGAATTGCCACCCCGATTGGAGGGAGTTCATCCAGTATTTCATGTGTCGCAACTGAGAGAGTATGTGCATGACCCGAGACACATAGTGAGCCATGACGACCTAGTGGTTGAGCCGGATCATACATTTGCAGAGCACCCGATAGTAGTTTTGGAGAGAGGTACCAGACGCCTTTGATCGAAGGCAATACCCATGATGAGAGTGCAGTGGTCGAGACGAGGGATTGACGATAGTAGTTCCGCCTGATAGTATCCGATAGTAGTTCCCCCGGATAGTATCCGGTGGAACTATCCTGAGTTTTATGCGGGTCTAGAGACATCTATAGGACTGTCAGGTAGTCTACATCCTTGTTTTGGTTGCCTTCAGTGTTGTATGTGTGATATATCTAGTGTGCTTGTGTGTGACCCTTAGGTGGTCTCGATGTAGTAACTTGTGAGTCATGGGGCTTGCTTATGTCTTATGATCGCGATTAGTATCCTCTAAGTTTCGGGACGAAACTTATTTTTTAGGGGGATTTGATGTAACGACCGGATTTTTCGTTATGCTTTGATAGGGTTAGAGGAGGATAGAAGCCGTGCACAAGTGCTCACGCCCTTGCGGCTTAAACGACGCAGTAAAGTAGGCCGCACGGGCGGCTAGGATCCCCGCAGGGGCGGTGACACGCGAGGGCGGGGTAGTAGCGTTTTGTGCAACCGTTAATCCGATCTTTTTAACTCCTCTCTTTAATTCCTTGGGGAGTTGGTGACTGAAGACCTTTGGTATCCTCCCTCCTTTATGCAACCCACTCTCCTCCTTCTCTCATTTTTCCTTTCACATTACTTGTTTCTCTCCTCCAACCTCACCCTCTTACATCTTCCTCTTACATCCTTCTCCTCCATTCTTCTATTGGCTTGCTCCAACTTGGATCCACCTTCCTTGAGGCCGGGACTGCAGTGACGGGATGAGGGTAACGCTCCTTCCTCTCTCTCTTCTTCTGCTTCTTTCTTCCTTCCCCTTCTATGGCTTGAATGGAAGATCTTTAAGAATCTTTGCTCAACGATCCATCGTTGTCTTGTTGATTTGATGACGAAACTAGTCCTTGGAGGGAGGCTAAGACCAAGTGTGAGAAGTGGAAGACGTTCATAGCACCAAAGGAGACCCTAAAGGACCGGCTACACAATCGAAGAACTCAATAAACGGACGTTTGGCACAGACAGGCGCAGGGGCGGCCCCAGATTAGCACAGGGGCGGACCCAGATAGGCGCAGGGGCGGGCTCAGTCAGGCGCGGGGGCGGTTTTGCTCCAGTGAGTCCCGAATCTTGTTCTTTCCTTTCCTTCTTTTATTGCTTAGATTCGATATATCTTAGAAGCATGCTAGGCTAGCTTAGAGTAGTTGAACTGGAATTCTATAGAGTGGTTGGACCTTAGAGGTCTAGTGTGGGTTATATAAGTCTCGTTGGTGGTATGTTGTTGAGGGTTCGTTTCGAGCTTGGTGGAAGCAACCTTTGTGTATATCGTTATGTTGAGAGTTGGAAAGGTCATGGACTGAGGGTGTAGTCTTCTTAGACTAGGTGGTTGAGGAGGTTGAGCCTAGAAGTCTAAAGACTTCTAGTGGACTAGAGTGTGGTTTGATTGTGTGCTTTGTCTTGAACACACGTTGTACGTTTTCCCAAGTGAACTTGAGAGTGAGGTGATCTTTTGCACTTCGGAGGCTGGTAAGTCCACGAACTTACTTAACTGGCTTCTTGTATGAGTGTAATGTGTATGAGTGGTGTTTGTTAGTTATGATAAACAACGAAACCGGATTAGACTAACTTAATTATATTACGTAATTGACCCAAGTGTATGATAACGGGTCGTGACATCATTGCATAGCTCTTGCGAGAGCTTGGAGGTTCCGTGCTATCAGCCCAAGCAGGTAGACGGTCAGATGCATTAGCACCATTCCTCGTTGGTAAACGGGATCAGGGGCGAGGTTTGGGAATCCCTCGTGTCACAAAATAAGTATCAATAGTAATGACCTATCACCTAATTAAAGATAATAAAAGGATTGAGTGTTGGATGTTGATTGTGTATGTTGTGTGTTTGTGTTTTTACCTTTATACTCATGCATAGAATGTTAGCTAACGGTTTTATACCGCTTGTAGATGCCTTGCAGGTTAGAGAGGCGATCGAGTGATCCGGTGGTAGTGGGCATCCGGGGTTCCGTGCATTATAGGACGGGACTGTTATCTTTTTATGTCTTTTGAGACTTATGTTGTTATTTTTGGTTTTGAGACTCGGCTGGATTGTTTTGAGTTTGTACGTTTGCTTTCGCTCATGATATAAAACTATGTTGTTTTGCCTTTTTATTTGTTCCGTGTTGTAAGGTCCGATGAAGTTGGTGTCAGGCTAAGGGTCGGGACCCATTGAGGTCATAGCTCGTAGCATTCTGGGTCCTCTAGGATTGGGGTGTTACAGATTAGCATTAGCATGCACATAATTTAAGTATATAATATACATTTTAATTGAAATGTTATCCTCATGTTTTTCAAAATATATATCTTGTGTAAATAGGAACGAGTTTGATACGAATAAGTCTTAAAGTACAAAAGTGTATATAGTTTACTAGTAACATTTAGTTCATGATTACAAGATAAATGTCATTCATATAATATTAATATACATTTTTAATTGAAATGTTGATGTGACTTAGTTGGTTGTTTAACTCATCAACTTATCCAATATGACAAAGTATAGGTGCGTATATTGTGTGTGCGTGTGTATATATATATATATATATATATATATATATATATATATATTAGGTTTTGTTCCTTCAAGTAGGAACTATAGGATTGAGACTCGTAGTACAAACTAAAATAATTATATCTTAGGGTGTTGTTATCCTCATATGATCAAAAATCAAATTAATATAGGTTAGCATTACATATTTACACATTTATTTATCATACAAATACTTAAACTTGTGTATCCTATCAATCCACTTGGTTTATAGCCCCAGCTCCCGGATAATTTCATTTAAAACTCTCATCGCAACCGATCACAAACTTTCTCAAGATCGAGTTTTAAAACCATTTATTCCTCCCTCTCTTCTTTTCCATGGTATGCACAACCTCCTTAACGATAACGATGTTGTCCGATATCAACCATCCATGGAGAAAGCTACTCTACATAGGGCTTCCAATATCCTCCGTCAAAGGCTTTAAACGATTAATCATAACCTTCGTTGTATATTTATGGAAAATTGTGCATAAGATCATGGGGTGGAACTGGGTAATAAGCTCACGTTTAGCAATCTTACCAATCAAAACAATCAAAACTATCCAAAAGGTGTTGATCGTAGAGACAAGCTTGGATCGGTTGAGGTTGTTTCGCTTTATTTTGCACCCACATAGTAACATCCCTCTCCGTATCATTCCCAAGTTGGGCATATATGTTTCCTCGGGTCTGGCCATGTTTGTTATCAGTCTTAGCTAGCTATCACATGATTCTTCTTCGGCTTTGGATTCACAAGCACCATCATCCAAGACCCATGACCGGAATCCACAACCATGTTATCTCCCCTTTCCAAATGTTCGTTGTTGACCACTGCCTAGTTCTCTGTATTGACATCTGTACATGGATAAGAGTTTGAAGCATATATGAGCACATTCACCTATTTTGTCGATATAGAGATCTACACAAGCTTTGTTGTGTTTTTAGGTGAATAAAGGCTTGGATTGGAGCATATATGAGAGAATAGGAGTATTTAATCATGCTAGGCATCAAGAGGATGCATTGGAGAAGCTAAGGAAGGAGAATGATTAGAGAACTTTACGAAACAAAGGCTTTTACAAAGGAATTTGAGTTCCCACGGCCAAACCAAGAGAACCACGACCGTGGTTTAAGCATTGAGGGCGTGGAAAACAAGGTCGAGGGCAACAGAAAGGTTCCACGACCAATTCCACGGCCGTGGAAGTTTGTACTAGACCGTGGTTTCTATAACGGTCGCCACGTATCATATTTGCCACATCAGCAGCGTTCATTGGGCTTTTGTAACCCTATTTTTCCCTATAAGAAGGTAGAGTCACGGGAGAAAAAGAGAGGTCGCATACATCCCGCACGGAGTACATTTTGGAAACATTACTTAGGAAGATTTTATTGCGTACAAGGAAGATTCCGAAAAGGATGCACTTTGAGACTGCGTACTTGGAGAAGATCTTAGGATACCTTTCGAAGATGGATTGACATCCCATTCTTCATTGTTCCTAGAGATCATTGTGAGGTTTTCTGTTCTCTATCCCGGATACATTGAACACATATACTTTTTGGTTTGAATTGAGATTAATTGTTCGGTTATTATTGAGTTTTCGCGGTTTTACCCTTTTTCCCTATTTAATTTGATTATTGATTCAATGACAATGATTGTTGGCTAAAACACTTTAGCGATTCTAAGGTGAAGGGTTGATAGTTTTGGCATAGATGATGATAGATTGAACTTAAACAGATTGGACCCTGAGAGTTGCGAGAAACCTCGTCGTCGAGACCTTTTCCACGGGTTGTTCTTGAGTTCCACGGCCGTGGTTCCTCAAGATCCAGCCGTGGTTTCCTCTGTCGTACGATCTTTGCTTTTGTTTTGATCCAAAGTTAAAGATTTGCTTTAACCTAGGTGTGGCTTACTGATAAAGTGATTTATGACGTTAGTCTAGGCATTCAATTAGATAGTTTTTCCCGTTATTCATGCACGGTTTGACATTAGTTCATGACGTTTACGCTTAATTCATGCATATTTCTAGAAAAGACGTCTACACGAGCTTTTGTCGGTTTTGTAGGTATTTCGGGGATCTTTTGGACATTAATCGATACATTCGAGGGTCAAGCCTCATGGTGGTACACATCCAAGGCTTTGAAGGAACATAATTGGAGCAATGAAGGACACAAGGACCCTTATTGGTGCAAGCAATGGAGCAACTCATGGCTAGATGATCATAACAAGTCTCTGTTGAAGAAAATCGGACCAACACTCAGGAAAATCGGCCGATTTATTTGACTGGGTCAATTTTTGGCCTTTGACAACTTAAGCCACGTGTCCCACGATCTCTTTGTCCGGCCTTGCTCTTGGTGGAGAATATAAGTGGTCCTGCAAGCTGTTGCTGAGAATCTCTCTCTCCCACATTCTCTCACACACAGCTCATTCCATAGGAGGATAGACTTGGAGAAGAAGAAAAACTCTCTCAACCTTGGGGAAGAAGAAGAACACAAAACTTAGAGTGAAAGTGAGATTTTGAGTGATTTTCGGAGTCTTTGATTGAAGAACTATTGGAAGGATTGTTAGGAACGTTTTGGAACTTCTTTTGAAGGGTTGTAAGTCTTGTTTAAACTTAGATTCAGCTGAGATTCATTGTTTTTACTTGCTTATCTTTCATCATCCATCTATGAAAACCATGTATGCTTGTGTGATGATTTTGGATCTTGAAATGCATATTATTGGCTAGTTTATTGTGATTATGGAGTGATGGATTGATGGGTATGGCTTGGGTGATGATAGAATGGACTTATATGTTAGTTTAGGATGATTTGTATGCACAAAACATAACCCAGGAAGAAAAATCGGCCTGTTCTTCAGGCAGATCGTCCGATTTAGCTATAATCCACCTGATTTTTCTCTCTGTTGCTCTTTAATTGATGAATCGGTAGGTTAGGATGTTAGGTTGTTGGAATCCTAGTGTTTATTAAGCATAATTTAGCTTAGGATCACCTAATGCTAGCAACCTAAGTGAGGGAAGAGACCTACCCGATGATTTCCGACCTTAGATACCTAAGATGATGAACTCTAGGTAGTAGTGAGCCTCATAAGCCGCTATTGGATTGAGTGTGTTAGGATTATTGCTTGAGACTTCCCTTTTCCGAGACTTACCCGGTAAGGAGAGGGTTGCCCCTTAAGTAGAGTCCGGTTTGTGTAGAATTCCCTACTTTAACCCCTTGAGACCTACCCGGTAATAGGAGTTTGATGCGGGATTAGTGAAGCGAGAGACTTACCCGGTAATTGCTTCCATTAGTGAAACACCCTGTCCCAACACCGCAGCTTTGTCCTTAGAATCTTTAGAACCTTGAGTCCAATGCCATAACCGGAAATCTTGACCTCTAGAATCCACTCTTCTCTCTTTGATCACATATTTTGTGCTTGTGTTACTTGTTTGTTTTGCTAGTTTGAGTTGTTAGTTTGATTTATTATCTTGTTTGATTTGTGATCTTTGCTTGATCACCACAAAAACCAAACCAAAAATATCATGATTTTCGTTTCTTTATTTCTTTCTCTTTTCTTAGACTAGATTCACACTATCTATGACCATTTGTTTGACTTGATTTCACCTTAGTCTTCGTGTTCGACCTCGGAATACTATCCCTATTGCAAAACGTCCCGTACACTGCGGGTTCGCTAGGAGTTAGGAGAAATATATCGAGTATAAATTGTAAGACTTTTGTGCTACACAATCTTAGCGTAACAAGTTTTTGGCGCCGTTGCCGGGGACTAGGTCTAGATTGAGTCATTTTTGTGATTGTTTATAGTGTAGATCTTTCTTGTTGCTTTTGATCTCTTTTGGTTTGTGTCTTTGCTTTTCAGGACATCTCTCACTCTTTAGGTGTATGCGAAGATCTCGTGGCAAGGATTTAGCTCCATTCGATCCCGAACCGGAGAAAACCCTTAGATCTAGATCCAAGAGCATTAGAAAGGGAAAAGAGATGGCCGGAAGAGATCTCCAAGCTGAGTTGGATGAGGCTTTAGAGCAAATTAGGCTAAGAGATGAGCTCTTGAAGGAAGAAAGGAGAATTGCCAATGAGAGGCAAGAAGCAACTAGGAGGGAGATTGAAGAGATTAGGCAAGCTCTTGTGCAAGGAGAGCTTAATCGTCAACAACCTCCACCTCCTCCTCCACCACAACCGCAGCCGGCGGTGAATATTCGGGTTGTGCCCATTGCTATTGAGGAGCCACAAACATTAGGGAGACGTATGGATCCGGCTCAAAGAGCACACCGTCCGGGTGTGAACTTAGGAGATCCCGCCACCCACAATTACGAGCTCCGCCCTCAAGTTCTACAAATGATCCGGCATAATCAATTTGGAGGGATGGAAGGAGAGTCTCCTCATCAACACTTGATGAACTATGAGATCTTGATGGAGACTCTTAGACCGCCTAGATTGGAGAGCAACAACCATAAGCTTAGGGCTTTCTCCTTCTCACTTAAGGATAAAGCCTTGGCTTGGTATCAATCTATTCCACAAGGGCAAGTTAGTACTTGGGAGGAGATGACAACCGAGTTTTTGACTAAGTTCTTCCCACCTTCCAAGACTACCGAGTTAAGAGGAAAGATTAATGCCTTCGTGATGAAGGATAGAGAGAGTTTATTCAAGTCTTGGGAGAGGTTCAAAGACCTTCTCCTATATTTTCCACACCATGGTGTACCGAAAATTGAGCTATTGGAGATCTACTTCAAAGGACTTGATGAGGATATCCAATTCAAGCTCCAATCTCTTTCCGGTGGGTCTTTCATGGAGAAGAATGTGGATGAAGCTTGGGAGTTTGTAGAGAAACAAGCTTTAGTGATTGAGAAGTACTCCCATAGGAAGAATGATGGGAGGAAAGCGAGAGCATATGAGGTGAGTGAAGTCACCATGAGTAACTTCAAGCTTGATGCAACCAACAATGAATTGAAATCTTTGAGGGAGTTGTGTGCTACAACTTTGAAAAGTCAAGCAAACCCTCAAGTGCAAGTGCAAGCAAACTTGTCTTCCAAGGAGGAAGATGTGAACTACATGGGAAGGGGCAATTACAACAACTATCAAGGCCCAAGGAACTTCAACAACAACCGGCAATTCAACAATTATCGGCCTAACCATAACCATCCCGGGTTTTCCTATTCTAACCCGGATGGAGCCTTGAACCCTCCCGCTTCCACAAGCGCAGCCCCACCGCCAAAGGCTTCACAAGAACCTCCACCCGGATTTACTCAACCTCCAAAGGATAGAACCGAGATGATGTTTGAGCAATTGCTTGGAAGGTTGAGTGGTCTTGAGAGCATGGTGACTTCTATTTCTAAAGCTCAAAAGGTGTTGGAAGCACAAGTGTTCCAAAAGGCGGGTGAAGCTCATAGAGATCCGGGAAAGCTTCCCGGAAGAACCGAAGATAACCCAAGAGGCCAAGTGTTGGCTATTACAACAAGGAGTGGGTTGAGCATGAAGGACCCCTTACCCAAGGAGAATGCTAAGGGAAAGCAAGTGGTGATAGAAGAAGAGCCATTGCAAGAAGATGGAGGAAAGAGCAAGGATGATGAGCCATCATATGTGGCACCACCTCCATACAAGCCACCACTACCATTCCCACAATCACAAGCAAGAGCTCGTTTGGACAAACACTTTGGTAAATTCCTTGAACTTATGTCTAAATTGCATATTAACATTCCGTTCATGGATGCTATTCTAGGTATGCCGGCATATGGCAAGTTCTTGAAGGAAATACTCTCCAACAAGAGGAAGTTGGAAGAGTATGGAGAAGTGAGGATGACAAAGAGGTCCTCGGAGTTGATTCAAACTATGAAGGAGGAGATGCCTCCTAAGCAAAGAGATCTGGGATCCTTTTGTGTGCCAATTGGAGTGGGAGAAGTGAAGTATGACGCCCTATGTGATCATGGGGCAAGTGTAAGCATCATCCCGCTTGCACTTTGCAACAAGGTTGGGCTAGGAGAGCCAAAGCCGGTCAAGATGACCCTTTACATGGCGGACCGCTCAATCACTCACCCGGTTGGAATCTTGGAAGACATACCGGTGCAACTAGGAAAGTTCTATGTGCCTATAGACTTTGTTGTTTTGGACATCCCGGCGGACTATCCGGTTCCTATCATCTTGGGGAGACCTTTCCTAGCTACTTCCGGTTGTTTGGTGGATTGCAAGAATGGAATTCTCTCTTTCAACATTGGAGAAGAGAACATCAAGTTTAATTTGTCCACAATGGTGAAGGGGCCAGCCCTAGGTGAAGATGTCTTCAACATTGTTGAGGAAGAGGAGTCTAGAGAGGTTGTGAGCTCAATCTTGCTCAAGGATCCACTTGAGAAGGTTCTTAGCTCAAGTTTGATGGAGGAAGGAGTTGAGGAGAGTAGCAATGAGGTAATCAAGGCCTTGAATGCATTGGATGAGCTACCAAGTGTTGGATTTGAAGTACTAGAGGAAGAGAGGAATACATGTAGAAAAATCGGACCAGAGGGGCCCAGATCGGCCGATTTTTGCACATATCCTGAATTTCCATCCGAATTTGCAAATGCAGAAACTGAAATCGACCCCCAGATCGGCCGATTTTCTTCACAGAGGGTCGATTTTCCTGAGTCTTTTGAGCATCATCCAAGTGTTTGTGAGCAATCATCAAGGGACTTAGGTGAGGCTTCCATGGCTTTGGAATCGTCTCAACCTACATTGTATGGATCATCTCCAACCGAAAAAAGTCCTCCTAAACTTGATCTAAAACCTCTTCCTTCTCATTTAAAGTATGCTTTCCTTGGTTCAAATTCTACTTATCCGGTGATTGTGAATGCATCTTTGAATGATGATGAGCTTAATAGATTGTTGAATGAATTGAAACTGCATAGAAAGGCAATAGGATACACCATTGATGACCTTGTTGGCATTAAGCCCTCTTTGTGTATGCATAAGATATTGATGGAAGATGACCATAAACCCTCTATTGAACATCAAAGAAGATTGAATCCTATAATGAAAGAGGTAGTCAAGAAAGAGATCATTAAGTTGCTAGATGCGGGAATCATCTACCCTATATCGGATAGTAAATGGGTTAGTCCCGTTCATGTAGTTCCTAAGAAGGGTGGTATGACCATAGTGACAAATGAGAATAATGAACTAATCCCTACTAGAACGGTTACGGGATGGAGGATGTGCATAGACTATAGGAAACTAAATGTGGCCTCTAGGAAAGATCACTTCCCTCTTCCTTTCATTGACCAAATGCTAGAGAGATTAGCTCAACATTCACACTTTTGTTACTTAGATGGTTATAGTGGGTTTTTCCAAATTCCTATTCACCCGGATGACCAAGAGAAAACAACATTTACATGTCCTTGGGGTACATTTGCATATAGAAGAATGCCATTTGGGTTGTGTAATGCACCCGCCACCTTTTAAAGGTGTATGATGGCCATATTTTCTGAATATATTGAGAACATCATGGAAGTGTTTATGGATAATTTTTCCGTTTATGGATCTTCTTTTGATGATTGCCTAGCTAACTTGTCTTTGGTGCTTAAGAGATGTGAGGAGACAAATCTTGTCTTAAATTGGGAAAAATGCCACTTCATGGTAAGTGAAGGTATTGTGTTGGGACACTTGGTGTCCAACCGTGGCATTGAGGTTGATAGGGCCAAGATTGAAACGATAGAGAAGTTGCCACCACCTACCTCGGTGAAGGGGGTAAGGAGCTTTCTAGGGTATGCCGGTTTTTACCGGATATTTATTAAAGATTTCTCTAAGATTTCTAAGCCTCTTACTAACCTACTAATGAAAGATGTTGAGTTTGTTTTCTCCAAGGATTTCCTTGAAGCTTTTTGTAGGTTGAAGGATGCTTTGATCACCGCTCCCATCATGCAACCTCCGGATTGGAGCTTACCATTTGAAGTGATGTGTGATGCAAGTGATGTGGATGTTGGGGCTGTTTTAGGACAAAAGAAAAATGGGCGTACACATGCCATCTATTATGCTAGCAAGACGCTAGATGATGCCCAACTTAACTATGCCACAACCGAGAAGGAGTTGCTAGCGGTGGTGTATGCCTTTGAAAAATTCCGGTCATATCTTGTTGGAGCAAAGGTCATTGTGTATACGGATCATGCTGCGATCCGTTACCTCCTCACAAAGAAAGATGCCAAGCCTCGCCTCATTCGGTGGATCCTTCTCCTTCAAGAGTTTGACTTGGAAATCCGGGACAAGAAGAGGTCCGAAAACTCTGTGGCGGACCATCTTAGTAGGCTCCCACCATTGGAGCTAGAGAGAGACGACATCCCGATTGATGACTCATTCCGGGATGAGCAATTGCAAATGGTGGAAGAATGCTTGTTTCAAGTGTCAAGGGGTAATGAGCCATGGTATGCCGATATTGTGAACTACCTTGTGTGTGAGGAGGTGCCTCCCGGTTTGTCATATGCCCAAAGGAAGAAATTCTTCAAGGATGTGAGGCATTACTATTGGAGTGAACCGCTTTTGTTCAAGAGAGGGCCGGATGGAGTCTTTAGGAGATGCATACCGGAGGATGAGGTGGAGAGTGTAATCCGGCATTGTCACTCTTTGCCATGTGGAGGCCATGCTAGCTCACACAAGACATGTGCCAAGGTATTGCAATCCGGTTTTTATTGGCCTAACTTATTTAGAGATGTGTAGAATTTTGTAGTGGCATGTGATGCTTGCCAAAGGATGGGCAACATCTCAAGGAGGAATGAGATGCCCTTGAACAACATACAAGAGGTGGAGATATTTGATGTGTGGGGTGTGGACTTCATGGGACCATTCCCTTCTTCATATGGCAACCTCTTCATCCTATTGGTGGTGGACTATGTTTCGAGATGGGTGGAAGCAATCGCTTCTCCCACAAATGATGCCAAGGTTGTGGTGCGGTTCTTCAACCGAGTGATCTTTCCTAGGTTTGGGACACCATGGGTGATCATAAGTGATGGAGGGAAGCACTTCACTAATAGGAACTTTGGGACACTTTTGGCTAAGTATGGGGTGACTCATAAGGTGGCAACACCTTACCATCCCCAAACTAGTGGCCAAGTGGAGATCTCCAACCGGGAGATAAAAGGGATCCTTGAGAAGACGGTTTCTAGAACAAGAAAGGATTGGGCTATGAAACTCGATGATGCTTTGTGGGCTTATAGAACCGCTTTCAAGACACCAATTGGCACCACTCCCCACAAGCTAGTTTATGGCAAGTCTTGCCACCTTCCGGTAGAGATGGAGCATAGAGCATATTGGACCATAAGGTGGCTGAATTTTGACCTCAAGGAGGCCGGTGAGAAGCGGTTGCTAGACATGAACGCCCTTGAGGAGATCCGGTTGGATGCTTATGAAAATGCCCGGATCTACAAGGAAAGGACCAAGCGTTGGCATGACAAGCGCCTCATTCCAAAGGAGTTGAATGAGGGTGACTTAGTGCTTCTCTTCAACTCGAGGTTGTGGCTTTTCCCCGGAAAGCTCAAGTCAAGATGGACGGGTCCTTATGTTGTGAAGAAGGTCTTTCCTCATGGTGCGGTGGAGATAGGAGGAGATCATTGTGGTAACTTTAAGGTGAATGGGCACCGTTTGAAGAAGTACATCCCGGAAGCCCCGGTGGAAGTGATTGCCCCACTTCACCTTGAGTGAAACGCTCCTGAATTTGGTCAAGCTAATGACCTTAAAGAAGCGCTTAATGGGAGGCAACCCATGGGTACATATTTTTCCCTTTTGTTTTTCTTGTTTTTGTTTGATCTTACTCTTGGTGTGCTTTGTTTTTCTTTTGTGTTTTTGGGTGCTAGATCTTGTTGATTGTCATGTGTGATGAGATGTTGGAGGTCATGTGAAAACCTCATGGAACTGTTGAAGGTACAAGATCCAAGCACATGGACGAGGAAGAAAGCACCCAGGAAAATCGGATTGTTCTTCACAGAAATCGGCTGATTTTCCTGGGTAGTTGGTCCGATTTTTCCTTCTGTCAACGAAAGTGATGATCTCCAATCAAGCATGGGTGGAGCGGATGCGGAACTTGGACGGCTTGCGGTGCCAAGCGTGGGTTCCGACACCATAATGAACATCGAGAGCTCTCTACCATCCTTGATCGATCATTCACCATCATCATTCGATGTGAACCGAAATACCAAAGCATCACCAATTTTACATTGTGAGGACTCTCTTTCACTTCTTTATTTAGTTTGCACATTGGGGACAATGTGTTTCTAAGTATGGGGTGGGGTTTTCATGATCACTTGCATGATTAGCATCTAGGATAGTTTAATATTGTCACATGTTTCATTACGTCTTGCATTGTACATACATATTTCGAAAAAATCCAAAAAAATCAGAAAATTTTAAAAATTTTAGTGCTTCTAAGCTTGGGAATGACCCTTATGATGAGATTGTCTTGTGAATTGGCTATGGATGGCCTTATGTGTTAAATAGATGAATGCATATATGGACTTGAAGTACTTATCTTGAATCCCATGAATGATTTGTGATTATGATGCTTGTCTTGATTGGATTGAGGATTGAAAGTCGAAATTACATGCTAGTTCTTGCACATCATTTAAGAGTGATTAAGGCAATTCATCTTTCTCTACTTCTCATCTTGATCATGTTGTTTGAGCACCTCAATTGATGAAAAATTTTACCTCTTTTGACCCATCCGGGAATAGGAGCATGCTAGTGTGTTGATGTGTGTGAAAAGCAAGTGTAGGGTGAAGTTGTTGATGAAAGAATGTTGTGAATGAAGTGCTGAATTTGTTGTGAAAGTGTAGACAAAAATATAGGTTTGGGGACGTTCGTTTAAATGACGAGTAACTCGGCACCATTCACATAATCGGGTGTTTGTGCCTCGGCAAAGTCAAATAAACCGATAGTCCTAACGAGCTTTGGTATGTGTGCCCGGTGTGGATGCACCTCGAAAAATAAAAAAACCCGAGGACGGCTAATCACCAAGGTTTCGGCTTTTGTACACCAATGCCATTGTCTCAAAAATAAGTGAAAAAGAAAAGAAAACAAAGAAAAGATGGAGAAAATTATACACTTGTTGGGAAGTTGAGCAAAAACGAGATTGTGGAGTTGGTTCCTTTCCCGGATTAGCATCACATGACCTAAAAATTCCCACCTAATCACAACGTTTCTTAGCCTCTTCTTTCCTAAGTCCTTGTGACCTAAATGCATGTGTGTAAGACTTAGTGATCTAGATTGGACATACTCATGATCATCTTGACTTCTTCATTTTCACCTCTCATGCATGCTTTATAGTTAAGTATAATTGTCTTTCCATACCTTCATTCAATTGATGCATGATTGCTTGTCCATTGCCATGAAACATGACTATGAAGGTGATTCAATGTTAGAAGCACAATTCCAAAAAGATTTTGTTGTTTTTCTGCATGCATAAATCATGTCATCTCTTAGTGTAATAACCGAAATTTTTAAACTCCGAAAAACCTGAATTTGACCGATTTCCGAAACGTCAATCTTAAATAAATGAGTACATAAATTAAAAGTAAAATAGAACGAGTGTTGTTCCATCATTTTATGTGATATTAATTCACATAAAATGACGAAATCTCTTAACTGGAAATAAATTACACACTTAAAATAAGAATAATAATAAATAAATAGGGAACCCGAATACAATTATTCATAATTTATGTAACCCGTAAATAATTTCGTACATTTAAAAAAACCGAAGAGCGGTTCCGTGCGAAATGATTTATTCATTCAGCTCATTTTTTTTAACTAGATGACCAGGCCCAATAGATCCGGCCCAGTAACCTTCAGCCCAACCCATGTTTAAGCTTAAACCTAATCAGCTTAAACCCTAATTAACCTCCCCTTAATTTTCTACCCTAATCAAACCTGTAACTCGCTCATTACCCTCATCCGCCGCACGCTCGCCTGGGAGGAGAGAGCACGCCTCGCCTGGGAGCAACACCACGCTGCCGAACCTGATCCGCAACCGCCCGCCGCTGCGACCACCAAGGCACCACCAGGGAGCCACCGTTTCGTCTATCTCTCGCTGTTCCTCTATCTGGGTTCGAAGAGCAGCAAAGTCGGACATGGGCAGTTGCGAGTCGCGCCAGTGAGTCCTTCGCCGCCTTCTGCTACTCCCTTCCCCTGTGCCGACGCCACCACCTGCTCGTCCGCCGCCCTCTGTCGCCGCTTTCCGTCGACCACCACGACTCCACAGGTGAGCCACTGATTCCCCCGTCCAGTCCGCCTTTCCTCCTCCCCGAATACGCAAACTGAGCACCGGAAACTGCTGCGGTTGTACAGGGACGAGGCCACCAGTACGTCCCACCGCTAGGACCGTCGCCGCCGGAACTGGGTCAGCAGTAGGTGAGCCGGCCTTCTCCTTCCCTCTCTCCCTTCTGTCCATTCGAGTCCTTCAGTTCGTATAGTAACGAACAGCAACAGTTTGTTCCGGTTTTCCGCAGTGTGAGACCAAGGTGGTGTGCACTGCTTGGAACCTGCTTGAGCCGGCATACGAGCCCGGTCCAGGACGCCGGCTACGCCTCATTAACTGAAGAAGGACGGGCTACTACAGGCTGTTGTAGGTGAGTGTGTTGTGCAGTCCGACCCTTGTTACTCCTGTTTTAATAGCGAATGTGCAGTTGTAAGTCTATATCATGAGAGTGAGTGCTGTTGTATATACATGTATGGATATATATATAATATGAAATAAAAGTGTATATATAAATGATTTATAAGGTTATACATGTAGATAGATATATGGATCTACTCACATGAGCGTGAGTTAGGGTACATGTGTTGAATCTTACAGTCGAGTATGTATATATATATAAAGACGTACAAGTTAGTGTGTGTAAAGTATATAGAAGCTTGGAATTCTATGGATATATAATCTTTATATAAGAGTATACCCATAAGCATAAATATTGAATATATAAAAATGCGAGTATATATATATAAGTACAAGTTGGGATTTATGGAATTATGTAGAGATAAGTGTGTTGAGGAGGAGGAAAAACATGTTGACGGTATTATGTTTGTAGTAGCATAATTAGTAACCGGAGAGGAGGAATGTTATCCTTCTTAGGGTTGTCTCGAGTTTTGATCTTATAACCTATAAGTAGCTATCCGAGAGACATAATCTATGGAGAATAAGATAAGGAAGAAATTAGTAGAATTCAAGAATAAACGTCGAGAAATTTCGATACCAAGGGTAAAATGGTCTTTTGACCATAAGAGAGTTTTTCCGTAATTCCTTCGCATGAGGTTGGACATCGAGATGTGATTTTGATACACATGCCTTATTTGACAGGCGTTTGAGTTACCACGAGTACGGACTGTTGAGACGTGTTAGAGTATATTTTGACTCAGGTAAGTCCTTGCGACTTACTTAGCCAGTTTCTGGATATTAGTTGAGTGATAGTGGTTGTGTGTGCTTTTTGCGTGTTTAATAATAATAACTTGCTAGGACGACTGTTATTATTACGTTTAAGGCCCAAGTGTATGTATAACGGGCCGTGACATCACTGCCCAGCTCTGACAGGAGACTGGGAGGTTCTCTATACCCAGACCATGCAGGTACAAGGTGAGATGCATCGGATCCATTCCTGATGGTTACACGGGGGCGGAGGCGAGGTTTGGGAATCCCTCGTGTCACAAAATAAGTATCATTAGAGTGAACGAGTAAATTAAAGCAAGATAATAAAACGGACTTGTTTGAAAGCATGCTGAGTGTTTATGTTTATTTGAGTGTGTTTGTGCTGCTATTATTCTGCTAATATTTAGATAACTAGCTAACGGTTCTTCTTGTTGTTGTTTTAGTTTTACAGCAGGTTAGAACAGCAGCTGAGTGATCCGGAAGTAGTGGTCAGCCGGGTCTCCGTACTCTTTAGAGTGGGGGTTTGGGTTATCGCTTGTTGTCTTTCCCTTTTGTTAAGACAGTTAGTCTTTTCCGTTGTTTAAGTACGATAGGCTGCTAGACTTTGTTGCATTCATCCTTTTTCAAATACATTTTTATGAATTTCGGTTTTTCTTATTTGTGTCTTGTTGCAAGATCCTAGTAATATTGTTGTCAAACTGAGGTCGGGACCCATTGTGAGGTCCTTACCAGTAACGTTCCGAGTTTTGAGAATTCGGGGTGTTACAACATGGTATCAGAGCCAGGTTGGCAACAATGGCACTTGAAATCTTCTGAAAGACCGAATAAGTTTCAAGCAGAACCCGAAAAGGGGTCTGAGTTTTAAAAAGAAAATTTTTGGTTTTAAATGCATGCATAGTCGGGTTGGGGATAGAAAAGTACGGCTGACCACCACTACTACCGCGGATCTCAGTTTGCTTAGTATGGACTTTAGGTTTTACTGTAGTTGGACTTTTAGCTTGTTTATAAAGATATGTTATATAGATAGGTATATGCCGAAAATTAATAGAATTTATAGTTACAGTACGCCCTTAATGGAGATAACAGTTTGAGATCCTCATTCAGTTGACACACCTAATTTTTTGAAGAGTGTCAACGTGAGGATTAGTATGTACATCATATGTGCATTAGGGTAGACGAACGTCGGACAACTCCTTCGAGCTTGTTGAGGAACATAGAGACGGAAAGGGGAAGATTCAAAGACAACCCCAAGTACGATGACAAGAAGAGAATCCCGAATCAACTCAACGGGATCAAATGAAGGATATACAAAAGAGTAGTTCCGGAGAAGCAAGTGACGATCGCCAACTAGGAAATTGAGAAAGACAACGGAGAGGCTCTTTCAAGTTGTGTAAAGTGACTTCACAAACAAAGAGGATGACGTCGAAAATTTGCCATAGACATGAAAGTCAAAAGGGAGATGTAGTAGCGATCAAGAAAAGGGACATAAAATTTAAGCTCACTGACAGACTAGGAAGTGAAAGTTGATGCCCAAAAGCAAGGCAAAATATGATTACTCTCAACAAGCTAACTGCCACCACAATCCAGATTGATAACCGAGACAGTCAAAAGTATGGAAGTCAACACGAGATACATTATCCATCCAAATAGAAAGAATTAAAGAGCTGCTACTGGGAAGCTTACGCATTACCAGAAAGGGAAAGGTGGATTTCATCAACGTGGAAGTGGAGTGATCTCGTAGAACACAGGAGAATTTTGACATAGACCGTGATACAACAATAACCAGCTTTTGTAACGGCAGCATTACAAGCAACACCCAAGGAAGAAGAGTGTGTGAGAAGAGTATTGGTGAACCCGAGGGACCCCAATAACTTCTCATTCAACTGGACTGAAAAGTCTGTTGATGTACCTACAAGCTACCCTAGAAGCGACCCTAGAAGCTACCCTAGAAGGATTGAAAAGTCTGTTGATGGGAGAAGAATGATACAACTGGACTCGTAAGAGTATAACGAGCTTACAAAAGTGTAGATTGTAGGAGGAGCTAAAGAAGAATAAACAGAGAGACTGGAGGAGATATATTTCACCAAGTATATCAAGCCTCGAAAGAGATGGAAGAAAAGTAAGTCTATGATGTTGTAGAAGGTCAACTACATCCTACTTGGACAACTTAAGTTACATGTGTGGGTTAACTAGTGATGGTTAGTTAACCGATAAGAAGAATAACCACAAGGTTATAAAAGAATTTTATCGACATCTAGTGAATTTCTTTAGGAGATCCACGACGAAAATGGTGAAGTTAAATCAATACAAGTACTAGTAGCCTGAATAGTAACGTTAAATGAGTCCAATATGATAACTCTAAATAAGAAATTTAAGAGCAGCTCTTGACGGTCAGTAATGACCCTTGATGATAGTAATGGTGTAAAGGGAATGGTTGGGAGTAGTTACTTACTACTGACTACGAAAGATACATATCAGAGTTAGAATGAAGGGATCCCTGTAAGAAGAACTAGAAGACTAAGAGGAAGTAGATGATTGGAAAAATGTCCTATGTCTTAGCATTCCACACAAGTAAGACTGATGGTGCTCTTTCGAGAAAAAAAAAATAGGGTCAGACTGTCTAGATTGACAGGGAAAACCCTTGTGATTTAAGATGTGACACAGAATAATTGGAAATTCCGAGGCGGCACAAACATAAAGATTATGATGTAAAGCCTTGGTGAAATGTGTGGTCGAGTTGTGAGGTGATTGCAGATAGAATCTACAGGTTGACTAAAACAGACATGAGAAGGAGTAAAAGTGAAAGACTAAAGGTTGTTTTATGGATCCGGTATCACACCAATAAGATGGTTACCGAAGGGACTAAAGACTGTTATTTAAGGAGAAATGGAGGTACTCCATGGAAAATTAAGTTGGACTGATGACCTAAGAATTGATGAAAGTAATAAGACCAACCAACGCAGTTGTAAAGTGTGTACGAGAAAACTCAAAGGGATTTAACTATCTTACGGAGTGTAAATATCAAAGAAGGTAAAGCGACATGAGTATAAGGAAGACATAATAAATGCGATGCGAGAAATTTGATTGGCGGGAAAATCATATACACCTAATGTGTTGTATACAAAGGGTACCATTGGATGTTTAATAACAATCATACCAACGGACTGATGACACTATGATGGATTTAGTGTAAACCAAGTGTATAACTTATCCAGTGAGAAGGAAAATCAGGTATCAAAATTGCGGGTTATGATAAATTTTTAAATAAAGTTTTGAAATGAGGATGTCCTTAGGAAATCTAGGCAAGAGTACAAAGCAACTGAAGTTTCAACACAGAATGGGTAGAAATGATCAACAGACAGTTAGAGACCGATGCAGAGAAGAAAAATGTATAAGACGAGGCATCTAGTAGAAGAGTTCACAAGACAAGCTTGTAAGGCCAAAAGAGATAAAATGTCGACCCGGATATGAGGGTCTAAGGTGCATGGAAGGGATACCTACAATGGAGAGTAGATGCAAATGTAGACTTTACAAGTGTGGAGAGGTTTTAACCTCCTCAAACATATAGGAATTTGAAAGAAATCGCAATGTCGGTATCAAAGAGTTGAAGCCCTGTAGCGGAAACAACGGAGTATCGGGAAGGCAATGTTGCCGGTAATACCAGCGAAGGAATGTATATATAAGAACGGTCTTGGTGGACTCGAAAGTCCAAGGTAACCCCAATTATCACGGGACCTAAGTCATCAAAACCGACGGTCCGTGCAAGGGGAACTGCAAGGGGATGATAACTAAAATCATCAGCACTACAACGACACTTACCAGCTATTGTTGAAGACTTGGAATGATTATTTAGGTCAAGATGAATGACCCAGTTGAGCTCGAGAAGTAGAGTTAGCCTAAGGAAACAGAAGTGTGGAATAGAAAACGAATTAGTGAAGCATGAAAGGACTAATCAAGCAGATGATGCTCACCAAGAATTTAACGCCAGTATAGGTATGAGAAGAGCAGGTCCGGAATATTGAGATAAGTCAATTATAGAGTGACTGACATCAACGGAGGACGTACAAGTGTTGATTGGTATTGACGAGCAGGTACCGTTGAGAAGAGATATTAGTGACTGCGAATTTAAGAGATAACTTTACCGATGACTTGAAGGAATCCCCAAGTAGGCAACGACAACTTTCTGGGGTGACCTAAAGATATAGAGAGAATCGGTTAGAGGTTGCTTACTAGTTGGTTAAGAACAGTCTACGGGTGAGTAAGAGAGTAAGGATCTGTTTGAGGAGGATCTTGATAGTAGTAGAAGAGAAGTATAGGCGGGAGTTGGGTAAATCATGTTGACCCTTGGAAAGACGCCATTGTGACTAATGGGTGTTACACCAAAAGCGTGGTAGGCCCATAAACCACAGATGAAGAAAATCAATGTTAGGTTAACTCGGATTTCAATAAGGAATTAGAGATCTATATGGAAAAGTCCACTTGGGTGTGTGATTTGTTTGGAGTTATATAAATTTTAAAGCTTGACAAGAAGTAGGTGAAAACAATTAATTAAGGAACGATCCGATAAGGTCACATTGAGAAAACCGGGTCAAGCGGTTTGTATTACAAAGAGTATTAGGCGACAGAAATTAAGATCATTATTTCATAATAGATAGTCGGGAACTTTCGAAAGGAAAAAGTTTTTATGGTTTGGTAGAGTCATCAACAGAGCTGGAGGTTAGTTTAGAAAACTAAACCGTGAGAAAGTACCTACCGAATCCGAGATATGTCATCAACTATGAAGATCAGAAAATTTAGCCGGTTGATGCTTTTGTAGAGTTCCAGTGGTCTAGACGAGGAGCTGATGAGGCTACCTGGGAGATAGAGGAGAGTATTAGACGTAGTTATCCCGAGTTCCTTGAGGGGTTAGAGGTTTCTCATGTATTGACGAGTTAGTACTCGGATGTTGTGTTGTTTGACCTTTCAGGTTTTTATATCATTTTGAGTGATTACGTTTTATGTGATACATGTCTACTTTTGATGATTGAGTAGTTGCATGATAAGAGATGATTCTAAGTTTCGGGACGAAACTTCTTTTAAGAGGGCACTGATGTAATAACCGAAATTTTTAAATTCCGAAAAACCTGAATTTGACCGATTTCCGAAACGTCAATCTTAAATAAATGAGTACATAAATTAAAAGTAAAATAGAACGAGTGTTGTTCCATCATTTTATGTGATATTAATTCACATAAAATGACGAAATCTCTTAACTGGAAATAAATTACACACTTAAAATAAGAATAATAATAAATAAATAGGGAACCCGAATACAATTATTCATAATTTATGTAACCCGTAAATAATTCCGTACATTTAAAAAAACCGAAGAGCGGTTCCGTGCGAAATGATTTATTCATTCAGCTCATTTTTTTTAACTAGATGACCGGGCCCAATAGATCCGGCCCAGTAACCTTCAGCCCAACCCATGTTTAAGCTTAAACCTAATCAGCTTAAACCCTAATTAACCTCCCCTTAATTTTCTACCCTAATCAAACCTGTAACTCGCTCATTACCCTCATCCGCCGCACGCTCGCCTGGGAGGAGAGAGCACGCCTCGCCTGGGAGCAACACCACGCTGCCGAACCTGATCCGCAACCGCCCGCCGCTGCGACCACCAAGGCACCACCAGGGAGCCACCGTTTCGTCTATCTCTCGCTGTTCCTCTATCTGGGTTCGAAGAGCAGCAAAGTCGGACATGGGCAGTTGCGAGTCGCGCCAGTGAGTCCTTCGCCGCCTTCTGCTACTCCCTTCCCCTGTGCCGACGCCACCACCTGCTCGTCCGCCGCCCTCTGTCGCCGCTTTCCGTCGACCACCACGACTCCACAGGTGAGCCACTGATTCCCCCGTCCAGTCCGCCTTTCCTCCTCCCCGAATACGCAAACTGAGCACCGGAAACTGCTGCGGTTGTACAGGGACGAGGCCACCAGTACGTCCCACCGCTAGGACCGTCGCCGCCGGAACTGGGTCAGCAGTAGGTGAGCCGGCCTTCTCCTTCCCTCTCTCCCTTCTGTCCATTCGAGTCCTTCAGTTCGTATAGTAACGAACAGCAACAGTTTGTTCCGGTTTTCCGCAGTGTGAGACCAAGGTGGTGTGCACTGCTTGGAACCTGCTTGAGCCGGCATACGAGCCCGGTCCAGGACGCCGGCTACGCCTCATTAACTGAAGAAGGACGGGCTACTACAGGCTGTTGTAGGTGAGTGTGTTGTGCAGTCCGACCCTTGTTACTCCTGTTTTAATAGCGAATGTGCAGTTGTAAGTCTATATCATGAGAGTGAGTGCTGTTGTATATACATGTATGGATATATATATAATATGAAATAAAAGTGTATATATAAATGATTTATAAGGTTATACATGTAGATAGATATATGGATCTACTCACATGAGCGTGAGTTAGGGTACATGTGTTGAATCTTACAGTCGAGTATGTATATATATATAAAGACGTACAAGTTAGTGTGTGTAAAGTATATAGAAGCTTGGAATTCTATGGATATATAATCTTTATATAAGAGTATACCCATAAGCATAAATATTGAATATATAAAAATGCGAGTATATATATATAAGTACAAGTTGGGATTTATGGAATTATGTAGAGATAAGTGTGTTGAGGAGGAGGAAAAACATGTTGACGGTATTATGTTTGTAGTAGCATAATTAGTAACCGGAGAGGAGGAATGTTATCCTTCTTAGGGTTGTCTCGAGTTTTGATCTTATAACCTATAAGTAGCTATCCGAGAGACATAATCTATGGAGAATAAGATAAGGAAGAAATTAGTAGAATTCAAGAATAAACGTCGAGAAATTTCGATACCAAGGGTAAAATGGTCTTTTGACCATAAGAGAGTTTTTCCGTAATTCCTTCGCATGAGGTTGGACATCGAGATGTGATTTTGATACACATGCCTTATTTGACAGGCGTTTGAGTTACCACGAGTACGGACTGTTGAGACGTGTTAGAGTATATTTTGACTCAGGTAAGTCCTTGCGACTTACTTAGCCAGTTTCTGGATATTAGTTGAGTGATAGTGGTTGTGTGTGCTTTTTGCGTGTTTAATAATAATAACTTGCTAGGACGACTGTTATTATTACGTTTAAGGCCCAAGTGTATGTATAACGGGCCGTGACATCACTGCCCAGCTCTGACAGGAGACTGGGAGGTTCTCTATACCCAGACCATGCAGGTACAAGGTGAGATGCATCGGATCCATTCCTGATGGTTACACGGGGGCGGAGGCGAGGTTTGGGAATCCCTCGTGTCACAAAATAAGTATCATTAGAGTGAACGAGTAAATTAAAGCAAGATAATAAAACGGACTTGTTTGAAAGCATGCTGAGTGTTTATGTTTATCTGAGTGTGTTTGTGCTGCTATTATTCTGCTAATATTTAGATAACTAGCTAACGGTTCTTCTTGTTGTTGTTTTAGTTTTACAGCAGGTTAGAACAGCAGCTGAGTGATCCGGAAGTAGTGGTCAGCCGGGTCTCCGTACTCTTTAGAGTGGGGTTTGGGTTATCGCTTGTTGTCTTTCCCTTTTGTTAAGACAGTTAGTCTTTTCCGTTGTTTAAGTACGATAGGCTGCTAGACTTTGTTGCATTCATCCTTTTTCAAATACATTTTTATGAATTTCGGTTTTTCTTATTTGTGTCTTGTTGCAAGATCCTAGTAATATTGTTGTCAAACTGAGGTCGGGACCCATTGTGAGGTCCTAACCAGTAACGTTCCGAGTTCTGAGAATTCGGGGTGTTACACTTAGTCTATAGTTGGGTCTTGCTCGGGGACGAGCAAATCTTAAGTATGGGGTATTTTGATAACGTGATTTATGACGTTAGTCTAGGCATTCAATTAGATAGTTTTTCCCGTTATTCATGCACGGTTTGACATTAGTTCATGATGTTTACGCTTAATTTATGCATATTTCTAGAAAAGACGTCTACACGAGCTTTTTTCGGTTTTGTAGGTATTTCGGGGATCTTTTGGACATTAATCGATACATTCGAGGGTCAAGCCTCATGGTGGTACACATCCAAGGCTTTGAAGGAACATAATTGGAGCAATGAAGGACACAAGCACCCTTATTGGTGCAAGCAATGGAGCAACTCATGGCTAGATGATCATAACAAGTCTCTGTTGAAGAAAATCGGACCAACACTCAGGAAAATCGGCCGATTTATTTGACTGGGTCGATTTTTGGCCTTTGACAGCTTAAGCCACGTGTCCCACGATCTCTTTGTCCGGCCTTGCTCTTGGTGGAGAATATAAGTGGTCCTGCAAGCTGTTGCTGAGAATCTCTCTCTCCCACATTCTCTCACACACAGCTCATTCCATAGGAGGATAGACTTGGAGAAGAAGAAAAACTCTCTCAACCTTGGGGAAGAAGAAGAACACAAAACTTAGAGTGAAAGTGAGATTTTGAGTGATTTTCGGAGTCTTTGATTGAAGAACTATTGGAAGGATTGTTAGGAACATTTTGGAACTTCTTTTGAAGGGTTGTAAGTCTTGTTTAAACTTAGATTCAGCTGAGATTCATTGTTTTTACTTGCTTATCTTTCATCATCCATCTATGAAAACCATGTATGCTTGTGTGATGATTTTGGATCTTGAAATGCATATTATTGGCTAGTTTATTGTGATTCTGGAGTGATGGATTGATGGGTATGGCTTGGGTGATGATAGAATGGACTTATATGTTAGTTTAGGATGATTTGTATGCACAAAACCTAACCCAGGAAGAAAAATCGGCCTGTTCTTCAGGCAGATCGTCCGATTTAGCTATGATCCACCCGATTTTTCTCTTTGTTGCTCTTTAATTGATGAATCTGTAGGTTAGGATGTTAGGTTGTTGGAATCATAGTGTTTATTAAGCATAATTTAGCTTAGGATCACCTAATGCTAGCAACCTAAGTGAGGGAAGAGGCCTACCCGGTGATTTCCGACCTTAGATACCTAAGATGATGAACTCTAGGTAGTAGTGAGCCTCATAAGCCGCTATTGGATTGAGTGTGCTAGGATTATTGCTTGAGACTTCCCTTTTTCGAGACTTACCCGGTAAGGAGAGGGTTGCCCCTTAAGTAGAGTCCGGTTTGTGTAGAATTCCCTACTTTAACCCCTTGAGACCTACCCGGTAATAGGAGTTTGATGCGGGATTAGTGAAGCGAGAGACTTACCCGGTAATTGCTTCCATTAGTGAAACACCCTCTCCCAACACTGCAGCTTTTTCCTTAGAATCTTTAGAACCTTGAGTCTAATGCCATAACCGGAAATCTTGACCTCTAGAATCCACTCTTCTCTCTTTGATCACATATTTTGTGCTTGTGTTACTTGTTTGTTTTGCTAGTTTGAGTTGTTAGTTTGATTTATTATCTTGTTTGATTTGTGATCTTTGCTTGATCACCACAAAAACCAAACCAAAAATATCATGATTTTCGTTTCTTTATTTCTTTCTCTTTTCTTAGACTAGATTCACACTATCTATGACCATTTGTTTGACTTGATTTCACCTTAGTCTTCGTGTTCGACCTCGGAATACTATCCCTACTACAAAACGTCTCGTACACTGCGGGTTCGCTAGGAGTTAGGAGAAATATATCGAGTATAAATTGTAAGACTTTTGTGCTACACAATCTTAGCGTAACACTTACCTTTCCTAGTTAGTAGTGAGACTCAACATCCTCTACTTCGGTTTCGAGTGTCACAACCTTAATCGTTTTGGTTTATCTTTGATTCCCTTGGGTTCGGGCATGGGTACTTGAGAGTAATTCTTATCCTTTGATCCTTTCTATACTGCAACCTCAACAACCTTTATAGAGAGAGTCTTTGGGTGATATATATAGGTTTAGAACTTTACCGTACATAACCTTACATTAGATATACCTTTGCAATCCCGACTCTGTCCTTACATCTATAGAATATCTTGAATCGATTGCCACAATTGGATATCCGGATCTTTAAAATTGTTGTTTTCCCAATATTATTTGCAAAATCTTTCTATTTTATTGCTTGACAACTTTGCGAAATGAATTTGTTCCCCCAAATCCCTGAGTTCGATACTGTAGAATTCTTGCTTTACTACGCCGATCCGTATATTACGGGTTCGCTTTGCTTTTATTTCAGTTTTATAAATTTAAGATTTGCACGCACACTTTCGAGCGAACAAGTTTTTGGCGCCGTTGCCGGGGATTCGGTCTAGGCCAAATTCGGCTCTCGGTTGTCGAGCTTGGGAGCTTTGCTCTTGTTATTTGATCTATCTTTTTGAGTGATTTTGCAGATTTTTTAGGTGTATGCGAAAGTCTCCGTGAAAGACCTTGTTCCTTTTGATCCCGAACTTGAGAAAACTTTGAAGAGAAAGTTAAGGGAGAAAAAGATGGCTGCACATAATGAAAAGAGCAACCAACAAGAGTTGGAAGAGACTAGAGCTAAACTAGAAACAAGTGAGAAACTACGTCTTGAGGAGAAAGACGCGGCTCGGGCTGATCGAGAGAGAAATCAAGTTCAAATTGATGAGCTTAGGGCGATGGTTCTTCAAATGCAATTGGAGAATAAAGGCGCCGGAAGTAAGAAAGCTAAGTTATTCAAATCTATTAGAGCTGAATCATTCGACGATGATGACATGCCGGAGCTAGAGGATATTGCACCAATAATCCATCCAGTCCGTGACAATCCTAGAGCACATGTTGATCCCCGCATTCTCGCTAGAGATGTGAGAGTCGCTGATGTCGTGGATGAACCACGAACTCTTGGACAACGGATGGACCCAATTCAGCAACTACGCCGTTTAGGTGTGAATTTTGGAGGGGAAGACGCCCAGGATTTCGGGTTTAGCCCGCAAGTTATTACCATGGTCCGCCAAAGTCAATTTGGTGGAACGGATGCTGAATCTCCATACCAACACTTACAAAATCTCGAGATTCTTATGGATACAATGAAGCCGAAGAGGGCTATCAACAACAATTACAAGATAAAACCGTTCTTCTTCTCTTTGAAGAACAAGGCTTTAGTTTGGTATCAAGCACTTCCAGTTGGAAGACTTAACACATGGGAGGATTTGACTTCGGAATTCCTCACCAAGTTCTTTCCGCCATCCAAAACGGCGGAGTTGAGAGGTAAGATAAATGCTTTTTACATGAAACCTAACGAAAGCTTGTTTAAATCTTGGGAAAGGTTTCAAGATCTTCTATTGGATTGCCCGCACCATGGCATTTCAAAGTTGGGACTATTGGAGATCTACTACAAGGGGCTGGATGTGGAAACACAATTCAAGCTTCAATCCCTTTCTTGCGGAATATTAATGGACATGAGAGAGGATGACGCTTGGGACTTCATTTAGAAGCAAGCCCAAGTGATTGAGAGATATTCCCATAGGAAAGCCGATGATGGAAATCGAAGTTCCGGAGACCAAGGAGCAAAATTAAATCCAGGAGCTCAAGCTCAAATTTTCTCCCTCAATAATGAAATCAAAGAGCTAAAGGAAGTCCTAAAATCCACCCTTCAAAAGACGAATGAGCAAGGCGTTGGCTATCTAGGATGGGAGAACAACAACCAAGGGAATAGGAACAACTACCGGAACAATAATTGGAACAACAACAATAGGAACTCCAACAACAATTGGAGATCTAACAAACAAAATTCCGGTAATCCCTATTCACATGCTGAAAATGCACTAACATCACCTTCTTCTTCTACTCCTTTGAAAAGTCAGGGACAAACATCAAATAATCCAAGCAAACCGGAGAAGGATAAGCATGATGTTGTGCTGGAAACAATCTTGGGAAAGCTCCAAGGATTAGAGAATCATATCACTTTGGTTGACAAAGCACAAAAAGCTTTAGAAAACCAAATATTCAACAAGGCCGGAGAAGTTCCTAGAGATCAAGGGAAGCTTCCCGGAGAGACGGAGGACAATCCGAAAGGAAGGGTAATGGCTATTACGACTAGAAGTGGTGTAACAACCACCGACCCGCAGCCAAAGTTCGCCGAAGTCCCCGCTGAGAAAGAGAAAGAAAGGAGAAGGGGAAGGAAGATGTTTATGTTCCTCCTCCAGCTTACAAACCTCCTTTACCATTCCCGCAATCTAGAGTAAGAGCGCGTCTAGACAAGCAGTTCGGTAAGTTTATTGATCTAATGAGCAAAATGCATATTAACATACCTTTTATTGATGCAATTGTAGGTATGCCCGCTTACGGGAAGTTCTTAAAAGAGATCCTCTCTAACAAGAAGAAGCTGGAAGACTTTGGAGAAATCAAGATGAGTTCGGAGTCTTCGGAACTCATCAAAACAATGACGGAGAAGATGCCCGCAAAGCTGCGAGATCCGGGGTCATTTTGCGTACCAATAGGAGTTGGAGAAGTCACATACGATGCCCTTTGTGACTTAGGAGCAAGCGTAAGCATCATTCCGCTTGCTTTGTGTAGGAAGGTCGGTTGAGGTGAACCTAAACCGGTGAAGATGACATTATACATGGCGGATCGATCCATTACTCGACCCGTGGGAATCATTGAAGATGTCTCGGTCAAGCTCGATAAGTTCTATATTCCTATAGATTTTGATGTGCTTGACATTCCTGCAGATTGCCCGGTCCCGATCATACTCGGGAGACCTTTTCTTGAACCTCCGGCTATATGGTAGATTGCAAGAAGGCTAGACTAGCCTTCGATATAGGAGAAGAGAAGGTTAAATTTGTTCTATCAACTTTGGCAAAAGAACCTGCGCTTGGAGAGGATATGTTCAACATCTATGACGAAGAGGCATCTAGAGAGGAAGTAAGTTCGATCTTGTTTAAAGATACATTGCAAAAGGTCATAACCATGAGCATCATGGAAAGAAGAGAAGAAGAGGATTGCAATGTTGAGGTTGATGCTTTGGAGGAGCTAAAAGAAGTGCAAGTTGAAGAGTTCGAGAAATTGTACGATGGCTCCGAAAACGTTAGAAACCACGGCCAATCGTGCTTTTCCACGGGCGTGGTTTCACCTATTCAAGCCGTGGAAAGTTATGTCGAGAGCAAATATTTAATTCAAACCATATTCCACGGCCCCCAAGACACAAACCACGGCCGTGGAAGTAACAGTGGTGCCGTGGTTCTGAAAAATTCTGAAGACGACTCCGTTCTTTCTACAAACACACATGATTCTTCTTCTAACACTTCTACACCCTTGAAGACTTCCAAGGAGACATCGGGCACACCTCAAGACACATCAAACGCATCAATAGCTTTGGAATTGAAGCCGCTTCCCACACACTTTCGGTATGCATTTCTTGGAACTAATTATACCTATCCCGTTATTGTTAGTTCCAATTTAAATGAAGATGAACATGAAAAGCTTATGGCTGTTTTGAGAAAACATAAGAGAGCTCTAGGCTATACCATAGAGGATTTTGTAGGAATTAAACCATCTTTATGTATGCACAAGATTCTAATGGAAGAGGATTACAAGCCTTCATGTCAACCTGAAAGACGGTTAAATCCGATCCTGAAAGAGGTCGTGAAGAAGGAAATCCTTAAGTTACTTGACGCAGGTATCATCTATCCTATCTCCGGTAGCAAGTGGGTGATCCCCGTTCAAGTTGTCCCAAAGAAGGGAGGAATGACCGTTGTGACCAACAAGAACAACGAACTCATTCCGACAAGAACGGTAACAGGATGGAGGATGTGCATCGATTACCGCAAGCTGAACAATGCGACGAGGAAGGATCACATCCCGCTACCATTCATCGATCAAATGCTTGAGAGGTTAGCACAACACTCCTATTTTTGTTACCTTGACGGTTATAGTGGTTTCTTTCAGATTCCGATTCACCCGGATGATCAAGAGAAGACCACATTCACGTGCCCATGGGGTACGTTTGCTTATAGGAGGATGCCATTCGGACTTTGTAACGCTCTAACCACCTTTCAAAGATGCATGATGGCCATCTTCTCGGAATACATTGAGGAAATCATGGAGGTTTTTATGGATGATTTTTCGGTTTATGGTTCCTCATTTAATAATTGTCTTGCTAACCTTTCTCTTGTATTGTAAAGATGTGAAGACACTAACCTCGTTCTAAATTGGGAGAAGTGTCAATTCATGGTTAGAGAAGGCATTGTGTTAGGAAATTTGATCCCCAATAGAGGGCTCGAAGTTGACAAGGCTAAGATCGAGACGATAGAGAAGCTTCCTCCTCCATCTTCGGTGAAGGGGATAAGGAGTTTCCTAGGACATGAAGGATTTTATAGGAGATTCATCAAAGAATTTTCAAAAATTTCTAAACCGCTAACTAATCTATTGATGAAGGATGTTGCTTTTGACTTTTCGCAAGAATGTTTGAATGCTTTCTATAGGATTCGAGAAGCCCTCATCTCAACCCCAATAATCCAACCTCCGGACTGGAATCTCCCTTTCGAGGTTATGTGTGATGCAAGTGGTGTAGCTGTTGGAGTGGTGCTAGGACAAAAGAAAGACGGCCGCACTCATGTCATCTACTATGCTAGCAAGACGCTAGATGAAGCGCAGCTCAACTACGCCACGACAGAAAAGGAATTTCTTGCCGTTGTATATGCTTTTGAAAAGTTTCGTTCTTATCTTGTAGGAGCGAAGGTGATTGTATACACGGATCAGCAATACGGTATTTGCTCGCCAAGAAAGATGTGAAGCCGATGCTGATTAGATGGATTCTTCTTCTCCAAGAATTCGATCTAGAGATTCGCGACAAGAAAGGGTCCGAAAGTTTTGTTGCGGATCACTTAAGTCGTCTACCACACACCACAAGTGACGACTTACCCATCGATGACTCCTTTCTGGACGAACATTTGCACATAATGGAGGAGTGTATCGATAAGATTTCTAGAGGTAACGAAACTTGGTTTGCTGATTTTGTAAATTACTTGGTTTGTCAGGAAATATATCCCGGACTATCCTATGCACAAAGGAAGAAGTTCTTTAGGGATGTCCGCCAATACTATTGGAATGAACCTCTACTCTTCAAGAGAGGTCCTGATGGCATCATTAGAAGATGTGTGCTAGAAGACGAAATGCAAAGCGTCATTATCATTGTCATTCACTTCCTTGTGGAGGGCACACTAGTTCTCATAAAACTAGCGCTAAGGTATTGCAATCCGGATTCTTTTGGCATAGTTTATTTAAGGATGTGCAAACCCTTGTTGCTTGTTGCGATGTTTGTCAAAGAACAGGGAACATTTCTAGGAGGAATGAGATGCCTCTCAACAATATTCAAGAGGTAGAGATCTTTGACGTTTGGAGAGTCGATTTTATGGGACCATTCCCATCATCTTGCAGAAACCAATATATACTTCTTGTTGTAGATTATGTTTCAAGATGGGTTGAAGCTATTGCCTCTCCAACTAACGATGTTATGGTGGTTGTCAAGTTCTTTAATAGAACTATTTTCCCAAGGTTTGGGACACCACGAACCATCATTAGTGACGGAGGTTCACACTTCATAGCCCGACGATTCGAAGCACTACAAGCTAAGTATGGGGTGACTCACAAGATCGCCACACCCTTTCATCCGCAAACAAGTGGACAAGTAGAGATCTCAAATAGAGAAATCAAAGGAATCCTTGAGAAGACGGTGTCAAAGACAAGGAAGTATTGGTCATTGAAGCTGGATGACGCATTGTTGGCATATAGGACAGCATACAAGACTCCCATCGGCACAACACCATACAACCTTGTGTATGGGAAGTCTTGTCATCTCCCGGTAGAGCTGGAACACAAGGCGTATTGGGCCGTAAAGTGGTTGAACTTCATCATGAAGAAAGCGGGCGAGAAGCGCCTCTTGGATCTTAACGAGCTAGAAGAACTCCGCTTGAACGCCTATGAGAACGCCAAGATCTACAAAGAAAGAGCGAAGCGTTGGCATGATAAGCATATCATTCCAAAGGATCTTAAAAAAGGAGACCAAGTTCTCCTCTTCAATTCTAGACTTCAACTCTTTCCAGGTAAGCTTAAATCTCGTTGGACAGGACCTTGTGTAATTAGACGTGTTTTTCCCCATGGTGTAGTTGAAGTATGGGTGAGAAGTGCGGAAGTTTCAAGCTGAACGGTCAAGAACTCAAGAAGTACTCACCGGAGCTCCAAGCTGAGGAAATTGCTCCGATTGTCCTCACTTAAACAAAGGAACGGTCTAGCTACGGACCCAAAACAAAGCGCTTCTTGGGAGGCAACCCAAGGTATTGCATTCTCGTTTTTGTTTCCTTTCTTAGATTAGACTAGTTTAGATGTTTTTGTTTGTTTTTCTTCGATACCTTCCGGTATGTTTGTGTCTTTGGATGCCAGGAATAAGGAACGAGCAAAAGAAGAGAGAAAAGCTAAAAGAATGACGAAACTTGGATTTTTGGCAAATATCAGAGGATTTCACGGGTGTCCATACAATTCCACGGCCGTGGAATGCCATTTTGGACCATGGAAAAGCAGGTTGTAGCTAAAGAAAATAAAATTGCCGAAAACCACGGGTTCCGTACAAAACCACGGCCGTGGAACACCCCGATAGGTCGTGGTTGTCAAGATTTTTACGGCCACTATATAAGCTCTTCTTCTTCACCATTTCTCACAACTTCACCCTTTCAAGCCCAAAACCACGCCGAAAATCAGCTACCCTCGTGATTCTTCATCCAGTAACCGATTCGAGCGATTCTTCAGCCCATTGTGAAGCAAATCGAATTCTACACAAGATTTCAATAACAAACTGCACGAACAATCAGCAATCGGAAGGGAATTTGGATTTTCTCATTTCCAAAACCTAGGTTTTCTCTCTATCTCTCCTTGGTTGATTTTGCTCGTTTTTCTTGCAAATTTTTAGGAGAACTGGACGGAATTGGACTTAGAAATAGTTTAGGGCTGTTGTTGTGGATTTGCTGAGTTTTGGGTGAAATTGAAGGTGTCCACGGTCTACCGTACGTGTCCACGGCCGTGGTTTCTGAAGAACATACCGTGGTTTTTGAGAATTTTGAGAAAATGTTCGGAACAAGGAAATTAAACAGAACCAAGAAGCAAAATGGTACTGGATCTTCTTCCCAACCTCCTCCTAACCTCCCACCAACCCTTAGAGTCCCCACTATCCATGAGGATTACATTAGAGCTATGGAGAAAATTGTTGAACAGAAAGTGATAGCTCCTAGGTTTATTGTTATGGAGGAACTCCAGGAACTGAATGTGGTTGAGGACTTGACTTGGATGCTTGATAGGGCTGGTTTGATTGTATTCTCCGCCATTAGGGAAGATGCATATGAAGAGATCACTAGGGAGTTCATCACTTCCTTTGAGCATAGTGCCGTTAACCGAACGGTATCTTTTAGATTGATGGAGCGCAACTATAATCTGTCCATTGTGCAGTTTGGGACTATGTTTTGGTTTACCGAGACGTTCAATGAAACGTTTCTTAGAGGAGATAAGGCAAAGGAGTTTTGGAAGGAAATAGATATGATTGTCGGTCATGAGGACCGTTGGCAACCAGCTGAATCAAAGGCCAAGCTCATCTACCACCTAGCTATTAAGATAGCCCATAGGATCCTCTCCGAATGCTTATTCCCGAGGACTGAGACCCCTCAAAAGATCAAAACCGATGAGCTCTTTATCTTGTATTGCATGATTTCCGGCCACTCTCCGGATTGTGCAACCATGCTCGCCTCCACTGCAAGGTGAAGAAAAAATCAACAAGAAATATAGGCTATGGAGGTTTCGTTACGCATATTGTAAAACAGCTAGGGGTTGACTATTTAACTTGTACGAGGGCAGCTGCTGCAAGATCGTTGGGGCTCAATGGTCTCATGACTAGAGGACTCTTGATCCCTCGCCATCAAAGTCCACCTACCGCAGCCATGCCTTGGAAGGATAGAGGTGGTAGAGGCATTCCATGGCTCCCGGAGTACTCCCTTAGGCTTACCCAACAGAACTGGAAGCAGACCTTTGTTCCCATGCATGCTAACAGGTTAGAAGCCCCTCCTTACATTCCCGATGAGGTTCCAGTTGCAGCTGTAGTTATTGAGGACGAGGAGATGGGAGGAGGCGACTTTCCGGATGTAGGAGGGGATGATCAGGATTTTGGAGCATTCCCATAATAGCCAGCTGACTTTCCGGAGCCACCTAGGAGGTCTACTTACCAGCAGTGGCCTTCCGCTTCTTCTTTACCCCGCCGAGCTACCATTAGCGAGCGCCTCACATGGTTAGGGAGTGCACCGGATTGGTACGGCCAGCAACCGGCTTGGATGGGAGCTCCTCCACCTTGGATGCAGAAACCGCCAGAGTGGACATAGCAGCTCCCTTCTTGGTATGGACAGCAGCCGGCATGGGCGAGTGATCTTTCTAGGAGGATGGACGACTTAGAGACCCGCCAAGATGAGCGTGATGAAGAGAGGCAAGAGAATGCAAGGATCCTTCATGATGTCTATCACCAGCAGTTTGGGCGACCTTTCAGCCCCGACTTCTTTCCTTACCCACCACCGCCTCCTTAGCAGTGATCTATGATGGATGTTTCGAGCTACTCCACCGCCTTAATGAGTTTTCTTAGTTCTTTTTCTTTTCTTTATTTTTTTCCTAAACATTGAGGACAATGTGTATGTTAAGTATGGGGTGGGGTGTGACTCTCGTTTTATGTAATAACTCGGTACACTTGCTTCGCTTTATTTCCATGAACACTTGTTTCTTTCTTTTATTGTCACACGTTTCTATATTGCATTGCATTAAAAAGCTTTGAAAAACCCATAAAAATTTTGAAAATTTTTGAAAATTATTGTGCTTCTAAGATTGGAGATGAGTTCTATGATGAATATACTTGTGGAATGAATCTTTGATGACATTTGTATGCTTGATTCAAATTATGAATTGTAAAGAAATTGAGTATGATGTTTAACCTTTCCTGCAAGTTTCATAATGTGAAAGTTTTATCTAAATCATATTGAGGAATGAAGGTTGAAATCACAATATAAGTTCTTACACTTCTTTATGAAATGATTAAGACACCTCGATTTTTCTTGCTTCTTTCTTTATTCATTTAGCCCCTCAATGAAAGTGTTTGTCTTCTTTACCTATCCGGGATTTAGGAAGACTTGAATTTTGGCATGTTTGATGTGGGAGGGCCATGAAATAAATTTTGTGCATTCAAAGTGTAGAAAAAGAGGTTTGGGGAAGTCAATCATGATGATGAGTAACTCGGCATCATTCACATAGCCGGGTGTTTGTGTCTTGTCAAAGTCGGATTGAGCGATATTCCTAACGGATTATGGTATGTGCATCAAGGGTTTGAGCCATCTCGAAATTGAGAATCGCCAATCTCCTAGGCTTCGGTTTTTGTGCACCGCTATCCATATTTCCAAAAAGTAAAGTCGAAAAATTTTGTGCTAAAATGAGGAGCAAAGCTCTAAATTGGTGGTTGGTTCAAATTGCAAAAAGAAGTGAGTTGTGTTGTTCCTTTTTCCCGGATTTATACACCACATTCCCTTATAAGTTTCCCACCTATTCACGTTCTTGACCTTACTATAGAGTCCTTGAGATCATAAGAATGTTGTTTGAATTGGTGATCTAAATTGGTGTTTCGCATGATTCATTTTGGCATTGCTTAAGGGTATGATGTTTGTCTTGAAGTTTATGCAATATATGATGTTTTCTTTGCTTGACATATTTTGATTTATGTACATAGATGTTTTTAAGGAGGCATGAAGCAAGATTTGAGGATGATCTATTGATTAGAAGCACAATACCAAAAATATTGTTTTTACCTTGTTTTGCATTCATATTTCATCCTACCTTATGTTCTAAGCTTTTGAAAACCTTGCTTGGGGACAAGCAAGAGACAAGTATGGGGTATTTTGATAGCATGAACTATGACCATATTTTAGGCATTTGTTTGGTTGTTTTTCCCCTTTAGTTGTGTACATGGATAAGAGTTTGAAGCATATATGAGCACATGCACCTATTTTGTCGATATAGAGATCTACATAAGCTTTGTTGTGTTTTTAGGTGAATAATGGCTTGGATTGGAGCATATATGAGAGAATAGGAGTTTTTGATCATGCTAGGCATCAAGATGATGCATTGGAGAAGCTAAGGAAGGAGCATGATTAGAGAACTTTACGAAACAAAGGCTTTTATAAAGGAATTTGAGTTCCCACGGCCAAACCAAGAGAACCACGACCGCGGTTTAGGCATTGAGGGTATGGAAAACAAGGTCGAGAGCAACAGAAAGGTTCCATGACCAATTCCACGGCCGTGGAAGTTTGTACTAGACCGTGGTTTCTATAACGGTCATCACGTGTCATATTTGTCACGTCAGCAGCGTTCATTGGGCTTTCATTACCTTATTTTTCCCTATAAGAAGGCAGAGTCAAGGGAGAAAAAGGGAGGTCGCATACATCCCGCACGGAGTACATTTTGGAAGCATTGCTTAGGAAGATTTTATTGCGTACAAGGAAGATTCCGAAAAGGACGCACTTTGAGACTGCGTACTTGGAGAAGATCTTAGCATACCTTTCGAAGACGGATTGACATCCCATTCTTCATTGTTCCTAGAGATCATTGTGAGGTTTTCTGTTCTCTATCCCGGATACATTGAACACATATACTTTTTGGTTTGAATTGAGATTGATTGTTCGGTTATTATTGAGTTTTCGAGGGTTTACCCTTTTTCCCTTTTTAATTTGATTATTGATTCAATGACAATGATTGTTGGCTAAAACCCTTTAGCGATTCTAAGGTGAAGGGTTAATAGTTGTGGCATAGATGATGATAGATTGAACTGTTAAACAGATTGGACCTTGAGAGTTGCGAGAAACCTCGTCGTCGAGACCTTTTCCACGGGTTGTTCTTGAGTTCCATGGCCGTGGTTCCTCAAGATCCAGCCGTGGTTTCCTCTGTCGTACGATCTTTGTTTTTGCTTTGATCTAAAGTTAAAGATTTGCTTTAACCTAGCTTTGGCTTACCTGTTCTAGGTAGTAGTGAGACTCAACATCCTCTACTTCGGTTTCGAGTGTCACAACCTTAACCGTTTTGGTTTATCTTTGATTCCCTTGGGTTCGGGCATGGGTACTTGAGAGTAATTCTTATCCTTTGATCATTTCTATACTGCAGTCTCAACAACTTTTATAGAGAGAGTCTTTGGGTGAGATATATGGGTTTGAAACTTCACCGTACATAACCTTACATTAGATATACCTTTGCAATCCCAACTCTATCCTTACATCTATAGAATATCTTGAATCGATTGCCACAATTGGATATCCGGATCTTTAGAATTGTTGTTTTCCCAATATTATTTGCAAAAGCTTTCTATTTTATTGCTTGACAACTTTTGCGAACTGCATTTGTTCCCCCCAAATCCCTGAGTTCGATACTCTGGAATTATTGCTTTACTACGGCGATCCGTACACTGCGGGTTCGCTTTGTTTTTATTTCAGTTTTATAAATTAAAGATTTGCACGCACACTTTCAAGCGAACAATATCTTGACCAACATGTACCGGGTGTGGATTGGGGTCAACTCGACAAAGCTTTCTTCTTGGCAATGGTTTCATAGCAACGATCCAACAAATGTCTGTAACGGTCATAAGCATGACAAATCGTCATACTCTTAACATCCGTCGTTTCCCATTCAAAATAAGATTACCCTTCAGTGGTCACAAAAGGTCAACGCGGACAAAAACCATAGTAAACCTTACTCTTGTAATCCACAAAGTGTTTTCATATATTCTTATAGAATCAACAATATCCGAAGCTAGGGGTGGGTATAAATCCCGGTTAATCCCGTCCCGGTCCCGTCCTGATCTCGTCCCGTCCCGATCCCAGCGAAATTTGAAAAAAAAATGTTTATCTCATCCCGTCCTGTCCCGCGAAAAATTTGTAGGACGGAGATTTCTCATCCCGGTTAATCTCATCCCGTCCCGCATATATATATAAATAATATTTTTATATTTTTATAAATATTATATAGATAAATAATATACATAAATTATTATTTTTAAAATATTATTTTTAAAATTTTTTGTATATTTTCAAAATTATTAGATCGATAATTTTTCATCAATCATTCGCTCACTCTTTACAACTCATTTGGTTGGATATAAAATACTAGAGTTTATGCTCTCCGTTGATTTAGTCCGTTCGAAGCCTTGCTCGGGTCCGTTCCATCGCCGCCTTTTCTCTAGCCCGTTCCATCGCCCTTGTATTTGTGGATTCCCACAATTGTAATCGATAATTAAATAAATGTATTTTTTTGTAAATTATTTGTTGTTATTTTTTTGAATGTGAATCGGTAAGACACTTTGATGTAACTTGAATTTGTTATCAATGTATGAACTACTAAGGGGGTCCTCCGGATCATTTGTGTCTTTAAACATGAGAGAAAATAGTTATACACATTGATTATAATCGTTGCGTAATTTTTGCGGGATTCGTCCCGTCTAGTCCTGTCCATCCCAAATGAAATAAGGCCCGTGCGGGACGAAAAAAATACATAAATCCCGGCCCGGCCCAAATGTTATTTGCGGGACAGGACGCGGAACGACCCTTATCCCATCCCGTCTCATCCCATGCCCACCCCTATCCAAAGCAATCAGTGGCAGCATAGTCTGGTTATACATCTTGAAGTTTCATAATTTTCTATCCTCCACTGGGTTTCTATATGTATCGCAGTGTACGCTCGAAATCCACATAGGACACCATTATGCCAAAGAATTTCACCACAATTGAATTTTTCTAAGGGACTTCAAGGAAGTTAACCACTTCCGACGCCACCGGAATCAAAGTTGTTGCATCGTCCCCTTAAGGTGGGTGATGCTAACTAGAGGTTTCAAACAGGGTCATCGGATCGGGTCGGATCATATTGGAAAATATGCTATTTTATAATTAAAAAATATTATTTTATTATTTTAGAATAATTTTTATTTTTATATTATATTGGTTAATCTTTACTATTCTCCCCTGAACCTATAATTAAATAGGGTGATAACAAATGGTGGAGGTAAAATCACACTCATTCAGAGTTTATTATCACCATATTTATAAGATTAGGGGAGAATAATAAAGATTATACAAGATAATATAAAATAAAAATTATTTTAAAATAATAAGATAACACAATATAATATAAAATAAAAATTATTCTAAAATAGCAAGATGATTTTTTTAATTATAATATAGCATATCGTCCAATAGGTCACAACATGTTCGGGTTAAACGGGTCGGGTACAAAAACAAGCTTGGTTAATAATCGGGTTGTTTGGGTCGGGTAGAAACGGTTTATTGGGTAGTCTTGGTTCTCAGCTCATAACGGATTAGTTTACTTTCGTTCTCGGGTCATAACAGTCGGTTTAGTTCGGTTCTCGGTTGTAGAGTTAAATGGGGCCGACGGGTCAAGTTCGGGTCGGTCACAACGGGCTCAGGTTCAAACAGGTCATGTCAAAACAAGCTCTCTTTTTAGTGGTTTGTTTCGGGTTCGGGACGGGTTGGATTGGGCAATAATTGGTAGGGTTAATATGCGTTATCAAATAGCCTCGGTTCTTGTATCATAATTTATAGCGGTTCTCGGGTCATTCGGATTGTGTTACTTCGTTTTTAATGACTTCGGGTAGATGTGCCAATTGGGACGGGTCAATCGGGTTTGAGTCGGGTCAAGTTATGTTCATGTTGGGTCAAAACCGGGTCGGGTTGCCTAACATCTTGATGCAAGTCGGTTTTGGGTTGGACAATTTGTCGGGTTGAATCCGGGTTACTAGGTTGGGACGGGTTCGAGTAAGTCTTAGATATACATTTTCTTATTAAAAATTTATAATAAATTACATAAAATCACCTCTTATTTACTCTTTTTTCTTTCACTTAGCCACCTCTTATAATTTATTTTTATTATCATTTAACCACTCAATATTTATAATCTATTAACAATTAACCACCTTATTAATATTCCATCTAGACTAATAGAATATCCAGTTTTCCATCCAAATTTAGTGGGTCCACCAAAAAGTAGTTTATTACGTTGGGATACGAATTATAAATATGGAATAGCTAAATGAAAATAAAAATTTAAGAGGTTGTTAAGTGAATAAAAGAGTAAATAAGAAGTGATTTTGTATAATTTACTCAAAACTTTATTTGAAGATTTAATTTGATAAAATATTTTTGGGTTATCAACTTTATTGTGGGTAAAATGGATTGGGTATATTAACATGTGACTCAATATATATTCTTGAGCCCTTGATTCTCTTAGGCGACCCGTTAATTAAAAGTTTATATTCAACTAGTATAGTCTCCCGTGCCAAGGCACGGTTATACATTAAACTATAATAGGTAAAAATAAAATAAAATAAAAATAAATATTTTATATAATTAATTTAAAGAGAAAATAAAACAAATATTTTAATATTAAATTAATTATAATTTTAGATAAATGATACAAATAGACTGATTTATGTGATATTATATATCCTATTTTTTGTTCCTTATAAAAATAAGTTAATATCAATTAACTATTTCAAAAGATGGAAAAACTGAATTGTAAATGTTAAAATAGAAAATTTTAAAAAGTTTAAGTTAAAAAAATTCTTAGATTATTTTAAATATGATCTTTAAAGAACAACGAAGATGTAACACTAATATTATTATAATTTATAAATTTTGTTGATTTAGTGAATACTTACTATTTATAAAAATAGTAATATATTTATAAGGTAAAGTTAGAATAGAAAATTATTTAATCGTTTTATAAATAAAATTGAAAAGATTCAAATATATCTTTAAAATAGGTAGAAGATTATGATAAGATTGAAAATGAAAACAATATATTTACTATCTTTATTAGTAGTTTTGTATTTATTAGTTAAATAGTTAAATTAATAAACGAAAATCATGAGAAAATAACATGTGTCACGAAGTTAATATATGAATGACATGTGGTGTGAATGTCTTCTACTTTAATATAAGTAAATAGATAAATAGATAAACTCTTTAATTTTTTAATAAAATTAAAATACATTAGCATATATACGTAAATAAAAAAAAAAGAATGTTTAGTATAGATAAATATATGTATAACTATTTATATAAAGTTATTTTGGTATAAGTTTCAACATAGATTAATTACTCTATTAATATAATTTAAAGTTGTTTATACATATGTGTATATATATAAAAAGACATGTTTGATAAGTAGATAAATATAAGTTCTACAATAAGATAATTATAATATTATTTTTTTTACTAATTTAAAATATGGCAATTATATATATATATATATATATATATATATATATATATATATATATATATATATATATTAAAAATATTTAAAAATTCTAAGAAAATACCATGTGGCATATTATAAATTAGGATGAACCACAATGAAGGAAATGCTTTAGCTTTATTATATAGTATAGATTAAAGTACTAATGTATTAAAACTAGAAAAATAGTTTAAGAACTAAAATATCACCCAAAGATAATAAATATTTAAAATATAATAATAGATTAAAGGCATGCATAATAAATAATAATATACTAATGATTTTATCATAAGCACTTGTGTTGTTGTAGCGGCGTGCACTAATTTTTTTATTTTAAAAATAGAGAAAATAAAATTTTAAAATCACATGAAATAAAAAAATTGGAATTTATGATTTAATATTAAAAAATGAGGTCTTATAAATTCCTTTCGGATTTTTGAACGACACTAACAAATTCTCTTTTTTGGTTATTTAACTTGATTATTGATCAATAACCCGTCATATCGTTAATTAAAATTTTATAGTAACCAACTATTACTTTTTCTTAAACTAGTAACGCTATATAAATTATTTGACACTTTATTCGAATGTAACTATTTTATCACCTTTTGCCGAATCAGATAATAATCCGTGGATATTTGGTTGATCTGCTTTATCCAAATTCTAAATATGGTATGTTAAAATGACTTTAGTCGAACCGGATAGCTATCCGCGAATATTTGGGTGATTTGTTTGATCAGAATGATTTTACCCTTATCCGTTTGATTGAAAATGACTTTAACCGAATCTGGATAGTCGACTGATCCATTTGATCAAAATATCCAATGTGATTGATCAATTTGATCCATATATGTTTTCCCTATTTTGTTTGTTATAAAAGATAAAATAAAATATATCATAGTCGATCAGTTAGTCACAAAAATTATTCCAAATGAAAGTGAAAAATGTATAGTTGATACAAGTTTTTTTAAAGAAACTTATTTTTAAGACTTTAACACATACCTTATCTCTAATACGGTAAAAATTTAATACTTAAAAAACGTCATTATATATAATTATATAGCTATATTATGTGTTATGTAATATGTATACTACAATCCCTGTATAGGAAATCGAAAATTAAAGCTGAAATATTTTTGAAAGAATTGGGTTAAATATGCTCTTTTTTTATAGGTTTTTATTTTGTAAACCCCTCTAATTTTACCTTAATATATAAGAAAGAATTGGGTTGAATAGGTTTTTTATAAACTTTTGTTTTGTAGGCTCCTCTTAGTTTACCCTATAAATAATTTCCTCCTAGATAAAAGAATTGCGTTAAATGAGGATATATTTACTAAATGAGTTTATGTTATGGGTACTAATAGTGGTAAAAGGCCTAGTTAGCCATTTTACCCTATATATAATTCCCCCTTAGATGAAAGAATTGGGTTAAATACAAGTATATTTACTAAATGAGTTTATACTATGGGTACTCTTAATATAATAATAGTGGTAAAAGACCTAGTTAGTCATTTTACCAAAAAAATATTAATAAGTAATTAGTAAATGATAAGTTAAAATCAAAAGTTATTACTATAATTTAAAATCATTGTTACATTACATGTATCGTGTCGGAGCTACTGGTTAGGACCTCACAATGGGTCTCGACCTTGGTTTAATAACAACTTAACTAGAATCTTACAACAAGACACAAAGGTAATTTAACACTTTGAAAACATTAAAATTATATTTGTATGAATGCACAACATATGTCAGCCTTACAAAGCATAAATATATTAATAACGTGTAAGTGAAAGAAAGATTTTTCCGTCCTCATCTAATGAGTACGTGGATCCGGCTGACCATATACTCCGGATCTCTCTACAAATGTCTATACCTACAAAGCATATAACACGGATAAACCGTTTGTTAACTATTCATATATAAGAGAACATATAAGCACAAACACACACAATACGGAAACGTACACACAAAGCATGCTATCACAAAATCAATTTATCATCTTCTTTAAGGTTATTCATTCTTAATTCAATTATGATTGTGGCACGAGAAGTCTACGACTCTCGCCTCTGTCCCTTTATCCAGCTGGAATGGTTTGAAAAACCACCCGTATGCCATATGGAGTGGATCAGTATTCTCCCCGTTTACCACGTATGGCCTTGTCGCGGAGAACCTCCGAGTCTCTCGCAAGAGCTGAGCAGATGATGCCACCACCCATTACACTTGGGTCAATAATACGTCGGTAATCAATGTTATGAACATACTATAATACATATAGCACACACCACTCATATGATCAACTCGTATATGAAAGCAACTAAGTCAGCCCAAAGGACTTACTTGAATCGAGTTACAATTCTCGATATCTCAAAAACTCGATCCGCAAGGAAAGAACCCAACCTCCTGATATAAAAGGATAGTTGATCAAAATATGTCTCAACATCTTAGAAGTTTCCAACTTTTAAGATACTAAAGGTTATCTAAAAGGAAATTACGATTTTACCCTTATATGAGTAAAAAGACAATTTTACCATTGGGTCTCAAAACCCTAGAAATATCCTAGAATACTTCCAAACTATCCCTTTGAACCCAAAACCATAAACTAACACTTACAAAAAAGATTTAACTAAGTTGGAAGATTTTTTCCAACTTCTAACTTTCATGAAAAACTCTCTAGGATCCCACTTTGGTCCAACATAAGACACTCGTATTAAAATCCAAAAATTCCAAATAAAATATCTCAACATTCTATGCTATGAACTCTACTCACTAGAACATAGAAAAGTCAAATGAATTAATAACCAATCCTACACAAAAAAACCCAAGTTGACTCTCAACACAAGAAATTCTCATACTTCACCAAAAATCTGCATTTTCACAAACTGCATCACTAGTCTACTTTGAAACTCTATAACTCTAAATACAACCGTTGGATCAACTCTAACTTTTAATACATCAAATTATGCATATCTCTCTACATCATATTAAAAACTAAACAGTGGATTATCATCATACGTTATCGCAACATAGGCTCAAAGGTGACTGGTCAACACAGTTTTTCTGGAATTAAACTGAAGGAGCAAGGGGCCATGAGTTCGAGTCTCACCTCCACTCTCCCGAGTAGTAGTCTCACCCACAGATCTTGGTTTCGATGCCTCCCAAACCCAACTTTGTCCAACCTTATGTATTCGCAGATCGTCACTTCGAGACATGTAGAAGACCAGGTTACACATTGAACCCCCTTCACTCTTGACTATACATACAAACGTAGGAAGGAGATATGTGTGCCTCGACACTCCTGAAAGCGTGGACCCAGGCCCTAAAGCAAGCTAGGGTTCTAGGTGGTGTGGTGGTCGTCGATGTCACAGGTCCCCCGTTGGCTCTCTGTTGGCATGGCCAGATATAATCTTCCTTCAGCTTGGCGACAGAAAGGAACACAAAGGAGGGACAGACAGGTTAGGTTGGCAGGGTGGGAGTTCCAGACTGAACGAAGGGAGAAGAGATCGATACTGGCATTTTGGAATATGGCTCCTGGTGTTGCTCGAAGGGACATACGCTAGGCTCGCTTGCAGAAGAAGGCTCCTTGGACGCCGTTTGGGGAGAACAAGCCTTGGTCGTTAGTCGACGATGGTGGCTTCTCGCTGGTGCTACAATAGGCGTTTGGAGAAAGGGAGAGAAGGGAGGTTGGCCGTCATTACGTAGAGGAGCAAGGGGTCTTGGCGACGCTGCTGCTAGGGTTAAGGACACAGACTTTGGGCGTCACAAGCAGAAGGAAGGTACGTCTCCTCTGGCTGGTTATGGCAAACGTACCTTGTCATGGGCGGCCCCAAGGGGGGGCGGGGTGGGGCGGCCGCCCCCCTCCGAGAAAAAAAAAAAAAAAATTTTGTGTGAAAAAAATCGTTTTAAAATGGGTTGTGCTTCTCTCGTTTATAAAAAAATTTTCTACAATTTATTTTTTTTAAATATCACTATTCTTGTATTATATTTAAATGTTTTTTTTGGATCTTTCGTCGAAGTAAACGAAACTTCATAAGTATTTCCCATTTTAGACTCTAGAGTGAAATAATTCATCAAAATGTACGAGATTTGTTGTTTGGATTAGAAGCGCGGTCTTAGATCACACTCTTATTTGTAAAAAGCGTTGTCGAGGACAACGTTTTAATATCTGAAATAAAGATAACAAAAACACAAATAGAGGTGTGGTCCTAGACCGCGGCTATAGTGTAACGTTTTTGAAAAAAAAAACTAAAGAGGCGCGGTTATAGACCGCGCCTATAGGACAACTTTTTTTTTTTTTAAATATATAGGCGCGGTCTATGACCGCGCCTTTTAAGTGTAATGTTTTTATAATTTTTTTTGTATTATTGTTTATTGTTTATTGTAAGTAGATGACATATTGACTTTGTTTTTATCGCAATTTTATTTTCATAAATATTTTTATCGAAAATAAAATTTCGCCCCCCCTTTTAAAATCTTGCGGCCGCCACTGTACCTTTATTATCCGAGTTAAGCATAGAAGGGAAGCAGCGAAAGAAAGTGTATCCCCGCGTTGAATGCTCACGCAGGAGGCTGTTGAAAGGAGAAGAAAAGGAAGATGGGCTTGGATCGAGAAGGCAAGCGGGCCAGGTATGGAGTCCATGTGAGGACCGGAAGAATGATCTTCTTTTTTTTTTGATAAGAGAAGAATGATCTTCTTGATGGGCCTCTACAGATGGATCTGGACGGGTACACGAGCTGATGCAAGGAAGGAAGATGGTTGGGCTATCGAGGATCACAAAGAGGCATGGGACATGGGCTACACGTGAGTAAGCACAAAAGACTGAGCTTGTCAAACAGCCCAGATGGCTTTGCCATGCATTGTCCTTGGCCTTCTCATGGACTTGTCATTACAAATGTGTCCTTTACTTATAGCCTTGTAAGAGTAGTTTACGAAGGATTTTATATGATTAAAACTTCACATAAAAAAAATTATAGAAGTGGGTAAAAGAGCATTTTCTATACTTAACTCTTCACATAAAATGACAAGATTTAGGTTGACTCGGAATGAAACAGGAAAAAAAATTTCAGGGTATTACATATATAGACAATATATTAAATCAAAAGCTTATCTTTCAAAAGTCTATTACTAAAAAGTTATAATACAAATTATATATTTATGTGAAAATAACTTTAGTCGGATCGGATAATTATCCGAGAATATTTGGGTGATTATTTTGATCGGAATGATTTTAGCCTGGTTCGTTTGATTAAAAATGACTTTAACCGGACTTGGATATCCGACTGATCCGTTTGATCCAAATAGAAATATCTAATGTGACTAATTAATTTGATCCATATATGTTTATCCTATTTTGTTTATTATAAAATGTAAAATAAAAATATATCATAGTCACTTACTCAAATAACTTAATCCAAATGAAAGTGAAAAATGTATAGTAGATACAAGTTTTTTAAAAATTTATTTTTAAGATTTTAACACATATTATCTCTAGCACAACAAAAAAAAGTCTACTCTTATAAACGTATAGTTGATACAAGTTTTTTTTTTAAAAATATTTTTTAAAAACTTTAATAAGTAATTAGTAAAGCATAAGTTGAAATTAAAATTTATTTTAATAAGTTAATATTATTGTTATGTTACATGTATTATGTTGGAATTGAAAAATGACATTATACACTTATAGCATGGATTATATAATACGTAATATAATATGTATATAGATATAGATATTATAGTAAATAAAATATTTATCTTTAAAAAGTCTTAAATACTATAGTATGCATGAAATAGTCGGATAATGATAACTTAATTTTTAAATTATCCTATTTCTAGGGCAATTTTATCTATTTTTCTTCAATTTAACTCAAAATTATCCTACTTGTACGTATTAAAATAGACAGAGTTATCGGATCATTCGGTCCGATTACTTGTCGGTTACTTTGGGCTATTGGGTCATTAAGGTCGGGTTAACTTTGGGATATTCGGTCATTCGTGTCGTGTTACTTAGGGTAATCGGGCAATTGAGCCACGCTACTTCGGGCTGTCGGGACATCGGGTTATTCGGACAATCAGATTATTCAGGTCATTTATTACTTCGGGTTAAAGCGGTTTTAAGCGAGTCGATTCCGAATATTCTCCTTTTTCAAAATTTTTGGGAACAATTCGAATTTCAGTGTCGGATTAACTTTTGAGAGCCCTAATGGTAACCTTATTAGTAGGTTGTAGTAAGTCCTCGGGAAAAGAGGGTCAGCGTTCAAAAGTTTCTTACTCCAAGGAGTAGGATTTGCTGGTAATCATTCGCCAGAAGCACCAACTTCGTATGTTACTCTCTCCGTTCATAAATAATTGTCGTTTTAACAATTTGCACACTTATTAAGAAAAATATGAGATATATCAGTTTACCCATAATTATTCCTTTACTTTTTACTTTATTAAAAACCACAACTAACAAATTGTTAATGATTAGAAGGGTAAATATGTAAAGTGAAGAATAAAATAGATAAAATGATAATTATTCTTTAACAAAATATAATGAAAAAATAACAATTATTTATAAACGGAGGGAGTAATGTGTTGTTGAAGAGTCGAGTGTGATGGTTGATTGAGATATGTATGATCGATTGACATGCATTAACCTTTGTAAATTGCAACTACTATTTCGGCGCTTGCGAATCGTTATTAGGTCACACTTATCATTCCATATTTTTCTTCTCCACTACCATCCTCTCAATTCCAACGGCAGTTTATTCTTTCAAAAAAGAAAAATACTTATAAAATATTACATTTTAGCATTAATACAAAATGTAAAATATATTTCTATTATTTATAACTGGTATTGATACTTACTATATATTATCTATGACTATGAGTAACATTAATATCAGTTTTAGCATAATCTAATACTACTCTTAAACCCACATTCCTTGACCCCAAGTATAGGGAACGGAACCTTTTGGCTTTAGTTTCACGGAAAATATATACAATTAATGTGATCCGATTTTGTTATTAATAATTTTTTATCGTTTAAATTGTGCTCATTAGACGGTAAATTATTTATTAAAAAAATGATAAGATCATCCGAGTAAAAGTATTCTATAAAACTATATATTTTCAATATTTGATTACTATTGTATTGGTAAGTGATAGGATAATTACATTACAAAAAAAATAAATCAATTAGAGAATATGTAAAAATACAAAAAGTAAAATTTCATGTAGAGTTAACAAATATTTTTAAATAAATATAAAAATATGTGATTCGATGAATAACTTGTAGATTTTTAATTTACAATATGTGAAGTTTATAAGGGGAACTTTAATAACAAAAAACATAATTATCTTCTTTTTTCGCATATTATGTTAATAGCTAAAAAATAGATGATAAAAAAGGAATAAGTATTTTAACATTTAAATTATAAGATTATCACATTATGAATTTCAATAATTAAATTCATAAATTATAAGTTACAGTTGGATCGTAGATCGTTAGTTATAAGGAGCAGAGAGCTGACTCGGTTCCGTGACAAGGGAAATAAAATGCTAACTAAAGTTAATTATAAGACAACTGATTTAGAGTGAAAATCCAAATCAACCAACTAGTTAATCGAGATTAAAATTAATTGTCTTTCTAGTCTCCTCCACTAAAAAGGGCTTTTATCTCTTCTTCGACTTTTGATGTTGTTTTGGTTGAATTACAACTACCTTTTCTCAATTTTCTTATTCGAAACACAATCTAAACAAAGCTCACAACTCTTCATTTCTTCCTCACTCAATTCCGTATACACAAAAATGTAATTTCCGAAAGAGATAACCCTATGTTTTACTGAAGGCTATGTATATAGAGAGGATTAACCTATAAAAGTTATGATTTACTCAATCGTCTTCGACCACAAATGGATCGAGTAAATCACATTTTTCCTATATAGATAAAATTTCATAAGATACAAGATATCGTAAAATACTCCACAAAGATAGAATACATTATCCTAAGCGAATTTTCACCAAATCATATGATTATATATTTGGTAAATAAACAAAAAATTCTTCTGATGATGTTTCATCTTGTAAAGATTCGTCAACGGTTAGTCTGCATCTACCGTTGGTGATGGTACTTGTGTCAGTTCATGTCAAATTTAAACGCAATGAAAACTTATTAGAATCATATAAGAGTTATTTGTTAAAATTAAAACCGAGAAAGTCAACGATTATAGAGTATAATATCTTTTTTTATAAATTAGTTGGTAATTTATAGATGTAAGTAAAGGGGAGTAATGTGACATCTAGGTAAGTAGAAACCGATGAAATAAAGGCAAAGGTAGAACGCATATTGAGTGATGAATAAATGTATATAGGACAAAATATTGTCGAAATTTATTTATTTCACTAATAAATGTTATTCCTTATTATGAAATTGGTGGAACACATATTAGCTAATTTAGCATACATTTAAAATGTTTTTTTTATTGGAAAATAGAATTCTTTCTGTCTCGATTTGCTATTTAAATGTATAACTTTTTAAAAATTAAAATGCGTTTTTAAACACTTGGTTAGTTATCTGTTGCGAAAGAAAAAAAATGAAACTGAGAATAAAAAAAAAAAAGACGACTCATAGACAGGTCGATCAACAAGTCATGTGTATCTCTTTCAACTAAAGAAGAAATGATGTGAAGAATTTTTAGTGATTATAAATGAAGATGGAAAGTCGTAGTAACAAGAAAACGAAGTTAGCATATACCTTCGACCTATAGTAGTAATTTTGTGTTGACTTTCTTTAAAATGGGATTAAAAAAAGGAGATAACTAAGGAAAAAAATAAATAGATATTTTATTATAATTATATATTTATTTTTTAAAAAGTTTGTTAACAAAAATGTAAGAAAAGATTTAAAATAGAAATGTCATTACCTGAAGAGTTTGCACGTTAAAGTTAATGTACCCAAATTCTAGATTATATATTAGATTTACGTGCTAAACTAAACATACACAAACCCTAATATATATATATATATATATAGAGCGTGCGATTCCCATGAAAACAAGCTTATCGTGTAATCATGAAAATAAAATTTTAGACCGTCGGATGGTGAGTATTAAGAGTCGAGATTTAGGGCGTATATCATAATTCATTCAACCAACAATAACTACGAATAATACATTAAACGATATGATACATTCGTAACAAAACTAATAATAACTACGAATAATACACTAAACACTAAGGTTTGTTCTTATGATTATACAATAAGTCTGTTTTCATATGATCTATTTATATATATATATAAAAGTTATAGATTCAAAGTAATTGATAATCACGTAATATGGATATCCACATTGTAGCGTTACCATCATGGAACGTAGTGACGAAGCACTTGGCCTATGAAACAGCATTATTCCAAATTTTAATCATTAATATGATGGTATCATATGATTGGTTCACAAATATATTCACTTGTTTGTAGACCACTCAATCCATAGTAACATGTGAAAAACGGAGGCACGTACGATCAATCTTATTCTACGTACATACTTTCATTTTAAAAGAGCGATTGGCCATTGGTTCGATCCAAATAAAACAAGGGTTTTTTTTAATCTAATTTAGGATAATATGTTGTAAACTTTTTCTCCATGGAATTGTACTACAATATTAGTGTAACACAAGAACTATATGGTGCAATAATGATGGTGCGTGTATCACATGTTATTATTGACGAAGATTAACGGAAATATAGGACGGTGGTTTGTGCTGTCAATTATATGGACGGAGATATCAGATATATATAAGTTAGTTGTTGAAAGATCTTGTAAGGTCCACCCCACCATAACTACATATATACACCTTTGCACATTTCATGCTCCACAGTAACACTCTTTTTTCGTCTTCGATTACATTTACATTTATAAATTTATAATTATAATAGGGGTCACAAACCGTTTTTCTAAATCCATGTTTCACTCACTTTTTTCCATTCTTTAGGTTTTTCTTCCTTTTTGACGTTATTTAATAGGGAAAATTGGATGAAATGCATCTATTGACTCGTTCTGTTTAGTAAATAATTTAGGCCTATTAGTTTTTAAGTAAATAGTCTTATTAAACAAATAATGACATAATTTACCCTTATTTATTATAATAAATTTTATCCTAATTTAGACGTTACTCCTATAACTTTACTGTATATATTATTGTAAATGAAACAGATTTCTTGTAAATCTATTATACTTACTAAAATAGAGCACGGGTTGATGACGTGGCGCGCTGTGCATGCAGGATTTTTGAAATTGAGCTCCCACAATTAAAGCCAATAAATCTTTATTTTTTACACTATTTTTTAAACCATAAAATCTTTTATTATTAAAATAATAATTTTATAGAAACCAAATCTATTATACTTATTAAAACAGAGCACGGGTTGATGACGTGGCGCGCTGTGGACGCAGGATTTTTGAAATTGAGCTCCCACAATTAAAGCCAATAAATCTTTATTTTTTACACTATTTTTTAAACCATAAAATCTTTTATTATTAAAATAATAATTTTATAGAAACCAAATCTATTATACTTATTAAAACAGAGCACGGGTTGATGACGTGGCGCGCTGTGGACGCAGGATTTTTGAAATTAAGCTCCCACAATTAAAGCCAATAAATCTTTATTTTTTACACTATTTTTAAACCATCAAATCTTTTATTATTAAAATAATAATTTTATAGAAACCAAATCTATTATACTTACTAAAACAGAGCACGGGTTGATGACGTGGCGCGCTGTGGACGTAGGATTAGATTAGAGAAGTATACAAAACAAAAACACGCAAAAAAAAAACCTATTTCACAATATTCTTTCTCATTTTTTTCAAAACCCGCACAAGGTGCGGGTATTTTACTAGTTTATAATATATTCTTGTAAATGATACTTATTTTCTTGTAATTATATTTGTTGAATTTTCTTGTAATTTTATAATTCTTACAAGAAATTCGAAAAACTAATAAACGAATGTAGTCACCAAGAATTGATCTCTGGTTGGTTGTCCCTCCCTCCCACCCTAATACCAATTCTTATAAAAATTTTTGAACACGATTAATTACTAATTGATTACGCTGATCAATTCTTGTAAATTTTTTTGTAAAATTTTATCAAGAATTTTCTTGTACTCTTCATGACTTACATGAATAGTACAAGCGTGTAACATGCTAGTTTTATCAATTCATATAAAATTTTCTTGCACTCTTCATGGTTTACTAATTGATTACGCTGATTGAAATTGATAACTTCTTCAAAATACACCTTCTTCAATTAGGGATTGTAGGTCAATTAAAAGACAATAATTAATTAGAAATCTTTTAAATTCATGTAGAAGGGTAAATTAGTCTTAAAAATTTAAAAGAGGTCATATTCCAACAAAATTATTGAGCTTCACAATTACTAAACAAAATTAGTGAACTAAGACTACGTAGCAAATTCACTCTATCTAATAATGCTTATTATAGATTTATAATACAGGCTAAGTGATGAGATATGATGATCCCTTTACGTAAAAAAATCATCGTATCCTTGAAAAAGTCAAACAATACAATTAAGTCACTTAAATAAAAGATTTTAGATTTAAGTACTGTTTCTAAAACTTTTAATGGTTTAAAAATCTCATTATACGTCATCCAATTGCATTTTTAGATATTCAAATGAGAAGTTTTAACCATTTTTTCATCTTCTTCAACATAGATTATGAGACTATTAAAGTTATTGTAGAGCCGTAATCCCAAAATAATAAGTGTTATTTACCGAATAAGTCCAAATATAGATTTGAGTTCTGAAAATAATGTGCTGATTAAAAAACTACTCCCTCAATTTCGTTTAAATGTTATTTTATTTTTACAAATTTATCGTAAAGTAGTTATTTTTTTTATCATTGTAATTAATAGAAAATAATTTAAAATATTATAATATTAATTTCTATAACATATGCACAAGTTTATAAAATAACAAGTAATATAAAATAAATAGATCAATTAATTTATAGATCTAGTATATGCCCGTAGTTTTGTTTCTCCATTCAAGGTGATGTCGAAATATTTTGAAGTTGATATGTATATTGATTGAGACATTACCTTTGTGGAAATCATTTATCCCAAATCTCGAGTGAAGGCTACTGCTGCCAAATAAATGTATTCGATCATAACATAACTTCTGAAAAATATTTTTATCGCTACATGATATATTCTTTGTATGGCTATTAAAAGGATTGTTAAATAGGGGATGTTCAGGTACGGCCTATTATTCAGGTACGACTGTACGATCGGCTGACATGTTGACACGTGTCTAAAATTTTTATTTAAAAAAAAAAATTCTGAATACTTTTAACTATAATAAACTACCATATTATAAGTTCTGCACTATTCTCTTATAAACTTTGAATTATTCTCGTATAATTCATAAACTATTATTTTTAATATATTATAATAAATTATTTATAAATTAAGCGTTTATATGTTATGAACTATTCTATTATAATTCATGAACTATTACTTTTTAATATATTATATCAAATTATTTATAAATTAATCGTTTATATGTCATGAACTATTCTATTATAATTCATAAACTATCATTTTATAAGTTATGCACTATCCCTCTATAAGTTTTGCATTATGAGCTATTCTACTATAAGTCATGAACTATACTTTTATGAATTGTGCACTATCCCTTTATAAGTTTTGCACCATCATTTTCATTCTTTCAAAGAACAAAAATATTTAGGACACGTGTCAGCCGCACAGCCTTACTAGACATTAAGGGCCTTACCTGAACAATTCCCTTGTTAAATATATGTGACATGTAACGAGGAAATGTTATATATAAATTTGATATTGTAATGTGAAAATGTTATATTTTAATTTAACTATATGTAACGTGAAATTGTTATATTTTATATTTAACTAGTTCAATACATGCCCAAAAAAATGTATTATATATATTATTAATTTTATGTATTATGTATTTAATATTAATCTATAGAAAATTTATTTGTAAGTTAATTTAACTGAAAAACATAAAAACTAATATTTAATATCCTATTAAAAAATTGTGTAAAATTACAAATACTTTAAAAGAAATAAATATTTTTTAGATTAATAATAAGTTATAGTAGAATTTTTTTTTTCTACAAATAGTTGAGGAAAACTACAAAATAAAAGTCTACATTGTACATAATAGTTTAAAGTTAATGTCGATCATGCATCTTTAATGTTATCTTTTTAATATCAAAGATAAAATCACATTTATTTTTGAAACATTTTGGTTTACTATGTTTTTTTGAGTTTTAGTTTTAATAAATGTATTCCATAATTTTTTACCACTCTCATTTAATGGTAGGTAAAATTAATTAACCTTTCCATTTTAATAAAAAAAGAATAATAGATAGTATTATGTAAGTGTAGTTACCGAATTTGTTATTTTATTTTTTTTCCTTTTTTATTATTTTTTTTATTTTCTATAATGAGCATACCGGTATTTTTTCATACCAGAATTTTTTCATACCAGAATTACATACCAAAATTACATACCAGAATTTTTTCATCCCAGAATTGTTTCATACCAGAATTGTTTCATACTAGAATGTTTTCATACCAGAATTTTTTTTATACCAGAATTTTTTCATACCAGAATTACATATCAGAATTTTATACCAGAATTTTTCATACCAGAATTGTTCAATACCAGAATTATTTTATACTACAATTTTTCATACCATAATTTTTACCATAATTTTTCATACCAAAATTTTTTCTACCGAAATATCATACCAAAATTTTAATACCAGAATTTTCATTAAAAAAATTCATACCATAAAAGTCATAGTATCAGCAAAAACCTGATTTGTAAAAACAACCAAATTTGCTTTCATACCAGAAAATCTTCTACATTAAAGATCAAATGAAAAAAAAACTCAAACTTCGGTGTTGTTGTCTACCATAATCCCTCTTCAGTCTGGATCTTCTTCACTTCCTCCAGCATGCTTATTCCACTCGTATCTGAAGTGGACTTGAAATTCTGGTATGCTCTTTCCCTTAAGGTTACTACCATATGAACTTCCGAGCAGCCCAACAACAATTACAGGCAAAATGAAAGCTATAAACTGGAGCACAAGGTGGACTTGCTTCTTGAAAGCTTTCATCCCTGACATAGTTTTGTATACCAACATCGTTACATTGCCAACATATGAGCTTTTCAAACAGGAAAGAAAGCCATAAAATATAAGAATTGCTGCAAATATACCATGGATGAACATTGGCCATATAAATATGCAAAGATGAAGAAAGTATGTAAGTATGCAACAACAACAACACCTAGTTACTTTTGTGTAGTTCAACACTTTGTAGAGTATGAAAAAATATAGTTACCTTATACACTCAAAAGAACAAGGTTGCTCACCATCAACACAGGGTGAACTTGCAGGAAGAGAAATGGTAGGTATTAAATCTTTCCAAGCATCCACAACTTCATAAGCAGGAGGGGTTGCCGAACCTTCCCACCAAGCCGTTGACGTGCCTTCTGTTGCTTCAAATGTGAGTGATTTGGAAGAGATATTAGACTATGGCGGTTGTATCATTCGAATAAAACAACGATTTTTTCGCTGAAACCATAAATCGTACATTTTGAGCTTTTGAGAACAGATTGTTTCGCCGAAGAGTTCACCGATTGTTTCGGAGCAACCGATTGAGCTTCGGAGCAACTGATTGACACCGGTGTTAATACCTTTTGAGCTTTGGAGCAACTGATTGTTTCGCCGAAGAGTTCACCGGAGCATTGAAGAGAACGGAGAGGGAGGTTGGAGAAGTGAATATGGCTTCGAGGTTGGGTGTCTCCAGTTCCAGGATTGTGCGGCTGAAGTTGTGTGCAGGGAAGAGATGGATATTAGGGTTTGAATGGTAAAAGAAAAAGTGGGGTATATTTACCTAAATAAAAAACCAAAAAGGCCTACTTACTAAACTTAAAATATAAAAAGCCTAGTAACCAAATTAGCCCTTTATTTTTTCTTTTTGAAAAGATCAATATCCGCAAGCTAAAAAATAATTTGCGGGAATTGATCAAGCCATACAGAAGAAGCATCATGATGCAAGAGTCTTGCCGCATAGTGGCGACAGTGTTTGCGGAGCGGCGAACATGCTTGAATGAAAAAAGGGAAATCCAGAAGAGACAAAGATTTTATTACAAATAAGCGCGACGTAGGAACGTGGACTGAAGATGTCCCCTTGCGAACGATGAACCATTAGTTGGACGAGTGAGGAGGAGTCTGATTCAACAATGATGGGGCAAGTAGCAAAATCCTTGGCTGCGGAAATGGCGTAATACAACGCCATGGCTTCAGCAATAGTTGGATGCAGACCCCCGGATCCTTTTAGTGGCAACCAACAACAAAGAGCCATTGTAGCTGCGCAGAACTTCTCCAAGACAGGTGAACTCCCCCAAAAGCCCCGCGTCAGAGTTCAACTTCAAGGAGCCAGAGGGCGGCAATGTCCAGGATGCGTCCGGGGTGCATGTCTGAGCGACATGAAAACCCACAAGAGGGGGGCAAAGACGGAAGTCATCAACTAGGTTCAGGAATCTGGTACAAAGAACCTGACATGAAAAGGGAGCATCGTCGAAAAGAGTCTTGTTCCGTGTTGTCCATGCGATCTAGCAGTTGGTAATGAACTCCGAGACCCTAGGCATACCAATGGTTTGATGAATATCAGCCAGGACCGAGAGGGGATCAGTTTGTGATGAAGCAAGGAAAGCTTGGCTAGCAGTGGAGTTCACCTAGGCAGTAGTTGATTTAGGACAGAAGAAGAGGGCATGTCAAGCGGTCTCATCATTCACGTTGCAGCGAGTACAAATGGGCTAGCTACCCACATGGCGATTGTAGAGTACGTTTGTAACCGGCAGAAAACCATGACAACTGCGCCTGGCAAAGTAAAGCACCTTTGGGGGGAGAGAAGCACGCCAAACCAAAGCCCATGTAGGATGAGTAGCAACAGTAGCATTACCCATTTTCCCCTACCAGTAGGCCGGTTTTACAGTGAACGTGCCCGAGTGGTGAGCCCCCTAGATTAGGTGATCATTATCGGATGGTGACAACAAAGGTATGGTAAGGATCCGTTCCACATCAGCTGCAGAAAAAGCTGCCTGGAGAGCGGGTATATCCCACGTGTGGTCATCTCGATCGATGAATTCGGAGACCATTATGTCCGAGCTCATTCCCGGGTTAAGAACTGGTCTAACAAAACCAATATCGATAGGAACCCACCGGTCCGACGAAGCGTTAATACAGTGCCCAGTCCCCACTAGCCAACTGATTCCTTCCATGAGAAGTGCCTTGGCGCCCCAAATACTACGCCAGACGAAGCTTGGCCGCCATTCTCTTAGAGAAGCAAAGAAATCTGAGCGTCTAAAATATTTGGCCTTGAGGAAAGTAAAAACAAGTGAACCCGGCGAGGTGAGAATACATCATCCTTGGCGTGCAAGTAGGGCATCGTTAAATACCTTAAGGTCCCGGAAGCCCATCCCACCATGACGTTTGGGCAAACAAAGATTATAACATTTATGCCAATGGATCTTACGGTGTGAAGGCGTAGAGCCCCACCAGAATGTAGCAAGTAACGCATGGATCTCGTCAATGAGACCATCCAGTAGGCGGAAGACAGACATCACGTAAGTCGGAATGCTCTGTAGTACAGATTTAATCAAAACCTCCCTGCCAGCCGAAGATAACAAATGCTCCTTCCAACCTTGGGATTTCTTCCAAATACGCGAAGACGGCCTTCTTGGAGCGGCCAATGATGGAAGGAAGACCCAAGTACTTGACGTGGTGCTCCACTTTGCCAATACCTACGCAATCGGCCAAAAGAGTCTGTTGGTGTAAGTCAATTCCTCTACTGTAAGCCACTTCTGATTTTTGAAGATTAATTTTCTGTCCCGAAGCTCCCTCATACTTACTGAGTAAATCAGTTATCTTAGAGCATTTTGCCAAAGTAGCTTTAGAAAAGAGGAGACTATCATCGGCAAAGAGCAAATGTGAGACAATAGGTGCCCCACGACAAGTAGTAGCGCCATGTAAGGCCCATATGCAACACCCTTGTCAATGAGAAACGAGAGCCCTTCCACCCCAATGATGAAGAGTATCGGTGATAGCAGATCCCCCTGCCGCAATCCCCTAGTAGGCACCACACACCCGTCAATAACCTTATTTATCTTAAAGGAATACCGCACACCTCGTACGCAGCTCATAACTCGTAAAATCCGTTACCTACGGGCCTGGGTTGCAAGAGCACATTCTAGTCCCCTTAGAACTAGACAAGTGGTCACCGCCCGGTTATCATACACTTAGGTCAATTAAGGTTATAAGGGGTGAATCCTATTTTGGTTATCCATTATAACATGATAATCAACACAAATAAGCCAAAACACTCAAACCAATATACAGAATGAAGCTAAATAAGTCTAAGGGACTTACCTCACTCGAAGGTAATCTAAACTCAGCAACAACTCAGAGAACAACTCAGAGAACCACTCAGTTTCTCTTAGGAAAGGAGCAAGGAAAGCCTGTTCACACAAGCATCACGAATCAAGAACGAAACGGTTGTTAGAAGTCTATAACTTCTAGTCTCAATGATCTCTAAGTGATCTCCACAAGTTAAGGGCTCAACCTTAGTCTTACAGCATACTCAGGGGCAAGGAACATCCATAAGAATCAAGGAAAGGAACGAGGAAAGCAAGGAAGGAAGCAACTCACAAGAACGGAAGTTACTGCAGAAGGAACCGCAGGGGAGGCGGGACAAGGCGCATGGGAGGGTTGCCACGGGGGCGGGTATGTGCAGCCGCGGGGGCGGTCCACCAGCAGAAGACGTTATCGGGGTTTCTTCTCGACGGAAACTCTCAACAAGTGATCCAAAGCTCGAACCTTTGATCCAACCACGTCAAGACTCAACCAAAAGAGCTTGAGAACAACAACACATCAACAACGGGGATGCTAACAAGAATCAAAGTTCAAACTTCATTCTTGGAGAAGAAGAAAAGGAAGAACGAAAGAAGAAAACGAAACAGAAGGAGAGGCATGCAACCACAACATGAATGTGATGAAGAACAAGGGAGGAAGAACTTACACGTTCAACAAGGTCACAAGAAGCAAGGTTGTAGCACTCTAGGGTTAAAGAAGACGTAAACATGAAACGGGTAAAAGAAGAAAAGACGGGAATATAAAGAAGAGGCGGGAAAAATAGATGGAAAGGACGTCTAGGGTTAGGTGAAGATAAGGAAGCCGGCCCATAAGATAGAAGATCGGAACTCTATCTATGGAAAAAAGATAAAACGAATGAAAGAAAGATCCGGCGCAATGTGAAGCCGCAGGGGTGTCTGACCCTGCCGCGGGTGCGGCTTGCCACAGGAGCGGTACACTTCACCGTGGGGGCGGTGAAGGCGAAAGACTAGGGTATTACACTTGAAATCTAGCACACACTAAACATAATGTCAAGTCGACTAGCGGTTAGATATAACAAAAAACTGAGCATACCTCGATACTCCTTTTGTACGACACTCTTACTGTCACGCTAGGAAATAGCACAAAAAGCTTTACATTTATAAACTCGAACTAAATCCTAAACTACCTAGCGAAACCCGCAGTGTACGGATCGTTATGTAGAAAGGTAAGTATTCCGAGGTCGAACACAAAGACTAAGGTGAAATCGAGTCAAGCAATGATCAAAGATAGTGTGAATCTAGACTAAGATAAGATGAGGAATAAAGAAAATGGAAAACACAATGTTTTTGTTGGTTTTTGTGGTGATTAAACAAAGATCACAAGTCAAACAAGATGATAAACAACTAACAACTCAAGCTAGCAAACGAACAAGCAAACACAAAGCACAAGAATATGATCAAGAGAGAAAAGTAGATTTTAGAGGTCAAGATTTCCGGTTATGGCATTGGATTCAAGGTTCTAAAGATTCTAAGGATTAAGCTGCGGTGTTGGGAAAGAATGTTTCGCTAATGGAAGCAATTACCGGGTAGGTCTCTCACTTCACTAATCCCGCATCAAACTCCTATTACCGGGTAAGTCTCTAGGGGTTAGAGTAAGGAATTCCACACAAACTAGATACTACTTAAGGGTAACCCTCTCCTTACCGGGTAAGTCTCGGAATAGGGAAATCTCAAGCAATGATCCTAACACACTCAATCCAGTAGCGGCTTATGAGGCTCACTACTACCTAGCATTCATCATCTTAGGTATCTAAGATCGGGAATCATCGGGTAGATCTCTTCCCTCACTTAGGTTGGTAGCATTAGGTGATTCTAAGCTAAATTAGGCTTAATAAACACTAGGATTTAAATAACCAAGGACCCCAACATGCAGATTCATCAATTAAAGAGCAACAGAGAAGAAAATCGGGTGGATCATACAGAAAATCGGACAATCTAGATGAAGAACAGGTCGATTTTTGTCTATGAAATGGGTTTCATGCATACAAATCATCCTAAACTAACATATAAGTCCATCCTATCATCACCCAAGCCATAACCATCAATCCATCACTCTAAAATCACAAGAAACTAGCCAATAATATGCATATCAAGATCCGAAATCATCAAACAAGCATACATGGTGTTCATAGATGAATAATGAAAGATGAGTAAGCAAAATCAATAAATCTCAGCCAAATCCAAGTTATAGCAAGACTTACAAACTCTAAAATGAAGATGCAAAACGTTCTTAACAATCCTTGCAATTAGTTCTTCAATCCAAGTCTACAAAATCACTCAAAATCACTCTTAGAATGGTCTTCTTCTTCTTCCTTCAATCCTTGGGAGCTTTTCTTCTTCTCCAATCTTCCTCCAAGATGAATGAGCTGTCAATGAGAGTGTGGGAGAGGAGAGATCCTCAGCAACCACCTGAGGGACCACTTATATTCTCCACCAAGAGCAAGGACGGGCAAGAGATCGTGGGACACGTGGCTTTAGGCTGTCAAAGTCCTAAAAATCGACCCAGAGCAATAAATCGGCCGATTTAGCTGCTTGCTGGTCCGATTTTCTTCAGCAGAAACTTGTTATGCTTGTTTAGCCATGAGTTGATCCATTGCTTGCACCAATGGTGGTCTTTGTGTCCTTTGTTGATCCAATTATGCTCCTCAAAGGCTTTGGATGTGAACCATCATGAGGCTTGGCCCTCAAATGTATCGATTAACGTCCAATAGATCCCCGAATTACCTACAAAACCGATAAAAGGTAGTGTAGACGTCTTTTCTAGAAATGTGCGTGAATTTAGCGAAGACGTCATGAATCAATGTCAAAACTCGCACGAATGAATGAGAAATCTATCTAAGTGACTACCTAATCCTAAGTCATAAATCTTGTTATCAAAAATACCCCATACTTAAGGTTTGCTCGTCCCCGAGCAAATTCCCAACTATAGACTAAGAGATAACATGATTTATGTATGCAGAAAAATTGTCAAAATCTTTTGGAGTTGTGCTTCTAATATTGGATCACCTTCATAGTCATGTTTCATGGAAATGGACAAGCAATTATGCATCAAATAAATGAAAGCATGGAAAGACAATTACACTTAACTTGATAGCATGCAATGAAATGTAAAGATGAAGAAGTCAAGATGATCATGAGCATATCCAATCTAAATCACTTAGTCTTACACACATGCAAGTAGGTCATAAGGACTTGCGAAATAGAAGGCCAAGAAACGTTGTGATTAGGCGGGAATTTTCTAGGCTATGTGATGCTAATCCGGGAAAGGAACTAAACAACCACAACTTCAAATTTTCTTATCAACTTCCCTCAAGTGTATATTTTTCTTCATTTTCTTTTCTTTCTTTTATTTTTGAGACAATGGCATTGGTGTGCAAAAGCCGAAACCTTGGTGATTAGCCATTCTCGGGCTTTTTCTATTTTTCGAGATGCATCCACACCGGGCACACATACCAAAGCTCGTTAGAACTATCGGTTTATTTGACTTTGGCAAGGCACCAACACCCGATTATGTGAAGTGTACCGAGTTACTTGTCATTTAAACCAACGTCCCCAAACCTATATTTTTGTCTACACTTTCACAACAAATTCCATTCTATTCATGGCATTCTTTCATCAACACCTTCACCCCACACTTGCTTTTCACACACATCAACACACTAGCACGCTCCTATTCCCGGATGGGTCAAAAGAGGTCAATTTATATCAATTGAGGTGCTCAAACAACGTGATCAAGATGAGAAGTAGAGAAAGATGAATTGCCTCATTCATTCCTAGATGATGTGCAAGAACTAGCATGCGATTTCGATTTTCAATACTCAATTCAATCAAGGCAAACATTCATGATCACAAATCATTCATGGTTTCAAGAGAAGTACTTCAAGTCCACATATGCATCATCTATTCAACACATAAGGCTATCCATAGCCAATTCACAAGACAAGGTTCATCATTAGGGTCATATCCAAACCTTAGAAGCACTAAAAATTTTAAAATTTTCTGATTTTTTGGATTTTTGATTTATGTATGTACAATGCAAGATATAATGAAACATGTGACAATATTAAACTATCCTAGATGCTAATCATGCAAATGATTATGAAAACCCCACCCCATACTTAGAAACACATTGTCCCCAATGTGGAAGCTAAATAAAGAAGTGAAAGAGAGTCCTCACAATGTAAAATTGGTGATGCTTTGGTATTTCGGGTCACATTGAATGATGATGGTGGATGATCGATCAAGGATGGTAGAGAGCTCTTGATGTTCGTTATGATGTCGGAACTCGCGCTTGGCATCGCAAGCCGTCCAAGTTCCACGTCCGCTCCACCCATGCTTGATTGGAGATCATCACTTTCCCTTGTACAGAGGAAAAATCGCCCCATAGCCCAGGAAAATCGGCCGATTTATTGATGAACAGGCCGATTTTTCTGGGTGCTTTCCTCTTCGTCCATGTGCTTGGAACTTGTTCCTTCAACTGGTCCATGAGGCTTTCACATGACCTCCAACATCCCATAACTCATGATAATCAACAAGATCTAGCACCCAAAAATACAAAAGAAAAACAAAGCACACCAAGAGTGAGATTAAACAAAAGCAAGAAAAACACAAGGAAAAATATATACCAATGGGTTGCCTCCCATTAAGCGCTTCTTTAAGGTCATTAGCTTGACCAAATTCGGGAGCGTTTCAATCGAGGTGAAGCGGGGCAATCACTTCCACCGGGGCTTCCGGGATGTACTTCTTCAATCGATGCCCATTCACCTTGAAGTTACCACAATGATCTCCTCCTATCTCCACCGCTCCATGAGGAAAGACCTTCTTCACAACATAGGGCCCGGTCCATCTTGATTTGAGCTTTCCGGGAAAAAGCCGCAGCCTTGAGTTGAAGAGAAGGACAAGGTCTCCTTCACTCAACTCCTTTGGGATGATCCTCTTATCATGCCATCGCTTGGTTCTCTCCTTGTAAATCCGAGCATTCTCATATGCATCCAACCGGATCTCCTCAAGGGCGTTCATGTCTAGCAACCGCTTTTCTCCGGCCTCCTTGAGATCAAAATTTAGCCACCTTATAGCCCAATATGCTCGATGCTCCATCTCTACCGGAAGGTGGCAAGACTTCCCATAGACCAACTTGTAAGGAGTGGTGCCAATTGGTGTTTTGAAGGCGGTCCTATATGCCCACAAGGCATCATCGAGCTTCATAGCCCAATCTTTTCTCGTCCTTGATACCGTCTTCTCAAGAATGGCCTTGATCTCCCGGTTGGAGATCTCCACTTGGCCACTAGTTTGGGGATGGTAAGGTGTTGCCACCTTATGAGTCACCCCATACTTGGCCAAAAGTGCTCCAAAATTCCTATTGGTGAAGTGCTTCCCTCCATCGCTTATGACCACCCTAGGTGTTCCAAACCTAGGAAAGATCACTCGGTTGAAGAACCGCACCACGACTTTGGCGTCATTTGTAGGAGAGGCGATTGCCTCCACCCATCTCGAAACATAGTCAACCGCCAATAGGATGTAGAGGTTGCCACATGAAGAAGGGAATGGCCCCATGAAGTCCACACCCCACACATCAAATATTTCCACCTCTTGTATGTTGTTCAAGGGCATCTCATTTCTCCTTGAGATGTTGCCCGTCCTTTGGCAAGCATCACAAGCTACCACAAAGCCTTGCACGTCCTTGAACAAACTTGGCCAAAAGAAGCCCGATTGTAGCACTTTCGCACATGTCTTGTGTGCACTAGCATGCCCTCCACATGGTAAAGAGTGGCAATGCCGGATCACACTCTCCACCTCATCCTCCGGTATGCATCTCCTAAACATCCCATCCGGCCCTCTTTTGAACAAAAGTGGCTCGCTCCAATAGTAATGTCTCACATCCTTGAAGAACTTCTTCCTTTGGGCATATGTCAAACCGGGAGGCACTTCCTCACACACCAAGTAGTTCACAATGTCGGCGTACCATGGCTCACTTCCTCTAGACACTTGGAACAAGCATTCCTCCACCATTTGCAATTGCTCATCCCGGAATGAGTCATCAATCGGGACGTCATCTCTCTCAAGCTCTACCGGTGGGAGTCTACTAAGATGATCCGCCACGGAGTTCTCGGATCCCTTCTTGTCCCGGATTTCCAAGTCAAACTCTTGAAGAAGAAGGATCCACCGAATCAACCTAGGCTTGGCATCCTTCTTGGTAAGTAGATAACGGATCGCAGCATGATCCGTATAAACTATGACCTTCGCTCCAACAAGGTATGACCGAAACTTCTCAAAGGCATACACTACCGCTAGCAACTCTTTCTCGGTTGTGGCATAGTTAAGTTCGGCATCATCTAGCGTCTTGCTAGCATAATAAATAGCATGAGTTTTCCCATCTTTCCTTTGCCCCAAAACAGCCCCAACGGCTACATCGCTTGCATCACACATGATCTCAAACGGTAAACTCCAATCCGGAGGTTGCATGATAGGTGCGGAGATCAAGGCGTTCTTCAACCTACAAAAAGCTTCAAGGCAATCTTTGGAGAAGACAAAATCAACATCCTTCATTAGTAGGTTAGTGAGAGGCTTAGAAATTTTAGAGAAATCTTGAATGAACCTCCGGTAAAAACCGGCATGCCCTAAAAAGCTCCTTACCCCCTTCACCGAGGTAGGTGGTGACAACTTCTCTATCGTTTCAATTTTCGCTCTATCAACCTCAATGCCACGGTTAGACACCAAGTGTCCTAACACAATACCTTCACTTACCATGAAGTGGCATTTTTCCCAATTTAAGACAAGATTTGTCTCCTCACATCTTTGTAATACTAAGGACAAGTTAGCCAAGCAATCATCGAAAGAAGAACCATAAACAGAGAAATCATCCATGAACACTTCCATGATATTTTCTATGTATTCCGAAAAGATAGCCATCATACACCTTTGGAAGGTGGCGGGTGCATTACACAACCCAAATGGCATTCTCCTATATGCAAAAGTACCCCATAGACATGTAAAGGTTGTTTTCTCTTGGTCATCGGGGTGGATAGGGATTTGGAAGAATCCACTATAGCCATCTAAGTAACAAAAATGGGAATGTTGAGCTAATCTCTCTAGCATTTGGTCAATAAAGGGAAGGGGGAAGTGATCTTTCCTAGAGGCCATGTTCAACTTCCTATAATCAATACACATCCTCCATCCCGTAACCGTTCTAGTGGGGATTAGTTCATTGTTCTCATTGGTTACTACGGTCATCCCACCCTTCTTAGGTACTACATGAACGGGACTAACCCACTTACTATCCGAGATAGGGTAGATAATTCCCGCATCTAGCAACTTTATGATCTCCTTCTTAACTACCTCTTTCATTATAGGATTTAACCTTCTTTGATGTTCAATAGAGGGTTTATGATTATCTTCCATCATTATCCTATGCATGCACAAAGATGGTTTGATGCCAACAAGATCATCAATGGTGTATCCTATTGCTTTTCTATGCAGTTTCAATTCATTCAACAATCTATTAAGCTCATCATCATTCAAAGATGCATTCACAATCACCGGATAAGTAGAATTTGAACCAAGGAAAGCATACTTTAAATGAGAAGGAAGAGGTTTAAGATCAAGTTGAGGAGGACCTTTTTCGGTTGGAGATGATCCATATAATGTAGGTTGAGATGATTGCAAAGCCATGGAAGCCTCCTCGAAGTTCCTTGATGATTGCTCACACTCAAGTTGTTGATGCTGAAAAGACTCAGGAAAATCGACCCAGGAAGAAAAATCGGTCGATTTTTCTGAAGGGGGGTCGATATGAGTTTCTGTTTTGGCAAAACTGGCTGAAATTTCAGCATAAGTACAAAAATCGGCCGATTTTTGGCAGGCAGTCCGATTTTTCTGCCAGTTTCTCCCTTCTTCTAGCACTTCAAATCCCACACTTGGTAGCTCGTCCAATGCATTCAAGGACTTGATTACTTCATTGCTACTCTCCTCAACTCCTTCCTCCATCAAGCTTGAGCTAAGAACTCTCTCAAGTGGATCCTTGAGCAAGATTGAGCTCACAACCTCCCTAGACTCCTCTTCTTCTACTATGTTGAATACATCTTCATCAAGAGTTGGTCCTTTCATCATTGTGGACAGCTTGAACTTGATGTTTTCTTCTCCAATGTTGAAGGAGAGAGTCCCATTCTTGCAATCCACTAGACATCCGGAAGTAGCTAGGAAAGGTCTCCCCAAGATGATAGGAACCGGATAATCCGCCGGGATGTCTAAAACAACGAAGTCTATGGGCACATAGAACTTCCCTAATTGCACCGGGATGTCTTCCAAGATCCCAACCGGATGAGTGATTGAGCGGTCCGCCATGTAAAGAGTCATCTTGACCGGCTTTGGCTCTCCTAGCCCAACCTTGTTGCAAAGTGCAAGCGGGATGATGCTTACACTTGCCCCAAGATCACATAGGGCATCAAACTTCACTTCTCCTACTCCGATTGGCACACAAAAGGATCCCGGATCCCTTAGCTTGGGAGGCATCTCCTCCTTCATCGTTTGAATCAACTCCGAGGATCTCTTCGTCATTCTTATCTCCCCATACTCCTCCAACTTCCTCTTGTTGGAGAGTATTTTTTTTAAGAACTTGCCATATGCCGGCATCCCTAAAATAGCATCCATGAACGGAATGTTAATATGCAATTTAGACATAAGTTCAAGGAATTTACCAAAGTGATTGTCCAAGCGAGCTCTTGCTCGTGATTGAGGGAACGGTAGTGGTGGCTTGTATGGAGGCGGTGCCACACATCTTGGCTCTACATCCTTGCTCTTGCCTCCATCCCCTTGCAAAGTTTCTTCTTCATTCACCACTTGCTTCCCTTTAGCATTCTCCTTGGGCAAAGGATCCTTCATGCTTAACCCACTTCTTGTTGTAATAGCCAACACTTGGCCTCTTGGGTTTTCTTCGGTTCTTCCGGGAAGCTTTCCCGGATCTCTATGTGCTTCACCCGCCTTTTGGAAAACTTGTGCTTCCAACACTTTTTGAGCTTTGGAAATGGAAGTTACCGTGCTCTCAAGACCACTCAACCTTCCTAGCAATTGCTTAAACATCATTTCGGTCCTATCCTTTGGAGGTTGAGGGAATCCGGGTGGAGGTTCGTGTGAGGCTTTTGGTGGTGGAGTTGTGCTTGTAGGAGCGGGAGGGTTCAAGGCTCCATCCGGATTAGAGTAAGAAAACCCGGGATGGTTATGGTTGGGCCGGTAATTGTTGAATTGCCGGTTGTTGTTGAAGTTCCTTGGGCCTTGACAATTGTTGTAGTTGCCCCTTCCCATGTAGTTCACATCCTCCTCCTTGGAAGACAAGTTGGCTTGTGGAAGCACTTGAGGGGTTGCTTGACTCTTCAAAGTTGTAGCACACAACTCCCTCAAGGACTTTAGCTCGTTGTTGATGGCGTCGAGCTTGAAGTTGCTCATGGTGACCTCACTCACCTCATATGCTCCCGCCTTTCTCCCTTCACTCTTCCTATGGGAGTACTTCTCAATCACTAGAGCTTGCTTCTCCACAAACTCCCAAGCATCATCTACATGCTTCTCCATGAAAGTCCCACCGGAAAGGGATTGAAGCTTGAATTGGCTATCTTCATCAAGTCCTTTGAAGTAGATCTCCAATAGCTCAATTTTCGGTATGCCATGGTGTGGACAATCTAGGAGAAGGTCTTTGAATCTCTCCCAAGACTTGAACAAACTCTCTCTATCCTTCATCACGAAGGCATTGATCTTCCCTCTTAATTCGGTAGTCTTGGAAGGTGGGAAGAACTTAGTCAAAAACTCGGTTGTCATCTCCTCCCAAGTACCAACTCGCCCTTGCGGAATAGATTGATACCAAGCTAAGGCCTTGTCCTTAAGAGAGAAGGAGAAAGCCCTTAGCTTATGGTTGTTGCTCTCCAATCTCGGCGGTCTAAGAGTCTACATCAAAATCTCGTAGTTCATCAAATGTTGGTGAGGAGACTCTCCTTCCATCCCTCCAAATTGGTTATGCCGGATCATTTGTAGAACTTGAGGGCGGAGCTCGTAATCATGGGCTACGGGATCTCCTAAGTTCACACCCGGGCGGTGTGCTCTTTGTGCCGGATCCATACGTTGCCCCAACGTTTGTGGCTCATCCATAGCAATGGGCACAACCCTAACGTTCACCGCCGGCTGCGGTTGTGGTGGAGGTGGAGGAGGTTGTTGACGGTTAAGCTCCCTTTGCACAAGTGCTTGCCTAATCTCCTCAATCTCCCTCCTAGTTGCCTCTTGCCTCTCATTGGCAAGTCTCCTTTCTTCCTCCAAGAGCTCATCTCTTAGCCTAATTTGCTCTAAGGCTTCATCCAACTCAGCTTGGAGGTTCCTACCGGCCATCTCTTTCTCTTTTCGAATGCTCTTGGATCTAGATCTAAGGGTTTTCTCCGGTTCGGGATCGAATGGAGCTAAATCCTTGCCACGAGATCTTCGCATACACCTAAAGAGTAAGAGATTTCCTGAAAAGCAAAGACACACACCAAAGAGAGATCAAAAGCAACAAGAAAGATCTACACTACCAACATTCACAAATTAGACTCAATCTAGACCTAGTCCCCGGCAACGGCGCCAAAAACTTGTCACGCTAGGAAATAGCACAAAAAGCTTTACATTTATAAACTCGAACTAAATCCTAAACTACCTAGCGAAACCCGCAGTGTACGGATCGTTATGTAGAAAGGTAAGTATTCCGAGGTCGAACACAAAGACTAAGGTGAAATCGAGTCAAGCAATGATCAAAGATAGTGTGAATCTAGACTAAGATAAGATGAGGAATAAAGAAAATGGAAAACACAATGTTTTTGTTGGTTTTTGTGGTGATTAAACAAAGATCACAAGTCAAACAAGATGATAAACAACTAACAACTCAAGCTAGCAAACGAACAAGCAAACACAAAGCACAAGAATATGATCAAGAGAGAAAAGTAGATTTTAGAGGTCAAGATTTCCGGTTATGGCATTGGATTCAAGGTTCTAAAGATTCTAAGGATTAAGCTGCGGTGTTGGGAAAGAATGTTTCACTAATGGAAGCAATTACCGGGTAGGTCTCTCACTTCACTAATCCCGCATCAAACTCCTATTACCGGGTAAGTCTCTAGGGGTTAGAGTAAGGAATTCCACACAAACTAGATACTACTTAAGGGTAACCCTCTCCTTACCGGGTAAGTCTCGGAATAGGGAAATCTCAAGCAATGATCCTAACACACTCAATCCAGTAGCGGCTTATGAGGCTCACTACTACCTAGCATTCATCATCTTAGGTATCTAAGATCGGGAATCATCGGGTAGATCTCTTCCCTCACTTAGGTTGGTAGCATTAGGTGATTCTAAGCTAAATTGGGCTTAATAAACACTAGGATTTAAACAACCAAGGACCCCAACATGCAGATTCATCAATTAAAGAGCAACAGAGAAGAAAATCGGGTGGATCATACAGAAAATCGGACGATCTAGATGAAGAACAGGTCGATTTTTGTCTCTGAAATGGGTTTCGTGCATACAAATCATCCTAAACTAACATATAAGTCCATCCTATCATCACCCAAGCCATAACCATCAATCCATCACTCTAAAATCACAAGAAACTAGCCAATAATATGCATATCAAGATCCGAAATCATCAAACAAGCATACATGGTGTTCATAGATGAATAATGAAAGATGAGTAAGCAAAATCAATAAATCTCAGCCAAATCCAAGTTATAGCAAGACTTACAAACTCTAAAATGAAGATGCAAAACGTTCTTAACAATCCTTGCAATTAGTTCTTCAATCCAAGTCTACAAAATCACTCAAAATCACTCTTAGAATGGTCTTCTTCTTCTTCCTTCAATCCTTGGGAGCTTTTCTTCTTCTCCAATCTTCCTCCAAGATGAATGAGCTGTCAATGAGAGTGTGGGAGAGGAGAGATCCTCAGCAACCACCTGAGGGACCACTTATATTCTCCACCAAGAGCAAGGACGGGCAAGAGATCGTGGGACACGTGGCTTTAGGCTGTCAAAGTCCTAAAAATCGACCCAGAGCAATAAATCGGCCGATTTAGCTGCTTGCTGGTCCGATTTTCTTCAGCAGAAACTTGTTATGCTCGTTTAGCCATGAGTTGATCCATTGCTTGCACCAATGGTTGTCTTTGTGTCCTTTGTTGATCCAATTATGCTCCTCAAAGGCTTTGGATGTGAACCATCATGAGGCTTGGCCCTCAAATGTATCGATTAACGTCCAATAGATCCCCGAATTACCTACAAAACCGATAAAAGGTAGTGTAGACGTCTTTTCTAAAAATGTGCGTGAATTTAGCGAAGACGTCATGAATCAATGTCAAAACTCGCACGAATGAATGAGAAATCTATCTAAGTGACTACCTAATCCTAAGTCATAAATCTTGTTATCACTTACCATTCTTGTCTTGATCTAATGAAAGAGTAGAACTTGTTGGAGTTTTTGCTACCTTGGATTGATCCATTTTATATTTCTTGAGCAAATCCTTGGTATACTTGCTTTCGTTTAGAAAGATTCCTTTCTTAGCTTGAGTAACTTGAAGACCAAAAAGGAAATTAAACTCCCATTAAGCTCATTTCGAACTTTCTACACATAATATCTAAAAATTTATTGCATAGAGAATCGTTAGTAGCACCAAATAATATATCATCAACATAGATTTGTACTACTAATAAATCGTTGCATCTAGTTTTGACAAATAATGTTTTGTCAATCAAGCCTCTTTTAAATTCATTTTTAAGGAGATACTTGAACAATCTTTCATGTCAAGCTCGAGGAGATTGTTTAAGACCATAAAGAGTTGTAACACCCCGAATTCGCGGGACTTAGAGTGCCACATTGGGCTAGGATCTCACAATGGACCCTGACCCTAGCCTGACAACAAGTTCATTGGATCTTACAATAAGACACAGATAGATTAAAACCAAAATATATAAAACTGTATAAGATACTTCAAAAGGGTTTTACAACATCAAAGCCGAGTACAAAACAACATCAACAACATCATAACTGAACGCTAAGTAAGTCCTAAAGAACCTCATCCCTTCCCCCGTTAACACAAGGGTTTTGCACGGGGGTGATCATCACTCGTCCCCCCTTGTGTTACTGGCTTCCGGGCACCTCCTCCTACCCGCGGGCGTAGACAAGTGGTCACGACCCGTTATAATACACTTGGGTCATTTAAAGTAATAAATGGTCATCCTAGTCCGGTTTTAGGTTATAAATACACAACCATATGAACACACACAACCATTACAATCATGCAAATTCATAACTGGACGCTAAGTAAGTCCTATGGACTTACTTGTAACACGTCACAACTTCCTCTTGGGGAAGTAATCAACGCCTGCAATAGCAAGGCACACATCATCACATACTACAAAGGTTAGGAGACTCGTCTCCATAACCACAACCAACCTATGACCCTAATCTAAACCTCGAGATCATAACATGCTCACAAATGCCTAAGGCATATCCTAAACATAAACATAAGTGCCTAAGGCACATATCAATTATACAACTCATCAAGCTCATCCTAACCATGCTAGCCTAGCCATCAACTAAAGCCAAGGCCAAAGGAAAGGGAAGAAGGAATCATACCAACTAGGTATGCCTTGCACGCACTAGCGGAAACAAGAGACGCAAGGGCTGAACCAGTGAGGCGCAGGGCCGGATGGCTCAGGGCGCAGGGGCGGCTCACAGACAGGCGCAGGGGCGGCCTGACTCAGGCGCATGTGCGACTGGACAGTTGTGAGCTGATCCCGGCTTCTCTTCGATCCTTCTCTCGACTCTCTTCACTTCTCCACCACACAACATCATACCACATACATATACACACATGTATGAACATCAAAACGTCCAGGAAAGATCCACACAAGCTCATGCTTGTGAATCCTAGCTAAAGAAGAGAGAAAGAAGCAAGAAAAGAATGAAAGAAAGGAAGGAGAGTTGGCTTACCACAACCAGAACCCTAAGTAGCAAAGAAGAACAACACCAATATCACCCTACAACACCTCAACACATCAGCAACAACACTCAGCATCATTCAAGGTCAAAGCCACACAAATCCCTCTCAAAACTCACACACAAGATCAAGGAAAGATCAAAAGAAGATCAAGGAAGAGGAGAGGAAGAAAAGAGTGTACATAAGGAAATGGAGCTGAAGAAGATGAGGAAACCCTCATCCAGAAGCAATGGGAGGCTTATATAGGAAGCCATCCGCAAAGCACGGGTCAAAGGTCAATGAAACCGGTTGCAGCCACACAAAGCTGCAGACGCGGACCTTGTGAGGCGCATGGGTGGCCAGCCGCTGGTGCGGCCCTCTAGGTCCGCAGGGGCGGCTGTCTGGGCCATCTCGACTCAGGATAGACTCCTAATCTAAGGCTCTTACATCACACTACCCTAAAAACAAGTTTCGTCCCGAAACTTGCATGATACTAAATCCTCTCGGGCCCATAAGCCGAGGTATAACTCTCCTCTCAGAAGCCTCATATCATCACCTATAATATTCTATATCCTTAATAACATATCATCGAGGAATCATCACTGTAGCAACACCATCATAAACCCTAAACAAGGCCTAGAGGAAAATCATCTCTAGCCAGAAACTAACAACATCACACTGGCGTGGAGGAAAGCCATCTCCAGCCAAAACGTACACATAACACAACTACGTGGAGGAAAACCGTCTCCACTCATACTATGTCCGTCAATGATAGCATGGAGGAAAGATCCATCCACAGCTAATCCTAAAGACATACACACCATAGCATGGAGGAAAGAACCATCTCCAGCTATACCTAACTCGTGCTAGTAAACAATATCTAAAAGATCATATGAACATATCGCAGCTAGCATAAAAAGCACATCATGTCACATAAACACATAGCATAACATACACTCACCAAGATGGCACTAAGATCTACTCGTTGATCTTACAGGTGCATCTATCTCGGCATAAAACTCTGGATACTATCCTCAGTCTCCTATGTAGCCTCATCAGGTCCTCGTCTAGACCACTATATCCTCAGTATAGGAATGTCCTTCGAACGCATGAGTCTCACACCTCGTTCTAGGACTGCAATAGGGTGCTCTACAAAGGTATGGTTCGGCTCAACCACCAAATCATCATAACTCACAATGTGTCTCAGATCTGGTATGTGCTCCCTCAACTGAGACACGTGAAACACAGGGTGAACACCCTCTAACCTCAAAGGCAATGCTAATCTGTAGGCTGCCCTCCCGACTCTATCCAGTATCTCAAAAGGACCGACATATCAGAGACTCAACTTTCCCTTTATGCCAAAACGTCTGACGCCCCGCGTCGGAGATACTCTCACCAAACATGAGCTCCTACCGTGAACTATAGAGGTCGACGCCTCTTGTGTGCATATGACTTATGGCGACTTTGTGTAGCCATCATCCTCTCTCTGATAATCGCTACTCGAGCCATATCATCCTGAATCTGCTCCGGCTCTATACCACTGATGCTGCTAGGCTCATCCCAGCATAATGGTGTACGACATCTACGTCCATACAGTACCTCATAAGGAGCCATCCCAATGGATACATGCCAGCTGTTGTATGAGAACTCAACTATTGGGAGGTAATCTGACCATCCTTGTCCCCAATCCAACACACAAGCTCGCATCATATCCTCAAGGGCCCATGGTCCTCTTTAACTGACCATCAGTATGGGGGTGAAACGCAGCCGTGAAGTGTAGGTTCTTCCCCAAAGCAGTCTGAATTTTCTGTCAGAACCTCGAGGTAAAACGTCCATCTCGATCAAAGACGATCGTCCTCGGTACGCCATGGAGTCTCACTATCTGTCTTGTGTACTCCTTAGCTAATCTGCTCACTAGCCACGTCTCTTTGATAGGAATGAAACGTGTCATCTTCGTCAGTCTATCAACAACCACCCACATAGCATCAAAGCTCCTACTGAGCCTCAGTCCGGTCACAAAGTCCATGGAGACATCCTCCCACTTCCACCGCGGTACCGGCAGTGGATGAAGCTCACCTCCAGGTCTAAAATGCTCTATCTTGACCTGCTAATAGGTCGCGCACTGAGCCACAAATCTGGCTACATTGGGCTTCAGCCCTCCCCACCAATATAATCATCTCACATCATGGTACATCTTACTCGTACCTGGATGTACTGAATAAGGTGTACAATGATCCTCCTATAAGATCCTCTATCTCAGCTCCGCATCAGCGGGTCCACAGATGCGATCGCGGCGTCTCATAACTCCATCAAATCCAATGGAGAACTGCGGTGCCTCTCCACGAGACATCCTCTCTCTGATCCTCATCAAGGTCGGGCAAGTCCCCTGCTTTCGTTGGATCTCATCCAACAGACCAGGCTGAACCTCTAATGCAAACCACTAGGCATCCTCATCAGGAAACTGAATGTCCATCTCTAGCCAAGCTAGATCCCTCTAAAGCTAAGGTTGTACTGTCAATCTGACAATCGCCTTCTCTCGAGGCGTCTTCCTGCTCAAGGCGTCGGTGACAACATTCGCCTTCCCTGGATGATATAAAATCTCAAGGTCAAAGTCCTTGATCAACTCAAGCCATCGACGATGGCGGTTATTCAATTCCCGCTGCGTGAAAATGTATTTCAGACTCTTATGATCTGTGAAGATCTGACATGTGGCATCATACATGTAATGTCTCCAGATCTTCAAAGCATGAACTACCGCTGCCAACTCTAGATCATGAGTCGGGTATTTCTCCTCATACGTCATCAGTTGTCGAGATGCATATGCAATCACTTTGCCCCTCTGCATCAATACACATCCCAAGCCGAGCTTGGATGCATCACTGTAGACCACAAAATCCTCAAAACCCTCTGGTTGTGCTAAGACATGAGCAGAAGTCAAATGCCTCTTTAACTCCTCAAAACTCTGGGCACATTGATCAGTCCATACAAATCTGGTAGTCTTCCTTAGAAGACTCGTAAGTGGGCGAGCAATCACAGAAAATCCCTCCACAAAGCGTCGATAATAGCCGGCTAAGCCAAGAAAGCTACGCACTTCCTTGACGTTCGTCAGTGTCGTCCATGTAGCAACAGACTCGATCTTCGCCGGATCAACCATGATTCCACTGGCGGAGACAATATGGCTTAAAAAGGCTACCTTTGACATCCAGAACTCACACTTAGAGAGCTTGACATACATCTTTCTATCCCTCAAAATATGCAAAACCGTCCTCAGATGACCGGCATTCTCCTCTCTGCTACGAGAGTACACCAAAATGTCATCAATGAAGACCACCACAAACTGATCGAGGAAGTCGATGAAGATACTATTCATCAACTCCATGAAGACAGATGGGGCATTTGTCAGCCCAAATGGCATCACTATAAACTCGTAGTGTCCATAACGGGTACGAAATACCGTCCTATGCAGGTCCTGCTCTCTCACCCTCAGCTGGTGATATCTTGAGCGTAAGTCAATCCGGGAGAACACTGTCGCTCCTTGAAGCTGATCAAGCAGATCATCAATACGTGGCAGTGGATACTTGTTCTTGATGGTCACCTTGTTCAGCTCTCTGTAATCGATACATAGTATCAACGATCCGTCCTTCTTCCGCACGAACAGGACAGGTGCTCCCCACGGGTATACGCTAGGGCGGATAAAGCCCTTCTCAACCAACTCCTAGAGTTGCTTCTTCAACTCCAACATCTCGACAAGCGCGATACGATATGGGGCCTTCGAGATCGGTCTCATTCCAGGCTCCAACTCGATGCCGAAGTCCACACTCCTCTGAGGCGGCAAACTAGACGTCTCTGCAAACACGTTTGTAAACTCGCAGACTACTGGAATCTCCTCCAATGTTGGGCTATCTCCCTCCTTCATGGCATAACACCAGAAGGCATCACATCCCTGTGCTATCAGCCTCGTTGCTCGTATAGCACTGATGACATATCCCGTCTTCCCAAGGTCCCAACCTCGGAAGACCTCTATCGGACCTATGTCGGTAGAGATTGTAACAACTCTCTTACCTAAATATAACACCGCACGGTGTCTACGCATCCAATCCATACCTAATATGACTTCTTCATGCATCAATGGCATGACTAAGAAGTCAACAAGCAACACACGAGTCTCTAAACGAAGGGGACAACTACGTATCTCACGGGTACTTCTGACCCTGCTACCATCAGGTAACCCTATAGTAAAGGGTGTCCCCTCTATAGTAGCTAAACTCAAATGCCCAACACATACATCAGAAATAAAGATCTTGAAGATGATTGAGGCTCAGTTCCTTGACTTGATTCAGGTACCGTTGGAGTTTTTCCCTTGTTTCCGATGTCAAGGCCTTGAAGTTGGGTTTTAAGGATTTGAAATTGATTTTCAATAGTGTTAATGTTTGTCATTTCAAGATCTTTAAGATACGTTTTAAGGTCTTGAGGTTTTTCTCCAGTATCCTGAATTTTTTCTTGCATGTTCTTATCTTGAGCCTTAGGGTCTTCTTATCCATCAGAATTTTGATCTTCATGTTGATTCAGATTAATATATGTAAGCTATCACTCAAAATACCATCATTGCTTTCGTCAAAAATAACATGAATACTTTCCTCTACAATTTTAGTACGTTTATTTCAAACCCGATAAGCTTTACTAATTGAAGTATATCCCATAAAGGTAGCTTCATTACTACGCGCATTAAATTTTCCAAGGTTGTCTTTTCCATTGTTATGGACAAAGCACGTACATCCAAAGGGTTTAAAATAGGAAATAATAGGTTTTCATCCTTTAAAGAGTTCATAAGGAGTCTTTTTCAAAATAGGGCGTATTAAGCATCTATTTGTGATGTAATTAGTTGTGTTAATAACTTCAGCCCAAAACCTTTTTGGCAAACTATTTTCTAAGAGCATAGCCCTAGGCATGCCCTTACGTTCTACAACCTCGTTTTGTTGAGGTATAGGAGTTGAAAAGCTGTGTAAAATACCATATTTTGCACAAAACAAATCAAATTTAAGTTGGTCAAATTTTCTACCATGATCACTTCGAATAGAAACAATAGGTAGGTTTTCAAGGTTTGCAACTCCTTACAAAGTTTTGAAAACTCATACAAAGCTTCCGATTTTTTCCGTAAGAATGAGATCCATGTAAAACGAGAAAAAACATCCACAATGATAAGGATGTATTGTTTTCCCTTGTGAGATTTGACACGCATTGGACCACATAAATTCATATGTAAAAGTTCAATAGGTCGAGAAGAGCTTACAACCTTCTTTGGTTTGAATGAACCTCTTGTTTGTTTACCTTGTGTACAAGTCTTACATAGTTCATTAACCTTGAAGTTTAGGTTTTGTAATCCACGTACCAAATCCTTTTAAATAAGTTTCTTCATTGTATGCATGCTTACGTGACCAAGTCGTCTATGCCAAAGCCTTGGATCATCCGTCAAGGCCTTGAGACACGTTAGTCTTGTTCTTGAAACTTGGTCAGTGCTCATAGAATATACATTGTTGCATCAAGGAGAAGTAAGCACGACATCACCAGATAATTTATTTTAAAATTCACATTTTTTTGAATCAAAGATCACTTTGTTACCTTTGTCACAAATTTGAGAGATGTTGAGCAGATTATATTTTATGCTCCTTAACCTTGGGTGATATTTTGGTCCATACTCAAGTTCAATCATGTTTGGTGGTCTAGCACCTTTAGGAACCCAGATTTACTTAACCTGATTACTTAGACATAGAGGGTAAGTGTTTTCTATGATGAAGGGATCATTTCTTTTATATGGACAGGTTGATTTCATATGTCCTTTTTTACAACAATAGAAACATGTGGGTGTACGTGAACTTCCTTTAGCTTTAACAAAAGTGGTAATTGTTTTTCTTGGAAAATTCTTGTTATAACCAATACCACTCTTGTTAAGTGAGGATTGTTGTTCACTAATCCTTCTTTCGAGATTAGCTATCGAACGAGTGAATTAAATAAGTGCAGCCTTCTGATCTCTACACGTCACGGTTAGATCAATCTTGTCTTTCTCTAGATTAGTATAATCTTAAAGTAGAGAAGAGAGATTTTCCTTAAGAATCGCATTTTCCGATTCCAAGGCCTTGATATTGTCATCAAAGTCTAAATTTTCAATGTTGAGATTTTCAACTTCCAAAGACAAATTACTTACTCGTTTCTCTTGTTTGATTAGCCTTTCTCTTAAGATACTTATCCTAGCTCTATGTTCTTTATCACTTATGATAATATCCTTAAGGAAGTTGGAAAGCTCTTGATTAAATTGAGACATTAGGGTTCTTACCACTCCTTCGATGTAGAAGTTAGGATCCTCTTCATGGTCAACCATTAATCATAAGTTTGATTGATCATTTTCATCATCTGACTCATTTGTCATGATGTTACCATAACCTTCTTCTTTCGATCATTCTTCCTAAAATTGTACCTCTTCTTTTGTGGGCAATCCTTTACAAGATGATCTACTTTACCGCATTCAAAACAAGTCAATACTTTAATTCTCTTATTAGGGATGTAAAACTTACCTTTGGGTCTTGATGATCGTGAATATTCTTTGTTTGCAAATTGCTTCTTCAATTGAAGAATTCTTGCAAGACCTCTTGAAATCAAGGCGAATGGATCTTCCTCCTTATCATCACTCTCTTCATCATCCGATGAAATGTTATCCTTCTTGGATCTTTAGGCAAGGTTCTTTGTATTTGACGATGGCTCTCCATCTTCTTCACCAAGAACCATTTCATGGGTGATTAGTTTTCCAAGTAGGTAATCGAGAGGTAATGTTGTGAGATTCTGAGCTTCTTCGACGGCAGTCACTTTTGGTCCCCACTTAGCTTTGGGCAGACTTCTTAGGACTTTTCTTACTTTTTCTTCATTCGTGAAGACCTTTCCAAGTGAATCGAGATTATTCACAATCTCAGTGAAAAATATTGTGAACATACCTTTAACTGTCTCATTTGAAGTCATCTTAAATTCATATTGCTTGAGGAAGATGCTTATTTTTGTCTCCTTGACTTGACTTGTTCATTCATACGTAACTATTATCTTGTCCCATATATCCTTTGCACTCTTGCATGATAAGACACGATTGAATTCATTAGTATCTAATCCACAATAGATCAAGTTCATGGCCTTGTAGTTCTTTGACACACTATCCAAGTCCATTTGAGTGAAGTCAACTTCCTTCTTTTCAACTTAGACCCCTTCAACCGTGGTGGTTGGGATTTTTGGACCAGTTTGAATAATGCTCCATAGTTCCATGTCCTGATCAATGGTAAATATTTGCATTAGTGCTCTCCAATGGGAAAAGTTTTTACCGCAGAAGAGGGGTGGTTGAGATGTGGATCTTCCTTGAGCGAATCCTCCATCACCTACAAAGTTCATGATTAGTCTCACTTATGGTTAAATCAATATATGTTAGTCTAGCTCTGATACCAATTGAAGAACCGATTAGGGGAATAATAAGAATATAAATACTCTAGAAGGGGGTTGAATAGTGCATGAGAACTTTTCACGATATTGTATATTAAGGATTTGAAACTAATCTCAAGGCCTTGAAGTCGATCTCTGCGCTTAGTGACAAAACTTGTTTCTCAAGGCTTTGAAGTGGATCTCAAGGCCTTGACTTTGAAACCTGCAGAAAGTTGTTAGTCACAATAAAACGCAATATTAAGTGTGGAATGTAAAAGATCGACACAACGATATGTTTACGAAATTCGGCCCTAACAACCTACTCTCCGCCTAGGGTTTCCGACCCTAGGATTCTAACTATCTATTATCTGCTTGTTTTGAGTCCTATATACAACCTAGAAGAACATCCTGTAACACCCCAAGTTCTGGGAACTCGAAGGGTTACGGGATAGGACCTCACAATGGGTCCCGACCCTTAGAGTAGCAAACGACATAACAGATCTTACAACAAGGCACAGACAAATGAAAAACCAAAATTGTTTATAAAACCAAAGGTAACAACAAGGGAAGCGTCAAAGACTCATAGCCGGGTTCAAACAAAGGGAAAGACAACAACAAAAATATAAAATCGATCCCGTCCTATAATGTATGGGAACCCCGGCTGACCACACCGTCACAATCACTCAGCAACACCTATATCCTACAAGGCATCTACAACATTGGTATAAACTATTAGCTAACATCCTAGATATCAGAATGACTGTAAAGGCACAAACACACATAAGGTAAAGTAAAACACATAAACATCTTCACACTCAGCCGCTTATTATCTTTCATTAAGGTTAAACCCTTTACTAATTCAACTTATGGTTGTTACACGAGAATCACTACGATCTCGCCTCTGTCCCCTTTCACCAACAGGAATAGAACGTATGCATCCTTCTGTCACCTGTTGGATGGTTGCAAAAACACCTCCCAATTTCACCATTCAGAATTGGACAAGCCCTAACCGCCCAGTTATAATACACTAGAGCCAATTACGGTTATAACAAGGTCAATCATATTCTGTTTATCAGTTATACTATAATCAAAAACACAACAAGCCAAAACAATCAATCTAATATACGGAATGCAACTAAGCAAGTTCAAGGGACTTACCTCACTCGAAGGTAACATGAATGGTCAACGAACAACTCAGTTTCCCTCATGAAAGAAAGACGGAAAGCCTTCTCAACAAGGCATAACGAATTAGGAACAAAATGATTGCTAGAAGTCTATAACTTCTAGTCTCAATAATCTCTAAGAGATGTCCACAAGCTAAGGTCTCAACCGTAGTCTTACAGATCAAGAAGGATCAACAACCACAACATAAGCCAAGGAAAGGAACGAAGAAAGCAAGGAAGGAAGCAGCTCACCAAAGACGGGAACACTGCAGACAAAACCGCAAGGGAAGCTGGACAACGCGCAGGGGAAGCTGGACAGCGCACGGGGGCGGCGCTGGGCAGATCCGCGGGGGCGGCTCTATGCAGGCGCGGGGAGGTTATGGCTCAAAAGGTGGCGTCGGACTTCTTTCTGACATCAACTCTCAGCAAAAGGCACCAAGGCATGAATCCTTGATCCAAACACGTCAAGACTTAACCAAGGGAGCCTGAGAACTAGTTGTTACCGCAGGAGCGGCTTAACAGCGCGCGGGGGCGGCACTGGGCAGATACGCGATCTGAGGCAACACCGCAGGGGCGGTTTGTCCTTGCCGTAGAGGCGGCTCACTATCACCGCGGGGGTGGTGACAACCATAACTAATTGTTACACCTCCCTTCTTCTCTTAATGTAGCCTCAATGCTATGATCTAGTCAACTCCTATTCTAGCAATAATAGCCTAGTTACTTCGTAGAGTAACACACTCGAGTATAACACTATAATGATATTATGATGACGTGATTTATGACGTTAGTTTAGGCATTCATTTAGATAGTTTTTCCCGTTATTCATGCATAGTTTGGCATTAGTTCATGACGTTTACGCTTAATTCATGCATATTATCAAAATAGACGTCTACACGAACTCTTGTCGGTTTTGTAGGTATTTTGGGGAGCTTTTGGAGCTTAATCGATACATTCGAGGATCATTCCTCGTGATGGCACACTTCCGGACTCATTACGGAGCAAGCTAGGAGCAAAGGAGAACACATAGGACTTTGTTGGTGCATGCCTTGCACCAACTCATGGCTTAATGATCAAAGGGGAGTTGTTCATGCAATTCCACGCCCCAGAGGCCAGAACCACACCCGTGGTTTTGGCCGTGGTTTTCTCTGGACAACTGTGACAGCTATCCCATGATTTCCTTACCCGACCCTTGCTCTTGGTGGAGAATATAAGTGGTTCTGCAGGTTGTTGTTAGGGGATTCTCCTACATCCTCTCACACATTATCACTATCCACATTGGGAATCCTTGGAGAAGAAGACAAACACTCTCATTTTAGAGGAAGAACAACACACAAAGATAGAGGTTTAGAGTGAACTTTTGAGTGATTTTTGAGTGATTTTTGTTGAGAAGATTTGAAGACATTGTAAGGAACATTTTAGAGTTGTGTTTGAAGAGTTGTAAGTCTTGTTTCATCTTATATTAAGCTAAGACTACTTGTTTCTTTTCATTTTCATTTCATTTACTTGCTATGGAAGCCATGAATGTTTGCTTGTTGAATTTGAATCTTAAAATGCATGTTGTTGGCTAAATAGTTGTGATTCTAGGGTTATGGAATGATGGTTATGGCTTGAACTATGATAGAATAGACTTGAATGTACTATTGGATGGTTGCTTGTTCGAATCTTGACCCTGATGAAAACCACGGTCTGTTCTTGCAGAATCTCGACCGTGGTTTTGTATGATCAGCCCGTGGTTTTCTCTGTTGTGCTTGTATTGATGAATCTGAATGTTAGGATGTTAGATTGTTGAAATCCTAGTGTTTGTTAAGGTTAATCTAGCCTAGGGTGACCTAATGCTAGCAAACTAAGTGAGGGAAGAGACTTACCCGGTAATTCTCGATCTTAGATACCAAAGATGATGAACTCTAGGTAGTAGTGAGCCTCACAAGCCGCTATTGGACTGAGTGTGCTAGGATTGATGCTTAGGACTTGCCTTCCAGAGAGTTACCCGGTAAGGAGAGGTTTGACCCCTAGATAGCAATCCGGTTTGGCAGAATTCTCAACCTTAGGGTCCTAGAGACTTACCCGGTAATAGGACCTTAGGTGCGGGATTAGTGGACCATGAGACCTACCCGGTGATTGATCCCCATTTGAGAAACACCCTTTCTCAACATACCGTAGCTTGTCCAAGGTTGATTATAAGCTTGAGTCCAATGCCATAACCGGAAGTCCTAACCCCTAGAATCCGTTTTTCTCTCTTTGATCATATATCTTGTGTTTGTGTTACTTGTTTGTTTTGCTAGCTTGAGTTGTTAGTTTGATTTATAACATTGCATGATTTGTGATCTTTGCTTGATCACCAAAAAAACCAAACCCAAAAATATCATGATTTTAATTTCTTTATTTCCTTCTCTTTTCTTAGACTAGATTTGCACTATCCATGATCACTTATTTGAATTAATTTCACCTTAGTCTTCGTGTTCGACCTCGGAATACTATCCTTGCTACAAAACGACCCATACACTGTGGGTTCGCTAGGAGTTAGGAAATTATATCGAGTTATAAATTGTAAGACTTGTGTGCTATACATTTCTAGCGTGACAATATACGAATGTAGCTCTTGTGTTTATCTCACTCTAACGAATAATCCTAAGGAATCTTAAAGAGGAAGATAAACTTTTGGATTGATGAATATGTTCTTGTATGATCGCTGTAAGGCTTGGTTACTTTCACTTGTAAGCTCTTGTCTTCATCTTCAATTGATGTCTTCATTTATTGTCTTCTATGGAGATCTTCTTCTAGCCGTGTGTTGCAGCCGTTGTAACGTCTTTTTTCCTTCATAGAATCTGAATGTTTGTTTGAGGGAGATCTTCTCACGTTGTTTGAGAAGTAGCCATTGCAACTAAGATCTTCAACTTGCCGAGATCTTCTCTTCAACAAACTTTTGTAGCCGTTTGAGATCTTCTTATCCGTTTGAAGTCTTTGACCGAAATCTTCTTATAAGATCTTCTCTTCAACTGATCTCAAGATCTTCTCCTAAGATTTTCTCTTCCATCGTCAGCCGAGATCTTCTCTTTAAATCTTCATCCGAGATCTTCTTGGTTGATTGGTTGGTTGGTTTGTTAGCTGTTGAAGATCTTCTCCTAGATCTTTTCCTTTGGTTGTACACGTCTATTGTTTGTAATAAATCTCTTTAGCCGAGATCTTCCCTTGTAATGTTATCCAAGGCCTACACACATTTTAATAAACAAACCAAGACAAGCAATCTAGAAATATAATCTATATTTGTGAGTTTATAAAACCATATTTATATGTTATGTCTTCCATCATTTAAATAAAATAATTCATATCAAAGGTGGAGTTATCAAATGAAAACCACCTTGGGAGACAAATAAGATCATATCTGATATTTCCACCATGGTTTCTAGTTTTGAGAAATGCAATACTCATCATATTTTCAGAAAAACCATCATTGTGGCGGACAGACTTGCAATGCATGGACACACTTCGTCGGGATCAGACAAGGGATTACCGAATGATTGATGTTGAAGACCACATCCGTCTGGATGCATTATGAAGATTGGTTTCTAGAAGATGAATTTCCCAACTACATAGCTTTCTATAAAAAAAAGAGAACTATTCACGGGATTTTTTTTTAAATTTATTAAACGTAAATTTATGATTAAATGTGAAAACACGAGACATAATTTGGTATCACGATACTTGCCAATATAGTTTGATAATATGATTTTAGGCTTATTTTTTAGATTGCATGCCAAGCTGTTTCATCAACATTGCCACATGTAGAGCATGTTGACGGAGTCTTATTGACAACAATGGGCAAACATATAAATAGTTGAGGTAGTGAAAGTTCAAAGTTGCTTATCCTCCACCACAGGAAGGTGGGTATTGATAGGTATGAAAACGATCACAGTGAGTATTTGTAGCATGAACAATGATCGCAGAATAGGGATATTCCGTGAAATCAACTTTTCCTTCCAGCCCTCAACCTTCTTACATATCCTTTCCTTAAGGAAAGTGAAAACTGATGTTTTAGAACGAGCTACTTGGTTTGTTGGGGGACTAATCTCATGTCAAGGCCAGCAGCAATTGTAGCACACATGGCTTCACTAAAGTTCCTACTAATTAAAGCTCACTCTTTTGTTAGTTAATTTTCTGACGGGAAGCTCTTTCATATTGACTGAGAAGATCATTGATAGTAGAGCTTTTAGTGAGGTTGATATCACAAACAATAGGCTATCATCTACGATGAACAAAACACTATGAATATGTTTATGGATAAGAGCGCGAGAGATTAAGAAGATAATCCCTCAACCCCAAGAATAAAGAGACTCAGTAATAGGGGTCCCCTTGACGCAAGTTACTCATCTTTCATTCAGTCAGACCATATATCTTAAAAGAGTAAGTTGCTCCTCTAACATAAGTCATTACTCTTGCAACCTAGGGAGAAACGGAACCCAACCAAAGCAACAAAAGTTCGAAACAATCCGACTCTTAACTATGAAAGGCCTTGTTCATGTCCAATTTCAGAGTTGTAACCCCCTTTATTTCCTGCCGTTTTAACTTCCATTTAATGATAATATCCGTTGCAACCAGTGGATTATCAACCATTGATTTTCCAAATATGAGAGTAGTTTGAGACAACGATACAACTGAGTTGAGGTGGTGCTCGAAGGGATTGACGAGGTCCTTAGAGACAAAGCTTGTATAAGACCGTGTAGTATGAAACCATACAAATCACCCATTTTTTATATCACACAAAATTATTGTTATTCACGGATGTTCTATAACAACTATATGAAAAGGTTAGAACATTGTAATGTATGACCTTCTTATATCCTTTTGAAATCTGTGAAGCATAAATTCGAAATAAGAAGTCAAAAATGGGCCTTGAAATGAAAGGAGGATTTGAAGTACGATTTTACTGCACATGCAGTGACTCACTTTCTGAGTTTCAAAAAGCATATAAATATTTATTTCCAAAACGTGTATTCTTTGGTGAACCCGACGCCTTCTTAAAGCAAAACGTTTTATATTTCTTTTTATTTCATATATTTTAAGAAAAGTACTAAATTTATATCTACTATCTGAATAGGGTTTTGATGCCGGTTGAAAACTAAGGTGTGGTCATACCAAAATTATTATATATGACACATGTTTTAACAAAATACTAAGAAAAAAATAGGGTGGTTTTAGTAAGTACAGACCAAAAAAAACTATAATGGGGTGTAAAATATGCACTTATTTAATAAATAATTAAAAAAGCATTTGAGTTATATTATGTTTATTAACAATTTTAGAAAAGGGAGAAAAAAAACATATACTCAATTTTATGTACCCGAGTTCACTGACATACCCAACTTAATTCACGTACGCAACTTTTATTAAGTTACCTCATATAGTTTTATTTTATCCCTTTGATTACTCTCTGTATATACCTTACTTCCTTGAAGAATGGATATTATATCCGTCTATACTTTATATTAGTTTAGCAATTCCTCTTATATATGTAGTGTACTGCACCGTTGAATATACACAGATACAATTCTGCATTCTATTTTGTTCTTTCTTGGTATCACACATCTACGATCTTTTTCTCTAAACACATATTCTAGGTCTCGATCATGGCGCCTACAATGGCTATTGATTCTACGAGTCCCTTCTATCTTCACCCTTCAGATCACCCGGGTATTTCTATCTGCTCGGTGATTCTCAAAGGGGATAATTATATGGATTGGCAACGCCACATGCTAAATGTTTTCCGAGCAAAGCGTAAGCATGGCTTCGTCAACGGCACCATCACCGAACCGGAGGCAACATCTCCGAATCACGCACACTGGATTACCGTCAACTCAATGCTAATTGGTTGGATAAATCAAACCATTGATTCATCCCTCCGCCCTACTCTCACATCCTTTGAATTGGCGAAAGATCTCTGGGATGATCTTGAGCATCAATTCTCTATGGGTAATGGACCACGTATCCTTAAGCTCCGCTCTGACATCGGGCTCTGCAAACAAAATGGGCAATCCATTGTTCTATATTATGGCCGCCTGCGCCGTCTTTGGGATGAACTTGCAACCTCCTTGCCTTCTAAAGCTAAGATATGTGCACCATGTGCAAAGATCCTTAACAATGAAAGGGACATTGAACGCATTCATCAGGTTTTACTTGGGCTGGATGACTCTTTTTCTAATCTCAAGTCATTTGTTATTGCAAAAGACCCATCACCCACAATCAACAAGGTATTTGCTTTAGTAGTACAGGAAGAATGTTCTATTCTTAGCACAAAGGATCATGAACAACGTCAGCCTGAATCCATGGCGTTTTCTATTCGGTCCCAAAATCGACAACCTGCTTCTGAAAAGGTAGACAAATCCCATCTTTTGTTCTCTCATTGTAATCGTCCAGGACATTCAAAAACATCGTGCTTCAAGATCATCGGCTATCCAACATGGTGGAATAACGGGAAGGGGGTGGCCGATCCAGTCACTGGAAGTCGTCCAAAGCAGTCCCAACCACCGACATATGTTCATCCCCGCGAAGGCACCAGTAACACTACTCAAATCTCACACACAAACTCTGTCGCAAGATCATTGTCGTTGAACAATAATGATACATTGGCCCTTGGATCTGCGGTATCTGACGAACAATGGAACATCTTGTTTGATAAGTTCAAAACTTTCCACATGACAAATTCGGATACTCAATCAGGTATTATTCCATTAACTTGGATACTCGACACGGGTGCATCATTCCACATGACAGGTGATCCTAATCTTTTAACAAAAATTAAAAATGTCTCTCCACATACTATTAAACTACCAAATGGCATCTTATCTACTGCAAATCAAGCTGGTTCCTTCATATTTGCATCTAAAATTGAACTTCATAATGTTCTTCTAGTCCCCGCTTTGCAATGTCATCTGATTTCGGTTCTTGTCTAACTAATGATTCGGATTGCATTTTTACAATATCTAATAAAATTTGTGTTATTCAGGACCGTTCTTTGCGGACTCTGATTGGAGCGGGTGAAACTCGTAATGGCGTCTATTGGCTCACTTGGCTCACTCCTTTCTCTAGTGTGTCTGCGGTTCAAACTTCAAAATTTTCAGATTTTGCTTCTTTATGGCATCTTCGTCTTGGACATCCGTCCTCTCGCTTTATTGCATCTTTTCCAAATATTTCATCTATTGAATTTAATAATTTTAAAGCTTTACCTTGTGATGTTTGTTACAAGGCAAAACAACCTCGTGCTTCGTTTTCTTTAAGTACCTCTATTACTTCATCTATTTTCTATCTTGTCCATTGTGATATTTGGGGTCCGTACCGCAAACCATCTTCATGTGGGGCATCTTATTTTCTTACACTCGTCGATGATTTCTCTCGTATTACTTGGGTTTTCTTACTTAAAAACAAATCGAATGTTAAAAATATTATTCATAATTTCTATCAAATGAGTAAAACTAAATTCAATAAACATATTAAAAAATTTAGAACCAATAATGGGTCCGAATTTCTATCCTTACAAAATTTTTTTGATCACAATGGAATCCTATTTGAAACTTCTTGTACTTACACTCCACAACAAAATGGACGTGTAGAACGTAAACATAGACATATTTTGAACGTTGCTCGGGCATTACGTTTTCAAGCTTCTCTACCTATTACTTTTTGGGGCGAATGCGTTTTAACGGCATGTTATTTGATAAACCGAACTCCTACATCAATTCATCATGGAAAGTCTCCTTTTGAAATTTTTTTACAAAGTTTCACCTAATTATGAAAATTTAAATGTTTTCAGATGTCTTTGTTATGCATCTAAACAACCACGTGATACAAATAAATTTAATGCTCAGAGTCGTAAACTATTTTCTTAGGATATCCGCATGGTAAAAAGGGATGGCGGTTATTTGATTTAGATACTCGGACCATTTTTATTTCTCGTGACGTTATATTCTATGAAAATATTTTTCCCTTTCAAACAAAATATGATTCTACCACATCTAATATTTCCTTTCCAATTCAAAATACCTACTCCATATACAAACAGAAAATACGGACCTTCCTTCCTCTATTATCTCATTGCAATCTCCTACTGCAACATCACCTATCCCACTTACTTCCAATTCCAATTCTCCTACTGCCACATCACCTATCGAAATAAGGGGGAATCCTCCTAATCCTAACCAACTAATTTCAAATCTACCGTCATCTTCTGAGCCCAATTCCTCTTTGACACATTTTGATTATTTTTCTAATCTTCCCAACCTTAACCCTAATGTCTTGCCGACTGCTATATCTACCCAAACTGCTCACCAAGATTCTCTTTCATCTATACCTCAACCGATCCGGCGTAGTACTCGTACTAGCCATCTACCAAGTCGCTATGACGACTTCATTTGTAACACTATACAACCTACTTCATCTACGCCTCCGAGTTCATCTTCTTCAGTTGGGTATGTGAAACAGGTAAAATATCCTCTCGCTAATTGTATTACATACTCACATCTCTCGACTCCTATTAAGTCTTACATTGCAGCTACTAGCCTACTAGCACGCTTTTGGAACCTACCTCATTTAAAATGGCGTCTGCCCATCCACAATGGCGAGAGGACATGAAAGCCGAGATTAACGCCCTAATCCGAAACAAGACATGGTCTATCGTCGATCTTCCACGCGGTAAGGTTCCAATTGGTTGCAAATGGGTTTACAAAATTAAACTCAAAGCTGACGGATCTTTGGAACGCTATAAAGCACGACTTGTTGTTCTTGAAAACCGACAAAAACAAGGTATCGATTTCTCTGAAACATTTGCACCGGTTGCTAAAATGACTTCTGTCAAGCTTTTTCTTGCAGTCGCATCGATTCGTAAGTGGGAGCTTCACCAACTCGACGTTCATAACGCCTTTCTTCACGGTGATCTTCACGAAGAAGTATATATGAAGATCCCACCGGGTCTACCATCGACTGATCCATCTAAGGTTTGCCGTCTTCATAAATCGCTCTATGGACTTTGCCAAGCGCCTCGTAACTGGTTTGCTAAATTATCTTCCGCTCTTAAACGATTTGGTTTTACCCAATCATATGCAGATTACTCGTTATTTTCCCTAACTATTAATACCATTGTTCTTCATGTTTTAATATACGTTGATGATCTTCTTATTGCCGGTAATAACTCTTTGGCTATTTCCAACTTTAAAAATTATCTTCACCGTTGCTTTCACATGAAGGATCTCGGACACCTTCGGTATTTCCTTGGAATCGAGGTCACTAGAACACCGACGGAGCTGTTTTTGTCCCAACGGAAGTATGCGTTAGACATCCTTGGTGAATCTGGTGAGTTGGCGTCTCGACCTGCGGCGTTTCCTATTGAACCTAACCATCGTCTAGCTCTCGATACCAGCCCACTTTTTGACAATTCAGAACGGTATCGACGGTTAGTTGGTCATCTTATTTACTTAACAATAACCCGCCCAGAACTCAGCTATAGTGTACATATTCTCACTCAATTTCTTCAACAACCGAAGGAAGCACATTGGGTTGCAGCTCTGCGCGTTCTTCGTTACCTCAAAAGTGCGCCTGGTAAGGGTATTTTTTTTCCAAACAATACATCTTTACAACTTAACGCTTATTGTGATTCCGACTATGCTACTTGTCCTCTTACCCGGCGTTCCCTAACTGATTTCTTTGTTATGCTTGGTGAGTCTCCAATACCGTGGAAGACGAAGAAGCAATCAACCGTATCCCGATCTTCTGCTGAAGCTGAATATCGAGCGATGGCGTCCACAACGTGTGAGCTCGTTTGGCTCAAATCACTCCTCAAAAGTCTAGGATTCGTGCATTCTCGCCCCATGCGTCTTTGGTGTGACAATCAAGCGACACTTCATATTGCATCAAACCCGATATTCCACAAACGGACAAAACACATCGAAGTTGATTGCCATATCATTAGAGACCATGTTCAAGCTAGCACAATCTCCACTGCTCATATTCGATTAGTCAATCAGTTTGCAAACATCTTTACCAACGCCCTCGGACAACAACCTTTTCATCACCTACTCCGCAAGTTGGGCATTTGAGACATTCATGCTCCAACTTGAGGGGGAATATTAAGTTACCTCATATAGTTTTATTCTATCCCTTTGATTACTCTCTGTATATACCTTATTTGAAGAATGGATATTATATCCATCTATACTTTATTAGTTTAGCAATTCCTCTTATATATGTAATGTACTGCACCGTTGAATATACACAGATACAATTCTGCATTCTATTCTGTTCTTTCAACTTTAAGTACCCAGTTTTGATTATCCAATTCGATTAGCAAATTTCAATTATGATTTCAATTACCCGATTTTAGTTATCCAATTTCAACTACCTAAATTTCAATTATCCAATTCGATTACTTAATTCAGTTATCCGATTCTACTGACCCAAGTTGGTTACGTGAGTGTAATTGGGTACATGATATCTATTTTCCTTTTTTCTAGGATGATTAAAATATATTATTTAACCCAACTAATTTTAATTTTTTTCATTCTTTCTAGAATTTTTTCATCTCTTGACTTCAAATCGGGAAATGAGAAAAATGTGTTCTCTCCTAAGTAACCCTACTTTCTTTCTTTCTCTAATAATTAAAAGTCAAAAGTGCATATTTAATCTACATAATAAAACTTAGATAAAATATGTAGTAGTTTATACGATAAAAAGTGCATTATTAGCTTATCCTTTTCAAAAAAATGACTGTATTGTAGAAGTTATTATGAATTGTCAATATAAACTAATAAATAATACAATAAATATATATTAAAATATAAATCATAAATAATAGAAAAGATATAAACTATTAGTACAAAGTATTAAACTGATTATATTAAAAAAAATTAAAACTACTAGAACGAAACTAAATATTTTTATGTCTCAAATATATTTAGCAGTAATTCATAAAAAAATATAACCTAAAAATAATAATAAGTATTTTATAACTACTTTTAAAAACCATAACTTAAAAGAACACAAAGTATTAAAAAAAGTATTTGAAACAAAACTCATAAAATAATGATAAATAAAGTTTAAAATAAAATAGTAACGAACATAAAATTATATGACTAAGATTACAAAAATAAAAGTTGACGGAATGTGGTTGGAAAAAGAAGAAGAATATTATGTGAGATGATGATAAAATTTAGAATTTTCATCAATCTTTTCTTAAACTATAAATGATAAAATAAAAATTACCTTTTAAAATTTAAATAAATTTTTGTTATGTACTCGCAGTTCCTGCTATTCGTATCACCTTAGTCATGCTATATATACCCGTTCTACGCCTACGCATTGCGTAGGCGTAAAAAATATAGCAGACGTAATAAGTTTTCCTTAATTTTTCGAACCAAATGTATGTTATGGACTACCACATATATGCTCTACGACTACGCATGACGTATGCGTAGTATGGCTACGCTTCCGCAAAGCGTAGTCGTAGCCATTTTCCTTTATTTTGAACGAAATGAGCTTGATGCTATGGCTTCGTATTGCGTACGTGTAGTCGGGGTATGAATAGCATGTTTCATTTGGTACGAATAGCAATCTCGTGTACTCGCAGGTGCCCGTACGACCACACTACAACTTTCATCCGTACACTAAGTCACTGAGCATCTCTATATGTAATGACTTATGAGTCAGAAGGTGATGATGATTTTGATTGGAGAGGTACCATGAAAAATGTGATTTTTATCTACACAAAGTTTTATTTAGTGATTTAACATTTTAACTCATTCAATTGGTGCCATCCATCATTGTCACCCTAAAAAACAAAGTGTCCCAAAACTCAATCTTATAAACAAAACGATTCGACTCAAAATTCCCGATATGGGGTGGTCGGAGCACTGCTGTTGCGAACCCTCGAGTTGTCTGCAGGTTTTGAGGAGATTAAGTGGAGTTTCACTAGAAGATCAGGCAATGAAGCAGCCCACCACCTTGCTCAACAACGTCCTGTGGTTCCGGTTATCGATTTGTGTTTGTTTGGCCTTCCGTTTAATATACTTTGCATTTTGTGTAAGGACATTCAATGAGTAATGCATGATGTGGTTATCAAAAAAAATAAAAATAAATAACTATACACATATGTAGTGTGGATATTTTATGGGCACGAGCAAAAATATCCATTGCATATCGTACGAAGTTGTAGGATCTTGAGAGGTTTATATAGGAAAGGTAAAGAAAATTTTCAAACTAAAATAAATTTTATTAAAGTTAATATAAAAATGGTGTTTTATTTAATTTATAATTATTTACGCTAATTGTATATACGCATAGTAGTTTTATATTAAATTTTTAAAGAAATCTCTATTTCATAAATATGGGCCGATTGTGTGTGTAGGAAAAGAAAATTTTAAAGTCAGTACTTAGATTTTTTTTTTTTTTTTTTTTACAGATAATTTATATTAGTCGATACTTCAAAATTTACAAAGAGATAGAAGGAAGACGGGCAACAAGTTGTGCCGCCAATCCTTTCTGAATAGCGAATCCGATCCTCCTAAAAACAACATCAGAAGACCTAGGAGACGTAACGTTGCCATGCAAAACCCGTTGCACCCTCTTCAGAATTTCAATAGCATCGGGCGCAAGGAAACCAAAGGTGTCGAAAGCGAACGGAAGAAACACATGTTGATTTTCAATACAAGTTTTCTCATGTTTGGCCACTTTAGCAGAAGCCGCATTAAGCGCCGCCTTTCCTAACAAAGAATAAGTTTTTTTTTTAAAAGACCAAGAATTAAGTTGTGTTTGGTAAGTGAATATTAGGAGTAATTTTATAATATTTGAATGAGATTTTTTATTATTATAAGTGTTTGGTTTTAGATGGAGATTATAGATTGAATTATTAAAATAGTTTCTATTAGAGAAAATAATGTAAAATATAACCCCTCACGCCTAAAGTTATTGGAGATTAACCCCATATAATTTTCATCTAAATTGATTTTCTAATAGATCAATTTAGTTCGGTTTGGACCGGTTTACTTCGATTTTTTAATGAATTCGGCTAGATATGTCATTTGGGGTGGGCCAATTTATGTTCCGGGGGATGTCGGGTTGGGTGAAAACCGGTCTAATTGCCTAACATCTTGATTTGGGTCGGGTAATTTTCAGGTTTAATTCGGATCACTAGGTAGGATAACTCTTAGATATACATTTTTTCCATTAAAATTTATGACAAATATTAATATGACCCGGATATCCGAATTCAGAATTGTAGGAAGCCCCGTTCTAGATACGATATGAATCTAGTCTTATATCGAACTGATTACCCGTTTGATTTGGATTCTAAAACATGATACCCGACGATGATTTTAGTGAGACCGATAACTATCTGCGAATATCTTCGATGATCTGAATGACTTTAGCTATATATGGATCATCCATCTGAATGAAAATGACTTTAACTAGAATCGAATATCTGACTAGCCCGTATAATTTAGAATAAAAGTGAAAAACATAAGATGGTTAATAAACAAAACTGGTATTTCCAAACTGGAATAACTTCATGAGTTGCTCCATCTTCATATCAAATAACTTCATCTTTGAATCGATGACGGTGAAGGGCAGTGTGGTACGTGGTTGTCCTAGCACGAGCTTCTCACAAACTTTTCAAACAACATCAGGCTGGCATGCTGATTGTATAAGTGATATTGATGGTGGAGTCGGTAATGCAAGAGAACCACCTCATGAGCTGCTTCATCTTCAAATATTCAATTATTTGGTGGGAATGGAGAGAGAAAGCTTTGGGTTTTGGGAATTGGATGAAGATGGAATCGAATAACTTCATCTTCAAATCGAATAGTTTCAAAGCTTTAACGGTTTAGGGAATGGGGTGAAGTTTGTAACGAGAGAGAATCGAATAACTTCATTTGCATAGGTGAGGAGCTTTTCATCTCTCCTTTGTTGTTTGGCATCTCAGATTTAATTGACCCCGTTAGAGGTTAGGAGCTCTTCGTCTTCAAATCTACTTTGCTATTTAGCATCCTTCTCTTTGTAACGAATAAGGTTTGAAACATGAGATTCAAATCTTGCAAATAAATTACAAGACTCATTGTAGTACACGGAGTCAAGATCGGTCATAGGAAAATTAAGGTAATGATTTGGTGCAATTATAATGAAACCAAGATATAATATAACAAATACATGACTAAAAAGAAAGGTATTAGTCAACCGCTCGATTGTCATAGGTCGATCTATCTTTTGACACCAGACACAAACATACAATAAAAATAAAAATACAGAAGAATCTGGGAAGAGAAGCACAAACCGTTCGATCAGCCAAGTGGGCCCGGTCAATCGACTAACATAGAAAACATATACCATAGTAGTACTAAGGGAGAAGGATAACTTGTTTGTTGCTTCGTTTAACATCAGTGTTTCCGAATGTAATGCAGATGGAAGATAAGATTTACAATTAATAAAGAAGTTCTAGAATAAAGATCACCACAACTTACGTTTATATAGATCTCAATTGATATATCGAAATTCTAAATGTAAATCATGTTATGTAGGAAACAATTTTGTTCGATTGTCACTTGGTTAAGATTTTGCTTGTCATAAATCAATGGTTGTCACCCTTGTTGATTGTCACATACAAGATGTCGTTTATTCTTCATACCAAACTCAATATGAAAGTATGAGTGGCCCGATGTAACACCCGAAAGTTTTTATTTCCGATGAAGTCCGAGGCAAGCCGGACCTCGACCAGTTTTGAGACCTCTTTCACCTTCTTTTTGTATCGATCCTAATGTCTTTTTAGATTCCTGTAAATCACCTACATAAAAGCTATCATTTTATGTGAGGTTCCTAAGTTATGTTCTTCATCCTCTTGTAGCTTTTTGAAGCAAGTCAGCCCATGTGGAATCAGGCCTTTTGGGCCGTGAGTTGTAGGTCATCGAGGCCCATCATGAGTGGGCTAGAAGGGCCCATTAGGAGACTGATTGTGCTTCTCCTTCTTACGTAACTCAGCTGCCCCTTCTCCCTCATACGTAATTTCCCTTCTCCTCCCTCTACTCTAAACCTTAGCCTCACGTATCTCTCTCTCTTCTCCCATCGACGACCATCCCTCTCAACACAACAGCTCGACCGTCCTTTACCGCTTGCACGCAACAGCCATGGTGAATCCTTCCTCCTCCTGTTGTACGTGACAGTAAGCATATGAGTGTCGCAACAATGCCATGTAGATTCTCCCCTCTTCGGTTTTATACATAGAAAGACGGAACCATGAGTCTCGCCCCTTCTCAGTCGAACGCCAACAGCATCCCTAAGCCAAACCTCGCCTTGGTGTCTTCTCCCAAGCAAGAGCAACGCAGGAGCCAATAGTCGGACAAGCAGACCTGCTCCTTCAGGTATGACAAACAACACAGAAGATCGTAGACAACTTCAGCCGCGGGCGCGCCTTTCCTTAGCTGCAGGGGCGCCGGGTCACATCAGCCGCGGGTGCGGTCAGCCATGAGCCGCTGGTCCATCTACTGGCGCGCCTTGTCTCCTATCTTCCCTCCGCGACCGCGCGTCCTTTCCTTCGCGACTACATCTTACCTCCAGTGAGTTCGCTTGTTCAACATGTCTTTTCCTTTCGGTTGTAGTTATCGGTTCTAGAGTAGTATCATGTTAGGTTGGACCTAGATGAACTAGTGTAAATGCCAGTTAGTGACTTGTGGATTCCCAAGTGTTTGGAAGTGGTTTTAGAACCCTTGATCTAGTTGTATTGATGTTGATCCAAGAGAATCTTGAGAGTAGGAATAGTACATCCTAGCACGGGGTTGTGATTTAGGTAAAGATCATTGAAACTAGAAGTAGAAAACTTCTAGCAAGTTGTAGTATGACCTTGCAGAGGTCAATGAGACTAGAAGTGAAGACTTCTAGCATGATGGTTAGATTCTGATTTGGGATGCCTTGTCTGAGCAGGCATAGTTTCCATTCATGTGGGAAGCTAAGTGTGGTATTATAAGCTAGTTTATCTTGAGACAGGTAAGTCCCTTGGACTTACTTAACTGCCTTCTATGTGTTAGCATAGCTATGATAGTGGTGTGTGCTAGTTGTTTAAATGTTAAAGAACATGCTAGGGTGACCTTATATCATAATTGACCCAAGTGTATGATAACCGGGCGGTGACAACTTGTCCAGTTCTATAGGAGACTAGGAGGTTCTCTGCGACTAGTCCAGGTAGGTAAACGATAAGATGCATCGGATTCATTCCTTTCGGTATAAGGGGACAAATGTGAGTTTCGGGAGATTCTCATGTCACAAAAGAAGTTTATTAGTAAAGTGAATCACCTAATGAAAGATAATAACCGGATGTTGTGCGAGCATGCTATGTGCTTTATGTTACCTTATGTGTGTATGTGCTATAATTGTTATTCTGATATATGGAACGTTAGCTAACGGTTTATCCTCCATTGTAGATGTCTTGCAGGTTAAAAGTTGTAGAGAGATCCGGAGTGGATGGCCAGCCGGGTCCACGTACTCATTTAGATGGGAATTGAAGGGAGGGTCTTTCCGTTTCTACATGCACTATGTTATGTTTACATTTTAATAGGTTAACCCATGTATACATTCGGTATTTTAACCTTAATGAATTTCAATTTGTTTTACTACGTTTGTGCCTTGTTGTAAGATCCAATAATGTTGTTGTCAAAATTGAGGTCGGGACCCATTGTGAGGTTTTAACTAGTAGCTCCCCAAGTTTTGAGAATTTGGGGTGTTACACCCGACTCTTGCATTTTGGCATCAACACCTTGAATAACATATAACAAAAGAAGATTTCAAACACGGCTCTCGCATTTTACAAGGAACGATCCAAAGACTGTCATAACTCTCATAGATATACATTCAAACATTCATAAATTTAAAGCAACATCATTAATCAATGTAATCGATCTTTCTAGATCCTAGAACACACAAATTAAGCAAGATATACCTTCAAAAAATCGTGCTTTATTAATCGAAGTTCAAAAGGGAGGCCGACTAGCCAAAAGAGAGACAGTCGATCGACCACCAGGGTATCGGCCGATCTGGGTGGTGCAAACCTCCACCATATGTTGAAACCCACGAATATAGGTCGGAAAATTGAATGTTAACCCTAATGGTGGAATGTCTTATTTATAGGGAGGGAATCAAACATATCCCTTAAGATCTACTAAGATCTTATCTAACTATTAAATCTTATATTCTAATAAGATAAAAAAAAAAAGTAATCCCTAAAGAACAACTACAAATAAAAAATGTCCAATTGGAAGGGGCTAAAATATAACCCAAAATAAAAGGGAAGAAAGGAAGAAAGATAGATGCCAAAGGGAAAGGTCATGGGCCTAGTAAATGGGCCTATTGGGGTTTGGCTAATCGGCCTAATCCATAAAATCAACATCTTGACAATATTGTGACCTTTCAGTAAAATTAGATTTCTCGTTGTTGTAATTGAAACTAAAAAACCATGAGCACTATTTTTGAAGGCAATTGGAAACTCTACAACTTTGTAGTTGACATGAAAGTCCAGATTGGTCTACTTTGAGGTAAATCGACCATCTTCATACGTAATGCGCGAGTTGTCTTTATTTCTTAACTCTCAAATTGTAAAAGCTAGGACTTTTGAGTCATAATTAGTTATGATTAAGTTAGATTAGACTTAATCATAAACAATAATTGAGGTATAGCTTGCGAACAATGTGATATTGACAAGTACAAGTTTCATTATTGTGTTTCTGGCTTGGATTTGGCATGGTCGGGAAATATTACTTTTTTTCCTTTGGATAATTATTTTACCCTATGGCATAATTTGGGCGTTTGGGAACTCCAAATAATAAAGTTGTAGTTGAGAGTTATGATTAGAACATGGAATATGTCCTAAATGTGAAATAGCGTGAATAAGCTAAACGGTCAAATGAGCCCCTATTCTGATTCTTAGCGGCTAAGAATTGCGGCTTATGAATGCCCATTTTCCGAAAAGGTTGCGGTATAATTATGTACCTTACTTGGACCATGCCGGCACTTCTCTCCCTCTCTTACACCTTACATTGTGACTACCAATGAAGACAAAGGGAGGCCATTTTGACAGCTTATGTTGCCCTCATTTGTTGTAGTAGGTCATGCTACTCTCCTCTCTTTTGAAACAACAAGGACACCCTACTGTAACCAAATGAGAAGCAACAAGAGCACGTCATTTACAACCTGGCCACAACCGCTTCTTCTCCTCTCGAGACTAGTGGTCGCCATCTTCCTCCTTTGAAGACACACACCAATTCAACAACTCTCTCATCTCCTTACCTTTGCCTTTTGTGTTGACAAGATAAGAACAATCCTAGTTTCTCCTTCATCAAACAAACAACATCACGCTTCTCCCTCAACAACTCAAAACATCAAACGCTTCAAGCATTTTCTCTCATGCAAGATCGACAACAACAACAACTACTACATCTCCCTCGTGAAGCAACAACAATAACATTGCAACAATAATGAGTGATCAACAACATCATTCTATCTTCCTTCTTCAAGTATATCCATCGAGCAAGAGAGCTAGGTGAACCAAAAGCATTAGAATGAAGATAAAGAGGAGTTGAATCTAGTTTTCCTCCCCCCTTCTTCGTCATGCAGAGATTGAACGGTGCAAAAAGTATTTCTCCCTCTTCCTACCTTCTATTCTTAGTGGTTATATGATGCTAATAGATGCCCTTTCCAACCCTACACCTAAACATAAGCACAATAGAATCAAGTCATAAATCTTATGTTTCAAGTTCTTTTTCACAGTCATCTAGCAACCTTTTTTGGGACGAGATCTAGGTATGATCGACACATCTTTTACGGTTAAAATTTTGATATGTGATAGTTGATTTTTTTTTAGTTTATCATGTGTGAATTTGAAGAAGACCCAACGGTTGGATTAGAAGTTATGATCTCGTGAAGCTAGGTCAAAGTTTTGTTTTGGAAAAAGTATGAGAATTTAGCTAAGTATGAAATATTCTTTTTGGAGGCATCTTTGAGAATTGGTTTAGAATTCTTGGAGAGGAGTTTGTGTGTTTTGTTTCTTCTAACCTAGAGTATGCATGGCCTAGTATACCTAGAGATTTTTTCCTTGAATATAGGAGTTGTATAAGAGTAGATATGTAACGCCAAAGTAGGGTAGTTGACTAGTTGATTTAAAAGGTTATAAGGATTTCTTAGTAAGATTGAATGTTCGGAAAACTTTCTAAACTCATTGTGGATCGTTTATCATTTATAACATGTTGTTCGACTATATCTTGAGGTTTAGAGCCTTTTGGGACCCTTGAGTAGTTTTTAGAAAAGTTAGCAGGAAAATCACCATTTCCTTAATGTTGGGGCCATTAGTGCAACTACTTTTCGAATTGTCGTTTATAACCTAGAAACCCTTTTAGAACTTTCTAGAATATGGTTATGTAGTGATTGAAATGTATTTCTAATTTGACTAGACATCGAAGGTCATATACGTGCGGGACCATGACATAACTGTAGTCGGGTTTTGGATCGGTACATGTAAGTCTCATGAACTTACTTAGCTAGCTTTCCTCGCATTAGTGTGTGCTATTGTATTGGTGTTTTCTATGTGAATTATAATAATTAATTGAGTAGGACGGCGTTACTATATTGAGACCCAAGTGTATGTATAACGGGTCGTGACATCATTGTCCAACTCTAACATGAGACTGAGAGGTTCTCCACGACTAGTCCATTCATGTATACGGCGAGATGAATTAGATCCACTCTTGTTGGTATAAGGGGACGTAGGCGAGGGTCGGGAGAACCTCGTGCCACACAATAAGTTCAATTTAGAGTGAATCACCTAATAAAGATAATAACGAGGTTTTGTGTGCAAGCATGTTGTTGTGTTTACTTTCCGCATTGACTTGTGATTGTGCTATTATAGTACTTAGTTGATGTCTTAGGATTGTTAGCTAATGGTTCTACCGTTATGTTGTTAGATCTCTTGTAGGACAAGAAAGTTGCAAGGTGATTTGGAGCGGATGCTCAGTCGGGTCCACGTATTCATATAGATTGGGTAGCCTTTCGGATATTTCATTCGTATAAAATTTCTCACATCTTTAGGATGTTAGTAGTTATCTCGTACAAGGTCGTCTCATGTTATGCATTCATGACATTATATATTCATACGTTTTCTCTTTGTTTTATTTACTTTTGTGCCTTGTTGTAATATCTAGTGAAATTATTGTCAAGTTAGGGTTGAGACTCATTGTGAGGTCGTAGCCCGTGCCACCTCAAGTTTCTGAAATTTGGGGTGTTACATATACAGTGTAGTCACTTTTGTAAACTTAAATCAGTCGTGTATGATGCGATCATCGTTACTTTAGTAGCATATGAGTAGGCCTCAATGTATATCAATGCAAGGATAATTATCTCAGATTAAGTCGGCTTGTGTCATGTTCCTGCGCGTTAACACTTTTAACTCATACGAATCTACCGAAGAACGTCTAAGCCGGAAGGTCCGGAAGGTGATGATTATAAGATTATATTAATGGCGAAAAGAATGAGAACCAATTGAGAGGCAATCTTGAGTCAACTATAGCCGAACCAAGTTAAAGGCCGTGCAAGAAACATAATAGTATGAGGACATATGAGTGAATTCAAAGAAGCTTTGAATGACCTACAATTGTACGAATTGGGGATATCAACTTAAAATTTTTTTCCGAGTGTCACATTAGCAATCTAGAGATCCTAACGAAGCGGGGTGGAAGTATAATCACACCATGTTTGTTCAAGTGATGTTACAACCAAGGTGGAAGTCTCCCGAGACGATTCTAAGAGATAACTTCGGGTCATTATCAAACTTCGGGTTATCAAATCATTTTGGGTCGGGATAACAAGTCATTTTGGGTCGGACTAGTTCGTTTTTTCGGGTCATTATGAAACTATTCTATTCAGGTCAAATTTGACCCGTGTCATTTCCAGATTATTTATTATTTTGGATTAAGTCGGTTTAAAGCGGACCGGTTTCAAATATTCTCATTATTCAAATCCGGATTCAATCAAAATTCAGGTTCATCAGATCGGTTTCACCAATCAGACCTTATATTTTGTAGGGTTGTGCAAAATCGGACCGGACCGGAAACCGGTCCGGTCTACTGTCCATGTTTTTTTGAAAACCCGGGTTACGGTCCGGTCCGGTTTTGGGCCGTATTAAACCGTAACACGGGTTGAACCGTATAATTGCGAATATCCGGTCAATTCCGGTCCAGTCCGGTCCGGATCCGGTTTTGGACCGGAAAACCTCACTAAATGCACAATTTAGGTACAAACCGGTACGGTTCGGTAAAAAATATTCAAAATTGCACAATTTAGGTACAAACCGGTCCAACCCGGAACCGGACCGTTACGGTCCATCCGGTGTACGGTTTAGGATGTTATTAATTTACAGTCCACCGGTGCGGTCCGATCCGGATACGGACCGGATCTATATGCACAACCCTAATATTTTGTATGTTACGTTAACATCCAAATGAGAAAAAAATAGAGTACAAAAGTAAAGTGCACTAGCTAGTGCTATGCTAGCTAATTGCCATGTCCTATATATAATAGCTTATAGCTAGGGACTATTGGCCCATGCAAGATCGATCTGTCCACAGATTAATAACAAAGTGAAAATTGGATAAAATGCATTATTTACCGCAATGAATTAGTGTACGTCCTTAAAGAACTTTTATATATATATATATATATATATATATATATATATATATATATATATATATATATATATATATATAGTATAGATCCTATGAGAACACCCCCTAACGTGAGAACATGAGAATAGATTCGTAATTATTATTAGTTTTGTTACGAATGTGCTATATCGTTTAATGTATTATTCGTAGTTATTGTTGGTTGAGTGGATTATTCGTAGTTATTGTTGGATTCCTAATTATTATTATTCGTAGTTATTATTATTTTTGATATCTACTTTAAATCTCAACCATTAATACTCACATCCAACGGTGTACGATTGTTCTCATGTTTACACGTTAGGAGTGTTCTCATGGGAACAACACCCTCTCTCTCTCTCTCTATATATATATATATATATATATATATATATATATATATATATATATATATAGTATAGATTATATGAGAACAAGCTTATCGTGTAATCATGAGAGCATATCGTAATTATTATTAGTTTTGTTACGAATGTGCCATATCGTTTAATGTATTATTCGTATTTATTGTTGGTTGAATGAATTATTCCTAATTATTATTATTCGTAGTTATTATTAACTATGATATCTACTCTAAATCTCGACCCTTAATACTCACCGTCCGACGGTCTAAGATTGTTCTCATTATTACACGATAAACCATGTTCTCATGGAAACTGCACCCTCTCTCTATATATATATATATATATAATTTTATGATAACATAAATTGAACTGTTCTTATTTAATATCAAAACATTCAAAACAGTGAGGTGAGTGTACTTAAGTAAATCTCATAAATATCATACTATATTCTATTTCACGAAATTAAACCTTTTAGAAATTTTTTTTAATTATCTAGACAATATAATAAAATTATTTAATTGATGTCTTATGTATATTTATGATATTGTTTTAATTAATATATAATTTTTTAATTTAAATTTAGATTTATAATTTTATTTATCATAAATAGTTTGACTTCATTTTAAATTTATTGTAAATAAGGCACGTATCATGCAGTGCTTCTTGTACATGATGCATTGATGCTTGTATATGCATTTCGAATTAATTATATACGTTAAAGTAATTTGAATATTCATATATATGAATTGAGTACATGATAAATTTTGAAGAATATAATTAACACATTTATAATTTTCACAAAGATGAAAAAAATCAAGAGTTTTAATTTGTGCAATATATTGACAGTAGGGTGGGATGGAGAGACCACCAACCAAATATCGATTATCCATGATTACACATTAGTTTATTAATTTTTTTCATATCTCATACAAGAAATACAAAGTCAATGTATCAACTTAATGTAATAACACGAAAACTTATATACAAGAATTGGTGTACATATTTTACTTGTACACGATTATTGTATCTTGTACCTAAAGTTCATATACAAAAATTAATATAGTTTCTTATTTTGGATAATGTCAAAATAAACATTTATTATAAAGATTCTCAAAATAGTGTTTTCTCTCAATATTGAACATGCCATTATATTTTTGAGAGTTGTTCTATCCTTAGATGGTTGTGAATATGAGCGATAAAGTCTTAAATTTATACTTGTAATAAAAGTCTGAACAAATAAGCAAACCCATTGTGCATGGATCGTTATGTAGATAAGCAAATATTCCAAGGTCGGACACAAGGATTGAGGTGATACCAATATAGGCGATAAATCAAAAATTGAATAGACCAATGCTGAAAATAAAGAATGAGTCAAGCAAAAAGCAATAAATATGACAAATGTGATAATCGAGCGATGCAGATTCTAGAGATCAAGGTATCCAGTTGTGATTTTCGATTCAAGACTTCTAAAAACTAGGACAAGGTCGGGATCGCTAAGGAAAGGTGTTTCTATGGTCGGAATGATCACGGGGGGGTCTCTCAAACCACTATCCCAAACAGAATCACCCATCATCTGGTAAGTCTCAAGGCTCTAAGGAAAGGAACATATACTCAAACCAACCAATCTACCTAAAGGAATAAAACTAACCTTTACCGGGTAAGTCTCAGGCAAAGCTCACTCAGGCAAGAAGTCTGGCACACTCATACCAATAAAGGCTTTGAAACCTTTATTACCTAGAACTCGTCATCGGAGGTAATTAAGAAAGGGAATCACCGGATAAGTCTCTTCCCAAGCTTAGATGTAAACATTAGAGGGATCTAAGGTAAAAAAAACACTTAACAAAGACTAGGATTTGGGCAATCTAACAGCCAAGCATAAAGATATAATATCTAGGGATCAACAAAAGAAACCTCCGGTGGTTCTAAGATAAACAATGGATACGGTTCCTAAAGAACAAGCCGAGGTTGTAAAGATCGAGGGTTAAACCAACTCTAAATATCCAGATCTAACAGAAAGACTCAGTCTATCATCATCTAAATCGAAACCATCAACCAATCACCCTAAAATCGCAGGGGTTTAGCCAACAACGTGCATATTCAAATCAAGAAAAGTAAAAGAAGAATTCAAGAAAACCATGAACGAGAAAATATAAGAAAAGTAAGAAATACTTAGCAAGATGTCTTCAATATCCAAAAGAAACAACAATTTAATAACAAAATTAGAATCTTTATCCAAAAGCAATGAAATCAAGAACCTAAGTCTTTCTCTCCAAGAAATCTTCACAAAACTTTTTCAATCTAAAAGCACAAGTGTTATATATAAGATCAATGTTGTAGGTCTAAGTGTAATTGTTTGTTGACGTTCTGGGGTCGCAGTCCTTTTGTTGTTGCCGGTATAAGAGATATATAGGGAAATTACTAGGGTTAGACAAGCATGGGCCATGGCCGAAATAAGATAAACCATGGTCGCGCCAAGTAATAATCTCGGCCGCGGTTTTACAACTTTGTCGGGGGCGTGATTTCCAATCTGCGTGTGTCTTCTCCTTAGCTCTTTGCTCAATTCTTTGATGATGTCCCAACTTCCTTTTTATGCTCCACCATGTACCTCTATGATCCGCCTCGAGGCTTAGTCCACATGTATGCCATTCCGCTCCAAAGTCCACCAAATTGCCTGAAAATGAGACAACAATCCATGTAGACATCTATTCTAGCATAGTATGCAAAGTTAAGCCTAAATGTCATGGATTCATGTCTATGCATGCAAAATAAAGGGAAAATCTACCTAAATGCAAGTCTACACTAAGGACATAATTCATGTTATCAAGAGTCATTTATACATTTTTATAACAATTTTGATAATATATATATATATAAGAAATGGATGAAGTAGGTTGTTTTGTAGACCTTTCTAATTTTTACTACTTTTATTAATGTTTGGTAAAAATTAATTGTTCCTATTTTAACCCACTCTATAAAAACAACAAGCATATATGGAGAAAGAATATAGGAGAGAGTACAAACTAGTGTTTTCAAGATATTCTTTTGTCATTTTTTGTCGTAACTTCCATGAGAGGGAGAAAATAAACAAATATGGAGAGAGTAGAAATTTGAGTTTTAGATAATGTGTTTATGTTATGAGTTTTTGGAATGGTTTCGGGTATGGTTTATATTATGAGCTTTTGGTATGGTTTCTAGTACGATTTTCTATTATGAGTTTCTGGTATGAGTCTAGTATGATTTCTGGTATGAGTTTTTGGTACCTGATATGATTCAGAGTATGAGTTTGATAGGGGTTTCTGGTATGATTTGTTGATGCATTTCTGGTATGGTTTTTGGTATGAGTTTCTGATATGAGTTTGGTATGGTTTTTGGTATGAGTCTGGTATGGTTTCTAGTATGAGTCTGGTATGGTTTCTGGTATGAGTTTTTGGTATGAGGTGTTTTTGGTATGAGTATGGTATGGTTCTGGTATGATTTTCTAGTATGAGTTTCTGGTATGGTTTCTGGTATGGTTTTTGGTATGAGTTTCTTGTATGAGTTTCCTGTATGAGTTTCTAGTATGAGTTTTTGGTATGTTTGTCTAGTATGATTTTTGGTATGAGTTTTTTGTATGAGTTGATATGGTTTCTATATGAGTTTGATATGGGTTTCTGATATGTTTATCTGATATGAGTTTTTGGTATGTTTGTGTGGTATGGTTTCAGGTATGAGTTTCTACTTTGAGTATGGTATTTTTCTAGTATGAGTTTGAAATGAGTTTCCGGTATGATTTGTTGATGTTCTTCCTATGTATAACGATATGATTTGTCTTGTCTGAGCTCTGGTATGTTTGTCTAGTATAGATTCTGGTGTTAGTTTGATATTCTGGTGTTAGTTTACGATGAGAGAGAATAAATAAACAGATATGGAGAGAGAGTTTGACATAAAATGGTGTGTGGTCTCCTCTCACTTTTTAACAAAATTTTTTTTAAGGATATATTCTTAATAGAGTAATATTGGTAAAAAATTTACTTAGCAAAGTTGACCGTAAATCAATCCTATTAACTACTTACAAGGATATACAAACATTTACTTGCATTAAAGGATATTCACTGAGTCATAACTATGAAGTAACTAGTGTCCTAGCCCGAGCTTTTCTAATAATTTCACAAGTAAAAATATAATTATTTACTCATAATCAAATCATATTTCTTCAGAAGTTTTAAGAGTGTTATGTTTAATGTTATATTTATTTAATTATTATTGGAAAAAATAATATAAGTTATTCTTTGTCAATAAAAATAATAAAATAATAAATTACTTCATATTTTATTAATTTTTTTAAATTATACCAAAAAAATTTTTTTATAAATATTTATCTTATAGACTGAAAATGTTCTAAACTTTATGACAATTAAAATATAACTATCAAAAATTCAAATTTAAAAGATAAACTTAATATAATCAATTTTATTTTGATATTATGTAAATCACATATACTTTGTCATATTTTGCATACAAAAGCACGTTGTAAAACACCAAACTATCCGTTAAGTTTCCAACATTGTATGAATGCAATTAATTTGTAAGTTAATTGATCACTAATTATTTGTAAAACCTTATAAAAGGCCCTTTCTTTTAGAAACATGTAAAGGCATATGAAGAAAGACTTATAAGACCTTGTCACTTTATTAATTTTTTTGGATATTCATATCTAGTTTTAACTTATGATATTCGAATAATTTATTATATAATTTATTTTAAAAATTTTTTAAAATAGTCACCTTTTATTAAATAGTCCTGTGGAGGTTATTTTTGTTAGCGATATCCATATCTAGGTTTTACTTATGATAGTCACCTTTTAAGTGATAATTTTGTCCAGATGCTATGGGTGGTAATATCTTCGAATTTTGTTCTTCACGACTAAATCGAAACCATTTCCGAGTTAGGTGAGGTTGATCAATCCTTTTTGTATATTTCATCGACATCCATTGTGTTATACTTGTCTTGTCATTTCCATATTTGCGTCACTAGTCCTCTTCAATCCCACAACATTACATCTAACTGCATAACACAAAACCCAAAATCTAATATCCGTAGTCCTTCAGAGTATGGTGATAACCCATGTGCCTTACTAATCCAACAACCCGACAATGCATCATGCGTTTTAAAATCCAAGAAAAAAAGCTGAAAGTCCTTTAAAATTTGTGTTCTTAAAACGTCAAAACTCGATCCGAGTTTTGTTTATATCGGATTATCATATCATGTCTTCAGGTTACAAGTTCTTTGGTTGTCAACCTAGCTTTAATACCATGTTGTAACGCCCCGAATTCGAAAACCTGGAGTGCCACTAGGATATGAATCACACAGTGAGTTCACTAGATTTATCCTGACACAAACTTCATTATCGGACCTTCCAACAAGAGCACGATAAAACAATATAACGTATCCGACCTTTAATGTACAAATAATTGTAGTAACATGCACTTTAAATCATGTAAATAAAATAAGATGGGACGGAAACAACCTTAACAACCAACTCAAAGCAAAAAAAAAGATAAAGGCCAACAAGTAAACGACATTCCCAAAAACTTAAGGCACACGCGGGTCCGACTAATCACCAATTCTGAGAATTTCTTGCGAACATTCCTAGAGCCGAAGCTTATTCTAAATCCAACAACGTATAAAACCATTAGCTAACGCCAAAAAGTTAGAGTCACAAATGAAGAATTAGTTCAAACTTGTACGCATCATATGAGGAACGTCAATACAAAATAGTAAAAATATACAGTCAAGTCACCTAGCAAAACGACCACCATTAAACCTAAAACAAGGAATGCATAGATCTCGGATCATCAAGTCAAACTATGTAACTTCCTAACATTAGCATACTATGCAAAACAACCGAAAACGCCAACAAACAATCTAAGCATAACAAACGATGCACAATAATATGTTATGATGACCTGTATATAATGCAATGAAATGAAATGTATCATCTCTCAACTCTCGGCAATGCAAGGTAACACAACGCTCTCTCAATTTCACATGTACCTCCCGGCGTACTAATGGTTACGAAGATCTGTAATCACGTCTCCCATTTTATATATCCACCTTCTTTCCTCGATCGGTCTCTATTGCAGCACCGTCCAAACATATCTATGCAAGTTTTATATATGGAAGGGGCTCCTACCACGTCACATGATCATACATGGGACATAACACCTTCATCGAAGTCACCATGCCTATGATCGTACCAATGGTTACCAGTTGTAAAATGCTTTAAAATCATAACTATAAATAATGTATATAGGTGCATAAGCCTATACATAATTTTTAAAACAAGAAACCAATTATTACTCAGAAGCAACACACCCTAACTTGTAACACGGATTTCTCATCATCAAGCATCAACATATATGATTTCATCACATCCTTATATTGTCCTTAGAATTAACCATCACATTCACATCACACAACACAATCATCTACTCAACTACTCATCTCCGAACTCATAATGCACCATACCATTTCCAGCTCCTACACATCTATCTACGTAAGGTCTCAAAGGATAAAATACGAAACACTAACTTAAACCAAAATAAACTCTTTAATTAATCTAATATCATTAACAAACAATCTACAATAACATTTACCTAGGATGACAAAACTATCAACCATATCTAACAATTGAGAACATATCATACATATGCTAATTCCTTCAATTCTCTTCACTATCAAGACCACTCTTCACTCACATTGCTTATCGCAATCCTCATTATATCATATATACTTTCTTGTCATGCAACCATCAACTTGTAACAACTAGAGTTTTGGAGACACAACAAAAGTCACCGCGGTCGCGGGCCGCGACCGCGACACGTTGCTTACTCGTGGGGCGGCCCGCTGTCGTGCCACCTCGGGTGCGGCCACTATTCCCCGCGGGTGTGGGTAAATACCGTATCGTGGCCTTTTATTTTGTAACCGTCGGGATTATTTCATTTTAGGAATATATCTCAACTTTGTGCCATCCTAGGGTTTATACTACCTTCTTTGGTCTTATTCTAACCTTATAACCTACTTCCCTCCTCCTTCTCATACGTACCTTCTTCCCTCCTCTTTCACATTCTTCTTGTCTTCCTTGCTATATGTCCTTCAAGCGGGTTTTGTTGCAGCATTCTTCACATGGATTGAAGGTTAGGGACACCTTGACAAGTTTGCTGGATCAGATAGTAAGTCTCCCCTCCCTCATCTTGCTTCTTCATGTTCTTCTTCTTCTTCTTGCCATGGAATCAAGATTTATTCTTGACCTACTCTTCCCCCGTGCCTTGTGTGAATGGTTGAATCCAGGAAGTAGTAGAGTTGTAGTATTGTGGTGGACAACTAGGTTAGAGCAAGCCAGCCAAGAGACACTAGAGAACCCTTCGTCGATCGCCTCTGGAGTTCTCCCGCAACCGCGCCCGCATCCTGCCGCGGTCGCGTCTTCATTAGTGTTACCACCCCCGCGGTCATTCACCACTGCGGTCGCGGTCTCACGATCCTTGTCCCCGCGGTCGCGTCATCTCGCCAATGGGTACCAATTGTTGGTACGTTGACCTTTCCTCTTGTCTTAGTTGGTTCTAGAGTAGTATCATGATAGGTTGGAACCTAGCAGAACTTGAGCTTACGTTTATCTTAGGGAATGAACGCCTTGAGCGGTTTGAGGATGTGCTGTGAGATGAAAATGATAGGAAAACTGGTTGATACAATTTTTAGAATTATGGATAGCGTTGGATTGCTGATGCATGACAAAGTATTGGTAAATGAGATAGACTTGAGATAGTCATGGTGAATTAGGAGTTAGAGACTTCTAGTGTCGGATACTCAATTGACTCAAGTATGCCTTGTGTAATCAGGCGTAAAGTGTTTTCTTGCGGGAACCGAGCATTGTTGATAGCAGGGATTACCTTGATTCAGGTAAGTCCTTTGGGCTTACCTTGATTCAGGTAAGTCCTTTGGGCTTACTTAGTTGTTTTCCGGCTAGAAGGACCCGGCAAGCGAAGCTTGCCCATTTTGAAGATATATTAAATATTTCGGCTATTTAATAATAGACTTTTTATAGTCGGAACTTTAATTCCGGAACTTAATTCTGTGACTTAAATTCCGACCTTTTTATATATTAATCTTTTCATTTATGGAACTTTAATTCCGACTTTAATTTCCGTCATTTAATTTCCGACTCTTTGTATGGTCGCATCCACTATATAAGGGGATGCTTGACTCATTTGTAAATCATGTATAAGTCGAATCAAAGTATTGTGAAGGAAAATCCTCTTACATGGTTTGGACATCACCTCTTCTTCCATCCTCTCAAAGTTCTATCTTGAATCTAGTACTTGATCCAACCCTTTCATACTCGAGGGTCCTTTTGAGGTATAAACTCTATCCTACTCCACTTCGTGGATGATTCGATCTACCTATATTGGATCGATTGTACGCTTCCGCATCAATTTCTAAGCTTCTGCCGCTCAATTTCTATGTTTGATCCAATTTGAACGATCAAGAAGAAGTAGTTAAATTTTCTCCTCGATCTAGATCACCCATATTTCTATCATTGGTATCAGAGCAAGGGATCGAGGTCACGTTCTTTACTTGTGTTCTTGATTGTTCTTCAAAATTTTTTTTTTCTCTTCGCTGTTGTTCGAAGTTCTTCAAGTGTTCTTCCGAGTTCTTCATTGTTCTTCAAGTGTTCTTCATCGTTCATCATGTTCTATGACAATGATGATGATCCGTTTTATTTGTATGGAGAGTGGTTTCCTTCTCCCCATTTACTAAAGTGAAAAGCGACCACAAAGGGACACCGGCGATATCAACAAAACCGTTGGAGTTCCCATATTAATGACGAGGAGTGGTTGCCTTCTCCGGACCCACCGAGGCCGACTTATACCATGGAAGTGCACCGACGGTATCCACACCGACAAGCTTATTTTGAGGATACCTATATTGCCCCAAGACGGCATGCCCATCATGAAGAAGTTGACAACGTTGCCCCCCCCCCTCCCGACAACGTGCTTGTCTCAAAGATGACTATGTTGTGCTCAAACCAACAATTGGTGACATGATTTATGACATTAGTTTAGGCACTCATTTGGGTAGTTTGCTCTTAAGCGTGAGTTATAAATTTTGAGGGCACAACTTTTTGCCCATACGACGTCCGCCAAAGAAGAAGAACCTCAAGCGGTGTCACAACCAAGGTGTGAGTTAGTGGTCAAACCATTGTGTGACGAAGTCATGGACGAGGGCGATATTGTCGATAAAGATTGCACCCTGGTACTCCCAATTGAAGTTCTCAACCCGGTGTATGGTGAGTCATGATGACATGATTTATGACATTAGTTTATGCACTCATTTAGGTAGTTTGCTACTTGATTTCCTAAATCTCGTTCTTGTGTTGCATCGTTTTATGACCCTGATGTATAATAAAAAAAAACCGTTGATACCATTGAAGAAATAATTACGAATACCAAATTTGAAAACTATAAATACTAAATGTAATATAAAAGATACGAAAAGAAAAATATCATAGTTTCACTTTAAATTGTTTCTTTAATATCATACCTTAATTATGTAAAGTTGAGGGTTTGAAAATTTGTATAAATAGAAATCAAACACTAGACAAATCATACATCTCCTTTTTGTGTATTTTTTTTGGTTGAAATCTAGTTTTCGCATAAAGTTTTCAGATTCGCATATTTTTATTTCATCAAAAAAAAAATACCATATTTATTATTCACGATATATATTCACATAGTTTGACCTATATTTTTTTTTTGAATAAGTTCGCATTATCCTATACAACACAATCTAACTCTGGTATATCACAATTTCTCTCTAACTTTTGGAAATGTTAGTTAGGACATCTTTTTCTATTTTTTATTATTCTGTTTGTTTTTTTTTTATCACCTATGAACCTATATAATTGGATGAGTTTAAAATTTGTAACACCATATAACTCATGTATATATGTATTTTACCAATTATCATATCCATTTTCACGGTATATATTTACTCTGTTGTAGATTTTCAATTTTATAAAAATAATTGTCTTGAATTATAATTGAGTAACTCGACGAATAAAATATAATGTAAGAATATTTTGACTTTCAAGTGAAAAAATAAAGCAAATGTAATAAATACTTATAAACTTATATAAATAGAAGGTTAGTTAATAAAAATAAGCATGAACCATTTTATTGTTGTACATTTTTAATAAGACACATTTATGATGTGAAAATTTTCTTCAACTATTTGTAGAAAAATAATGCTCTAAAGTAATTAAACAAAACTATTTGGTTCTTCTAAATTATTAATATTTTTACATAATTTTTTGAAAATGATATTAAATATTATTTTTATAATTTTAAGTCAACTAAACCTATAATTATATATTCTATAAACTAATATTTAATACATAATATATATAAAAAAAACCTACGCAAAGTGTAGACATTGATGTATTATGACATCAAATACATATAAGCCCTAATCATAATGCCTAGCATGTGATATAATATCTCATAACTTATAATAATTCATACAAAAAGAATAGAACACGTGTGATAGAATTCAATCTCGGAGAAAGATATAGAGCAAATTGAGTTTCACCTTCAAGTGTCTACCTTGAGTTTGTTCATCTCTATATCTACTTGATATTTGATATGTAACAATAACATGCATTTGTATAATACTACAAGGGAGTGTTGACTAAGTGGAGCACATGTTATAATATGGGTATGTGCATAACTTTCTTCATTTCCTTGGAGCATTTGGGGAAAAGAATCCACCATGGAGGGCAATGTTAATATATCCAATTGTATATATGTGGAAATAATGGAATGTACGTGCATGTCAGAGCTATTTGGACACATCCTTGCCTGCTTTTGTGTGTTATTTTTTCAGTAACTTAACCCCACTTAGTTCTCACAAATATCCACTGCTCACTCAAGATATTATGTAGTTTCATGCTGATATTTTTTATACCAAACTAGCTAGGCAAGAAGACATAGTCCTCGATCGTCTTCACGTCTTCTTGCAAACTTAAGGACATTATATACATGCATAATGGTATATAGATAAGTAATAATAAGCATCAACTTTAGTAATTGTCCATTTTATTTTTACTGATTTGGGGTTTGTAAGGTATAAGATCTTCTATTTTACATGAAAAAAGAGTGATGCGTAGAATAGTCGTAAGTGGATGACCCGATCTTTTGGCATCTAAACTGACTCGATAAAAATAAAAGGATATGAAAAGAGGTTGATCCGATGGTCGGATGGATTGATAGATGGATAGATCAAGATGAAACCTTAAGCAACAACTCAGAGGTACGCTAGGATACGATGGACCTTAACGCACAATCGATGGCCGTCTTGTAGAACCCTTCCGTACAACCAAATACAAGAGGGAGTGATGGTCCCTTGAGCACCTAGAGGTATGCTTGTGACGAGTTTAAGCACCCTATGTAACAGCCAGTTTTTAACTGTCACAGCCCTTGCGGTGACAGTGGCCGCTCCAGCGGCAAACTGTGCATGTCACAACCCTTGCGGTGACAGTGGCCGCTCCAGCGGCAAGCTGTGCATGTCACCGCTCCCGCGGTGACAAGGGGCCGCCCCTGCGGCACGGACGATCTGCCCCCGCGTATTCGCTGCAGATCATGCCCGATCTGTTTTCGTTCGTCTTATCTTCCTTCCATAGATAGAATATCCGATCTTCTATCTTATGGGCCGACTTCCTTATCTTTTTTCTAACCCTAGAACGTCCTTCCTTCTATCTTTTCACCCCTTCTCTATATATTTCCGTCTTTTCTTCTTTTTCCCATTTCTTGCTTACGCTTTCTTCAACCCTTGAGTGCTGCAATCTGCTTCTTGTGATCTTGTTGAACGTGTAAATTCTTCCTCCCTTGTTCTTCATCACGTTCATGTGTCGTTGCACCCTACTTCCCTTCTATTTCGTTTCTCCATTCGTTTTCTCTTTTCTTCTTCTCCAAGAATAAAGTTTGATCCTTGATTTCTGTGGAGCGTTCCGTTGATGATCCTTTGATGTTCACAGGCACCCTTGGTTGAGGTGTGAAGTGTGTGAGAGTTGGAAGAGCAAGCTTTGACGTTGTTGTGGTTCTGCTGTCGTAGAGAAGCCGATAATGCTTCTGCTCTAATTTCCGCCCCCGCGCCTGTACAGAGCCGCCCTTGCGCCTCTGTCATGTGCCGCCCCTGCGCCTTTTCCCAGCCGCCCCTGCGGTTTCTTCTACAATCTTCCCTTCTTTGGTGAGCTGCTTCCTTCCTTGCTTTCCTCGTTCATTTCCTTGATTCTTATGGATGTTGTTGACCCCTGAGTGTTCTATAAGACTAAGGTTAAGACCTTAGCTTGTGGAGATCCCTTAGAGATCATTGAGACTAGAAGTTATAGACTTCTAGCAACCGTATCGTTCCTGATTTGTGATGCCTTGTTTAAACAAGCTTTCCTTGCTCCTTTCTTGAGGGAAACTGAGTTGTTCTCTGATCGTTGAGTTACCTTTGAGTGAGGTAAGTCCCCTGGACTTACTTAGCTTCATTCCGCGTATTGGTTTGAGTGTTTTGGCTTGTTTGTGTTGTTTATTTTGTTATAACGTATAACCGGACTATGATTCACCTTTATAACCGTAATTGTCCTAATTGTAAGATAATCGGGCGGTGACCACTTGTCTAGTTCTACAAGAGACTAGAATGTGTTCTTGCAACTCAGGCCCGTAGGTAACGGATAATACTGATCTATTCCTGTTGATAGACGGAAGCGGAGGCGAGTTTCGGGTGATTCTCGTGTGACAAAAGAAGTTGATTTAGTAATGATTGACTTAATGAAAGATAATAACTGGTTGAGTGTGAGCATGCTATATGTTTACTTAACCTTATGTGTGTTTGTGTCTTTACGTTCCTTCTGATATCTAGAATGTTAGCTAACGGTTTATACCAACGTTGCAGATGTTCCACAGGTTCAGGATATTGTTGAGTGGTCCGGATGGTGTGGTCAGCTGGGGTTCCCGTACATTATAGGATGGGATCGGGTTTATGTTTATGTTGTTGCTTTTCCTTTTGTTTTGAACTCAGATGCGAGTATTTTACACCTCCTTTTGTTTAAACCTTTGGTTTTATATTGAGTTTTGGTTTTCATTTGTTTGTGCCTTGTTGTAAGATCCGTTGTGTCGTTGCTACTCTAAGGGACGGGACCCATTGTGAGGTCCTATCCCGTAACGCTTCGAGTTCCCAAAACTTGCGGTGTTACATAATATAATGCGCACAAGTAGAACACACTCAAACAAGTCCAAGCTAAAACACGAAAAAGACCTCTCTTGCTCTCAACTGCCCGCGCGGAAGGCCACAAACAACGGATTGCAAATCACAAATGCCGCAAAAGTAATCCACAAAAGTAGTATACGTGTTCATGCAATTTCGGATAAAGAAAACAAGAGGCTAGAGATCCCTATATATAGGGTGTGGCTCGAGTGGGTTGCAAGTAATCCTGCCCGAAAGGAATAATAAAATAAGATTTAATCTTCTAAGACTTAGGCGTCAAGTATCTCTAAAACATATGATGCACGTCTATATTTAAGCTTCTTTATTATAAGGCTTAAATTATTTGCAAGAAATAAATAAAATAGCATGCGTTGAAAAATAACATTTAAAAAACCCAAATTAATAACTCATAATTAAGATGTAAAACAAGTACCGAAAATTAGCCTTGGAGTTCATCCAACATATCGTCCATGCATGGTTGGCCCGTTGGTGAAGGTGTTAATGCATAGTTGGTCCGTTCTGACATTAGCATGATTGTATGAACTATCTCGTGGCTTCTTACATACACATACATGGGAGAGCTCTTCCCTTCGTGGCTTTGATCTTCATCTCCCACATGCTTGTGTATGGGCCTAATGTTTACTTGTATGATCTATTAGCTTTAGCATAGGATCGATCCATCATCTCTTTCAGTTCTTCCTTGAGGATGATCATCATTTCCTCCCGAGAGGTGGTCCGGAAAGTGGTCTTCATCCGCCTTCTAGAAATGGTCTTCGTTTCTTTAATGTAGATGTTTTTCATTTCTCTCCTAGAAATGATTATGATTCTTCATCTTCTCCTCCTTAAAGTGTTCTTCCTTCCTTACCTCCTAGCTTTCATAGTCATTACTTTGAAGCGATCTAGGTCCGGAGATGCTCCTACATCAAAAAGTTTCATAAGTTCTCATACCTACATTCATAGCTGATAATGTAAAGTGAGAACGATTCTTACGGTAGGAAGTATGAACCTATAACATGTTTTATTCCGTCCACTTCGACTTTTACATGTTTTTCTAGTATAAGGTAGGATAAGCCTTCTTCTTATAAATAAGACACCTTAGGTAATAGTTTAGCATTCAATTTTCATACAAGTATTAGGGCGGGTTAACTACAATACTCGTGATCGACTCAATCGGACCTATGGGTGAAGACGATTGTCGCCGATATTTAGTTTAATAAAGGAGAATTTTGTAAGTATGCTTTCTAATTCTTACTGTTATAAGGCCTAGAGAGTCCGACTTTGCATGATGAACCTATGATGTTTGCAATTATATATGTCCTTTGGAATATTTAACATAATTTATATCTTATGATAGTTCAAGACTCATACAATATAAGATGCGAAAGATATGCATGGATTTTCCTGGGGTCTATTTTTACTTTAAGGTGTTGTTTAGTAGATGCGAGAGATGCGTAGAATTATTGTTTAATAGCATGACTATATGAAATTAAATGTACTTAACTATGATTGAGATTTTATATGCATTGCAGTTCGGATTCTAGAATATCCTATAATGATCAATACCGTTTTGTATTACTTATTTAATTGAATCAAGACCTTAAATACCATATTTCTTCCCTTACTGCTATTGGATTGAGTCGAGTGACATTTTTGATCGTCTCGATCATGTGGTATTCATGTGCATTATGTTTTCTTCACTACTTTATAACTAATTCTGCAAAGCATTATTTCTTACTTCGAATTTGATCTTCACTCTTATATTACAATTGAGTTTTGTATTTATTAGCGAGATTTGAGGCTCAGGTTTCAACCCTTAACAAATTGGTGTGGTTGGTGAGAAATTTGATTATTTTGTTTGTTTAATTAAATATTTAGTCCTCCTTTCTACTTGATTCATTTATTATGGTTGTTAATTCCAAGGTTCAAAACTTTATTATAGATAAAATTGACCTTCTTCAATGATTGACTTGATCACCATGTATTCACATGGTCCGGCTTAATTTTCATAATTGCTTAACCAGACCACCGTCTTTCTAGTCGAGTCAAGTTCCAAACTTCCCATCAACTTGAGTTGAGTCTCCTAGGATGGATTACATAGAAAAACTTGAAGCTAAGGTTGTAACACAACAATAAGTTCAAGAGTTGACTTAAAGGATACTTTTTGAGCAAAGAACAAGGGAACATCTCGAGAGAACAAATGTAAAAGATAGAATAGGATTGCGGATCTTATGAGGTGAAACATTATATATTCATCACATAGTTATGTCTACGGATCTTACTTGAGGACAAGGTTAAAATATAGGGTATTTGATAACATCCATTTTAGCATGTTTTTCCACTCTCATTTTAATCCATATTTATTGCATATAGTGTAGATTTGCACGATATTAAAGTAGAAATGCTTACATCCATCTATTGTCATATAGAGCACATTTTGGAGCGAGTTTGTAGGAATGCTTACATCCATCTAAGTTCTTCACGTGATCGAGAAGGTTTTCATGAATACCTGATCGATTGAGAATGAAGTCAACAAGATTGTGGAATCTTAGTTTTCAACCATCTTTTCATCAGCTTTGGACTTTCATGTTACATACAAAATTGTAGATCTTTGAAATAATTTGAAAGTAGAACTTATGAGTTTTCTGTTTCCAACCCCAACAACAAGAAACTCAATTTTACTTAAGAATGATGTCTTCATGATCGCCTTGACCGACCAAGCTGATCGACTCGACTGACATCAAATTTCTAAATGTCTGTAAAAAGTCCATTTGAACGTTTTTATATTTTTCTAGTAGGATTAGTCTTCTCCCTACAAATAAGACATCTTATGTTAATTTAGCATTCAATTTTCATGCAAGTTTTAGGACGGGTTGGCCGCAATACTCTTGGTCGACTCAATCGGCATGCGGGTTGAGTCGATTGTAGTTGAATTTTACATTTAATAACGGACAACTTTGTAAGTATGTCTTGCTATAAAAAAAATATTGTTATAGGGTCTAGATATGCTAACTTTGCATGATGAACCTACGATGTTTGTGATTAATTATGTCCTTTGAATTAATTGTCTTAGTTTATGTGTTATGGTATAGTCCAATGATCATGCAAGATGCAAGAGCTGTTCAATGAATATATTTGTACTTTAGGGTATTATTTGCTAGATATGAGGCGTTGCGTATGAATGTGTTCTTCATAGCATACCTTATATGACATTAGATGTACTTAATATAAATTGAATAATATTAGTGTTATTACTTGTTTAATTGAATCATGGCCTTACATACCATATTTCTTCACTTATTGCTATTTGATCGAGTCGACAGATATTATTGACGTTCACAGATACCTATAATTAGCAGCAAACTATTCTGCATATATTATTTTAATGATTATATGCTATTGCCCTTTACTTAGTAAATTACATTATTTGTTTCCATACAAAATGATTTACTTCGACAGCTATATGTAAACAGTATATAGATAGCAATAGCTTTCTTTTACCAATACATAAATAAGATACTATTTACATAGTAGACTCTCCTTCTTTACTTGCTATCTCTCAAAGTCTTTCATGGTATCAGAGCTTAGGCTCTTACAATCACTCTAAACAAACAAACAAACAAACAAACAAACAAACAAACAAACACTGCCCCATCACGATTGGAGAACCATGGGAGAGCTCTACACATCCACTCTACATTCATCATTCCGATCAAACAAGGGTCATCTTGGTATCCCAACTGTTGGAGGAAGACAACTATATTATTTGGGTACAAGCCATGACCATGACACTCACCATCAAAAAAAAGAAATACTTTGTTGATAGAAGTCTATCCAAATCAAAGAACAACCCGACGGAGGAGTTGCAGTGGGATATGTGTGATGTGCTTGTGAAGACATGGTTACTCGGATCCCACCTCAAAAGACATCTCGAAAAGCGTCATCCATTGCAAAACCGCAAGAGGTATTTGACTTGAACTTCAAGACCTTTTCTCACATACTAAAACCGTTTCACTCTTTAATATCGAGAATGCTATACATTCTTGTGAACAAGGAACGAACTCGACTACATTATTTTTTTCAAAACTCAAGTCACTGTGGGATGCGAAAGATTCTCTCTGTGTCATTCCTCCTTGTGCATGTGCAGTAGGTCCTAAAATAAAGGAGTTCATGAAAAATCAAAAGACCATGACTTTTCTAATGGGACTTAAGGACAACTATAATCAAACCCGTAGTAACGTGATTGGATTGGATCCTTTACTATCATTAAACAAAGCATATTCCATGATCTTATGGGAAGAAAAACAATTTGAAGCATTCAACACCTAAACTCCAGCAACTATAGATGCTACAGCATACATGGTAAAGAAAGGGCCTCACAACGCTCGTCGTCCTACAGGTGAATCCAAGTTTTGTGAGACTTGTAATATGACTAACCAAAACACCAAGCAATGCAGTGTAAGATCCTAGGTTTTTGTCTTTACCGCCCCTGCGGCTGTGAGATCCACCCCTGCGGATCGTGCGACTGATCGCGCCGATCTGTTTTCGTCGTTTTATCTTTCTTCCCTAGATAGAATACCCGATATTCTATCTTATGGGCCAGTTTCCTTGTTTTCTTTCTAACCCTAGACGCCCTTTCCGTCTAGCATTTTAGCCCTCCCTATATATTCTCTTCCTTCTCTCCTTTTTCCTGTCCTTGATATCGCCTTCAAACCTTAGAGAGCTGCAGCCGTCCTTGTTTCCTGCAACTTCGCTGAACGTGTAAGTTCATTCCTTCCTGATTCTTCCTCACGTTCTTACAGTGTTGCATATCTTCTCCTTTTGTTTTGGTCTCTCCCTTGCGTTCCTTTCTTTTCTTCTTCTCCAAGGATCAAGCACGAGCCTTGATTCTTGTGGAGTGTTCCGTTGTTGACCTTTCATTGTTCTCAGACTCTCTAGAGTGGAGTCTCAACGTGTTGGAACCAAAGGTTCGAGCTTTGGTTGCCCCTGCTATGAGATTTGTCGAAGAGAAGCCTGACAGTAGCTTCTGACAAAGATCCGCCCCTGCGCCTGCACAGAGCCGCCCCTGCGCCTCTGTTCAGCCGCCTCTGCGCATCTGTCTAACCGCCCATGCGGTTTCTCTGCAGTAACTCCCGTCTTTGGAGAGTTGCTTCCTTCTTCCTTTCCTCATTCCTTCCATGGTTTCTTATGGTTGTTCCTTGTTCCCCTAAGTTGTTGTAAGACTAAGGTTGAGCCCTTAGCATGTGTTGATCTCTTAGAGATCTTTAAGACTAGAAGTCATAGGCTTCTAGCAACCGTTCCATTCCTGATTCGTGTTGCTTGTTCGTACAAACTTTCCTTGCTCCTTTCCTGAGGGAAACTGAGCTTCCTTGTGTGTTTCTGAGTTGTTCGTTGATCTCTTGTGTTACCTTCGTGTGAAGTAAGTCCCTTGGACTTACTTAGCTTCATTCCGCGTATTAGTTGGATTGTATTGGCTTGTTTGTGTTGTTTATCCTGCTTATAACGGATAATCGGAAATATGATTCACCCTTTATAACCTTAACTGGCCCAAGTGTATTATAACCGGGCGGTGACCACTTGTCTAGTTCTACAGGAGACTAGAATGTGCTCTTCCAAGCCAGGCCCATAGGTAACGGATAGTACTGATCTATTCCTATTGGCAGACGGAAGCGGAAGCGAGTTTCGGGAGATTGTCGTGTGACAAAAGAAGTTGAATTAGTAATGGATAACCTTAATAAAAGATAATAACCGGTTGATGTGTGAGCATGCTATGTGTTTTCTGTACCTTATGTGTGTTTGTGCCTTTACACTCTTGCTTATACCTAGAATGTTAGCTAACGGTTTATACCGTCGTTGTAGATGTTCCACAGGTTCAGGATGTTGTTGAGTGATCCGGATGGTGTGGTCAGCTGGGGTTCCCGTACATTATAGGACGGGATTGGGTTTTTGTTTTGTTTGTTGTTTCCCTTTTGTTTTGACCCGGCTGTGAACCTTTTGTGTTTTCTTCTTTTTTGAACCTTTGGTTTTATATTAAGTTTTGGTTTTCATTCGTCTGTGCCTTGTTGTAAGATCTGTTTGTTGTTGCTACTCTGAGGGTCAGTACCCATTGTGCGGTCCTAGCCCGTAGCGCTTTAAGTTCCCAAAACTTGGGGTGTTACATGTAGGGCACATTTTACTTGTACTTTTTGCAATGAAAAAGGCCACAGATACGACTATTGTCGTAAACGAAAGAAAGCCATGAAGGAGGGACAAGGCAACCATTCCACTTTCAACTATGCAGACCATAATTCAAAGGGGTTTTCATTCACTCAAAACGAATGCCAACGAATGATGGAACTTGTGCATAAGTTCAAATCCATGTATCCCACCCAAGACACTCTTCGCAGTACTACAAGAATTACAAACGGGAGTGGCTCTTCCTTCGGAAATCTTGTTGGTAACGTTTCTAACTTTCCTGATTTCACGGGTAAGTTACCTAATACTAAACAATCGCGTAAACATGTTATATGGATTCTAGATAGTGGTGCAAGCGACCATATCGTATGCGATACTTGTTTCCTTACTTCCCATAAAGCATCATACAACCACTTCGTTAGACAACCCGATGGAACACAAACTGTCGTATCACATATCGGAGATGTTTATTTTTCATCCACTTTTATACTTAACAATGTGCTTTGTGTCCATAATTCTCAATCAATTTAATATCTATAGGCGAGTTAATGTTTGATTCTTTTTACATTACCATTTTTTTTAAAAAAATATGCTTTATATAGGACCTTCGACCGGGAAGGATGATTGGGATGAGAATTGAGCAAGATGGACTATATTGCCTCGATGTACTAGAAGCACTTGTAATGTGGCTTCATCTGCACCAACAGATCACACCTGACATCTACAACTCGGGCATCCATCTGCAAAAGTATGTTCCTTATTCCCGTTTTTGAAAAACAAATCTAGTAAAATCAACCCTTGTTCATTTTGCCCTCTTGCTAAGCAAACTCGAAATGTTTTCTCCTTACGTTGTTCAAACACTTTGGCTTGTTTTGATTTAGTTCATATGGACATTTGGGGAGGGTATCATGTACCCTCTCTTTCCGGCGCATGCTATTTTTCTTAACTATTGTTGATGATCATTCACACTTTACTTGGATTTTTTTAATGCAACATGATGACATGAATTATGACCTATTTTTAGGCATGCATTTATGTAGATTTTCATTTTATTTTATATGCATAGACATATATTCATATCTATTATGTTGTTATTCACCTAATTTGTAAGAATCGAGGTCTACACCACGTTTGATTGTAATTGTAGGGAATCTGGCACATTTTGGATCAAAAGGGAGCATGACAGTGCAAGGAGTCGAAAGGATAGCAATTGAACCATATTGGAGCATAAAAAGGAGCAAAGAAAGTCAAGATCACGCACCCAGAGTGAACTCTGATACCCCAAAGTTATCTCTGATACCTCGGAGCGGGCTCCTATACCACATCTCGGCCGAGATAGTCCAAGGTCAACCGAGATGGACATAACAGGGAGTCACCTCGACTCACACCTCGACCGAGATGCTTACGTTGGGCTCCGATACCGCCAGAGTGGGCTCTGATACCAGCGGGCTCAACATTCTTTTTTCGGCCCAAAGTTCTAGGGTTTATCTTTAAGGTAGTAAAACCTAGATTGATCTCCCTATAAATATCTCCTAGCCTTCAACATTGAAAAGCACTCCCCACCGACGTGGATTGACGCCCCAAGGAGAATGGCTGATTTGAGAGAGAATTGGGATTGGATCGAAGATAGATCCAAAGGACGGCTAGGAAGACGGCTATTGAAGGAAGGATTGCTTAGGGATCAAGACCCTTAGATTGTGAGATTTTCTTGGGAAGTATTTGTGAGTTTGTTATCATTCTCTTTTGGAACACATTATTGATACTATTGATTTATTGTTTGTTTTGATAATTGAGGAATCTTTGTTGATTGTTTATTCACCTTTCTTGATATTCTTGATATATTTGATATTACATTGATAATGATGATTGTTGGCTAAACACCCTTGCGATTCTAGGGTGATTAGTTGAAGGTTGTGGTGTAGACGATGAAAGAATAAACCTTTATTTGAGTGTACCCTGAAAGCTTGAGTTAACCCTAATCCGAAACCCGTCTAGGGCTGTTTGTTGAGCATCTTGACCGAGATCGATATAGAACAGCACGAGATCGCCCACTGCTTTGCAGATTCCGAGTCTAGGTTATAGTTTGCCAAATCCTATCCTTGTTGAACCTTTCCTGGTTTTACGCAAGCCTAGGATGAGACTTACCCGGTGATTCCTTTGCTTGTATACCGATGATGATGAGTGTTAGGTAATAAAGGTTAATCCTTTATTAGGGTTTGAGTGTGCCTTCATCCTACCTTTGAGAGTTAACCTGAGACTTACCCGGTGATGATTAGTTTTGTACCCTTAGATGAGTGATGTTGGTTTGAGTATTCTTACCTTCCCTTAGTTCCTTGAGACTTACCCGGTGATAGGAGCTTTGGTTTGGGAAAGTGGGTGGTGAGACTTAGTCGGTGATCTATCCCATCGTTGAATCACCTTCCCTTAGCAAACCTCAACTTTGTCCACGTTACTTCTAGTAATCTTGAGTCGAAACCACAACTAGATACTATGATCTTTAGAATCTGCATTTTCCCATCTTACTTTTGATCAGTATCATTGCATGCTTCTGAAGTTAGATTGCTTTACTGTGATTATTCTCACCAATTCACTGAGATCGACTCCGGAATATAAGCCCTTACTACTCCGTACATTGCGGGTTCGCTTATCGTTAGGTTTATTATTCGGAATATAAATTTAAAGCTTTGTCTACACACACCTTTTGGAGCGAACACAACACAAGTCCGACACTCGCACTCTTGTTATCCAATTTCTTAATCTTATTGAATACCAATTTGGAAAACGAGTTAAAATTATACGTAGTGATAACAGTCCGGAATTTAAATCAAACAATTTTTACCCTTCAAAGGGAATTTTGCATCAAACAAGTTGCGTCTACACGCCACAACAAAACGGTGTTACGGAACGTAAACATTGACACTTGTTAAATGTTGCTCGATCACTTCTTTTTCAAGCTCATTTACCGAAAGTTTTTTGGGGAGACTATTCTCACTTCCACATATTTAATTAATCGCATGCCTACACCTCTTTTGCACAACAAAACTCCTTTTGACAAATTATTTTCTAAAAACCCTAATTATTCACAACTTAAAGATTTTGGGTGTCGTTGTTTTTGCATCCACTCATCACCTTCGTCCAAGTAAATTTGATCCTAGAGCTATAGAATGTATTTTCATAGTATATCCCGTTGGTACAAAGGGATACAAACTATATAATATTAATGAGAAAAAGACTTTTATTTCCAAAGACGTTATTTTTATTGAATATGATTTTTATAACTTACTTCAATCATCATCAACAACCTCTTCATCTGGTCCCCCGTTAGCAATACCCATCCCTACCCAACTGCATTCTTTTGATGATCATTTAATTCAACCAACTTCCGCTGCAACTAATCCTATCAATTCAATTGATATTAACAATACACCATTCAACTCACACATACATACCATTTCTAACTCTCCTGTAGTAATTTTCAATCATGATTGATAGCATGTATTATAGTCTATATTTTGAGATTGGTTTAGACGTTTTATCTTCATAAATCTGCATGTATGGATGTATATTCTTTAATTATATTGTTGTTTTGTCTACCTTTGCGGGAATCGAGGTCTACACCTAGTTTCGTTGTAATTGTAGGGAAAATGGCACGTTTTGGACCAAAATGAAGCTAAAAAAGCTAAGGAGTCATTGCAGCTACATTCTGGAGCATTGAGGAGTTATAAGAAGATCTTAGGAAGCATGATAATGATTTAGAAGATTGATTTTGGACCAAATTAGAGAGATTCATTCTCAACTGAGACTCACCTCGGTTAGCTACAGTACCACCTCGAAGGAGGTGATCTTCAGGAGCGTCTGAACCGAGGCGAAGTGATGACATGACATAAGATCTTTATTTTTGGTTGAGATCTTCTATTTTTGGAAAGTGAATATCATATATTTTTGTCTGGATTTCTGGAAGGAAGATATCTTTTTGGCTGATATATTTTGGAAGATATGTAGAGATATTTTAAGGAAATTATCTTTTTAAGATATTTTATCTTTGGAAAATAATTCTCCTATATATATGGGCTGATTTTATGGAGATTAGCTATCTCGGAAATTTCGGATCAGAGGAGCAGTAGTTCTCCAGAGTTGAAGGAATTTTTGAAGGTTGAAGTTCAAGGAAGGAAGGAATCAAATTTTGAAGGAAGTTTGAAGGAAGTTTGTAAGATTTTCTTAGTTTGGCTTTTGGTTTTGTTGTCTTTTCTGATTTGTGATTGAGGAACGCTGATTGTTTGTTTGTTTCATTCAGTTATTGAGACCTTTGTGTTAAGGTTTTCTTGTTTGAATGTTGATTCCTTTCTCACATATTTGATTATTGTTATCATGATGATTGTTGGCTAAGTTCTTTATGCGATTCTAGAGTGATTGGCTGAAAGTTGTGGGAAAGACGATGATAGAATGATCCTTTATCCTAGTGGACCCTGAAAGCTCGAGCCTTTACCTTAAACGAAGAACGCCTTGGTCAATCATAGAACATCTCGGCCGGGATGGGATATAACTGAATGAGGCGAGCCCTTTCCTGATCCTTATCTGAGTTGAGGTTTCTGTTTGCCAAATCCTATCCTTGTTATACCTTTCCTGGTTCAACGCAAGCCTAGGATGAGACTTATCCGGTGAGTCCTTTGCTTGTTTACCCAAGATCATGAGTGTTAGGTAATAAAGGTTTATCCTTTATTGGGGTTTGAGTGTACTTTCATCCCATCTTTGAGAGTTAGCTTGAGTCTTACCCGGTAAAGGTTAGTTCTATCCCCTTGGGTGGTGTGTTGGTTTGAGATTATAGTTTTATTCCTTAGTACCTTGAGACTTACCCGGTAAAAGGATCTTTGGTTTGGGATAGTGAGTAGTGACACTTACCCGGTGATCTATTCCCACCTTAGAAACACCTTCCCTTTGCAAACCTCACCTTTGTCCACGTTGTCCTTTGAGATCTTGAGTCGGAACTGTTCGCCCCTAAACGTGCGTGCAAATAAGTTTTAATTATAAAACTAGAATCAAGAAAGCGAACACGCAGTGTACGGATCGATATAGTTAAGCAAGGATTCCAGAGTATCGAACACAGGGATTTGGGTGGGAACAAATTCAATTGCAGATTATCAAGCGAGTAAATATGAGAGTTTTTGCAAATATTGGGAAAACAACAATCCTAAAGATCCAAGTATCCAGCTGTGACAATCGATTCAAGATTTACTATTGATATAAAGACAGAGTTAAGATATGCGAAGGTATGCTAATGTAAAGTAATTGTACGGTGAAGTTCCTAAAACCTTATATGGCTCACCTACAAGACACTCTCTATACAGGTTGTTGAGGCTTCAATATAGAAAGATTCTAAAGGTAAGAATTAATGTCAAATACCCAAACTTGTAATCCAAGGATCAAGACTAACTTAACCGATTGAGGTTGTGACACTCACAATCGAGGTAGAGGTTGTTGAGGCTTCACTACCACCTAGAAAAGGCAAGCCTAAACTAAGTTAAAGCAAATCTTTAACTTTGGATTTAAGTAAAAGCAGGTTCGTAAACTTAAGGGAAATTACGGTTGGATCTTGAGATTCCACGGTCGTGGAACTCAAGAACAAACCGTGATTTAGGGTTCGTCGACGATTCTCTCAAACCCTCAGGGTCTAATCTAATTACGATCGATCTATCATCATCTAAGCCACAACTATTAACCCTTCACCTTAGAATTGTTAAGGGTTTTTAGCCAATAACAGTCATGTTGATATCAAATTCAAGAATTAAAAGATTAAAAGATGAAAACTTCCGAAAACTTCCAATAAACTTCAAAAGTGCGATATTAGGGCAAATCCAAACACGAGCGTCGATCTCCAACGAGATGTAAATGCCTCTAAGCGAGGGTAATCGAGCGTAAGCGGGAATAAACATGGATAAGTGCCGCTAAGTGAAGGTGTAAACGCGTCCAAGCCGAGGTGACGGAATCTCCCTTCTTCCGTCTTTTTATAGGGCAAGATAAAATATCGGCCCGGCCCAATCTTCAAAAGATCGTGGCTTCAAAATGTGGCGAAAAAGATCGCCAAGATCACGATCGTGGAAGGTTCCACGACCGTAATTTAGAGCGTGGAAATCAACACGGTTTGAACCATGGATTCCACGACCGTAATAGTTACTGGAATGCATCACGCCTCTCTTGCAAGGTTCCACGGCCGTGGAACTGAACGTGGTTTGTACGGCCGTATTTTAGAGCGTGGTTTAGGGCAAGAACGTGATTCTTCCCTAGCCTCGTGCACTCCTCAAGTTGAACTCCATTTTGCTCCTAAGAATGCCCTCAATCCATGGACATACTCAATCAACTCTTCTTTGCTAAATTCCGTTCGGAAATGACTCTCAATCACCTATAATCAACATAAAGCTTGTGTAGACATCCATATCGACAATATAGGCAAACTAGCTCACAATTGCAACAATGCTCAATCAAAGACTATCAATATGAATCAAATATACTTAGAAAACGTGCCTAGAACGTCACAATATTTCATGCTAACAAATAACCCCATACTTGCAACTTGCTTGTCCCTAAGCAAGGTCTTTCAAAAGCTTTTAAAACAAGAGTTAGGATGAAATATGTGTACCTTCTCAAAGCAATACTTCTTTTGGATGAATGTGCCTTCTAAAGAATAGATCATTCTCAAACCTTGCTTCAATCGTTTATCAAACTTTCATACACTTAATCAAAGAGTAAAAAGCAAAGAAAACTCATGAATCAATCAAACTTCTATACAAGCATCATAACCTTCAAACATTATCAAAATCAATCATAAGAAACTTCAATTTAGATCACCAAGTCATATAACATTCTTTTGATCTTAAGGACTTTCAAAGAAAAGGTCTAGAATGTGGAAGGGAAGGGAAAACTTTAAGGAATGTGGTGCATGAATCCAGGAAAGTGGACAACTACTCCTTCTTCTTCTTTTGCGGTTTCCGCACACTTTCAACTTAGAGTTTCGCTCTCTTCTTTTCATTTTTCGACTTTACTTTTGGAGTTATGGACAGAGGTGCACAAAAACCGAAGCCTAGGAGATTGGCATTTCTCAATCTTCATGAGATGCCTCAAACCCTTAGCGCACATACCATAATCCGCTAGGAATATCGCTCAATCCGACTTTGGCAAGACACAAACACCCGGCTATGTGAATGGTGCCGAGTTACTCATCGTCATGATTGACTTCCCCAAACCTACAATTTCTTTCTATTCTTTGGATTGCAAATAATTGCTCTCATGACCCTCCCACATCAAACATGCCTTTTTCATTCACTTCTCCAAATTCCCGGATAGGTAAAGGAGGCTAGTATTTCAATGAGGAGCTAAAATGATCAAAAAAAGAAGAAAGAAAAATCGAATTACCTTAATCATCTCAACAAGAAGTATAAGAACTCATAGTGTGATTTCAACTTCAATTTCTCAACATGATTTAGACAATATTCATCACATTATGAAACTTGCAAAAGAGGTATAATTCATTCATTCAAATTCTTTTCAATTCACTATTCTTTTAAGCATGCAATTGTCATCAAACTCAATTCACAAGTAGTGATTATCATGGAAATCATCTCAATTCATTAGAAGCACAAAATTTTTCAAAATTTTTCAATTTTTATGGGTTTTTCAAGTTCTTTTTCATGCAATGCAATAATGAAACGTGCAACAATATAATGAACATGCAATGATAGTCTCGAATAAAAGCAAACATAGTGAGTAGAAGTTATTACAAACTTTTAGTACATCCCACCCCATACTTAGGACGAACATTGTCCCTAATGTTCAAAAGAAAGAAAGAAAAGAAAGAAAAGAAAAAGAAACTCACAAAGTGGCGGTGGAATGTCTAAAGCGAACGGTCAATCATCAAATCCTCATCACTGCGGCGCTGGTGGAGGTGGGAATGGGGAGAAGCTAGGATCATAAAACCGCCCGAACTGTTGGCGGTAGACATCCCTCATCATGTAGTCGAGGTCGTCTAAGCGTCCATCTCTAGCATCGGCTCGGATCTCCAATGCTCCTACTCTCTCTGAAAGGCCAGTAGCCCAATCCGGCATCTGCTCGAACGGTCAATCATCAAATCCTCATCACTGCGGCGCTAGTGGAGGCGGGAATGGGGAGAAGCTAGGATCATAAAACCGCCCGAACTGCTGGCGGTAGACATCCCTCATCATGTGGTCGAGGTCGTCTAAGCGTCCATCTCTAGCATCGGCTCGGATCTCCAATGCTCCTACTCTCTCTGAAAGGGCAGTAGCCCAATCCGGCATCTGCTCGTACCATCCCGGAGCTTGACTGTACCATGCTGGAGCATCGGATGGTGCTGGTGCTGGTGCTTCTGACTGCTCTGTGGACCAAGGAGGGGGAACGCCATACCATGTAGGAGGTGTGGTCATCCACGTAGGCCTCTCACTCACGCTAGCGCGGCGAGAAGACGAGCCTGAAGCTCTAGCTGGACGTGGAGAGCGTCTCGGTACATCGGGGGCCGCCTCCGGCTGATCCGGAAACGTGCCAAACTCCTGCTCGGCTCCTCCTCCACCCTCAAACTGATCTCTCATATCCTCCTCCTCAACAACCGGTGGTGGAACATATGGGGGAGCTACTATCCTGTTCGCATGCATAGCAGCGAACGTCTCCTTCCAATTATGGCGTCCCGCCATAATGGAGTACTCCGGCAGCCACTCTATACCCCTACCCGTCCTGCTCTCCCAAGGCATGCCCGCATAAGGCGGACCTCTATGTGTGGGGAAAATGAGACCCCTAGTCATGAAAGCATGTAGCCCTAAAGGTACGGCCGGTATACGGGTGCAAGCAGAAAAATCAACACCTAAGCTCCTGGCAATGTGGGTAACTATCCCACCATATCCGATGTTGCCCTTCTTCTTGTTCTTGAGCTTGCTCATAGTAGTAGCCAAGAGAGTAGCACAATCAGCACGGCGTCCATACAACATGGAGTAAAGCAAAAAGAGCTCATCCGTCTTGATCTTTTGGGGCATCTCCGTCCTAGGAAAGAGACACTCCGAAAGAACACGGTGAGCTATCTTCAAGGCTAGGTGGTACATCAACCTAGCCTTGGTATCAACAGGTTGCCAACGGTCATCGTCGGCGTAAATCATCGCTACCTCCTTCCAAAAGTCCTTGGCGTAAACGCCACTAGGAAATCGACCGTTAAAGGTCTCCTGAAACCCGAAAAAGGTCCCAAACTCACGGATGCTAAAATGATAGTCTCTTTCCATGAGACGGAAAGAGACGGTCCTGTCTACATGGCTGTGCTCGAAAGACATCACAACCTCCCGTGTAATCTCCTCATAAGCGTCTTCTCGGATAGCCGAGAAGACAACTAGCCCGGCTCTATCCAAGAGCCAAGTAAGATCATCCACAATGTTGAGAGGAGCTAGATCCTCCAACAACAAGTATCTAGGACCAATCACAGCCCTCTCCTTGATCCTCTCGAGTGCATCGAGGTGATCCTCATGTATGGTCGGGACTCTAGGGCTAGGAGGTGAGGGTGATGAAGGTGAAGATGGAGGTGAAGGGGAAGAGGGTGGTGGTGCTCTAGAGGATGAGGAGGAGGATGGATTACCCTTCCTCTTCTTGTTTTGATCATTTTTCTTCTCTTTTATCCTCCCCGAAACTCTCCTCCCAAAGTCCATTCTGTTCAAAATTACGGGTTGTTCTATAGAAACCACGGCCGTAATTCCTCCACAGACCGTGATTCGTCTCAGAAAGTCGCAAATCTCAGCAAATCAGCACTCAATCTCCACAAACAGGCAGTCCTAATCTAATTTCTTCCAATCTCAATCAGTTCTTCCTAAAATCTCTAACAAAAACGAACTAAATCGACAAAGATCAAGAAGAGTGGAAAAACCTATTTTTCGGATTGAAAAATCCGAATTGCGCGTTCCTTGGTGAATTTCCGCTCGATTCGTCGCTTGGATCTTGTTGGTGGTCGAATTTGCTTCAGTTTAGGAAGAAGAATCGTTAAAAACGATTAAGAAACGAGGATTTGAGAGAGGAGGCGTGGATTCGGCTTTTAGGTCGTGGAAGAGGGGTTTTGTGGTGGTTTTTGTGAAGAACGTGGTTTATATAGTCACAGGCAAAATTTTGAAAATCACGGTCTGTCGGGGTGTTCCACGGCCGTGGAAATGTACGGAACCGTGGTTTTGGTGATTTTTCAAAGGCTTTTGGGAATTACGGGTACTGTAGCTGTCACGACCGTGGTTTAGGCCGTGGAACTCTCTGTAAAGCTCCAAAGTCCAGATTTCGTCACTTTTCTTCAACATTATCCTCCCCTTTTCCTTTTCCATCGTTCCTACATCCAAAAACACGAACATACCGGAAGAAATCGAAGGCAAAAACAAAACAAAAAGTCTATTCTAAGCTAAACTATGAATCGAAAACAAAAACAAGAATGCATTACCTTGGGTTGCCTCCCAAGAAGCGCTTTGTTTAAGGTCCGTAGCTAGACCAATCTCTCACTTATTCGAGTGCGGTGGGCGCGAACTCTTCAATTTGGAGTTCCGGCGTATACTTCTTGAGTCGTTGGCCGTTCACCTTAAAGCTTCCGCTCGTTTCACCCCATACTTCAACTGCACCATGGGGAAAAATACGCTTAATTAGAAAAGGTATGGTCCAACGAGATTTAAGCTTACCTGGAAAGAGACGAAGCCTTGAATTGAAGAGGAGAACTTGATCTCCTTCTTTGAAGTCCTTTGGAATGATATGCTTATCATGCCAACACTTTGCTCTCTCCTTATAGATCTTAGCGTTTTCATAAGCGTTCAAGCGGAGTTCATCCAGCTCATTGATGTCTAGGAGACGCTTCTCTCCCGCTTCTTTCATGCTGAAGTTCAACCACTTGATAGCCCAAAACGCTTTGTGCTCCAACTCTACCGGTAAGTGACAAGACTTCCCATACACAAGGTTGTATGGTGTGGTTCCTATGGGAGTCTTGTATGCAGTCCGGTATGCCCACAATGCATCGTCAAGCTTCAAGGACCAATCCTTCCTAGTCCTTGAAACTGTCTTCTCTAGAATTCCTTTGATCTCCCTATTTGAGATCTCAACTTGTCCACTTGTTTGTGGATGATAAGGGGTAGCAATCTTGTGAGTAACCCCATACTTAGCTAGAAGAGCTTCAAAGCGCCGGGCAATGAAGTGAGAACCTCCGTCACTAATGATCGTCCTTGGCGTCCCAAATCGCGGGAAGATGGTCTTGTTAAAGAACTTAACCACCACCATAGCATCATTTGTGGGAGAGGCAATTGCTTCCACCCATCTAGAAACATAATCCACCGCCAATAGTATGTATTGGTTTCTACAAGAGGATGGGAATGGTCCCATGAAATCAACTCCCCAAACGTCGAAAATCTCCACCTCTTGGATGTTGTTGAGGGGCATCTCATTCCTTCTAGAGATATTGCATGTTCTTTGACAAGCATCGCAGCAAGAAACAAAGGATTGCACATCTCTAAACAAATTAGGCCAAAAGAATCCAGATTGTAATACCTTTGCGCTAGTCTTGTTCGAACTAGCGTGTCCTCCACAAGGTAGTGAATGACAATGGCGGATGATACTTTGCATCTCATCTTCCGGTACACATCGCCGAATGATGTCATCCGGACCTCTCTTAAAGAGGAGAGGCTCGTTCCAATAGTATTCCCGGACGTCCTTAAAGAACTTCTTCCTTTGTGCGTAGGATAGTCCGGGCGGTATCTCCTGACAAACCAAATAGTTAACAAAATCAGCAAACCATGGTTCGTTACCTTTGGAGATCACATCGATGCACTCTTCAATAAGGTGTAGGTGTTCGTCCGGGAAGGAGTCATCGATGGGCAAATGGTCGTCCTCTAGATGTGTTAGGCGACTCAAATGATCCGCAACAGAATTTTCTGAACCTTTCTTGTCGCGGATCTCAAGATCGAATTCTTGTAGGAAAAGAATCCATCTAATTAGCCTTGGCTTCGCATCTTTCTTCGCAAGGAGGTACCGGATCGCAGCATGATCCGTGTAGACAATCACCTTTGCACCTACAAGGTAAGAGCGAAACTTGTCAATAGCATAGACAATGGCTAAAAACTCTTTCTCGGTAGTGGCGTAGTTGAGCTGCGCTTCATCTAGCGTCTTGCTAGCATAATATATGGCGTGGGTTCGCCCCTCTTTTCGTTGTCCAAGAACAGCTCCGATAGATACGTCACTAGCATCGCACATAACCTCAAAGGGAAGAGTCCAATCTGGAGGTTGGATAATAGGTGCTGAAATTAGAGCTTGCCGGATTGTGTTAAACGCATCCAAACATTTTTGCGAAAACTCAAAAACTGCATCCTTCATCAATAGATTAGTGAGCGGTTTTGATATCTTAGAAAAGTCCTTAATGAAACGTCTATAAAATCCAGCATGTCCTAGGAAACTTCTTATCCCTTTCACCGAAGTTGGGGGAGGAAGTTTCTCTATGGTCTCTATCTTAGCTTTATCTACTTCTATCCCTCTACTAGAGACTAAGTGACCTAATACGATTCCTTCCTTAACCATAAATTGACACTTTTCCCAATTAAGAACTAGGTTAGTGTCTTCACATCTTTGCAAAACAAGAGAGAGGTTAGAAAGACAATCGTTAAAAGAGGAACCGTATACGGAGAAGTCGTCCATGAAGACTTCCATGATTTCCTCTATGTATTCGGAGAAGATGGCCATCATGCACCGTTGGAAGGTGGCTGGGGCGTTGCAAAGCCCGAACGGCATTCTCCTATAAGCAAACGTACCCCACGGGCACGTGAATGTGGTCTTCTCCTGATCGTCCGGATGTATCGGAATCTGAAAGAAACCACTATAGCCGTCAAGGTAGCAAAAATGTGAATGTTGTGCTAACCTTTCAAGCATTTGATCAATGAACGGCAATGGGAAGTGATCCTTCCGCGTTGCATTGTTGAGCTTGCGGTAGTCTATACACATCCGCCATCCCGTCACGGTTCGGGTAGGAATGAGTTCGTTGCTCTTGTTGGTGATGACCGTCATTCCTCCTTTCTTCGGAACTACTTGAACTGGACTCACCCACTTACTATCGGAAATAGGGTAGATGATACCTGCATCAAGAAGCTTAAGAATTTCTTTCTTGACAACCTCCTTCATGGTCGGATTCAACCGCCTTTGAGGTTGTCTTGAAGTTCTAAAATCTTCCTCCATTAGTATCTTATGCATGCATAGGGAGGGTTTAATTCCTACTAAGTCCTCAATAGTATAGCCTAAAGCTTTCCTATGTTTCCTAAGGACAATCATGAGCTGATTATGTTCATCTATCCTTAGTTTGGAACTAATGATAACCGGAAAGGTAGAATTAGGTCCTAGAAAAGCGTACCTTAGATGAGTAGGAAGTGGTTTTAGTTCAATCGCTTTCGGAGCTTCCAACGATCCTTGAGGAGCATCCGATGTCTCCTTAGAAGTCTCTAAGGGTATTGAGTGTGTGGGAGAAGAATCAGAAGAAGTTGAAGAAGTGTCTCGATCACTCCTTTCCACGCCCAAAATTACGGGTTCTTCATGGCCTCCACGGCCGTCGTTTAGGGCGTGGAAGGGAAATACGGTTGTCACATCTTCTCCACGACCGTATAACTCCCTGGAGTGGGACACGGTTTTGGTTGTGAAATCCACGGCCGTGGAATACAATGTGTGACCGTGGATTCTCACGTTTTCTGCCTCATCGTGGAGTTTTTCATACTCCACTTCACCCATCTCTTCTTGTGCTTCTAAGGCTTCAATTGCCTCATTGCACTCTTCTTCTTCCCCTACATTTGTTAGACTCATAGTAATAACTTTTTGCAAAGGATCGTTAAAGAGAATCGCACTTACCTCCTCCCTAGACAAACCCTCTTCATCTTGGATATCGAAAATATCCTCATCAAAGATTGGCTCCTTCACTAGAGTGGAGAGAACGAACTCTACTTTCTCTTCTCCTATATCAAAAGTGAGTCTCCCATTCTTGCAATCGACTATGCAGCCGGAAGTTGCAAGAAACGGTCTTCCGAGTATGATCGGGACCGGACTATCTGCAGGAATATCAAGCACGACAAAATCAATGGGAACAAAGAATTTACCTAGCTTGACCGGGACGTCTTCTACAATACCGACGGGGCGAGTGATGGATCGATCCGCCATGTATAACGTCATCTTCACCGGTTTAGGGTCGCCTAAACGGATCTTCCTACATAGTGCAAGTGGTATGATGCTCACACTTGCTCCTAAGTCACATAAAGCGTCATATGTGACATCTCCCACTCCAATGGGAATGCAAAATGACCCCGGATCCTTCAACTTTGGGGGCATTTTCTCCTTCATGGTCTTGATGAGATCCGAAGAATCCGAACTCATCTTGACCTCACCGAAGTCTTGTAGCTTCCTCTTGTTAGAGAGGAGCTCCTTTAAGAACTTACCATAAGCCGGCATACCTACAATAGCATCAATAAATGGTATATTAATATGCAGCTTGCTCATGAGTTCTATGAACTTACCGAATTGTTTATCTAGGCGCGCTCGCGCTCTAGATTGAGGGAATGGTAGGGAAGGTTTGTAAGCCGGAGGAGGAACGTAGACGTCTTCCTTCTCCTTCCCCTTCTCCTTGTCTTTCTCTACGGGGACTTCAACAAATTTAGGTGCGGATCGGTAGTAGTCACTCCGCTCCTAGTTGTGATTGCCATAACCCTTCCCTTAGGGTTGTCCTCCGTCTTTCCTGGAAGCTTCCCTTGATTCCTAGGAACTTCCTCCGCATGGCTGAACATTTGGTTTTCTAAAACTTTTTGAGCTTTATCAACCTTGGAAATTTGATCATCAACCTTAATGATGCGGTTCTCCAACCCTTGAAGCTTTCCCAAAATCGTTTCCAACATGGGATCGGGCTTCTCCTTTCCCGAAGTGTTTCCTCCATTAGATGATTGCCCTTGGCTTTTCAAAGGAGTAGAGGAAGAGGAAGGGGGAGTTAGTGAATTAGAGTTGGAAGGATAAGAGTTACCGGAGTTTTGTTGATTGGAGCGCCAATTGTTGTTATTTGAACCCTTATTGTTGTTCCAATTGTTGTTCCGGTTGTTGTTGTTGTTGCGGTTTGTGTTATCACCGCCATTGTTGTTGCCTAAATAACCAACATCCTTCCCTTGTTGCTTTGGGAAGTTGGTCTTGATAGCCTCCTTCAACTCTTTGATTTCATTGTTGAGGGAGAAAATCTGATTTTGAGCTTCATGTGTGAGCTTTGCTCCTTGCTCCACACGATTTCCCTCCACTTTCCGGTGGGAATACTTCACTATGACTCTTGCTTGCTTCTCAATGAAGTCCCAAGCGTCATCTTCTCTCATGTCCATGAATGTTCCGCATGAGAGGGATTGGAGGTTGAATTGCGTTCCCGCATCCAACCCCTTATAGTAAATCTCCAGCAAGGCAAGTTTGGATATGCCATGATGAGGGCAATCCAAGAGCAAATCCTGAAACCTTTCGCAAGATTGAAACAAACTTTCGTTAGGTCTCATGAAAAAAGCATTAATCTTACCTCTAAGTTCCGCCGTTTTGGATGGCGGAAAGAATTTGGTGAGGAACTCCGCGGAAAGGTCTTCCCACGTGTCTAGTTTCCCCCTAGGAAGAGCTTGGTACCAAGACAACGCTTTCCCTTTCAAGGAGAAGAAGAAAGGCTTGAGCTTATAGTTGTTGGTAGTAGCGCTCTTCGGTCTCATTGTCTCCATAATACACTCAAAGTTTTGCAAGTGTTGGTGTGGAGATTCAGCGCTTGTCCCGCCAAATTGGTTTTGGCGAACAAGAGTAATAACTTGAGGGTTGAAGCTAAACCCTTGCACATCTTCAGCATCGAAATTCACGCCCAAGCGGCGTGGTTGTTGTGTTGGATCCATCCGCTGGCCAAGAGTTCTTGGCTCATCATCTACACGTTCGATCCTCGCATTCCTAGGCGGAATGCGGCGATTAGCAACTCCCCGTGGATGGAAAGGATTCACATTGATCGTGGGATCAATCTTGTTCGCTCCAAACGGTGTGTGCAAGCTTTAAATTTATAACCCTAGACTTAAGCTTAAAACAAGGATGCGAACCCGCAGTGTACCGGTCAATCGTAGTAAAAGCAAGAAAATTCCAGGGGTCGATCACAGGGACTCGGTGAAACAAAGTCAACACAGTATGCTACGTTAGTTCTAACCACAAGAGCGATTAACACAATCAAAGGTGAATAAGATGTCAAATAAAGCAAGCATGTAATTCTAGGGATTAAAGCATCTAGTTGTGGTTCCAACTCAAGATCTATAGATAAGCGGACAAAGCTGAGATTTTTTTGCGTGGGGAAGGTGTTACTAAGTGGAGTAGATCACCGGGTAAGTCTCACTACACACTAATCCTGAATCGCAACTCCTATTACCGGGTAAGTCTCAAGGAATCAAGATAAAGAACTATAACCTCAAACTAACACACCATCTAAGGGAATAGAACCAACCTTTACCGGGTAAGTCTCAGGCTAACTCACAAAGATGGGATGAAAGCACACTCAAACCCCAATAAAGGATAAACCTTTATTACCTACACTTATGATCGTTAGTACACAATCTAAGGAATTACCGGGTAAGTCTCATCCTAAGCTTGCTTTGAACCAGGAAGGTGTAATAAGAATAGGATTTGGCAAACTCTAACACTTAACTCTCAGTTTAGGTCGAATAAGTCACCTCGGTCAGAAGAATTCCACCCCGGCCGAGATGTTCGTCAACCGAACGAGATGCTTAGGGTTAAGGTTAAAGACTCGAACTTTCAGGATCCTACTGGAATCTAAGATTATTCTATCATTGTTTTTCCCACAACCTTCAGCCAATCACCCTAGAATCACACAAGGAAATTAGCCACTCATCATCATAATGAAAGTATTAAATATAAGGGAAGAAGGTGAATATTTGAACAAAGAAGAATTTAATGAAAAGACTTCAATAACTGAATCAAATATCACAACAAAGCGTTCCTTGGACAATAATCCAACAAGACAAGACAACAATTGAGGGAATTGAAGACAATCTTACAAAACCCTTCAATAAAGCTATAAAAGCTATGAACTTCAATCTTCCTTCAACCTTCAAAAAGGTTCTTCAACTCTCTCCCAAATTGGAGTATGCTGCTTCTTGCGCTGATAGCGGATGATCGGTGTATGCGGGCTGTTCGAATTGTGGGAAATCCGACCCTTTTTATAGGAAAATAACCCTCCAAAGATAAAATATCTTAGAAAGATCTTTTCCCATAAATATAGGTAAAATATATGATTCTGCATATCTCCTTCCTTCCAGGAGCCAAGCCCAAAAATATAAGATCACTTTCCAATTTTAAAAGATCTCAGCCAAGAATAAAATATTCTCGCCGCGTCCTAGGTGTTCGCCTCGGTCGAGTCGGCGTCTCTGGATCACCTCGGTCGAGATGAATCTCTGGTCAACCGAGGTGAGTCACAACTGAATGTGAAATCTCTCAAAACTGGCCCAAAGTAAATCCTTAATCCATGGCTATGCTTCCTGGATGTAGCTCCAAATGACTCTTGACTTCTTTTGCTCCTTTTTGATGCAAAACGTACCATACTACCTGCAATTACAACGAAACTAGGTGTAGACCTCGATTCTCGCAAAGGTAGATGAAATGGCAGTAAAATCACATAATGTACATACAAACTTGCAGATTATTGAAGATAAAACGTTCAAACAAACCCCAAAATATAGACTATAATTCATGCTATCAAAATACCCCATACTTAGCCCTTGCTTGTCCCCAAGCAAGTTCCTCATATAGAAGACAAGATAGAATGGATTATAAGTCAAGAAAATCAATGAAAAAAGCTTTTCAAAAACATTTTATGGTGTGCAACTATCATAGATCACTCTAAGAGAGTACTTCCTGGAATTTAAAAACTCAACATGATCAAAACATTTTATAGATATAGGAAAGTCGTTCATCTTTGCATAAAATCATAGAATGTATAATAAATCATAATTATCAAAATTAATCATGTATAATCCGATTAAAACCGCTAAGTCAATCAACAAGCTCAAGGTCTCAAGGGCTTCCCAAAAGAAAAGGTCAAGAAACGTGTAGGGTAGGGATGTATGTAAGGTAATGTGGTGCTGGAATCCGGGAAAAGGATGAACTTCACTTTCACTTTGACTTGCAACACCTTCCACCAATAAGCTTTGCTTATTTCGCACTTTTCTTTTACTTTACTTTTTGGGATGCATGGACAGAGGTGCACAATAACCGAAGCCTAGGAAATCCGCAATCATCAATTTCTCGAGATGCATCAAACCCTTGATGCACATACCATGACCCGATAGGAATATCGCTCAATCCGACTTTGGCAAGACACAAACACCCGGCTATGTGAATGGTGCCGAGTTACTCATCTTCATGATTGACTTCCCCAAACCTATTATTGCTTTCTAACACTTTCACTTCTAGCCACTTCTCAACTTTAACTCCACTTGCTTTCACCACTTCGCTTGCTTCCAAATTCCCGGATAGGTAAAGAGAGGCAAAATGTATATGAGGGGCTAAGCATGATCAAGAAGAAGAAGAAGAAGAGAATGAATTGCCATGGTCTTTCCAAGAAGAACGTGAGAGAACTTAACCTGCGGTGCCAACCTTCAAATTCAACATAATTTGGATAAAAACAAAGTATTAAACATGCCAATAATTTCAAACAAAGCATTTAGCAACTTAAACATATTATAAAACCTTTCAAACACATAAAGAATCTAAAACCAGTCAGTAAACAAGATCTTCACTGAGATCATATCCAGATAAGTAACACAAAATCGCTTTCGAAAACTCTCAGTTAACACACCTCGGTCGAGGTGTTCCTGGTTCAACCGAGGTGAAACACCTCGTTTGGCCAGAATCTCACCGGTCGAGGTCAAAAAAATTTTTTTAAAACCATTTTTTTTTTTTTTTTCGGTTTCGACGTTTTTCTCAATCAAATAACCTGTAGGTATGCATGTAATATCAGATAATCATATAAAGGCAAATGAAGCATAAATATAAAAATATCCGATAAATATAATACATCAAAAGTAGTCGAATACATCACGTAGTCAAGTAATCAAATAACAAACACCCCATACTTGAGACACACTGTCCCAGTGGGTATAATAAAAGTCTAAACAAGAGAACTCACCGAATAAAAGCCGAACTGCATAAAAAAGATATAATAATAAAGTCCTGCAGCTCCTCAGTAGTCTCGATCCGGTGGTGGTGGTGGTATGTAGGGGTACTGAGTCGGGTCATAGGGATGGCCCATGATACGCTCAAACTGTAGCTGAGCCATCATGTGCTGATGATGCTGCCGCTCCTGCATCTCGCGGATATCCAGCGAAAGTGCAGCATATGAGTCGATAACCTGATCCGTCAGGTCATCAATCCGTCGGTGTGCAGCTCTGTCCCTAACTCCACGCCTCCTGCGTCTAGCAGGTCTGACTGGAGACGCCTCAGCTGGCGCCGGCTCAGTGTCCTCCTCGTCATCATCCAAATCTATAATAGGTGGCGCGCTCGTCCCAGCTGTATCTGTACCTGTGTCCATCGGGACGCCACCTCCTCTCTCATCTACTGTATCATCATCATCGTCGTCCTCGTCCTCAACCTCCTCCTCAGCCTCAGCAGGGGCAGCTACTGCCTCTCTGTAATCCTCCATAAGTGGAGCCCATGCTGTCTACCAGTAGTGTGGATCAAAGACAGAGAACTGTGCAGACCATCTGATGCCCTGAGGTGCAGTCAGCTCCCATGGCATAGCGACGTAGGGTGTAGTCAAACCACGGGGAACTAGAATCCTCCGTGTAATCATCTCCTGAAGTCCGAGCGGCTTGGCAGCCGCCACCATGGTACACCAACTCAGATCCATATCCTGATACCTAGCGATATGGGTCACTATCCCTCCGCATCATATATCTCCCTTCCCTTTGGCCTTGATCCTGTGCAGATCCTCTGCCAGCATCAATCCAAAGTCAGGGTATCCACCTGTGACCATGCAGTATAAAGAGAAGAGCTCCCCCTGTCGGACCTTCTGGGGCGTCTCAGTACGCGTCAGAAGCGTCTCGCTGAAGATCCTGTGTATCAACCGAAAAGCTAGATGATAGATAAGCTTCGCCCTGGAATCACCAGGGCGCCACCTGTCTGCATGCCTCGTAATGTGGGCGATCTGTCCCCAGAACTCTCTAGCTACAGCTCGGGTCGGGAAGTCTACAGCAGTGGGGGCAGGGAAGCCAAAAATGTCTCTCCAGTGGTCAAGAGGTACTAAGTAGTTCCGGTTCATCAACCGGTACTTCACAGCCCTCTCTGTGGGGAGGTAAGTGAAGGAACTGACAAACTCGAGGGTCGGCTCAAGGTAGACTGGGGCTCGGATCTCAGTAAACTGATCCAGCCCGACGGTGGTGATCATCCTCCTAAGCTCTCCATCTACGTGGAGACAATCAAAGGCAGAAACGTCCAGAAATCTAGGAGCGATAACTGGACGACTAGCAATACGATCATAATCTACCCGGTGTCTCTCGTGAATCACCGGGATAGAAGGTCGGGATGAGGAAGAAGAAGGGGAAGGAGAGGATCTATCTCTAAGGGCTAACAATCTGTCAGAACTCATCTTCAAACTGTACTGTCAGACTACCTCGGTCGACTGACAAACTCCAAGAATCGCCTCGACCGAGGTGCAGGTCGACTGGACCGAGGCGAAGGTAGTGCGATTTCCAACTCTCTGAATTTCAGTTCTTTTCCCCCAAAAATCACTACCGATGCTTCCTAAGGGGTACTTAAAGGTTTCCTCAACAGAATCAAGGGCAACCAAAGCCCAAATTTCAGTAAACGAACGAGTTTAGGTTTTCGAACGTTTTTACCTCGTTCCGGTCGAAACGCTCAAATTTCTTGCAGATCTGTAGTTGCAATCGACTCCTCTATCCTTCAATCTCGGTTTGGAAGCAGAAAACGTCGAAAACGAGCAAGAAACGAGGTGAGCGAGGTGCGTCTGTTCGCCGCGGTCGAGGAGGGTAAAAAAAATGAAAATGTAATTTTTCCCCCTTTTATACTTTTACTGGATCTGCTGTCACCTCGGTCGAGATGGACTGGTCCGAGGTGGTATGGACCGAGGCGGTTCTGCAGAAACCCTAGTCGCCTCGGTTGCTCAAGAATCAACTCGGTCGAGGTGCTTTGACAATGACCGAGGTCCTTCTGTCTTCTCAGAATCTCGAACTTCTGTCCTTCCAGTTGTGCTCCTCCTTAGATATTCCCTGTTGTCTGTCCAGAACGCCAAAAAAAAAGCAAAGCAAAGCAAAAACAAAAACTATCTAAGCTAGACTAGAAAACGGGAAAGAAGAGCAATACCTTGGGTTGCCTCCCAAGAAGCGCTTGATTTAAGGTCGCTAGCTGGACCATACGGCATGGGATTACTCAATGCACTTCGAATGTCGTGGAGTGCTCATCACATCCGTAAAAATCTTCCAAGAAGGTTCCGGTTCCTAACTTCACCGGCAAATGGTAAGATCTCCCACGTACAAGCTTGTACGGTTTGATTCTCACCGGAATCCTTCTAGCCTTCCTGCACTTCAATGGGACATAATCTAGCCTTGCGTCCCATCCTTTCCTTGATCGAGAAAACAGCTTCTCGAGAATCCTAGTAGCTTCCCCTTCTTTAGCTTGGGGATGGTACAAGGTCTTTAGCATGCGAGAGACCCCATACTTGAACAAGAGACACTTCATCGCCTTAACGGTGTAGTGCTTGCAAACTTCACTCCTTATAATCCAAGGAGCATCTTCTTCCAACAGTTTCATGGGAGGTTTCATCTTGATTTTAGGAGGTTCTTTCGGAAGAGACCTCCAACTCTCCGGTGCATTCCTGAAAAATTCAGAAATTTTAATAGGGAATTCAAATGAAGTAGGAGAATGTACCTTGCAAAGTTCTCCAAAGCTTGAGACAAGTTTCGTGTTGGGTTGATAATCCACCCACAAAACCTCTCTCAGTTCCGCTGGTCTTTCTTCCACCTTGACCACAATCTCAGTAATTTGGCTAAGGTTCTCTGCATCTTCCACTTCTGATTTTGCAGATTCTTCCATCTCGGCCGAAATCTCTTCCACCTCGGCCGAGGTCTCAACAGTTGGATCGAAATCTTCCAAATCTTCTTCTCCCTCAAAAGCTTCAGGAGAAACTTCTGGGTTGATTGGAGGGGTGCTTGGAACTTGCAGCACTTCCTTATGCTCCTCTTCCGGATTAGCATAGGATAGGGTGCTTTCCTTGAGCTCCTCCACCTTCTTCATCAACCTTTCCCATCTTAATTCAAGAGAATCTTCAAGGGGTTGCTCACAAATCTTTTTAGGGACATTCAGTTCATCCCACATTGCAAGTTCATGCTGAATGGCCTCTTCTCTTTCCCATTCATTGTTGAACCAATAGAAGGAGTACTTCTCCTCCAAGTATTCATAATAATCCGCCCTAGCACTTTGCCTTGCTATCCAGGCTGGATCAAATGTAGTCATCGGAAATCTTGAAAACTACAAAACTCATAGAAAGAGTAGTTAGTAGCAACAGGGGCAAATGCCCCGAAAGCAAACCGTAACCGGCTTGGTCTAGACCAAGTCCCCGGCAACGGCGCCAAAAACTTGTTCGCTCCAAACGGTGTGTGCAAGCTTTAAATTTATAACCCTAGACTTAAGTTTAAAACAAGGATGCGAACCCGCAGTGTACGGGTCAATCGTAGTAAAAGCAAGAAAATTCCAGGGGTCGATCACAGGGACTCGGTGAAACAAAGTCAACACAGTATGCTACGTTAGTTCTAACCACAAGAGCGATTAACACAATCAAAGGTGAATAAGATGTCAAATAAAGCAAGCATGTAATTCTAGGGATTAAAGCATCTAGTTGTGGTTCCAACTCAAGATCTATAGATAAGCGGACAAAGCTGAGATTTTTTTGCGTGGGGAAGGTGTTACTAAGTGGAGTAGATCACCGGGTAAGTCTCACTACACACTAATCCTGAATCGCAACTCCTATTACCGGGTAAGTCTCAAGGAATCAAGATAAAGAACTATAACCTCTAAGTTCCGCCGTTTTGGATGGCGGAAAGAATTTGGTGAGGAACTCCGCGGAAAGGTCTTCCCACGTGTCTAGTTTCCCCCTAGGAAGAGCTTGGTACCAAGACAACGCTTTCCCTTTCAAGGAGAAGAAGAAAGGCTTGAGCTTATAGTTGTTGGTAGTAGCGCTCTTCGGTCTCATTGTCTCCATAATACACTCAAAGTTTTGCAAGTGTTGGTGTGGAGATTCAGCGCTTGTCCCGCCAAATTGGTTTTGGCGAACAAGAGTAATAACTTGAGGGTTGAAGCTAAACCCTTGCACATCTTCAGCATCGAAATTCACGCCCAAGCGGCGTGGTTGTTGTGTTGGATCCATCCGCTGGCCAAGAGTTCTTGGCTCATCATCTACACGTTCGATCCTCGCATTCCTAGGCGGAATGCGGCGATTAGCAACTCCCCGTGGATGGAAAGGATTCACATTGATCGTGGGATCAATCTTGTTCGCTCCAAACGGTGTGTGCAAGCTTTAAATTTATAACCCTAGACTTAAGCTTAAAACAAGGATGCGAACCCGCAGTGTACCGGTCAATCGTAGTAAAAGCAAGAAAATTCCAGGGGTCGATCACAGGGACTCGGTGAAACAAAGTCAACACAGTATGCTACGTTAGTTCTAACCACAAGAGCGATTAACACAATCAAAGGTGAATAAGATGTCAAATAAAGCAAGCATGTAATTCTAGGGATTAAAGCATCTAGTTGTGGTTCCAACTCAAGATCTATAGATAAGCGGACAAAGCTGAGATTTTTTTGCGTGGGGAAGGTGTTACTAAGTGGAGTAGATCACCGGGTAAGTCTCACTACACACTAATCCTGAATCGCAACTCCTATTACCGGGTAAGTCTCAAGGAATCAAGATAAAGAACTATAACCTCAAACTAACACACCATCTAAGGGAATAGAACCAACCTTTACCGGGTAAGTCTCAGGCTAACTCACAAAGATGGGATGAAAGCACACTCAAACCCCAATAAAGGATAAACCTTTATTACCTACACTTATGATCGTTAGTACACAATCTAAGGAATTACCGGGTAAGTCTCATCCTAAGCTTGCTTTGAACCAGGAAGGTGTAATAAGAATAGGATTTGGCAAACTCTAACACTTAACTCTCAGTTTAGGTCGAATAAGTCACCTCGGTCAGAAGAATTCCACCCCGGCCGAGATGTTCGTCAACCGAACGAGATGCTTAGGGTTAAGGTTAAAGACTCGAACTTTCAGGATCCTACTGGAATCTAAGATTATTCTATCATTGTTTTTCCCACAACCTTCAGCCAATCACCCTAGAATCACACAAGGAAATTAGCCACTCATCATCATAATGAAAGTATTAAATATAAGGGAAGAAGGTGAATATTTGAACAAAGAAGAATTTAATGAAAAGACTTCAATAACTGAATCAAATATCACAACAAAGCGTTCCTTGGACAATAATCCAACAAGACAAGACAACAATTGAGGGAATTGAAGACAATCTTACAAAACCCTTCAATAAAGCTATAAAAGCTATGAACTTCAATCTTCCTTCAACCTTCAAAAAGGTTCTTCAACTCTCTCCCAAATTGGAGTATGCTGCTTCTTGCGCTGATAGCGGATGATCGGTGTATGCGGGCTGTTCGAATTGTGGGAAATCCGACCCTTTTTATAGGAAAATAACCCTCCAAAGATAAAATATCTTAGAAAGATCTTTTCCCATAAATATAGGTAAAATATATGATTCTGCATATCTCCTTCCTTCCAGGAGCCAAGCCCAAAAATATAAGATCACTTTCCAATTTTAAAAGATCTCAGCCAAGAATAAAATATTCTCGCCGCGTCCTAGGTGTTCGCCTCGGTCGAGTCGGCGTCTCTGGATCACCTCGGTCGAGATGAATCTCTGGTCAACCGAGGTGAGTCACAACTGAATGTGAAATCTCTCAAAACTGGCCCAAAGTAAATCTTTAATCCATGGCTATGCTTCCTGGATGTAGCTCCAAATGACTCTTGACTTCTTTTGCTCCTTTTTGATGCAAAACGTACCATACTACCTGCAATTACAACGAAACTAGGTGTAGACCTCGATTCTCGCAAAGGTAGATGAAATGGCAGTAAAATCACATAATGTACATACAAACTTGCAGATTATTGAAGATAAAACGTTCAAACAAACCCCAAAATATAGACTATAATTCATGCTATCAAATCTCCTCTAGCGGTGGCATGGAAGAATCACTATCATCAGCGGATGAGTGACTTCTTCTTCTAGATCTTGATCCCCTCCTTGAGGATTTCTTGCTCCCCTTATTCTTGAGGTCGCTTAGTTCTATCCTCATTTGGAAAATCATATCCTGTAGATTGTTAACTTGGGATTGATGGCGATCCATCTCATCCCGGCGAATGTTCTCATTCCATTGGAGTTGAGCTTCCTTCTCCGCCAACTCCGCTTGAAGATCACGTTCGTGTTCTTCAGCCATCTTCTTTTCCTTGCGCTTTTGCCTTAAAGTTTTCTCTAGCTCTTGATCAAGAGGTAAGAGATCTTCGGTGTTCCTAGACGTGCGCATGCACTCAAAGTAATATCAAATAACGAGAGCAAGCTCCCAAGCTAGACAACCGGCTACCGAATTCGGCCGAAACCAAATCCCCGGCAACGGCGCCAAAAACTTGTTCGCCCCTAAACGTGCGTGCAAATAAGTTTTAATTATAAAACTAGAATCAAGCAAGCGAACCCGCAGTGTACGGATCGATATAGTTAAGCAAGGATTCCAGAGTATCGAACACAGGGATTTGGGTGGGAACAAATTCAATTGCAGATTATCAAGCGAGTAAATATGAGAGTTTTTGCAAATATTGGAAAAACAACAATCCTAAAGATCCAAGTATCCAGCTGTGGCAATCGATTCAAGATTTACTATTGATATAAAGACAGAGTTAAGATATGCGAAGGTATGCTAATGTAAAGTAATTGTACGGTGAAGTTCCAAAAACCTTATATGGCTCACCTACAAGACACTCTCTATACAGGTTGTTGAGGCTTCAATATAGAAAGATTCTAAAGGTAAGAATTAATGTCAAATACCCAAACTTGTAATCCAAGGATCAAGACTAACTTAACCGATTGAGGTTGTGACACTCACAATCGAGGTAGAGGTTGTTGAGGCTTCACTACCACCTAGAAAAGGCAAGCCTAAACTAAGTTAAAGCAAATCTTTAACTTTAGATTTAAGTAAAAGCAGGTTCGTAAACTTAAGGGAAATTACGGTTGGATCTTGAGATTCCACGGTCGTGGAATTCAAGAACAAACCGTGATTTAGGGTTCGTCGACGATTCTCTCAAACTCTCAGGGTCTAATCTAATTACGATCGATCTATCATCATCTAAGCCACAACTATTAACCCTTCACCTTAGAATTGTTAAGGGTTTTTAGCCAATAACAGTCATGTTGATATCAAATTCAAGAATTAAAAGATTAAAAGATGAAAACTTCCAAAAACTTCCAATAAACTTCAAACCAATCTCAAAGTCACAATCAAGAACGAATGTTGTCAATAGATTCAGAATAAGGCAAACAAACACAATCTTAGGAAAGAAGAAAGAACGGGATGTCAATCCGTCTTCTAAATCAAACCTAAACAAGAAGAGAAATCTTCTTGCAAAATCTTCCAAAAACTTCGATCTTCCGCCAATCCTGGAAATCTCAACAGCAATCTCCACCAAAAGTGCAATATTAGGGCAAATCCAAACATGAGCGTCGATCTCCAACGAGATGTAAACGCCTCTAAGCGAGGGTAATCGAGCGTAAGCGGGAATAAGCGTGGATAAGTGCCGCTAAGCGAAGGTGTAAACGCGTCCAAGCCGAGGTGACGGAATCTCCCTTCGTCCGTCTTTTTATAGGGCAAGATAAAATATCGGCCCGGCCCAATCTTCAAAAGATCGTGGCTTCAAAATGTGGCGAAAAAGATCGCCAAGATCACGGTCGTAGAAGGTTCCACGACCGTAATTTAGAGCGTGGAAATCAACACGGTTTGAACCATGGATTCCATGACCGTAATAGTTACTGGAATGCATCACGCCTCTCTTGCAAGGTTCCACGGCCGTGGAACTGAACGTGGTTTGTAGTACGGCCGTATTTTAGAGCGTGGTTTAGGGCAAGAACGTGATTCTTCCCTAGCCTCGTGCACTCCTCAAGTTGAACTCCATTTTTCTCCTAAGAATGCCCTCAATCCATGGACATACTCAATCAACTCTTCTTTGCTAAATTCCGTTCGAAAATGACTCTCAATCACCTATAATCAACATAAAGCTTGTGTAGACATCCATATCGACAATATAGGCAAACTAGCTCACAATTGCAACAATGCTCAATCAAAGACTATCAATATGAATCAAATATACTTAGAAAACGTGCCTAGAACGTCACAATATTTTATGCTAACAGGAACCACAACTGGATGCTTTAATCTCTAGAATCCGCATTTTCTTTACGTGGTTATTACATCATCTTTGATATATTTGTTTTGTTGCGTGTTTGTTATTGACAACCTGAATTACCGATCTTTGTTTCACCATAGTCCCTGTGTTCGACCCTGGAATTCTTGTTTTTATTACAATCGATCCATACACTACGGGTTCGCTATTTGCAATTATTCTTGGTATAAATATTAAAGCTTGCACACACCTTTTGGAGCAAACAATGATACAACTCCATATCCTTCTTCTAGCCCCATGTACACTCAACCTAACCAACCACCACCCCCTCGGCGCTCATCCCGGCCAACTAAAATATCCACCACATTGAGGCAACATTGCCCGCTCGACCGGCTCCGTCATCCTCGTCGAATCATGTTGGTACGAGTAACCCTTACCCGTTATCTTTTATTTCATCCTATTCTCGTTTATCTCCATCATATAGACACTTTATTTTTAACACTTATTTATAGAAAGAACCAAGAAAATTTTCACATGCCATCCGAGATCCCCGTTGGCAAGAAGCCATGCAACCGAGATTATCGCACTTGAAGAAAACAAGACATGGAGCTTGGTACCTCTCCCGCCCAACAAGAAACCCATAGATTGTAAATGGGTCTACAAAATAAAACACAATCCCGATGGTACGGTGGAAAGGTTTAAAGCTCGCCTTGTGGCCAAGGGCTATAGCCAAATTGAAGGTATTGACTACCGAGAAACCTTTGCCCGCGTGGCAAAACTCACTACCGTTCGGGTTCTTCTTAGCATTGCTTCCCTTCAAGGATGACACTTACACCAACTAGACGTCAATAATGCTTTCCTTCACGGTCACCTTTTGGAAGATGTTTACATAAAGTTACCCCTGGGTTTTAACCACACTAACAACGAGCCTTGTGTCTGCAAACTACACTAGTCTTTGTATGACCTTAAACAAGCCTCTCGACAATGGTTTGTGAAGCTCTCTACATCCCTCAAATCCGCTGGTTTTACTTAATCACGGTCAGATTATTCTCTCTTTGTTCGCCATACCAACGGTAAGTTTACAACTTTGTTGATTTATGTCGATGATGTTGTACTTGTCGGTAACAGTTTGTAGGATATCGAGGAAATCAAGCGGTTTTTAGCTAGCAAATACAATCTCAAAGATATGGGGTGCCTCGGTTCTTCCTCGGCCTCGAAGTTTCACGCTCTAAACAGGGAATTTTTGCCAACGGAAATACGCTCTCGAAATTCTTGAAGATGTCGGATTTCTTGGTGCCAAGCCAACACAAAGTCCCCTCGACCAAAACATTGCATTAACTTCCTTAGATGGTGACATTCTCTCTGATCCTTCTCAATACCGTAGATTGGTTGGACGCCTCATCTACCTAACCATTACGCGCACGGATCTTGTTTATGTTGTTCATATATTAATCCAATTCATGAGTACACCCCGCCAACCACATCTAGATTGCCGCCCACCAGGTCCTCCGTTATGTCAAGGGTACACCCGGCCAAGGTATTCTTTTTCCCGCCATAGGCAACCTCCACCTCACGGCCTACTGTGACGCTGATTGGGCTCATCGTCGTGACACTCGACGATCGGTCACCAGCTATTGTGTATTCCTTGGGGGTGCCCCCAATATCTTGGAATTCCAAGAAACAAAGTATTGTTTCCCGTTCCAACGCAAAATCCGAATACCTATCCATGGCTAGCCCTTGTTGTGAGTTAACTTGGCTCCACACACTCCTCGCTGATCTTCATGTAGTTTGATGAAATGATTTATAAATCTAGTTTAGGCACTCATTTAGGTAGTTTTCCATTCCATTCATGCATGTTTCCGCATTAGTTCGTGACGTTTACGCTTAATTCATGCATATTGTCGAAATAGACGTCTACACGAGTTTTTGTCGATTTTGTAGGTATTTTGGGGACCTTTGAGACGTTATTGTTCATATCCGAGGTTCGAGCCTCATGATGTTCCGGATATATGGTTCCAAATGACTTATGTTTGGAGAAAAGAAGAAGGCATGGACTCTAGTTGGTGCAAGGCTTGGTCTAACTCATGTTTAAGTGGTGTTTGGGGCTGTTTTAGTGCCATCTCGGTCCAAGGCTAGCCCATCTCGGCCGAGATGCTCCCCTGGGCCAACTGAGATCCTCTACTGGACCACCACGACACTTGGCACCACCTCTCTTGGTCCGACCCTTACTCTTGGTGGAGTACTTAAGTGATGTTGCAAGCTATTTTTGACACCTTCGTCCACACCTTTGACCTATCTTCTCCCACACAATCTCTTTTGGATTGTTTTCTCTCTTCCAAGCACCCTTGTGGGTATTCTTGGAAGAGAATAGTGTAGATTTTAGTTTTATAGTGAGGTTTGAGTGGTTTTGAGTGAGGAAGCTTGTAAGATCATGTTGGACCTGTACTTGGATCCTTTGTATGATTTTGGTAACTTCTATTCTAGCTTATTTATGTCTTTTCTTTGGTCTTATCTTTATTTTCTATCCATGACTTGTAAGCATGCTTATATGATGAAGTTTGATCTAGAAATGTATGTTGTTGGCTGAGTAGATGTTATTCTAGGGTGAAGGAATGATGTTTATGCCTTGGACTATGATTGTATGGACTTGCATGTTATCTTAGGATGGATTTGTGTTCAAAACCCTAACTCAGTCCATGATCTCGGCTTGTTCTTCATACCATTTCGGCCGAGATGACTATGATTCACCCGAGATGCATGAGTTGTTGCTCTATTGTTGATATATCTTCATGTTAGGATATAGATGTGTTGAAGTCCTATTGTTTGTTGAGCCCAATCTAGCCTAGGGTGACCTTTGCTAGCAACCTTTTTTAGGGATAAGACTTACCCGGTAATTTCCTCTCTTAGATACATAAGATGATGAACTCTAGGTAGTAGTGAGCCTCAACAACCGCTATTGGATTAAGTGTGCTAGGACCGTTGCCTAAGACTTACCTTTTCCGAGACTTGGGAGGGGTCTGACCCTTAGGTAGTGGCCGGTTTGTGTAGAATTTTCGTCCTTAGGTTCCTAGAGACTTAACCGGTAATAGGACCTTAGGTTCGAGACTAGTGGAGCATGAGACTTACCCGGTAATTTCTCCCACCAGAGAAACACCCAACTCCGAACAACCACAAGCTTTCATTTGATGTTTAGATTGCATGAGTCCATTGCATAACCGGAATTCCAAATCTCGAGAATCCGCATTTCGTACCTCTTATCTCCTATCTTTGTGTTTGTGTGTTGTTTGCTTGTTTGTGTGCATATATCTTGTGATCCTTGTTTGATCACCCAAAACCACCAAAAATATTGTGTTTTGCATTTTCTTTATTCCTTGTCTTGTCTTAGTCTAGATATACACTATCTTTGATCATTGAGTGGCTTGATTTTACCTCAGTCCTTGTGTTCGACCTCGGAATCCTTTCTTTTGTACAAAACGATCCGTACACTGTGGGTTTTGCTAGTTAGTTTAGGAATTTAGATCGAGTTTATAAATGTAAAGCTTTTTGTGCTAACTTCTAGCGACAAGATAATTCACCCACAACCTGTAACACTATATTGTGATTACAAGGCTGCCATACATATTGCTTCCAACCCCATCTTTCACGAACGTACCAAGCATATAGAGATCGGTTGTCATATCATCCGTGACAAGGTTCAACAAGGACAAGTTTGTACGCTTCACATTCGCACACATGATCAGCCCGCCGACTTGTTCACCAAGCCCCTCGGCCCCGTCCAATTCCGCTCCTTACTATCCAAGTTGAGTGTGATCAACCTACACTCCACTTAAGGGGGAGTATTGACGTCCACAGGTACCTATAATTAGCAACAAACTATTTAGCATATATTATTTTAGTGATTATATGCTATTGTAAAGTAAATTACATTATTTGTTTCCATACAAAATGATCTACTTCAACGGGTATATGTAAACAGTATATAGATAGCAATAGCTTTCTTTTACCAATATATAAATAATATACTATTTACACAGTAGACTCTCCTTCTTTACTTGGTATCTCTCAAAGCCTTTCAGATATTATCGATCTACTCAATCGTGTGTTGATCCCGTGCCTTTTGTTTTCTTCTCTTTCTCACTTCTAGATGTATAACTAATTCTATAAATCATTACTTCTTACTTTTCATGTTCGAATATAATCTCTATAATATAACATAAGTCTTATATTTATTTACAACTTCTGAGACTCACATTTTAACATTCATCAAAATACAAGTGCATACCTGATTTTTGTGGGTAGTGAATCATATCATTCGTGTTTCTTGCACTGAGACGCTCAACAACGATACTCATGTAATCAAACTTGACTCCAAATAAAAAACGATTAAATTTAGTTCTTCGCTCGGAAAAAAGAGAGAGAGTTTGAAGGAAGACAAATTCTGTTATTCAAAACTCTACTGATTACAACATTTCTAGCCTTATATTCTCATATATACACACTATGTCAATAAAAATAGTTGAGATTTATGTTTGCTGAATTTTGAATTTTCCGGTAGTGACATGTATCACGTGATTAGCTATTTACACGTTAAAAAGTCTTCTCCCTCAGAACTACTTGTTCACTTATTTGCCCTTTGAAATTAAAGAAGACCACCAATTTGAGCTTTAGTTGATTTGTGATTATGTGATTTGCTTGTCTCAAGATCACGGTAAGAGGTCAAATCTATGATTAGATGTAAAGTTTTTGGGAATTGCTAGGGTTTTAGAGGACTCTTCACTTCTTCTTTTTTTATCTTTGCTTAACGTGGTATGCTATTCAAAACTTAATGATCAAGGCTTAGTATAAGGATTATGCTTATAGGATGTTAATAGGCGGTGAATTGCCGATATTCGATGGAGTTCATCATCACGGGAATTTACCGCATGGGATGGGATGAGAGGTCCCTTGTGATAATCCCAACAAGGGATCATTCATCCCATCTCATGCGGGGAACGATGTTTAACTCCATCCCTCTTCGCGTAACGATGATTGTACTTTGTTAACTATAGACGAAAAAAAAAAAAAAAAGCAAAGATGTGGATGGATACCCGCTGGTAACGAGTACGGGGACGAAAATGGAGGCATTGTGCTAAACAAAGATGAGTAACACCCCTTAAGTGTATGAAACCACATTGAATTGAGAACAGCAAGCTTGCTTTTAGGTAGCAGTTATCATATGAAATAAGCAATGTGGTGTGAATATGAAATGATGTACACGAGTCACTTAAAATACCCTTTTTCTTTTTATGGGCATAAGTTGGAATACATTGTAGTCGTATATGTATACAAAGATACATATAGATGGTGTTATTTTGGGGAAGCACCGGCCCACTAACTTTTTTCAACCACCTTTTCGCTTCTTACTCTCTCTACTCGGTGTGTGTTGTGCCTTCCCAAACTCTTGACTCTCCCATCATCATCATCATCATCATCTTCATCATCACACTTTATTATAAATACCCTCTTCTCCGATGCTCTCTGCACATACCCCCCATTCTTTATTATTCTTCAAATCTTCAACTCTTTTTTACATTATAATAATATTACTTTCACTAAACATGAGTCTCTCGCCCGTTACCAATCATATTGGAACTTCTCATTCACTCAACCGTACGCCCATCACTAACGTAATCACCAACAAAACCCTCGGGAGGCTAACACTTGATCGTCCACCGCACCAACACTCTCTCAAACACTTATCTTTGGAGTCCACGTTTCTCAAATCCGTCAATGACGATGGTTCGCCACCGGTCCGGTTGGGCCGGAGGTGGCCGGATTACCAAGGGGCTCGGAATTGGGATGGTCTGCTCAACCCGCTCGATCCCAACCTTCGATCGGAGATTTTAAGGTACGGATATTTTGTGGAGGCAGCTTATCGCTCCTTTGACTTTGACTCCTCTTCCCCTTCCTACGCCACTTGTAATTATGGTCGGAAGGATCTTTTGGAAGAGGCTGGATTTCCGGATACTGGATACCGGGTAACCAAGAATCTCAGGGCCACTTCGGGTATCCAGATGCCACGCTGGACTGAGAAGGCTGCCAGCTGGGCTACAATGCAGTCTAGCTGGATCGGTTACGTCGCGGTTTGTACCGACAAAGCCGAGATCCAACGTTTGGGGAGGCGTGATGTGGTCATTGCGCTCAGGGGGACTGCCACGTGTCTGGAATGGATGGAGAATCTCCGCGCCACGCAGACGGAGATTCCTTGTAGCGGAGGCGCCATGGTGGAGAGTGGGTTTCTCAGCTTATACAAGTCAGCTACTGACACGTGCCCTAGCTTGCAAGACACTTTGCGGAAGGAAGTAAAGAAGATTCTGGAAACTTATAAAGGAGAGCAGTTGAGTTTTACAATCACCGGCCACAGTCTGGGGGCGGCGTTAGCTACACTCGCAGCGTACGACATCAAAACGGAGTTTAAGGATGAAACGGAGGTTGTAACAGTGATCTCGTTCGGTGGGCCACGTGTCGGAAACAAGAGGTTCAGATGCCACGTGGAGGAGCAAGGGATTAAGATTCTCCGAATAGTCAACCCAGACGACCTGATCACGAAGCTCCCGGGGTTCATCGTAGAGGATGATGAGGAGGAGGAGGAAGAGGAGGATGACGTGGCTGAGGGGTGGGCCAATTGGTGGGGAATAGGATGTGCCACGTCAGAATGGTTCCAGAAGCGCGTGGTGGAAAAGCAGTGGGCATATGCGGAGGTGGGGTGTGAGCTGAGAGTGGAAGAGGAGAAGAAGCAAGTGGCGTACAAGTATAATTGGATGAATATGAATTTGGCGAGATGCCATGACTTGAAAACATATTTAAGCTTGGTAGGGAGTTCGGTTAGTAGCAATTGTCCTCTTAGAGAGACCGCTAAGAGATTGCTTACTAATTGAAAATTACCACTTGTAAAAACATTACAGTCAACGTACAAACCCAATTAGTGTACGTAATTGTAGATCAATACTTGATTACTTTGGTTCACGTGATCCTACTACAATACAATGGACTTTTCACTTCAATTATTCATCTTTGCAGGAAGCAATGCCGCAATCAAATATGCTAACAATATACCATTACTACGTACCAACAAATTAGTAAAGAAATTTGTATTAATAAGACGATATTATAGATAGTTTTTTAAATAATTCTAGAACAAAAAATCTACAAATTAAGAAATTTGAAATCAAAAGCATGAATCAATGTGTTATTCTGGCTGGATCTTTAATTGAGGAAGTTTAGTTCAGGCATGTGTTCAGATAATTCAACTTATTTGCTAAACCGATTGACTCATTTGGAATTTTTTACCCCTAAACACCTTTTTCATATGATCCTAAACTTCGTATACTTATCCGCAATGATGTTTTAGGATGTAATGCATCTAGAAGATAATATTTCCTTACTATTTTCTGTTAAAAAAAATGTGTTATTCGGGCTTTTCAAGCTTAAGTAAATGGAAGTGACGGGTAATTATGCATTGTTGGACTTTCGGTCTTTCAAAAAAGTAAGTCATGTAAACATTTTTTTCGTTAAAAATGTAATTTATTTTAGAAACAATTTGATTTACTATACTTTTTTGAATTTTAGTTTTACTAAATGTACTCTTGAGAGAAGAGTGTTTAGAGTTTGAAAGAAAATACAAAAGGTTGGTGGGCAGTAACCAAATTAGCCCTTTATTTTATTTAAAATATCATATTATCCCATATCATAGAAATCAAATTTTTATAAGCCAAACTAGCTAGAAGCTCAATTTGAGTAAATGTATAATCCAATCTCTTAAGATGAGTTATAGCATTTAACATTCAACTCATATATTAGGGTTTGATATGATATTACGTATATATTTGCTAATGGGTGGATATAACAAAATAGAAGGAGTATGGATAAATAAGTTTAAATTTATCCATCTTTTTCAATCATTTTTGTGTTTGATTAATCATAAGATTGTTTGAAAATGACTTTTTTAGGAATATGCAATATATTATAAATGGAGATCGGGCGGAGCAAAAACATAGTTTTTTGGTGGAAAGGCAGCACCGTCCAGTCGTCCACCTCCGACTCCGATAAGCTTCATTACTTGTGTTGACCAAATTAGCCTTTCCCTTTTTCTAATTGGTGGGCAGTAACCCTCGATACGTCGTCGTCGTCGTCGTGGGTCTTCCCAGATCGATCCTTCATAAAATGCATTGCTAGTTTCAGGTAATTTCAACCTTTGTACCTAATCTTATTTATATTATGCCTTAAACACGTTAGTCGTTCATATTGATACATCCGTAATGTACGACCAGTCTACTTTTTTTTTCCACTTTAAAATTAAATTTCAACATTTCCTCCAACTTTTCGTTTACCTTTGTGTATGTTCTCTTTAAAATATACTAAAAAGAAAAGAAAATTAATATATTTTTGAAAACCCTAACCCACATGCCAACAAAAACATTTCATTGAAAATTTTCATACATGTTTTTTTGATACATGTTTTTTTGTTTCTATCGCTTTTCGTTTATTATTTAGTAACTTTTTTTTCAAAATTTTCATCTACTTTTTTTCCACATAAAGTATTCCACCTTATTAATATTAGTTAACTGTTTATTTTACTTGAAGCTACAAAAACATTTCATTGAAAATTCAAGAAATTTAAAAGCCAATTAAAAGTTGAAAGGTTGAGATCATTTCAAATTAAATACAACTATAGTTCTCGTGCAATATATTTTTATAACGTAAAACAACGTAAAATATATTTTTATAATTATATTTTACTAAATATTATAATTAAAAGTACAATTTTATTTGATTTAAGGTAATATTTTAAAAATTTTGATAATTTCTGATAATTTAAAATAAAAGTTTAGAAGAGAATTTACCAAATCGATTATATTAGGAAAGAAATATAGAGGATTTTATTTTATTAGAATTAAATATATTTAGATAGTAAAAATATCAATTACTTTGATACAGGCCGTTTTAGAATACTAGGATTTTATTTTTTCTTGAAACAATTTGGTTTATTAGGTTTTTTCTAGTTTTGTGTTTAATAAATGTATCCTCTCAACAAGAGTGTGTAGAGTTTGAGAATAAATACAAAAGGTTGGAATATATTTACTTAATTGAAAAATTAAAAAACCTAGTTACTACTATAGTTTTTCAAAAAGGCCTAGTTATCAAAATTGCCCTTATTTCTTCTTAACTTATATGGTAAAAATAACTAAATTTTAGTTAATGAAAGATATATAATTTGTTATTAAAATAGATATAATATTTAAAATATAATAAATAATAAAACGTAAAATTATGAGAAAATAACACGTGTCATCCAATGCATAAAAATAACACTTGACTTTGAATATTTTTGCTTTAATATAGTATATAAATTTTATCTGATCTAATTTTAAGTAGAGTAAAAACTCTCTAAGAAAGATCATAATGTGTAACATTTAATTTGGGTTTTTTTGAATTAGGGTTTATTTGGTAAAATATTTTGCAAATACGACCAAATATTTGTTTCTAGTTCATAGAAACAACAAAAATAGGATTATTAATTTGTTAACAAAAATTCAGTATAAAACTAGTAATTTATTATGAATTCTCCTAGCCAAATCTCAAATAAATAATTAGCCTTTTTTCCATCGGAGGAGTTGATAGCACGTGCGTTAGAAAATATCTGTACAAAAATATCTTTGCAATAGCCACAAATATCTACAATGGGCGATCACTTTGATACGTGAGTTGAGGATTTGATTAGGTTATGTCAAAAGCATAATGACTCAAATGAACAGATGAGACATTAAGTGAAATGATGAAGTAATAAGTGTGAATAATTGGGGTTAAAAATAAAAAAAGAGTTGGATTTTGGGTAATCTGAAAACGTGGTTATTTAAATTATAAGAGGTCATTGTCAGGCATTGTGTCATATTTTCCAACAAAAAAACGACTTATTAAATAATGGATTGGGGGTGGTCCTTAAAAGTACATATCACTAAGCCTTTTCTTTTCGACCTTATATGGTTACCTTTAGTTTACTTACTGTTCATCCTTCAGATACTTTTTTTTTTTTACAATATTATATTCTACTCAACAATATGAACTAAAATAAAAGCTGATGTGTTTCAGAACAAGGTTGTTTTCCTACAAACCCACTGGATGAGATAATATTGACCTTTGTATTACATGTCAAACTAGTAACGTACTGGATTGGAAAACCACGGTCAAAGGTTGACGGTTTCATTGATATTCGTAGTTATGAATGAAAGATGAGTGTGAATGGATTCAACACCATCTTAATTATTCAAAGGGTATCATCAACACCATCAGATTACGTGTTGTCTAAATTTCAGTTTATAGGTTGTTGATGTTGCAGACTTCCAAACTCCAAACTTTGCAAAAATGAGCCAAGCAATAGTACTTATAAAGTCATCTTGTTTGAATAAATAGATGGAGGTGATTTATTGTTGAATCATCAATGGAGACTTGGATCACAATGTATGTCGGTTTGATTATTGTGGCTATTTTGATCACTACTTTATAATATCATCTTCTTCTTTTTTCACTTGATCAAGAAATACAATTAACAATTTACTAATGATAATTTTAGAATAGTATGTAGAATATAGTCATAATTAAATATTTATTAATACTAGCTAAGAATGTATATCTTGTGCTTGCATAAAAGCATAGATCTAGTTGCACATTGTTCTCAACGTCCTTTCCTTAATCTAAATGTAATTTTATCGGATGAACTCACAACATCTTCATCCTTCATACTCATCTTACATTTCTTTTTTTTTTTTACCATATTTTTATATACCCAAGAAAGAAATATCAAAATTAGTTTCTTACAATAGAAACCTCCTCTTCAATTAACTTGGATAGTGATTTCACCAGGTTCGGATTTTTGGGTTATGTTTCGAATTACATGTGTCTAAATTTCTTAGAATAAAATCTCACTAAATTCAGACCTAACGCATGTGTACACTTAAATCTACTATAGAACTCTAAATTTGATAATTGACCCACCGAAATTTGACACAAATCCAACCCGTTTTGATCAACAGATCATGAGCTCTAAGATCCTGGTTGATATTAGTTGGGGTTTCAGGTGCTCTAAGATCCTGGTTGATATTAGTTGGGGTTTCAGGTGCAGCTGGGCTTGAGGCAGTCACTTTCCTCTGAATCCAACCAATCCATTAATCTTAAGAGTTTTGCAATACCTCCTCATGAAAGCGCAATCTTTTATGGGTGGCACGTAAAGAGAAGATGTAATGATTAATGGGTCCATACTTCCAGTAAACATCACCGCGTAAAATGAAGCGTTGTAATGAGATAAGAGCATAGAAAAAGATGAGAGATGTAGAAAATTGTTGATTTTGACCCCAAATGCTACAAAAAGCATCTTCAGCTAGCAATAGTGGAGAATCATGAATGCCAACAAACTTTGAGGATTTATTATATATTTTTCCAATCAATATACAAAATCTCAGGTACGATCACAAAAATGCTACGCAGATGAAAGTAATTTAATTACAAAGGGAAAAGACGTTTTGATAAAGATGTCATGCATGTATAACGCCCCGTGTACGATTGGGTCGGCTTTGACAATGAACTCAAAAGGTGTATATATGTTTTGAAGCTCTAATGTTGACATATGAGAATCACGCACGTACCTCATTCTTGATCAAAACATTGTGGTTATTTGAATTAAGTCATTTCTTCACACACATTTTTATCAAGCTATTTCATAAACCACAGGATTTCAGAGTATACAATAACCACAAAATGTCATAGGGGTTATCTCTCTCTACACGTCTTCTTTTCAAAAAGTTCAGCAACTTAACAAAAAAACACATTTCAAATATTGACTTCAGGATTTCGTTTCTTTAGAATAACTTGTTAGCATATATACACAAATTTTTTGGGGAATGCATGACAATCGACAAGTCAGTGAAACAAATATTATATTCACGGTTACCTGTAAGTAATCTATTTACAATAGAGGTAACATCATGGTCTGATGTGGGGGGTGGGGGATGATTCGTCCAGACCGCTCTTCAAGTGATGGAATGCTTTTCACGACCTGATATAGATGATTAAAAACAACAAAAAAATTAAGAAAGAATTGAATTAAATAGGCTTTTTTTTTATAGGTTTTTCTTTTTGTAGATCCCTCTAATTTTACCCTATATATATAGTTCTCCTAAATAAAAGAATTGGGTTTTGCTAAATGAGTTTATGTTATGGGTACTCTTAATAGAGTAAGAGTGGTAAAAGTCCTAGTTAGTTATTTTACCCAAAATTAATAGCACATTAAGACATGTCAAAGCTCGACCCCAACCCAAAAACTCACCCTGCTCAAACTAGCAACATGAAAACATAATATACCATGTATCAGTCTGCTTATGGTTTAGCTGTTCAAGGTCCCTTAATTGAGCTTTTATCAGTCGATGTTCATTCTTCATCCTCTCAAGTTGAGATTCAACTACCAGCATCTCATCCTTTAGAAGAAGAATTTGCCTCTCCAGCCAAGGAACGACCTCAACTTCTCTTTGATAGCCCTTGAAACCCAGCCCTCCATTTGGAGCATCTGTTTGAGGAACGACATAAACCTGTCGTGGTCTACCCAATAGGATATGCCTTATTTCTCTCCTTGATCAATTTGACGAGACCTGTAATGCCATAGATTCTAAAGAACAACTAGATATGCCTTATTTCTCATCTAAACTTGAACTCAACCCACTCCCAACAAACCTCAGGAATGAATTTCTTAATCTTGACCCCTTTTCACCTGCCTATATTTTTATTATTTGGAGTTTTTCTATCATAAAGTTTTTACCTTTTTTACCTTAAAACTTATACTAAAGTAGGCCTCATATGTTCTTTCCTAGTTTATTTTCTTTTGATTCTTAATATAATTCGGTCCTTATTATTGATTCATTATAATTTTTTTTTATTTTGGATCTTACTTCGTTATAGTATTGTACTTGATATTATGTACAATCTTATTTTATTTTTAGTTCGATTTAAGTATGCTCTTGATTTTCAGTAAAATATTATAAAAATTTACAAATTTATAAATAAGCGTAGAACACCCGAAATTTCACCCGATCCACCCGCTTCATCAGTTGGATGCGGGTGGATTAGATGTGGGTGAGACCATAGCGGGTAGAGGGTGGGGTGGGGTGGAAAATTTTGGGTGATGGATCGGGTGACGGTCAAGGTCATCCACCCAATCCATTGTCATCCCTACCTTCCTCTATAAAAAGAATAAAGAGTTTCCTTGGTCATGTTGGTTTTATGGACACTTCATTCAAGATTTCTCCCAAATAACCAAACCATTGACTAACCGACTTCTTAAAGATGTTGTTTTTGAGTTCATATAGGAATGTCATGAAGCTTTTGAGAAACTAAAGGAAGCACTTGTAATTGCTCCGATCATGCAGGTGTCCGATTGGAACCTTCCATTTGAGATCATGTGTGATGCTAGTGATGTGGGGTAAGAGCACTACCTCAAAACCACATATTACTGCAAGTGCATGAACATGTCAATGTGAGTATATGATTATAGCATCAAGGTTGAATGCCAAAGGACTATATGTATCTCGACTATTGTCTCAAGTTCAACTAGAAATGCTTGAATGTGTATAAAAAGGGGTAATCAAGTGATCCAATGCTTGGGTTTGGGGTAACAAGTTTCAAGTGACAAGATCAAGTATTAAATTGACAAAAGTACTAGGATTGGGGCTATTCCACCAAACCATAGCTAGAAGCATGCTCAATCATGTTGTACTCAATTAACCAGGAGAGTATTAAGTCACTAATACTAATGTAGCATGATATAAGGTATGCTTTGTCAAAACATTTGGCTTGTGTCAACTAGTGAGTATCACATGGTGTTTGTTATATATACACTAGTTGATCAAGCTTATCAACAACTTATAACTACATTAGACAAGCAAGCATCACATGATGTTTGTTATTTTCTTGCACAACATAAACATAGTTTGAACATTCACAAGACAAGTAATTAAGTTGGTCATCCTCTCGGCCCTAGCCAACATTATTCAAGCAATATATGCATCACAACATTTCACAATCATCCCTGTATTACTTATCGGTCTCAACTTAGATATTGATTCATACATCACTCATTCATGCTTCGAAATATACAATGTGTTATGGGAACAATCTATACTACCTCTAGTTTCCCGTCTAACATTTAAAATAAGTCAAAACATGAGATGAATCATACATGAATTCGAGGCCTCCTATATACTACTAAACATGCATGTGATTCTCCAACAGATCATAAACACAAAATAGAACACACTAACCTAGCATGATTTGAGGTTTTCACCCCAAATCTTAGCAAGAGGACTACTCGCACATCATCGAAAATTTCAGCATAGTAACAGTAGGAATGATATACATTGTTGCAAAGTAGACTTCAAAATAAGAATATAGAAAAAATATATAATGGAGTAAACCGGACTTACCAATCCAAATATATGGGGAAAACAAGTTGGAAATAAGATCGAGGATGAGAAATAAGCAAGAAAACCAAGAACTTTCTCTATTTCTTCAATCCTTTGGTCAAACCTTCTACAAAAGAGAGAGTTTTTACTACTAAACTAATATAATTGTTTTGAATGAGTTGGTAACTAAATTCGTATCATTTATAATCAATTAAGGGCTCTATTTATAGGGCTAGGTTTGTGGTGCCCCTTCAAAAAGCATCTTCAATCAACTAGCATGGAGTTAGTTATGAAAGTGATCCACACCGGCTGGCTACCTCGAGTGTTCCTTTTGCCTTAGGTCGAGTGTGAAGATACCAAACTAATATAGAAATACACTTGATCAAAAAAAATTAACCGAGGCAATCAACTAAAATAATAATGACCAATCGACTCGACTCAACTGGTTACAAAGACCGAGTCAACCGAGAGTATTGAGACATTTTAGTTAGCGGATTTCTAGAACCATGATTCCAAATTATTCTTGACCCTTTTTACTCATTTCTCCTCACCGTGTTGCAACCTTACGGAAGACCTTTTTATTCGTATTGCAATTGTAGGAAAAATGAGCGGTGGAGATTGCAACCATTTTAGAAAGTGTTGGATAATGTACTAACCTTAACGGTACTCGTACTGGTAGTGTTGTCCTCAGTCCACAACGTTAACTTGATAATAAACCAGAAGTATCCACACCCCAAATCCCAAAGCCATTAATTAATGGTAAGCTATGTTGTGTTTTCTTAGAAGTATATTGTAGTGAGTTGTTTATTCACATAGAATAAACCCCTATATATAATACTCCAATATGTCGGTTACATTTGAGGAGATCAATGAGTATTAAGGAGAATATTGGCTGTTCATTAAGAAGAATATTGGCTATTTATTTCCTGTCTCAATAACCAATTAAGACCCCCTTAATTTTAGCAAAAGAATATGTAACAGCCAATAGGAGAATAATGTCTAATTATTTCCTGGAATATGTAACAGCCAATAGGAGAATAAATTACAATAGCCGTTCAAATTACAATACTCCCACTCAGCTAGACAACCAATCAAACCTCCTACTAGGTCACACAACCAAGTTTACTACAATAAACAAACTAACACAATTCATAAAAAAATGGGGTGTGAGACCAAAAAGTAACAAGTAGTGTTATATTAAGCTACCATCAAACTAACATAACACTTTCACCGTAACAACGATTCCCTAGGTCATTCAAACAACACCGCAACATACACTGTCCCTTTATGCTATTAACATGTTATGAAGTTATATACTTAATATAACTGCCGGATGGGCTTAACATGGTGCAATTGAATTGACCTTCCTTAGACACTAACAAAAAAAAAACATCTCAATTCAAATGCTTTCCTAATATGACCCATTACGCGTCAACTTTCCGGCTTTATGTAATCATACGAAAGTAGCAACATCGGGTTTAGACTTTTTTTTAACACATCTCTAAGTCAAAAGGGCTTCGTACAACAATAGACACTACGGTCCATAGGGCTCACACAATGACAGAGTGGGGAAAGGTATGTCACTCCTATAATGGTCGGAAAACACACATAGTATGATATATGTGTCACGACATAGTTCCCCCTATGGGCATGCCACTCTTCTATGTCGTGCGAATAATAATTTAGATACTACCTAAGTATCTAACCCGAGCCACTTGATTTGACATACTCAATGTCCAATTCCACACTCGTTATTCGGTTTTAAGCTCTAGTACGAAAGACATGTATTTCATACTTGACTCTTTGAGAGTCTCATCTTATACATAATAAGGCGACTATGTAATGAGTCAACTTATTATCTACACATCACAAGTGTAATAATACATTCTCGTACACACAAAGTGTTGATTAAGACTCAGTCTCATCTTGCATGCTACTCTAGCATCAAGGCGATTACCCGTGTGACTAGGTCAATCAAGGAGCTTGGTATCATTCTTACGTGCCAGAAAAATACAACAAATGCTCATGAACAATTAAAGAAAATAAACACTTTTATTCCATAATGCTCAAAATATGTCCATAACACAAAACATGTCTACCATCAAAACAAAAGAAGATACAATCAAAAACTAAAACCTTCGTAAGCCCAAACGTTTAACATGGGCTCGGAACACATCTCTAGCAATAGGTTTAGTTAAAGGATCAGCAATCATCTCATTAGTCGATATATACTTAATGGAAACTTCCTTATTTTTTATGGCCTTTCGAACAAAATGATAACGCCTCTTAATATGCTTGGTTTTCCTATGAAATTTCGGATCCTAGGCAAATTGGATAGCAGTGGTATTGTCACAATGCATCTCCACAGACTCATCAACTTTAGGAGTAAGATCAAGATCTTGTAAAAAAACTCCTTAGCCACATCGCCTCTTGGACGGTAAGGCTAACAACGACATACTCTGCTTCCATAGTCGATAAAGCAATGCAGTCTTGCTTCTTACTGCACCAGGATGTTGCACCTCCACCAAGGACAAAAGCATATCTCGAGGTCGATTTAGACTCGTCTAAATCACCTCCCCAATTAGCATCCGAGTATCCTTTCAAACTCAAGTCCTCTCCTTGAAAACATAGGACTAGGTCACTTGTACCACAAAGGTAATGCAAGATTCTCTCGACTCCTTGCCAGTGCGCAGGACCCGGGTTACTTTGGTAATGACTCACCAAACCAACCGCATAGCAGATGTCATGCCTAGTACATAACATGACATACATCAAACTCCCTATTGCACTAGCGTAAGGAACATCGCTCATTTGTTTCTTCTCAAAATCTGTTTTAGGGCATTGATCAAGGCTTAGGAATTGACCTTTATCAATTGGAGTATCAACGGGTTTGGACTTACTCATTCGAAAACGCTCTAATACCTTCTTAATATATGTCTCTTGACATAAACTAAGAATTTTTTAGGGCATTTTCTCATAATCTCCACACCAAGGACAAACCTAGCTTCACCCATATCATTCATCATAAAAACAGAGGATAGCCACCCTTTGGCAGCGTTGATCGTCTCCATGTTGTTACCAGCTAGGAGTATGTCATCAACATATAAGGAGGAGAAACATAATCCCTTCTTTAGATTTCATAACATGCACACAATGGTCTCCATCAACCATGTAAAAGCCAAAAGTAGTAATGGCTTCATGGAATCTAAAGTACCATCGCCTAGAAGATTGCTTAAGACCATATATGGATCGTTTAAGACGACACACTTTCTGTTCACCACCTTTTGAGACAAATCCAATAGGTTGATCCATATATATATCTCCTCCTCAAGTGTTCCAATGAGGAAAGCAGTCTTGACATCCATTTGGAACAACTCTAAGTCCAAATGGGCGACTCGGACTAGCAAGAGGCGAATAGAGGTAAATCTCACCATAGGAGAAAATGTCTCATCGTAGTATACACCCTCAATTTGGGTAAAACCTTTCGCCACTAATCGGGCCTTGAACTTATCAATGAACCCATCCGCTTTATGTTTCACCTTGAAACCCCATTTATTTCCAATCGATCGACGTTTAGGCGGAAGGTCAACGAGAACCCAAACCTCATTCGTCAACATATAGTCCATCTCATCCTTCATAGCCTCCATCCATTCTATACTGTGTGGCGAACTCATAGCTTCTTTAAAAGAAGTAGGCTCATCGATCTCGGAAACGGTGCAAAGAAGTGCTCGCTCTTCAATATCAAAGAAGCGACGAGGAACTCTCCCTCGTGTACTCCTTCGTTCAACAACACCGTTTGCATCACTAGTTGAAGAATCTCTCCCACTATCCTCTGTAGGCGTGGGGTTTGAAACTTGAGGACTAACATCTTGTTCCATACTTGAAGGTTGAGGGACATTGGGCAAGATTGAACTATCACTAGTTGAAGAAGTTCTCATCTCTTGGAATTATAAGACTAATCTCATAATTTATTCCATTGGGCATGATTGAACTATCTCTAGTGACATTGAGAGTATCAAAATCCTCCCCCTCACCTAGAGATGGTTGTTGTAACTCATACAACTCGAGATGTTTCTTTATTTCACCAATACTTGGGAACTCATCCTCAAGGAAATTGACATTACAAGAATCAACTTTAGTCATGACACCATTTGGGTGTTCACCATACATCACATATCCTCTGGAGTGATCCGGATATCTTATGAACACCATTTTGGTAGCTCTTGGACCTAGTTTACCATGTTTATGGGTCAGGTTATGCACATAGCCAGCCGAACCCCATGGACGTAGGTGGTCCAAAGAGGGCTTTCTATTATTCCATAACTCATATGGAGTAAGGGGCACACTCTTACTTGGTACGCGATTAAGGATGTAGGTTGCCGTAAGCAATGCATCTCCCCAATAGCTAATAGGTAAGTTGGCTTGAGCCATCATAGACCTAACCATGTCAAGTAAGGTACGATTCCTCCTTTCCGCAACACCATTTTGTTGTGGAGTATAAGGAATTGTAAGTTGTCTAATTATACCCTTTTCCTCACAAAACCCTTTGAACATATCAAAAAGGTATTCACGACCACGATCAGTTCGAAAAGTCTTAACTTTTCGTTATAACTGGTTCTCCACTTCAGCTACAAAACGTTTGAACGTATCAAGCGCTTCATAACGATGAGATAACAGATACACGTAACCAAAACGTGAATAGTCATCTATAAATGTGAGAAAATATAAAGTTTCATGACGAGCCTTTAGGTTTAAAGGCCAACAAATGTCAGAATGGATTAAGTCTAAAGGACTTGAAGCTCTAGAAGCTTTACCAAAAGATTTCTTAGTAGCTTTACCTGCTAGACAAGGCTCACACCTGGGCAACTTAACCCTAGTGAGTTGGTCTAAAAGACCATCTTTAGCTAGTCTATTCATTCGTTCTTGGCCCACGTGACCAAGTCTAGCATGTCATTTAATAGATTCAGAATCAATATTAAAACGAGAAACTAAAGCAAATGACGGATTATTATCATAAAAATCATCTAAGTCAAGAACAAAAAAACCATTATTCAAAATACCATGACCAAAAACATCGCCATGATACAAAATGTCTAAACTATCACTACTAAAGTTAAAAACAAAACCAAGTTTCAACAAACTAATCACTAAAACTAAACAAATTTGCACCCCGGGTGCATAAAGAGCATCATGAAGAAGCAACTTGTTGCCTCCACGGAGCTTGAGTTGGTATGTTCCAGTTCCAAGGACGTCTTCCTCGCTGCCATTCCCAAGCATGACGGTTTGTGAACCCACCGAAAAACGGTGAGAATCCAAAAACCCTTCACGATCACGAACTATATGTTTGGTTGCTCCCGAATCTACAATCCAATTAGGAAGTGTATGAGCAACTAATGCATGAGAACAAACAAATAATTCATGAGTATAGGTGGAAACAAGTACCTTCTTTGGCTCGGGACATTCTCGAGCAAAATGGCCTTTTATTCCACAATTGTAGCACTTCACACGCGCTAAATTGGTCTCTTTAGGATGACCTTTTGCCTTTTGTTGTTTATTGACACCACCACGTGGTCCTTGAGTCTGAGCTGGGTGTCTACCCTTTTTGGTCGGCTTGGGCTTCTTGTACTTGGACTTACCTTGTACAACAAGCTCAACATTAGAAGTGGAGGACTTTAACGCCTTTTGACGCTCTACCTCCATCTCCACATGTTTTGCAAGTTCAACAAATGTCCTGATGTTTTCACTGTGATACATGAGCAATTTGAAATTCTTCCATTCTTCGGTATCAGAAGGAAGAGAGTGAAGCACGTTCACTATTTGCTCCTCATCAGGCACATCACGCCCCGCAACTTTAAGATCACGTACCATGGCACTCATGATACGCAAGTGTTTGGTCACATTGTGTTTAGGATCAATCGTATAATCCATCCACTTTGTAATAACCGAAAAATTTAAACTCCGTTTAATACAAAATCAAACCGGATTCCGATTCCGATCCGCCAACCTTTATTCCCTTAAATAAAATAAAACGATATTAAATTCTATTATTTTATGTGACCTTGATTCACATAATATGATAATTTATGTAACTCGTAATTAATCCCGTACATTTTAAAAACCGAAGAGCGGTTCCGTGCGAAACGATTTATTCTTCAGCTCATATTTTAAACTAGAGGAACAAGCCTAATAGACCCGGCCCAAAAACAATTACAATCAGCCCAATATCTAATCACTACTTTAAACCTAACCTAATCAGCTTAACCCTAATCTAATTGACGCTCTAATCCTACCCTTACCCTCCTCTGCAAGACGTGCTGCCGCTTTCATCTTCAGCAGCAACCGACGAAGCTTGTAACCACGTTCAACCGTGAGCCCGGCAACAACCAGCAGCCACCAATCCTTCTTCCCGCCGACCTTGCCGACCCCAGGTGAGCCGTTGTCCTTGCCACCCGTTTCCTCCTCTTGGTTCCCGGATATCATCACTGAATTAAACCGCACAACATCAATACGAGACGCCGGAGAAGTGCAGTGGTGGTACCGATCGATACCGCAACAAAGGTCGTCCGGCACTGCAGTGGAAGTTACGAGGTAGGAGGAGCGGTGCAACGGTGGAGCACAACCGAGCCAGTTTCGAACCCCTGCGAGCCATCTTGCAGAATCGAACCGGACTGGCTCTTCTTCGAGTACGTGACGAGTGGGCAGGACGGTGCGTTTCATCCCTCACCAGTACAGTTTGTATGCTTGTATATTGTATATGTAAGAGGTAGATTGGAGAGTGCAAGATTGTTTTTTTTTTTTGTACCAGTAGATGAAGAGTTGGAGTAGATGAGGTTATATATATATATATATATATATATATATGTGTGTGTGTGTGTGTGTGTGTGTGTGTGTGTGTGTGTGTGTGTGTGTGTGTGTGTGTGTGTGTGTGTGTGTGTGTGTGTGTGTGTGTGTGTGTGTGTGTATGTGGTTGGGTAGGGTACGTATATATAGATGACGGAAATGAAGATTACGAGTATATATATAGGTGTATATATAAATATATATATAGGTATATATAAGTATATATATAAGTATATATAGGTGTATATATAAGTATATATATAAGTATGTATATAGGTATATATATAGGTAGATATATGGGTATAAATATATAAGTACGAGTTGGGAGTTATGAAATTATGTAAAAATAATTGAGTTGAGGAGAAAGGTTAAAAACATGCTTGACGGTATAATATATATAGAAGCGTAATTAGTAACCGGAGAAAAGGAGTATTGTCCTTCTTCAGGTTGTCTCGAGTTTGGACCTTATAACTATAAGTAGCTATCCGAGAGACATAATTTATGGAAAATAAGATATGAAAGAAATTAGTAGAATTCAAGAATAAACTTCGAGAATTTACGACACTAAGGGTAAAATGGTCTTTTACCGTAAGAGAGCTTTTTCCGTAATTCCTTCGCATGAGGTTGGATATTGAGATGTGATTTTGATCCACATGCCTTAATTGACAGGCGTTTGAGTTACCACGAGTACGGACTATTTTGAGACGTGTTAGAGAGTGTTTGGACTCAGGTAAGTCCTTGCGACTTACTTAGCTGGTTTCTGGATATTAGTTGGGTGATGATGGTTGTGTGTGCAATGTGTGTTATAATAAGAATAATAACTTGTTAGGACGACCGTGGTTATTATGTGTTAAGGCCCCAAGTGTATGTATAACGGGCCGTGACATCACTGCCCAGCTCTGCTAGGAGACTGGGAGGTTCTCTATACCCAAACCATACAGTTACACGGTGAGATGCATCGGATCCACTCCTGATGGGTATACGGGGGCGGAGGCGAGGTTTGGGAATCCCTCGCGTCACAAAATAAGTATCATTAGAGTGAATGACTTAAACGAAGATAATAAATGGACTTGTTTGAAAGCATGATGGGTGTTTATATTTTTATGTGTGTGTGTGTGCTATTATTATTCCTCTAGTATTTAGATAACTAGCTAATGGTTTCTCTTGTTGTGTTTTTAGATTTACCGCAGGTTAGACCAGCAGCTGAGTGATCCGGAAGTAGTGGTCAGCCGGGTCTCCGTACTCCTTAGGGTTGGGGTTGTTGGTTGTTGTGGTTTCTTTTGTTAAGACAGTTGTTGTTTTTCCCTTTTAAGTACTTTAGGCTGCTAGACCGTGTTGCATTCATTACCTTAAAATACTACTTTATGAATTTCGGTTTTCCTTATTTGTGTCTTGTTGCAAGATCCTAGTAATATTGTTGTCAAACTGAGGTCGGGACCCATTGTGAGGTCCTAACCAGTAATGTCCCGAGTTCTGAGAATTCGGGGTGTTTCAACATGGTATCAGAGCCAGGTTGGCAACAATGGCGCTTGAAATCTTCTGAAAGACCGAATAAGTACTTGAGCAGAACCCGAAAAGGGATCTGGGTTTTAAAAAGGAATTTTGGTTTTCAAATGCATGCATAGTCTGGTTGGGAATAGAAAAGTACGGCTGACCACCACTACTACCGCGGATCTCAGTATGCTTAGTATGAACTTTAGGTTGTTACTCTCTTTGGACTTATTAGCTATAATAATAGGTGATATAGATAAGCATATGCCGAAGATTAGTAGAATTTATAGTTATAGTATGCCCTTAACGGAGATAATAAAATGAGATCCTCATTCAGTTGACACACCTAAGTATATTTGAAGGGTTTCAACGTAAGGATAAGTATGCCCAGCTTATGAGCATTAGGGTAGGAGAACGTCCGGGCAACTCCTTCGGACTTGTTGAGGAACGTTGAGACGGAAAAGCGAAGACCGAAAGACAACGCCAACGACAATGGCAAGAAGAAGATACAGTGAACTCCACAGGGTCAAATGAAGAAAATCCATGAGAGAAGTTCCGGGAAAGCGTTGGCTGACCGGCAAGTATACAACTTAGGAGAGATAACCCATAAATTCTTTCAAGTGTGGTGGAAAGCAACGTTACAGACAAAGAAGATGGCGGCAGAAACAAGCATAGGTGTGGAAGTCAAAGAGAGGTGGTAAGACTCAGACAAGAGATATAGAATTCAAGCTCACTGACGGACGAGAAGGTGAAAGTTGATGCCAGCAACAGAACAAAATATGATCACCTCGACAGTCTACTTGACACCACAATCAAAATGGATAACCAAGACAGTCAAAAGCATAAAAGTCTACATGAAATACATTGTCCATCCAAATATGAAGAATTAAAGAACTGTAAAATGGAAGCTTACGCGTTGCCAACAAGTGAAAGGCAGATTTCACCTACATGAAAGCGGAGTGACTTTCTAGAATACAAGTAATTGACAGCAAGGGCCGTGATACGTTTATCAAATCATCGAATCATGAAAGCAGAGTCAAAGGGATCACTATAAAGGCAGCATTATTATACAAATCAAAGAAGGGAGTTTGTGAGAAGGATCTCGGCGTACCCGAATGCCCACAATAATCTCCCTCTCACAAGTGGACTTAAAATTTTCAACATCAACGATCTACCCCGGGGAACCACGAGCAGCTGATGGCTGAGGTTAAAGTAATCGCGAAGATGCATATATGAACTATCGTGGGAGAATTGACGAGTCCGTGGACGGTAGATGAATGATAATTCTAAACTCGGAAAGAGTATAACGGCCGTATAGTGCGAAAGAGAAGTGTAGATTATGGAAGAGTTAAAGAAGTACAAGCGGAGAAACTAGAGAAGATAGATTTTCACCAGGTTTATCAAATTTCAAAGAGATAGAAGAAACGTAAGCCTATGATCTTGTAGAAGGTCAACTATAGACTACTTGGTAACAATTGGGACTTTACACGTGCGGGTTAACCAGTGGTGACTGGTTGCCAAATAATAAGAATAAGCACAGAGTTACAAAAGAACTTTATTGACATGAGGAGGAATCCTTAAAGCGACCAATTGCGGCAACTGTGAAGTCAATCAATACGAGTGTTAGTAACACTGAATAAGTTCAAGTCAGTAACTCTAAAGAGAATTGACGGTCCGAAATGACCCTTTATATCAGTAATGATATAAAAGAGAATTATTGTGAGCAGTTGCTTGTCTACTGACTAAGGAAAATGTTACAAATCACGGTTAGTATGGATGGATTCGTATAAGAAGAAGCAGATGATTTTGACCAAGTCATACGTCAGTCCGGACAAAAGGGTATGCACGTAGTATACCACACAAATGAGATTGATGGTGTACTTTCGAGAAAAAGTTGGGGTCCATTTTCGAGATTTACAAGGGAAGTAATAAGACCAACCAACGTGGTCCGTAAGGCGTAAACGCGGAAACTCAAAGGGATTTAACTATCCTACATGTGATAAAGATTTAAAAGAAGGTGAAACGAAATGAGTATCAGGAAAAACATAATAAATGCGATGCGAAGAATTGGACTTTTGAGAAAATCAGATACATCAGATATTTGTATACAAAGGGTACAAATGACTTTGTGGTATACGGTGATATATCCAAGCTGGGCTTGGGTGTATTTTTATGCAGAGAGGTAAGGCCATAGCCTATGCGTCTTGACAGTTGAAGACGTATGAGGAGAACTACCCCACATCCGACCTAGAGTGAGCTGCAGTAGTCCATGCTCTTAGGATCTGGCGTCACTATCTCTATGGGGCGACATGTCAGATTTTCACAGACCATGAGAGTCTGAAGTATATATTCACTCAGCAGAAGTTGAATAACCGCCAGAGGCGGTGGTTAGAGTTGATCAAGGACGTCGACCTTGAGATTTTCTACCACCCCGGAAAGGTGAATGTAGTAGCTGATGCTTTGATCCGGAAGACGTCTAGAGATAGGGTGATAGCCCGGTTGACAGTACAACCACAGTTGCAGAGAGACTTGGCTTGGTTGGAAATAGAGATTCAGTTTCCTGATACAAATAGTCAATTGGCTACTTTGGAGTTACTTCCTGATTTGTTAGATGAGATCCGACAGAAGCAGGAGACTTGCCCGACTTTGATCAGGATGCGAGACAGAATGTCTCGAGATGAGACCCCACATTTCACTATTGGTGTTGATGGAGTGATGAGACATCAGGACCGCAGTTGTGTGCCGTCAGACAGTGAGTTGAGACAGAGGATACTAGGTGAAGCTCATGCTACCTCATACTCAGTACATCCTGGAGCGAGTAAGATGTACAGGGATGTGAGACAATCTTTCTGGTGGGGTGGTTTGAAGCCCGATGTGACTCGGTATGTAGCTCAGTGCACGACCTGCCAGCAGGTCAAGATTGAGCATCGTAGGTCCGGAGGAGAGCTCCACCCACTTCCAGTACCACAGTGGAAGTGGGAGGATATATCTATAGATTTTGTCACAGGTTGGAGACTCAACAGAGGATTTGATGCTATTTGGGAAGTGGTAGACCGCCTGACGAAGACCGCACGTTTCATTCCGCTTAAGGAAATGTGGCCGGTGAGTCGTTTAGCTGAGGAGTTCACCAGACACATTGCGAGACTCCATGGAGTACCGAGGACTATCGTCTCTGACAGAGATGGATGTTTTACCTCGAGATTTTGGCAGCAGATACATACTGCTTTGGGGATGAGTCTCCACTTTACCACTGCCTATCACCCACAGACAGACGGACAGTCTGAGAGGACCATTCAGACCTTAGAGGACATGTTGCAGGCGTGTGTCCTAGATTGGGGATAGGTATGGGCAGATCATCTTCCACTTGTAGAGTTTTCGTATAATAACCGCTGGCACGCGTCTATTGGGATGACCCCTTATGAAGTTTGGTACGGACGGAGATGTCGCACGCCATTATGCTGGGATGAGCCTAGCAGAGCTGATGGAGTAGCTCCAGATCAGATACAGGAGGACATCGCTTGGATTTCCCTGGTCCGAGAGCAGATGTTACCAGCTCAGAGTGGTCAAAAGTCATACGCCGACAAAAGGCGTCAACCCCTGGAGTTTAGGGTGGGTGCTCAGGTGTGGTTGAGAGTTTCACCTACGAGAGGAGTCCGGCGTTTTGGCATTTAGGGGAAGCTGAGTCCCCGATATGTCGAACCTTTTGAGATCTTGGAGAGAGTTGGAGAGGTGGCCTACAGATTAGCACTACCGCCGAGGCTAGAGGGTGTCCATCCGGTCTTCCATGTATCTCAGTTGAGATAGTACATCCCGGATCCGAGACACGTCATCATTCACGAGGATCTGATAGTTGAGCCTGATCATACATTTGTAGAGTACTCAGTAGCTATCCTGGAGCGCAGTACTAGACGTCTACGGTCCAAGGAGATACCGATGTTGAGGATCCAGTGGTCTAGACGAGGAGCTGATGAGGCCAATTGGGAGATAGAGGAGAGTATTAGACGTAATTATCTCGAGTTCTTTGCAGGGTTAGATGTTACTTCTGTATTGACGAGTTAGTCCTCGGATATGTGTCGTTAGACTGTTCATGTTTTATATTGGATTGAGTGATTATGTTTTATGTGATGTCTGTCTGAGCATGATGATTGAGTAGTTGCATGATAGAAAACAAAAATTTTAGGAAACTAAGTTTTACAAAGAAAGTCGAATGATTAGTTATAAAATTCTAAGTTTCGGGACGAAACTTCTTTTAAGAGGGCACTGATGTAATAACCGAAAAATTTAAACTCCGTTTAATACAAGATCAAACCGGATTCTGATTCCGATCCGCCAACCTTTATTCCCTTAAATAAAATAAAACGATATTAAATTCTATTATTTTATGTGACCTTGATTCACATAATATGATAATTTATGTAACTCATAATTAATCCCGTACATTTTCAAAACGGAAGAGCGGTTCCGTGCGAAACGATTTATTCTTCAGCTCATATTTTAAACTAGAGGAACAAGCCCAATAGACCCGGCCCAAAAACAATTACAATCAGCCCAATATCTAATCACTACTTTAAACCTAACCTAATCAGCTTAACCCTAATCTAATTGACGCTCTAATCCTACCCTTACCCTCCTCTACAAGACGTGATGCCGCTTTCATCTTCAACAACAACCGACGAAGCTTGTAACCACGTTCAACCGTGAGCCCAGCAACAACCAGCAGCCACCAGGCCTTCTTCCCGCCGACCTTGCCGACCCCAGGTGAGCCGTTGTCGTTGCCACCCGTTTCCTCCTCTTGGTTCCCGGATATCATCACTGAATTAAACCGCACAACATCAATACGAGACGCCGGAGAAGTGCAGTGGTGGTACCGATCGATACCGCAACAAAGGTCTTCCGGCACTGCAGTGGAAGTTACGAGGTAGGAGGAGCGGTGCAACGGTGGAGCACAACCGAGCCAGTTTCGAACCCCTGCGAGCCACCCTGCAGAATCGAACCGGATTGGCTCTTTTTCGAGTACGTGACGAGTGGGCGGGATGGTGCGTTTCATCCCTCACCAGTACAGTTTGTATGCTTGTATATTGTATATGTAAGAGGTAGATTGGAGAGTGCAGGGTTGTTTTTTTTTTGTACTAGTAGATGAAGAGTTGGAGTAGATGAGGTTATATATATATATATATATATATATATATATATATATATATATATATATATATATATATATATATATATATATATATATGTGTGTGTGTGTGTGTATGTGGTTGGGTAGGGTATGTATATATAGATGGCGGAAATGAAGATTACGAGTATATATATAGGTGTATATATAAATATATATATAGGTATATATAAGTATATATATATAAGTATATATATAGGTGTATATATAAATATATATATATAGGTATATATAAGTATATATATATATATATATATAAGTATATATATAAGTATGTATATAGGTATATATATAGGTAGATATATGGATATAAATATATAAGTACGAGTTGGGAGTTATGAAATTATGTAAAAATGAGTTGAGGAGAAAGGTTAAAAACATGCTTGACGGTATAATATATATAGAAGCATAATTAGTAACCGGAGAGAAGGAGTGTTGTCCTTCTTCAGGTTGTCTCGAGTTTGGACCTTATAACTATAAGTAGCTATCCGAGAGACATAATTTATGGAAAACAAGATATGAAAGAAATTAGTAGAATTCAAGAATAAATTTCGAGAATTTACGACACTAAGGGTAAAATGGTCTTTTACCGTAAGAGAGCTTTTTCCGTAATTCCTTCGCATGAGGTTGGATATTGAGATGTGATTTTGACCCACATGCCTTAATTGACAGGCGTTTGAGTTACCACGAGTACGGACTATTTTGAGACGTGTTAGAGAGTGTTTGGACTCAGGTAAGTCCTTGCGACTTACTTAGCTGATTTCTGGATATTAGTTGGGTGATGATGGTTGTGTGTGCAATGTGTGTTATAATAAAAATAATAACTTGTTAGGACGACCGTGGTTATTATGTGTTAAGGCCCAAGTGTATGTATAACGGGCCGTGACATCACTGCCCAGCTTTGCCAGGAGACTGGGAGGTTCTCTATACCCAGACCATACAGGTACACGGTGAGATGTATCGGATCCACTCCTGATGGGTACACGGGGGCGGAGGCGAGGTTTGGGAATCCCTCGTGTCATAAAATAAGTATCATTAGAGTGAATGACTTAAACGAAGATAATAAATGGACTTGTTTGAAAGCATGATGGGTGTTTATATTTTTATGTGTGTGTGCTATTATTATTCCTCTAATATTTAGATAACTAGCTAATGATTTCTCTTGTTGTGTTTTTAGATTTACCGCAGGTTAGACCAGCAGTTGAGTGATCCGGAAGTAGTGGTCAGCCGGATCTCCGTACTCCTTAGGGTTGGGGTTGTTGGTTGTTGTGGTTTCTTTTGTTAAGACAGTTGTTGTTTTTCCCTTTTAAGTACTTTAGGCTGCTAGACCGTGTTGCATTCATTACCTTAAAATACTACTTTATGAATTTCGGTTTTCCTTATTTGTGTCTTGTTGCAAGATCCTAGTAATATTGTTGTCAAACTGAGGTAGGGACCCATTGTGAGGTTCTAACCAGTAATGTCCCGAGTTTTGAGAATTCGGGGTGTTTCACACTTCAAGTTCAAGGCACGAAGCCTAGTTGTTGAAGTTTGACCAAACGTGATCTTAAGCTTATCCCACATGTCCTTAGCAGTCAAACATGTCTCAAACTCACCAATCAAATTATTATGCATGCAAAACAACATAGTAAAGCGTACAGAACGATCTTTTTGGACCCACTCATCGTGGAGTTTCATATCCTCAAGATATTTCTTATCAAGAGGATCTTGTGGCTCAACAGGTTTCATTACGATAGTGGATATGCTTTCTAAACCTCATGTTCATTAAGAAGATACTGAATCTTCCTATGCCAAATATCATAATTTGTACCATCAAGTTTCTCAGAGGTGGACAAATCACCAATCATATTTTTAGCCATCTGCGAGTATATATATGCATATAATATGGACATTAGGCACGATAGATAAGATAAATTACTAAAGACTTTTATTTACGTCTCATGTTCGAAAATTTCACTATGCTCATAATCATCACACAAAAACGTAAACTATAAAGTTTCAGAATTAATCTTTCATTATTTCAAGAATGTATGATGAAACATATTCAATTGTACATAAAATTAAGCCAAACAAATTAGCAATATAACGTCACTAAGACATTAAAATATAATGAAAACAAATTTACATTATTACGATATATATTTTATAAAGTGAAACTGTATTCACAAAATTGAATAGTGATATACAAAACTCATTCGTACATACAAGCATATATTTTAATAAGTAGTAATAGGACGCAGAATGAAAAAAAAAGCGAAGAAATTTGATAATATATTAAGAAAAACTATTCCCATTAAAAATGTAAATTTTATTTAAATCATTTTTCTAACGCACATATGAGAAAAATCACACAGATTCGCAAGCGTGTACCACATAGGCGTTTTCTTAGTTGTTGTCACCGACTAGAAACAATCATAGCCTGACGCACTCATGCCGATACAAAACCGGTGAAGGCGTTTTACAGCGATGTTCTCAAATGGGAATAATTATGTGTGGGTTAGGGATGATCGACGCATGACATACACGTGTGCAACCTGTACGAGACAAACTCGAAGTCGGGTGTTTAATACACAAGCAAAAAAGAAAAAAAACAACGGGATAATTACGGTACAAAACGATAGTCGGGACAGAGGCGAAAACACATTTGACTCTGATACCACTGTTGGATAATGTACTAACCTTAACAGTACTCGTACTGGTAGTGTTGTCCTCATTCACACCCCAAATCCCAAAGCCACTAATTAATGGTAAGCTCTGTTGTGTTTTCTTAGAAGTATATTGTAGTGAGTTGTTTATTCACATAGAATAAACCCCTATATATAATACTCCAATATGTCGGTTACATTTCAGGAGATCAATGAGTAATTAAGGAGAATATTGGCTATTTATTAAGGAGAATATTGACTATTTATTTCCTGTCTTAATAACCAATTAAGACCCCCTTAATTTTAGCAAAAGAATATGTAACAGCCAATAGGAGAATAATGCATAATTATTTCCTGGAATATGTAACAGCTAATAGGAGAATACATTACAATAGCCTAGTAAGCTTGTGATTCATCATTGCATATGTTGAGATTGAATGATTATTGATTATTGTCTAAACACATGTGAGAGATTTATACACATGCTTTTGAGAGGTCCTGAAATTTGTGAGCTTTGAATTTTACATATGACAGTGATATGTGTAATGATGAAAATAGTCTAGAGAATGTTTTCTTTTTATGTTATATCTTATGAGTTGAAATATTTAATTGTCCTTCACATAGAGATAGAGATGACTATGAATTTTACTTGATGACAAGTAAGGTTCAACTATGAGGTTTTTGATAACATCCATTTTAACTATATTCTCCATCTCTTGAGTATATAGTTTAGCTTTTCATGGTTTTACCGTATATTTCCTTCACTTTGTTGTTTTGGATATCTACTCATGCTTTTATGACATTGTAGATATTCTAGTCCATTCAAAGAAAAATTAGAAGTATGTTAAATAAGAAATTTCCTTATATTCTAGGGCTTGGAGATGTCAACTTTGCATGATGGATCCATGATAATTGTGATTGTTTATGTCCTTTGATTCTACGTACGTAGAATCAAAGGACATACGAATTTGGATAATTGTGATTGTTTCCGTCGCCCGAGTTGCAATGTGGCGTAGTGCGTCTTAATTCATATGTTATGACGGTTCAATGCTCATCCAATGCAAGAAGTGAGAGTTGTGCCTAGATGATCCATGGATCTATGTGTTCTTTAGGGTGTTGTTTGCAAGATCTTAGATATGCGTGAATGTATACCTTAATTTCTACAAGAAGCGAGAGTTGAATATGAATTGTTTCATAGCATGACGTACTATACGACTTTGGATATGAATAATCATGATATGAAATTATATTATGCATTGTTGTATTAATTTGAATTCTAATATGTCTTTATTACTTATCTATTTTGTTGTTGCTTATTATGCTTTCTATTAATTGAAGCAATCGATAAAAACCATCTCTTTCTTTCTTAAGACTTCCGAATTGAGTCAATCGGCCTCTTTTTCAACTCGGATGTGTGTGTATTTCCGTGTTTACTCTATTTCACTAAATCCGTAACATTTTCCTTGATCGCGCCGACTGCACAATCTTGTGTCGACTCGACTCTCACTTTGTTTATGTTTGATTTGTTATATGCTTTACAATTAATCATTCAAATCACTACTTCAATGTCCATGTGTTCGATCTTGAGTCATATACTATAAACAAGTGTTGTAGCTATTATTTGTGAGATTTGAGGCACTTGTTTGAGCCCTCACCAATGACCGTGTCATTGGACAACTTTTGGTATTTAATTTTTTTGAGTTATTTCATAATTTCGGAATAATAAGGGCCTTATTTGTAATTATTTACTAAAAAGTATAGGCTAGTCTTTGAAAGTTAATATCATCATTTTGACCGGCATTTGATATCATTTATGTTAGGAATTGCTTTGTCATACTTATTTGACATTTTTCGATTTATTTAGGTAGGTTGTATTAGAGTCCGTTTGGTATATCTAATGGATTGTTTTGGAAAATTATAATCCCAAAATAAATCTATGATCCAACTTCAAATGGATTATTTTTATAAAAAAAATTGATATCAACAACACAACACACATTCAAATAAAAGTGTTTGTATTGTCAACAATACCACAAAATCAAAACATGGATGTTGGTGTTATCAACAACACCATAATAAGTAATTAGTATTCCAACTGTACTAGAATACATATTCCCACAAAAAAAAAATACTAGAATACATATTAATGTGTTTTAGTGTTTTAAGTTATGTCAATAACACCACAAATATAAGAAAAATGCGTTGAATAATAGAGAATCGTTAGAAAATCAACCATTCAATAATGAATTATCATTTAATAACAGGGCTACTATTTGGGCGGACTCGCGCCTTCATAGAGGCGGAGTCCGCCCGCGCGCAAGAGCGCATGCGCGTCCTCTTGCGCGTTATACTTTCGAATAGAGTCGTTGGGGATGTAGCCGTTGGGGATGTAGCCGTTGGGGGAATATAGCCGTTGGGGATTTTTGGAGCCTATATAATAACATATGAGACTCATTCACCTTCATCCACAAGTTAGAAAACGTAAAGAAAAAATTCGTTAAAATGTCGTCGTATTCCGATGAAGTTGATGTAGAATCCGATGGTGAAAGCTCGATGATGCCGTTCGATATTGAAAAATATAGTGATCCGGAAGAAATTCTCGCAAAACTTGAAGTAAGTGTACAAACTCATTTTTATACTTTACTGTTATGTCGTTTTATTTTGTCGGAATTATAGAATTTGCAATGTTAGAATATAGAATCGGAATTATAGAATTTGCAATGTTAGAATAGAGAATCGGAATTATAGAATTAGCAATGTTAGAATAGAGAATCGAAATCATAGAATTAGCAATTTTAGAATAGAGAATCGGAATTATAGAATTAGCAATGCAAGAATAGAGAATCGGAATCATAGAATTAGCAATGTTAGAATAGAGAATCGAAATCATAGAATTAGCAATGCAAGAATAAAATGATGTGTTTTTTTAAAATAATATTCTATGTTATTTTTATTTAGGATCTTATGGATTACTCTCGTGCTCTCGGTACCAATTATTCTTCAAAATTTGAGCTTCATGGATATTTTGCGGATAAAGAGAACTTTTTGGGATGGGCTCGGTATGTGGCCAACGCTATGAATATGGTGTTGGTCATTAAAAAATCATGGTTGGATAGAAGGGGTTTTCGTATCCTACAATTGGGTTGTGATAGACACGGAGGACCGAGAAAAGAAAAAGACGTAGATCCCGATCATGTTCCAAGTTCTAGCCGGAAAAAAAACTTGAAGAAGTGTATGTGTTTGTTTGAGCTTGTAGGAACCCAAATTGAAGAGGAAAAGTGGACGGTGAGGGTTGTATGTGAAATCCACAACCATATCATTCATTCGGTGTTAAGAGGTCATGCATATGTTGGACGTATGACTCCGAAACAGACCCGAAAGGTGGAGCGTGAATTGAATTCTGGCTTAAAACCGAGACATATATTAAAATCCATACAATTAGAGGATCCCGACAATGTCACCTCCATCCGTCAAGTTTACAACACCGGTTTGAAGATTAGAATGGAACAAGCCGAAGGAAGATCTCCATTACAACAAGCACTTCACACGTTGACGGAATGTGAATACTATATAAACACTCGGAGAAGTCAAGATTCCGATGAAGTGATTGATTTCTTTATCTCACATCCCGACTCGAGACATTTGCTCAACATGTTTCCCTATGTTATTGTGATGGACTCGACATATAAGACCAACAAGTAAGCTTCAATTCAAGCCACATTTTTACTTTATTTCATACACTCATTCTTATTTTCCTTAGAAATTGTAACTCAGTCTTTGTTTCGTATTACTTTTAGGTACAATATGCCATTGTTGGAGATCGTAGGCATCACTAGCACCAAGAAGACATTCGCAATTGCTTTTGTGTTCATGGCACACGAGAATAAAGATCATTACGAGTGGGCTTTGAGGAGGGTCCGGCATTTGTTATACGGAAAGACGCCGGAGGTGATTGCCACTGATCGTGAGCTTGGTCTTATAAGCGCATTGAGTGTAGTATTTCCCGAGGTGAAGCATATATTGTGCACGTTTCACATAAAGTGCAATATAGTTAACAGAGCGGCACTTGTTTTGCGCAATAAGGAAGCGGAAGCACTCTTCATATCCCATTGTCATGCCTTGTTCGAGTCAAGATCCCCTGGAAGCTACCAACGCCGTTTGTTGGAAATGAGAGACTATTGGCAATCATCTCCGAGGTTAATGACCTATCTAGAGATGATGAAGGATGTCGGGATAGTTATTGGAGAGAGGTTTATGGAGTGCCGTGTGTGCATGACTTTAGACTAGCGATCCGGGCTCGTAGACCTATCTATTTGTCACAGATACACCCTTATTGGAAGCAAGTTCATTGGAATCCGGTTGATTTTTTGGATGGTGATATTGGTGATGATGATGATGATCGTTCGAACCCGAATCAAGCGGTGCTGAACAGGTTTAGAGAAAGAATGGACTCAAATATGTTAAGCCCGAATGAGCAAGATAAGATTGCATCTTTTGTGGATGACATGGAAAACCCCGGGGGTACGACAATGAAGGAGCCGGCACAGAAGGCCAATGCAAAGGGACGACCTCCAATCCCGAGATCAACTAGAAGAGAGCCTAGCTCTTTTGAGCATTCTGCTACACGTGGTCCTGGGCGTCCGAAAGGGAAGAAAGCTAAAGATTTAGATTCTACACCGGAGTTGACTCCTACGAGTAGAGCACGACGTAAAGGAAAGCAACCCGCGAAGACCGGATTTTGTTTGAGGGAGGAAGATTTTCCAAAGTTCATGGAGCCTTATGTATTGAGAGTAAGGGATGTACCAGGAGACGGCCATTGTGGATATAGAGCAATTTCCGCGGTGTTGGGATTCTCGGATGAGGATTATTTGATAATACGGCGAGATATGGTTATGGAGTTAAATGCGAGAAGGAAATTTTATTCCAAGGTAACTAAGCCTTCCGGTTACATCAAAGTTTTAATTATAATCCATGATTTTACATAATCTTACTTGTTAATCATTGCAGTGTAGAATCTTCAATCATGTTGACGAAGTCATTCAAAACGTTTATTGGACGAGTAAGTCTCCGTGTCCAGAACCAAATTGGATGGAAATACCGATGATCGCATGTGCAGCCGCCACCTATTATAAGATTGCTTTGGTTGTCCTAGGGAACATTCCAGCGACATTCCTGCCTATGATTGCCACCGTTCCCGACCAAGAGGCCCCTACGGTCATTTGTTCGTTAGCCTATATATATAACAACACACACTTTGTGCCGGTAGGTTGACGATTTACTTTCATTCAATGGACGTATATTTAGACCTAATATTTACTAACCGTTTTCTGTAATTTTATTTTTGTAGGTATGGTTAAAAGATGATGCTCCGTTACCGTTGTTGAGCGACGCTTGGAAAAATAACCATGATGCAAGTGTGGATGGATGGGATGCGCCGTTCATTGAAAGGATAGCTTGTTATGAGGATCTCCGTCGAGTAATGGGAGTTGAACACAATAGTGCAGGATATCTTTAGCCGTTTTGAGAAACCTTACTTGAAATCGTGTTTTAGACGTTTTTATTGTACTTGTTGACAACATTGATTTAGTCGGTTTCATATATGGTTCTCATTGTGTTTTAGTAGTTTGAAATAGTTGACTGAAACTTAAGGGAAATAAAATCGCTAAAAAAACTTAGAAAAACATCAAAAGTAAAAAACAATACATATTATCCATCCAAAATAAACATAACAGTATAAAAAAAAACATACGCTCAACATCCAAAATAAACATAAGAGTAGTGAACTACAACTACAAATGTGCTGGAGCTGGAGGATGCTGTGAAGCCCGGACCTGAGATGGAGCCACAGGAGGCGTACGTCTAACTGCCTCCGCTATCATGTGATCTATATCCTCTGCAGAATACGGAAGACCGCGAGCCTGCATCTCTCGTAAATTTCCTATAAGAATGTGAAGACGCTGCAATACAGAAAATAAAATTTTAACATAATTGAAAATTAAAATAAAGAGTAATTTAAATGTTAAAAACAAACGTACTCTTTGATGTGAAACCGGAACAGGTGGGGGACGGTCTATAGGTAACTGGAGTGCAATGGACGTCGGCAAGACGTACGGATGGCAATGGACCGTATACCAAGACATGTACGCATCATCGACGAGCCAAGGAGAGTTAGCTGGTATCAATCCAACTAGTGAAACTCTGGTCTCCTCCAGATGGCGGGATGCCCAACGATCGTATGAGAGAGGATATGAAAGCCTAGATCCACGTCCGGTCACCGGACGAATCTCATGAATGGGAGGAATACGGGGTAGAGGCATTGTCTGTACGTATCCAAACTGTCGCAAGAAACGGTCCGGCATATACGCCTCCTCTATGTCGGATATCCGTATGATACCCCGATACTGAGAAACACCATGCTCTACGCCAAAATCAAGCACTCGCTCATCATACGGGGTAAAGCACACATCCTCCGCCCTCATCTGGTCCAACTGAGCTCGTAAGGAGTGTAACCTCTCTACGGTAATAGACGGAGTCTTCGGGACAGAAAGTCTCGAACACCACCGTGCATGACCAAGCATATCCGGATCCTCCACATCGGCACATCCCAATGACGGGAAATGTGCGTAAATCCAAAACTGTACAAATTCTTTTATTAATTTCAATCTTATTAATAAAGTGACGTTATATTAAGGAAAATATTTACGACAACACACCTGTAACAGGGAAGTACATCCTGCCATCGTCGTCACCCTCTTCCTGGTGGCGTCCCCCAAACATCTGTAAAGATAAGCAAGGGTCCCGGTGCCCCAAGCATACGCGTCTGTCCTCAAATGATCTCGTACTAGATCAATAAGCCATCCTTGCATCCTGTTGGTAGACTTGTCGGCTACCAAAGTCGACGATATGGACAATAACAGATATGTAGATGCAATAGTGTCATGTGGAGGCTCTGGAAGGGCCAACATCTCAGCGGCTCTACGCCTAATAGTATCGCAGAATAGCTGTGAAGTCTGACGTCTAGCCTCTGCTGGTGATAAGCCAAGACGCTGAACTAGCCAATCAAGTCGTACACTATCATCGACGGAAGTCACCAATGCATCTCCATCAACTGGTAGTCCTATAATGATCTGAACATCGTGTAGCGTTATTCCCATCTCCCCCCATGGCATGTGAAATGTGTTTGTCTCTGGGTGCCACCTCTCGACAAATGCCGTAATCAGACAATGATCGACGCCGCCAAACTGTACGTCCTCCAAATCCGTCAGTCCGCTGCGTCTAGCTAATCCAAACCATGAAAATGCGTCATCTACATCTCGTCGCCACTCACGTATCTACTGAATGCGTCGAGCCTCCGAACAACTCTAATCACGGGAGAAGCCATACCGGCCCATATAACGTTGGCTCTGTGGTCAGCATAGCATGTCAATAAAGGAGGAGGTACGTCCTCCTCTACCTGCTCCTCATCACGTACATGCTCAGGTAAGTCGTCCGGCTCCCTCGGCTGTGGTATGTCCTGCTGCTGCTGCTCTACCTCAACTCGTATCTCCTCATGCTCATCCTCTAGTATATCATCTAAATGAGACATATCGTGCGCAGAATCCTCCGTGTCGTAATTAGCAGTAAGTGAAATAGGTACGACATCCTCCTCGCCAGCTGCATCTACAGGTGCATGAACCTCTACATCTGTAGGTGCATCCACAGGTGCATCCACAGGTGCCTCAGCGGATGCCTCTACAGCTGCATCTACAGGTGCCTGAACGGATATCGATGCAAGTCTAACTCGTCGAGCTACAGCCTCTCGACGGGCGGAAGCTGTGACTAATCTACTCGCCCTCTTCCTCTTCTCACTGACAGTCCTCAACATATGCTGTATATTTTTTTAACTCAAATTTTTATTTTTCTATTATATACATATATATTATAAATGTATATATATATTTATATATAAAATTTCATATACATATATATTGTAAATATATATATATATACATATATATATATATATATATATATATATATATATATATATATATATATTACATTAACTATCATACAATTATTCCTAACTAGCCGAACCTAACTAAACTAAGTAGTTTCAATAATACTAACTATCGATAATAGTCCAATTACAGTTATTCCTAACTAGCCAAACCTAACTAAACTAAATAGTTTCAATACTACTAACTATCGAAATTAATCCAATTTCAATTATTCCTAACTAACCGAACCTAACTAAACTAACTAGTTTCAAGTATAATGCAAAAAATAAATAAACGATAAAAAAACAATATTAACTAACCTGAAATCGATTCACAAGTGGTCTACTCCTAGATCTCTCGATAGCTGAATCTTCCTCCAATCTCTCGATAGTTGAATCATCCTCCATTGTTGGACGTATCGAAAAAAAGAAGAAATGGATGAAAACAAACGAAAAAAAAATCTAGGGCAAGGGAAGTGCGCGACGGCTGCGAAACGCGAGGGCAAACGACGCGGAGCGGAAGCGAGGACGAAGGGCAAGGGAGGTTGGCCTCTCCGCGCCACCTTAAATAGGCGCGGAGGCGGGCTGGGCAGGCGTGCATGGGCCTCGCGCATGCCCAATGCGCGAGGGCCTGGGCGCAGGCGCGCTGCGCTTGCGCGCCTGCCTCGCGCGCTTGCGCATTGCGAGTGCGCGAGCCCTAGCGCGCTCTCGCAATGCGCCGGCGCCGGATAAAATCACTCTTTAATAATCAACAACATGAAACAAATTCAACAAAAAGTTGTGTACGTAGGGAGTAGATGTCCATGGAACTCTATTACTTTGGCGTCATGGTCAACCATTAATCTTTCTACTTATGGAAGACAGTACGGCACAAAATGACAACGTACAAACCCTAAATTTACAACTAAATCATTTTTGGACAATTTTGGTAACTAGGCCTTTTTGAAAAACTATAGTAATAACTAGACTTTTTAATGTTTCAATTAAGTAAATATACCCTAACCTTTTGTATTTATTCTCAAACTCTACACACTCTTCTCTCAAGGGATACATTTACTAAACACAAAACTAGAAAAAGCCTAGTAAACCAAATTGTTTCATTAATTTTTTCCAATTCAAAACTCAATCAACTTAACTCAAAGACGGATTATGATATCCTAATGTGAATTGAGGCACTTTATTAATGCTGGTAGAATAAATTACAATAGCCTAGTAAGCTTGTGACTCAACAATACTAATTAATCTCATCTATAAACAAAAAAATACAATTATTTGAGTAGAGATTACATAAGATGCGACTGTTTTAGATTTTCCTTAATTGTCTTAATTAAAGACTATTAGCTTCGCTTTCACTACTTGATCGTCATTTGAGACTACTTTTAATATTTAACTAGTTCATATCCCGCACCTTGTGCGAGTATATTTAAATATTGATGTTTTTTTAATAAAATTATTTTGGATTAATTTTTTAAAAGATTAGTTAAAAAGATTTGGAATTAAATTTTATTTTAGTAAAAAAAATTATTGACTTAATTTCTGATTTAGTAAAAGATTTAATACGAGAAAAACTATGAGGACGTCACGTCGGCTAATGTACTTTAGTCGTATATATAGATTTATAGATTATTATTTAAGAATGTATGAATGGTTTTAAGTGTACGTATGTTTATACAAAAATACATTTGTTTATATAATATATGGATATACTAGTCAATATACATAATTTTATAATATTTTCCTCCAAGAAATACTATGGCATGTCACCAAGGATCAGACAGTTCTTTTCTTCATGGTCAATCTGAAGCAATTTCGTCTTATACGTTACATTTAATAATATATTCAAGTAAACGCTTTAGGTATATGTGGGGTTATATATATACTTTGTTACGTTACGTTACGTGTGAAGATGAGTGGTAATGAAACTTATTTTAAAAGGTTTCGCCTTTTCGGCTTTCATTCCGCAATGATTTCAACTCTTATAACATCTTACTTCATACATAATATTGACCTTATATAATATGATTTGGGTCATTTATCATACGGCCGGAATATCTTCCTTTGACAAAAGAATAGCAGGTTAGGTAAGGTTAGATCTTGACTGGTCCTTATCTATCAAAACGAATATGATTGCAAAAACACTTGCTCATTAAATTTTAGTCAAAGGCGTTGTGTATATTCCATCCCCTAACAACTTTTAGTACCCGTTTGGTTTAAACTCCGAAAACAGAAACATAATGAAACGAATCTATTCATACATATATCTTTATTCATGAAATTTTTTAGAATCATTCATTGAGGTTTGAACTGATTGGTGTAGAATTTAATTACTTTTTATACCTTATAGGGAAACAAAATAGATTAAACAAATGCACCACAAAAAATGATTTCAAAAGAATTTATGTATAAATTACGCATAATAAATTAGATTCATTTCCATTTCGTTTCAATTATGAACAAACTAGGTTTTAGTATCATGTGATGGGTGACAATTGAACTAAAATAAAAGGTGATGTGTTTTAGAACAGGGTTGTGTTCCTACAAACCCACTGGATGAGATAATATTGACCTTTGTATTGCATGTCAAACTAGTAACGTACTGGATTGGGAAACCACGGTCAAAGGTTGACGGTTTCATTGATATTCGTAGTTCTGCATGAACGATGAGTGTGAATGGATTCAACACCATCTTAATTATTCAAAGGGTATCATCAACACCGTCAGATTATGTGTTGTCTAAATTTCAGTTTGAATAAATAGATGGAGGTGATTTATTGTTGAATCATCAATGGAGACTTGGATCACAATGTATGTCGGTTTGGTTATTGTGGCTATTTTGATCACTACTTTATAATATCATCTTCTTCTTTTTTCACTTGATCAAGAAATACAATTAACAATTTACTAATGATAATTTTAGAATAGTATGTAGAATATAGTCATAATTAAATATTTATTAATACCAGCTAAGAATGTATATCTTGTGCTTGCATAAAAGCATAGATCTAGTTGCACATTGTTCTCAACGTCCTTTCCTTAATCTAGATGTAATTTTATCGGATGAACTCACAACATCTTCATCCTTCATAGTCATCTTACATTTCTTTTTTTTTACCATATTTTTATATACCCAAGAAATTAAAAAATGTCAAAATTAGTTTCTTACAATAGAAACCTCCTCTTCAATTAACTTGGATAGTGATTTCACCAGGTTCGGATTTTTGGGTTATGTTTCGAATTACATGTGTCTAAATTTCTTAGAATAAAATCTCACTAAATTCAGACCTAACGCATGTGTACACTCAAATCTACTATAGAACTCTAAATTTGATAATTGACCCACCGAAATTTGACACAAATCCAACCCGTTTTGATCAACAGATCATGAGCTCTAAGATCCTGATTGATATTAGTTGGGGTTTCAGGTGCTCTGAGATCCTGGTTGATATTAGTTGGGGTTTCAGGTGCAGCTGGGCTTGAGGCAGTCACTTTCCTCTGAATCCAACCAATCCATTAATCTTAAGAGTTTTGCAATACCTCCTCATGAAAGCGCAATCTTTCATGGGTGGCACGTAAAGAGAAGATGTAATGATTAATGGGTCCATACTTCCAGTAAACATCACCGCGTAAAATGAAGCGTTGTAATGAGATAAGAGCAGAGAAAAAGATGAGAGATGTAGAAAATTGTTGATTTTGACCCCAAACGCTACAAAAAGCATCTTCAGCTAGCAATAGTGGAGAATCATGAATGCCAACAAACTTTGAGGATTTATTATATATTTTTCCAATCAATATACAAAATCTCAAGTACGATCACAAAAATGCTACGTAGATGAAAGTAATTTAATTACAAAGTGAAAAGGCATTTTGATAAAGATGTCATGCATGTATAACGCCCCGTGTACGATTGGATCGGCTTTGACAATGAACTCAAAAGGTGTATATATGTTTTGAAGCTCTAATGTTGACATATGAGAATCACGCACGTACCTCATTCTTGATCAAACCATTGTGGTTCTTTGAATTAAGTCATTTCTTCACACACATTTTTATCAAGCTATTTCATAAACCACAGGATTTCAGAGTATACAATGACCACAAAATGTCATAGGGGTTATCTCTCTCTACACGTCTTCTTTTCAAAAAGTTCAGCAACTTAACAAAAAAACACATTTCAAATATTGACTTCAAGATTTCGTTTCTTTAGAATAACTTGTTAGCATATATACACAAAATTTTTGGGGAATGCATGACAATCGACAAGTCAGTCAAACAAATATTATATTCACGGTTACCTGTAAGTAATCTATTTACAATAGAGGTAACATCATGGTCTGATGTGGGGGGTGGGGGATGATTCGTCCAGACCGCTCTTCAAGTGATGGAATGCTTTTCACGACCTGATATAGATGATAAAAAACAACAAAAAATTAAGAAAGAATTGGATTAAATAGGCTTTTTTTTTATAGGTTTTTCTTTTTGTAGATCCCTTTAATTTTACCCTATATATATATAGTTCTCCTAGATAAAAGAATTGAGTTTTGCTAAATGAGTTTATGTTATGGGTACTCTTAATAGAGTAAGAGTGGTAAAAGTCCCAGTTAGTCATTTAACCCAAAATTAATAGCACATTAAACATGTCAAAGCTCGACCCCAACCCAAAAACTCACCCTACTCAAACTAGCAACATGAAAACGTAATATACCATGTATCAGTCTGCTTATGGTTTAGCTGTTCAAGGTCCCTTAATTGAGCTTTTATCAGTCGATGTTCATTCTTCATCCTCTCAAGCTGAGATTCAACTACCAGCATCTCATCCTTTAGAAGAAGAATTCTCCTCTCCAGCCAAGGAACGACCTCGGCTTCTCTTTGATAGCCCTTGAAACCCATCCCCCCATTTGGAGCATCTGTTTGAGGAACGACATAAACCTGCTGTGGTCTACCCAATAGGATAACTATGCTGAGCTGCATGAAAAAGAGCAAGAACAACATTATGCACATAAGGTATTGTCAAAGAATCAGGGATCATTACTAGATTACAACATATAATTGATTACCTGCATCAATACAAAGATTATTGCAAATACAAGAACATGCAGTATCCAACCATTCCCTTGACTCTCCAAGAGTGAATAAAATTTTGATGGTACTGCTCTGAGTGATGATGCAAACGTAGTGACATCAAAAAAGGACACTTGTAATGCAGCTTTGGTTTCTTGATGACAACCTATGATTTCAGGTGACGTATTTCTTGCCGGAGTGTACTTCTCTTGCAGGCTTCCTAACGGCTCTGCAATCTGTTCATCGCCTTCGGGAAGAGCTGGCCCACTCTCAAAAGCATTGGTTGCATCTTTTAAATAAACCAAATAGGAGTAGGTGAATTCTTTCTTAAAATAATAATAATGAATAGCATAAAGTTAATGCAAAAAATACGTGAAATGCATATTGATTAAACTTTTCCTCTATAAAAGTATTAGACTTCTTCCATCATTATTTGAGTACTGGACATGCTCATATCACGTGAGATTCAAAATCCCACCTGTTTTTTCTTCAAGGTTTCTCTGCTTCAAAACATCATGAGCCTGAAAAAAAATAATGTCTATTGAAACATGTGGTCATAAAACTCTGAGAAAACTTGAAGTTAATAGAGGAATAGGAGAAAGGAGCTACGAGTTCTATCCAAGTGGCATATGCTTCACGACACTCCTCCTTTGTTGATTGTTCTATCTTACCTACGGAAGCAGTATTATAGGCCAATTAGAATAAAAAGTCTCACTAATGTATCTAGCATGAAACAAATCAGACGAAGTACAGGTAAAAGAGGAAAAATCACGACACTCCTCATTTGTTGATTGCTTTATCTCACCTTTCCAAACAGTTCTCTTAGAGAAAGCAACATTAATATGAACTTGCAAGATGCAACCATCTTTCGGTTGATCGCTGTCTCTCTGAATATCCCACATTCCCTGACATGAAAGCAGAAACATAAGGGAATTTCCTTTTCACTCTCTACTCAATTAGAAGACCATCAAATTACACAAGAATATAACCAAATATAAAGATCCAAGAGCGATGCAACCAATTTTTTCCCTGATATGATCCATTAGACGGTTCCAGAAAAACAGAAAGTTCTTTGAAATTCAAAATAATATGGCCATACTTCTTTATCAAAAGATAATGACTGATTTATAAAACCATGTAACAACCCACGGTGAAAAGGTTTCTACCAAATTAAGCTTCTAGAGTGTCCGTTTTGTTTACCACCCATAATGTATTATATTGGATCAATTCCTAAGACTTAATGCAGTATAATATATTATAATGCGTTATCTTCACAAACAAAGACCTGACCGGGATATACCATTACACTTCTAAATGCATTAAATGTAACATAATCTTTGTAAATTCTGAAAGGTTATGTATCCACATATTATGTGAAATGAGATAAGATTTATACCAGTAACCAACATGGTAAACAAAAAATCCATTAGACTTGGAAAGGATAATTGCAAGGTTGTGTAATTGTGAATTACAATCGTATAGGGAGGACGAAACAAGCAACTTTATGTGCTACATTAACTTCTTATCATCTCATATTGTAATTCACTAGCCAAAAGCAGAGACAGAGATTCCACTCAGAAAAATCTGATATCAACAGGGGCATATCATGTCAACTACCAGTATATAAATTTTACAATTCACTTATGACAATGGATTTTATCAGGTAACTTGCAGGTAGCAGAATATTATTTATAATTTTTAACAAAGCAAATTTAGAAAGATGTGTTAACATCCTTATAAAGGTGTACTTATTAGATCAAGCACATGACTTCATCATCAGAGCGAAAGAAAAAACTGACCTCTACTTGAAAATAATCCGCATATGGTACATCGCTAACCTCCTGAGATGTACTAACAATAATGCGGCTGTTAAGAATAAATTTTGATGATATCAAACAGGCGATATTCCATATACGATAACTAAAATTCTGAAAGTCGGATAAATTGGAATAGATACAGGAAAACGTATGTGCTGAAAAACAGAGAAAACACAATGACATGCATTTAAAAGTAAGGAGTATAATCATCTAATCGGGAATAATTTAGAAAACTACCTGTTTCTGTAAGCTTGAAATGACTGAACCTCTTTGCACCCACCATATTTTGCACCTTGTGGCAATAATAACAGTTTGGTTTTAGCTAGAATGTTTGTAGCATCATATAAAGTAATTAAGGGTTATATTATCATTCAGCCATACCAAAATACACTTTTATTGGATGCTGAAATGAAATTTCCCTAGCATGCCCCAACTGCTCATGAGGATGCCACTGGTTGCAGCTAAAATCTGAAAAGACAGTGATATTCTAGATGATGAAATAATAAGAGGCTCATATGACACCCCTAACCCTAGAATGTCGTATATCCAAATATGCAACTCCAAAATTCAATTCATTATCACAAGCTACCTTCAAGATGTTGCAAATTTTCCTGATTCTTCAAATTACGAAACATGATTGTAAGCAACATAGTACAACATCAGTCTAAGTTACAAGAATGATAAAAGACATTTTCTATTACTAGACAGTTTTCTACAACAAGCTACACTGCAAGAGGTACGCAACACTTAACTACATCTATCTGACATACCCTTATCTCCACATTTTGTATGGAAGGATTCAACAAAATCAACAGCATCATTGGAGAAAAACAAATTAAAGAAGTCCTCAGCTTTTATCTGCAGTCAGTTTATGTACATGTTAAACACCAACCTGTATTTTAAATCATTTAAATGCAACAAATAAAGTATCTCAACAGAATTAAAACAATGAAGATAACATATTAGAACAAGTGGACATAATGAAGAACAATATCAGTTTTACCGGGAATTTGGACTCGGCAACTTTTGTATAATATTCTGGTACTGCACCATAAGAACAACGAACAGAAGGTGTGAGAAGGCAAGGCTTAAAAGAGGGGGTGTAAGATTCAATTACTATTTTAATTATGAAAAACTTTCATGATCATTAAGCTAGAGTCCTTCGACAAAACACGCCAATATATGCCATGAACAGTCCTCAGAACAACAGTACACACAAAACCAAAGCAAACAGGAAAATAAAGTGAATCAACTATCTAAAGCAATACTTAAATTCATTAACCTCACATTTCACAAACTAGTAATCAAATAAAAACACAAGAAGGTTGCAACGTGTATCTTGCATAGCAAGACCAGGGTTGTAAGTTCGCAAACAGTTGAAAAAATTATTGAATCCAAGGAACACGTAATTCAAGGGATCTTACAACAGTTCCACCATGCATTCAAATTCAAATTCAAATCCAAAACATCTAGTTATAAGTTGTATCTGATCCTATAGGTGTTGCTCAATGAAATATAAATAAACAAAGAAATAATAGAGTAATAATGAATTCAAATGATGTAAATTTACTTTCTGGAGCATGAAAAGAATCCTCTTCCCGATTGGAGGCCTCATCTCTTGAGGAGTCTGCACGTGTAATTTGTTCTTGTTGATTATCCACACTATCTTGAACCCTTGAGGTGTCATCCTTGTTATTTCGGATAAGATTCGAATCTTCTGATTTTGGACCACCCCTGACACAAGAATGTGTGCAACAAATCAAATCAAGGTAATGAACCTAACATGTTATAATTTTGAAAAATGTTGTAAAATACCTTCCTCCAGAATCCATCTCTTTTAGCCGCAATCCAAACCTTTTCGAAACCCTTTTACTTTCTTCACAGAAACCAAAAAATCCACAGCTTCCTTGCGATGAGGAAATAGGCTAGCTGTCTTCGCTCTACTGATAGATGTCACTTTGTGAAATATGACTATTTTCTGGAAAAGTGTAAGTAATACGAAAGAGCATAATCAGAGAAAGCAAAATGCCATTGGCATATGCTTTCAGCTTTTGAATAAGAACAATGGATGTAAGCAATCTTTTACACTAAAAAATCCTGAACTGTACCAATAATTTTCCCACGAAGAAAATGTTGCAGAGAAGGAAGGAGAGAAGGAGTGATCTAATATGAACCTGCGGCAATAGATTTAGGGAAGTATAATCAGATAAAATAGCTTGAAATGTGTAGTGGATAACAACAACAGGAAAAAGAACTTGAAGCATGAGATCTCCAAACAATTTCAAGAACTGAAGAATACATGAAAACAACAACCAAATAATCATTTAAGATACATCAATATGGTGAAAACTGCAGCAGGTTTATAAGAAAAACCGAAGAATACATTTTAAAATAAACCTACAATCACGAAGACTTTGCACATGCAAAAGATTATGTGAACATGTTCAAAATAAATTGATCAAATGTAACGAAACAAACATTCCTTATGCGTTTTTCCATTTTTTTTTAGCAAAACAGTGAATTACAAATCCTTCATAAAGAGAAATACGACCTGCCTGTCTATCATCGGCCCTTTAATTCCACTACATCCGTGAATTAACTCAAAAGAACCAGAAACTTACTAGCTGATTAGTGAGATTGAACAATTGACGATACTCCTCGCTCCTCGCAGCCGATTTCTGAATGATATCAACAAATCTTCTTAAAAACCATCGCCAAAACCGAAACAAAAGCAATGGCACGAAATTCATGAATGCACAGACCGTATAAAAGAGAAATTTACCAAAAGATCGGCTTGTTATTGATAAAACTGAAGGAGCGATCGGAGTAACCGAAGCGGCGGAAGCACCGAGCAGAGAGGCCTGGGGATGAGTCCTTCAATTTTGGATAGGGAGAGATAGTTGTCGCCGTCGAGGGAACCGCCATTACCATTGTCCTCGGGCATTTCGGAATGAGGAGAGCGGGTGAAAATCGTTGGGTGAATTGACCGTTCAGTTACCTTGGATTTCTAAAAGAATTGTAGGGGTAGAATTCTTTTAATCTAGACCCTTAATTCGATTTAACGGCCATGATCTTTACGGTATATTTTTTTTAATAAAAAAGGAAATATATTAAATTCCTTCTCCCTAGTCCCTACCCTCTCTCCATCGCAGATCAACAGGTCCTACTCTTCAACATCCTTCTTATGAAAAATCGCCATAGCTCTCTTCTCATTGGATTCCATCTGCCCATATAATCTGACGTGAAACCGTCTCCCTATCCCACTCTCTCCTTCCTAGATCTTAATTCTTTAGCTTCAACATTCGCAGTCCTCGTCGGCCTCGCCCACTTTCACCGCTTCTCGCAATCACAAGTCAATCTCTCTTTCGGAAATCGATTACCATCTCCTCTTACGACCTAATCTAATAATTGGGGCTCCTCACCATCACATATTAAGCTTTAACATTTGTTCAATTCCAATAACGAGGGTTTTGAAATTTCTTCTTGAAGCCTAATCTGATAACGGGGGCTCCTTTGTTGATTTTGAAATTCAAATTATCAAGTGATACTTATAATTTCTTAGGCTTTTTTTGCATCTAAATTGGTTTACATCATCTCCTCTGTTCAATGTTCACTAATTTGACAACTTTGTTTTTATGCAATGGCTATATAACTCAATGGATGTCTGCATACCTAAGAGATCATGGGTTTCACTTCCAACAGGTTCATGTAAGTACAAGTGAAAATCTACTCAGGGAGGATAACTTAAAAGGTGATTGAATTGATCCATCGACATTAGTATTCTTCTAAAGCCCCGTTGCTATTAAGAGAGGTTGATTCAATTCAAGCAAGTATGCAGAGGTCGGTCATCTTCGGTCTTCAAGAATGTGATTCAACTCTAGTGTTTCAAAGAAGACAGAGACGCATAATGCAACATCTCCTACTCCTACTACTAATGTAAAATATTACAAGATCACTTATTTGCTTCAACTATGTAAATATTACTTATTTGCTTCTATTAATATGTTTGTTTCTTAGTTTTTTTGCATCTTTTCCTGTATACAAAGATATTCTACTGATGTAAATCATTAACAAATCATTGAAATTCACTTTTTTTCTTCCACTTCTTTTATGCACTTGTTTGTGTGCTCAATGTTCAATATATTTGATGGCAAACACCAATTGATGGTGCCGTTCTAGATTCTGATTCATGGGAAAAATTTGTTCTTGTGGTTGATAAGTAGCGTTTATTTGTTGCTGCTATTGTTGCAATCTCTCTAAGTATGATGGATCCAAGAAAGCCTTTTATGAAGCCTTTGTTAGGTCTATAAAGATTATAATCAAGATGAGTAGCCTCAGTAGTGGCCATGAAGTTAGAAAGAACTGCAGAAAAGTTAACTAAAATGTGTTATTTGGTTACTACAACGTAAGATCATTAGTACACAAAAATGGAGAGAGTGGGATAGGGAGAAGGTTTAGCCTAAGATCTTCGATAGTCAAATTGTGTGGGCATATGAAATCCGATGAGAAGAGAGTTATGGCGATTTTTCATAGGAGAAGGATGTCGAAGAGTAGGATTTGTCGATTTGTCGATTTGTCGATCTGCGATGGAGAGAGGGTAGGGACTAGGGAGAAGGTATTTACCGATTAGGTTAGTTATGATGTTAATATATTTCCTTTTTAAAATAAAAATATGTTGTGAAGATCTTGTCCGTTGAATCAAATTAAGGGCCTAGATTAAAAGAATTCTACCCTACAATTCTTATAGAAATCCACGGAAACTGAACCGGTGAATCGAGAGTCTCGTCATACCGCCAACACTGCCGAGTACTTACCACCGCCCAAAATCTGCATTTGACAATAATTCAATCATATTCATGGGCTACTTTGCAAGTTTTGGATCGAGGATAAGCTTTCGGCCCAATATGGCCCAATTACGTCACAAGACGAGTTTCGGCCTATTGTGAACGCAAGATGTGACAATTTTCGATAAATATTTGTGACTAATATTGCGTTTTCACCCTTCCTCGATATCATGGAAAGTGGAAACTAACGAATTAATTATAGAGCTAAAAAATCTAAGACTCTGTTTAGTTTTAACTCCGGAATCGGTAACGGAATGAAAACGAATCTAGTCCATACGTACACTCTTATTCATGAAAATTTTTGAAATCATTTCTTGTGGTTTGAAGTAATTGTGGGAAGACAAGTGTATTTTTCATGAAACCAAAAGGAATGATTTCATAAAAAATTTAATGAATAAGAATATACATATGGACTAAATTCGTTTCCATTCCGTTTCTATTTTCGAAAAATGAACCAAACGGAACCTAAAAAAGAATAAGAACAATGCCCTATGCTACATACATTGTGGGGTTCATACAATCATAATGTAATTGTTTTTAGATCTCTAATGCTTCATTTCATTTTATATACTTTTGATTACTTTATATTGAAATACTTACTATTATCTTATTGTTTTTATGTCTTCTATGATTCAACACCTACCACCTTTACGGAAATGGGACATAAGCTATAGCACTGATGCAAAGAATCTCGAACACCTTTTCCATCATTGGAGTCGAGATTTTTAATGCCAGTAATATTAATATTAAAATTAATTTATAAAAAATATATATTTAATAATATTGTATTTATATTATTAAGTATTTAGAGTATATTGATTAAACATGATATATGTAAGTTAAATTATACATTATTTTTTACAAAAATCTACTAAATTATTGAGTAGTAAAATAGTTAAATCGAAGAAAAAACAAATTGATACATAGGTAAGAGAAAAGGGAGGGTCGACATCTCGAGACAGACCGCCTTAAAACATCCTTTCGGATAAGGGCTCCGTTTGGTAAGGGCATAAATTAAAGGGATCAAGACTATGGAAATTAAAAGGGAGAAATAACTCTCGTGATCTCGTTTGATAAGGGAATGAAGAATATTAAAGGGGTTAGATTATGAAGATTAAAAGAATTAGATTATCGGAATTTAGTAATCCTATAAAATTTCGACTATAAGGATTATTGAGGCTGTAATATCACTTTTACTTGTATCGATTGGAAATTTCATTCCCGGGAGCCGGCCCTTGCGACTCGTATCGGACCATTGTGGAGTCGAGTAACTCGGCTTGTAAGAGCCTCCGCCCTTGCGGATTAGAAGATAGCGGCTCAAGCTTAGGAGTCCCGCCCCTGCGGCCAGGTATGTCGCGGTGCGGGTAGTGACCTCGAGTGACACCGCGGTCGTGGCTTAGTGCAACTGCGGGTGCGGTGAATCGAGAAGTCGGGATGGCAGTCCCGCCTACTTTTCGACCTCTCGCTCCCTCCGTCTGATTCTGACCCCTCGTTGCCCCAGCTTGACATACCCTCTCTAAGTGATCGACCTCCTTTCCCACTTTTCTGTCTACCTTCCTTCTACTCTTCTCTCTCCCTCGCCTCCTCATCTTTTCCTTCTCCATCTCCTTATCGTGCCCTTGTGTCTCCTTCTCAAAGAGACGCGATCAACTCCGTAGTGGTGGGGTGTTGATCTGGAAGCTTGTGAAGTTACAGTAAGCTCTCTTCCCATCACTCCTTCTTTTCCTTCCTTCTTCTTGTGTGAAGTCCTATGGCAAGACTCATGCCTTGAGTTTCTTCATGTTTCATTTCTTTGGCTTGGTGTGGAGTTGATCTAAGGGAGTAGAGGGTGTTGTGGATCCTAGTGTTGGACATTGAAGTCGATCTAGATTAGTTGAGGAGCACGAAGGACCTTCGTAGAATCGCCTTTGGAGTTCTCCCGCAGTCGTAGAACTCTTCCACCGCGGTCGTGCCTTCATCCATGTATCCGCCCCCGCGCCTCAGAACTCTGCGGTCGCGGTGTCTCGGGAAGTGTCACCGCGGTCGCAACCCTCCTTCCCCGCGGTCGCGTCCTTGCTCCAGTGAGTGTCCGATTCTTTGTCTTTGTAACCTTTCTCATATCTTACTAATGCTTAGTAGTAGTATCATGTTAGGTTGGCTTAGTATAACTTAGTGTGAATGCCACTTTGTGGTTGTGGACCTTAGGAGAGTTTGGATGGTTGATGTTGCCTTGAGATTTGGGATGTAGTGTTATGACCTTGTGAGGACCTTGAGTCTAGGAGATGGATTACCCCAACATGCGATGTTTATGATATCTAGTAGGTCAGTGAGACTAGGAGTTGGTATCCTAGCATGTGTTGGTTGTGATCTTGTAGAGATCTTGGAGACTAGAAGTCCGAGGACTTCTAGCATGTTCGTTAGTGGTTGATCGTGTGCCTTTTTCGATCAGGCGTTGAGCATCTTCTTGCGGGAAGCTAAGAGCGGTTGTTATCGGGTTATTTTTGAGTGAGCTAAGTCCCCTAGACTTACTTTGCTAGCTTATATGTATTAGTTTGACGTGTAATGGTGGTGTGTGATTAAGTTTCGTTATAACAATAAAACTAGACTAGGACGACCTTGTGAGTTTTAATTGGCCCAAGTGAATGATAACCGGGCGGTGACATCACTAACTAACTCTTACGAGAACTATGAAGTTTTATGCGACTAGCCCAGGCAGGTAGATGGTTAGATGTATTAAACTATTACTTACTGGTATACGGGGTCAGAGACGAGGTTTGGGTATTCTCGTGTCACAACCTAAGTTGAATTAATACTTGATTATAACGTAATGAAAGACAATAATCTGCTTGTGTGAGGTCATGCTATGGGTTGATGTTATCATATGCGTGATTGTACCTTTACTATTGATCTAATATATAGAATGTTAGCTAACGGTGATAAACCGTAGTTGTAGATGCCCTTTAGGTTAGGGATGTTGTCGAGTGATCCGGTTGGAGTGGGCAGCCGGGGTTCCCGTACATTATAAGATAGGATTGAGTTTTATATTATTGTTGCATGTACTTTGTTGTTATTGTAAGAACTCGGTTGTGAGTCTTCCTTTTGGTTTTCGGGATCGTGACATTGTTGCATCAATCTATTTTGGTTTTGTACTTTTATTTGTGCCTTGTTGCAAGATCCGGTGAAACTGTTGTCAAGCTAAGGGTCGGAACCCATTGTGAGGTCCTAGCCCGTAGCACTCCGAGTCCCGCGGATTCAGGGTGTTACATTACTCTCTTCTTTTTTCATGTCTTTCATCTATAAAAAAATTTAATACTTACTTTTTCGTAATTTTGCCCACATCATATTCATTTTACCAACACTCATTTCACTTATCTTCATATTCATCTTCTCAAACAATTTCATCTCCTTAATTCTTCATCTAGATAATCTCTTCATCCTCATCTTCATCTACGTAATCTTACGTTACCAAACGGACCCAAGGTCTTCAACATCATGTGGAAGCGGATTAACGCAGGCGCCTGGGGTATGTCCAAGCAATGTCAGTCAGCCAACAACAATGTTGATTTTCAGAATAATATGGTGAGCATTCCAATGGATGAAGGTAGAGAGCGAGGCATAGATGTTCGAGATGATCATATCAATTTTCCAAGGAGGATTCCAATTGTGGTTGAGCGAACTAATGAGCACCAAGTTGTCACCCACAATTTCAGTGGCTGGAAACCCAAGACTTGCAGCCTTGAGAACGCCCTCCCGAAGAGAAAAAGCTTCCGCTTCAAGAACATAATTGACAATGCAACTGTCAAAACCAATAGCAAGGGTCTTAGCAAGATTATTTCTAATAATGTAACCAAAAGAGAATTGATCAAACGAATTCCTTAAGGCGTCAAATTTGATTTTTGATCGAATAACTGGTTGGTCTTTGTCATTTGATGCTTTGAGTTTTCCTTCTTTGGTTTGGGGGTTTTGTGTTGTTGCTAGGCAAAACTGAACTCACTTTGTCTCATTCCTTAATTTGGTTAAGAAATAGATGTCTTAGGTGTCGAAGTGCTTTTTGTTTGTTAAAAATTAGTTGGTGTCTAGTAATTCAAATTTGTCACCAAGTTACCACCAATTGTCTTAATTCATTTGGTAAAACTTTTTTTTTTCATTAGTATGTCAATAATTTGTTGATATATTATGTCATTTTTTTGAATGCATGTTATAATTTTATCATTATCAATAGATTGAAGGGTGTATGGACATTTAAAGAAGAGGTGTTTCACATTTCAATATGGTGATTACAAAATTCACAATGCATTATGTAACACCCCAAGTTCTTGGAACTCGGGGAGCTACTGGTTAGGACCTCACAATGGGTCCCGACCTTAGTTTAACAACAACTTTACTAGGATCTTACAACAAGGAACAAATGTATTTAAAATAATTTTAAAACATAATATTTTTATGGTATGAATGTATACATGTAACAGCCTTACACACATATATATAAATACATAACATGCATGTCGTATGGAAGACTCCCCCGTCCCCATCTAATGAATACGTGGACCCGGCTGACCATCCGTTCCGGACCTCTCTGCAACTGTCTATCTCTACAAATCTACAACACGGATAAACCGTTAGCTAACAAACCAAAAATAAGCAGAAAAATGATAGCACAAACACAACAAGGTAACATAAACAATCATCATACTGACACACAAACCGGTTATTATCTAGTAGTTAAGTGATTCACCTTATTCCATTTTACAATTGTGGCACGAGAATCTTAAGAGTTCTCGCCTCCGTTCCTTATCCAACTGGGTGTAGGTCTAGCTTACCTCCGCCGGTAGCATCACTACAAACCGAGTGTGGACTAGTCCCTAAAGAAACCCCCAGCGCCCTCAAGCTAATTGAGCAGAATGCCACCGCCCGTTACTCTTAGGCCAAGGTATAGGTCAGTATATAAATATTACTAAAATGTAACTATAAGCATCTCATTCACACACCACTACCATTATTCATACTCATATCTAGAAGTCAGCTAAGTAAGCCCAAATGACTTACTTGAATTTAAACATAATCTCGTTATCTCGACTCGGTCTGTATCCGCAGGAACTCAACCGCCTGTTATAAAAGGCAAGTGGATCAATAATATATCCCACTTAATTAGAAGTCTCTGACTTCTAAGATATTTAACTCTATCATCAGCTAAATTACCAAAATACCCTTATACGGATAAATGACTGTTTTACCCCTGGTCCAGAAACTTTATAAAATTCCATAACAAAGTTCCAAACTATTCTTTGGAACTCAAAACCACACTTAAACTCTCAAAGGAAAGTTTGCTAACGATTTAAAAGAGTTAACTACATTCTTGACTTTCATAAAAAGTCGTCAAGGTCCGACTTTGGCTTAAGATATGAGAACCGAATAAAAATATAAAAAGTCTAACAAAAATCTCTAAGTCTTTTATGCTATGCACTCTATCCATAGTAGTCAGAATTTCCCAAAAACACATAATAATCACTTCTACACAAATTCTCAAAGTCGGTTCCAAAACCAAAAATTCAGACTTAGCCAAAATCTGAGTATTTCTTAACTGCTCAGCCCGTCCACTTTGGACCTTCATAGATCTAAATCCAACCGTTGGATCATCCCAAACTTTTGATACACCACACTATGCATGACACTATATAACATACTAAAAACTGAACGGTGAATTATGTTTCTAAGGTATTCAAACTTAAGCTCAAACATGACTGCACAACCCAGATAATTCCACCACTCAACAATTTCAGCAACATCCAGAAAACTGTTTAAGGTCTCATCTTCAAAAATTCATAACTCCTAAACCACTTGCTGGATTCATCCCAATTTGTAATATGTTCCACCACAATATGCCAACTATATCATATCCAAAATTCAAGTCAAACAGAGATCAAAATCTTATTCAAAACTATCTCTCAAAACAGCATCACATGCTGTTTTTTTTCCCAACACTCAGCACAGTTATAAAAACTGTGTGAGGAGTCAACTTTGAGACACCATAACTCTCAAACCGTAGCATAGATTCCTCTAAAATTTTAGTATGATCTACTATACTATATCAACTATAACTTGTGAGAAATTCAAGTCTAACAGAAGTCAATAACCCCTCCAAATGTATTCGACAAAACTGCATCTCAAGCAAATTTCCCCAAACTCAGCACACTAAAAGAAAAACTGCATGAATAGCCAACTTCGGGATACTATAACTCTAACTCCGTAACTCCGATTGTTCCCAAATTTTAGTATGATATACTATGCAACACTGACTACAACATACCCGAAAATCAGCCAGAAAGGAGGTGTCTAACATACCCAAATTTGGACTCGAAAATGCCTGCTTGTCACTTCATGAAAACTCGGAAACAACATGGCTCTTCACTGCTCCTCTATGGTTGTTCTGGGTAGCTTTAGGAGACATAAAAGGCACTCATTAAGCATGAATTACATGGGCGGAAGTGCAAGGAAGAGAAGGGCATCCACCTTACCCGATTCCAAGACTCGAGGCACGGAAAAGACATCACGAAGGTTGTTGCTGTTTCCTGTCACTGGGACGCATCTGCAGCGAGGAGGACACGCACCTGCTTCAGGCCAAGGCGTCCCGCAGTCTGGGTTCCGAGCCGCCTGCGCGGCTAGGGCAAGGCGCACCAACGGGGTCTTCTCCTGTCGTAGAAGTGTTGCGACTGTGGGGTTGGAGGCGAAGAGCTCGTCCTAGTGCTGCTGTCGGTGTGGAAGAGTCGACAGAAGAGGAGGGCGGGGAGCCTGGTGGAATCCGGTACTGCTCAACACGACGCACAACACGGCTGGAGGGAGAGTGTCGCTTCTGTTCGACCGAATGAAGACAAAGGTATGAGGGAGCGTCGACGGAGGAGCCACGACCACGACCACCCATGGCTCGCCATAGGACGACGTCGGACTTCCGTCGGCGTGAACCACGAGTCCTCTGTTGCCGACTGGAGTAGAAGAAAGGTAAAGCGTTGTTGGCTCATGTGAAGGAGGAGCGGCATCAGCAGCGTGAGAGGGAAGTTAGGGCAAGCAGGCGACTGAAGGTCGAGGAGGGTTTCTTCTAATGGGCCCGTCATCTTGATGGGCCCGTCAAGCTCAAAGAAGAAGGGTTTAACTCTTGTTGGGCCCGTCCAGTTCGATCTAGATCGGAAAAGATTCGGTAAGGCTAGATCCATATCAATATAAGGATAAATATAACAAAAAGAAGAAAAGAAAAGAAAAAAAATAAAATAAAAAAAATAATAAACCAACTCGGAGTTTAAAGAAAAAGGGTTAGGTGACGGAAGAAGTTTCAAACCGGTCAACCTCCGGTTTGTCTCGATAATAACCGGACGTAAAATATTCGGTTATTACATCATTTCCCCTTAAAATAAGTTTCGTCCCAAAACTTAAAATATGTCAATCTTAAGGCCGGCCTTCAAGGCATAACAAAGGTACAACTCTAGTGTATCTAATTACTACACCAAAAGTCTCGTCGTTTTCACATCTAAGTACCCCGCATCACAGAGGTTACAACGAAAGCACACATCACTGAGTAAGTACTCAAACATGAAATAAACATGTAGTCAATCAATATCACACAAATACAAGGCCAAGCCTTAATTAGTCGTTTCCAAGGTTACAACTATCTCTGTATTGGTCTCGGAAAGGTTACGTCTCATACTATCCACAATATCTCAAGTAGCCTCGTCATCTCTTCATAAAACCACTGACTCCGAAAATCTTTTCATGTACTTACATCACAGGCGCTTGCTACCACGTTCTAGAGTGGTTATCGGATGTCTCACCGGTATCATGCGGTCCAACTGTCCGATCCTCTATCCTGAGGACCTAACTCGTGTCTAGTAGGTATTCTCTTTATCTAAATCTGTGAGCCAACGGGTTGCTCTCCTTAATAGAGTGAGGTATACTATTCCATCAATCACTTCAACTCCGCTTGCAAGGTCTCACAAGGTTGCCTTACCTAATTCACCTCTAGATCTTTTGATGACCTTCCTGAGGTAATTTATCCTAATTCCTTTCCTTCTGGCTTCTAAAAGGTTCCGAGTATACGATCTAGGATATCCCCCTTATACATCTCCCGGAACTTTACTAAGTGCTTAAGGCTAGATGTATCACAACTCACTTGGTCTTGTCTCCTAATATGACTCAGTCATATGGTTCCTCCTTTAAAGAGTCATCATCTGCTCATTTTTGGTCTTAAACTTGATATAACTTAACAATCAAAAACCGGTGGTCAATATTTGTGTTCTATCGACGTCGTAATATTATTTTATAGATTTCTAGCTCAACTCAAATTTCTTACGCAATATCCAAGATCTTAGGTGATATATAAGGTGTCAGCAATGACAACACTAGACACAAGGTGATCTCACATCACCATCGTTTGACCATAACTACTCGATAACTGCTAACACACCATCAACATTGCACTCTTATATCCCCATATTTACTTGACCGAGAATATCCCTCTAGCGCCGAACGCCACTCGGTTCCATTCCGATACAAATTCCACGTACTCCACTCCGAGATTATGCTTTCTTTATGTACGGTTATTAGGTTGTAACTATACCTTTGTCACTTCTCTTTCTTATGTATCATTCGACTTAGAATGGTGGTTACGCACTTGAGCTTTCTAGCGCAGACCACGCACAATACCTTAATAATATCGTTAACTATTTTCTCCCTCCAATGGAAATACACTCTCGAATACTCCTTTAAGTATTAATTCCCAAAACTGCTTATTTGAAGACATGCGACGAAGTTGTCATGTTTCATTGGGATCCATAATAAGGTACCAATCTCTTTTCATAACCTCTACCTGCATGTACCTTCCCGTCTACCTTGATGGTGGTACAATTCTTCAACAAAATTTATAGTCACTCCGCATAGCTCATCTCATGTTTGTTTTTCATCAAACACATTTCACCAACTACCATCATCTTAACTCGACACACCATTTTTCTGTACCATTGAGCTTCCTTCTCGGTTGGTTAGGACCCACCACGCTTCCGCTGCGCTACTCTGATAATTTTGTGAGTCCCAAATGATTAACCTCAAACTCTTTCTCTTAATTACACTATGTCCTAACCGGATGGAGTACCAAGTATTTTCCTTACTCACCTTAAGAAAATAAAACAACAATTAAAAAGCAACTTCTTCCACTTACCTTCTTAATTCTTTTAACACGGATCCAAACTCCCTGACTCGACCGGAGGTTGATTTTAACCAGTCAAGAAGTAACCTTTAACACGTTTCGCTTTATACCTTTAACTCATCCAAGAAGATTGTCGTTGCCTACTTGAGGAAATCCTCCAAGACATCGGTAAAGCTAACTCGTAAGACCACATTCATAAATATCTCTCTTTAACGGTACATAACTCGTCAATTACCAAACAAAACTTGCACGTCCTTGGTTGACGTCGGTCAGTCTATAATTAACTTAACTCAATTTCCTAGACTTCCTTTTCTCATACCTCTTTTGCCGTTGAATTTCCTGGTGAGCACTACTTACTCGAGTTCATCCATTTATACTTCTCTTGCTCGTCCGACATTACAACTTCTAGTTCCTCCGTGAGCTAACTCCATTTCTCGAGTTCAACTGTGTCGTCCATCTGACATCAATGGTCCTTTTTAGGTCTTCCACTGTAGCTTGTAAGCAAGTCTACCCGACTCTGCTGACATTAACTTCCATCCACTTGCGGTTCTTATGACCTTAATTATCCTCTATTTACCGTTCTTCTTGTATGGATTGTGGGTGTTCATGACTTAAGACCTGTTATAATTCAGAGGTTACCTCGGACTCTTGAGTCCACTACCCTATTCTCACATACACATGTTCCTTAATCGGCGTAGTTTGTAATACTTCTTAAAAAAAACTTTGTTGACTATGTTCCAGGCTTTGATCCTTTTGATACTAGTGTTGTGATTTCTTTCCGAATTCTTATATCTTCAAAGAAGACAAAACGTCTCCAGTCTTGTGAAGTCTACTTTTCGCCCTTAAATTAAATTGTAAGTCTCCATCCCGGGTCAATTGTGATATGTCAAAATTTTTCTTAACTAGTAGGTAGCCAGTTTCTCACAATAATCCTCTTTACCCTTAATAGTTAACGAGTCAAATCCGACCGTCAGAATCTTCTTCTTAAATTTAATTAGAGTTACTAACTTGAACTTATTCAGTGTGACTAACACTCATTTCGATTTAATTTCACTATTGTCGCAGTTGCTCCCTTGCAGGATCCAGATGTTGATAAAAGTCTTTTATAATTGGGTGGTTATTCTTCTTATCTGCCACCCAGTCAACTAGTCACCCATACGTGTAAATTCTTAGTTGTTACTCACTAGTATAAAGTTGATCTTCTACAAGATCATAGTCTTCTCCTCTATTTCCTTCGTTGTGGATATACTGAGTAGAAAGTTATCCACTAGGTTATTCATTTATACCACTTTAGCTTCTTCTACAATCAACACCTTTCTTCCTCTCTGTAAGATCACTTTACCCGAGTCTAGTTGTATTTAACTGTTCGCCACTTAGCGTGCGTGCAAATAAGCTTTAATTATAAAACTAGAAATCAAGCAAGCGAACCCGCAGTGTACGGATCGATATAGTTAAGCAAGAATTCCAGAGTATCGAACACAGGGATTTGGGGGGAACAAATTCAATTGCAGGTTATCAAGCGAGTAAATGTAAGAAGCTTTTCGAATATTGGGAAAACAACAATCCTAAAGATCCAAGTATCCAGCTGTGGTAATCGATTCAAGATATACTAATGATATAAGGACAGAGTTAAGATATGCAAAGGCATACTAATGTAAGGTAATCGTACGGTGAAGTTCCAAAAACCTTATATGACTCACCTACAAGAAAATCTCTATACAGGTTGTTGAGGCTTCAATATAGAAAGGTTCTAAAGGCAAGAATTAATATCAAATACCCAAACTTGTAATCCAAGGATCAAGACTAACTAAACCGATTAAGGTTGTGACACTCACAATCGAGGTAGAGGTTGTTGAGGCTTCACTACCACCTAGAAAAGGCAAGCCAAGACTAAGTTAAAGCAAATCTTTAACTTTGGATTAAAGTAAAAGCAAGTTCGTAAACTTAAGGGAAATCACGGTTGGATCTTGAAGTTCCATGATCGTGGACTCAAGAACAGACCGTAATTTAGGGTTCGTCGGCAATTCTCTCTAACTCTCAGGGTCCAATCTGTTTACGATCGATCTATCATCATCTAAGCCACGACTATCAACCCTTCACCTTAGAATTGTTAAGGGTTTTTAGCCAACAATAGTCATATTGATATCAAATTCAAGATTTATAAAGATGAAAACTTCCGAAAACCTTCAATAACTTCCAAATCAATCTCAAAGTCACAATCAAGAACAATAATTGTCACTAGATTCGGAATAACACAAACAAACACAAATCTTAGATAAGAAGGATGAACGGGATGTCAATCCGTCTTCTAAATCAAACCTAAGCAAGAAGTGAAATCTCCTTGCGAACAATCTTCCGAATCTTCGATCTTCCGTCGATCCGGAAATCACAATAGCAATGCGCCAAAATCTCTCAACAAAATCTCCGCCAAATGCGAAATTAGGGCAATCCCAAACGCAAGCGTAGATACGTCTATGCGTAAGCGAAGGTGTAAAGCGAGGTGACGGAATCTCTCTTTGTCCGTCCTTTTATAGTGTAAGATAAAATATCGGCCCGGCCCAATTGCGTAAGAGATCGTGGCTTAAAGTATGGCGAAAAAGATCGCCAAGATCACGGTCGTGGAAGGGTTCCACGGCCGTAATTTAGAGCGTGAAAATCAACACGGTTTGAACCATCCTCTCCACGGCCGTAGAAGTTGCTGGAATGAACCACGCTTCCCTTGCCATGGTTCCACGGCCGTGGACTTGAACGTGGAAATCTGTACGGCCGTATTTTAGAGCGTGGTTTAGGGCAAGAACGTGATTCTTCCTTAGCTTCGTGCATTCTTCAAGTTTGCACTCCTTTAGCTCCTAAGAATGTCCTCAATCCATGGACAAGTTCAATCAACTCCATCCTTGCTCAATTCCGTTCGGAAATAGCTCTGAATTACCTATAGTCAACATAAAGCTTGTGTAGATCTCTATATCGACATTATAGACAAACTAGCTCACAAATGCATCAATGCTCAATCAATGACTATCAATATGAATCAAATACACTTAGAAAACGTGCCTAAAATATCACAATATTTCATGCTAACAAATAACCCCATACTTGCCACTTGCTTGTCCCTAAGCAAGGTCTTTCAAAAGCTTTAAAACAAGAGTTAGGATGAAATATGTGTACCTTCTCAAAGCAATACTTCTTTTGGATGAATGTGCCTTCTAATCAATAAATCATTCTCAAATCTTGCTTCAATCGTTTATAAGACTTTCATACACTTAATCAAAGAGTAAAGAGTAAAGAAAGTTCATGAATCAATCAAACTTCCATACAAACGTCATAACCCTTAAACATTATCAAAATCAATCATAAGAAACTTCAATTTAGATCACCAAGTCATATAACATTCTTTTGATCTTAAGGACTTTCAAAGAAAAAGGTCTAGAATGTGGAAAGGGAAGGAAACTTTAAGGAATGTGGTGCATGAATCCGGGAAAGTGGACAATTACTCTTTTCTTCTTCTCTTGCGGTTTCCGCAACACCTTCAACTTAGAGCTTCGCTCTCTTCTTTTCATTTTTTCGACTTTACTTGTGGAGTTATGGATAGAGGTGCACAAAAACCGAAGCCTAGGAGATTGGCGTTTCTCAATTTTTATGAGATGCCTCAAACCCTTAGCGCACATACCATAATCCGCTAGGAATATCGCTCAATCCGACTTTGGCAAGACACAAACACCCGGCTATGTGAATGGTGCCGAGTTACTCATCATCATGATTGACTTCCCCAAACCTACAATTTCTTTCTATTCCTTTGAATGCAAAGTATTGCTTTCATGGCCCTCCCACATCGTACATGCCTTTTTCAATCAACTCCTCCAAATTCCCGGATAGGTAAAGGAGGCCATAATTTCAATGAGGGGCTAAATGATCAAAGAAAGAAGAAAGAAAAATCGAATTGCCTTAATCATCTCAACAAGAAGCATAAGAACTTATAGTGTGATTTCAACTTCAATTCCTCAACATGATTTAGGTAACATTCATCACATTATGAAACTTGCAAAAGAGGCATAATCAACTCATTCAATTCCTTTTCAATTCACTATTCGTTTAAGTATGCAATTGTCATCAAACTCAATTCACAAGTAGCGATTATCATAGAAATCATCTCAATTCCTTAGAAGCACAAAATTTTTCAAAATTTTTCAATTTTTATGGGTTTTTCAAACTCTTTTTCATGCAATGCAATAATGAAACGTGCAACAATATAATGAACATGCAAGATAGTCTCGAATAGAAGCAATCAAAGTGAGTAAGAGTTATTACAACTTTTAGTCACACTCCACCCCATACTTGGAACAAACACTATCCCTAATGTTCAAATAAAAGAAAGAAAAGAAGAAAAGAAAAAGAAACTCACAAAGTGGCGGTGGAGCGGCTAAAGCTGTCGGTCATCATCATCGTCACTGCGGCGCTGGTGGAGGCGGGAATGGAGAGAAGCTGGGGTCGTAGTGCCGTCCGAACTGCTGGCGGTAGACGTCTCTCATCATATGATCGAGGTCGTCCATGCATCCATCTCTAGCATCGGCTCGAATCTCCAATTCTCCTACTCTCTCTGAAAGACCGGTGGCCCAATCTGACATCTGCTCATACCATCCCGGGGCCTGGCTATACCATCCTGGAGCATCTGACGGTGCTGGTGCTGGTGCTGGTGGCTGCTGCGCGGACCATGGAGGTAGAACTCCGTACCATGCAGGAGGCGTCTCCATCCAAGTAGGTCTCTCACTCACGCTGGCGCGGCGAGAGGACGAACCTGAAGCTCTGGCTGGACGTGGAGAACGTCTAGGCACATCAGGGGCCGCATCCGGCTGATCCGGAAACGTGCCAAACTCCTGCTCTGCTCCTCCTCCTCCTCCCTCAAACTGATCCCTCATCTCCTCCTCCTCAACTACGGGTGGTGGTGGGACATATGGAGGAGCTGCAATCCTGTTCGCATGCATAGCAGCGAACGTCTCCTTCCAATTATGGCGTCCAGCCATAATGGAGTACTCCTGTAACCACTCAATACCCCTACCCGTCCTGCTCTCCCAAGGCATGGCTGCATAAGGCGGACCTCTATGTGTAGGGAAGATGAGACCTCTAGTCATGAAGGCCTAAAGTCCTAGGGGTACGGCTCGTATGCGTGTGCATGCAGAAAAATCAACCCCCAACATCCTAGCAAGATGGGTAACTATCCCACCATATCTAATGTTGCCCTTCCTCTTGTTCTTAAGCTTGCTCATGGTAGCAGCTAAGAGGGTGGCGCAGTCAGCTCGGCGCCCATACAGCATAGAATACAACAGAAAGAGCTCATCCGTCTTGATCTTTTGAGGTGTCTCCGTCCTAGGGAAGAGACACTCCAAAAGAACACGGTGAGCAATCTTCAAGGCTAAGTGATACATCAACTTAGCCTTGGTGTCAGCTGGTTGCCAGCGGTCCTCGCTGGCGTAAATCATAGCAACCTCCTCCCAAAAATCTTTGGCGTAAACGCCACTAGGAAAACGACCGTTAAAGGTCTCATGGAACCCAAAAAAGGCTCCAAACTCACGGATGGTAAAATCATAGTTTCTTTCCATAAGACGGAAAGAAACGATCCTATCCACATGGCTGTGCTCGAAAGACGTCACAACCTCTCTCGTAATCTCCTCGTAGGCGTCTTCTCGGATAGCCGAGAAGACAACTAGTCCGGCTCTATCCAAGAGCAAAGTAAGGTCATCTATGATGTTAAAAGGAGCTAGATCCTCTAACAATAGGTACCTAGGTCCAATCACAGCCCTCTCATGGATCCTCTGGAGTGCATCGAGGTGATCCTCATGAATAGTCGGTACTCTAGGGCTAGGAGGTGCGGTGATGAAGGTGATGATGGAGGTGAAGGGGAGGAAGGTGGTGGTGCTCTAGAGGATGAAGAAGAAGAGGGGTTACCCTTCCTCTTCTTGTTTTGGTCATTCTTCTTCTCCTTAATTCTCCCAGAAACTCTCCTAACGAAGTCCATCACTGTTCAAAAATACGGTCTGTTCTTGGTATTTCCACGGCCGTGATTCGTCTCGCTTTTTCTCAAAATTCAGCAAACAACACTCAAACTCAGCAATCAGGCAGCCCTAGTCTAATTCCTTCCAATTTCAATCAGTTCTCCTACAATTTCTAGCAAAAACGAACCCAAATTGACAAAGATCAAGAAGAGTGGAAAAACCTAGGTTTCGGATTTTAAAATCCGAATTGTGTGTTCCTTGGTGAATGGCCGCTCGATTCGTTCCTTGGATCTCGTTGGTGGTCGAATTTGCTTCAATTTGGAACGAAGAATCGTTGAAAACGATTAACGAACGGAGATTTGAGGGGAAGGGCGTGGAATCGGCGAAGAGGGTCGTGGAATGGGGTTTTTGGAAGTGTTTTTGTGAAGAACGTGGTTTATATAGTGTCAGGCAAAATTTTGAAAATCACGGTCTGTCGGGGGGTTCCACGGCCGTGGAAATGTACGAAACCGTGGTTTTGGTGATTTTTCAAAGGCTTTTGGAAATTACGGTCACTGTAGCTGTCACGACCGTGGTTTAGACCGTGGAACTCTCTGTAATGCTTCAAAGTCCAAGTTTCGTCACTTTTCTTCAAAATAACTCTTCCCCTTTCCTTTTCCACCGTTCCTACATCCAAAAACACGAACATACCGGAAGGAATCGAAGGCAAAACGAAGCAAAAACGTCTAAGCTAAGCTAAACTATGAATCGAAAATAAAAACAAAAATACAATACCTTGGGTTGCCTCCCAAGAAGCGTTTTGTTTAAGGTTCGTAGCTAGACCAAACTCGCACTTATTCGAGTGCGGTGGGCGCGAACTCTTCAGCTTGGAGTTCCGGCGTATACTTCTTGAGTCATTGACCGTTCACCTTAAAGCTTCCGCCCGCTTAACCCCATACTTCAACTGCACCATGGGGGAAAATACGCTTAATTAGAAAAGGTCCGGTCCAACGAGATTTAAGCTTACCTGGAAAGAGACGAAGCCTTGAATTGAAGAGGAGAACTTGATCTCCTTCTTTGAAGTCCTTTGGAATGATATGCTTTTCATGCCAACGCTTTGCTCTCTCCTTATAGATCTTGGCGTTTTCATAAGCGTTCAAGCGGAGTTCTTGCAGCTCATTAAGGTCTAAGAGACGCTTCTCTCCCGCTTCCTTCATGCTGAAATTTAACCATTTGATAGCCCAAAACGCCTTATGCTCCAACTCTACCGGTAAGTGACAAGACTTCCCATACACAAGGTTGTATGGTGTGGTTCCTATGGGAGTCTTGTACGCAGTCCGGTATGTCTACAATGCGTCATCAAGCTTCAAAGACCAATCCTTCCTAGTCCTTGAAACCGTCTTCTCTAGGATTCCTTTTATCTCCCGATTTGAGATCTCAACTTGTCCACTTGTTTGTGGATGATAAGGGGTGGCGATCTTGTGAGTAACCCCATACTTAGATAAAAGAGCTTCAAAGCGCCGGACAATGAAGTGAGAACCTCCATCACTAATGATAGTCCTTGGTGTCCCAAATCGTGGAAAAATGGTCTTGTTGAAGAACTTAACCACCACCATGGCATCATTGGTGGGAGAGGCAATAACTTCCACCCATCTAGAAACGTAATCCACCGCCAAGAGTATGTATTGGTTTCCACAAGATGATGGAAACGGTCCCATAAAATCTACTCCCCAAACGTCGAAAATCTCCACCTCTTGGATGTTATTGAGAGGCATCTCATTCCTCCTAGAGATATTACCTGTTCTTTGACAAGCATCGCAGCAAGAAACAAAGGATTGCACATCTCTAAATAAAGTAGGCTAAAAGAATCCAGATTGCAATACCTTTGCGCTAGTCTTGTTCGAACTAGCGTATCCTCCACAAGGTAGTGAATGACAATGGCGGATGACACTTTGCATTTCATCTTCCGGCACACATCACCGAATGATGCCATCCGGACCTCTCTTAAAGAGGAGAGATTCATTCCAAAAGTATTCCCGAACATCCTTAAAGAACTTCTTTCTTTGTGCGTAGGATAGTCCGGGTGGTATCTCCTGGCAAACCAAATAGTTAACAAAATCAGCAAACCATGGTTCGTTACCTTTGGAGATCACATCGATGCACTCCTCAATAATGTGTAGGTATTCGTCCGGGAAGGAGTCATCTATGGGTAAGTGATCGTCCTCTAGATGTGTTAGGCGACTCAAATGATCCGCAACAGAATTTTCCGAACCTTTCTTGTCGCGGATCTCTAGATCGAATTCTTGTAGGAGAAGAATCCATCTAATTAGCCTTGGCTTCGCATCCTTCTTTGCAAGGAGGTACCGGATCGCAGCATGATCCGTGTAGACAATCACCCTTGCACCTACAAGATAAGAGCGAAACTTGTCAATAGCATAGACAATGGCCAAAAATTCCTTTTCCGTAGTGGCGTAGTTGAGCTGCGCTTCATCTAGCGTCTTGCTAGCATAGTATATGGCATGGGTTCGCCCTTCCTTTCGTTGTCCAAGAACAACTCCTATAGCTACGTTACCAGCATCGCACATAACCTCAAAAGGTAGAGTCCAATCCGGAGGTTGGATAATAGGTACTGAAATTAGAGCTTGCCGAATTGTGTTGAACGCATCTAAACATTCCTGTGAAAACTCAAAAACTGCATCCTTCATCAATAGATTAGTGAGCGGTTTTGATATTTTAGAAAAGTCTTTAATGAAACGTCTATAGAATCCAACATGTCCTAGGAAACTTCTTATCCCTTTCGCCGAAGTTGGGGGAGGAAGCTTCTCTATTGTCTCTATTTTCGCCTTATCCACCTCTATCCCTCTACTAGAGATTAGGTGTCCTAATACAATTCCTTCCTTTACCATAAATTGACACTTCTCCCAATTAAGAACTAGATTAGTGTCTTCACATCTTTGTAAAACAAGAGCAAGGTTAGAAAGGGAATTGTCAAAAGAGGAATAGTATACGGAGAAGTCATCCATGAAGACTTCCATGATTTCCTTAATGTATTCGGAGAAGACGACCATCATGCACCTTTGAAAGGTGGCTGGGGCGTTGCAAAGCCCGAACGGCATTCTCCTGTAAGCGAACGTACCCCATGGGCACGTGATTGTGGTCTTCTCCTGATCGTCCGAGTGTATCGGAATCTGAAAGAGACCACTATAACCGTCAGGATAGCAAAAGTGTGAATGTTGCGCTAACCTTTCAAGCATTTGATCGATGAAGGGTAGTGGGAAGTGATCCTTCCTCGTCGCGTTGTTAAGCTTGCGGTAGTCTATGCACATCCGCCATCCCGTTACGGTTTGGGTAGGAATGAGTTCGTTGTTCTTATTGGTGGTGACCGTCATTCCTCCCTTCTTCGGAACTACTTGAACTGGACTCACCCACTTACTATCGGAGATAGGATAGATGATACCTGCATCAAGGAGTTTAAGAATTTCCTTCTTGACAACCTCCTTCATGGTCGGATTCAACCGCCTTTGAGGTTGTCTTGAAGTCCTAAAGTCTTCCTCCATTAATATTTTATGCATGCATAGGGAGGGCTTGATTCCTACTAAGTCTTCTATAGTATAACCTAAAGCTTTCCTATGTTTCCTAAGGACAACCATAAGCTTACTATGTTCATCTATGGTTAAATCGGAGCTAACAATAACCGGATAAGTAGAGTTAGGTCCTAGAAAAGCGTACCTTAGATGAGTAGGAAGTGGCTTTGGTTCCATTACTTTCGGAGCTTCCAATGGCTCTTGAGGAGCATCCAATGTCTCCTTAGAAGTGTCTAAGGGTGTAGAGGGTGTGGAAGAAGAATCAAAAGAAGTTGAAGAAGTGGCACGATCATTCCCTTCCACGGCCAAAATTACGGTTTCCATACACCTTCCACGGCCGTGGTTTAGGGCGTGGAAAGTGGTTACGGTTGCTCTGGCTCTTCCACGACCGTGTAACCCTCTGGAGTGAGCCACGCTTTGGGTTGTGAAATCCACGGCCGTGGAATATAGTGTATGGCCGTGGATTCTCACGTTTTCTGCCTCGTCGTGGAGCTTCTCAAATTCCACTTCACCCACCTCTTCTTGTGCTTCTAAGGCTTCAATTGCCTCATTGCACTCCTCTTCTTCACCTATATTCGTTAGACTCATAGCAATAACCTTTTGCAAAGGATCTTTAAAGAGAATCACACTTACCTCCTCTCTAGACAACCCCTCTTCATCTTGGATATTGAATATATCCTCATCAAAGATTAGCTCCTTCATTAGAGTGAAAGAACGAACTGTACCTTCTCTTCTCCTATGTCAAAGGCGAGTCTAGCATTCTTGCAATCGACTATGCAGCCGGAAGTTGCAAGAAACGGTCTTCCGAGTATGATCGGGACCGGACTATCTACAGGAATGTCAAGCACAACGAAATCAATGGGAACAAAGAATTTACCTAGCTTGACTGGGACGTCCTCTACAATACCGACGGGGCGAGTGATGGATCGATCCATCATGTATAACGTCATCTTCACCGGTTTAGGGTCGCCTAAACCGATTTTCCTACATAATGCAAGTGGTATGATGCTCACACTTGCTCCTAAGTCACATAATGCATCGTATGTGACATCTCCCACTCCTATGGGAATACAAAATGACCCCGGATCCTTTAGTTTTGGGGGCATTTTCTCCTTCATGGTCTTGATGAGATCCGAAGAATCCGAACTCACCTTAACCTCTCCAAAATCCTCTAGCTTCCTCTTGTTGGAGAGGAGCTCCTTTAAGAACTTGCCATAAGCCGGCATACCTACAATAGCATCAATAAAGGGTATATTAATATGCAGCTTGCTCATGAGTTCTATAAACTTACCAAATTGTTTATCTAGGCGCGCTCTCGCTCTAGATTGAGGGAATTGTAGGGGAGGTTTGTAAGCCGGAGGAGGAACGTAGACATCTTCCTTCTCCTTCCCCTTCTCTTTGTCTTTCTCAACGGGGACTTCAACAAACTTAGGCTGCGGATCGGTGGTAGTCACTCCGCTCCTAGTTGTGATTGCCATCACCCTTCCCTTAGGGTTGTCCTCCGTCTTTCCTGGAAGTTTCCCTTGATTCCTAGGAACTTCCTCCGCATGGCTGAACATTTGGTTTTCTAAAACCTTTTTGGCTTTATCAACCTTAGAAATTTGATCATCAACCTTAATGATGCGGTTCTCCAAACCTTGAAGCTTTCCCAAAATTGTTTCTAACATGGGATCGGGCTTCTCCTTCCCCGAAGTGTTTCCTCCATTAGATGTTGGCCCCTGGCTTTTCAAAGGAGTAGAGGAAGAGGAAGGTGGAGTTAGTGAATTCGAATTGGAAGGATAAGAGTTACCGGAATTTTGTTGATTGGAGCGCCAATTGTTGTTGTTTGAACCCCTATTGTTGTTCCAATTGTTGTTCCGGTTGTTGTTGTTGCCATTCCAATTGTTCCGGTTATTATTCCGGTTATTGTTGTTGTTGCAGTTTGTGTTCTCACCATCATTGTTGTTGTTGCCCAAATAGCCAACATCCTTTCCTTGTTGCTTTGGAAAGTTGGTCTTGATAGCCTCCTTTAACTCTTTGATCTCATTGTTGAGGGAGAAAATCTGATTTTGAGCTTCATGTGTGAGCTTTGCTCCTTGCTCAACATGATTCCCTTCAACTTTCCGGTGGGAATACTTCTCTATGACCCTTGCTTGCTTCTCAATAAAGTCCCAAGCGTCATCTTCTCTCATGTCCATGAATGTACCACATGAGAGGGATTGGAGCTTGAATTGTGTCTCCACATCCAGCCCCTTGTAGTAAATCTCCAGCAATGCAAGCTTGGATATGCCATGATGAGGGCAATCCAATAACAAGTCCTGAAACCTTTCCCAAGATTGAAACAAACTTTCGTTAGATCTCATGGAAAATGCATTAATCTTACCTCTAAGTTCCGCCGTTTTGGATGGCGGAAAGAACTTAGTGAGGAACTCCGTGGAAAGGTCTTCCCATGTGTCTAGCTTCCCACTAGGAAGAGCTTGGTACCAAGACAATGCTTTCCCCTTCAAGGAGAAGAAGAAACGCTTGAGCTTATAGTTGTTGGTAGTTCCGTTCTTCGGCCTCATTGTCTCCATCATACACTCAAAGTTTTGCAAGTGTTGGTGTGGAGATTCAGCGCTTGTCCCGCAAAATTGGTTTTGGCGAACAAGAGTAATAACTTAAGGGTTGAAGCTAAACCCTTGTACATCATCAGCATCAAAGTTCACACCTAAACGGCGCGGTTGCTGCGTTGGATCCATCCTTTGGCCAAGAGTTCTTGGCTCCGCATCCACACGTTCGATCCTTGCATTCCTAGGTGGAACACGGCGATTAGCAGCTGCCCGTGGATGGAATGGATTCACATTGATCGTGGGATCAATTTCCTCTAGCGGTGGCATGGAGGAATCGCTATCATCAGCGGATGAATGACCCCTATTCGACCTTAAGGATCTCCTTGAAGATTTCTTGCTCCCCTTATTCTTAAGGTTGCTTAGTTCTATCCTCATCTGGAACATCATATCTTTTAGATCGTCAACTTGAGATTTATGACGATCCATTTCATCTCTATGTGTCCTCTCACTCCATTGGAGTTGAGCTTCTTTCTCCGCTAGCTCCGATTGAAGATCACGTTCGTTTCCTTCAGCCATCTTCTTTTCGTTACACTTTTGCCTTAAAGTTCTCTCAAGCTCTTGATCAAGAGGCCAGAGGTCTCCGGTGTTCCTAGACCTGCGCATGCACTCAAAGAGATATCAAATAACAAGAGCAAAGCTCCCAAGCTTGACAACCGATAACCGAATTCGGCCTAAACCAAATCCCCGGCAACGGCGCCAAAAACTTGTTCGCCACTTAGCGTGCGTGCAAATAAGCTTTAATTATAAAACTAGAAATCAAGCAAGCGAACCCGCAGTGTACGGATCGATATAGTTAAGCAAGAATTCCAGAGTATCGAACACAGGGATTTGGGGGGAACAAATTCATTTGCAGGTTATCAAGCGAGTAAATGTAAGAAGCTTTTCGAATATTGGGAAAACAACAATCCTAAAGATCCAAGTATCCAGCTGTGGCAATCGATTCAAGATATACTAATGATATAAGGACAGAGTTAAGATATGCAAAGGCATACTAATGTAAGGTAATCGTACGGTGAAGTTCCAAAAACCTTATATGACTCACCTACAAGAAACTCTCTATACAGGTTGTTGAGGATTCAATATAGAAAGGTTCTAAAGGCAAGAATTAATATCAAATACCCAAACTTGTAATCCAAGGATCAAGACTAACTAAACCGATTAAGGTTGTGACACTCACAATCGAGGTAGAGGTTGTTGAGGCTTCACTACCACCTAAAAAAGGCAAGCCAAGACTAATTTAAAGCAAATCTTTAACTTTGGATTAAAGTAAAAGCAAGTTCGTAAACTTAAGGGAAATCACGGTTGGATCTTGAAGTTCCACGGTCGTGGACTCAAGAACAGACCGTAATTTAGGGTTCGTCGGCGATTCTCTCTAACTCTCAGGGTCCAATCTGTTTACGATCGATCTATCATCATCTAAGCCACGACTATCAACCCTTCACCTTAGAATTCTTAAGGGTTTTTAGCCAACAATAGTCATATTGATATCAAATTCAAGATTTATAAAGATGAAAACTTCCAAAAACCTTCAATAACTTCCAAATTAATCTCAAAGTCACAATCAAGAACAATAATTGTCACTAGATTCGGAATAACACAAACAAACACAAATCTTAGATAAGAAGGAAGAACGGGATGTGAATCCGTCTTCTAAATCAAACCTAAGCAAGAAGCGAAATCTCCTTGTGAACAATCTTCCGAATCTTCGATCTTCCGTCGATCCGGAAATCACAATAGCAATGCGCCAAAATCTCTCAACAAAATCTCCGCCAAATGCGAAATTAGGGCAATCCCAAACGTAAGCGTAGATACGTCTATGCGTAAGCGAAGGTGTAAAGCGAGGTGACAAAATCTCTCTTTGTCCGTCCTTTTATAGTGTAAGATAAAATATCGGCCCGGCCCAATTGCGTAAGAGATCGTGGCTTAAAGTATGACGAAAAAGATCGCCAAGATCACGGTCATGGAAGGGTTCCACGGCCGTAATTTAGAGCGTGGAAATCAACACGGTTTGAACCATCCTCTCCACGGCCGTAGAAGTTGCTGGAATGAACCACGCTTCCCTTGCCATGGTTCCACGGCCGTGGACTTGAACGTGGAAATCAGTATGGCCGTATTTTAGAGCGTGGTTTAGGGCAAGAACGTGATTCTTCCTTAGCTTCGTGCATTCTTCAAGTTTGCACTCCTTTAGCTCCTAGGAATGTCCTCAATCCATGGACAAGTTCAATCAACTCCATCCTTGCTCAATTCCGTTCGGAAATAGCTCTCAATTACCTATAATCAACATAAAGCTTGTGTAGATCTCTATATCGACATTATAGACAAACTAGCTCACAAATGCATCAATGCTCAATCAATGACTATCAATATGAATCAAATACACTTAGAAAACGTGCCTAAAATATCACAATATTTCATGCTAACATTAACCAAAAATTTTCCATCCACTATCGGTTTCTCTTTTATGGATTGTTGGTATCGGTAACTTAAGTCCCGTGTGGAGTGAGAGATCGTGGTGTACACTTGAGTCTACCCAGATCATTCTCACTCACTCCCTTCCTTTCGTTAGCATTGTATTGCAACGTTTCCTTTATTGACATCTCTTGCCTCAGTTACAGACTTCCATTCCCTTTAATACTTGTGTCGTGATTTCTTCCAAAATTTTCGTAGTCTTGAAGAAGTCCACCATTCTCAATGGTTATGGATTTTACGTTTCATCTTTAATTCCAATGTACATGTCTATCTTTGTGCTCCTTTAGTCCGTCCTATCTGGGTCATACCCTATCCTCTCTAGATTCTAGTGCCCATCCTTGCCTATGGCAGTATCCACCTTCGTTGTACTTGTCATTTCGCTTGTCAAGTGTAGTTGTATACTACCCACTTGATATGTATTCCGATATTGTCTTCTTCACTCTACGCTTCTTATCAGTCCTTACATGCAAACTTGAGTTACATCTCTCGTCTTCACACCGCTAAATTCCTTGTACTGACTTCTATCACTTTTATATGAGTTGATTCGGGAATTTCTTTCTCATCGAGTTGTACTTGTGGTGAAATTTATCTCAACATCTTTACTTCTTTGCCCGCCCGTTCTTCGGATGATTTATAGGGTCCCCAGGATGCCCACCAGAGTATAATCTCCAATCCTAGGTCAAAATCCATTGTCTCGGGTTGAAAACTTTATAAGTCCGCTACCAACTTATCATGATGCTGTAATCGCTTCATGATATGACAACTAAAGGATATAAGATATCCTTTAGGATGCTAACATGCTACACATACACATATATATAATCATACATAAAAACATATCAATATAAGTCTAATACTAACTCATCTATCACTCCAAGTTGTAGAGATCCACGGAGAACGATGGTTATCCGACGTACTACTAACCCAACAACCCGACTATGGACGTGTGTGAAAACAGAAATCCGTTTTGGAAATCTTAGACCCCTTCCGGGTTCTAGTTATTTTAAATATTCGGTCTTTCAGAAGATTTCAAGTGCCATTGTTGCCAACCTAGAGCTCTGATACCATGTTGTAACACCCCAAGTTCTTGGAACTCGGGGAGCTACTGGTTAGGACCTCACAATGGGTCCCGACCTTAGTTTAACAACAACTTTACTAGGATCTTACAACACGGCACAAATGTATTTAAAACAATTTTAAAACATAATATTTTTATGGTATGAATGTATACATGTGACAACCTTACAAACATATATATAAATACATAACATGCATGTCGTATGGAAGACTCCCCCGTCCCCATCTAATGAATAAGTGGACCCAGCTGACCATCCGTTCCGGACCTCTCTGCAACTGTCTATCTCTACAAATCTACAACACGGATAAACCGTTAGCTAACAAACCAAAAATAAGCAGAAAAAGGATAGCACAAACACAACAAGGTAACATAAACAATCATCATGCTGGCACACAAACCGGTTATTATCTAGTAGTTAAGTGATCCACCTTATTCCATTTTACAATTGTGGCACGAGAATCTTAAGAGTTCTCACCTCCGTTCCTTATCCAACTGGGTGTAGGTCTAGCTTACCTCCGCCGGTAGCATCACTACAAACCGAGTGTGGACTAGTCCCTAAAGAAACCCTCAGCGCCCTCAAGCTAATTGAGCAGAATATCACCGCCCGTTACTCTAAGGCCAAGGTATAGGTCGGTATATAAATATTACTAAAATATAACTATAAGCATCTCATTCACACACCACTACCATTATTCATACTCATATCTAGAAATCAGCTAAGTAAGCCCAAAGGACTTACCTGAATTCAAACATAATCTCGTTATCTCGACTCGGTCTGTATCTGCAAGAACTCAACCGCCTGTTATAAAAGGCAAGTGGATCAATAATATATCCCACTTAATTAGAAGTCTCTGACTTCTAAGATATTTAACTCTATCATCAGCTAAATTACCAAAATACCCTTATACGGATAAATGACTGTTTTACCCCTGGTCCCGAAACTTTATAAAATTTCATAACAAAGTTCCAAAATATTCTTTGGAACTCAAAACCACACTCAAACTCTCAAAGGAAAGTTTGCTAAAGATTTAGAAGAGTTAACTACATTCTTGACTTTCATAAAAAGTCGTCAAGGTCCGACTTTGGCTTAAGATATGAGAACCGAATAAAAATATAACAAGTCTAACAAAAATCTCTAAGTCTTTTATGCTATGCACCCTATCCATAGTAGTCAGAATTTCCCAAAAATACATAATAATCACTTCTACACAAATTCTCAAAGTCGGTTCCAAAACCAAAAATTCAGACTTTAGCCAAAATCTGAGTATTTATTAACTGCTCAGCCCGTCCACTTTGGACCTTCATAGATCTAAATCCAACCGTTGGATCATCCCAAACTTTTGATACACCACACTATGCATGACACTATATAACATACTAAAAACTGAACGGTGAATTATGTTTCTAAGGTATTCAAACTTAAGCTCAAACATGACTGCACAACCCAGATAATTCCAGCACTCAACAATTTCAGCAACATCCAGAAAACTGTTTAAGGTCTCAACTTTAAAAATTCATAACTCCTAAACCACTTGCTGGATTCATCCCAATTTTTAATATATTACACCACAATATGCCAACTATTTCATATCCAAAATTCAAGTAAAACAGAGATCAAACTCTTATTCAAAACTATCTCTCAAAACAGCATCACATGCTGTTTTTTTCCCAACACTCAGCACAGTTATAAAAACTATGTGAGGAGTCAACTTTGAGACACCATAACTCTCAAATCGTAGCATGGATTCCTCTAAAATTTTAGTATGATCTACTATACTATATCAACTATAACTTGTCAGAAATTCAAGTCTAACAGAAGTCAATAACCCCTCCAAATTTATTCCACAAAACTGCATCTCAAGCAAATTTCCTCAAACTCAGCACACTAAAAGAAAAACTGCATGAATAGCCAACTTCGGGATACTATAACTCTCACACCGTAACTCCGATTGTTCCCAAATTTTAGTATGATATACTATGCAACACTGACTACAACATACCCGAAAATCAGCAAGAAAGGAGGTGTCTAACATACCCAAATTTGGACTCGAAAATGCCTGCTTGTCACTTCATGAAAACTCGGAAACAACATGGCTCTTCACTGCTCCTCTATGGCTGTTCTGGGTAGCTTTAGGAGACATAAAAGGCACTCATTAAGCATGAATTACATGGGCGGAAGTGCAAGGAAGAGAAGGGCATCCACCTTACCCGATTCCAAGACTCGAGGCACGGAAAAGACATCACGAAGGTTGTTGCTATTTGCTGTCACTGGGACGCATCTGCAGCGAGGAGGACACGTACCTGCTTTAGGCCAAGGCGTCCCTCAGTCTGGGTTCCCAACCGCCCGCGCGGCTAGGGCAAGGCGCACCAACGGGGTCTTCTCCTATCGTAGAAGTGTTGCAACTGTGGGGTTGGAGGCGAAGAGCTCGTCCTAGTGCTGCTGTCAGTGTGGAAGAGTCGACAAAAGAGGAGGGCGGGGAGCCTGGTGGAATCCGGTACTGCTCATCCCGACGCACAACACGGCTGGAGGGAGAGTGTCGCTTCTGTTCGACCGAATGAAGACGAAGGTATGAGGGAGCGTCGACGGAGGAGCCACGACCATGACCACCCATGGCTCGCCGTAGGACGACGTCGGACTTCCGTCGGCGTGAACCACGAGTCCTCTGTTGCCGACTGGAGTAGAAGAAAGGAGGAGCGTTGTTGGCTCGTGTGAAGGAGGAGAGGCATCAGCAGCGTGAGAGGGAAGTTAGGGCAAGCAGGCGACTGAAGGTCGAGGAGGGTTTCTTCTAATGGGCCCATCATCTTGATGGGCCCGTCAAGCTCAAAGAAGAAGGGTTTAACTCTTGTTGGGCCCGTCCGGTTCGATCTAGATCGGAAAAGATCCGGTAAGGCTAGATCCATATCAATATAAGGATAAATATAACAAAAAGAAGAAAAGAAAAGAAAAAAAATAAAATAAAAAAAATAATAAACCAACTCGGAGTTTAAAGAAAAAGGGTTAGGTGACGGAAGAAGTTTCAAACCGGTCGACCTCCGGTTTGTCTCGAAAAGAGAATTGATCAAACGAATTCCTTAAGGCGTCAAATTTGATTTTTGATCGAATAACTGGTTGGTCTTTGTCATTTGATGCTTTGAGTTTTCCTTCTTTGGTTTGGGGGTTTTGTGTTGTTGCTAGGCAAAACTAAACTGACTTTGTCTCATTCCTTAATTTGGTTAAGAAATAGATGTCTTAGGTGTCGAAGTGCTTTTTGTTTGTTAAAAATTAGTTGGTGTCTAGTAATCCAAATTTGTCACCAAGTTACCACCAATTTTCTTAATTCATTTGGTAAAACTTTTTTTTTTTTCATTAGTATGTCAATAATTTGTTGATATATTATGTAATTTTTTTGAATGCATGTTATAATTTTATCATTATCAATAGATTGAAGGGTGTATGGGCATTTAAAGAAGAGGTGTTTCACATTTCAATATGGTGATTACAAAATTCACAATGCATTACTAGTGACGCTTTTTGTTTATCTAGGTTTTCCTTTGTAGGGATCTCATCAAGAGATAGCTTCCATAGAAAATTGTTGGTTTTGGGCATTTAGTTAATATCTCATATCCAATTTTTGTCTTGGGTTACACCGATCTTACGTTTCCGATTCATTTTAATTGGTAGAGAACCATCTTTTTTCACCGGGAGCCCAATATATTATGTCTTGTATTACATTCCTGGGTAGGTTATAGTTCTTTATTTTTTCAATAATGTAGTTTGGTAGAATTGTTTAAAACTGGTTTAGGAGTTGGTGGTTCCATTTATTATTTGTGATATAATTTCCAACCATAATTTTATCATCTATCAAGGTATTACTAGTCATGATATTAGTAATGGTTGGTTAGTGTTCCATCGGACTTTCCAAAATCTTATTGGTTTTCCATCACCGACGCGCCATCTGACACCCGTATTAAAAAATTTTAGTTTCATTAATATTTTCTATTGCTAGGAAGTAGCATTCCCAAATTTGTACTTCCAAAGGCAAGTCCCTTTCAGGTATTTTTCTTCGATGACTTTAACTCATGTGTTGTCTAGTTTCACCATTATTTTCCATAAGAGTTTCATTTGAAGAGTTTTGTTCATATGTTCTGCTTTTTTTTTTATTCCGGTTCCCCCCAAGTGATCTTTGTTTACATATTTTATCCTAACTTATAAGTGGGTGGAAATTAGTTCCTTTGTTTTAGAAAAAGTTTTTGTTAATCTGGTCCAATTCTTTATTGATACTTGTTGGCAACATAAATTCTTGAATTATATAACTTGGTTTTGCATTGAGATTTGCTTTAATTAAGGTTGCTCTTCCTTCTTGAGATAAAGAAGAGACTTTTCATCTTGTGAGTTGTTGCTTTGAGTTTTGGATTACAGTGTTAAAGACGTCTTTATTAACTCTTCTGTTAGTTATTGGGCATCCAAGATATTGTTCTAAATTTGTGGAAGTCAAAATGTCTAATGCATTTGTACTCTTGTTTTGTTGTTAGAGCCTACATTAGTAGTAGTTTGAAAAGCCAATTTGTGATAGTTAATTACTTGGCCGGAAACTACACAATAGTTTGTTAGGACTAATAATATTTTGCTGCTTGCATTTGTCGAGGTTTTTGTGAAGACGATGATATCATCTACAAAAGCTAAAAAAGGAATAATTATTCCGTATCTAGTAATGGGGAAGCCTATAGATTTTAGAAAGTCATTACTTTTTTTTTAAGTTTCTAGCCAGTACTTTCGCTCTCAAGTTAAATAGAATTGGCGATAAAGGATCACCTTGTCGTAGTCCCATTTGCGGGGACAAAATTGTTGTTGGGGAGTCGTTAATTAATATTGAGTAGGATATTGTGGATATGCATTCTTAAATCCAAAGTCTAAATCATTCTTCAAAACCAAATTTCTCAAGGAAATTTTTAGAAACAACCATTTAACTTTGTCATAAACCTTTTCCATGTCTAACTTAATTGTCATAAAACCTTGTTTATCTTTATTGTTTTTAAAGTTATGAAAGATTTCATGGGCAATGAGGATATTGCCATGATACGCTTGCTTTGTTTTGAATAAAAGCGTCTTGAAGTGGATGAAATAGTTTTTGGAGGACTGAACTTAGTTTTTTAGTTAGAATTTTAGCAATTACTTTGTAGATTATCGAGCATAGACTAATTGGTCTATGATGGGATGTAGTGGTTGAGTTGTCTATTTTTGGGATAAGAGATATGATGACATGAATTATGACCTATTTTTAGGCCTACATTTATGTAGTGGTTGAGTTGTATATTCACCTACGTTGCAAGAATCGAGGTCTATGATGGGATATAGTGGTTGAGTTGTATATTCATATCAATTATGTTATTATTCACCTACGTTGCAAGAATCGAGGTTTACACCATGTTTGATTGTAATTGTAGGGAATATGACACATTTTGGATCAAAAGGGAGCATGAAGGTGCAAGGAGTTGAAAGGATAACAATTGGACTTCATTGGAGCATAAAAAGGAGCAAAGAAAGCTAGGAACACGCACCCAGAGTCACCTCGACCCACATCTCGACCGAGATGCTTGCGTTGGGCACCGATACCGCCAGAGTGGGCTCTAATACCAGCGGACTCAACATTCTTTTTTTTTCGGTCCAAAGTTCTAAGGTTTATCTTTAAGGTTGTAAATCCTAGATTGATCTCCCTATAAATATCTCTTAGGCTTCAACATTGAGATGGACTCCCCACCGACGTGGATCGATGCCCTACGGACGCGGAGACGTCAAAAACTTTCTTGGACGGCTGATTTGAAGGATTTAAAGGAAAGAAGATTGGAAGGAATGATTGCTTAGGGTTGAAGGAACCTTAGATTGAGTATTTCTTTGGGGATTGCTAGTGAGTTGTTATCATCCCTTTTGGAACAAATAATTAATACTATTGACGTAAAAGTTAGGATTTTCGAATCCTAATAAAGGATGTTAAAGGGTGATTAAGTTAATCATCGATATCAATTGACCCATAAACTGTAACACCCCAAATTCTGAGAACTCGGGGAGCTACTGGTTAGGACCTCACAATGGGTCCCGACCATAGTTTGACAACAATTTTACTTGGATCTTACAACAAGGCACAAAAGTATTTAAAACATTTGAAAACTGTAAACAATATATACATGGAGAGTATGTATCAGCCTTACAAGAAACGCTACTAAAATGATGCATATGAAGAACAGAAGACATTCCCGTCCCCAACTAAATGAGTACGTGGACCCGGCTGACCATTTCCTCCGGATCTCTCTACAACTGTCTTAACCTGCAAGGCATCTACAAGCGGTATAAAACCGTTAGCTAACATTCTATGCATAAGTATAAAGGTAAAAGCACAATCACACATCATACACAATCAACATGCAACACTCAATCCTTTTATTATCTTTAATTAGGTGATAGGTCATTACTAATGATACTTATTTTGTGACACGAGGGATTCCCAAACCTCGCCCCTGTCCCCGTTTACCAACGCGGAATGGTACTAATGCATCTGACCGTCTACCGGACTGGGCTGGTCGCAGGGAACCTCCTAGACTCTCGCAAGAGCTAGGCATATGATGTCACGACCCGTTATCATACACTTGGGTCAATTACGTAAATAATAAAGTCGGCCTAATCCGGTTTCGTTGTTTATCATAACTAGCAAACACCACTCATACACATTACACTCATACAAGAAAGCCAGCTAACTAAGTCCGTGGACTTACCAGAATCCAATCTCGTCTCTCTTAACAACACTCAATCAGTAACGGCAGGAACTCAGTTTCCTGTCAAAGGAGGCACGTGGGTCAACACATTATCCCGGGGTACTTAGAAGTATAAAACACCTAAGATGTACGATTCCATGTGCAGAAGTTATTACAGTGTTTATTTAAGGTAAAATGACTATTTTACCCTTAGTCCTGGAACTTCCAAAAACTCGGAATATGTACTTAAATTATAATTTGAGGCTAACTAACCATATTCTACTCCCTAGGATGATTTTAGGTAACAACTAGAAAAACTACTTATTTTCTATTTCCCGAAAAGTCACTAAAGTCCAACTATAGCTTCAAATATAAAATTCGAATAGTCTTATAAAAATTCCGAAATAATTCCCTAGATCATCTATGATATCCCATCTACTCATAGGAGAAAGAATTTCTTAAAACTGTTAAAGTATCACTTCTACAAAAATTTCTAAAGTTGGTTACAACACTTAACAAACAGCACACTGTCTTAACTTTGAAAAATCATAACTCCTAAACTACTCGCTGGATTTATCCCAAATTTTGATATGTTCTACTATAAAATCGTATCTATAATATATCCAAAATTCAGCTGCAAAGAAGATCAAAATCCTGTTTAAAACTATCTCACAAAACCGAATTTCAGCACAACAGAAAAACTGCTTACGACTCAATCTTTGAAAATTCATAATTCCCAAACCACTCGCTGGATGCCTCCCAAATTTTAATATGTTCTACAAAAATGTATTGAATATATCATATCCAAAATTCAAGCCCAACGGAGATCAAGAGCCTATTAAAAACTATCTCACAAAACAGCATCCCATGCTATTTTTCTCAACTCAGCACATTTATAAAAACTGTATGAGTCAACTTTGAAACCCCATATCTCTCAAACCATAACATGGATTCCTCTGAAATTTTAGTATGTTAGACTATACAATATCGACTAAAACATAACCGAAAATCAGAAGTAAAGGTGGAGTCTAACCTACCCAAAACTGGGGCTGAAGTGGACTGTTCTTCACTTCCGAAAACTCAGCAAACGCCTCAGCTCTTCAAGCTATCTTCCGAGGCTGTTCTAGCAGGTTTCCCGACACAACAAGGTTCTAATCAGTATGTATAAAGAGAGGGTAATGCAGCAAGGTGAAGTGAGGTTCTTACCGGCAATCAAGACCCGACGCTCACGTGCACCAGAACAAAGGAGGGCTCGACACAACTAGCAGCAGCAACATTGATTCCTTGCTGGCATTGAGAGGGTTTTGCCAGCACCATCCAAGGCTGCGGTTTGAAGGCAGCGGCGGGGTGGAGACGACCAGCGACACCGGTGGTTGGAGAGCTAGGTTTCTTGCGGCGTGCGAGGGCTGGAGGAGGCTGAAGAGGAGCGCACGCCTTCCTGCGCGGTTGGGAGTCTGCTGCGCACACGAAGCCTGCTAGGACCCCTGGTGGTGGACGGTTGCACCGGCCTGGCGTGGAGGAGGAGGCGGACGGCTGGAGTAGTGCAAGTGAGGGCAGCGGCCTGGTGTGAAGGAGGAGGCGGACGCTGGTACGTGACAGCGAGAGAAGGAAGAGGGCTGCTCTTAGGGTTTATGTGAGAGAGGGAGAGAGCATGGGCTGGCCTGTAACAGCTCCTTATCGGGCCCGGATGGTAGGGTTTCAAAGGCCAAACCCAGCTTCGTAATGGGCCCGGATGGCCTTGTCATAACTTAGTCATGGGTTTGTCAAATGGGTCAATTACTATAAGACTTGCAAGAGTGTTTTAGGAATGATTTTATATAATTAAGTTTCACATAAAATATAGAAGTTGGGAAAAGAATATTTTATGTGATTAACTCTTCACATAAAATGACAAGATTTATGTTGACTCGGGATTTACCGGAATTTAAATTTTTGGGTATTACATCAGTGCCCCCATAAAATAAGTTTCGTCCCAAAACTTAGAACAAGGTATTTAATCAAACGACTTCCATAAATAAACTTGTATATCCTAGTCTTACTAAATTTTAATTTCGTTTTCTAAACTCCTCTAACTCTATCAAAGCGTCACGAAAAATCCGTTCGTTACATCAGATCCACTAAAAATAAGTTTCGTCCCGAAACTTAGGGTAGGACAATCCTGATCACCCTTTAAGGCACCAAATGGGTGTGTTTGATCACTACACAAAAGTCTCGTCGTTTCCACATCTAAGTTTCCCGTACATCAAGGTTACCAAAAGCACACATCACTGACTAAACACTAAATCATGAAATAAACAAGTAGTCAAACAATATCACACATAAAAGGTCAACTCGTCACTCTAGAGGTTACAACTATCGCTACATAGGTCTTTGAAATGTTACGTCTCTTACTATCCCCAATATCTTAGGTAGCCTTATCACCTTTTCATAAAACCACTAAATCTTAAATCTTTCCATCACAAGCGTCTGCTACCACGTTCTAGAGTGGTTACCGGATATCTCACCGGTATCATCCGGCTTAAATGTCTGATCCTCTCATATGATAAACTAACCCGTGTCTGGTAGGTATTTCTCCAACTGAAAATCTCAAACTCAGTTCCCCAAACTTAGTCTCCGTGGAAAACTGAAGTTGCGCTCTCCAATATGGTGAGGAATACTAGTCCATCAGTCACTTTTAAACCGTTTTAAAACTTCCAATGGTTGCCTTACACAACTCACTTCTAGATCCTTTGATGACCCTACGAAAAATGATTTATTCAACTTTCTTCCCTTTGTTATGACCACTTGCTTCCGGCCTTCTGAAAAGGTTCTGACTACACACTAAGGCCAAAGGTCTTGGACATCCACCAACACTTTACCACGTGTCTAATGCTCTTCGTACCACGACCCACTTGGTCTTGTCTTTTAATATTACTCAGTCATCTTATTCCTCAAGTAAGGAATCATCACTTATACCCTTTTCTGCTCTAACACTTGAGACAACTAAAAAAAAAGAATTAATGATAGCATGAATTATAGTCTATATTTTGGGGTTTGTTTGGACGTTTTATCTTTCATAATCTGCATGTTTGTATGTATATTATGTGATTATATTACCATTTCATCTACCTTTGCGGGAATCGAGGTCTACACCTAGTTTTGCTGTAATTGTAGGTAAAAGGGCACGTTTTGCATCAAAAAGGAACAAAAGGAGCTATGGAGTCATTGGAGCTACATTGAGGAGTAAGGAACCATCCAGGAAGCATAGCCATGGATTAAAGATTCACTTTGGACCAGTTTTGAGAGATTTCACATTCAGTTCTGACTCACCTCGGTTGACCAGAGATTCATCTCGACCGAGGTGATCCAGAGACGCCGACTCGACCAAAGCGAATACCTAGGACGCGGCGAGAATATTTTATTCTTGGCTGAGATCTTTTATCTTTGGAAAGTGATCTTATATTTTTGGGCTTGGCTCCTGGAAGGAAGAAGATCTTATATTTTACCTATTTTTATGGGAAAAGATCTTTCTAAGATATCTTATCTTTGGAGGGTTATTTTCTTATAAAAAGGGTCGGATTTCCCACAAATCCGGCACCCTGTTATACACGGAACACTCATTACGCAACAGCCATACTCCAGCTGGGAGATTTGAAGAACCTTTTTGAAGGTTGAAGGAAGATTGAAGATCATAGCTTTTATAGCTTTTTGAAGGGTTTTTGTAAGATTATCTTAGATTCCCTTCCTCGTTGTCTTGTCTTGTTGGATTGCTATCCAAGGAACGCTTTTGTTGTGATATTTGATTCAGTTATTGAAGTCTTTTCATTAAATTCTTCTTGTTCAAATATTCACCTTCTTCCCATATATTTGATTAATACTTTCATGATGATGAGTGGCTAATTTACTTGTGCAATTCTAGGGTGATTAGCTGAAGGTTGTGGGGAAAACAATGATAGAATAATCTTAGATTCCAGTAGGACCCTGAAAGTTCGAGTCTTTAACCTTAACCCTAAGCATCTCGCTCATTCGATGAACACCTCGGCCGGGGTGGAATTCTTCTGACCGAGGTGACTTATCTAATCCTAAACTGAGAGTTAAGTGTTAGAGTTTGCCAAATCCTATTCTTATTATACCTTTCCTGATCCAATGCAAGCTTAGGATGAGACTTACCCGGTAATTCCTTAGTTTGTGTACCAACGATCATAAGTGTAGGTAATAAAGGTTTATCCTTTATTGGGGTTTGAGTGTGCTTTCATCCCATCTTTGCGAGTTAGCCTGAGACTTACCCGGTAAAGGTTAATTCTATTCCCTTAGATGGTGTGTTAGTTTGAGGTTATAGTTCTTTATCTTAATTCCTTGAGACTTACCCGGTAATGAGAGTTACGGTTTAGCATTAGTGAGTAGTGAGACTTACCCGGTGATCTATTCCACTTTAGTAACACCTTCCCCTTGCAAAAATCTCAGCTTTGTCCGCTTATCTTTAGATCTTGAGTTGGAACCACAACTAGACGCTTTAATCCCTAGAATTGCATGTTTGCTTTATTGACTTCTTATTCTTCTTTGATTGTGTTAATTGCTCTTGTGGTTAGTATTCACGAAGTTTATCGTTATTGACTTTGTTTCACCGAGTCCCTGTGATCGACCCCTGGAATTCCTTGCTTTTACTACGATTGACCCGTACACTGCGGGTTCGCATCCTTGTTTTAAGCTTAAGTCTAGGGTTGTAAATTTAAAGCTTGCACACACCGTTTGGAGCGAACAAGTTTTTGGCGCCGTTGCCGGGGACTTGGTCTAGACCGAGCCGGTACGGTTTGCTCTTGGGGCACTTGCCCCCGTGTCATCTAACCACTCTACTTGAGTGACTTTTTCAGGTTCTTTCTTAGGTTTATGCGAAGAACCCGCACTGGGAAGGAAATCGTTCCTTACGATCCCGAACCAGAAAAGACATACAAGCGACTCTTAAGAGAAGCGAAGATGGCCCAACAAGACAACCGCGATCTTGAAGCCGAATTGAAAGAGGCGTTAGAGCTGCTACGCTTCAGCAAGGAAGAACTAAGGCGAGAAAAGGAAGAAACTCGCAGCAAAACTGAAGCAATCGAAGCAGAAATGGCCGTCATACGAGACCAGATTCTACTTCGACCGAGGGACAACCCAGTTCCCGATGCTGGACCAAGGCAGGTCCCAGTTGCTGACCCTCGACCGAGGCAGGTCCCAGTACCTAACGCCCCGGCCGAGATACTTCCACCTCGGATGCCAGTCCGAGATGTTCTTCTTGCAGGAATTCCACAAACCCTAGGTCAAAGGATGGACCCTAATCAACAACTGAGGCGTCCAGGAATCAACCTAGGAGATCCAGCGGACCATGACTACGAACTTCGACCGCAAGTTCTATCCATGATTCGCCAATGCCAATTCGCAGGGATGGAGAAGGAATCACCACACCAACATCTTCAAAACTATGAGATCTTGATGGAAACCTTGAGACCTCCAAGAATTGAAAACAACAACTACAAGCTAAGACCTTTTTACTTTTCTTTAAAAGATAGAGCTCTTACTTGGTATCAATCTCTTCCTCCAGGAAAAATTAGCACGTGGAAGGAAATGTCTACGGAGTTCTTGACCAAATTCTTTCCCCCTCAAAGACAGCTAAAATGAGAGGGAAGATAAATGCTTTCATTATGAAGGACAAGGAGAGCTTGTCCAAGTCATGGGAGCGGTTCAAGGACATTCTTTTGGACTGCCCACATCACGGGATTCCAAAGCTAGAGTTGTTGGAGATATACTTCAAAGGACTGGACGAAAGCACCCAGTTCAATCTCCAACTACTCTCCGTCGGTACCTTCATGGACATGGCGATTGACGAGGCTTGGGACTTCATCGCGAAGCAAGCCTTGCATATGGAGAAGTACATGTTCGCCCCTAAAGGTGTGTGCAAATAAGCTTTAAATTTATAAAACTAGAATCAAGCAAGCGAACCCGCAGTGTACGGATCGACGTAGTTAAGCAAGAATTCCAGAGTATCGAACACAGGGATTTGGGTGGGAACAAATTCAATTGCAGATTATCAAGCAAGTAAATGTAAGAGTCTTTGCAAATATTGGGAAAACAACAATCCTAAAGATCCAAGTATCCAGTTGTGGCAATCGATTCAAGATATACTAATGATATAAAGACAGAGTCGAGATATGCAAAGATATGCTAATGTAAGGTAATCGTACGGTGAAGTTCCAAAAACCTTATATGACTCACCTACAAGACACTCTCTATACAGGTTGTTGAGGCTTCAATATAGAAAGGTTCTAAAGGTAAGAATTAATGTCAAATACCCAAACTTGTAATCCAAGGATCAAGACTAACTAAACCGATTAAGGTTGTGACACTCACAATCGAGGTAGAGGTTGTTGAGGCTTCACTACCACCTAGAAAAGGCAAGCCTAAGCTAAGTTAAAGAAAATCTTTAACTTTGGATTAAAGTAAAAGCAGGTTCGTAAACTTAAGGGAAATTACGGGTAGATCTTGAGACTCCACGGTCGTGGAACTCAAGATCAAACCGTGATTTAGGGTTCGTCGACGATTCTCTCTAACTCTCAGGGTCTAATCTGTTTACGATCGATCTATCATCATCTAAGCCACAACTATCAACCCTTCACCTTAGAATTGTTAAGGGTTTTTAGCCAATAACAGTCATGTTGATATCAAATTCAAGGATTAAAAGATAGAAAGATGAAAACTTCCGAAAACTTTCAATAAACTTCAAACCAATCTCATAGTCACAATCAAGAATGAATGTTGTCAATAGATTCAGAATAAAGCAAACAAACACAATCTTAGGAAAGAAGGAAGAACGGGATGTCAATCCGTCTTCTAAATCAAACCTAAACAAGAAGAGAAATCTTCTTGCAATAATCTTCCAAAAGCTTCGATCTTCCGTCAATCCGGAAATCTCAACAGTAATCTCCACCAAAAGAGCGAGATTAGGGCAAATCCCAATACGAACTTCAATCTCCAACGAGATGTAGATGCCGCTAAGCGAAGGCGTAAGCCAAGGTCTAAAGCGAGGTCGCAAAAGTGCGGCTAAGCGGGGATAAGCCAGGATGACGGAATCTTGCTTCGTCCGTCTTTTTATAGGGCAAGATAAAATATCGGCCCGGCCCAATCTTCAAAAGATCGTGGCTTCAAAATGTGGCGAAAAAGATCGCCAAGATCACGGTCGTGGAAGGTTCCACGACCGTAATTTAGAGCGTGGAAAGTGTCACGGTTTGAACCATGGATTCCACGACAGTAATAGTTACTGGAATGCATCACGCCTCTCTTTGCAGGGTTCCACGGCCGTGGAACTAAACGTGGTTTGTAGTACGGCCGTATTTCAGAGCGTGGTTTAGGGCAAGAACGTGATTCTTCCCTAGCCTCGTGCATTCATCAAGTTGAAGTCCATTTTGCTCCTAATAATGCCCTCAATCCATGGACATGCTCAATCAACTCTTCTTTGCTCGATTCCGTTCGGAAATGACTCTCAATCACCTATTATCAACATAAAGCTAGTGTAGACATCCATATCGACAATATAGCCAAACTAGCTCACAAATGCAACGATGCTAAATCAAAGACTATCAATATGAATCAAATACACTTAGAAAACGTGCCTAAAATATCACAATATTTCATGCTAAGAAATAACCCCATACTTAACACTTGCTTGTCCCTAAGCAAGGTCTTCCAAAAAGCTTTAGACAAAAGTTAGGATGAAATATGTGTACCTTCTCAAAGCAATACTTCTTTTGGAGGAATGTGCCTTCTAAAGAATAGATCATTCTCAAATTTTGCTTCAATCGTTTATTAGACTTTCATACACTTAATCAAAGAGTAAAAAGTAAAGAAAATTCATGAATTAATCAAACTTCTAAACAAGCATCATAACCTTCAAACATTATCAAAATCAATCATAAGAAACTTCAATTTAGATCACCAAGTCATACAACATTCTTTTGATCTTAAGGACTTTCAAAGAAACGGTCTAGAATGTGGAAGGGAAGGAAACTTTTAGGGAATGTGGTGCATGAATCCGGGAAAGTGGACAACTACCCTTCTTCTTCTTTTGCGGTTTCCGCAACACTTTAACTTAGAGCTTCGCTCTTCTTCCTTTCATTTTTCGACTTTACTTTTGGAGTTATGGATAGAGGTGCACAAAAACCGAAGCCTAGGAGATTGGCGTTTCTCAATTTTTATGAGATGCCTCAAACCCTTAGCGCACATACCATAATCCGCTAGGAATATCGCTCAATCCGACTTTGGCAAGACACAAACACCCGGCTATGTGAATGGTGCCGAGTTACTCATCATCATGATTGACTTCCCCAAACCTAGAATTCCTTTCTATTCTTTTGATTGCAAATAATTGCTCTCATGGCCCTCCCACATCAAACATGCCTTTTTCATTCACTTCTCCAAGTTCCCGGATAGGTAAAGGAGGTCAATATTTCAACGAGGAGCTAAAATGATCAAAGAAAGAAGAAAGAAAAATCGAATTGCCTTAATCATCTCAACAAGAAGTATAAGAACTTATAGTGTGATTTCAACTTCAATTTCTCAACATGATTTAGACAATATTCATCACATTATAAAACTTGCAAAAGAGGTAAAATTCATTCATTCAAATTCTTTTCAATTCACTATTCTTTTAAGCATACAATTGTCATCAAACTCAATTCACAAGTAGTGATTATCATAGAAATCATCTCAATTCATTAGAAGCACAAAATTTTCAAAATTTTTCAATTTTTATGGGTTTTTCAAGTTCTTTTTCATGCAATGCGATAATGAAACGTGCAACAATATAATGAACATGCAAATAGTCTCGAATGGAAGCAAGCATAGTGAGTAAGAGTTATTACAAACTTTTAGTACATCCCACCCCATACTTAGGACGAACATTGTCCCTAATGTTCAAAAAGAAAGAAAGAAAAGAAGAAAAGGAAAAGAAACTCACAAGGTGGTGGCGGAATGTCTAAAGCGAACGGTCAATCATAAAATCTCATCACTGCGGCGCTGGTGGAGGCGGGAATGGAGAGAAGCTAGGATCATAGAACCGCCCAAACTGCTGGCGGTAGACGTCTCTCATCATGTGGTCGAGGTCGTCTAGGCGTCCGTCTCTAGCATCGGCTCGGATCTCCAATGCTCCCACTCTCTCTGAAAGTCCGGTAGCCCAGTCCGGCATCTGCTCGTACCATCCCGGAGCCTGACTGTACCATGCTGGAGCGTCGGATGCTGCTGGTGGTGGTGATGGTGCTGCTGTCTGCTCTGTAGACCAAGGAGGGGGAATGCCATACCATGTAGGAGGTGTGGTCATCCACGTAGGCCTCTCACTCACGCTAGCGCGGCGAGAAGACGAGCCTGAAGCTCTAGCTGGACGTGGAGAACGTCTAGGTGCATCGGGGGCCGCCTCCGGCTGATCCGGAAACGTGCCAAACTCCTCCTCCCTCAAACTGATCTCCCATCTCCTCCTCAACAACTGGCGGTGGGACATATGGGGGAGCTGCTATCTTGTTCGCATGCATAGCAGCGAACGTCTCCTTCCAGTTATGGCGTCCCGCCATAATGGAGTACTCCGGTAGCCACTCTATACCCCTACCCGTCCTGCTCTCCCATGGCATGCCCGCATAAGGCGGACCTCTATGTGTGGGGAAAATGAGACCCCTAGTCATGAAAGCATGTAGCCCTAAAGGTACGGCCGGTATACGGGTGCAAGCAGAAAAATCAACACCAAAGCTCCTAGCAATGTGGGTAACTATCCCACCATATCCTATGTTGCCCTTCTTCTTATTCTTGAGCTTGCTCATAGTGGCAGCAAAGAGAGTAGCACAATCAGCACGGTGTCCATACAAGATGGAGTAGAGCAAGAAGAGCTCATCCGTCTTGATCTTTTGGGGCGTCTCCGTCCTAGGAAAGAGACACTCCGAAAGAACACGATGAGCAATCTTCAAGGCTAGGTGGTACATCAACCTAGCTTTGGTGTCAGCGGGCTGCCAGCGGTCCTCGCTAGCGTAAATCATTGCCACCTCCTCCCAAAAATCCTTGGCGTAAACGCCACTAGGAAAGCGACCGTTAAAGGTCTCCTGAAACCCAAAAATGGTCCCAAACTCACGGATGCTCAAATGGTAGTCTCTTTCCATGAGACGGAAAGAGACGGTCCTGTCTACATGGCTGTGCTCAAAAGATGTCACAACCTCCCGCGTAATCTCCTCATAAGCGTCTTCTCGGATAGCCGAGAAGACAATCAGTCCGGCTCTATCCAAGAGCCAAGTAAGATCATCAACAATGTTGAGAGGAGCTAGATCCTCCAACAACAAGTATCTAGGGCCAATCACTGGCCTCTCCTTGATCCTCTCGAGTGCATCGAGATGATCGTTGTGTATGGTCGGGATTCTAGGGTGAGAAGGTGAGGATGGAGGTGAAGGGGAAGAGGGGGGTGGTGCCCTAGAGGATGAGGAGGAGGAGGGATTACCCTTCCTTTTCTTATTCTGATCATTCTTCTTCTCTTTGATCCTCCCCAAAACTCTCCTTACAAAGTCCATTCTGTCGAAAATTACGGGCTGTTCAATGGAAACCACGGCCGTAATTCCCCCAGAGACCGTGATTCGTCTCAGAAAATCACAAATCTCAGCAAATCAGCAATCAATCTCCACAACAGGCAGTCCTAATCTAATTTCTTCCAATCTCAATCAGTTCTTCCTAAAAATCTCTAACAAAAACGAACCAAATCGGCAAGAATCAAGAAGAGAGAAAAAACCTATTTTTCTGATTGAAAAATCCGAATTGCGCGTTCGTTGGTGAATTTCCGCTCGATTCGTTGCTTGGATCTTGTTTGTGGTTGAATTTGCTTCAGTTTAGGAGGAAGAATCGTTAAAAACTATTAAGAAACGAGGATTTGAGAGAGGGTCGTGGATTTCGGCAATTAGGGCGTGGAAGAGGGGTTTTGGGATGATTTTTGTGAAGAATGTGGCTTATATAGTCACAGGCAAAATTTTTGAAAATCACGGTCTGTCGGGGTGTTCCACGGCCGTGGAAGTGTACGGAACCGTGGTTTTGGTGATTTTTCAAAGGCTTTTGGAAATTACGGGTACTATAGTTGTCACGACCGTGGTTTAGGCCGTGGAACCCTCTGTAAAGCTCCAAAGTCTAAATTTCGTCACTTTTCTTCGACATTATCCTTCCCTTTCTCTTTTCCATTGTTCCTACATCCAAAAACACGAACATACCGGAAGGAATCGAAGGCAAAAACAAAGCAAAAAAAACGTTTATACTAAGATAATCTATGAACCGAAAACAAAAACAAAAATGCAATACCTTGGGTTGCCTCCTAAGAAGCGCTTTGTTTAAGGTCCGTAGCTAGACCAATCTCGCACTTATTCGAGTGCGGTAGGCGCGAACTCCTCAGCTTGGAGTTCCGGCGTATACTTCTTGAGTCGTTGGCCGTTCACCTTAAAAGTTCCGCTCGCTTCACCCCATACTTCAACTGCACCATGGGGGAAAGTACGCTTAATTAGAAAAGGTCCGGTCCAACGAGATTTAAGCTTACCTGGAAAGAGACGAAGCCTTGAATTTAAGAGGAGAACTTGATCTCCTTCTTTGAAGTCCTTTGGAATGATATGCTTATCATGCCAACGCTTTGCTCTCTCCTTATAGATCTTAGCATTTTCATAAGCATTCAAGCGGAGTTCATCCAGCTCATTGATGTCTAGGAGACGCTTCTCTCCCGCTTCTTTCATGCTGAAGTTCAACCACTTGATAGCCCAAAACGCTTTGTGCTCCAACTCTACCGGCAAGTGACAAGACTTCCCATACACAAGGTTGTATGGTGTGGTTCCTATGGCAGTCTTGTATGCAGTCCGGTATGCCCATAATGCATCATCAAGCTTCAAGGACCAATCCTTCCTAGTCCTTGAGACCGTATTCTCTAGAATTCCTTTGATCTCCCTATTTGAGATCTCAACTTGTCCACTTGTTTGTGGATGGTAAGGGGTAGCGATCTTGTGAGTAACCCCATACTTAGCTAGAAGAGCTTCAAAGCACCGGGCAATAAAGTGAGAACCTCCATCACTAATGATCGTCCTTGGTGTCCCAATTCGCGGGAAAATGGTCTTGTTGAAGAACTTAACCACCACCATGGCATCATTGGTGGGAGAGGCAATTGCTTGCACCCATCTAGAAACATAATCCACCGCCAGTAGTATGTATTGGTTTCCACAAGAGGATGGGAATGGTCCCATGAAATCGACTCCCCAAACGTCGAAAATCTCCACCTCTTGGATGTTGTTGAGGGGCATCTCATTCCTCCTAGAGATATTGTCTGTTCTTTGACAAGCATTGCAGCAAGAAACAAAGGATTGCACATCTCTAAACAAAGTAGGCCAAAAGAATCCAGATTGCAATACCTTTGCGCTAGTCTTGTTTGAACTAGCGTGTCCTCCACAAGGTAGTGAATGACAATGACGGATGACACTTTGCATCTTATCTTCCGGCACACATCGCCGAATGATGCCATCCGGACCTCTCTTGAAGAGGAGAGGCTCGTTCCAATAGTATTCCCGGACGTCCTTGAAGAACTTCTTCCTTTGTGCGTAGGATAGTCCGGGTGGTATCTCTTGACAAACCAAATAGTTAACAAAATCAGCAAACCATGGTTCGTTACCTTTGGAGATCACATCGATGCACTCCTCAATAAGGTGTAGGTGTTCGTCCGGGAAGGAGTCGTCGATGGGTAAATGGTCGTCCTCTAGATGTGTTAGGCGACTCAAATGATCCGCAACAGAATTTTCTGAACCTTTCTTGTCGCGGATCTCAAGATCGAATTCTTGTAGGAGAAGAATCCATCTAATTAGCCTTGGCTTCGCATCTTTCTTCGCAAGGAGGTACCGGATCGCAGCATGATCCGTGTAGACAATCACCTTTGCACCTACAAGATAAGAGCGAAACTTGTCAATAGCATAGATAATGGCTAAAAACTCTTTTTCGGTAGTGGCGTAGTTGAGCTGCGCTTCATCTAGCGTCTTGCTAGCATAGTATATGGCATGGGTTGCCCCTTCCTTTCGTTGTCCAAGAACAGCTCCAATAGCTACGTCACTAGCATCGCACATAATCTCAAAGGGAAGAGTCCAATCCGGGGGTTGGATAATAGGTGCTGAAATTAGAGCTTGCCGAATGGTGTTAAACGCATCCAAACATTCCTGTGAAAACTCAAAAACCGCATCCTTCATCAATAGATTAGTGAGAGGTTTTGATATCTTAGAAAAGTACTTAATGAAACGTCTATAAAATCCAGCATGTCCTAGGAAACTTCTTATCCCTTTCACCGAAATTGGGGGAGGAAGCTTCTCTATGGTCTCTATCTTAGCCTTGTCTACTTCTATCCCTCTACTAGAGACTAAGTGGCCTAATACAATTCCTTCCTTAACCATAAATTGACACTTCTCCCAATTAAGAACTAGGTTAGTATCTTCACACCTTTGCAAAACAAGAGAAAGGTTAGAAAGGCAATCGTTAAAAGAGGAACCGTATACGGAGAAGTCGTCCATGAAGACTTCCATGATTTCCTCTACGTATTCGGAGAAGATGGCCATCATGCACCGTTGGAAGGTGGTTGGGGCGTTGCAAAGCCCGAACGGCATTCTCCTATAAGCAAACGTACCCCATGGGCACGTGAATGTGGTCTTCTCTTGATCGTCCGGGTATATTGGAATCTGAAAGAAACCACTATAACCGTCAAGGTAGCAAAAATGTGAATGTTGTACTAACCTTTCAAGCATTTGATCAATGAATGGCAATGGAAAATGATCCTTCCGCGTTGCATTGTTGAGCTTGCGGTAGTCTATGCACATCCGCCATCCTGTCACGGTTCGGGTAGGAATGAGTTCGTTGTTCTTGTTGGTGATGACCGTCATTCCTCCCTTTTTCGGAACTACTTGAACCGGACTCACCCACTTACTATCAGAGATAGGGAATATGATACCTGCATCAAGAAGTTTAAGAATTTCCTTCTTGACAACCTCCTTCATGGTCGGATTCAACCGCCTTTGAGGTTGTCTCGAAGTTCTAAAATCTTCCTCCATTAGTATCTTATGCATGCATAGGGAGGGTTTAATTCCTACTAAGTCCTCAATAGTATAGCCTATAGCTTTCCTATGTTTCCTAAGGACAATCATGAGCTGATTATGTTCATCTATGCTTAGATCGGAACTAACAATAACCGGAGAGGTAGAATTAGATCCTAGAAAAGCGTACCTTAGATGAGTAGGAAGTGGTTTGAGTTCCATTGCTTTCGAAGCTTCCAATGATCCTTGAGAAGCGTCCGATGTCTCCTTAGAAGTTTCTAAGGGTGATGAGTGTGTGGGAGAAGAAGTTGAAGAAGTGTCTCGATCACTCCTTTCCACGCCCAAAATTACGGGTTCCTCATGGCCTCCACGGCCGTGGTTTAGGGCGTGGAAGGGAAATACGGTTGTCACATCTTCTCCACGACCGTATAACTCCCTGGAGTGAGGCACGGTTTTGGTTGTGAAATCCACGGCCGTGGAATACAGGGTATAACCGTGGATTCTCACGTTTTCTGCCTCATCGTGGAGTTTCTCAAACTCCACTTCACCTATCTCTTCTTGTGCTTCTAAGGCTTCAATTGCCTCATTACACTCTTCTTCTTCCCCTACATTGGTTAGACTCATAGTGATAACCTTTTGTAAAGGATCGTTAAAGAGAATCGCACTTACCTCCTCCCTAGACAAACCTTCTTCATCTTGGATATCGAAAATATCCTCATCAAAGATTGACTCCTTCACTAGAGTAGAAAGAACGAACTCTACTTTCTCCTCTCCTATGTCAAAAGCGAGTCTACCATTCTTGCAATCGACTATGCAGCCGGAAGTTGCAAGAAACGGTCTTCCGAGTATGATCGGGACCGGACTATCTGCAGGAATGTCAAGCACGACAAAATCAATGGGAACAAAGAATTTACCTAGCTTGACCGGGACGTCTTCTACAATACCGACGGGGCGAGTGATGGATCGATCCGCCATGTACAACGTCATCTTCACCAGTTTAGGGTCGCCTAAACCGATCTTCCTACACAATGCAAGTGGTATGATGCTCACACTTGCTCCTAAGTCACATAATGCATCGTATGTGACATCTCCCACTCCTATGGGAATGCAAAATGACCCCGGATCCTTTAGCTTTGGGGGCATTTTCTCCTTCATGGTTTTGATGAGATCCGAAGAATCCGAACTCATCTTAACCTCTCCGAAGTCTTCTAGCTTCCTCTTGTTAAAGAGGAGCTCCTTCAAGAACTTGCCATAAGCCGGCATACCTACAATAGCATCAATAAATGGTATATTAATATGCAGCTTGCTCATGAGTTCTATGAACTTACCAAATTGTTTATCTAGGCGCGCTCTCGCTCTAGATTGAGGGAATGGTAGGGGAGGTTTATAAGCTGAAGGAGGAACGTAAACATCTTCCTTCTCCTTCCCCTTCTCTTTCTCCTTGTCCTTTTCTACGGAGACTTCAACGAACTTAGGCTGCGGATCGGTGGTAGTCACTCCGCTCCTAGTTGTGATTGCCATCACCCTTCCCTTAGGGTTGTCCTCCGTCTTTCCTGGAAGTTTCCCTTGATTCCTAGGAACTTCCTCCGCATGGTTGAACATTTGGTTTTCCAAAACTTTTTGAGCTTTGTCAACCTTAGAAACTATATCATCAACCTTAATGATGCGGTTCTCCAACCCTTGAAGCTTTCCCAAAATCGTTTCCAACATGGGATCGGGCTTCTCCTTCCCCGAAGTGTTTCCTCCATTAGATGATTGCCCCTGGCTTTTCAAAGGAGTAGAGGAAGAGGAAGGTGGAGTTAGTGAATTAGAATTGGAAGGATAAGAGTTACCGGAATTTTGTTGATTGGAGCGCCAATTGTTGTTGTTTGAACCCCTATTGTTGTTCCAATTATTGTTCCGGTTGTTGTTGTTTCCATTCCAATTGTTATTCCGGTTGTTGTTCCGGTTATTGTTATCGCCGCCATTGTTGTTGCCCAAATAACCAACATCCTTCCCTTGTTGCTTTGGGAAGTTGGTCTTGATAGCCTCCTTCAACTCTTTGATCTCATTGTTGAGGGAGAAAATCTGATTTTGAGCTTCATGTGTGAGCTTTGCTCCTTGCTCCACACGATTTCCCTCCACTTTCCGGTGGGAATACTTCTCTATGACCCTTGCTTGCTTCTCAATGAAGTTCCAAGCGTCATCTTCTCTCATGTCCATGAATGTTCCACATGAGAGGGATTGGAGGTTGAATTGCATTCCCGCATCTAACCCCTTGTAGTATATCTCCAGCAAGGCAAGTTTGGATATGCCATGATGAGGGCAATCCAATAACAAGTCTTGAAACCTTTCCCAAGATTGAAACAAACTTTCGTTAGATCTCATGGAAAATGCATTGATCTTACCTCTAAGTTCCGCCGTTTTGGATGGCGGAAAGAATTTGGTGAGGAACTCCGCGGAAAGGTCTTCCCACGTATCTAGTTTCCCACTAGGAAGAGCTTGGTACCAAGACAACGCTTTCCCCTTCAAAGAAAAGAAGAAAGGCTTGAGCTTAAAGTTGTTGGTAGTAGCACTCTTCGGTCTCATTGTCTCCATCATACACTCAAAGTTTTGCAAGTGTTGGTGTGGAGATTCAGCGCTTGTCCCGCCAAATTGGTTTTGGCGAACAAGAGTAATGACTTGAGGGTTGAAGCTAAACCCTTGCACATCATCAGCATCAAAGTTCACGCCCAAACGGCGTGGTTGTTGTGTTGGATCCATCCGCTGGCCAAGAGTTCTTGGCTCTTCATCTACACGTTCGATCCTCGCATTCCTTGGTGGAACACGACGATTAGCAGCTCCTCGTGGATGGAAAGGATTCACATTGATCGTGGGATCAATCTCCTCTAACGGTGGCATGGAAGAATCACTATCATCAGCGGATGAGTGACCTTTTCTTCTAGATCTTGATGCTTTCCTTGAGGATTTCTTGCTTCCCTTATTCTCAAGGTCGCTTAGCTCTATCCTCATCTGAAAGATCATGTCTTGTAGATTGTTAACTTGAGATTGATGACGATCCATTTCATCCTGGCGGAGAGTCTCATTCCATTGGAGTTGAGCTTCCTTCTCCGTTAACTCCGCTTGAAGATCACGTTCGTGTCCTTCAGCCATCTTCTTTTCCTTGCGCTTTTGCCTTAAAGTTTTCTCTAGCTCTTAATCAAGAGGTAAGAGATCTTCGGTGTTCCTAGACCTGCGCATGCACTCAAAGTAATATCAAATAACGAGAGCAAGCTCCCAAGCTTGACAACCAGCTACCGAATTCGGCCGAAACCAAATCCCCGGCAACGGCGCCAAAAACTTGTTTGCCCCTAAAGGTGTGTGCAAATAAGCTTTAAATTTATAAAACTAGAATCAAGCAAGCGAACCCGCAGTGTACGGATCGACGTAGTTAAGCAAGAATTCCAGAGTATCGAACACAGGGATTTGGGTGGGAACAGATTCAATTGCAGATTATCAAGCAAGTAAATGTAAGAGTCTTTGCAAATATTGGGAAAACAACAATCCTAAAGATCCAAGTATCCAGTTGTGGCAATCGATTCAAGATATACTAATGATATAAAGACAGAGTCGAGATATGCAAAGGTATGCTAATGTAAGGTAATCGTACGGTGAAGTTCCAAAAACCTTATATGACTCACCTACAAGACACTCTCTATACAGGTTGTTGAGGCTTCAATATAGAAAGGTTCTAAAGGTAAGAATTAATGTCAAATATCCAAACTTGTAATCCAAGGATCAAGACTAACTAAACCGATTAAGGTTGTGACACTCACAATCGAGGTAGAGGTTGTTGAGGCTTCACTACCACCTAGAAAAGGCAAGCCTAAGCTAAGTTAAAGAAAATCTTTAACTTTGGATTAAAGTAAAAGCAGGTTCGTAAACTTAAGGGAAATTACGGGTAGATCTTGAGACTCCACGGCCGTGGAACTCAAGATCAAACCGTGATTTAGGGTTCGTCGACGATTCTCTCTAACTCTCAGAGTCTAATCTGTTTACGATCGATCTATCATCATCTAAGCCACAACTATCAACCCTTCACCTTAGAATTGTTAAGGGTTTTTAGCCAATAACAGTCATGTTGATATCAAATTCAAGGATTAAAAGATAGAAAGATGAAAACTTCCGAAAACTTTCAATAAACTTCAAACCAATCTCAAAGTCACAATCAAGAATGAATGTTGTCAATAGATTCAGAATAAAGCAAACAAACACAATCTTAGGAAAGAAGGAAGAACGGGATGTCAATCCGTCTTCTAAATCAAACCTAAACAAGAAGAGAAATCTTCTTGCAATAATCTTCCAAAAGCTTCGATCTTCCGTCAATCCGGAAATCTCAACAGTAATCTCCACCAAAAGAGCGAGATTAGGGCAAATCCCAATACGAACTTCAATCTCCAACGAGATGTAGATGCCGCTAAGCGAAGGCGTAAGCCAAGGTCTAAAGCGAGGTCGCAAAAGTGCGGCTAAGCGGGGATAAGCCAGGATGACGGAATCTTGCTTCGTCCGTCTTTTTATAGGGCAAGATAAAATATCGGCCCGGCCCAATCTTCAAAAGATCGTGGCTTCAAAATGTGGCGAAAAAGATCGCCAAGATCACGGTCGTGGAAGGTTCCACGACCGTAATTTAGAGCGTGGAAAGTGTCACGGTTTGAACCATGGATTCCACGACCGTAATAGTTACTGGAATGCATCACGCCTCTCTTTGCAGGGTTCCACGGCCGTGGAACTAAACGTGGTTTGTAGTACTGCCGTATTTCAGAGCGTGGTTTAGGGCAAGAACGTGATTCTTCCCTAGCCTCGTGCATTCCTCAAGTTGAACTCCATTTTGCTCCTAATAATGCCCTCAATCCATGGACATGCTCAATCAACTCTTCTTTGCTCGATTCCGTTCGGAAATGACTCTCAATCACCTATAATCAACATAAAGCTAGTGTAGACATCCATATCAACAATATAGGCAAACTAGCTCACAAATGCAACGATGCTAAATCAAAGACTATCAATATGAATCAAATACACTTAGAAAACGTGCCTAAAATATCACAATATTTCATGCTAACAGTACACCCACCAAGGAGCTGAAGGTGGAGTTAAAAGAGTCAACTTTCAAGAGACTCAATCCAACAACAATCAACTCACGTCTTTGAAGAATGACGTAAAGCAATTGAAGGAACTCTTGGTTGCTCAAACTAAGAAGGAAGAGCAAGGACAAAGGAACAACAACAAAGGGTACCGTAACAACAACAACGGTTCCCGGAACAACAACTACAACAACAACAATAGAGGATCCAATAGCAATAATTGGAGGGCGAACAACCAAAATAACGGTAACAATCATTCAAACTCCAACTCTAACGATTCCTCTAACCCTTTCCTCTATTCCCCTTCTTCTTCTTCTTTTACTCCATTGAAAAGCCAGGGGCAAGGATCAAGTTCGTCTCAGCCAGAAAAGAAAGACGCAGTTCTGGAAGCTATCTTGATCAAGCTTAGCGCTATGGAGACTTCTATGACTTCATTTTCGAGGGCCCAAAAGTCCTTCGAACAACAACTTGCAAGTAGGGCGAATGAAGCGCCAAGAGATCCAGGGAAGCTTCCAGCAAAGACGGAAAGCAACCCTAAGGGCCAATGCATGGCCATAACGACGAGGAGTGGACTCAAAACTGCAGATCCAGTACCTCGTTCGACGCAGACCACCTCGGTCTAGATCCAGTCGAAGAACACCTCGACCGAGATGCCAACCGAGGTGGAGCCACAGAAAGCAGAGGGGAAAACTGAAGTTTATGTTCCACCTCCTGCAGACAAACCACCACTTCCATTCCCCCAGTCAAGGGCCAGAGCACATCTAGACAAGCACTTTGGTAAGTTCCTTGACTTGATGAATAAGCTGCATATTAACATTCCTTTCCTTGATGCTATTCTAGGAATGCCCGCTTATGGGAAGTTCTTAAAGGAGATCCTATCAAGGAAAAGGAAATTGGAAGACTTTGGTGAAGTTAGGATGACATCTAAATCCTCGGAGCTTATTAAGATCATGAAGGAGAAGATGCCACCTAAGTTGAGAGATCCCAGCTCATTTAGCATTCCCATTCAAGTTGGGGATGTCACTTGTGAAGCCCTTTGTGATCTAGGAGCCAGCATGAGCATCATACCGCTGGAGCTATGTATGAAGATCGGACTTGGAGAGCCCAAGCCGGTCAAGATTCGACTTTATATGGCGGATCGCTCCATCACCCATCCCGTGGGCATCTTGGAGGACGTTCCGGTCAAGTTAGGTAACTTTTATCTACCTATAGATTTTGTTGTACTTGACATTCCCGCAGATTATCCTGTTCCTATTATTCTCTGGAGGCCATTTCTAGCAACTTCTGGTTGCAATGTGGATTGCAAGAACGCCAAGTTGAAATTCAACATTGGTGGCGATGAGGTGGAGTTCGCACTACTTGCAGCCATGAAAGGGGAGCAGCTAACTGATGATATCTTCAACATTTACGATGAAGAAGAATCAAGAGAATTGGTGAGCTCTATCCTTATTAACGATCCACTCGAAAGAGTTATTAGCTTCAGTTTAATGGAGGAAGGTATAGATGCTTCTTGTGATGCAGATATACGGAGCTTAAAGGCACTGGAAGAGGATCCAGGTGCAAGAATTGAGAAGCTAATCCAGGAGACGAAGATCTCCAGTTTCGGTTCCAGTTGCAGTACCTCGACCGAGGCACTTTCTGGACTGAGCGAGGCGACTGAAGAACATCTCGGTTAACACCTCTGCGCCTCGACCGAGGTCGATGGCGAGACTGATTCAACTGAGACTTCCGAAAGTCCAGTTTCTGAAACCATTCCACAGGAAGGAGGAAGCAAGGATCCCCCTCAGAAGACACCCCCAGTTGTGGAGCTTAAACAACTCCCTAGTCACTTGAGGTATGTCTTTCTTGGGCCGGATTCCACTTATCCCATTATTGTTAGTGCTTCCCTTTCCGAATCTGAATTGTCTAAATTAATGCATGTCCTGAGAAAACATCGAAAGGCTATAAGATATACCACGGATGATCTTATTGGCATTAAGCCCTCTTTCTGCATGCATAGAATTCTAATGGAGGATAATCATAAGACTTCACGGGAACCTCAAAGACGGTTAAATCCGATCATGAAAGAGGTTGTGAAGAAAGAAGTTCTTAAGTTGTTGGATGCAGGTATCATATATCCTATCTCGGACAGCAAGTGGGTTAGCCCGGTGCATGTAGTTCCGAAGAAAGGAGGGATGACCGTTGTGACAAATAAGAACAACGAGTTGATCCCAACCAGGACCGTCACGGGCTGGAGAGTTTGCATTGATTATAGGAAGCTGAACACGGCGACTCGGAAGGACCATTTTCCGCTTCCCTTCATCGATCAAATGCTCGAACGGTTGGCCCAGCATTCACACTTTTGCTACTTGGACGGCTATAGTGGATTCTTCCAGATTCCTATCCATCCGGATGATCAGGAGAAGACCACTTTCACTTGTCCATGGGGGACATTTGCCTATAGGAGGATGCCATTCGGATTGTGCAATGGGCCTGCTACCTTCCAGCGATGCATGATGGCTATCTTCTCCGAGTACATAGAGGAGATCATGAAGGTATTTATGGATGATTTTTCTATATATGGTTCCTCTTTTGATGATTGCCTATCTAACCTTTCGCTAGTGCTTAAAAGATGTGAAGACACTAATCTCGTCTTGAATTGGGAGAAGTGTCATTTTATGGTTAATGAAGGCATTGTGCTAGGACACCTCGTTTCTAATCGAGGCATTGAGGTCGATCGCGCTAAGATCGAGACTATTGAGAAACTCCCTCCCCCTTGTTCTGTTAAAGGTGTGAGGAGTTGTTACGTCTAGGAATAGATGTGATGTGCACGCAATAAGCTTTAAATTTATACTCGTTATATTTATCCTAACTCCTAGCGAACCCGCAGTGTACGGGACGTTTGTAGAAAGGTAAGTATTCCGAGGTCGAACTCAAAGACTAAGGTGAAATCGAGTCAAGCAATGATCAAAGATAGTGTAAATCTAGGCTAAGACAAGATGAGGAACAAAGAAAATGGAAAACGCAATGATTTTGTTGGTTTTTATGGTGATCAAGCAAAGATCACAAGTCAAGCATGGAAATAAAACAACTAACAAATTTAGCTAGCAAACGAGTAAGTAACACGAAGCACAAGTATATGATCAAGAGAGAAAAGTAGATTTTAGAGGTCAAGATTTCCGGTTATGGCATAGGATTCAAGGTTCTAAGGATTCTAAGGACTAGCTGCGGTGTTGGGGAAAGAATGTTCTCTAATGGAAGCGATACCGGGTAAGTCTCTCACTTCACTAATCCCGCATCAAACTCCTATTACCGGGTAGGTCTCAAGGGGTTAGAGTAAGGTATTCCGCACAAACTAGATGCTACTTAAGGATAACCCTCTCCTTACCGGGTAAGTCTCGGAATAGGGCAATCTCAAGCAATAATCCTAGCACACTCGATCCAATAGCGGCTTATGAGGCTCACTACTACCTAGCATTCATCATCTTAGGTATCTAAGGTCGGAAATCATCGGGTAGATCTCTTCCCTCACTTAGATTGGTAGCATTAGGTGATCCTAAACTAAATTAGGCTTAATAAACACTAGGATTTAAACAACCAAACACCCTAGCATGCAGATTTATCATTTAGAGAGCAACAGAAGAATAAATCGGGTTGTTCTACAGATAAATCGGCCGATTTATTTGATGAACAGGTCGATTTTTCCTTCTGTTGTGAGTTTCGTGCATATAAATCATCCTAAACTGACATATAAGCCCATCCTATCATCACCCTAGCCATAACCATCAATCCATCACTCTAAAATCACAAGAAACTAGCCAATAATATGCATATCAAGATCCGAAATCATCAAACAAGCATACATGGTGTTCATAGATGAGTAATGAAAGATGAATAAGCAAAATCAATAAATCTCAGCCAAATCCGAGTTGTAGCAAGACTTACAAACTCTAAAATGAAGATTTAAAACGTTCTTAACAATCCTTGCAATTAGTTCTTCAATCCAAAGCTACAAAATCACTCAAAATCCCTCTAAACTCTTAGAATGGTGTTCTTCTCCTTCCTTCAATCCTTGAGAGCTTTTCTTCTTCTCCAATCTTCCTCCCAAATTGATAAGCTGTGAATGAGAGTGTGTGTGAGGAGAGATGCCCAGCAACCACCTGAGGGACCACTTATATTCTCCACCAAGAGCAAGGACGGACAAGAGATCGTGGGACACGTGGCTTAAGCTGTCAAAGCCTCAAAAATCGACCCAGTGGACAAAAATCGGCCGATTTAACTGCTACTTGGTCCGATTTTCTTCAGCAGAAACGTGCTATGATTGTCTAGCCATGAGTTGCTCCATTGCTTGCACCATTAGTGATCTTTGTGTCCTTTGTTGCTCCAATTATGCTCCTCAAAGGCTTTGGATGTGAACCATCATGAGGCTTGGCCCTCAAATGTATCGATTAACGTACGATAGATCCCCAAATTACCTACAAAACCGATAAAAGGTAGTGTAGACGTCTTTTCTAGAAATATGCATGAATTGAGCGGAGACGTCATGAACCAATGCCAAAACGTGCACGAATGAGTGAGAAATCTATCTAAATGATCATCCAAACCTAAGTCATAAATCGTGTTATCACAAATACCCCATACTTAAGGTTTGCTCGTCCCCGAGCAAATTCCCAACTATAGACTAAGAGATGACATGATTTATGTATGCAGAAAAATGGCAAAATCTTTTTGGGTTTGTGCTTCTAATTTTTGATCACCTTCATAGTCATGTTTCATGGCAATGGACAAGCAATTATGCATCAAATAGATGAAAGCATGGAAAGACAATTACACTTAACTTGATAGTATGCAATGAAGTGTAAAGATGAAGAAGTCAAGATGATCATGAGCATATTCAATCTAAATCACTTAGTCTTACACACATGCAAGTAGGTCATAAGGACTTGTGAAATAGAAGGCCAAGAAACGTTGTGATTAGGCGGGAATTTTCTAGGCTATGTGATGCTAATCCGGGAAAGGAACTAAACAACCACAACTTCACATTTCTTTTCAACTTCCCTCAAGTGTATATTTTTCTTTATTTTTTCTTTCTTTTATTTTTGAGACAATGGCATTGGTGTACAAAAGCCGAAACCTTGGTGATTAGCCATTCTCGGGCTTTTTCTGTTTTTCGAGATGCATCCACACCGGGCACACATACCAAAGCTCGTTAGGACTATCGGTTTATTTGACTTTGGCAAGGCACCAACACCCGATTATGCGAAGTGTACCGAGTTACTTGTCATTTAAACCAACACCCCCAAACCTATGTTTTTGTCTACACTTTCACAACAAATTCAGCATTCTATTCATGGCATTCTTTCATCAACATCTTCACCCCACACTTGCTTTTCACACACATCAACACACTAGCATGCTCCTATTCCCGGATGGGTCAAAAGAGGTCAATTTATATCAATTGAGGTGCTCAAACAACGTGATCAAGATGAGAAGTAGAGGAAAATGAATTGCCTTAATCACTCCTAATTGATGTGCAAGAACTAGCATGCAATTTCGACTTTCAATACTCAATTCAATCAAGGCAAACATTCATGATCACAAATCATTCATGGTTTCAAGAGAAGTACTTCAAGTCCACATATACATTCATCAATTTAACACATAAGGCCATCCATAGCCAATCCACAAGACAAGGTTCAATCATTAGGGTCATATCCAAGCCTTAGAAGCACTAAAATTTTTAAAATTCTCTGAATTTTTTTTGGATTTTTCGAAATATGTATGTTCAATGCAAGACATAATGAAACATGTGACAAAATTAAACTATCCTAGATGCTAATCATGCAAGTGATTATGAAAACCCCACCCCATACTTAGAAACACATTGTCCCCAATGTGGAAGCTAAATAAAGAAGTGAAAGAGAGTCCTCACAATGTAAAATTGGTGATGCTTTGGTATTTCGGTTCACATTGAATGATGATGGTGGATGATCGATCAAGGATGGTAGAGAGCTCTTGATGTTCGTTATGATGTCGGAACCCGCGCTTGGCATCGCAAGCCGTCCAAGTTCCACGTCCGCTCCACCCATGCTTGATTGGAGATCATCACTTTCCCTTGTACAGAGGAAAAATCGCCCCATAGCCCAGGAAAATCGGCCGATTTATTGATGAACAGGCCGATTTTTCTGGGTGCTTTCCTCTTCGTCCATGTGCTTGGATCTTGTTCCTTCAACTGGTCCATGAGGCTTTCACATGACCTCCAACATCCCATAACTCATGACAATCAACAAGATCTAGCACCCAAAAACACAAAAGAAAAACAAAGCACACCAAGAGTGAGATTAAACAAAAGCAAGAAAAACACAAGGAAAAATATATACCAATGGGTTGCCTCCCATTAAGCGCTTCTTTAAGGTCATTAGCTTGACCAAATTTAGGAGCGTTTCAATCGAGGTGAAGCGGGGCAATCACTTCCACCGGGGCTTCCGGGATGTACTTCTTCAATCGATGCCCATTCACCTTGAAGTTACCACAATGATCTCTTCCTATCTCCACCGCTCCATGAGGAAAGACCTTCTTCACAACATAGGGCCCGGTCCATCTTGATTTGAGCTTTCCGGGAAAAAGCCGCAGCCTTGAGTTGAAGAGAAGGACAAGGTCTCCTTCACTCAACTCTTTCAGGGTGATCCTCTTGTCATGCCATCGCTTGGTTCTCTCCTTGTAGATCCGAGCATTCTCATATGCATCCAACCGGATCTCCTCAAGGGCGTTCATGTCTAGCAACCGCTTTTCTCCGGCCTCTTTGAGATCAAAATTTAGCCACCTTATAGCCCAATATGCTCGATGCTCCATCTCTACCGGAAGGTGGCAAGACTTTCCATAGACCAACTTGTAAGCAGAGGTGCCAATTGGTGTTTTGAAGGCGGACCTATATGCCCACAAGGCATCATCGAGCTTCATAGCCCAATCTTTTCTCGTCCTTGATACCGTCTTCTCAAGAATGACCTTGATCTCCCGGTTGGAGATCTCCACTTGGCCACTAGTTTGGGGATGGTAAGGTGTTGCCACCTTATGAGTCACCCCATACTTGGCCAAAAGTGCTCCAAAGTTCCTATTAGTGAAGTGCTTTCCTCCATCACTTATGATCACCCTTGGTGTTCCAAACCTAGGGAAGATCACTCGGTTGAAGAACCGCACCACAACCTTGGCATCATTTGTAGGAGAGGCGATTGCTTCCACCCATCTTGACACATAATCAACCGCCAATAGGATGTAGAGGTTTCCACAAGAAGAGGGAAACGGTCCCATGAAGTCCACACCCCACACATCGAATATTTCCACCTCTTGGATGTTGTTCAAGGGCATCTCATTCCTCCTTGAGATGTTGCCCGTTCTTTGGCAAGCATCACAAGCTACCACAAAGCCTTGCACGTCCTTGAACAATTTTGGCCAAAAGAAGCCCGATTGTAGCACCTTCGCACATGTCTTGTGTGCGCTAGCATGTCCTCCACATGGCAAGGAGTGACAATGGCGGATCACACTCTCCACCTCATCCTCCGGTATGCATCTCCTAAACATTCCATCCGGCCCTCTTTTGAACAAAAGCGGCTCGCTCCAATAGTAATGCCTCACATCTTTGAAGAACTTCTTCCTTTGGGCATATGAAAACCGGGAGGCACTTCCTCACACACTAGGTAGTTCACAATGTCGGCAAACCATGGCTCGCTTCCTCTAGACACTTGGAACAAGCATTCCTCCACCATTTGCAATTGCTCATCCCGGAACGAGTCATCAATCGGGATGTCCTCCCTTTCAAGCTCCAATGGTGGGAGTCTACTAAGGTGATCCGCCACGGAGTTCTCGGATCCCTTCTTGTCCCGGATTTCCAAGTCAAACTCTTGAAGAAGAAGGATCCACCAAATCAACCTAGGCTTGGCATCCTTCTTGGTAAGTAGATAACGGATCGCAGCATGATCCGTATACACTATGACCTTCGCTCCAACAAGGTATGACCGAAACTTCTCAAAGGCATACACCACCGCTAGCAACTCCTTCTCGGTAGTGGCATAGTTAAGTTGGGCATCATCTAGCGTCTTGCTAGCATAATAAATAGCATGAGTTTTCCCATTTTTCCTTTGCCCCAAAACAGCCCCAATGGCTACATCACTTGCATCACACATGATCTCAAACGGTAAGCTCCAATCCGGAGGTTGCATGATAGGTGCGGAGATCAAAGCGTTCTTCAACCTACAAAAAGCTTCAAGGCAATCTTTGGAGAAAACAAATTCAACATCCTTCATTAGTAGGTTAGTGAGAGGCTTAGAAATTTTAGAGAAATCTTGAATGAACCTCCGGTAAAAACCGGCATGCCCCAAAAAGCTCCTTACCCCTTTCACCGAGGTAGGTGGTGGCAACTTCTCTATTGTTTCAATTTTTGCCCTATCAACCTCAATGCCACGGTTAGACACCAAGTGTCCTAACACTATACCTTCACTTACCATGAAGTGGCATTTTTCCCAATTCAAGACAAGATTTGTCTCCTCACATCTTTGCAATACTAATGACAAGTTAGCCAAGCAATTATCAAAGGAAGAACCATAAACAGAGAAATCATCCATGAACACTTCCATTATATTTTCAATGTATTCCGAAAAGATAGCCATCATACACCTTTGAAAGGTGGCGGGTGCATTACACAACCCAAATGGCATTCTCCTATATGCAAAAGTACCCCATGGACATGTAAAGGTTTTTTTCTCTTGGTCATCGGGGTGGATAGGGATTTGGAAGAATCCACTATAGCCATCTAAGTAGCAAAAATGAGAGTGTTGAGCTAACCTCTCTAGCATTTGGTCAATGAAAGAAAGAGGGAAGTGATCTTTCCTAGAGGCCATGTTAAGCTTCCTATAATCAATGCACATCCTCCATCCCGTAACCGTTCTAGTGGGGATTAGTTCATTGTTCTCATTGATTACTACGGTCATCCCACCCTTCTTAGGTACTACATGAACGGGACTAACCCACTTACTATCCGAGATAGGGTAGATAATTCCCGCATCTAGCAACTTAATGATTTCCTTCTTAACTACCTCTTTCATTATAGGATTTAACCTTCTTTGATGTTCAATAGAGGGTTTATGATTATCTTCCATCATTATCCTATGCATGCACAAAGATGGCTTGATGCCAACAAGATCATCAATGGTGTATCCTATTGCATTTCTATGCAGTTTCAATTCATTCAACAATCTATTAAGCTCATCATCATTCAAAGATGCATTCACAATCACCGGATAAGTAGAATTTGAACCAAGGAAAGCATACTTTAAATGAGAAGGAAGAGGCTTAAGATCAAGTTGAGGAGGACCTTTTTCGGTTGGAGACAATCCATACAATGTAGGTTGAGATGATTACAAAGCCATGGAAGCCTCCTTGAAGTCCCTTGATGATTGCTCATACTCAAGTGGTTGATGCTGAAAAGACTCAGGAAAATCGGTCCAGGAAGAAAAATCGGCCGATTTTTCTTGCAGTGGGTCGATCTGAGTTTCTGTTTTTGCAAAACTGGCTGAAATTTCAGCATAAGTACAAAAATCGGCCGATTTTTGCCCTTCAGTCCGATTTTTCTGGCAGTTTTCCTCTTCTTCTAGCACTTCAAACCCAACACTTGGTAGCTCGTCCAATGCATTCAAGGCCTTGATCACTTCATTGTTACTCTCCTCAATTCCTTCCTCCATCAAGCTTGAGCTAAGAACCCTCTCAAGTGGATCCTTGAGCAAGATTGAGCTCACAACCTCCCTAGATTCCTCTTCTTCAACTATGTTGAATACATCCTCATCAAGGGTTGGCCCTTTCATCATTGTGGATAGCTTGAACTTGATGTTCTCTTCTCCAATGTTGAAGGAGAGGGTTCCATTCTTACAATCCACTAGACACCCGGAAGTAGCTAGGAATGGTCTCCCCAAAATGATAGGAACCGGATAGTCCGCCGGGATGTCTAAAACAACGAAGTCTATGGGCACATAGAACTTCCCTAATTGCACCGGGATGTCTTCCAAGATCCCAACCGGATGAGTGATTGAGCGGTCCGCCATGTAAAGAGTCATCTTGACCGGCTTTGGCTCTCCTAGCCCAACCTTGTTGCAAAGTGCAAGCGGGATGATGCTTACACTTGCCCCAAGATCACATAGGGCATCATACTTCACTTCTCCTACTCCGATTGGCACACAAAAGGATCCCGGATCCCTTAGCTTGGGAGGCATCTCCTCCTTCATCGTTTGAATCAACTCCGAGGATCTCTTCGTCATTCTTATCTCCCCATACTCCTCCAACTTCCTCTTGTTGGAGAGTATTTCCTTTAAGAACTTGCCATATGCCGGCATACCTAAGATAGCATCCATGAACGGAATGTTAATATGCAATTTAGACATAAGTTCAAGGAATTTACCAAAGTGATTGTCCAAGCGAGCTCTTGCTCGTGATTGAGGGAACGGTAGTGGTGGCTTGTATGGAGGCGGTGCCACACATCTTGGCTCTACATCCTTGCTCTTGCCTCCATCTCCTTGCGAAGTCTCTTCTTCATTCACCAGTTGCTTCCCTTTAGCATTCTCCTTAGGCAAAGGATCCTTCATGCTTAACCCACTTCTTGTTGTAATGGCCAACACTTGTCCCTTTGGGTTTTCTTCGGTCCTTCCGGGAAGCTTCCCCGGATCTCTATGTGCTTCACCCGCCTTTTGGAACACTTGTGCTTCCAACACTTTTTGAGCTTTGGAAATGGAAGTCACCGTGCTCTCAAGACCGCTCAACCTTCCTAGCAATTGCTCAAACATCATTTCGGTTCTATCCTTTGGAGGTTGAGTGAATCCGGGTGGAGGTTCTTGTGAAGCTCTTGGTGGTGGAGTTGTGCTTGTAGAAGCGGGAGGGTTCAAGGCTCCAACCGGGTTAGAGTAAGAAAACCCGGGATGGTTATGGTTGGGCCGGTAATTGTTGAATTGCCGGTTGTTGTTGAAGTTCCTTGGGCCTTGGTAGTTGTTGTAGTTGCCCCTTCCCATATAGTTCACATCCTCCTCTTTGGAAGATAGGTTGGCTTGTGGAGGCACTTGAGGAGTTGCTTGGTTCTTCAAGGTTGTAGCACACAACTCCCTCAAGGATTTCAACTCATTGTTGATGGCGTCGAGCTTGAAGTTGCTCATGGTGACCTTACTCACCTCATATGCTCCCGCCTTTCTCCCTTCACTCTTCCTATGGGAGTACTTCTCAATCACTAGAGCTTGCTTCTCCACAAACTCCCAAGCATCATCTACATGCTTCTCCATGAAAGTCCCACCGGAAAGGGATTGAAGCTTGAATTGGCTATCTTCATCAAGTCCTTTGAAGTAGATCTCCAATAGCTCAATTTTCGGTATGCCATGGTGTGGACAATCTAGGAGAAGGTCTTTGAATCTCTCCCAAGACTTGAACAAACTCTCTCTATCCTTCATCACAAAGGCATTGATCTTCCCTCTTAATTCGGTAGTCTTGGAAGGTGGGAAGAACTTAGTCAAAAACTCGGTTGTCATCTCCTCCCAAGTACCAACTCGCCCTTGCGGAATAGATTGATACCAAGCTAAGGCCTTGTCCTTAAGAGAGAAGGAGAAAGCCCTTAGCTTATGGTTGTTGCTCTCCAATCTCGGCGGTCTAAGAGTCTCCATCAAGATCTCGTAGTTCATCAAATGTTGGTGAGGAGACTCTCCTTCCATCCCTCCAAATTGGTTATGCTGGATCATTTGTAGAACTTGAGGGCGGAGCTCGTAATCATGGGCTGCGGGATCTCCTAAGTTCACACCCGGGCGGTGTGCTCTTTGTGCCGGATCCATACGTTGCCCCAACGTTTGTGGCTCATCCATAGCAATGGGCACAACCCTAACGTTCACCGCCGGCTGCGGTTGTGGTGGAGGTGGAGGAGGTTGTTGACGGTTAAGCTCCCTTTGCACAAGTGCTTGCCTAATCTCCTCAATCTCCCTCCTAGTTGCCTCTTGCCTCTCATTGGCAAGTCTCCTTTCTTCCTCCAAGAGCTCATCTCTTAGCCTAATTTGCTCTAAGGCTTCATCCAACTCAGCTTGGAGGTTCCTACCGGCCATCTCTTTCTCTTTTCGAATGCTCTTGGATCTAGATCTAAGGGTTTTCTCCGGTTCGGGATCGAATGGAGCTAAATCCTTACCACGAGATCTTCGCATACACCTAAAGAGTAAGAGATGTCCTGAAAAGCAAAGACACACACCAAAGAGAGATCAAAAGCAACAAGAAAGATCTACACTATAAACAATCACAAATAGACTCAATCTAGACCTAGTCCCCGGCAACGGCGCCAAAAACTTGTTACGTCTAGGAATAGATGTGATGTGCACGCAATAAGCTTTAAATTTATACTCGTTATATTTATCCTAACTCCTAGCGAACCCGCAGTGTACGGGACGTTTGTAGAAAGGTAAGTATTCCGAGGTCGAACTCAAAGACTAAGGTGAAATCGAGTCAAGCAATGATCAAAGATAGTGTAAATCTAGGCTAAGACAAGATGAGGAACAAAGAAAATGGAAAACGCAATGATTTTGTTGGTTTTTATGGTGATCAAGCAAAGATCACAAGTCAAGCATGGAAATAAAACAACTAACAAATTTAGCTAGCAAACGAGTAAGTAACACGAAGCACAAGTATATGATCAAGAGAGAAAAGTAGATTTTAGAGGTCAAGATTTCCGGTTATGGCATAGGATTCAAGGTTCTAAGGATTCTAAGGACTAGCTGCGGTGTTGGGGAAAGAATGTTCTCTAATGGAAGCGATTACCGGGTAAGTCTCTCACTTCACTAATCCCGCATCAAACTCCTATTACCGGGTAGGTCTCAAGGGGTTAGAGTAAGGAATTCCGCACAAACTAGATGCTACTTAAGGGTAACCCTCTCCTTACCGGGTAAGTCTCGGAATAGGGCAATCTCAAGCAATAATCCTAGCACACTCGATCCAATAGCGGCTTATGAGGCTCACTACTACCTAGCATTCATCATCTTAGGTATCTAAGGTCAGAAATCATCGGGTAGATCTCTTCCCTCACTTAGATTGGTAGCATTAGGTGATCCTAAACTAAATTAGGCTTAATAAACACTAGGATTTAAACAACCAAACACCCTAGCATGCAGATTTATCATTTAGAGAGCAACAGAAGAATAAATCGGGCTGTTCTACAGATAAATCGGCCGATTTATTTGATGAACAGGTCGATTTTTCCTTCTGTTGTGAGTTTCGTGCATATAAATCATCCTAAACTGACATATAAGCCCATCCTATCATCACCCTAGCCATAACCATCAATCCATCACTCTAAAATCACAAGAAACTAGCCAATAATATGCATATCAAGATCCGAAATCATCAAACAAGCATACATGGTGTTCATAGATGAGTAATGAAAGATGAGTAAGCAAAATCAATAAATCTCAGCCAAATCCGAGTTGTAGCAAGACTTACAAACTCTAAAATGAAGATTTAAAACGTTCTTAACAATCCTTGCAATTAGTTCTTCAATCCAAAGCTACAAAATCACTCAAAATGCCTCTAAACTCTTAGAATGGTGTTCTTCTCCTTCCTTCAATCCTTGAGAGCTTTTCTTCTTCTCCAATCTTCCTCCCAAATTGATGAGCTGTGAATGAGAGTGTGTGTGAGGAGAGATGCCCAGCAACCACCTGAGGGACCACTTATATTCTCCACCAAGAGCAAGGACGGACAAGAGATCGTGGGACACGTGGCTTAAGCTGTCAAAGCCTCAAAAATCGACCCAGTGGACAAAAATCGGCCGATTTAACTGCTACTTGGTCCGATTTTCTTCAGCAGAAACGTGCTATGATTGTCTAGCCATGAGTTGCTCCATTGCTTGCACCATTAGTGATCTTTGTGTCCTTTGTTGCTCCAATTATGCTCCTCAAAGGCTTTGGATGTGAACCATCATGAGGCTTGGCCCTCAAATGTATCGATTAACGTACGATAGATCCCCGAATTACCTACAAAACCGATAAAAGGTAGTGTAGACGTCTTTTCTAGAAATATGCATGAATTGAGCGGAGACGTCATGAACCAATGCCAAAACGTGCACGAATGAGTGAGAAATCTATCTAAATGATCATCTAAACCTAAGTCATAAATCGTGTTATCAGGAGTTTTCTCGGGCATGCAGGTTTCTACAGGAGATTCATCAAGGACTTCTCTAAGATTTCTAAACCTTTAACTAACCTCTTGAATAAAGATGTTGTTTTTGAGTTTTCGCAGGAGTGTCTTGATGCTTTTTACAGGATTAAGGAAGCGTTGATCTCCGCTCCTATTATCCAGCCTCCAGATTGGACCTTGCCCTTTGAGATCATGTGCGATGCTAGTGATGTAGCCGTAGGAGCGGTGCTTGGGCAGAAGAAGGATGGACGGACCACCGCCATCTATTATGCTAGCAAGACGCTAGATGTAGCACAACGCAACTACGCTACCACCGAGAAGGAGTTATTGGCGGTTGTATACGCTTTCGAGAAGTTTCGTTCCTACTTAGTTGGGGCGAAAGTCATTGTCTACACCGACTATGCAGCCATTCGTTACTTGTTGGCTAAGAAAGATTCCAAGCCACGCCTTATTCGATGGATTCTCTTGCTTCAAGAGTTTGACCTAGAGATCCGCGATAAGAAGGGATCCGAGAATTCTGTTGCGGATCACCTCAGCCGGCTACCTGCATCTTCACGTGAGAAGGACGACCCGCCCATAGACGATTCATTTCCCGATGAGCACTTACACTTGTTGGAGCGTTTGATAGATTTACTTACTTCACCCCACGATGGAGGTGAAGTATGGGGTGAGGGCACCTCCCATCACGTTTGATGACGCATAATGGTCCAGCTAGCGACCTTAAACCAAGCGCTTCTTGGGAGGCAACCCAAGGTATTGTTTTTCTTTTCCCTTTTTCTAGTTTAGCTTAGATAGTTTGCTTTTGCTTTGTTTTGTTTGTTTTTGGCGTCCTAGACAGATAACAGGTTACAGCTAAGGAAGAAGAACCAATCAGGAGCATAACTGGAAGCACAGAAGTTCGAGAATTCGAGAAGACGAAGTTTGACTGAGACACCTCGGTCCAGTCAAGGCCACCTCGACCGAGTTGATTCTTGAGCAACCGAGGCGACTAGGGTTTCTGCAGAACCACCTCGGTCTGTACCACCTCGGTCCAGTCGAGACCATCTCGACCGAGGTGACAGCAGTTCCAGGAACAGTATAAAAGGGGGAAAATTTTCTTTTTCACTTTTTTACCCTCTTCGACTCGACTGCGGCGCCTCTCCACCTCGCTTCCTCGAATCTTGCTCGTTTTCGAAGATTTCCGCTTCCAAACTACGATTGAAGGGTAGAGGATCCCATTGCAAGTACAGATCTGTGAAGAAATCGAACGAATCGACCGAAACGAGATAAAAACAGTCGAAACCCTAAATCGTTCATTCGTTTCGATTTGGGCTTTGGTTTACCTTGCATCTGCTGAGAAAAGGCTTAAGTACCCCATAGAAAGCAATTGTAGTGATTTTTGGGGGAAAAGAACTGGATTTCTGAGAATTGAATCGCGAACTGCTTCCGCCTCGGTCCAGTCGAACTGCGCCTCGGCCGAGGTGATTCCTGAGAGTTGTCAGTGACCGAGGTGATCTGACAGTAGCTAAGTGAAAATGAGTTCTAAACGTCGCCTTGCCCTCAGAGATAGATCCTCACCTTCCCCTTCTTCTTCTTCCCGACCTTACCGCCCGGTGATCCATGAGAGACACCAGGTTGACTATGAGCGTATTTCGGGACGTCCAGTGATTACACCACGTTTCCTGGACGTGTCCGCTTTTGATTGCCTAGGGGTAGATGGAGACCTTAGGAGGATGATTACCACAGTTGGGCTGGATCAGTTTACTGAGATCCGAGCCCCAGCCTACTTGGAGCCGACCTTAGAGTTCGTTAGCTCCTTCACCTACCTTCCCACAGAGCAGTCTGTGAAGTACCGGTTGATGAACCGGAACTTCTTAGTACCACTCGAGATTTGGAGAGACATCTTCGGCTTTCCTGAGCCCACCGCCATTGACTTCCCTTCCCGATCTGTAGCTAGGGAGTTCTAGGGGCAGATAGCCCATATTGTTGAGCATGCAGATAGATGGCGCCCTGGAGATTCCAGAGAGAAGGTCATCTTCCACCTAGCCTTTAGGTTAGCCCATAGGATATTCAGCGAGACACTTCTGGCACGTAGTGAGACGCCCCAGAAGATCCGACAGGGCGAGCTTTTTAGTCTATACTGTATGGTTACGGGGGGTTTCCTAGACTTTGGCTTGATCTTGGCAGAGGACCTGCACAAGATCAAGGCCAAAGCGAAGGGAGACATCTGCTGCGGAGGGCTTGTCACCTACATAGCTGCTTTTCATGACATGGACCTCAGTGCTTGTACGATGGTGGCGGCTCCGAAGCCGCTTGGATTGCAGGAGATGATCACTCGGCGGATTCTCGTCCCCTGAGGTTTGACTACTCCATATGTGGCTATGCCGTGGGAGCTGACTGTGCCACAGGGGATCCGATGGTCTGCCCAGTTCACCGTTTATGACCCGCATTATTGGCAGACAGCTTGGGCTCCACTGATGGAGGATTATAGGGAGGCAGCAGCTGCCCCAGCTGAGAAGGAGGAGGAGGCTGATGACAAGGATATAGTGGATGAGAGAGATGGTGGAGTCCCGATGGATACAGGGACGGATACTGCAGGGACGAGCGCACCGCCGATTATAGATCTGGATGATGATGATGAGACTGAGCCTGCACCAGCTGATGCACCTGCCACTTCTCCAGTTAGACCTGCTAGACGCAGGAGACATAGAGTGAGGGATCCAGATGCTCACAGATGGATCAATGACCTGACGGATCAGGTTATTGATTCATACGCTGCTTTGTTACTAGATATCCGCGAGATGCAGGAGCGGCAGCATTATCAGCACATTATGGCCCAACTCTAGTTCGAGTGTATCATGGGTTATCCATTCGACCTGACCCAGTATCCATACGTGCCACCACCACCACCACCGGATCGCGACTATTGATGAGCTGCAGGATTTTCTTTATTCTATTTTTATGCAGTTCAGCTATTTATCCGGTGAGTACTCTTATTTCTAGACTTATATTGACCCACTGGGACAGTGTGTCCCAAGTATGGGGTATTCAATGTACTCTTTTGATGACGATTTGATGTACTTATTCGATGACTTCGATGATTACTTTATCGGATATTTCATGTTTATGCTCCACTTCTGCATTTATATGTTTATTTGAGATTGCATGCATATTTACAGGTTATTTGATTGAGAAAAACGTCGAAACTGAAAAAAAAATGGTTTTAAAAAAACATTTTTTGACCTCGACCGAGTCAGTCTTGGCCAAACGAGGCGTTTCACCTCGGTTGACCCAAGAACACCTCGACCGAGGTGGGTTAACTGAGAGTTTTCGAAAACGATTTTTGTGCCTCTTATCTGGATATGATCTCAGTGAAGATCTTGCTTACAGCCTAGTTTTAAATTCTTTATGTGTTTGAAAGGTTTTATAATATGTTTAAGTTGCTAAATACTTTGTTTGAAATTAATGGCATGTTTAATACTTTGTTTTTATCTAAATTATGTTGAATTTGAAGGTTGACACCACATCATGAGTTCTCTCACTTTCTTCCTGGAAAGACCAAGGCAATTCATTCTTCTCTCTTCTTCTTCTTGATCATGCTTAGCCCCTCATATACAATTTGCCTCCCTTTACCTATCCGGGAATTTGGAAGCAAGCGAAGTGGTGAAAGCAAGTGAAGTTAAAGTTGAGAAGTTGGCTGGAAGTGAAAGTGTTAGAAAGTAATAATAGGTTTGGGGAAGTCAATCATGATGATGAGTAACTCGGCACCATTCACATAGCCGGGTGTTTGTGTCTTGCCAAAGTCGGATTGAGCGATATTCCTAACGGGTCATGGTATGTGCATCAAGGGTTTGATGCATCTCGAGAAATTGATGATTGCGGACTTCCTAGGCTTCGGTTATTGTGCACCCTTGTCCATGCATCCCAAAAAGTAAAGTAAAAAAAAAAAGTGTGAAATAAGCAAAGCTTATTGGTGGAAGATGTTGCAAGTCAAAGTGGAAGTGAAGTTCATCCTTTTCCCGGATTCTAGCACCACATTACCTTACATACATCCCTACCCTACACGTTTCTTGACCTTTTCTTTTGGAAAGCCCTTGAGACCTTGGACTTGTTGATTGACTTAGTGGTTTAAACTGGATTATACATGATTAATTTTGATAATTATGACTTATTATGCATTCCATGGTTTTATGCAAAGATGAACAACTTTCCTATATTTATAAAATGTTTTGATCATATTTTGATTTTAAATTCCATGAAGTATTCTCTTAGAGTGATCTATGATAGTTGCACCCCATAAAAATGTTTTTGAAAGACTTTTCATTGATTTTCATGACTTATTATCCATTCTATCTTGTCTTCTATATGCGGAACTTGCTTGGGGACAAGCGAGGGCTAAGTATGGGGTATTTTGATAGCATGAATTATAGTCTATATTTTGGGGTTTGTTTGGACGTTTTATCTTTCATAATCTGCATGTTTGTATGTATATTATGTGATTATATTACCATTTCATCTACCTTTGCGGGAATCGAGGTCTACACCTAGTTTTGCTGTAATTGTAGGTAAAATGGCACGTTTTGCATCAAAAAGGAACAAAAGGAGCTATGGATTCATTGGAGCTACATTGAGGAGCATAAGGAACCATCCAGGAAGCATAGCCATGGATTAAAGATTCACTTTGGACCAGTTTTGAGAGATTTCACATTCAGTTCTGACTCACCTCGGTTGACCAGAGATTCATCTCGACCGAGGTGATCCAGAGACGCCGACTCGACCGAGGCGAATACCTAGGACGCGGCGAGAATATTTTATTCTTGGCTGAGATCTTTTATCTTTGGAAAGTGATCTTATATTTTTGGGCTTGGCTCTTGGAAGGAAGAAGATCTTATATTTTACCTATTTTTATGGGAAAAGATCTTTCTAAGATATCTTATCTTTGGAGGGTTATTTTCCTATAAAAAGGGTCGGATTTCCCACAAATCCGGCACCTTGTTATACACGGAACACTCATTACGCAGCAGCTATACTCCGGCTGGGAGATTTGAAGAACCTTTTTGAAGGTTGAAGGAAGATTGAAGATCATAGCTTTTATAGCTTTTTGAAGGGTTTTTGTAAGATTATCTTAGATTCCCTTCCTCGTTGTCTTGTCTTGTTGGATTGCTATCCAAGGAACGCTTTTGTTGTGATATTTGATTCAGTTATTGAAGTCTTTTCATTAAATTCTTCTTGTTCAAATATTCACCTTCTTCCCATATATTTGATTAATACTTTCATGATGATGAGTGGCTAATTTACTTGTACGATTCTAGGGTGATTGGCTGAAGGTTGTGGGGAAAACAATGATAGAATAATCTTAGATTCCAGTAGGACCCTGAAAGTTCGAGTCTTTAACCTTAACCCTAAGCATCTCGCTCAGTCGATGAACACCTCGGCCGGGGTGGAATTCTTCTTACCGAGGTGACTTATCTGATCCTAAACTGAGAGTTAAGTGTTAGAGTTTGCCAAATCCTATTCTTATTATACCTTTCCTGATCCAATGCAAGCTTAAGATGAGACTTACCCGGTAATTCCTTAGTTTGTGTACCAACGATCATAAGTGTAGGTAATAAAGGTTTATCCTTTATTGGGGTTTGGGTGTGCTTTCATCCCATCTTTATGAGTTAGCCTGAGACTTACCCGGTAAAGGTTGATTCTATTCCCTTAGATGGTGTGTTAGTTTGAGGTTATAGTTTTTTATCTTAATTCCTTCAGACTTACCCGGTAATGAGAGTTACGGTTTAGCATTAGTGAGTAGTGAGACTTACCCGGTGATCTATTCCACTTTAGTAACACCTTCCCCTTGCAAAAATCTCAGCTTTGTCCGCTTATCTTTAGATCTTGAGTTGGAACCACAACTAGACGCTTTAATCCCTAGAATTGCATGTTTGCTTTATTGACTTCTTATTCTTCTTTGATTGTGTTAATTGCTCTTGTGGTTAGTATTCACGAAGTTTACCGTTATTGACTTTGTTTCACCGAGTCCCTGTGATCGACCCCTAGAATTCCTTGCTTTTACTACGATTGACCCGTACACTGCGGGTTCGCATCCTTGTTTTAAGCTTAAGTCTAGGGTTATAAATTTAAAGCTTGCACACACCGTTTGGAGCGAACAATTAACCCAATGGTCATCCTCTGCGTTCACTTGGCGTTATAATACTATTTATAGATCTATAATATAACGTTAGCTCAACCTTAGGCTTCTCACGAATTTTACAAGATCTTAAGTGACATAGAATATGTCCGGAATGACGGCCTTTGATAATAACTACTCAATAAATGTTAACATACCATCAATAGTGCGCCCTTTTATCCACCATTGTTACCAGCCCGATAGTATCCCTCTGACTCAAACGCAACTCGGATCCGTTCTGCTATAACATTACACGTAAAATCTACTCCGAGATTACGCTTTCTTTAAGCACGGTTACTGGGTTGTAAGTATACTCCCATCGCTTCTCTTTCTTATGTATCTTTGACTCAGAACGGTAGTTACTCACTTTGAGCTTTCTAGTGCAGGCCATGCACAATACTTTTATTGCATCATTAATTCTTTCCTAATCCATCCGGAAAACTCACTCTAGAGTATTCCATTAGTATAGAATTCCAAAATTAATTATCTGGCAACATGTAACAAAGCCATCACTCTTCACTCGGATCCATAATAGGGTACCGGTCTACTTCTATTACCTCTACATGCACATAAGTTCCCGTACAACATTTCTAGTTACTCACATAGCCTAACCCACGTTTCTTCCAACTAGAATGCATTTCACCAACTACCACCATCTTAAACTCGACACGACATCCATCAGTACCCTTGAGCTTCTTGCTTTGTGGGTTAGGTCCCACCACGCTTCCGCTGCGCTACTCTGATAATTTTGTTATCAGTCATTAATCCTAAGGACCTTTTCTGTAAGTATAAAGTGATTGACCCCAAAATTCTTTCTTCCAATTACACCATGAGTCTTATACGGATGAAGTACCAAGTACCTTCTTTACTTGCCTTAAGAAAATAAAACAACGATTGAAAAACAACTTCTTCCGCTTACTTTCTTAATTCTTGTACCACGGATCCAAACTCCCTGACTTGACCGCAGTTTGATCTTAACTAGCCAAGAAGTAACCCTTAAAACGTTTCTCTTTATACCATTAATTCATCCAGGAAGATTGTTGTTGCCTACTTGAGGAAATCCTCTAAGGCGTCGGTAAAGCTACTCCATAGATCCACAATCACAAATATTTCTTCTTACCGGCACATAACTCGTCAATACCAAACAATACTTGCACGTCCTTGGTTGACATCTGTTAGTCTATAATTCACTTATCTCAATTTTATACCTCTACTGGTATTAAACTTTTGGTGCACATCACCTACTAGATTAATCCTTTTATCCTCTTTTTAGTTCATCTTATCTTTCACTCTTCTGCTTCCTTTGGAACAACTCTCTTCCTCAAGTCTCACTCTGCCATTCGCCTGACGTCAAAAGTTGTTCCTAACACTCCACGATAGATTGTAAGCACCTCGTAGTTCAGATGACTTTTAATTACCTCCCAATTGTAGTCCTTTTACAAGGACCGTCTGTGTTGATGACCTATGTTCTGTTATAAATGGGGTTACCCTGGACTCGTGTGTCCACCACACGATTCTCACAAGCATAGGTTCCTTAATCGGCGTTGTTTGTAATATTTCCTTCCAAATCTCTGTTGACTATGTTACGGGCTTCGATCCTTTCGATACTGGCGTTGTGAGTCCACTTAAAATTCTTATCTTTAAAGAAGACAAATTGTCTCCAGGCTTGTGAAGTCTACCCCTCGCTCTTACATTAAGTTGTAAGTCTCCATTTCGTGTAAATTGTGATCTGTCAAAATTTCCTTAGCTAGTAGGTAAACAGTTGCTCACAACAATCCTTTTATACTTCTTTAGTTCGTTCTACCTTCCACCCTTCCACTTCTTATAGGCTAACTCCATTTTCTCTAGTCCAATTTTGTCATTCATCTGGAACAAATAGTCGTTTCAAGTTTCCACGATAGCTTGCAAGCGTCTTTGAAATTCTTATGGCCGTAATGATCATCCACTTGCGGTTCCTTTTGCATGGACCATCTGTGTTGATGGCTTAGGTCCCGTGATAATTCAGGTTAGCCTGGACTCTCGAGTCTAGCAAGGCCGTTCTCTCATACAGATTTCTTTACTGGTGTTGGTGGTAATATCGCCTTCCTGAAACTCCGTTGACCCTGCTATAGGCTTCCATTCTTTGGATATTGGCGTCGCGGTTTCTTTCAAACTTCTTATATCTCTGAGGTCAAAACCTCTCCACACTTGTGGGGTCTACCTTTTCGCTTTTACACTCAATTGTAGGTCTTTATTCTGTGTACCTTAGATCCACATATCCGGGTTGACACCCTAACTCTTCTGGTCTCTCATGCCCATAATATCCTACGGGCATCCGCCTCGATTGTAACACCCTTTATTCCGCAAATCTTGGTTGTACTCCGTTCCTCTTGGTACTTGCTCCAATATTGTTATATCTAATCTGTGCTCTTGTCGTCTCTTGCATGGTTCTTCTAATTCATCTCTCGGCTTCATACAGGCAAGTCCCTTGTATGACTTTTTATTCCTTCTATCTAAGCTGACTCAGGAATTTCTTACTCATCTGATTGTGCTTGTGGTAAAAATGATCTTCACAACTTTACTTCCTTGCTCACCTGATCTTTGGATGATTTGTAAGGGTCGCCAAGCAGCCCACCCGAGTATAATACTCAATTCAAGGTCCGATTCCATTGCCTCGTGTTGAAAACTCTTCAAGTCCGCTACCGATTTATAATGAGGCGATAATCGCTTCATTATATCACAACTAAAGGATACAAAATATCCTTTAGGATACTAACATGCTATACATATACATATATATAATAATACATTAGAACATATCGATATAAGTCTATATACTAACTAACACACTGTAACACCGCAATTTCTAGGCGCGTTTGCGATATTTATTTTTCCGGATTTTTATCGATATTTTAAATAACTTAAATATTTTACGATTATTCGTACGACGTAAATTAAATTCTACGAGTATATATACCGATATATTTTTACCTAAGATTAAATATTATATTATCTCGTAAGCAATTTACGAAAAGGGGTTTTTGTATGTTAATGGATATTTTGTGAGTTTAAGTATATACTCGATCAACATATATTTTTCCCGTATATTAAATTTCGAAAAAGTTCGTAGAAATTTTCCGTTCCGAAAGTTCCATTTCGATAAATTTTGATCGAGCCTATTTCATCAAGTTCCTATTTTTTTTCCTATTTTCTTTTCTTTCTTTCCTCTCTTTTCTCCCTCTCTTCTTGGGCGCTGAGCTGCCAGACCCCACCTAGTGAGCCTCAATCGACCTTTCATCTCCCTGACTCTTCGCCTCCCCGACCTCTCACCTCCCGACCCCTCGTCCTTTCCCCCCCGGCTCCTAATCTCAGCCTTACTCCCTCTCAGCCTCATTTTTCCCCTACCCAGCTGTTGTCCTCCCTCCTGACGCCATCGAACTTCACCAGGGAAACGAACGGTCTCCTCCACTCCTATGTTTCTCTTGCGACCGGATCTGTTGTCACCGGAGATCGGAGGAAGCCCCGATGGAGCCACCTCAGCCCACCACCGCCACCGCTTGGAAAAAAGCCCCCGCCTTCGCCTCCGGAGAAGGGCCCTGTCGCCGCCCAGGGAGCCGCTTTCTTCTTCTCTCCCGGTTTCCCTCGCCTCAGCTGCTCTCCCCTGTCGCGCAGTGAATCCCGACGGCCTGGAGCACCCTCGCCCTCGCCCTCGCCGTGCCCTGTCTGTACGTGCCCTGGCGGAGCCTTCATCCTCCCGGCAGGAGCCCCTAGCCGCCGCCGCCAGTGTGCCCTTCCCTCTGCGTTTTCAGATGACAGGGGTATCAAACCCTTTTTCAAAATTAATGCGGCCCCCCCAAAGTTTTGGTATAATTACAAATTGTGACCAATATGTTGTATTTGCAGTTTTGGCCCATGTTTTTGAGTTATGTGAATTTACCCCTGCAGATTTAATTTTTTTGGAAAAATGGCTCAAGTTTCCGGAATTTGGTTTTATGCCCTAATGAGATAATTTTCAGAAAATGCACAAGGATTTATTTATGGAATAAGACCCATATGCGGAAATTGTATAATTTGCCAAGAACATGTTTTTACGGGTTTTAACCTTGGAGTTTAAATAAGAGTTTATTTCATAATTATATATATTATCAATTATCAATTATTCCCTTGTTGGATTTATTTCGGATTTATGGCCCGAAGATTTAATTGCGGATTTATGACGCATGTTGTGACATTGGGTATTTTGCCTCGGAAAATATTTTAGCGGGATTTTAACCTCGGTTTTTAAAACAAGTTCCTTAGAGTTATATGTATTATATATATATATGTATATATATATATATATATATATATATATATATATATATATATATATATTCCGATTAAATTTAGCATACGAGCTAAATTTATTTAGTTTTGGTGCTAGGTTCGGGAACGACCCCGTAAAGGCCGAACGAGTCCAAGTCGACATCCGTTGATCGATTTCCGTCTTTTGACGTCGCGTGAGTATCCTTTCCCTCGATCTAGTTATTTTTAGCGGTAGTATCATGCTAGGTTGGATTTAGCCAAACTTAGAGTGAATGCCAAGTAGTGGCCATGAACCTTAGGTGAGTTTTGGGGATCTGTGAAATGTTGTAAGACTTGAGGAGTTGCACTTGTGAGGTTGTTTATGGCTTTAAGTTGTATGTTGAGCTTTTGAGAATTTAAGGGTTGAGGTTGTGGACTAGAACGAGAGTATCTTAGTTGTGTTGTGAGTTATGATCTTGCGAGATCCGAGGGTTTAGAAGTCTTAGGACTTCTAACTGGTGTTGAGTGTGATGTGAGCATGAGGGATTCTAGGATGCGGTCCTAGAATTGAGAGTCAAATGGTCTTGCGTAGATCATTTGTATAGAAGTCTAAGACTTCTATTGTGAGTGGGTTGTTGTTGATATAGTTATCTTCTTGTGAGCAGGTTTTGGGCTTCCTCCCTAAGGAAGCGAGAGTGTTGTGAGTTGAGTGTGGTGACGAGGTAAGTCTTCGGACTTACTTAGCTCGTATTCTTTGTATTAGCATTATTGTGTGTTGGGTGGTGTGTGTTTATTATTTTACTGTTTATAACAACTAAACCGGAAATAGGATTACCGACCTTTATATTATTTGGCCCAAGTGTATGATAACGGGCGGTGACATCACTGCCTGGCTCCCCGTGAGAGCTAGGGGGATCTCGGCGACTGGCCCGTGCTGGTTAGACGTTCGGAGGCATCCGACCGTTCCATTGCCGGAAGAAGGGACCGAGGCGAGTTTCGGAGGATTCTCGTGTCACAAAAGAAGTTGAACTAGAACGGGATATGACTTAATAAATAAAGATAATAAACCGGATTTGTGTGCTTTGAGTATGTTGTGTGACTATGTTGAATTAATTGTGTTTGTGCCTTTCCCTTTAATTCTAATGCTTCGAATGTGAGCTAACGGTTTTATACCGAATGTTGTAGTTTGCCTTGCAGGTTAGGCATGCTCCGAGAGATCCGGAAGGGTGGGCAGCCGGGGTCCGTACATTTTAGGAAGGGTTTTGTTTGGAGTCACTTTTGGAGTTTTGTATATTGTATTTTTGTATGCCGCATGTATGGCGTTTGGTCTTTGTAGTTGTTTTCGGCTGAAGTCCGTTGTTTGTTTTCTTTTGGGTTTTCTTACATTGCATAAAATGTATTTCGGTTTTGGCCTATATTTGTGCCTTGTTGCAAGATCCGGTGAAATTGTTGTCAAGCTAAGGGTCGGGACCCATTGTGAGGTCCCAACCCGTAGCGCCCCGAGTCCCGCGGATTCGGGGTGTTACAAAAGTGGTATCAGAGCCCTAGGTTGACAACAATGACACTCGCAATCTTCTAAAGGCCGAATAAGGAATAAACAGAACCCCACGGGTTCTGAGTTTTCGTTTTCAAAATCACTTGCATGAGTCGGGGTAGAATGTACGGACCACCACTCCTTCCGCAGATCTCGGCAGCTTAGTTTATTAGATTTTGGTATGCATATATATGTATATATAGATATGGATATGAGGTTTGTAGTTATGCATGATGGAATTGATGTGTATCTTTCTGATTGTAAGTTGCATGATGAACGTGATTATATGCATAGTATATTGTGGACTATAATATATGTTTTGGACCTTGTTGTGTTGTAATGAATTACTGGATGTGTTATATTAGTACTTATGTGGACATAGGACATATATAAGTTTATATACGGACTCTTATATATAGTGGTATATAGTATGAGATCTTATAGTTAGGACGACAGAAAGATAGCATCACCTTTAAGACGACGTTGTTGGCTTGGGATATCGTTCATACGTGGAGGAGTAAGCTCAAGTATCGAGTTGAGCGTTTTGTGTTGACAAACACCATGACGTTTATTGGGTTCCTATAAAAGGAAATTATAGAGGAGGATTAGAGATGACATAAATGAAGGACAAACAAGTGAACGGAAAACTCGAGACAACTAAAGAGAAAGCGAGATGGAGACAATACAAGAAAGAGGAGTAACATTTATGTGTGGAAGTGGTTCCAAGGAAGCCATGATTGAACCAAAACGGGACCAATAGTGAAAATGAACTTAAGTACGCGTGGACAACTAAAGATACGAATCGAGAAGGAGATGGATACACTCTAGCAAGGTTAAAGGTGGTATTCCTTCAAGACGTGAAGTTTTCCTTAGAAGCTCCTAAACATTGGAGTCAAGATGAAAAAGAGTGAACGGACCATTTGCGAAAGATTAAGATATCGTAAGTTAAGCTTATGAGGTACCAATAAGTGAAGTGTCAATATTACTAGAGTTAGTAAAAGAAGAGCATGGTGGAGATTCACGTGGAGTTGACCGGTTTCTATTATAACGATAAGACTAAGAAACGCCAAGAAGAAGGAAGTGTGAGTAGACGTGATCCCGATAAAAGGAGTGACGCAACAAGAAGTTTTGTTTATGGAAAGACTTAAGATACCAACCAAGAGAAACGTGAACAGATGCTACCTAAGGCTGTAATATTTGGGAAGGTGCACTTGAAAGACATCAAGGAAGAATGGTTAAGCTTATGAAAGGGAGTTATATGAAACAACAAGGTAAAGAAGATATAGTTACCTTATAAAGAAGATGAAGCATGAAATGAAGAAGGAACTAACGAAGTTTAAGGTAGAGTACCTCGAGGAGGGTAGCTTCTAGAGAATGGTAACATGGAGGGTAAGAAGAATGGAAAGTCATTGACATTGGAGAAAGTCAGTTATAAGTTAATTGGTGACAACCAAGAACGCACGTGTGCGAGTTGTCTATTGGTGAGTGAAGAGGGGATGAGCAAACAAGATTATGGGCAAACAGAGGGATTTGGATGACCTTATGTGAACTTTGTAGGTCATGTAATTGGCATAGGGGAGAACGACACGAAATAGAGGTTTTAAAGTTTGACCATGGTAAAAGTGAAGTAGTGAATCAAGAAGAAGGTAAGGTGTCATGGATGTGGTACGTAAACGGGGGTATATAGAGGATGCAGGGTATGAAATGGATGATATGTTATCGCGGACAAGAGATAAGTCAAGTTTGTAGACTCACACGGAAGAGACATGGTGGGTATGGCGTGAAAGAGAGGACCTAGATTAGGGCAACGCTGCAAGCTTAGAGTTATGATGTTAGTACCTGGAGATGTAAAGAGTTTGATATTTTAGTGGTTTTGGATGGGGAGTTTCTTCTAGCATTTTCCACGGGGCATACCGGTACAGTTGTGAAGTTGTTCATGGAATACCGAGAGATGTATAAGGTGACCAACAAGAGTAAGAGAAGATCGAAGTTTTGAAGTTTGATGTCGACAAGAGATGTACAAAAAGTATATGGAAGATTGAAGAAAGGATGTCTATGGTGAAAGCTTATGTAGAATATGAAGAGCTTCTCCCATATGTTAGGATGTTGCGGAAAGTGAAGAAGATAAGGTCAATCATTTTGAAACACGGTTAAGTCCTACCGATTGGACCCTTATGGCTGCTCATAAGTGAGAAACCTTAGAAGATTTTACAATCATGTCATCAAAGAGGGAGGATGAGATTAAGTTATAGGATTACTTAAATAAGGCTACAAGAGTTAGAAGACTCGAGCAAGTCTCTTGAGTTCATGAGATGAAGGATCTCTAAAAGAGGATGGTAAACATTTTAGCTAAAGATAGAAAAAAAAAAAAGGATGTCACCTCAACAGATCGGGGAAGACCATTGGTATCATGACCACCTGTTAAGTTTTAAAGCAAGGTTGTGTAGGTTTTATTTATAGGACGAAAGAAGGAAAGACGAAAACCGAGATATCACAGTAGAAGAAGAAGTGATGTGGATTATTTCCCAACCCGTCAAAATGTGGATTTTTCCACTAAGGTCAAGCTTGACTCGATTACAAAATTTAAGGCGCCGTATAGAATGACACTTGTGAAGAGACATGAGTTGTGGAAGCAAGTGAAGGAGCATTTGCAAGAACTTATTGGAAAGAGTCCATTAGAATTAGTGAAATGTTATGGAGAAATCCGAAGGTTATCTTGAACTCTTGATTTGAAGTTCATATTGGAAAATATCTTAAACTCTTGATTTGGAGTTATTATGAGAACACCAGAATTGTTCATATTGGACAAGTCTTCCTTAGAACGAATTGGATGATCTACTTGATCAGTTACAAGGTTCGATAGTCTCTTATGAGAATGATATAAGGTCTGATTGTCACCAATTGAGAATTCGAGTTTGAGATATTGCAAGTACGGTATTTTGGACCAATCAAAGTCACTACGAGTTGTAGTTATACCCTATGGGCTTACTGATGTCCCGGATAAGATATTTTGGGTCTACTCTTGAAGAGGAGAGAGGTTATGACAAGTTGTCTCGGGATGACAAATCCCGAAGGATGTGAAAGAATTTACAAGTTTCCTTAGATGTGCTGAGCATTATCAGATCTGTGAAGAGAGAAGTTGTATAACACCAATTATGGTAATCTACTCCGGATGACAAGGAAGTACTGAATGGGACAAAGAATTGACGAAGGAGTTGCTGAGAGTTAAGAGGGGATTCACTGGTGCAATGTTTTTGACTTACCTTGAGGTATTATGAGTTTGAAGTGTACAAGTGATTCTTCAAGACAAGGTCTTGATCGAGTACTGCGGAGCGATGTAAAAGTAATAGCATACGGGTCTGGTTAAAAGAAGCAGTATGGAGTAGAGTACTTCCTTCGTTACATGGAATTGCAACAAGAATTGAGAAAACATAACATCAGAGTTTGGTTTGAAAAGAACCAAAGCCAACAGTGTAGATTGGAAGTTCGATATTCTTTGATAGAGAAATCAAAGGGAAAATAATGGAAATGCTACATTGAGAAAGACCCGAGAAGGAAGTGGAGTTCCGATATATCGACCTTTTTGAGATCTTAGAGCGAGTTGGAGAAGTGTCTTATTAGTTGGCATTGCCGCCAAGAGTACAGAGTGTTCACCTGGCGTTTCATGTGTATTAGTCGAGAGAGTGCATGCATGATTCGAGACGTGTTGTCGGTCATGATGATCTAGTGGCTGTCGAGGAACCAATGAAGCTAATAGGTAGACGGAAGATAGTATCTTTGGTTGAATGTTATGCTGAGCTAGTAGCATCGATAGAATTGACGAGATAGACCTAGTCTTCCCTTGGTTGCTTTATGTGCATGTGTGATGTTATGTGTAGTTTGTGCCCTGTGCGGGAAGGTGTTATATGACCTGATATATCTCACGGTGGTAGTTTAAGTAGATTGTGTATATAGACTAGAAGCTTTAAGCCTTCTTAGTTTGAGAGTTCATACCTCCGCCTTAGGGTCCGAAGCGTTCGACGCATAGCAAGTTTCGGGACGAAACTTGTTTTTAGGGGGATCTAATGTAACACCGCAATTTCTAGGCGCGTTTGCGATATTTATTTTTCCGGATTTTTATCGATATTTTAAATAACTTAAATATTTTACGAGTATTCGTACGACATAAATTAAATTCTACGAGTATATATACCGATATATTTTTACCTAAGATTAAATATTATATTATCTCGTAAGCAATTTACGAAAAGGGGTTTTTGTATGTTAATGGATATTTTGTGAGTTTAAGTATATACTCGATCAACATATATTTTTCCCGTATATTAAATTTCGAAAAAGTTTGTAGAAATTTTCCGTTCCGAAAGTTCCATTTCGATAAATTTTGATCGAGCCTATTTCATCAAGTTCCTATTTTTTTTCCTTTTTTCTTTTCTTTCTTTCCTCTCTTTTCTCCCTCTCTTCTTGGGCGCTGAGCTGCCAGACCCCACCTAGTGAGCCTCAATCGACCTTTCATCTCCCTGACTCTTCGCCTCCCCGACCTCTCACCTCCCGACCCCTCGTCCTTTCCCCCCGGCTCCTAATCTCAGCCTTACTCCCTCTCAGCCTCATTTTTCCCCTACCCAGCTGTTGTCCTCCCTCCTGACGCCATCGAACTCCACCAGGGAAACGAACGGTCTCCTCCACTCCTATGTTTCTCTTGCGACCGGATCTGTTGTCACCGGAGATCGGAGGAAGCCCTGATGGAGCCACCTCAGCCCACCACCGCCACCGCCTGGAAAAAAGCCCCCGCCTTCACCTCCGGAGAAGGGCCCTGTCGCCGCCCAGGGAGCCGCCTTCTTCTTCTCTCCCGGTTTCCCTCGCCTCAGCTGCTCTCCCCTGTCGCGCAGTGAATCCCGACGGCCTGGAGCACCCTCGCCCTCGCCCTCGCCGTGCCCTGTCTATACGTGCCCTGGCGGAGCCTTCATCCTCCCGGCCGGATTTTAACCTCGGTTTTTAAAACAAGTTCCTTAGAGTTATATGTATTATATATATATATATATATATATATATATATATATATATATATATATATATATATATATATATATATATATATATTCCGATTAAATTTAGCATACGAGCTAAATTTATTTAGTTTTGGTGCTAGGTTCGGGAACGACCCCGTAAAGGCCGAACGAGTCCAAGTCGACATCCGTTGATCGATTTCCGTCTTTTGACGTCGCGTGAGTATCCTTTCCCTCGATCTAGTTATTTTTAGCGGTAGTATCATGCTAGGTTGGATTTAGCCAAACTTAGAGTGAATGCCAAGTAGTGGCCATGAACCTTAGGTGAGTTTTGGGGATCTGTGAAATGTTGTAAGACTTGAGGAGTTGCACTTGTGAGGTTGTTTATGGCTTTAAGTTGTATGTTGAGCTTTTGAGAATTTAAGGGTTGAGGTTGTGGACTAGAACGAGAGTATCCTAGTTGTGTTGTGAGTTATGATCTTGCGAGATCCGAGGGTTTAGAAGTCTTAGGACTTCTAACTGGTGTTGAGTGTGATGTGAGCATGAGGGATTCTAGGATGCGGTCCTAGAATTGAGAGTCAAATGGTCTTGCGTAGATCATTTGTATAGAAGTCTAAGACTTCTATTGTGAGTGGGTTGTTGTTGATATAGTTATCTTCTTGTGAGCAGGTTTTGGGCTTGCTCCCTAAGGAAGCGAGAGTGTTGTGAGTTGAGTGTGGTGACGAGGTAAGTCTTCGGACTTACTTAGCTCGTATTCTTTGAATTAGCATTATTGTGTGTTGGGTGGTGTGTGTTTATTATTTTACTGTTTATAACAACTAAACCGGAAATAGGATTACCGACCTTTATATTATTTGGCCCAAGTGTATGATAACGGGCGGTGACATCACTGCCTGGCTCCCCGTGAGAGCTAGGGGGATCTCGGCGACTGGCCCGTGCTGGTTAGACGGTCGGAGGCATCCGACCGTTCCATTGCCGGAAGAAGGGACCGAGGCGAGTTTCGGAGGATTCTCGTGTCACAAAAGAAGTTGAACTAGAACGGGATATGACTTAATAAATAAAGATAATAAACCGGATTTGTGTGCTTTGAGTATGTTGTGTGACTATGTTGAATTAATTGTGTTTGTGCCTTTCCCTTTAATTCTAATGCTTCGAATGTGAGCTAACGGTTTTATACCGAATGTTGTAGTTTGCCTTGCAGGTTAGGCATGCTCCGAGAGATCCGGAAGGGTGGGCAGCCGGGGTCCGTACATTTTAGGAAGGGTTTTGTTTGGAGTCACTTTTGGAGTTTTGTATATTGTATTTTTGTATGCCGCATGTATGGCGTTTGGTCTTTGTAGTTGTTTTCGGCTGAAGTCCGTTGTTTGTTTTCTTTTGGGTTTTCTTACATTGCATAAAATGTATTTCGGTTTTGGCCTATATTTGTGCCTTGTTGCAAGATCCGGTGAAATTGTTGTCAAGCTAAGGGTCGGGACCCATTGTGAGGTCCCAACCCGTAGCGCCCCGAGTCCCGCGGATTCGGGGTGTTACAAAAGTGGTATCAGAGCCCTAGGTTGACAACAATGGCACTCGCAATCTTCTAAAGGCCGAATAAGGAATAAACAGAACCCCACGGGTTCTGAGTTTTCGTTTTCAAAATCACTTGCATGAGTCGGGGTAGAATGTACGGACCACCACTCCTTCCGCAGATCTCGGCAGCTTAGTTTATTAGATTTTGGTATGTATATATATGTATATATAGATATGGATATGAGGTTTGTAGTTATGCATGATGGAATTGATGTGTATCTTTCTGATTGTAAGTTGCATGATGAACGTGATTATATGCATAGTATATTGTGGACTATAATATATGTTTTGGACCTTGTTGTGTTGTAATGAATTACCGGATGTGTTATATTAGTACTTATGTGGACATAGGACATATATAAGTTTATATACGGACTCTTATATATAGTGATATATAGTATGAGATCTTATAGTTAGGACGACAGAAAGATAGCATCACCTTTAAGACGACGTTGTTGGCTTGGGATATCGTTCATACGTGGAGGAGTAAGCTCAAGTATCGAGTTGAGCGTTTTGTGTTGACAAACACCATGACGTTTATTGGGTTCCTATAAAAGGACATCATAGAGGAGGATTAGAGATGACATAAATGAAGGACAAACAAGTGAACGGAAAACTCGAGACAACTAAAGAGAAAGCGAGATGGAGACAATACAAGAAAGAGGAGTAACATTTATGTGTGGAAGTGGTTCCAAGGAAGCCATGATTGAACCAAAACGGGACCAATAGTGAAAATGAACTTAAGTACGCGTGGACAACTAAAGATACGAATCGAGAAGGAGATGGATACACTCTAGCAAGGTTAAAGGTGGTATTCCTTCAAGACGTGAAGTTTTCCTTAGAAGCTCCTAAACATTGGAGTCAAGATGAACAAGAGTGAACGGACCATTTGCGAAAGATTAAGATATCGTAAGTTAAGCTTATGAGGTACCAATAAGTGAAGTGTCAATATTACTAGAGTTAGTAAAAGAAGAGCATGGTGGAGATTCACGTGGAGTTGACCGGTTTCTATTATAACGATAAGACTAAGAAACGCCAAGAAGAAGGAAGTGTGAGTAGACGTGATCCCGATAAAAGGAGTGACGCAACAAGAAGTTTTGTTTATGGAAAGACTTAAGATACCAACCAAGAGAAACGTGAACAGACGCTACCTAAGGCTGTAATATTTGGGAAGGTGCACTTGAAAGACATCAAGGAAGAATAGTTAAGCTTATGAAAGGGAGTTATATGAAACAACAAGGTAAAGAAGATATAGTTACCTTATAAAGAAGATGAAACATGAAATGAAGAAGGAACTAACGAAGTTTAAGGTAGAGTACCTCGAGGAGGGTAGCTTCTAGAGAATGGTAACATGGAGGGTAAGAAGAATGGAAAGTCATTGACATTGGAGAAAGTCAGTTATAAGTTAATTGGTGACAACCAAGAACGCACGTGTGCGAGTTGTCTATTGGTGAGTGAAGAGGGGATGAGCAAACAAGATTATGGGCAAACAGAGGGATTTGGATGACCTTATGTGAACTTTGTAGGTCATGTAATTGGCATAGGGGAGAACGACACGAAATAGAGGTTTTAAAGTTTGACCATGGTAAAAGTGAAGTAGTGAATCAAGAAGAAGGTAAGGTGTCATGGATGTGGTACGTAAACGGGGGTATATAGAGGATGCAGGGTATGAAATGGATGATATGTTATCGCGGACAAGAGATAAGTCAAGTTTGTAGACTCACACGGAAGAGACATGGTGGGTATGGCGTGAAAGAGAGGACCTAGATTAGGGCAACGCTGCAAGCTTAGAGTTATGATGTTAGTACCTGGAGATGTAAAGAGTTTGATATTTTAGTGGTTTTGGATGGGGAGTTTCTTCTAGCATTTTCCACGGGGCATACCGGTACAGTTGTGAAGTTGTTCATGGAATACCGAGAGATGTATAAGGTGACCAACAAGAGTAAGAGAAGATCGAAGTTTTGAAGTTTGATGTCGACAAGAGATGTACAAAAAGTATATGGAAGATTGAAGAAAGGATGTCTATGGTGAAAGCTTATGTAGAATATGAAGAGCTTCTCCCATATGTTAGGATGTCGCGGAAAGTGAAGAAGATAAGGTCAATCATTTTGAAACACGGTTAAGTCCTACCGATTGGACCCTTATGGCTGCTCATAAGTGAGAAACCTTAGAAGATTTTACAATCATGTCATCAAAGAGGGAGGATGAGATTAAGTTATAGGATTACTTAAATAAGGCTACAAGAGTTAGAAGACTCGAGCAAGTCTCTTGAGTTCATGAGATGAAGGATCTCTAAAAGAGGATGGTAAACATTTTAGCTAAAGATAGAAAAAAAAAAAGGATGTCACCTCAACAGATCGGGGAAGACCATTGGTATCATGACCACCTGTTAAGTTTTAAAGCAAGGTTGTGTAGGTTTTATTTATAGGACGAAAGAAGGAAAGACGAAAACCGAGATATCACAGTAGAAGAAGAAGTGATGTGGATTATTTCCCAACCCGTCAAAATGTGGATTTTTCCACTAAGGTCAAGCTTGACTCGATTACAAAATTTAAGGCGCCGTATAGAATGACACTTGTGAAGAGACATGAGTTGTGGAAGCAAGTGAAGGAGCATTTGCAAGAACTTATTGGAAAGAGTCCATTAGAATTAGTGAAATGTTATGGAGAAATCCGAAGGTTATCTTGAACTCTTGATTTGAAGTTCATATTGGAAAATATCTTAAACTCTTGATTTGGAGTTATTATGAGAACACCAGAATTGTTCATATTGGACAAGTCTTCCTTAGAACGAATTGGATGATCTACTTGATCAGTTACAAGGGTCGATAGTCTCTTATGAGAATGATATAAGGTCTGATTGTCACCAATTGAGAATTCGAGTTTGAGATATTACAAGTACGGTATTTTGGACCAATCAAAGTCACTACGAGTTGTAGTTATACCCTATGGGCTTACTGATGTCCCGGATAAGATATTTTGGGTCTACTCTTGAAGAGGAGAGAGGTTATGACAAGTTGTCTCGGGATGACAAATCCCGAAGGATGTGAAAGAATTTACAAGTTTCCTTAGATGTGCTGAGCATTATCAGATCTGTGAAGAGAGAAGTTGTATAACACCAATTATGGTAATCTACTCCGGATGACAAGGAAGTACTGAATGGGACAAAGAATTGACGAAGGAGTTGCTGAGAGTTAAGAGGGGATTCACTGGTGCAATGTTTTTGACTTACCTTGAGGTATTATGAGTTTGAAGTGTACAAGTGATTCTTCAAGACAAGGTCTTGATCGAGTACTGCGGAGCGATGTAAAAGTAATAGCATACGGGTCTGGTTAAAAGAAGCAGTATGGAGTAGAGTACTTCCTTCGTTACATGGAATTGCAACAAGAATTGAGAAAACATAACATCAGAGTTTGGTTTGAAAAGAACCAAAGCCAACAGTGTAGATTGGAAGTTCGATATTCTTTGATAGAGAAATCAAAGGGAAAATAATGGAAATGCTACATTGAGAAAGACCCGAGAAGGAAGTGGAGTTCCGATATATCGACCTTTTTGAGATCTTAGAGCGAGTTGGAGAAGTGTCTTATTAGTTGGCATTGCCGCCAAGAGTACAGAGTGTTCACCTGGCGTTTCATGTGTATTAGTCGAGAGAGTGCATGCATGATTCGAGACGTGTTGTCGGTCATGATGATCTAGTGGCTGTCGAGGAACCAATGAAGCTAATAGGTAGACGGAAGATAGTATCTTTGGTTGAATGTTATGCTGAGCTAGTAGCATCGATAGAATTGACGAGATAGACCTAGTCTTCCCTTGGTTGCTTTATGTGCATGTGTGATGTTATGTGTAGTTTGTGCCCTGTGCGGGAAGGTGTTATATGACCTGATATATCTCACGGTGGTAGTTTAAGTAGATTGTGTATATAGACTAGAAGCTTTAAGCCTTCTTAGTTTGAGAGTTCATACCTCCGCCTTAGGGTCCGAAGCGTTCGACGCATAGCAAGTTTCGGGACGAAACTTGTTTTTAGGGGGATCTAATGTAACACCGCAATTTCTAGGCGCGTTTGCGATATTTATTTTTCCGGATTTTTATCGATATTTTAAATAACTTAAATATTTTACGAGTATTCGTACGACATAAATTAAATTCTACGAGTATATATACCGATATATTTTTACCTAAGATTAAATATTATATTATCTCGTAAGCAATTTACGAAAAGGGGTTTTTGTATGTTAATGGATATTTTGTGAGTTTAAGTATATACTCGATCAACATATATTTTTCCCGTATATTAAATTTCGAAAAAGTTCGTAGAAATTTTCCGTTCCGAAAGTTCCATTTCGATAAATTTTGATCGAGCCTATTTCATCAAGTTCCTATTTTTTTTCCTTTTTTCTTTTCTTTCTTTCCTCTCTTTTCTCCCTCTCTTCTTGGGCGCTGAGCTGCCAGACCCCACCTAGTGAGCCTCAATCGACCTTTCATCTCCCTGACTCTTCGCCTCCCCGACCTCTCACCTCCCGACCCCTCGTCCTTTCCCCCGGCTCCTAATCTCAGCCTTACTCCCTCTCAGCCTCATTTTTCCCCTACCCAGCTGTTGTCCTCCCTCCTGACGCCATCGAACTCCACCAGGGAAACGAACGGTCTCCTCCACTCCTATGTTTCTCTTGCGACCGGATCTGTTGTCACCGGAGATCGGAGGAAGCCCTGATGGAGCCACCTCAGCCCACCACCGCCACCGCCTGGAAAAAAGCCCCCGCCTTCACCTCCGGAGAAGGGCCCTGTCGCCGCCCAGGGAGCCGCCTTCTTCTTCTCTCCCGGTTTCCCTCGCCTCAGCTGCTCTCCCCTGTCGCGCAGTGAATCCCGACGGCCTGGAGCACCCTCGCCCTCGCCCTCGCCGTGCCCTGTCTATACGTGCCCTGGCGGAGCCTTCATCCTCCCGGCCGGATTTTAACCTCGGTTTTTAAAACAAGTTCCTTAGAGTTATATGTATTATATATATATATATATATATATATATATATATATATATATATATATATATATATTCCGATTAAATTTAGCATACGAGCTAAATTTATTTAGTTTTGGTGCTAGGTTCGGGAACGACCCCGTAAAGGCCGAACGAGTCCAAGTCGACATCCGTTGATCGATTTCCGTCTTTTGACGTCGCGTGAGTATCCTTTCCCTCGATCTAGTTATTTTTAGCGGTAGTATCATGCTAGGTTGGATTTAGCCAAACTTAGAGTGAATGCCAAGTAGTGGCCATGAACCTTAGGTGAGTTTTGGGGATCTGTGAAATGTTGTAAGACTTGAGGAGTTGCACTTGTGAGGTTGTTTATGGCTTTAAGTTGTATGTTGAGCTTTTGAGAATTTAAGGGTTGAGGTTGTGGACTAGAACGAGAGTATCCTAGTTGTGTTGTGAGTTATGATCTTGCGAGATCCGAGGGTTTAGAAGTCTTAGGACTTCTAACTGGTGTTGAGTGTGATGTGAGCATGAGGGATTCTAGGATGCGGTCCTAGAATTGAGAGTCAAATGGTCTTGCGTAGATCATTTGTATAGAAGTCTAAGACTTCTATTGTGAGTGGGTTGTTGTTGATATAGTTATCTTCTTGTGAGCAGGTTTTGGGCTTCCTCCCTAAGGAAGCGAGAGTGTTGTGAGTTGAGTGTGGTGACGAGGTAAGTCTTCGGACTTACTTAGCTCGTATTCTTTGAATTAGCATTATTGTGTGTTGGGTGGTGTGTGTTTATTATTTTACTGTTTATAACAACTAAACCGGAAATAGGATTACCGACCTTTATATTATTTGGCCCAAGTGTATGATAACGGGCGGTGACATCACTGCCTGGCTCCCCGTGAGAGCTAGGGGGATCTCGGCGACTGGCCCGTGCTGGTTAGACGGTCGGAGGCATCCGACCGTTCCATTGCCGGAAGAAGGGACCGAGGCGAGTTTCGGAGGATTCTCGTGTCACAAAAGAAGTTGAACTAGAACGGGATATGACTTAATAAATAAAGATAATAAACCGGATTTGTGTGCTTTGAGTATGTTGTGTGACTATGTTGAATTAATTGTGTTTGTGCCTTTCCCTTTAATTCTAATGCTTCGAATGTGAGCTAACGGTTTTATACCGAATGTTGTAGTTTGCCTTGCAGGTTAGGCATGCTCCGAGAGATCCGGAAGGGTGGGCAGCCGGGGTCCGTACATTTTAGGAAGGGTTTTGTTTGGAGTCACTTTTGGAGTTTTGTATATTGTATTTTTGTATGCCGCATGTATGGCGTTTGGTCTTTGTAGTTGTTTTCGGCTGAAGTCCGTTGTTTGTTTTCTTTTGGGTTTTCTTACATTGCATAAAATGTATTTCGGTTTTGGCCTATATTTGTGCCTTGTTGCAAGATCCGGTGAAATTGTTGTCAAGCTAAGGGTCGGGACCCATTGTGAGGTCCCAACCCGTAGCGCCCCGAGTCCCGCGGATTCGGGGTGTTACAAAAGTGGTATCAGAGCCCTAGGTTGACAACAATGGCACTCGCAATCTTCTAAAGGCCGAATAAGGAATAAACAGAACCCCACGGGTTCTGAGTTTTCGTTTTCAAAATCACTTGCATGAGTCGGGGTAGAATGTACGGACCACCACTCCTTCCGCAGATCTCGGCAGCTTAGTTTATTAGATTTTGGTATGTATATATATGTATATATAGATATGGATATGAGGTTTGTAGTTATGCATGATGGAATTGATGTGTATCTTTCTGATTGTAAGTTGCATGATGAACGTGATTATATGCATAGTATATTGTGGACTATAATATATGTTTTGGACCTTGTTGTGTTGTAATGAATTACCGGATGTGTTATATTAGTACTTATGTGGACATAGGACATATATAAGTTTATATACGGACTCTTATATATAGTGGTATATAGTATGAGATCTTATAGTTAGGACGACAGAAAGATAGCATCACCTTTAAGACGACGTTGTTGGCTTGGGATATCGTTCATACGTGGAGGAGTAAGCTCAAGTATCGAGTTGAGCGTTTTGTGTTGACAAACACCATGACGTTTATTGGGTTCCTATAAAAGGACATCATAGAGGAGGATTAGAGATGACATAAATGAAGGACAAACAAGTGAACGGAAAACTCGAGACAACTAAAGAGAAAGCGAGATGGAGACAATACAAGAAAGAGGAGTAACATTTATGTGTGGAAGTGGTTCCAAGGAAGCCATGATTGAACCAAAACGGGACCAATAGTGAAAATGAACTTAAGTACGCGTGGACAACTAAAGATACGAATCGAGAAGGAGATGGATACACTCTAGCAAGGTTAAAGGTGGTATTCCTTCAAGACGTGAAGTTTTCCTTAGAAGCTCCTAAACATTGGAGTCAAGATGAACAAGAGTGAACGGACCATTTGCGAAAGATTAAGATATCGTAAGTTAAGCTTATGAGGTACCAATAAGTGAAGTGTCAATATTACTAGAGTTAGTAAAAGAAGAGCATGGTGGAGATTCACGTGGAGTTGACCGGTTTCTATTATAACGATAAGACTAAGAAACGCCAAGAAGAAGGAAGTGTGAGTAGACGTGATCCCGATAAAAGGAGTGACGCAACAAGAAGTTTTGTTTATGGAAAGACTTAAGATACCAACCAAGAGAAACGTGAACAGACGCTACCTAAGGCTGTAATATTTGGGAAGGTGCACTTGAAAGACATCAAGGAAGAATAGTTAAGCTTATGAAAGGGAGTTATATGAAACAACAAGGTAAAGAAGATATAGTTACCTTATAAAGAAGATGAAACATGAAATGAAGAAGGAACTAACGAAGTTTAAGGTAGAGTACCTCGAGGAGGGTAGCTTCTAGAGAATGGTAACATGGAGGGTAAGAAGAATGGAAAGTCATTGACATTGGAGAAAGTCAGTTATAAGTTAATTGGTGACAACCAAGAACGCACGTGTGCGAGTTGTCTATTGGTGAGTGAAGAGGGGATGAGCAAACAAGATTATGGGCAAACAGAGGGATTTGGATGACCTTATGTGAACTTTGTAGGTCATGTAATTGGCATAGGGGAGAACGACACGAAATAGAGGTTTTAAAGTTTGACCATGGTAAAAGTGAAGTAGTGAATCAAGAAGAAGGTAAGGTGTCATGGATGTGGTACGTAAACGGGGGTATATAGAGGATGCAGGGTATGAAATGGATGATATGTTATCGCGGACAAGAGATAAGTCAAGTTTGTAGACTCACACGGAAGAGACATGGTGGGTATGGCGTGAAAGAGAGGACCTAGATTAGGGCAACGCTGCAAGCTTAGAGTTATGATGTTAGTACCTGGAGATGTAAAGAGTTTGATATTTTAGTGGTTTTGGATGGGGAGTTTCTTCTAGCATTTTCCACGGGGCATACCGGTACAGTTGTGAAGTTGTTCATGGAATACCGAGAGATGTATAAGGTGACCAACAAGAGTAAGAGAAGATCGAAGTTTTGAAGTTTGATGTCGACAAGAGATGTACAAAAAGTATATGGAAGATTGAAGAAAGGATGTCTATGGTGAAAGCTTATGTAGAATATGAAGAGCTTCTCCCATATGTTAGGATGTCGCGGAAAGTGAAGAAGATAAGGTCAATCATTTTGAAACACGGTTAAGTCCTACCGATTGGACCCTTATGGCTGCTCATAAGTGAGAAACCTTAGAAGATTTTACAATCATGTCATCAAAGAGGGACGATGAGATTAAGTTATAGGATTACTTAAATAAGGCTACAAGAGTTAGAAGACTCGAGCAAGTCTCTTGAGTTCATGAGATGAAGGATCTCTAAAAGAGGATGGTAAACATTTTAGCTAAAGATAGAAAAAAAAAAAAAGGATGTCACCTCAACAGATCGGGGAAGACCATTGGTATCATGACCACCTGTTAAGTTTTAAAGCAAGGTTGTGTAGGTTTTATTTATAGGACGAAAGAAGGAAAGACGAAAACCGAGATATCACAGTAGAAGAAGAAGTGATGTGGATTATTTCCCAACCCGTCAAAATGTGGATTTTTCCACTAAGGTCAAGCTTGACTCGATTACAAAATTTAAGGCGCCGTATAGAATGACACTTGTGAAGAGACATGAGTTGTGGAAGCAAGTGAAGGAGCATTTGCAAGAACTTATTGGAAAGAGTCCATTAGAATTAGTGAAATGTTATGGAGAAATCCGAAGGTTATCTTGAACTCTTGATTTGAAGTTCATATTGGAAAATATCTTAAACTCTTGATTTGGAGTTATTATGAGAACACCAGAATTGTTCATATTGGACAAGTCTTCCTTAGAACGAATTGGATGATCTACTTGATCAGTTACAAGGGTCGATAGTCTCTTATGAGAATGATATAAGGTCTGATTGTCACCAATTGAGAATTCGAGTTTGAGATATTGCAAGTACGGTATTTTGGACCAATCAAAGTCACTACGAGTTGTAGTTATACCCTATGGGCTTACTGATGTCCCGGATAAGATATTTTGGGTCTACTCTTGAAGAGGAGAGAGGTTATGACAAGTTGTCTCGGGATGACAAATCCCGAAGGATGTGAAAGAATTTACAAGTTTCCTTAGATGTGCTGAGCATTATCAGATCTGTGAAGAGAGAAGTTGTATAACACCAATTATGGTAATCTACTCCGGATGACAAGGAAGTACTGAATGGGACAAAGAATTGACGAAGGAGTTGCTGAGAGTTAAGAGGGGATTCACTGGTGCAATGTTTTTGACTTACCTTGAGGTATTATGAGTTTGAAGTGTACAAGTGATTCTTCAAGACAAGGTCTTGATCGAGTACTGCGGAGCGATGTAAAAGTAATAGCATACGGGTCTGGTTAAAAGAAGCAGTATGGAGTAGAGTACTTCCTTCGTTACATGGAATTGCAACAAGAATTGAGAAAACATAACATCAGAGTTTGGTTTGAAAAGAACCAAAGCCAACAGTGTAGATTGGAAGTTCGATATTCTTTGATAGAAAAATCAAAGGGAAAATAATGGAAATGCTACATTGAGAAAGACCCGAGAAGGAAGTGGAGTTCCGATATATCGACCTTTTTGAGATCTTAGAGCGAGTTGGAGAAGTGTCTTATTAGTTGGCATTGCCGCCAAGAGTACAGAGTGTTCACCTGGCGTTTCATGTGTATTAGTCGAGAGAGTGCATGCATGATTCGAGACGTGTTGTCGGTCATGATGATCTAGTGGCTGTCGAGGAACCAATGAAGCTAATAGGTAGACGGAAGATAGTATCTTTGGTTGAATGTTATGCTGAGCTAGTAGCATCGATAGAATTGACGAGATAGACCTAGTCTTCCCTTGGTTGCTTTATGTGCATGTGTGATGTTATGTGTAGTTTGTGCCCTGTGCGGGAAGGTGTTATATGACCTGATATATCTCACGGTGGTAGTTTAAGTAGATTGTGTATATAGACTAGAAGCTTTAAGCCTTCTTAGTTTGAGAGTTCATACCTCCGCCTTAGGGTCCGAAGCGTTCGACGCATAGCAAGTTTCGGGACGAAACTTGTTTTTAGGGGGATCTAATGTAACACCGCAATTTCTAGGCGCGTTTGCGATATTTATTTTTCCGGATTTTTATCGATATTTTAAATAACTTAAATATTTTACGAGTATTCGTACGACATAAATTAAATTCTACGAGTATATATACCGATATATTTTTACCTAAGATTAAATATTATATTATCTCGTAAGCAATTTACGAAAAGGGGTTTTTGTATGTTAATGGATATTTTGTGAGTTTAAGTATATACTCGATCAACATATATTTTTCCCGTATATTAAATTTCGAAAAAGTTCGTAGAAATTTTCCGTTCCGAAAGTTCCATTTCGATAAATTTTGATCGAGCCTATTTCATCAAGTTCCTATTTTTTTTCCTTTTTTCTTTTCTTTCTTTCCTCTCTTTTCTCCCTCTCTTCTTGGGCGCTGAGCTGCCAGACCCCACCTAGTGAGCCTCAATCGACCTTTCATCTCCCTGACTCTTCGCCTCCCCGACCTCTCACCTCCCGACCCCTCGTCCTTCCCCCCGGCTCCTAATCTCAGCCTTACTCCCTCTCAGCCTCATTTTTCCCCTACCCAGCTGTTGTCCTCCCTCCTGACGCCATCGAACTCCACCAGGGAAACGAACGGTCTCCTCCACTCCTATGTTTCTCTTGCGACCGGATCTGTTGTCACCGGAGATCGGAGGAAGCCCTGATGGAGCCACCTCAGCCCACCACCGCCACCGCCTGGAAAAAAGCCCCCGCCTTCACCTCCGGAGAAGGGCCCTGTCGCCGCCCAGGGAGCCGCCTTCTTCTTCTCTCCCGGTTTCCCTCGCCTCAGCTGCTCTCCCCTGTCGCGCAGTGAATCCCGACGGCCTGGAGCACCCTCGCCCTCGCCCTCGCCGTGCCCTGTCTGTACGTGCCCTGGCGGAGCCTTCATCCTCCCGGCCGGAGCCCCTAGCCGCCGCCGCCAGTGTGCCCTTCCCTCTGCGTTTTCAGATGACAGGGGTATCAAACCCTTTTTCAAAATTAATGCGGCCCCCCAAAGTTTTGGTATAATTACAAATTGTGACCAATATGTTGTATTTGCAGTTTTTGCCCATGTTTTTGAGTTATGTGAATTTACCCCTGCAGATTTAATTTTTTTTGAAAAATGGCTCAAGTTTCCGGAATTTGGTTTTATGCCCTAATGAGATAATTTTCAGAAAATGCACAAGGATTTATTTATGGAATAAGACCCATATGCGGAAATTGTATAATTTGCCAAGAACATGTTTTTACGGGTTTTAACCTTGGAGTTTAAATAAGAGTTTATTTCATAATTATATATATTATCAATTATCAATTATTCCCTTGTTGGATTTATTTCGGATTTATGGCCCGAAGATTTAATTGCGGATTTATGACGCATGTTGTGACATTGGGTATTTTGCCTCGGAAAATATTTTAGCGGGATTTTAACCTCGGTTTTTAAAACAAGTTCCTTAAAGTTATATGTATTATATATATATATATATATATATTCCGATTAAATTTAGCATACGAGCTAAATTTATTTAGTTTTGGTGCTAGGTTCGGGAACGACCCCGTAAAGGCCGAACGAGTCCAAGTCGACATCCGTTGATCGATTTCCGTCTTTTGACGTCGCGTGAGTATCCTTTCCCTCGATCTAGTTATTTTTAGCGGTAGTATCATGCTAGGTTGGATTTAGCCTAACTTAGAGTGAATGCCAAGTAGTGGCCATGAACCTTAGGTGAGTTTTGGGGATTTGTGAAATGTTGTAAGACTTGAGGAGTTGCACTTGTGAGGTTGTTTATGGCTTTAAGTTGTATGTTGAGCTTTTGAGAATTTAAGGGTTGAGGTTGTGGACTAGAACGAGAGTATCCTAGTTGTGTTGTGAGTTATGATCTTGCGAGATCCGAGGGTTTAGAAGTCTTAGGACTTCTAACTGGTGTTGAGTGTGATGTGAGCATGAGGGATTCTAGGATGCGGTCCTAGAATTGAGAGTCAAATGGTCTTGCGTAGATCATTTGTATAGAAGTCTAAGACTTCTATTGTGAGTGGGTTGTGGTTGATATAGTTATCTTCTTGTGAGCAGGTTTTGGGCTTCCTCCCTAAGGAAGCGAGAGTGTTGTGAGTTGAGTGTGGTGACGAGGTAAGTCTTCGGACTTACTTAGCTCGTATTCTTTGTATTAGCATTATTGTGTGTTGGGTGGTGTGTGTTTATTATTTTACTGTTTATAACAACTAAACCGGAAATAGGATTACCGACCTTTATATTATTTGGCCCAAGTGTATGATAACGGGCGGTGACATCACTGCCTGGCTCCCCGTGAGAGCTAGGGGGATCTCGGCGACTGGCCCGTGCTGGTTAGACGGTCGGAGGCATCCGACCGTTCCATTGCCGGAAGAAGGGACCGAGGCGAGTTTCGGAGGATTCTCGTGTCACAAAAGAAGTTGAACTAGAACGGGATATGACTTAATAAATAAAGATAATAAACCGGATTTGTGTGCTTTGAGTATGTTGTGTGACTATGTTGAATTAATTGTGTTTGTGCCTTTCCCTTTAATTCTAATGCTTCGAATGTGAGCTAACGGTTTTATACCGAATGTTGTAGTTTGCCTTGCAGGTTAGGCATGCTCCGAGAGATCCGGAAGGGTGGGCAGCCGGGGTCCGTACATTTTAGGAAGGGTTTTGTTTGGAGTCACTTTTGGAGTTTTGTATATTGTATTTTTGTATGCCGCATGTATGGCGTTTGGTCTTTGTAGTTGTTTTCGGCTGAAGTCCGTTGTTTGTTTTCTTTTGGGTTTTCTTACATTGCATAAAATGTATTTCGGTTTTGGCCTATATTTGTGCCTTGTTGCAAGATCCGGTGAAATTGTTGTCAAGCTAAGGGTCGGCACCCATTGTGAGGTCCCAACCCGTAGCGCCCCGAGTCCCGCGGATTCGGGGTGTTACACACACCTATCATTCTAAGTTGCAGAGATCCACGGAAAGCGATGGTAGTCCAACGTACTACTAACCCACAACCCGACTATGCTCGTGTAAAAAAAACATAAATCCGTTCTGAAAAATTTAGACCCCTTTCGGGTTCTAGTTATTTTATACAATCGGTCTTTCAGAAGATTTCAAGTGCCATTGTTGCCAACCCAGAGCTCTGATACCATATTTTAACACCCCAAATTCTGAGAACTCGGGGAGCTACTGGTTAGGACCTCACAATGGGTCCCGACCATAGTTTGGCACCAATTTTACTTGGATCTTACAACAAGGCACAAAAGTATTTAAAACATTTGAAAACTGTAAACAATATATACATGGAGAATATGTATCAGCCTTACAAGAAACGCTACTAAAATGATGCATATGAAGAACAGAAGACATCTACGTCCCCAACTAAATGAGTACGTGGACCCGACTGACCATTTCCTCCGGATCTCTCTACAACTGTTTTAACCTGCAAGGCATCTACAAGCGGTATAAAACCGTTAGCTAACATTCTATGCATAAGTATAAAGGTAAAAGCACAATCACACATCATACACAATCAACATGCAACACTCAATCCTTTTATTATCTTTAATTAGGTGATAGGTCATTACTAATGATACTTATTTTGTGACACGAGGGATTCCCAAACCTCGCCCCTGTCCCCGTTTACCAACGCGGAATGGTACTAATGCATCTGACCGTCTACCGGACTGGGCTGGTCGTAGGGAACCTCCTAGACTCTCGCAAGAGCTAGGCAGATGATGTCACGACCCGTTATCATACACTTGGTTCAATTACGTAAATAATAAAGTCGGCCTAATCCGGTTTCGTTGTTTATCATAACTAGCAAACACAACTCATACACATTACACTCATACAAGAAAGCCAGCTAAGTAAGTCCGTGGACTTACTAGAATCCAATCTCGTCTCTCTTAACAACACTCAATCAGTAACGGCAGGAACTCAGTTGCCTGTCAAAGGAGGCACGTGGGTCAACACATTATCCCGGGGTACTTAGAAGTATAAAACTCCTAAGATGTACGATTCCATGTGCAGAAGTTATTACAGTGTTTATTTAAGGTAAAATGACTATTTTACCCTTAGTCCCGGAACTTCCAAAAAATCGGAATATGTACTTAAATTATAATTTGAGGCTAACTAACCATATTCTGCTCACTAGGATGATTTTAGGTAACAACTAGAAAAACTACATATTTTCTATTCCCCGAAAAGTCACTAAAGTCCAACTACAGCTTCAAATATAAAATTCGAATAGTCTTATAAAAATTCCGAAATAATTCCCAAGATCATCTATGATATCCCATCTACTCATAGGAGAAAGAATTTCTTAAAACTGTTAAAGTATCACTTCTACAAAAATTTCTAAAGTTGGTTACAACACTTAACAAACACCACACTGTCTTAACTTTGAAAAATCATAACTCCTAAACTACTCGCTGGATTTATCCCAAAATTTGATATGTTCTACTATAAAACATTATATATAATATATCCAAAATTCAGCTGCAAAGGAGATCAAAATCCTGTTTAAAACTATCTCACAAAACCGAATTTCAGCACAACAGAAAAACTACTTACGACTCAATCTTTGAAAATTCATAATTCCCAAACCACTCGCCGGATGCCTCCCAAATTTTGATATATTCTACAACAATGTATCGACTATATCATATCCAAAATTCAAGCCCAACGGATATCAAGAGCCTATTAAAAATTATCTCACAAAACAGCATCCCATGCTGTTTTTCTCAACTCAGCACATTTATAAAAACTGTATGAGTCAACTTTGAAACCCCATATCTCTCAAACCATAACATGGATTCCTCTGAAATTTTAGTATGTTAGACTATACAATATCGACTAAAACATATCCGAAAATCAGAAGTAAAGGTGGAGTCTAACCTACCCAAAACTGGGGCTGAAGTGGACTGTTCTTCACTTCCGAAAACTCAGCAAACGCCTCAGCTCTTCAACCTATCTTCCGAGGCTGTTCTAGCAGGTTTCCCGACACAACAGGGTTCTAATCAGAAGGTATAAAGAGAGGGTAATGCAGCAAGGTGAAGTGAGGTCCTTACCGGCAATCAAGACCCGACGCTCAAATGCACCAGAACAAAGGAGGGCTCGACACAACTAGCAGCAGCAACATTGCTTCCTTGCTGGCATTGAGTGGGCTTTGCCGGCACCATCCAAGGTTGCGGTTTGAAGGCAGCGGTGGGGTGGAGACGACCAGCAACACCGGTGGTTGGAGAGCTAGGTTTCCAGCGGCGTGCGAGGGCTGGAGGAGGCTAAAGAGGAGCGCACGCCTTCCTGCGCGGTTGGGAGTCTGTTGCGCACACGAAGCCTGTTAGGACCCCTGGTGGTAGACGGTTGCACCGGCCTGGCGTGGAGGAGGAGGCGGACGGCTGGAGTAGTGCAAGTGAGGGCAGCGGCCTGACGTGAAGGAGGAGGCGGACGCTGGTACGTGACAGCGAGAGAAGGAAGAGGGTTGTTCTTAGGGTTTATGTGAGAGAGGGAGAGAGCATGGGCTGGCCTGTAACAGCTCCTTATCGGGCCCGGATGGTAGGGTTTCAAAGGCCAAACTCAGCTTCGTAATGGGCCCGGATGGCCTTGTCATAACTTAGTCATGGGTTTGTCAAATGGGTCAATTGCTATAAGACTTGCAAGAGTGTTTTACGAATGATTTTATATAATTAACTTTCACATAAAATCATAGAAGTTGGGAAAAGAATATTTTATGTGATTAACTCTTCACATAAAATGAAAAGATTTATGTTGACTCGGGATTTACCGGAATTTAAATTCCGGGTATTACATAAATCGCGAATAGTGTGTAGATGACGAGTATGAATTCCACCGTCATGATCCTGACGTAATTTTGGACTTATGGGGAAATTTTCACCTATTCCTCCGGGGAATAATTTTTACCCTCTCGTATTATTTGGAGCATTTGGGAGCTTCAATTAATAAAACTGCAGTTGAGAGAAATGATCAGGACATCGGATATGTTCTAGATATGAAATAACATGAAAAGGCAAAATGGCCAAAAGAGTCGCTATTTCGTTTCTTAGCGGCTAAGAAAGATGGCTTAAGAATACGCGTTTCCAGAGTAAGTTGCGGAATAATTATCCACACAATATATCATATTTATTATTCCAATTTCGAGAAGTTTGGAGAAGGTGCTCAAACCGCCTTCGGATCGGTAAAAGGATAATTATCGACTTCGCTATAAATAACGGAAATTCTTTTATTAATTCATTTCCTTTCACGTTTCCTCGTAAAAGCTCTGATTTCTCTCAACCTTCAAATTCGGATTCCTTTCTTCGACCTCTTCATATCGGTATCGAGTTTGTGTTTTTCCGAGCACATAAAGAGCTGGTCGAGCATACTAGTTGTTTGGCTTGTGGCACTGTCCAATTTCCGGTGGATTTGAACGTGTCCGAGCGTAGCCGCGTCGTTGTGATTCCGAATCTTCTTTCGGATCTTCAATCGGGTTAGTAACAAATAAGTTATGAATTTATTTGTTTCCCGTATTGCGATTTGGCCTAAATTGATTGTGGGCTTGTGTTCGCTCCAAACGGTGTGTGCAAGCTTTAAATTTATAACCCTAGACTTAAGCTTAAAACAAGGATGTGAACCCGCAGTGTACGGGTCAATCGTAGTAAAAGCAAGAAAATTCCAGGGGTCGATCACAGGGACTCGGTGAAACAGAGTCAATACGGTGTGCTTATGTCAATACTAACCACAAGAGCAATTAACACAATCAAAGATGAATAAGAAGTCAATAAAGCAAACATGCAATTCTAGGGATTAAAGCATCTAGTTGTGGTTCCAACTCAAGATCTATAGATAAGCGGACAAAGCTGAGATTTTTGCGTGGGGAAGGTGTTTCTAAAGTGGAGTAGATCACCGGGTAAGTCTCACTACACACTAATCCTAAACCATAACTCCTATCACCGGGTAAGTCTCAAGGAATCAAGATAAAGAACTATAACCTCAAACTAACACACCATCTAAGGGAATAGAATCAACCTTTACCGGGTAAGTCTCAGGCTAACTCACAAAGATGGGATGGAAGCACACTCAAACCCCAATAAAGGATAAACCTTTATTACCTACACTTATGATCGTCAATACACAAACTAAGGAATTACCGGGTAAGTCTCATCCTAAGTTTGTTTCGAACCAGGAAAGGTGTAATAAGAATAGGATTTGGCAAACTCTAACACTTAACTCTCAGTTACGGATCAGATAAGTCACCTCGGTCAGCCAGTTTCCACCCCGGCCGAGGTGTTCATCGACTGAACGAGATGCTTAGGGTTAAGGTTAAAGACTCGAACTTTCAGGATCCTACTGGAATCTAAGATTATTCTATCATTGTTTTTCCCACAACCTTCAGCCAATCACCCTAGAATCACACAAGGAAATTAGCCACTCATCATCATAATGAAAGTATTAAAATATATGGGAAGAAGGTGAATATTTGAACAAAGAAGAATTTAATGAAAAGACTTCAATAACTGAATCAAATATCACAACAAAGCGTTCCTTGGATAACAATCCAAAAAGACAAAACAACAATTGAGGGAATTGAAGACAATCTTACAAAACCCTTCAAAAAGCTATAAAAGCTATGGACTTCAATCTTCCTTCAACCTTCAAAAAGGTTCTTCGAATCTCTCCCAACTGGAGTAGGCTGCTGCTGCTGCGTGTTTTTCGGTGTAAGCGGCCTTTTGGATTTGTGGAAATCCAACCCTTTTTATAGGAAAATAACCCTTCAAAGATAATAAATCTTAGAAAGATAATTCTCCCATAAATATAGGTAAAATATATGATTCTGCATATCTCCTTCCTTCCAGGAGCCAAGCCCAAAAATATAAGATCACCTTCCAAAGATAAAAGATCTCAGCCAAGAATAAAATATTCTCGCCGCGTCCTAGGTGTTCGCCTCGGTCGAGTCGGCGTCTCTGGATCACCTCGGTCGAGGTGAATCTGTAGTCAACCGAGGTGAATCACAACTGAATGTGAAATCTCTCCTCTGGATCACCTCGGTCTAGGTGTTCACCTCGGTCTAGGTGTTCACCTCGGTCTAGGTGTTCACCTCGGTCTAGGTGACACTGTAGCTGACCTAGGTGAATTTCAGCTGCGTGTAAATCTCTTAAATCTGGTCCAAAGTGAATCTTTAATCCATGGCTATGCTTCCTGGATGTAGCTCTAAATGACTCATGACTCCTTTTGCTCCTTTTTGATGCAAAACATACCAAATTACCTGCAATTACAACGAAACTAGGTGTAGACCTCGATTCTCGCAAAGGTAGATGAAATGGTAGTAAAATCACATAATGTACATAGAAACATGCAGATTATGAAAGATAAAACGTCCAAACAAACCCCAAAATATAGACTATAATTCATGCTATCAAAATACCCCATACTTAGCCCTTGCTTGTCCCCAAGCAAGTTCTGCATATAAAAGACAAGATAGAATGGATTAATAGTCAAGAAAATCAATGAAAAGTCTTTCAAAAACATTTTATGGTGTGCAACTATCATAGATCACTCTAAGAGAATACTTCATGGAATTAAAAACTCAATATGCTCAAAACATTTTATAAATATAGGAAAGTTGTTCATCTTTGCATAAAATCATAGAATGCATAATAAATCATAATTATCAAAATTAATCATGTATGATCCAGTTTAAACCGCTAAGTCAATCAACAAGCTCAAGGTCTCAAGGGCTTCCCAAAAGAAAAGGTCAAGAAACGTGTAGGGTAGGGATGTATGTAAGGTAATGTGGTGCTAGAATCCGGGAAAAGGGATGAACTTCACTTCCACTTTGACTTGCAACATCTTCCACCAATAAGCTTTGCTTATTTCGCACTTTTCTTTTACTTTACTTTTTGGGATGCATGGACAGAGGTGCACAATAACCGAAGCCTGGGAAATCAGCAATCATCAATTTCTTGAGATGCATCAAACCCTTGATGCACATACCATGACCCGTTAGGAATATCGCTCAATCCGACTTTGGCAAGACACAAACACCCGGCTATGTGAATGGTGCCGAGTTACTCATCTTCATGATTAACTTCCCCAAACCTATTTATTACTTTCTAACACTTTCACTTCCAGCCAACTTCTCAACTTTTACTTCACTTGCTTTCACCACCTTGCTTGCTTCCAAATTCCCGGATAGGTAAAAGGGAGGCAAAATGTATATGAGGGGCTAAGCATGATCAAGAAGAAGAAGAAGAAGAGAATGAATTGCCTTGGTCTTTCCAAGAAGAAAGTGAGAGAACTCAATCTTGCGGTGTCAACCTTCAAATTCAACATAATTTGGATAAAAACAAAGTATTAAACATGCCAATAATTTTAAACAAAGCATTTAGCAACTTAAACATATCATAAAACCTTTCAAACACATAAAGAATTTAAAACCAGTAAGTAAGCAAGATCTTTACTGAGATCATATCCAGATAAGCAACACGAAAATCGTTTTCGAAAACTCTCAGTTAACCCACCTCGGTCGAGGTGTTCTTGGTTCAACCGAGGTGAAACGCCTCGTTTGGCCAAGACTCTCCCCGGTCGAGGTCAAAAATTTTTTTTTTTTTTTAAAAACCATTTTTATTTCAGTTTCGACGTTTTTCTCAATCAAATAACCTATAGGTATGCATGTAGTCTCAGATAAACACATAGATGCAAAAGTGAAGCATAAATATAGATATCCGGTCAAAGTAGCATACAATCATCCATAGTCAAATAACATATCCGCATACCCCATACTTGGGACTCACTGTCCCAGTGGGTCAAAATAAGTCTAAGGACAGGATACTCACCGAACATAGCTAAACTGCATGAAGGAGTAAGAAACAGCTCCCAGAAATGACCATCTCGGTTGGCGAAGCACATCTCGGTCAAGGTGTTCTGACAGTACCCGAGATGTATCTCAGTAAAGCTCGTTTCCTCAACTTCTCGAAATTTTGTTCTTCCAGTGTAGCTCCTGAACTGTGATCCTTCCTTTTGGAATACCTGGTTGTTGTCTAGAGGAAAACAAAAACAAAGCAACTATCTAAACTAAACTAGAAAAGGGAGAAGAAAGCAATACCTTGGGTTGCCTCCCAAGAAGCGCTTGGTTTAAGGTCGCTAGCTGGACCATACGGCATGGGATTACTTAATGCCCTTCGAATGTCATGGAGTGCTCATCACATCCGAAAAAATCTTCCAAGAAGGTTCCGGTTCCTAAGTTCACCGGCAAATGGTAAGATCTCCCACGTACAAGCTTGTACGGTTTGATTCTCACCGGAATCCTTCTAGCCTTCCTACACTTCAATGGGACATTCCCCGTGTCCCATCCTTTCCTGGATCGAGAAAATAGTTTCTCGAGAATCATAGCAGCTTCCCCATCTATAGCTTGGGGATGGTACAGGGTCCTGAGCATGCGAGGGACCCCATACTTGAACAAATAACACTTCGTTGCCTTAGCGGTGAAGCGCTTGTTAACTTCACTCCTTATAATCCAAGGAGCATCCTCTTCCAACAATTTCAAGGAAGACTTCATCTTGATCTTGGGAGGTTCTTTCGGAAGAGACCTCCAACTCTTCGGTGCTTCCCTGAAGAAATTTAGAACTTTAGTAGGAAATTCAAACGAAGTAAGAGAAATTACCTTGTAAAGTTCTCCAAAGTTTGAGACAAGTTTCATGTTGGGTTGATAGTCCACACACGAAATCTCTCCCAACTCAGCTGGCCTTTCTTCCACCTTGACCACAGTCTCAGTAATTTGGCCAAGGTTCGCCGCATCTTGCAGTTCTACAAATTCTTCTTCCATCTCGGTCGAGATCTCCTCCACCTCGACCGAGGTCTCGGCAGTTGGATCGAGATCTTCCACATCCTCCGCTTCCACAGAAGCTTCAGGAAAAACTTCCGGTTCGACCAAAGGAATGCTTGGAACGTGCAACACTTCCTTATGCTCCTCTTTCGGCTTAGCATAGGATAGGGTGCTTTCCTTGAGCTCCTCCACCTTCTTCATCAACTTCTCCAATCTTGATTCGAGAGAGTCTTCAAAAGGTTGCTCATAAATGTTTTTAGGGACATTCTTCTCATCCCATATCGCAAGTTCACGCTGAATGACCTCGTCTCTTTCCCATTCATTGTTGAACCAATAGAAGGAGTACTTCTCCTCCAAGTATTTGTAATGGTCCGCCCTAGCACTTTGTCTTGCTATCCAGGCTGGATCAAATGTAGTCATCGGAAATCCTGAAAACTACAAAACTCATAGAAAGAGTAGTTAGTAGCAACAGGGGCAAATGCCCCGAAAGCAAACCGTAACCGGCTCGGTCTAGACCAAGTCCCCGGCAACGGCGCCAAAAACTTGTTCGCTCCAAACGGTGTGTGCAAGCTTTAAATTTATAACCCTAGACTTAAGCTTAAAACAAGGATGCGAACCCGCAGTGTACGGGTCAATCGTAGTAAAAGCAAGAAAATTCCAGGGGTCGATCACAGGGACTCGGTGAAACAGAGTCAATACGGTGTGCTTATGTCAATACTAACCACAAGAGCAATTAACACAATCAAAGATGAATAAGAAGTCAATAAAGCAAACATGCAATTCTAGGGATTAAAGCATCTAGTTGTGGTTCCAACTCAAGATCTATAGATAAGCGGACAAAGCTGAGATTTTTGCGTGGGGAAGGTGTTTCTAAAGTGGAGTAGATCACCGGGTAAGTCTCACTACACACTAATCCTAAACCATAACTCCTATCACCGGGTAAGTCTGAAGGAATCAAGATAAAGAACTATAACCTCAAACTAACACACCATCTAAGGGAATAGAATCAACCTTTACCAGGTAAGTCTCAGGCTAACTCACAAAGATGGGATGGAAGCACACTCAAACCCCAATAAAGGATAAACCTTTATTACCTACACTTATGATCGTCAATACACAAACTAAGGAATTACCGGGTAAGTCTCATCCTAAGCTTGTTTTGAACCAAGAAAGGTGTAATAAGAATAGGATTTGGCAAACTCTAACACTTAACTCTCAGTTACGGATCAGATAAGTCACCTCGGTCAGCCAGTTTCCACCCCGGCCGAGGTGTTCATCGACTGAACGAGATGCTTAGGGTTAAGGTTAAAGACTCGAACTTTCAGGATCCTACTGGAATCTAAGATTATTCTATCATTGTTTTTCCCACAACCTTCAGCCAATCACCCTAGAATCACACAAGGAAATTAGCCACTCATCATCATAATGAAAGTATTAAAATATATGGGAAGAAGGTGAATATTTGAACAAAGAAGAATTTAATGAAAAGACTTCAATAACTGAATCAAATATCACAACAAAGCGTTCCTTGGATAACAATCCAAAAAGACAAAACAACAATTGAGGGAATTGAAGACAATCTTACAAAACCCTTCAAAAAGCTATAAAAGCTATGGACTTCAATCTTCCTTCAACCTTCAAAAAGGTTCTTCGAATCTCTCCCAACTGGAGTAGGCTGCTGCTGCTGCGTGTTTTTCGGTGTAAGCGGCCTTTTGGATTTGTGGAAATCCAACCCTTTTTATAGGAAAATAACCCTTCAAAGATAATAAATCTTAGAAAGATAATTCTCCCATAAATATAGGTAAAATATATGATTCTGCATATCTCCTTCCTTCCAGGAGCCAAGCCCAAAAATATAAGATCACCTTCCAAAGATAAAAGATCTCAGCCAAGAATAAAATATTCTCGCCGCGTCCTAGGTGTTCGCCTCAGTCGAGTCGGCGTCTCTGGATCACCTCGGTCGAGGTGAATCTGTAGTCAACCGAGGTGAATCACAACTGAATGTGAAATCTCTCCTCTGGATCACCTCGGTCTAGGTGTTCACCTCGGTCTAGGTGTTCACCTCGGTCTAGGTGTTCACCTCGGTCTAGGTGACACTGTAGCTGACCTAGGTGAATTTCAGCTGCGTGTAAATCTCTTAAATCTGGTCCAAAGTGAATCTTTAATCCATGGCTATGCTTCCTGGATGTAGCTCTAAATGACTCATGACTCCTTTTGCTCCTTTTTGATGCAAAACGTACCAAATTACCTGCAATTACAACGAAACTAGGTGTAGACCTCGATTCTTGCAAAGGTAGATGAAATGGTAGTAAAATCACATAATGTACATAGAAACATGCAGATTATGAAAGATAAAACGTCCAAACAAACCCCAAAATATAGACTATAATTCATGCTATCAGCTTGTCAAAATGGATAATTGGAAATTCCATTATGCTTGTTACATTATTCTGGTGATTATGGGATATTTGTTTGATGAGATCTGATGATAGTTGGGTTGAGAAACTACCTGCGGGCAAAACGTTATTCTGATGAAATTTAATTAATTAATTAAAGATTAATTAATTAAATTAGGAATCTAGAATACGCTATAAGGTAATTAAATTCAAAGGAATGAATTTGATTGATGTTTGAAGCAAGGAGTTAATACGAGGAATATGATATTCTCGACAGGTGGTGTTGAAGACGGTAGACTAACTATAACGTAGTTTCTCAGTAAGCGTATTCAGGTAAGTCTTCGGACTTACTTAGCTTTGATCTGCAGAAACTCGTGCATGAGAGATTTATATCTCACTGCGTTGATGTGTGTTGTTGTTTTGAAATATCTTGTTGTGTTGAAATGTAAATGTTGATATGCATTGCGATGTGTTATGTGTGAAGCATGCTTGATGTGTTTTAGGATGAGAATGGGAAAATGTTGCATGTGGTTAGGGGTTAAGACCATAACCCGCCACGAGAAATCCTGGCCTGTAGATTTGATCAGTCTAGCTACGACCTAAGAGCAAATGTCTAAATTAACCTAATCTGTGTAATGGTGAGCTCACACCAAAGCCAGAACCATATAAGCAATTATTCCGGATTTGGTCCGGGATCGCAAATTGTAAATTTCATACTGCATTCACGTGCATCATTCATAAAAGCATGATATCATCTCATGATCACGGTATTTGGTATTTGAATTTTTTTTGTTGTGATGTGATGATATAATCTCTCGTGGATAGATTATGATCGGTAGCTAACAGTTTTAAACCGAATCTTTTTAGGTAATGCCGATCATAGGAACGCTTCGTGGATGTCAGCTGCAGGAAGTGGACAGCCGAGGCAGTGTTAACCCAAGGGTTGGTTGAACTACTTTTGAAACTAATCGCTTGCAAGCGAGTCTTTTGTTGGTTGTGTCAACTGTGTACACATGTTGATTTCAGGCTGAAGTTTTAAGACACCTGTTCATGTGTCATGTTTTGAAGTGTCGTTTTGGGATATACATACTAATTGCATGCACGGTTGCTATGTAAATGTTTTCTAAATGACAAGTTGAATGTTTTCATTATTTCTTCGTGCTTCTTGTTGCAAGGTCCTATTTCTGAAGTTGTTGTCAGGCTAACTGATGGGACCCACTGTGTGGTTTTTAGCCTAGTGACGTCTTGGGTTACTTAAAACTTGGGTAGTTACAGATCGGTATCAGAGCTTAGGTTGACATCAAGGGCACATGTGACTTGAGATGAGACATGATAGTTCAACCTAACTGCAACCCAGTTCGGGTTGGTTTTGAAAGGAAATTTAAGTTTTCAAAAGATTTTGGAAATTACTAACATATGATTTTAATGGATTTAAAATCATATGCATAGTCGGGATTGTGGGTAAAGACACTGCCTTCAACTCCTCAACATGACTCCTTGTAAGTGATAGTTCACTCTCTAACTCTTAAGATTCATAGTATTCTGATTAGTTTTACTACTACTATAGGTAGTAGACATGTCTGAGGAGATAACAAATTCGAATACTCCGGTTCATCACAATGAATTTGTAAGTGTGCCAGCTGGGGCACCACGTGGTAGAAGAGCGCGAGAGGATAATGCTGATAGTTTGAGGTCGAGGTCAAGTGCCTCGACCAACCATGTTATACGTGATGAGCACATGCAAGAGATGATTGATGCTGCCATGAGAAGAGTAATACCCGATATAGTACAAGAGGCAGTTGCTGCAACATTGGGTAACACATTGCAAGGAGCGGTGAAGCCACGAGAAACTCCAACTGTTGTACCCCAACACAGATGAATCATCATGCCGAACATGAGGGTCATGAATTGAGTTTAGAAAAGTGGTTGAAAGTAATACCTAGAAGGGAAGTTTCTAACTTCAAAAGAAGCTATGGCATTGAAGTAGATGGGTGGCTGAGCCCATGGAAGTGGTCTTTGATGAGGTAAAAGTACCCGAGGAATACAAAGTGAGTTTGGCAGTGACATTTATGCAAGAGGCAGCTATGAGTTGGTGGATTAGGAACCGTGATAACATCACTGACTTTGACGCATTCAAACAGCGGGTTAAAGCACACTTCTGCCCAACGGCAGCTCGGGTTGGCTTGTTGAGCGCCTTTCTAGAAGCTACTGAAGAAGATGCTCCGATAATGAAGATAATCGATAAATTCCACGGAGAATGCACGTTGTTGGGAGACAGAGCTCCACCAGAAGATCAGTTGGTTCACTTATTTGTAAATCGGTTGAAGGGACATCATCGTCATATTCTTGCACCTTTTGAGGATCTACCACTCCTAGAATATCAAGAAAAGGCTCTAAGGCTTGAAGCTAGACAATCTCATAAAAGGGAACTGGATTCCCGATCTAGTAGTAGTTATAACAAGAAACAAAAACCTGTATTAGGATTTTACACAGATGCGGGGTCAGCACCACAAAGTAGTCAGAATCGTTCTGGAGGGAATTTTCAGGCCAATCGTTCAATTGGAAATCCTAACTTCCTAGGTTGTTTCAATTGTGGAAATATGAACCATAACAAGAGGCAATGTCAGAAGGATCCCACTACATGTTTTAAATATAGTCAACGTGGACATATGGCTAAGTTTTGTGGGGTTAGAGGGACGATGTCATCTCAAGGATCCTCCTCAAACATGATAAGGGAGGGAAGTCAGAGCGTACAAGGAAACTATGGACGTGGGCAACGTCAGTTTCCAACTAGTCAACATCAATCTGGTCAACAAGGATCTCAAAATAGGCCACAAGGGCAAGGAAGTGGTGGAGGTCATGGGGCCGGAAATGAGAAGAGTCAACTCCGAGCGATCGAGCTGAACAAAAGTAATGCACAAGATACACCGATGGTTGCAGGTACGATTCAAATTCGGTCCCAACCTATTAAGATTTTGTTTGACACGGGTGCTACCCATTCTTTCATATCTGATAAATGTGTAGCTAGACTCGGATTAGATACCGTTGAAGGTATACCGTACTCGGTAAAATTACCTAACGGTAATAGGGAGCCGGGATCTAAGGAAATGCATCAATACCCTCTTAGGTTAGGCCAGGTGGATTAACTAATAGATTTCCTCATAACCGGATTGGATAATGATGATATAATCTTGGGTATGGATTGGATTCTTAAGTATAAGTTGAAGATAGATGCGGAAATTCTAACAGTAGTGATGTTAGCTAAGGATGGAACTTGTCATGTATTCAAAGGACGTGATTTACAAGGACCATTGGTAATGATCTCTGCGATGAAAGCAAGTAAGCTGGTAAGGAAAGGATGTGAAGTATATTTATGCTATGCTCTAGAGAAAGAAGGAAAGATTCAATTGAAAGACATTCCAGTTGCACGCGAGTTTAAGGATGTTTTTCAAGATGAATTACCTGGATTGCCACCTACTAGGCAAGTTGACTTTAGAATCGATCTAGAGCCTGGAACTAGACCAATTTCTAAAGCTCCGTACAGAATGGCACCTGTGGAAATGCTTGAGTTGAAGAAGCAGTTGAAAGATTTGGCAGATAAAGGATTTATTCGGCCAAGTGTATCGCCATGGGGAGCGCCAATGTTGTTCGTGAAGAAAAAAGATGGTGCAATGAGGCTATGTATCGACTATAGAGAATTGAATAAGATGACGATTAAGAACAAGTATCCACTGTCACGAATTGATGATTTGTTAGATCAGTTACAAGGAGCAAAGGTGTTCTCCAAGATAGACCTACGGTCAGGCTATCACTAGTTGAAGATTCAAGAAGATGACATTCATAAGACAACATTCAGGACTTGGTATGGACACTACGAGTTCGTGGTTATGCCATTTGGATTAACCAACGCACCTGCTGCGTTTATGGAATTGATGAATCGGATCTTCATTGGATACTTGGATAGGTTTGTTGTGATCTTTATAGATGATATATTGGTTTATTCACGAAGTAGTGAAGAGCATGCAAAGCATTTGAAAGTAGTTCTTCAAGTATTAAGGAAAGAAAAGCTTTATGCTAAGTTTTCCAAGTGTGACTTCTGGATGAAAGAAGTAACATTCTTGGGACACATGATTACTACAGATGGAGTCAAAGTTGACCCATCCAAGATCGAAACCGTGCTAGCATGGGAACCACCCAAGAACGTCATAGAGATATGTAGTTTCCTAGGATTAGCGGGATACTATAGACATTTTGTAAAAGGGTTTTCCATCATAGCAAGACCTATGACCAACCTACTTCAGAAGAAGGCAAATTTTATATGGACTGACAAGTGTCAAGCAAGCTTTGAAGAGATAAAGAAGAGGTTGACTACTGCACCTGTGTTTGCTCAGCCGAATGGAACACTAGGGTTCATTGTTTATAGTGATGCATCTAAAATGGGCTTGGGATGTGTCTTGATGCAAAATTTAAAAAGTCATCGCCTATGCATCAAGACAACTAAGACAATATGAGCAAAACTACCCTACACATGACTTGGAGTTAGCAGCAGTAGTTCATGCACTTAAGATTTGGCGGCATTACCTATTTGGGACGACGTGTAAGATCATGACAGATCACAAAAGCCTAAAGTACATTTTCACTCAAAAAGAGTTAAATATGAGACAAAGAATGTGGTTGGAGTTGATAAAGGATTATCTATATCATCCTGGTAAAGCTAATGTGGTGGCTGATTCTTTGAGTAGGAAGTCAGCTCAAGAAAAAGCGATTGCTCGATTAACTGTACAAGTTGAAATACAAAAAGATCTGATTTGTAGTGGCATTAAAATATGGGTTCAGAAAGACCAAGGGTATATGTGTACCTTGGAGATAGTGCCTGATGACATGAATTATATACCACTATAATCATGTATATTGTAGAGGTTTACCTCGATTTACCTTGCATTTAGACAGAACTTATGTACCTTTCGTGTTTTATTCATATATATTTCGGAAATAGAGGTCTACACGAGTTTCGGTTGAATTGTAGGTAAATATAGTGGATTTGGAAGCAAAAGTGGAGCAAGGAGCATCTAAGGCCATTAGGGAAGCTAAAGGAGTCTTAGAGGGATCACAAAGAGCAAAAAAGTTGCGTAAAAGAATCACAAAAAGGGAGGAAGGAAAAAAGCCACAACACGAGCATTCTCTGTTGAAGAAAATCGTGCCATTTACAACATAAATCGGACAATTTTTATCACTAAAAATCGAACGGTTTTGTGTGAAAATCGGCTAGCACGATTTTCTTTGTTTTTTGGCCCAATGTTAAAGACGACTCAAAGCCCATCACTTTTAGGCTAGAGAAATGTTTTACCAAGCGGCCCATTAGCAAGGAACTATAGGTTGGAACCCTAGGAACGAAAACGGGACGGCCGCAGCGGGAAATCTTTACACATTTGTGAGAGATTGAAGATTCTTGGAGAGGGATTCAAGCGATATTGCCGGGAACTCAATCTTGATCATATTTGTGAGATTCCTTGTTTCCATTGCGATCTTTGTGGTTTTTGAACACAATATTGAGTTGATTGAGAGATACATTGATTAGTTTTGAGATTGGTTTACATAATTGAAAGTTATTGAGTTTTTATTCAAGATTCGGGTTTATTTGTTTTATTCACTCAATCTTAAATTTGATTTGATTTTGAAAATGGTTGGCTAAAACTATTGTGATTCTGGGGAGAATAGTCGATGATTGAGGCTTAGATGATGATAGACTGAACTCATTCAAACAATTGGATCTTGAGAGTTTAGATTTTGACTTTGCGACAACAGGAAAATCGGGCTGTTCTTGAAGGAAATCGTCCGATTTAATGATGAACAGCACGATTTATTTCCCTGACGATCTTTAATTGATCTAATATTTAACCAAAGTTAATCCTTGCCTAAATCCCAACCTTGCTTAACCTTTTTAACCTCTATTTGAGTGTATGAAGAGACTTCAACCTTGATTCTACATTTAATAGATTAAGATTACAAGATTTGAGTAATAGAGAGATTCGACATCCTTTATTAAGGTTTTAAGTGTGCTTTCTATCTTTACCTTGGAGAGTCACATCCTGGGGTTTTGGATAGTTAGTTTGCGTGCAATTCTTGTTCTTAGATCTTTCTATATTGCAGCCTCAACAACCCTTATAGAGAGAGCCTTTGGATTAGACAAATAGGTTTCGGAACTTCACCGTACAATATCCACCTTTGAAGACATAGCCTTGGCAATATATACTCTATCCTTTGATCCTTAGAAGTGTCTTGAATCGAAAGTTGTAGTCGGATACTTGAATCCTTGGAATCATTTACCCCTTTATTAATCACAAAAGTATTTGCACTTTGTTAGATAATTGAATTCGATTTTATTCTCACCAAATCCTTGAGTTCGACTCTCGAACTTCTTACCTTGCTACAGCTGATCCGTACACTGCGGGTTCGCTTTGCTTTGAGTTCTAGATATAAATTTAAGACTTTGACGCACACACTTTTGAGCGAACAAGTTTTTGGCGCCGTTGCCGGGGAATTGGTCTAGACCAAATTCGGTTTTCAGTTGTCTAGCTTGAGAGCTCTTGCTCTTGTGATTTGATTTGTCTACTTGAGTGATCTTTGCAGGTTCTTTAGGTATATGCGAAAGACTAGATCTACCAAAGATCTAGTTCCTTTCGATCCCGAATCGGAGAAAACTTTAAGAAGGAAGTTGAAGGAAATGAAAATGGCCGAAAATAACGAGAGAAACATTCAGGCTGAGTTGGATAAAGCTCAACGTCAACTTAAGTTGAGTGAGAAAGCTCGTGTAGATGCTGAAACGAGTCATAAATTCCAAATTGATGAACTCAGGGCTATGATGTTGGACATGAAGTTGGAATTGAATGATACTAGGAAGAAAAAGAAAGTTAATAAGCCAACTAAGTCCACTAGAGATGATTCATCCGATGATGAAGAACTCGATCCGGACATGCCGGAACTTGAGGAAATCAATCCAGTAATTCATCCTGTTCGTAACAACCCGAGACCACCGGTTGTTCCTCGCATTCCAGCTAGGGATGCGAGAGTTTCTAATGAAGGAGATGAACCCCGAAATTTGGGGTAAAGGATGGATCCAATTCAGCAATCACGCCGTCTAGGTGTGAATTTCGAAGCTGAGGACATCCAGGAATTCAGCTTTACACCACAAGTCATCACCATGGTTCGCCAAAGTCAGTTTGGTGGAGCAAGTGTCGAATCTCCACACCAACACTTGCAGAATTTCGAGATTCTCATGGAGACCATGAAGCCGAAGAAGGCTACCACAAGTAATTACAAGATCAAACCGTTCTTCTTCTCTTTTAAAGACAAAGCTCTAGCTTGGTACCAAACTCTTCCAGCTGCAAAGCTGGCCACATGGGAGGATCTATCTTCGGAGTACCTCACCAAGTTCTTCCCGCCATCCAAAAAGGCGGAATTGAGAGGTAAGATAAATGCTTTTTCTATGAAACCTAATGAAAATTTGTTTCAATCTTGGAAAAGGTTTCAGGATCTCTTATTGGACTGCCCACATCACGGCATTTCAAAGCTGGAATTGTTGGAGATCTACTATAAAGGGTTGGATGTGGAAACACAATTCAATCTCCAATCTCTCTCTTGCGGCACATTCATGGACATGAGAGAAGATGATGCTTGGGACTTCATTGAGAAGCAAGCCCAGGTGATTGAGAAGTATTCCCACCGAAAGGTGGATCCAAATAGCCGGAATCAAGGCGATCTAGGAGCTAAGTTGAACCACACTGCTCAAACACAAATATTTTCCCTCAACAATGAAATCAAGGAGTTGAAGGAAGTCATCAAAACTAGCCTTCAAAAGGCTAAGGAGCAAGAAGCCAACTATATGGGAAGGGATAACAATCAAAGGAATGACTACCGGAACAACAACTGGAATAACAACAATAGGAACTCCAACAACAACAACTGGAGATCCAATCAACAAAATCCAGGTAATCCCTATTCTCATGCTGAACAAGCTTTAACATCTCCATCTTCTTCTACTCCTTTGAAAAGCCAGGAACAATCATCAAATGGATCGAACAAGCCCGATCCCATATTGGAGACAATCCTAGGAAAGCTACAATTAAGGATTGGAGAGTTATATAACTTCGGTTGATAAAGCTCACAAGGCTTTAGAAAACCAAGTGTTTAGCAAAGCCGGAGAAGTCCCAAGAGATCAAGGGAAGCTTCCCGGGAAGACGGAAGATAACCCAAAAGGAAGGGTTATGGCAATCACAACTAGGAGTGGTGTAACAACCACAGATCCTCAACCCAAAGTAGTTAAAACCACCGCCGAAGAAGGGAAAGGAAAAGAGAAGGAAGACGTCTATGTTCCTCCTCCCGCCTACAAACCACCTCTACCTTTTTCTCAATCTAGAGCGCGGGCGCGGCTAGATAAACACTTCGGTAAGTTTATTGAACTTATGAGTAAGTTGCATATTAATATACCTTTTATGGATGCAATTTTAGGTATGCCAGCTTATGGGAAATTTCTAATGGAAATCCTCTCTAACAAGAGGAAATTAGAAGACATTGGAGAAGTTAAGATGAGCACGGAGTCATCCGACCTCATCAAGACTATGACACAGAATATGCCACCTAAGCTGCGTGATCCGGGATCATTTTGCATACCCATCACCTTAGGAGAGGTTATTTATGATGCACTTTGCGACCTTGGAGCAAGTGTGAGCATCATACCACTTGCTTATGCAAAGCAGTTGGTCTAGGAGAGCCTAGACCGGTGAAGATGACGCTTTACATGGCCGATCGTTCCATCACTAGGCCAGTTGGGATAATAGAAGGCATTCCGGTAAAACTCGGTAAATTTTACATTCCTATAGATTTTGTCGTTCTTGACATCCCTACAGATTATCCAGTTCCCATTATTCTTGGGAGATCATTCCTTGCAACCTCCGGATGCATGGTAGATTGCAAGAACGGACAACTATCCTTCAACATAGGTGAAGAGAAAGTGGAGTTTGTACTCTCCTCTTTAATCAAAGAGCCAGCCTTAAGGGAAGATGTTTTTAACATCTTTGATGAAGAAGAGTCTAGAGAGGTAGTGAGTTCGATCCTAATGAAAGATCCACTTCAAAAGGTTCTTAGTATGAGCATCATGATGGAAGGAGTAGATCATGATTGTGTTGAAGAGATAAAAGCATTAGAAGATGTGAAGGAAGAACCAGGAGCAGGATTTGAAGAGTTAGAATTAACCCCGAAAACTGTGAAAAAATCGACCTACACAAAATAAATCACTCGATTTCTGAAAAGGCAAGTCGATTTTTGACAACAGGAAGAAAAATCGACCAAAAAATCGGACGATTTTCTTCACAGGGGGGCGATTTAGCGATGATTTCTCCAGTTTCTACAAACTTGACTGTAGTTGTTCTCAACTCTAATAGTGCACCTTCCCCACCTTCAGAGGCTTCTCCCATGACATTAGATAGTTTTCCCATGATAACACGATTTATGATATTAGATTAGGCACTCATTTAGATAGTTTTCCCGCTCATTCATGCATGGTTTAACACTAGTTCATGACGTTTGCACTCAATTCATGTATTTTGTCGAGATAGACATCTACACGGACTTTTCCATGCTTTGTAGGTATTTTAGGAGCTTTAGGAGCTTAATCGATACATTTGAGGATCATTCCTCGAGATGACACACCTTCGGGCTCATTAGGATGCAAGCTAGGGGCTAAGGAGGACACATGGGACCTTGTTGGTGCATGCCATGCACCAAATTGTGGCTTGATGATCCATAGAATGCAGAAGCACCAAAACCACGGCCATTGGGACTTCCACGGGCGTGGAAATAGGCCGTGGTTTTCCCCAGACAGCTGTGACATCTGTCCCACGATCTTCATGGCCGACTCTTGCAAATTTGGAGGATAAAAGGTGGTCCTGAAAGGCTGTTAGGGACGGACCCCTCACTCTCATTCTCTCCCACACTCTCAACAACAATATTCTCTGATTGGAAGATTGGATTGGAGCTACCATTGGAGAAGAAGAAAGGCTTCCATTGGAGAAGAAGAAGAAGCAAACTAGTTCATAGTTCCATAGTCTTTTTGAGTGAGCTTTGTGAAACGTTTTGCAAGGGTTTGTAAGAAAATATTCGAACCTTCTTTTGAAGGTTTGTAAGTCCTTCTTGAACCTTGATTTAGCTTGTTTTACTTGTCTCATTTTCTTAATCCATCTTTCATTTCATCCTCTTGATATGGATTTCATGATTTTATTCTTGTTGAGTTTGATTGTTAAGATGCATGTTGTTGGCTAAATAGATGCGATTCTAGGGTAAGGAAAAGATGGTTATGGCTTGGACTATGATAGAATAGACTTAAATGAATACTTGGATGACTCGCTTGATTGAACCTAGTCATTGTTTAAAACCACGGTTGGATCTTACCCTTCCACGGCTGTGGAAAGGGATGAACAGCCCGTAATTCTGACTAACTCGATTGATTTGATAAATCTAAGTGCTAGGATGTTAGATGGTTGAAATCCTAGTGTTTGTTGAGTTAAATCTATCCTAGGGTGACCTAGTGTTAGCAACTAAGTGTTAGAAGAGACCTACCCGGTGATTCTTGCTCTTAGATACCAAAGATGACAATTCTAGGTAGTAGTGAGCCTCATAAGCCGCTATTGGACCGAGTGTGCTAGGATTGATGTTTAGGACTTGCCTTCCCGAGACTTATCCGGTAAGGAGAGGTTAGATCCCTAGATGACAATCCGGTTTGTGTAGAATTCCTATCCTTAGGCTCTTTGAGACTTACCCGGTGATGAGACCTTAGGAACGGACTAGTGGACCATGAGACCTACCCGGTGATTGATCCCAATCTAGAAACATTCACTCCCAACAAACTATGGTTAATCCAAGGAATGATTAGATAGCTTGAGTCCTATGCCATAACCGGAATTTCCAACCCCTAGAATCCGCTTTTCTCTCTTTGATCTCATATTTTGTGTTTGTTTGTTTGTGTTTTAGCTTGACTCCTTAGTTTGTTTTGCCATATCATATCATTGTGATCCTTGATTGATCACCACAAAACCAACCCAAAAACATTGAGATTTTCATTTATTTGTTTCTTTCATCTTTTCTTAGTCTAGATCAACACTATCCTTAGTCACTACTTGACTCGATTTCACCTCAGTCTTTGTGTTCGACCTCGGAATACTATCCCTACTACAAAACGTCCCGTACACTGCGGGTTCTCTAGGAGTTAGGAGAAATATATCGAGTATAAATTTAAGCCTTTTTTGTGTGTCACCTTCTCAGCGTAACAAGTTTTGCTGAGGGCACCGGTTGAAGAAAAGCGGTTCACTCCTTACCGGATACTATTCCGAGGTCTTTGTGTTTCTCCTATTCCAACCCGGATGGAGCCTTGAATTATGTACCATCATATTCATGCATATTGTAGAAGATTGTCTCAGTTTACCTTGCATTTAGAGAGATTTTGTGTGCCTTTTATGTTCTATTCAATCATTTGTCGGAAATAGAGGTCTACACGAGTTTTTGATGAATTATAGGTAAATGGAGTGGAATTGAAAGCAAAAGCGGAGCAAGGAGCATCTAAGAATGTTAAGGAAGCTAAAGAAGTCTTAAAGGGATCACAAAGAGCTAAGGAATTGCAAAAGAGAAGCATAGAAGACGAGCCAAAAGAAGAGCACTTTCTGTTGAAGAAAATCGTGCCAATATGCATATAAATCGGACGATTTTCTACCCTAGAAATCGAACGGTTTTGTGTATAAATCGATTGGGTCGATTTCCTTTGTTTTTCGGCCAAATGAAAAGACGACACAAAGCCCAATTCTTTTGGGCTAGAGGAGAGTTTTGCCAAACGGCCCATTTGCAAGAAACTATAGGTGAGAACCCTAGGAACGAAAACGAAGAGGCCGCAGCGGGAAATCTTTACACGTTTGAGAGAGATTGGAGATTCTTGGAGAAGGATTGAAGAACTTTTTTCCGGAAAGCCAATCTTGATTCTTGTTTGTGAGATTTCTTTATCCATTGAAGCAATTGTGCTTTTTGAACACGAATTTGAGTTACTTAAGAGATACATTGATCTGTTTTGACGATTGTTTACAGATTTGAAGGTTATTGAATTTTTATTCAAGATTCGGTTTTCTTTGCGATATTTCATTCAATCTTTAATTTGATTCGATTTTGAAAATGGTTGGCTAAAACCCTTGTGATTCTGGGGAGAATAGTTGATGATTATGGCTTGATAGACTGAACTTATTCAAACATTAGGACCCTGAGAGTTTAGATTTTAGTTTTGCGACAACAGGAAAATCGGTGTGTTCTTGGAGTAAATCGGCCGATTTTCTTATGAACAGCCCGATTTATTCTTCTGACGAACTTTAATTGAATCAATCCTTAACCAAAACTAATCCTTGCCTAAATCCCAACATTGATTAACCTTTTTAACTTCTAATAAAGTGTATGAAGAGATTTCAAACTTGATTCTACATTTAATAGATTAAGGTTATAAGATTTGGGTAATAAAGAGACTCAACATCCTTTATTAAGATTCTAAGTGTGCTTTCTAATCTTTACTTTGGAGAGTCATATCCTGGAGTTTTAGATAGTTAGTTTGAATATAATTCTTGTCTTTAGATCTTTCTATATTGTAGCCTCAACAACCCTTATAGAGAGAACCTTTAGATTAGTTATATAAGTTTCGGAACTTCACCGTACGATATCTACCTTTGAACATTTAATCTTGGCAATATAAACTTTGTCCTATATCTATAGAAGTGTCTTGAATCAAAAGCCTAAATCGGATACTTGAATCCTTGGAATCATTTTACCCTTATTTGATCACAAAAGCTTTTCGCACTTTTCGCTAGATAATTGAAATCGAAATTACTCTCACCAAATCCCTGAGTTCGACTCTGGAATTCTTACCTTACTACAGCTGATCCGTACACTGCGGGTTCGCTTTGCTTTGAGTTCTAGATATAAATTTAAGACTTTGACGCACACACTTTTCGGGCGAACAAGTTTTTGCCGCCGTTGCCGGGGATTTGGCCTAGACCAAATTCGGTTTTCGGTTGTCTAGCTTGATAGCTCTTGCTCTTGTGATTTGATTTGTCTACTTGAGTGATCTTTACAGGTTCTTTAGGTATATGCGAAAGACTAGATCCACTAAAGATCTAGTCCCTTTCGATCCCGAATTGGAGAAAACTTTAAGAAGAAAGTTGAAGGAAAAGAAAATGGCTGAGAATAACGAGAGAAACTACTAGGTTGAACTGAATGAAGCTCAACGCCAACTTCAGTTGAGTGAGAAAGCACGTATAGATGCTGAAACGAGTCATCAATTTCAGATTGATGAACTAAGAGCAATGATGTTGGACATGAAGTTGGAATTGAACGAATCCAAGAAGAAGAAGAAAGTCAAGACGCCAACTAAATCCACTAGAAATGACTCATCCGATGATGAAGAGATTGATCCGGACAAGCCGGAACTTGAGGAGATCGATCCATTGCTTCGTCCTATTCGGAACACCCCAAAACCACGGGTTTTTCCTCGCCTCCCAACTAGGGACGTGAGAGTTGCTAATGACGGTGATAGACCCCGAACTTTGGGGCAACGGATGGACCCAATTCAGCAACCACGCCGTCTAGGTGTGGATTTCGGAGCTGAAGACATCCAAGAGTTTAGCTTCTCATCACAAGTCATCACCATGGTTCATCAAAGTCAATATGGCGGAGCAAGTACTGAATCTCCACACCAACACTTGCAGAATTTTGAAATTCTCATGGAGACTATGAAGCCGAAGAAGGCTACTACGAGCAATTACAAGATCAAACCGTTCTTTTCTTTGAAGGACAAAGCTCTAGCTTGGTACCAAACACTTCCAGCTGCAAAGCTGGCTACATGGGAGGAATTGTCTTCGGAATTCCTCACCAAATTCTTTCCGCCATCCAAAACGGCGGAATTGATAGGTAAGATAAATGCTTTTTCTATGAAACCTAATGAAAGCTTGTTTCAATCTTGGGAAAGGTTTCAAGATCTCTTGTTGGATTGCCCACACCACGGCATTTCAAAACTGGAATTATTGGAGATCTACTACAAAGGATTGGATGTGGAAACACAGTTCAACCTCCAATCTCTCTCTTGTGGCACATTCATGGACATGAGAGAGGATGATGCTTGGGACTTCATTGAGAAGCAAGCCCAAGTGATTGAGAAGTATTCCCACCGGAAGGTGGACTCAATTAGCCGGAATCAAAGCAATTCGGGAGCCAAGTTGAACCAAGCTGCTCAAACACAAATATTCTCCCTCAACAATGAGATCAAAGAGTTGAAGGAAGTGCTCAAAACGAGTCTTCAAAAGACTAAGGAGCAAGAAGCCAACTACATGGGGAGGGACAACAATCAAAGGAATGATAACCGGAACTCCAATTGGAACAACAACAACAATAACAACCGGAACTCCAATTGGAACAACAACAATAGGAACTCAAATAACAACAATTGGAGGTCAAATCAGCAGAATCCAGGTAATCCTTACTCTCATGCTGAAAAGGCTCTAATATCTCCATCTTCTTCTACTCCTTTAACAAGCCAGGAACAATCAAGCGGGTCAAACAAACCCGATCCCATGCTAGAGACGATCCTAGGCAAGCTACAAGGGTTGGAGAGTTATATAACTTCGGTTGACAAAGCTCATAAAGCTTTAGAAAACCAAGTATTTAACAAAGCCGGAGAAGTTCCAAGAGACCAAGGGAAACTCCCCGGGAAGACGGAAGATAACCCAAAAGAAAGGGTTATGGCAATAACTACTAGGAGTGGCAAGACAACTACTGACCCTCAACCTAAAGTAGTCGAAACCACCACTAAAGAAGGAGAGGCAAAAGAGAAGGAAGAAGTTTATGTTCCTCCTCCCGCTTACAAACCACCTCTACCTTTCCCTCAATCTAGAGCGCGTGCACGCCTAGATAAACATTTTGGTAAGTTTGTTGAACTTATGAATAAGCTGCATATTAATATACCTTTTATGGATGCAATTTTAGGTATGCCAGCTTATGGGAAATTCCTCAAGGAGATCCTCTCTAACAAGAGGAAATTGGAAGACATAGGAGAAGTCAAGATGAGTATGGAGTCATCCAAACTCATCAAGACTATGACGAAGAATATGCCACCTAAGCTCCGTGATCCAGGATCCTTTTGCATACCCATCACTTTGGGAGAAGCTACCTATGATGCACTTTGTGACCTTGGAGCGAGTGTGAGTATCATACCCCTTGCTCTATGCAAAGCAGTTGGTCTAGAAGAGCCTAGACCGGTGAAGATCACACTCTACATGGCTGATCGTTCCACCACTAAGCCGGTGGGGATATTAGAAGACATTCCGGTAAAGCTCGGTAAGTTTTACATCCCTATAGATTTTGTCGTTCTTGACATCCCTGCGGATTATCCGGTTCCCATCATTCTTGGGAGACCATTCCTTGCGACATCCGGATGTATGGTCGATTGCAAGAATGGCCAGCTATCTTTCCATATAGGTGAAGAAAAGATAGAATGCATACTCTCTTCCTTAATCAAGGAGCCAGCCTTGAGAGACGATGTTTTTGAAATTTTTGATGAAGAAGAGTCTAGAGAGGTAGTAAGTTCAATCTTGATGAAAGACCCTCTTCAAAAGGTTCTTAGTATGAGCATCATGGAGGAAGGAGTGGAACATGATTGCAATGAGGATGTGAAAGCATTAAATGATGTGGAGGAAGAACTAGGAACAAGAATTGAAGAACTAGAATTAACTCCGGAAACTGTGAAGAAAATCGCCCTGCATAAACCAAATCGTCCGATTTGTGAAGAGGCAACCCGATTTTTGTCAACAGAAAGAAAAATCGACCTGACTAAACTAAATCGTCCGATTTGTGAAAAGGCAACCCGATTTTTTTCAACAGAAAGAAAAATCGTGACTCAAATCGACCGATTTACTTCAGGGGAGGTCGATCCAGAGGGAAATTTTCTGGATTCTCCAAACTTCACCGCAGCTGTTCTCGAATCTAATGATGCAGTACCCCCACCTCTAGAGGCCTCTCCCACAACATCCGAAGGCCACGATTCACCATCAATCAAGGTACCTCCATCATTAGAATTGAAGCCACTCCCCACGCATTTAAGGTACGCATTCCTTGGCATTAATTCAACATATCCGGTCATAGTCAATGCAAATTTGAATGATACTGAATTAGAGAAACTTATGCATGTTTTGAAGCAACATAGGAGAGCATTAGGATATACTATTGATGATCTAGTAGGAATAAAGCCTTCCCTATGTATGCACAAAATTCTAATGGAAGAGGATTACAAACCTTCACGCCAACCTCAAAGACGGTTAAATCCGGCAATGAAAGAGGTCGTGAAGAAAGAAATCCTTAAGCTACTTGATGCAGGTATCATCTTCCCTATTTTCGATAGAAAATGGGTGAGTCCAGTACAAGTAGTACCCAAGAAAGGAGGCATTACCGTTGTTGCCAACAAAAACAACGAACTTATCCCTACACGGACAGTTACAGGGTGGCGAATGTGCATCGACTACCGCAAACTGAACGTGGCCACTAGGAAGGACCACTTCCCCCTTCCTTTTATCGATCAAATGTTGGAAAGGTTAGCCCAACATTCTTACTTTTGTTATCTAGATGGATATAGCGGTTTCTTTCAGATTCCAATTCATCCGGATGATCAAGAGAAGACGACTTTTACGTGCGCATGGGGTACATTTGCTTATAAAAGAATGCCATTCGGTCTATGCAACGCTCCAGCCACCTTCCAAAGGTGTATGATGGCAATCTTTTCCGAATACGTAGAGAATATCATGGAAGTCTTCATGGACGATTTTTCGGTATATGGTTCTTCCTTTGATAACTGTCTCTATAACCTTTCACTAGTTCTTAAGAGATGTGAGGACACTAACTTAGTCTTAAACTGGGAAAAGTGTCATTTCATGGTCACCGAAGGGATTGTGTTAGGTCATCTAGTATCACAAAGGGGAATAGAGGTTGATAGAGCAAAGATAGAAACCATTGAGAAGTTACCTCCCCCTTCTTCGGTGAAAGGAATTAGAAGTTTCTTAGGGCATTCAGGCTTCTATAGGAGATTCATAAAGGATTTTTCTAAGATCTCAAAACCCTTGACTAATCTTTTGATGAAAGACGCAACTTTCGAATTTTCGAAAGATTGTTTAGATGCTTTTTGCAGGATCAAAGAAGCCTTGATTTCAGCACCAATCATTCAACCACCCGATTGGACTCTTCCTTTCGAGGTCATGTGCGACGCAAGCGACGTCGTTATAGGAGCCGTTCTTGGACAGAAGAAAGATGGTCACACTCATGCCATCTATTATGCTAGCAAAACGCTAGATGAGGCTCAATATAATTATGCAACCACAGAAAAGGAACTTTTAGCCGTAATATACGCTTTTGAGAAATTCCGTTCCTATCTTGTAGGTGCAAAGGTGATAGTCTATACGGACCATTCCGCAATTCGATACTTATTCAGGAAGAAGGATGCAAAGCCAAGGCTTCTAAGATGGATCTTACTCTTACAAGAGTTCGATTTGGAGATTCGTGATAAGAAAGGATCGGAAAACTCCGTTGCCGATCATCTTAGTCGTCTTCCGCAACTCACCAGCGAGACGGATGAACTTCCTTTAGACGACTCATTCCTTGACGAACAGCTACACGAGATTGAAGAGTGTCTTCAACACATCTCAAAAGGTAATGATCCATGGTTTGCTGACATTGTGAATTACCTTGTTTGTCAGGAGATTCCACCCGGACTTTCATATGCTCAAGGGAAGAAGTTCTTTAGAGACGTCCGGCAATTCTATTGGAACGAACCTCTTCTATTCAAAAGAGGTCCCGATGGCATTTACAAGAGATGTATCCCCGAAGATGAGGTGGATAGTGTCATCCGCCATTGCCATTCTCTACCATGTGGCGGACACGCTAGTTCCCACAAGACTTGTGCTAAGGTACTTCGTTCCGGCTTCTATTGGCCTACACTTTTCAAAGATGTGCAAAAGTTTGTTGTTGCTTGTGATGCTTGTCAAAGAACAGGTAATATGTCAAGGAGGAATGAGATGCCTCTCAACAATATACAAGAAGTAGAGATCTTTGATGTATGGGGCATCGATTTTATGGGACCTTTCCCATCTTCATGCGGTAACCAATATATACTTCTTGCCGTAGACTATGTCTCAAGATGGGTAGAGGCAATCGCTTCTCCCACTAATGATGCAATGGTAGTGGTGAAGTTCTTCAATAGAACGATCTTCCCAAGGTTCGGAACTCCCCGAACCATCATTAGTGACGGAGGAACGCATTTCACAGCCCGTCGATTTGAGACTCTATTGGCTAAGTATGGGGTAACCCATAAGATAGCTACACCTTACCATCCGCAAACCAGCGGACAAGTCGAAAAATCAAATAGAGAGATTAAGGGAATTTTAGAGAAAACCGTCTCTAAAACGAGAAAAGATTGGTCAATGAGGCTTGACGATGCACTATGGGCGTACAGGACAGCCTTCAAGACACCAATAGATACGACTCCCTATAATCTTGTCTATGGTAAATCCTGTCACCTTCCTGTAGAGCTAGAGCATAAAGCCTATTGGGCTATCAAGTGGCTCAATTTTGACATGAAAGAAGCCGGAGAGAAGCGGCTCTTAGACATCAATGAGCTAGATGAGATCCGGCTAAATGCGTATGAGAATGCAAAAATCTAGAAGGAACGGACAAAGCGTTGGCATGATAAGCACATAATTCCAAAAGATTTGAAGGAGGGAGACCAAGTCCTTCTATTCAACTCAAGGCTTCGTCTATTTCCAGGTAAGCTTAAATCCCGTTGGACATGACCTTATGTAATTAGACGAATTTTCCCTCATGGTGCAGTTGAAGTATGGGGTGAACAAAGCGGAAGTTTCAAGGTTAATGGCCAACGGTTGAAGAAATACACACCGGAAGTTCCGGTCGAGGAGATAGCTCCTATCCTCCTCCGTTGAACACAAACCATACACCGTCCAGCTAAAGACGATAAATCAAGCGCTTCTTGGGAGGCAACCCATGATAGTATAGTTTTTCCCTCCTTTCATCGCTTAGTTAGAGTAGATTAGTTGCTTTGTTTCTTTGTTTTCGCTTTTTATTTGTTCCTCGATGCACTCTTGGTTTGTCGTGTCATTAATCGCAGGAAATTAGGTCCAAATTGAGAGATCCATGGAGAAAGGGAGCATAACTCAGTTAAATCTTCAATGACCATGAAGAATAAGAATGACCATGAAGAATAAGGAAGGAAATCCAGCTGCACTAAGTTAATCGTCCGATTCAGTAACAGAGCAAGTCGATTTTTGACAACAAGAAGAAAAATCGACCTGGAGATCGACCTGCCAAGAAAAATCGTCCGATTTTCTTTGAGTTCAGAGAAAAATCGAGTTACCTTAAGTTAATCGTCCGATTCAGTAACAGAGCAAGTCGATTTTTGACAACAGGAAGAAAAATCGACCTGGAGATCGACCTGCCACGAAAAATCGTCCGATTTTCTTTGAGTTCAGAGAAAAATCGCCCCGACGATTAAATCGACCTTATAAATCGGCCGATTTTCTTCATAGTTTCTCGACCCTATATAAAGACTCAACACTCGATCTTCCTCATTCCACAACCTTCCACTCTCGATTTCCCTCTCTCAAGAACTCCGAAAATCGCCCACACCCTACAATCTTCATTCCTTAATCATTTTGAGTGATTCTTGGCTCCAAACTGAAGCATTTTCAACAAGGAACAAGGATCTACCAACAACAAGCACGGCAATCGACTCCTCCGTACGGAATTCAGGTTTTTCTTTCCAAAACCTAAGTTTCTAATTGGAAATTGAAGTTTGCTTAGGAAGTGTTTGTTTGCTGAAATTGATTGAGGAATCTGCTTAGGAATCACTATAGGAAACTATATATGGTGATTGTTGGAATAGAACTTTACAGAATTGTGAGAATCGTAGAAATCGACAGAAAAATCGACCTAACCCAGAAAAATCGCCCGATTTTTGTGAAGAACAGGCCGATTTTTTGCCGCAGAAATGGATATTATGAAGAGAATAACTAGATATACGGGGAAGAAGAAGGGATCTTCTTCCAAAGCCCCTCCCCCACCTCCACCACCACCTCAAAACATTCCTAAGCTTCCACCTCCCTTATCCAAGCACAAGAAACGATATGAACGCATCCTAGATCGCTCATTCAGCCCTCCTCGCTACATTGTGTTAGACGATCTAGATTCCTTGTTTGTTCGAGAGGATGTAGATATGATGCTTGACAGGGCTGGGTTGAGACAGTTTGCTACGATTAGGGAGGATGCTTATACCGAGATCACCCTAGAGTTCCTTAGTACATTCGAGCAGGATCCTAGGGAAAGGATGGTCACCTTCCGCCTTATGAGCCAAGATCACACTATGTCTATTGATACTTTTGGAGACTTGTTCGGTTTTTCTTATTCAGATGCCGGCACATTTGCTAGAGGTGTTAGTGCTAGTGTGTTCGCTCCAAACGGTGTGTGGAAGCTTTAAATTTATAACCCTAGACGTAAGCTTAAAACAAGGATGCGAACCCGCAGTGTACGGGTCAATCGTAGTAAAAAGCAAGGAATTCCAGGGGTCGATCACAAGGACTTAGTGAAACAAAGTCCAATCACGGTATGCTTATGTAAATACTAACCACAAGAGCAATTAAAATAATCAATGATGAATAAGAAGTCAATAAAGCAAACATGCAATTCTAGGGATTAAAGCATCTAGTTGTGGTTCCAACTCAAGATCTAAAGATAAGCGGACAAAGCTGAGGTTTTTGCATGGGGAAGGTGTAACTAATGTGGAATAGATCACCGGGTAAGTCTCACTACTCACTAATCCCAAACCGTAACTCCTATTACCGGGTAAGTCTCAAGGAATCAAGATAAAGAACTATAACCTCAAACTAACACACCATCTAAGGGAATAGAATCAACCTTTACCAGGTAAGTCTCAAGCTAACTCACAAAGATGGGATGAAAGCACACTCAACCCCAATAAAGGATAAACCTTTATTACCTACACTTATGATCGTTGGTAAACAAACTAAGGAATTACCGGGTAGGTCTCATCCTAAGCTTGCATTGAACCAGGAAAGGTGTAATAAGAATAGGATTTGGCAAACTCTAACACTTAACTCTCAGTTTCGGATCAGGAAAGTCACCTCGGTCAGCCAAATTCCACCCCGGCCGAGATGTTCATCGACTGAGCGAGATGCTTGGGGTTAAGGTTAAAGACTCGAACTTTCAGGGTCCTACTGGAATCTAAGATTATTCTATCATTGTTTTTCCCACAACCTTCAGCCAATCACCCTAGAATCACACAAGGAAATTAGCCACTCATCATCATGAAAGTATTAATCAATTATATGGGAAGAAGGTGAATATTTGAACAAGAAGAATTTAATGAAAAGACTTCAATAACTGAATCAAATATCACAGCAAAGTGTTCCTCGGATATAAATCCAACGAGCAAGACAACAAGGAAGAGAATCTAAGGTAATCTTACAAGAAAACCTTCCAAAAGCTATGAAAGCTACAATCTTCAATCTTCCTTCAACCTTCAAAAAGGTTCTTCAAGTCTCCCAACTGGAGTATGGTTGCAGCGGTGTATTGTTCGCTCCAAACGGTGTATGCAAGCTTTAAATTTATAACCCTAGACTTAAGCTTAAAACAAGGATGCGAACCTGCAGTGTACGGGTCAATCGTAGTAAAAGCAAGAAAATTTCAGGGGTCGATCACAGGGACTCGGTGAAACAAAGTCAATACGGTGTGCTTATGTCAATACTAACCACAAGAGTGATTAACACAATCAAAGATGAATAAGAAGTCAATAAAGCAAACATGCAATTCAAGGGATTAAAGTATCTAGTTGTGGTTCCAACTCAAGATCTATAGATAAGCGGACAAAGCTGAGATTTTCGCGTGGGGAAGGCGTTTCTAAAGTGGATTAGATCACCGGGTAAGTCTCAAGGAATTAAGATAAAGAACTATAACCTCAAACTAACACACCATCTAAGGGAATAGAATCAACCTTTACCGGGTAAGTCTCAGGCTAACTCACAAAGATGGGATGGAAGCAAACTCAAACCGCAATAAAGGATAAACCTTTATTACCTACACTTATGATCGTTGGTACACAAACTAAGGAATTACCGGGTAAGTCTCATCCTAAGCTTGCTTTGAACCAGGAAAGGTGTAATAAGAATAGGATTTGGCAAACTCTAACACTTAACTCTCAGTTTAGGATCAGATAAGTCACCTCGGTCAGCCAGTTTCCACCCCGGCCGAGATGTTCATCGACTGAACGAGATGCTTAGGGTTAAGGTTAAAGACTCGAACTTTCAGGATCCTACTGGAATCTAAGATTATTCTATCATTGTTTTTCCCACAACCTTCAGCTAATCACCCTAGAATCACACAAGGAAATTAGCCACTCATCATCATTATGAAAGTATTAAATATATGGGAAGAAGGTGAATATTTGAACAAAGAAGAATTTAAGGAAAAGACTTCAATAACTGAATCAAATATCACAACAAAAGCGTTCCTTGGATAGCAATCCAACAAGACAAGACAACAAGTGAGGGAATTGAAGACAATCTTACAAAACCCTTCAAAAAGCTATAAAAGCTATAGACTTCTATCTTCCTTCAACCTTCAAAAAGGTTCTTCAAAACTCCCAACTGGAGTATGCTGCTGCTGCTGCGTGTTTTTTGGTGTAAGCGGCCTGTATGCGAGATGTGATAGCCGATGCCGGAATTATGGGAAATCCGACCCTTTTTATAGGAAAATAACCCTCCAAAGATAATAAATCTTAGAAAGATATTCTCCCATAAATATAGGTAAAATATATGATTCTGCATATCTCCTTCCTTCCAGGAGCCAAGCCCAAAAATATAAGATCACTTTCCAAATTAAAAAGATCTCATCCAAGAATAAAATATTCTCGCCGCGTCCTAGGTGTTCGCCTCGGTCGAGTCGGCGTCTCTGGATTGCCTCGGTCGAGATGAATCTCTGGTCAACCGAGGTGAGTCATAACTGAATGTGAAATCTCTCAAAACTGGTCCAAAGTAAATCTTTAATCCATGGCTATGCTCCCTGGATGTAGCTCCAATTGACTCATGACTCCTTTTGCTCCTTTTTGATGCAAAACGTACCAAATTACCTGCAATTACAACAAAACTAGGTGTAGACCTCGATTCTTGCAAAGGTAGGTGAAATAGTAGTAAAATCACATAATGCACATACAAACATGCAGATTACGAAAGATAAAACGTCCAAACAAACCCCAAAATATAGACTATAATTCATGCTATCAAAATACCCCATACTTAGCCCTTGCTTGTCCCCAAGCAAGTTCCGCATATAGAAGACAAGATAGAATGGATTATAGGTCATAAAAATCAATGAAAAAGTCTTTCAAAAACATTTTATGGTGTGCAACTACCATAGATCACTCTAAGAGAGTACTTCCTGGAATTTAAAAACTCAACATGATCAAAACATTTTATAAATATAGGAAAGTTGTTCATCTTTGCATAAAATCATAGAATGCATAATAAATCATAATTATCAAAATTAATCATGTATAATCCGATTTAAACCGCTAAGTCAATCAACAAGCTCAAGGTCTCAAGGGCTTCCCAAAGGAAAGGTCAAGAAACGTGTAGGGTAGGGATGTATGTAAGGTAATGTGGTGCTAGAATCCGGGAAAAGGATGAACTTCACTTTCACTTTGACTTGCAACATCTTCTACCAATAAGCTTTGCTTATTCCACTTTTTTTTTTTTTTCTTTTTACTTTACTTTTTGGGATGCATGGACAGAGGTGCACAATAACCGAAGCCTGGGAGATTAGCAATCATCAATTTCTTGAGATGCATCAAACCCTTGATGCACATACCATGACCCGTTAGGAATATCGCTCAATCCGACTTTGGCAAGACACAAACACCCGGCTATGTGAATGGTGCCGAGTTACTCATCTTCATGATTGACTTCCCCAAACCTATTATTGCTTTCTAGCACTTTCACTTCCAGCCACTTCTCAACTTTAACTCCACTTGCTTTCACCACTTCGCTTGCTTCCAAATTCCCGGATAGGTAAAGGGAGGCAAAATGTATATGAGGGGCTAAGCATGATCAAGAAGAAGAAGAAGAGAATGAATTGCCTTGGTCTTTCCAAGAAGAAAGTGAGAGAACTTAACCTGCGGTGTCAACCTTCAAATTCAACATAATTTGGATAAAAACAAAGTATTAAACATGCCAATAATTTCAAACAAAGCATTTAGCAACTTAAACATATTATAAAACCTTTCAAACACATAAAGAATTTAAAACCAGTAGGTAAACAGAATCTTCACTGAGATCATATCCAGATAAGTAACACAAAAAAAATCGTTTCGAAAACTCTCAGTAACCTACCTCGGTCGAGATGTTCTTGGTTCAACCGAGGTGAAATGCCTCGTTTGGCCAGAATCTCCCCGGTCGAGGTCAAAAAATTTTTTTTAAAACCATTTTTTTTTCGGTTTCGACGTTTTTTCTCAATCAAATAACCTGTAGGTATGCATGTAATATCAGATAATCATATAAAGGCAACTGAAGCATAAATATGAAAATATCCGATAAATAAAGTGTCATACATCAAAAGGTAGTCGAATAAATACATCACGTAGTCAGATAAGTACAAACACCCTATACTTGGGACACACTGTCCCAGTGGGTCAAATAAAAAGTCTAAACATGAGAGTACTCACCGGATAAATGGCCGAACTGCATAAAAGAAAATAAAGAAAATCCTGCAGCTCCTCAATAGTCTCGATCCGGTGGTGGTGGTGGTGGCACATACGGATACTGAGCCGGGTCGAACGGATAGCCCATAGTCTGCTGGAATTGTAGCTCCATCATCCTGCGCTGATAGTGCTGCTCCTCTAACATTTGATGAGTCCAGCGGTCAATGTGTCGGTCCTGGGCAACAAATCTCTCATGCATGTCCACAGTAAGGGCAGCATAAGAGTCTATCATCTGATCTGTCAGGTCGTCGATCCGGCGATGAACCTCAGAATCTCTATGGCGGCGTGTCCGACGCCTAGCAGATCTAGCAGGAGGTGCAGCAGGTGCTGGCTCAGTATCCTCCTCATCATCTAAGTCGATGATCGGTGGCGCGCTCGTACCTGTAGTATCTATCCCTGTATCCATCGGGACTCCACCATCTCTCTCATCCACTGTCTCCTCGTCGTCGTCATCCTCCTCCTCCTCAGCAGGGGCAACTGCTGCCTCTCTGTGATCCTCCATCAGTGGAGCCCATGCTGTCTGCCAATAATGCGGATCAAAGACTATGAACTGAGCAGACCAGCGGATCCCCTGTGGTGCAGTCCGCTCCCAAGGCATGGCGACGTATGGAGTGGTCAAACCACGGGGAACCAGAATCCTCCGTGTGATCATCTCCTGTAATCCCAGCGGCTTCGGAGCCGCCGCCATCGTGCAAACACTGAGGTCCATCCCGTGGTAGGTAGCGATATAGGTGACTAGACCTCCGCAACAAATGTCTCCCTTCGCCTTGGCCTTGATCCTGTGCAGATCCTCTGCCAAGAGCAAGCCAAAGTCTGGGAAACCTCCTGTAACCATGCAGTAGAGGCTGAAAAGCTCGCCCTGTCTGATCTTCTGGGGCGTCTCAGTACGCGCCAGAAGTGTCTCGCTGAAAATCCTGTGGGCTAGTTTCAAAGCTGGGTGAAAGATGACCTTCTCCCTGGAATCTCCAGGGCGCCATCTGTCTGCGTACTCAGTAATATGGGCAATCTGCCCCCAGAACTCCCTAGCTACGGATCGGGTGGGGAAGTCGGTGGCGGTGGCTCAGAAAAGCCAAAAATCTCTCTCCATATCTCTAAAGGAACTATGAAGTTCCGGTTCATCAACCGGTACTTCACAGACTGGTCTGTGGGAAGGTAGGAGAAGGAGCTAACAAACTCTAAGGTCGGCTCCAAGTAAGCTGGGGCTCGGATCTCAGTAAACTGATCCAGCCCGACAGTAGCAATCATCCTCCTAAGGTCAGCATCTAATCCTAGGCAATCAAAAGCCGACACGTCCAGAAATCGTGGTGCGATAACTGGACGGCTAGCTATCCGCTCATAGTCTACCCGGCATCTCTCGTGGATAACCGGGCGGTAAGGACGGGAAGAAGAGGAAGAAGGGGAGGGTGATGATCAGTCTCTAACAGCCAGGCGACGATCGGAACTCATTCTTACTCAACACTGTCAGACCACCTCGGTTGCTGACAAGACTCAAAAACACCTCGGTCGAGATGCAGTTCGACCGGACCGAGGCGCAGCAGTTACGATTCCAATTCTTAGAAATACAGTTCTTTTCCCCCAGAAATCACTACAATTGCTTCCTATGGGGTACTTAAATCCTTTCTCAGTAGAATCAGGGGCAAACAAAGCCCAAATCAAAGCGAACGAAAGAGTTAGGGTTTCGACTTGTTTTACCTCGTTTCGGTCGATTCGCTCGATTTCTTTGCAGATCTGTTGTGGCAATCGGTTCCTCTACCCTTCGATCACAGTTTAGAAGCAGAAATTGTTCGCTCCAAACGGTGTGTGCAAGCTTTAAATTTATAACCCTAGACTTAAGCTTAAAACAAGGATGCGAACCCGCAGTGTACGGGTCAATCGTAGTAAAAGCAAGAAAATTCCAGGGGTCGATCACAGGGACTCGGTGAAACAAAGTCAATACGGTGTGCTTATGTCAATACTAACCACAAGAGCGATTAACACAATCAAAGATGAATAAGAAGTCAATAAAGCAAACATGCAATTCTAGGGATTAAAGCATCTAGTTGTGGTTCCAACTCAAGATCTATAGATAAGCGGACAAAGCTGAGATTTTTGCGTGGGGAAGGTGTTACTAAAGTGGAATAGATCACCGGGTAAGTCTCACTACTCACTAATCCTAAACCGTAACTCCTATTACCGGGTAAGTCTCAAGGAATCAAGATAAAGAACTATAACCTCAAACTAACACACCATCTAAGGGAATAGAATCAACCTTTACCGGGTAAGTCTCAGGCTAACTCACAAAGATGGGATGGAAGCACACTCAAACCCCAATAAAGGATAAACCTTTATTACCTACACTTACGATCGTTGGTACACAAACTAAGGAATTACCGGGTAAGTCTCATCCTAAGCTTGCTTTGGACCAGGAAAGGTGTAATAAGAATAGGATTTGGCAAACTCTAACACTTAACTGTCAGTTATGGATCAGATAAGTCACCTCGGTCAGCCAGTTTCCACCCCGGCCGAGGTGTTCATCGACTGAACGAGATGCTTATGGTTAAGTTTAAAGACTCGAACTTTCAGGATCCTACTGGAATCTAAGATTATTCTATCATTGTTTTTCCCACAACCTTCAGCTAATCACCCTAGAATCGCACAAGGAAATTAGCCACTCATCATCATAATGAAAGTATTAAAATATATGGGAAGAAGGTGAATATTTGAACAAAGAAGAATTTAATGAAAAGACTTCAATAACTGAATCAAATATCGCAACAAAGCGTTCCTTGGATAGCAATCCAAAAAGACAAGACAACAATTGAGGGAATTGAAGACAATCTTACAAAACCCTTCAATAAAGCTATAAAAGCTATGAACTTCAATCTTCCTTCAACCTTCAAAAAGGTTCTTCAACTCTCCCAACTTGGAGTAGGCTGCTGCTGCTGCGTGCTATAAACCCTGATCGACGGTATAGCGTGATCTAAGCACGATGTCCAGCCGTAAGCGGATTTGTGGAAAATCCAACCCTTTTTATAGGAAAATAACCCTCCAAAGATAATAAATCTTAGAAAGATATTCTCCCATAAATATAGGTAAAATATATGATTCTGCATATCTCCTTCCTTCCAGGAGCCAAGCCCAAAAATATAAGATCACTTTCCAATTTTAAAAGATCTTCTCCAAGAATAAAATATTCTCGCCGCGTCCTAGGTGTTCGCCTCGGTCGAGTCGGCGTCTCTGGATCACCTCGGTCGAGGTGAATCTGTGGTCAACCGAGGTGACTCACAACTGAATGTGAAATCTCTCAAAACTGGTCCAAAGTAAATCTTTAATCCATGGCTATGCTCCCTGGATGTAGCTCCAAATGACTAATGACTCCTTTTGCTCCTTTTTGATGCAAAACGTACCATATTACCTGCAATTACAACGAAACTAGGTGTAGACCTCGAATCTCGCAAAGGTAGATGAAATGGTAATAGAATCGCATAATGCACATACAAACATGCAGATTATTGAAGATAAAACATCCAAACAAACCCCAAAATATAGACTATAATTCATGCTATCAAAATACCCCATACTTAGCCCTTGCTTGTCCCCAAGCAAGTTCTGCATATAGAAGACAAGATAGAATGGATTATAAGTCAAGAAAATCAATGAAAAAGTCTTCCAAAAACATTTTATGGTGTGCAACTATCATAGATCACTCTAAGAGAGTACTTCCTGGAAATTAAAAACTCAATATGCTCAAAACATTTTATAAATATAGAAAAGTTGTTCATCTTTGCATAAAATCATAGAATGCATAATAATTCATAATTATCAAAATTAATCATGTATAATCCAGTTTAAACCACTAAGTCAATCAACAAGCTCAAGGTCTCAAGGGCTTCCCAAAAGAAAAGTCAAGAAACGTGTAGGGTAGGGATGTGTGTAAGGTAATGTGGTGCTAGAATCCGGGAAAAGGATGAACTTCACTTCCACTTTGACTTGCAACAACTTCCACCAATAAGCTTTGCTTATTCCACCTTTTTTTTTTCTTTTTACTTTACTTTTTGGGATGCATGGACAGAGGTGCACAATAACCGAAGCCTAGGAAATCTGCAATCATCAATTTCTCGAGATGCATCAAACCCTTGATGCACATACCATGACCCGTTAGGAATATCGCTCAATCCGAATTTGGCAAGACACAAACACCCGGCTATGTGAATGGTGCCGAGTTACTCATCTTCATGATTGACTTCCCCAAACCTATTATTGCTTTCTAGCACTTTCACTTCCAGCCAACTTCTCAACTTTAACTTAACTTGCTTTCACCACTTCGCTTGCTTCCAAATTCCCGGATAGGTAAAGGGAGGCAAAATGTATATGAGGGGCTAAGCATGATCAAGAAGAAGAAGAGAGAAGAATGAATTGCCTTGGTCTTTCCAGGAAGAAAGTGAGAGAACTTATCTTGTGGTGTCAACCTTCAAATTCAACATAATTTGGATAAAAACAAAGTATTAAACATGCCAATAATTTCAAACAAAGCATTTAGCAACTTAAACATATTATAAAACCTTTCAAACACATAAAGATTTCAAAACCAGTCAGTAAGCAAGATCTTCACTGAGGTCATATCCAGATAAGTAACAAAAAATCGTTTTCGAAAACTCTCAGTTAACACACCTCGGTCGAGGTGTTCTTGGTTCAACCGAGGTGAAACGCCTCGTTTGGCCAATACTGACTCGGTCGAGGTCGAAAATTTTTTTTTTTTTTTTTAAAAAAACCATTTTTATTTCAGTTTCGACGTTTTTCTCAATCAAATAACCTGTAGGTATGCATGTAATATCAGATAATCATATAAAGGCAATGAAGCATAAATACGAAAATATCCGATAAATAAAATACATCAAAGGTGTCAAATACATCACGTAGTCACATAGTCAAATAACAAACACCCCATACTTGAGACACACTGTCCCAGTGGGTATAATAAAAGTCTAAACAAGAGAGAACTCACCGGATAAAAGCCGAACTGCATAAAAATATAATAATAAAATCCTGCAGCTCCTCAGTAGTCTCGATCCGGTGGTGGTGGTGGTATGTAGAGATACTGAGTAGGATCGTAAGGATGGCCCATGATGCGCTCGAACTGCAGCTGAGCCATGATGTGCTGATGATGCTGCCGCTCCTGCATCTCGCGGATATCCAGCGAAAGTGCAGCATATGTGTCGATAACCTGGTCCGTCAGGTCATCAATCCGTCGGTGAGCAGCTCTATCCCTCACTCCATGCCTCCTGCGTCTAGCAGGTCTGACTGGAGAAGTCTCAGCTGGCGCCGGCTCAGTGTCCTCCTCGTCGTCCAGATCTATAATAGGTGGCGCGCTCGTCCCAGCTGTATCTGTCCCTGTGTCCATCGGGACGCCACCTCCTCTCTCATCTACTGTATCCTCATCGTCGTCCTCATCCTCAGCCTCCTCCTCCTCCTCAGCTGCAGCAGGGGCAGCTGCTCCCTCTCTGTAATCCTCCATAAGTGGACCCCAAGCGGTCTGCCAAAAATGTGGATCAAAGACAGAGAACTGTGCAGACCATCTGATGCCCTGAGGTGCAGTCAGCTCCCATGGCATAGCGACGTAAGGTGTAGTCAAACCACGGGGAACTAGAATCCTCCGTGTGATCATCTCCTGAAGTCCGAGCGGCTTGGCAGCCGCCACCATAGTACACCTACTCAGATCCATATCCTGATAAGTAGCGATATGGGTCACTATCCCTCCACAGCATATATCTCCCTTCCCTTTGGCCTTGATCCTGTGCAGATCCTCTGCCAGCATCAATCCAAAGTCAGGGTATCCACCTGTGACCATGCAGTACAAAGCAAAGAGCTCCCCCTGTCGGACCTTCTGGGGCGTCTCAGTACGCGCCAGAAGCGTCTCGCTGAAGATCCTGTGAGCTAAACGAAAAGCAAGATGGAAGATAAGCTTCTCCCTGGAATCACTAGGGCGCCACCTATCTGCATGCTCTGTAATGTGGGCGATCTGACCCCAGAACTCTCTAGCTACAGCTCGGGTCGGGAAGTCTACGGCAGTGGGGGCAGGGAAGCCAAAGATGTCTCTCCAATGGTCTAGAGGTACTAGGTAGTTCCGGTTCATCAACCGGTACTTCACAGCCCTCTCTATGGGGAGGTAAGTGAAGGAGCTGACAAACTCGAGGGTCGGTTCTAAGTAAGTTGGGGCTCGGATCTCAGTAAACTGATCCAGCCCGACGGTGGTGATCATCCTCCTAAGATCTCCATCAACGTGGAGACAGTCAAAGGCAGAAATGTCCAGGAATCTAGGTGCGATCACTGGACGGCTAGCAATGCGCTCGTAATCTACAAGGTGTCTCTCGTGGATCACCGGTATAGAAGGTCGGGATGAGGAAGAAGAAGGGGAAGGAGAGGATCTATCTCTAAGGGCTAACAATCTGTCAGAACTCATCTTCAATCAATACTGTCAGACTACCTCGGTCGACTGACAAACTCCAAGAATCACCTTGACCGAGGTGCAGGTCGACTGGACCGAGGCGAAGACAGTCGCGATTCCACTCTCAGAAATTCAGTTCTTTTCCCCCTAAAATCACTACAGATGCTTCCTAAGGGGTACTTAAGCTTTTCCTCAACAGATTCAGGGGCAACCAAAGCCCAAATTGCAGTAAACGAGCGAGTTAGGGTTTCGGTCGTTTTTACCTCGTTCCGGCCAATGCACTCGATTTTCTTGTAGATTCGTTGTTACAATCGACTCCTCTACCCTTCAATCTCGATTTGGAAGCAGAAAATGTCGAAAACAAGCAAGATCTGAGATGAGCGAGGTGCGTCTGTTCGCCGCGGTCGAGGAGGATAAAAAGGTGAAAAGTAAATTTTTTTCCTTTTTAACTGTTACTGGATCTGCTGTCACCTCGGTCGAGATGGTCTCGACTGGACCGAGGTGGTACGGACCGAGGCGGTTCTGCAGAAACCCTAGTCGCCTCGGTTGCTCAAGAATCAACTCGGTCGAGGTGCTCTGACAGTAACCGAGGTGTTTCTGTCTTCTCAGAATCTCGAACTTCTGTCCTTCCAGTTGTGCTCCTCCTTAGATATTCCCTGTTGTCTGTCCAGAACGCCAAAAACAAAGCAAAGCAAAGCAAAAACAAAAACTATCTAAGCTAGACTAGAAAACGGGAAAAGAATGCAATACCTTGGGTTGCCTCCCAAGAAGCGCTTGATTTAAGGTCGCTAGCTGGACCATGATGCGTCTCAAAGGAGGTATATCGGTGCAACCTCCTCAACCGGCGTTTCCGGTTGGTACTTCTTAAGTCTATGACCGTTGACCTTGAAGCTTCCGCTAGTTTCGCCCCATATCTCAACTGCACCATGAGGGAAAACATGTTTTACAACATAAGGTCCGGTCCATCTAGATTTCAACTTACCTGGAAAAAGGCGGAGGCGGGAGTTGAAGAGTAGAACTAAGTCTCCTTCGTTAAGCTCCTTTGGAATGATACGCTTGTCATGCCATCTCTTCGTCCGTTCCTTGTAGATTTTGGCATTCTCATAGGCGTTCAACCGCAGCTCTTCCAACTCGTTAAGTTCCAATAGTCGCTTCTCACCAGCCTCCTTGATGTCGAAATTCAACCATTTGATCGCCCAATATGCCTTGTGTTCCAATTCGACGGGCAAATGGCAAGACTTCCCATATACTAAATTATAAGGAGTGGTACCGATGGGAGTCTTGAATGCGGTCCTGTACGCCCAAAGAGCATCGTCCAACTTCATGGACCAATCCTTCCTCGTTCTAGAGACGGTCTTCTCCAAAATTGCCTTGATTTCTCTATTCGAGATCTCGACTTGTCCACTAGTTTGAGGGTGATAAGCGGTTGATACCTTGTGGGTGACCCCATACTTCGATAGAAGTGCTTTGAATTTCCGGTTGATGAAATGCGTTCCTCCATCGCTAATGATGATGCGTGGAGTTCCAAACCGTGGAAAGATAGTTCTATTCAAGAACTTCACAACCACTTTGGCGTCGTTAGTGGGAGAAGCAATGGCTTCAACCCATCTAGAGACGTAATCAACTGGAAGGAGAATGTAGAGGTTTCCTCCGGATGATGGGAAAGGTCCCATGAAGTCAATCCCCCATACATCAAAGATTTCCACTTCTTGGATGTTATTAAGCGGCATCTCGTTCCTCCTTGATAAGTTCCCTGTTCTTTGGCATGCATCACAAGAGACAACAAAAGATTGCACATCCTTAAATAATGTAGGCCAAAAGAAACCGGAACGCAATACCTTAGCGCATGTTTTATCGGTGCTAGCATGCCCCCCACAAGGAAGTGAATGACAATGCCTTATGACGCTATTAACTTCATCCTCCGGAATGCACCTTCGAAGCATCCCATCCGGTCCGCGCTTGAATAGCAGCGGCTCGTCCCAGTAGTAATGTCGTACTTCCTTGAAGAATCTTTTCTTTTGAGAGTACGTCAATCCGGGCGGTATCTCCTGGCAAACAAGATAATTCACAATATCAGCGTACCAAGGACCTTTATTATCAGAAAGTTGGTGGATGGAATGTTCCACCAACAGTGGGTGAATGTCAGAGAAGGGAGTAAGAAAATTGTTGTTCTCAGCAATCTCAGTTGACATCGTCTCGCCGTCGACCTCGGTCGAGGCGCATAGGCGTTGACCGATGTGTTCTTCAGTCGCCTCGCTCTGTCCAGAAAGTGCCTCGGTCGAGGTACTGCTACTGGGTCCGAGGCTGGAGATCTTCGCCTCCTGGATCAGCTTCTCAGTTTTAGCTCCTGGATCTTCTTCCAGTGCTTTTAAGCTCCGTATATCTGCATCACAAGAAGCATCCATACCTTCCTCCATTAAACTGAAACTTATAACTCTTTCGAGTGGATCGTTAATAAGGATGGAGCTCACCAATTCTCTTGATTCTTCTTCATCGTAGATGTTGAAGATATCATCAGTTAGTTGCTCCCCCTTCATGGCTGCAAGTAGTGCAAACTCCACCTCATCGCCACCAACGTTGAATTTCAACTTGGCGTTCTTGCAATCCACGTTGCAACCCGAAGTTGCTAGAAATGGTCTCCCGAGAATAATAGGTACTGGATAATCTGCGGGAATGTCAAGTACGACAAAATCTATGGGTAGATAGAAGTTACCTAACTTGACCGGAACGTCCTCCAAGATGCCCACGGGATGGGTAATGGAGCGATCCGCCATGTAGAGTCGAATCTTGACCGGCTTGGGCTCTCCAAGACCGATCTTCGTGCATAGCTCCAGCGGGATGATGCTCACGCTGGCTCCTAGATCACAAAGGGCTTCACAAGTTACATCCCCAACTTGAATGGGAATGCAAAATGAGCCGGGATCTCTCAACTTAGGCGGCATCTTTTCCTTCATGATCTTGATAAGCTCCGAAGATTTAGATGTCATCCTAACTTCACCAACATCCTCCAGCTTCCTCTTCCTTGATAAGATCTCTTTTAAGAACTTCCCATAGGCGGGCATACCTAAAATAGCATCAAGGAAAGGAATATTAATATGTAGCTTATTCATCAAGTCAAGAAACTTACCAAAGTGCTTGTCAAGATGTGCTCTGGCTCTGGACTGAGGGAATGGAAGTGGTGGCTTATATGCAGGGGGTGGAACATAAGTTTCTGTCGTTCCTCCTGCTTTCTGTTGTTCCGCCTCGGTTGGCATCTCGGTCGAGGTGTTCTTCGACTGGATCTGGACCGAGGTGGTCTGCGTCGAGCGAGGTACTGGATCTGCAGTTTTGAGTCCACTCCTCGTCGTTATGGCCATGCACTGGCCCTTAGGGTTAGTTTCCGTCTTTTCTGGAAGCTTCCCTGGATCTCTTGGCGCTTCATTCGCCCTATTAGCAAGTTGTTGTTCGAAGGACTTTTGGGCCCTCGAAAATGAAGTCATAGAATTCTCCATAGCGTTAAGCTTGATCAAGATTGCCTCCAGAACTGCGTCTTTCTTTTCTGGCTGAGACGAACTTGATCCTTGCCCTTGGCTTTTCAATGGACTAGAAGAAGAAGAAGGGGAAGAGAGGAAAGGATTAGAGGAATCATTAGAATTTGAGTTTGAATGATTGTTACCGTGATTTTGGTTATTCGCCCTCCATTTGTTGCTATTGGATCCTCTATTGTTGTTGTTGTAGTTGTTGTTTCGGGAACCGTTGTTGTTGTTGTTACGGTACCCGTTATTGTTGTTGTTCCTTTGCCCTTGCTCTTCCTTCTTAGTTTGAGCCATCAAGAGCTCCTTTAATTGCTTCACGTCGTTCTTCAATGACGTGAGTTGATTGTTGTTGGATTGAGTCTCTTGAAAGTTGACTCTTTTAACTCCACCTTCAGCTCCTTGGTGGGTATATTTCTCCATGTGCAAGGCTTGCTTCTCAATGAAGTCCCAAGCCTCATCAATCGCCATATCCATGAAGGTACCGGCGGAGAGTAGTTGGAGATTGAACTGGGTGCTTCCGTCCAGCCCTTTGAAGTAGATCTCCAACAACTTGATCTTTGGAATCCCATGATGTGGGCAATCCAAAAGGATATCCTTGAACCGCTCCCAAGACTTGGACAAGCTCTCCTTGTCCTTCATGATGAAAGCATTGATCTTCCCTCTCATTTCGGCGGTCTTTGAGGGGGGGAAGAATTTGGTTAAGAATTCCGTGGTCATCTCCTCCCATGTGCTGATTTTTCCTGGAGGAAGAGATTGATACCAAGTAAGAGCTCTATCTTTTAAAGAAAAGTAAAAAGGTCTTAGCTTGTAGTTGTTATTCTCAATTCTGGGAGGTCGCAAGGTTTCCATCAAGATCTCGTAGTTTTGAAGATGTTGATGCGGCGACTCTTTCTCTAGCCCTCCGAATTGGCATTGGCGAATCATGGCTAGAACTTGCGGTCAAAATTCGTAGTCATGATCTGCTGGATCTCCTAGGTTCACTCCTGGACGCCTCAGTTGTTGATTAGGGTCCATCCTTTGACCTAGGGTTTGTGGGAGTCCTGCAAGAAGAACATCTCGGACTGGCAACCGAGGTGGAAGTACCTCGGCCGGGGCGTCAGGTACTGGATTCTGCCTCGGTCGCGGGTCAACAGGAGGATCTTCCCTCGATCGAGGTAGAACCTGTTCTCGTATGACTGCTATCTCAGCTTCGATTGCTGCAGTCCTGGTGCTATTCTCTTCTTTCTCTTGTCTGAGTTCTTCCTTGCTGAGGCGTAGCAGCTCTAGCGCCTCTTTCAATTGGGCCGCAAGATCACGATCGTCTTGTTGGGCCATCTTTGCTTCTCTTAAGCGTCGCTTGTATGTCTTTTCTGGTTCGGGATCGTAAGGAACGACTTCCTTCCCAGCGCGGGTTCTTCGCATATACCTAAGAAAGAACCTGCAAAAGTCACTCAAGTAGAGTGGTTAGACAAAACGGGGCAAATGCCCCAAGAGTAAACCGTACCGGCTCGGTCTAGACCAAGTCCCCGGCAACGGCGCCAAAAACTTGTTCGCTCCAAACGGTGTGTGCAAGCTTTAAATTTATAACCCTAGACTTAAGCTTAAAACAAGGATGCGAACCCGCAGTGTACGGGTCAATCGTAGTAAAAGCAAGAAAATTCCAGGGGTCGATCATAGGGACTCGGTGAAACAAAGTGAATACGGTGTGCTTATGTCAATACTAACCACAAGAGCGATTAACACAATCAAAGATGAATAAGAAGTCAATAAAGCAAACATGCAATTCTAGGGATTAAAGCATCTAGTTGTGGTTCCAACTCAAGATCTATAGATAAGCGGACAAAGCTGAGATTTTTGCGTGGGGAAGGTGTTACTAAAGTGGAATAGATCACCGGGTAAGTCTCACTACTCACTAATCCTAAACCGTAACTCCTATTACCGGGTAAGTCTCAAGGAATCAAGATAAAGAACTATAACCTCAAACTAACACACCATCCAAGGGAATAGAATCAACCTTTACCGGGTAAGTCTCAGGCTAACTCACAAAGATGGGATGGAAGCACACTCAAACCCCAATAAAGGATAAACCTTTATTACCTACACTTACGATCGTTGATACACAAACTAAGGAATTACCGGGTAAGTCTCATCCTAAGCTTGCTTTGGACCAGGAAAGGTGTAATAAGAATAGGATTTGGCAAACTCTAACACTTAACTCTCAGTTATGGATCAGATAAGTCACCTCGGTCAGCCAGTTTCCACCCCGGCCGAGGTGTTCATCGACTGAACGAGATGCTTAGGGTTAAGGTTAAAGACTCGAACTTTCAGGATCCTACTACAATCTAAGATTATTCTATCATTGTTTTTCCCACAACCTTCAGCTAATCACCCTAGAATCGCACAAGGAAATTAGCCACTCATCATCATAATGAAAGTATTAAAATATATGGGAAGAAGGTGAATATTTGAACAAAGAAGAATTTAATGAAAAGACTTCAATAACTGAATCAAATATCGCAACAAAGCGTTCCTTGGATAGCAATCCAAAAAGCCAAGACAACAATTGAGGGAATTGAAGACAATCTTATAAAACCCTTCAATAAAGCTATAAAAGCTATGAACTTCAATCTTCCTTCAACCTTCAAAAAGGTTCTTCAACTCTCCCAACTTGGAGTAGGCTGCTGCTGCTGCGTGCTATAAACCCTGATCGACGGTATAGCGTGATCTAAGCACGATGTCCAGCCGTAAGCGGATTTGTGGAAAATCCAACCCTTTTTATAGGAAAATAACCCTCCAAAGATAATAAATCTTAGAAAGATATTCTCCCATAAATATAGGTAAAATATATGATTCTGCATATCTCCTTCCTTCCAGGAGCCAAGCCCAAAAATATAAGATCACTTTCCAATTTTAAAAGATCTTCTCCAAGAATAAAATATTCTCGCCGCGTCCTAGGTGTTCGCCTCGGTCGAGTCGGCGTCTCTGGATCACCTCGGTCGAGGTGAATCTGTGGTCAACCGAGGTGACTCACAACTGAATGTGAAATCTCTCAAAACTGGTCCAAAGTAAATCTTTAATCCATGGCTATGCTCCCTGGATGTAGCTCCAAATGACTAATGACTCCTTTTGCTCCTTTTTGATGCAAAACGTACCATATTACCTGCAATTACAACGAAACTAGGTGTAGACCTCGATTCTCGCAAAGGTAGATGAAATGGTAATAGAATCGCATAATGCACATACAAACATGCAGATTATTGAAGATAAAACGTCCAAACAAACCCCAAAATATAGACTATAATTCATGCTATCAGAAATCTTCGAAAACAGGCAAGATCTGAGAAGGAGCGAAGTGGAAGTCGCCGCGGTCGAGGTGGGTAAAGTAAAAAGTGAAAAATAAAATTTTTTTCCTTTTTATACTGTTCCTGGATCTGCTGTCACCGCGGTCGAGATGGTCTTGACTGGACCGAGGTGGTACGGACCGAGGTGGTTCTGCAGAAACCCTAGTCGCCTCGGTTGCTCAAGAATCAACTCGGTCGAGGTGCTCTGACAGTAAACGAGGTGCTTCTTTCTTCTCAGAATCTCGAACTTCCGTCCTTCCAGTTAGGTTCCTTCCTTAGATGTTCCCTGTTGTCTGTCCAGAACGCCAAAAACAAAGCAAAGCAAAACAAAAACAAAAACTATCTAAGCTAGACTAGAAAACGGGAAAAGAAAGCAATACCTTGGGTTGCCTCCCAAGAAGCGCTTGATTTAAGGTCGCTAGCTGGACCATGCTGGGTCTCAAATGAGGTAGGAGGTGCCCTCACCCCATACTTCACCTCCATCGTGGGGTGAAGTAAGTAGATCCATCAACCGCTCCAACAAGTGTAAGTGCTCATCGGGGAATGAATCGTCTATGGGTGGGTTATCCGTCTCGCGGGAGGATTCCGGTAGCCGGCTGAGGTGATCCGCAACTGAGTTCTCGGATCCTTTCTTATCGCGGATCTCTAGGTCAAACTCTTGGAGCAAGAGAATCCATCGAATAAGGCGCGGCTTGGCATCTTTCTTAGCCAACAAGTAACGAATGGCTGCGTGGTCGGTGTAGACAATGACTTTCGCTCCTACTAGAAAGGAACGAAACTTCTCGAAAGCATATACAACCACCAATAACTCCTTCTCGGTGGTAGCGTAGTTGCGTTGTGCTTCATCTAGCGTTTTGATAGCATAATAAATGGCGGTGGTCCGTCCATCTTTCTTCTGTCCAAGCACCGCTCCTACGGCTACATCACTAGCGTCACACATGACCTCAAAGGGCAAGGTCCAATCAGGAGGTTGGATAATAGGAGCGGAGATCAACGCTTCCTTAATCCTGTAAAAAGCATCAAGACACTCCTGCGAAAACTCAAAAACAACATCTTTATTCAAGAGGTTAGTTAGAGGTTTAGAAATCTTAGAGAAGTCCTTGATGAATCTCCTGTGGAAACCTGCATGCCCGAGAAAACTCCTCACACCTTTAACAGAACAAGGAGGAGGGTGTTTTTCAATAGTTTCGATCTTAGCTCGATCGACCTTAATACCTCGATTAGAAACGAGGTGTCCTAGCACAATGCCTTCATTAACCATAAAATGACACTTCTCCCAATTTAAAACAAGGTTAGTGTCTTCACATCTTTTAAGCACTAGTGAAAGGTTAGATAGGCAATCATCAAAAGAGGAACCATATACAGAAAAGTCATCCATGAATACCTCCATGATCTCCTCTATGTACTCAGAAAAGATAGCCATCATGCATCGCTAGAAGGTAGCGGGTGCATTGCACAATCCAAATGGCATCCTCCGATAGGCAAACGTCCCCCAAGGACAAGTGAAAGTGGTCTTCTCTTGATCATCCGGATGGATAGGAATCTGGAAGAACCCACTATAGTCGTCCAAGTAGCAAAAGTGTGAATGTTGGGCCAACCGTTCGAGCATTTGATCGATGAAGGGAAGCGGAAAATGATCCTTCCGAGTTGCCGTGTTCAGCTTCCTATAATCGATGCAAACTCTCCAGCCCGTAACGGTCCTCGTTGGGATCAACTCGTTGTTCGCATTCCTCACAACGGTCATCCCTCCTTTCTTCGGAACGACATGCACCGGGCTAACCCACTTGCTATCCGAGATAGGATAAATAATACCTGCATCCAATACCTTAAGAACTTCCTTCTTCACAACCTCTTTCATGATCGGATTTAACCGTCTTTGAGGTTCCCGTGAAGTCTTATGATTATCTTCCATTAGAATTCTATGCATGCAGAAAGAAGGTTTAATGCCAATAAGATCGTCCGTGGTGTAACCTATAGCTTTTCGATGCTTTCTCAGGACATGCATTAACTTAGACAATTCAGAATCGGAGAGGGAAGCACTAGCAATAACGGGATAAGTAGAATCCGGCCCAAGAAAGATATACCTCAAGTGACTAGGGAGTTGTTTAAGCTCCACAACTGGGGGTGCTTTCTGAGAGGGATCTCTGCTTCCTCCGTCCAGTGGAGTGGTGTCAGAAACTGGACTCGATGCAGTCTCAGTTAGAATCGTCTCGCCATCGACCTCGGTCGAGGCGCATAGGCGTTGACCGAGATGTTCTTCGGTCGCCTCGCTCAGTCCAGAAGGTGCCTCGGTCAAGGTACTACTAGTGGATCCGGGACTGGAGATCTTCGTCTCCTGGATTAGCTTTTCAGTTTTAGCTCCTGGATCCTCTTCCAGTGCCTTCAAGCTCCGTATATCTGCATCACAAGAAGCATCTATACCTTCCTCCATGAAACTGAAGCTAATAACTCTTTCGAGTGGATCGTTAATAAGGATAGAGCTCACCAATTCTCTTGATTCTTCTTCATCGTAGATGTTGAAGATATCATCAGTTAGTTGCTCCCCTTTCATGGCTGCAAGTGGCGCGAACTCCACCTCATCCCCACCAACGTTGAATTTCAACTTGGCGTTCTTGCAATCCACGTTGCAACCCGAAGTTGCTAGAAATGGCCTCCCGAGAATAATAGGAACAGGATAATCTGCGGGAATGTCAAGTACAACAAAATCTATGGGTAGATAGAAGTTACCTAACTTGACCGGAACGTCCTCCAAGATGCCTACGGGATGGGTAATGGAGCGATCCGCCATATAAAGTCGAATCTTGACCGGCTTGGGCTCTCCAAGACCGATCTTCGTGCATAGCTCCAGCGGGATGATGCTCACGCTGGCTCTTAGATCACAAAGGGCTTCACAAGTGACATCCCCAACTTGAATGGGAATACAAAATGAGTCGGGATCTCTCAACTTAGGTGGCATCTTTTCCTTCATGATTTTGATAAGCTCCGAAGATTTAGATGTCATCCTAACTTCACCAACATCCTCCAACTTCCTCTTCCTTGATAAGATTTCTTTTAAGAACTTCCCATAGGCGGGCATACCTAAAATAGCATCAAGGAAAGGAATATTAATATGTAGCTTATTCATCAAGTCAAGAAACTTACCAAAGTGCTTGTCTAGATGTGCTCTGGCTCTGGACTGAGGGAATGGAAGTGGTGGTTTGTATGCAGGAGGTGGAACATAAGTTTCTGTCGTCCCTCCTGCTTTCTGTTGCTCCGCCTCGGTTGGCATCTCGGTCGAGGTGTTCTTCGACTAGATCTGGACCGAGGTGGTCTGCGTCGAGCGAGGTACTGGATCTGCAGTTTTGAGTCCACTCCTCGTCGTTATGGCCATGCATTGGCCCTTAGGGTTAGTTTCCGTCTTTGCTGGAAGCTTCTCTGGATCTCTTGGCGCTTCATTCGCCCTATTAGCAAGTTGTTGTTCGAAGGACTTTTGGGCCCTCGAAAACGAAGTCATAGAATTCTCCATAGCGCTAAGCTTGATCAAGATTGCCTCCAGAACTGCGTCTTTCTTTTCTGGCTGAGACGAACTTGATCCTTGCCCTTGGCTTTTCAATGGAGTAGAAGAAGAAGAAGGGGAAGAGAGGAAAGGGTTAGAGGAATCATTACAGTTGGAGTTTGAATGATTGTTACCGTAGTTTTGGTTATTCGCCCTCCAGTTGTTGCTATTGGATCCTCTATTGTTGTTGTTGTAGTTGTTGTTTCGGGGACCGTTGTTGTTATTACGGTACCCGTTATTGTTGTTGTTCCTTTGCCCTTGCTCTTCCTTCTTAGTTTGAGTCATCAAGAGCTCCTTCAATTGCTTCACGTCATTCTTCAAAGACGTGAGTTGATTGTTGTTGGATTGAGTCTCTTGAAAGTTGACTCTTTTAACTCCACCTTCAGCTCCTTGGTGGGTGTATTTCTCCATGTGCAAGGCTTGTTCTCAATGAAGTCCCAAGCCTCATCAATCGCCATGTCCATGAAGGTACCGGCGGAGAGTAGTTGGAGATTGAACTGGGTGCTTCCGTCCAGCCCTTTGAAGTAGATCTCCAGCAACTCGATCTTTGGAATCCCATGATGTGGGCAATCCAAGAGGATATCCTTGAACCGCTCCCAAGATTTGGACAAGCTCTCCTTGTCCTTCATAATGAAAGCGTTGATCTTTCCTCTCATTTCAGCGGTCTTTGAGGGGGGAAAGAATTTGGTCAAGAATTCCATAGTCATCTCCTCCCATGTGCTAATTTTTCCTGGAGGAAGAGATTGATACCAAGTAAGAGCTCTATCTTTTAAATAAAAGTAAAAAGGTCTTAGCTTGTAGTTGTTATTCTCAATTCTGGGAGGTCGCAAGGTTTCCATCAAGATCTCGTAGTTTTGAAGATGTTGATGCGGCGACTCCTTCTCTAGCCCTCCGAATTGGCATTGGCGAATCATGGCTAGAACTTGCGGTCGAAGTTCGTAGTCATGATCTGCTGGATCTCCTAGGTTCACTCCTGGACGCCTCAGCTGTTGATTAGGGTCCATCCTTTGACCTAGGGTTTGTGGGATTCCTGCAAGAAGAACATCTCGGACTGGCATCCGAGGTGGAAGTACATCGGCCGGGGCGTCAGGTGCTGGAATCTGCCTCGGTCGAGGATCAACAGGAGGATCTTCCCTCGGTCGAAGTAGAATCTGGTCTCATATGACTGCTATCTCAGCTTCGATTGCTGCAGTCTTGGTGCGATTCTCTTCTTTCTCTTGCCTGAGTTCTTCCTTGCTGAGGCGTAGCAGCTCTAGCGCCTCTTTCAATTGGGCTGCAAGATCACGATCGTCTTGTTGGGCCATCTTTGCTTCTCTTAAGCGTCGCTTGTATGTCTTTTCTGGTTCGGGATCGTAAGGAACGATTTCCTTCCCAGCGCGGGTTCTTCGCATATACCTAAGAAAGAACCTGCAAAAGTCACTCAAGTAGAGTGGTTAGATGAAACGGGGCAATCGCCCCAAGAGCAAACCGTACCGACTTGGTCTAGACCAAGTCCCCGGCAACGGCGCCAAAAACTTGTTCGCTCCAAACGGTGTGTGCAAGCTTTAAATTTATAACCCTAGACTTAAGCTTAAAACAAGGATGCGAACCCGCAGTGTACGGGTCAATCGTAGTAAAAGCAAGAAAATTCCAGGGGTCGATCACAAGGACTCGGTGAAACAAAGTCAATACGGTGTGCTTATGTCAATACTAACCACAAGAGTGATTAACACAATCAAAGATGAATAAGAAGTCAATAAAGCAAACATGCAATTCTAGGGATTAAAGCATCTAGTTGTGGTTCCAACTCAAGATCTATAGATAAGCGGACAAAGCTGAGATTTTTGCGTGGGGAAGGTGTTTCTAAAGTGGAGTAGATCACCGGGTAAGTCTCACTACACACTAATCCTAAACCGTAACTCCTATTACCGGGTAAGTCTCAAGGAATTAAGATAAAGAACTATAACCTCAAACTAACACACCATCTAAGGGAATAGAATCAACCTTTACCGGGTAAGTTTCAGGCTAACTCACAAAGATGGGATGGAAGCACACTCAAACCCCAATAAAGGATAAACCTTTATTACCTACATTTATGATCGTTGGTACACAAACTAAGGAATTACCGGGTAAGTCTCATCCTAAGCTTGCTTTGAACCAGGAAAGGTGTAATAAGGTTAAAGACTCGAACTTTCAGGATCCTACTGGAATCTAAGATTATTCTATCATTGTTTTTCCACAACCTTCAGCTAATCACCCTAGAATCACACAAGGAAATTAGCTACTTATCATCATTATGAAAGTATTAAATATATGGGAAGAAGGTGAATATTTGAACAAAGAAGAATTTAAGGAAAAGACTTCAATAACTGAATCAAATATCACAACAAAAGCGTTCCTTGGATAGCAATCCAACAAGACAAGACAACAAGTGAGGGAATTAAAGACAATCTTACAAAACCCTTCAAAAAGCTATAAAAGCTATAGACTTCTATCTTCCTTCAACCTTCAAAAAGGTTCTTCAAAACTCCCAACTGGAGTATGCTGCTGCTGCTGCGTGTTTTTCGGTGTAAGCGGCCTGTATGCGAGATGTGATAGCCGATGCCGGAATTATGGGAAATCCGACCCTTTTTATAGGAAAATAACCCTCCAAAGATAATAAATCTTAGAAAGATATTTTCCCATAAATATAGGTAAAATATATGATTCTGCATATCTCCTTCCTTCCAGGAGCCAAGCCCAAAAATATAAGATCACTTTCCAAATTTAAAAGATCTCATCCAAGAATAAAATATTCTCGCCGCGTCTTAGGTGTTCGCCTCGGTCGAGTCGGCGTCTCTGGATCGCCTCGGTCGAGATGAATCTCTGGTCAACCGAGGTGAGTCATAACTAAATGTGAAATCTCTCAAAACTGGTCCAAAGTAAATCTTTAATCCATGGCTATGCTCCCTGGATGTAGCTCCAATTGACTCATGACTCCTTTTGCTCCTTTTTGATGCAAAACGTACCAAATTACCTGCAATTACAACAAAACTAGGTGTAGACCTCGATTCTTGCAAAGGTAGGTGAAATAGTAGTAAAATCACATAATGCACATACAAACATGCAGATTACGAAAGATAAAACGTCCAAACAAACCCCAAAATATAGACTATAATTCATGCTATCATGTATAAACCCTGATCGATGGTATAGCGTGATATGCGGGATTTCCAGCTGTATGCGGATGATAGCGGGTGTCGGATTTGTGGGAAGTCCAACCCTTTTTATAGGAAAATTACTCTCCAAAGATAAGATATCTTAGAAAGATCTCTTCCCATAAAAATAGGTAAAATATAAGATCTAGTATATCTTCTTCCTTCCAGGAGCCAAGCCCAAAAATATAAGATCACTTTCCAAAGATAAAAGATCTCAGCCAAGAATAAAATATTCTCGCCGCGTCCTAGGTATTCGCCTCGGTCGAGTCGACTTCCCTGGATCACCTCGGTCGAGATGAATCTGTGGTCAACCGAGGTGAGTCACAACTGAATGTGAAATCTCTCAAAACTGGTCCAAAGTGAATCTCAAATCCATGGCTATGCTTCCTGGATGGTTCCTTATGTTCCTCAATGTAGCTCCAATGACTCCATAGCTCCTTTTGCTCCTTTTCGATGCAAAACGTGCCATTTTACCTACGATTACAACAAAACTAGGTGTAGACCTCGATTCCCGCAAAGGTAGATGAAATGGTAATATAATCACATAATATACATACAAACATGCAGATTATGAAAGATAAAACGTCCAAACAAACCCCAAAACATAGACTATAATTCATGCTATCAAAATACCCCATATTTAGCCCTTGCTTGTCCCCAAGCAAGTTCCGCATATAAAAGACAAGATAGAATGGATTATAAGTAAATAAAATCAATGAAAAATTCTTTCAAAAACATTTTTATGGTGTGCAACTATCATAGATCACTCTAAGAGAATACTTCATGGAATTTAAAATCAAAACATGTTCAAAACATTTTATAAATATAAGAAAGTTAATCATCTTTGCATAAATCACGTATTTAGCTGCTAGTTGGTCCGATTTCTCACTCATTCATGCACGGTTTAGCACTAATTCACGATGTTTGCACTCAAATCACCTATTTTGTCGAGATAGACGTCTACACGGACTTGTGCGTTGCTTTGTAGGTATTTCGGGGGTCTTTTGGACATTAACCGATACATTAGAGGGCCAAGCCTCATGATGGTACACATCCAAAGCTTTGGAGGAGCATAATTGGAGCAACAAAGGACACAAAGACCACTATTGGTGCAAGCAATGGAGCAACTCATGGCTAGACGAACATAGCATGTTTCTGCTGAAGAAAATCGGACCAACTAGCAGCTAAATCGGCCGATTTTATTCAATGGGTCGATTTTTGGGGCTTTGACAGCTTAAGCCACGTGTCCCACGATCTGTTGTCCGGCCTTGCTCTTGATGGAGAATATAAGTGGTCCTGCGGGTTGTTGCTGAGCATCTCTCCTCTCCCACACTCTCATTCACAGCTCATCAATTTGGGGGAAAAGATTGGAGGAGAAGAAAAGCTCTCAAGGATTGAAGGAAGAAGAAGAACACCATTCAAAGAGTTTATAGTGAGGTTTTGAGTGATTTGGAGTGATTTTTGGAGTCTTGGATTGAAGAACTATTGCAAGGGTTGTTAGAAACGTTTTGGATCTTCATTTTAGAGTTTGTAAGTCTTGCTACAACTTAGATTCAATTGAGATTTATTGATTTTTCTTGCTTATCTTTCATTATCCATCTATGAACACCATGTATGCTTGTTTGATGATTTTGGATCTTGATATGCATATTGTTGGCTAGTTTATTGTGATTCTGGAGTGATAGATTGATGGTTATGGCTTGGTTGATGATAGGATGGGCTTATATGTTAGTTTAGGATGATTTGTATACACGAAACCCATTCCAGGAAGAAAAAATCGGGTTGTTCATCAGACCAAATCGGCCGATTTACATAAGATCCACCCGATTTTCTTCTCTGTTGATCTTTAATTGATGAATCTGTATGTTAGGGTTTTAGGTTGTTGAAATCCTAGTGTTTATTAAGCCTAATTTAGCTTAGGATCACCTAATGCTATCCACCTAAGTGAGGGAAGAGATCTACCCGATGATTTCCGATCTTAGATACTTTAGAAGATGAATTCTAGGTAGTAGTGAGCCTCATAAGCCGCTATTGGATCGAGTGTGCTAGGATTATTGCTTGAGATTTTCCCTATTCCAAGACTTACCCGGTAAGGAGAGGGTTACCCCTTAAGTAGTATTCGGTTTGTGTAGAATTCCCTACTTTAACCCCTTGAGACCTACCCGGTGATAGGAGTTTGATGCGGAATTAGTGAAGTGAGAGACCTACCCGGTAATTGCTTCCATTAGTGAAACATTCTTTCCTCAACACCGCAGTTTTTCCTTAGAATCCTTAGAACCTTGAGTCCGATGCCATAACCGGAAATCTTGACCTCTAGAATCCACTTTTCTCTCTTGATCATATACTTTGTGCTTTGTGTTACTTGTTCGTTTGCTAGCTTAAGTTGTTAGTTATTTTATTACCTTTCTTGCTTTGTGATCTTTGTTTGATCACCTCAAAAACCTCCAAAACATTGAGTTTTCCATTTTCTTTGTTCCTCATCTTATCTTAGCCTAGATTCAAACTATCTATGACCATTGTTTGACTCGATTTCACCTTAGTCTTTGTGTTCGATCTCGGAATACTATCCCTACTACAAACGTCCCGTACACTGCGGGTTCGCTAGGAGTTAGGATAATTATAACGAGTATAAATTTAAAACCTATTGCGTATCACACATATCCTGAGCGTGAACAAGTTTTTGGCGCCGTTGTCGGGGACTAGGTCTAGATTGAGTCTATTTTGTGATTGTTTATTAGTGTAGATCTTTCTTGTCGCTTTTGATCTCTTTTTGGTTTGTGTCTTTGCTTTTCAGGACATCTCTTACTCTTTAGGTGTATGCGAAGATCTCGTGGCAAGGATTTAGCTCCATTCGATCCCGAACCGGAGAAAACCCTTAGATCTAGATCCAAGAGCATTAAAAAGGGAAAAGAGATGGCCGGAAGAGATCTCCAAGCTGAGTTGGATGAAGCCTTAGAGCAAATTAGGATAAGGGATGAAGCTTTGGAGAATGAAAGGAGACTTGCCAATGAGAGGCAAGAGGCAACTAGGAGGGAGATTGAGGAGATTAGGCAAGCTCTTGTACAAAGAGAGCTTAACCGTCAACAACCTCCTCCACCTCCACCACAACCGCGGCCGGCGGTCAACATTAGGGTTGTGCCCATTGCTATGGATGAGCCACAAACGTTGGGGCAACGTATGGATCCGGCACAAAGAGCACACCGTCCGGGTGTGAACTTAGGAGATCCCGCAGCCCATGATTATGAGCTCCGCCCTCAAGTTCTACAAATGATCCGGCATAATCAATTTGGAGGGATGGAAGGAGAGTCTCCTCATCAACATTTGATGAATTATGAGATCTTGATGGAGACTCTTAGACTGCCAAGATTGGAGAGCAACAACCATAAGCTTAGGGCTTTTTCCTTCTCTCTTAAGGATAAAGCCTTGGCTTGGTATCAATCTATTCCACAAGGGCGAGTTGGTACTTGGGAGGAGATGACAACCGAGTTTTTGACTAACTTCTTCCCACCTTCCAAGACCACCGAGTTAAGAGGGAAGATCAATGCCTTCGTGATGAAGGATAGAGAGAGCTTGTTCAAGTCTTGGGAGAGGTTCAAAGATCTTCTCCTTGATTGTCCACACCATGGCATACCGAAAATTGAGCTATTGGAGATCTACTTCAAAGGACTTGATGAAGATAGCCAATTCAAGCTCCAATCTCTTTCCGGTGGGACTTTTATGGAGAAGCATGTAGATGAAGCTTGAGAGTTTGTGGAGAAGCAAGCTCTAGTGATTGAGAAATACTCCCATAGGAAGAGTGAAGGGAGAAAGGCGGGAGCTTATGTGGTGAGTGAAGTCACCATGAGCAATTTCAAGCTTGACGCCATCAACAATGAATTGAAGTCCTTGAGGGAGTTGTGTGCTACAACTTTGAAGAACCAAGCAACTCCTCAAGTGCTTCCACAAGCCAATTTGTCTTCCAAGGAGGAGGATGTGAATTACATGGGAAGGGGCAACTTCAACAATTACCAAGGCCCAAGGAGCTTCAACAACAACCGGAAATTCAACAATTACCGGCCCAACCACAACCATCCCGGATTTTCTTACTCTAACCCGGATGGAGCCTTGAACCCTCCCGCTTCCTCAAGCACAACTCCACCACCAAGAGCTTCACAAGAACCTCCACCCGGATTTACTCAACCTCCAAAGGATAGGACCGAATTGATGTTTGAGCAATTGCTTGGAAGGTTGAGTGGTCTTGAGAGCACCGTGACTTCAATTTCTAAGGCTCAAAAGGTTTTGGAAGCACAAGTGTTCCAAAAGGCGGGTGAAGCACATAGAGATCCGGGAAAGCTTCCCGGAAGAACCGAAGAAAACCCAAGAGGCCAAGTGTTGGCTATTACAACAAGAAGTGGGTTAAGCATGAAGGATCCTTTGCCCAAGGAGAATGCTAAAGGGAAGCAAGTGGTGAATGAAGAAGAGACCTTGCAAGAAGATGGAGGCAAGAGCACGGATGTAGAGCCAACCTATGTGGCACCGCCTCCATACAAGCCACCACTACCGTTCCCACAATCACGAGCAAGAGCTCGCTTGGACAATCACTTTGGTAAATTCCTTGAACTTATGTCCAAATTACATATTAATATTCCGTTCATGGATGCTATCTTAGGTATGCCGGCATATGGCAAGTTCTTGAAGGAAATACTCTCCAACAAAAGGAAGTTGGAGGAGTATGGGGAGATAAGAATGACGAAGAGATCCTCGGAGTTGATTCAAATGATGAAGGAAGAGATGCCTCCTAAGCTAAGGGATCCGGGATCCTTTTGTGTGCAAATCGGAGTAGGAGAAGTAAAGTATGACGCCTTATGTGATCTTGGGGCGAGTTTAAGCATCATCCCGCTTGCACTTTGCAACAAGGTTGGGCTAGGAGAGCCAAAGCCGGTCAAGATGACCCTTTACATGGCGGACCGCTCAATCACTCATCCGGTTGGGATCTTGGAAGACATTCCGGTACAACTAGGGAAGTTCTATGTGCCTATAGACTTCGTTGTTTTGGATATCCCGGCGGACTATCCGGTTCCTATCATCTTGGGAAGACTTTTCCTAGCTACTTCCGGGTGTCTAGTAGATTGCAAGAATGGGACTCTCTCCTTCAACATTGGAGAAGAGAACACCAAGTTCAAGCTGTCCACAATGATGAAAGGGCCAACCCTTGATGAGGATGTATTCAACATAGTTGAAGAAGAAGAGTCTAGAGAGGTTGTGAGCTCAATCTTGCTCAAGGATCCACTTGAGAAGGTTCTTAGCTCAAGCTTGATGGAAGAAGGAGTTGATGAGAGTAGCAATGAAGTAATCAAGGCCTTGAATGCATTGGACGAGCTACCAAGTGTTGGATTTGAAGTGCTAGAAGAAGGGAGAAACTGGCAGAAAAATCGGACTGGAGGGTCCAGATCGGCCGATTTTTGGCCTTGTGCTGAAATTTCAGCCAGTTCAACAAAAACAGAAACTCAGATCGACCCAGTGCAAGAAAAATCGGCCGATTTTTCCTCCTGGGCCGATTTTCCTGAGTCTTTTCAGCATCAACCACTTGAGTGTGAGCAATCATCAAGGGACTTCAAGGAGGTTTCCATGGCTTTGCAATCATCTCAACCTACATTGTATGGATCATCTCCAACCGAAAAAGGTCCTCCTCAACTTGATCTTAAACCTCTTCCGTCTCATTTAAAGTATGCTTTCCTTGGTTCAAATTCTATTTATCCGGTGATTGTGAATGCATCTTTGAATGATGATGAGCTTAATAGACTGTTGAATGAATTGAAATTGCATAGAAAGGCAATAGGATACACCATTGATGATCTTGTTGGCATCAAACCATCTTTGTGCATGCATAGGATAATGATGGAAGATAATCATAAACCCTCTATTGAACATCAAAGAAGATTGAATCCCATAATGAAAGAGGTAGTCAAAAAGGAAATCATTAAGTTGCTAGATGCGGGAATTATCGACCCTATCTCGGATAGTAAGTGGGTTAGTCCCGTTCATGTAGTACCTAAGAAGGGTGGGATGACCGTAGTGACCAATGAGAACAATGAACTAATCCCGACTAGGACGGTTACGGGGTGGAGGATGTGTATTGACTATAGGAAGCTTAACATAGCCTCTAGGAAAGATCACTTCCCCCTTCCCTTTATTGACCAAATGCTAGAGAGATTAGATCAACATTCCCATTTTTGCTACCTAGATGGCTATAGTGGATTCTTCCAAATCCCTATCCACCCCGATGACCAAGAGAAAACAACCTTTATATGTCCATGGGGTACTTTTGCATATAGGAGAATGCCATTTGGGTTGTGTAATGCACCCGCCACCTTCCAAAGGTGTATGATGGCTATCTTTTCGGAATACATTGAAAATATCATGGAAGTGTTCATGGATGACTTCTCTGTTTATGGTTCTTCCTTCGATAATTGCTTGGCTAACTTGTCATTAGTATTGCAAAGATGTGAGGAGACAAATCTTGTCTTAAATTGGGAAAAATGCCACTTCATGGTAAGTGAAGGTATTGTGTTAGGACACTTGGTGTCTAACCATGGCATTGAGGTTGATAGGGCCAAGATTGAGACGATAGAGAAGTTGCCACCACCTACCTCGGTGAAAGGGGTAAGGAGTTTCTTAGGGCATGTCGGTTTTTACCGGAGGTTTATTCAAGACTTCTCTAAAATTTCTAAGCCCCTTACTAACCTACTATTGAAGGATGTTGAATTTGTTTTCTCCAAAGATTGCCTTGAGGCTTTTTGTAGGTTGAAGAACGCCTTGATCTCCGCACCTATAATGCAACCTCCGGATTGGAGTTTACCGTTTGAGATCATGTATGATGCAAGCGATGTAGCCGTTGGGGCAAAGGAAAGATGGGAAAACTCATGCTATTTATTATGCTAGCAAGACGCTAGATGATGCCCAACTCAATTATGCTACCACCGAGAAGGAGTTGCTAGCGGTTGTGTATGCATTTGAGAAGTTCCGCTCATATCTTGTTGGAGCGAAGGTCATAGTTTATACGGATCATGCTGCGATCCGTTATCTACTTACCAAGAAGGATGCCAAGCCTAGGTTGATTCGGTGGATCCTTCTTCTTCAAGAGTTTGACTTGGAAATCCGGGACAAGAAGGGATCCGAGAACTCCGTGGCGGATCACCTTAGTAGACTCCCACCATTGGAGCTTGAAAGAGAGGACATCCCGATTAATGACTCGTTCCAGGATGAGCAATTGCAAATGGTGAAAGAATGCTTGTTCCAAGTGTCTAGAGGAAGCGAGCCATGGTTTGCCGACATTGTGAACTACCTAGTGTGTGAGGAAGTGCCTCCCGGTTTGACATATGCCCAAAGGAAGAAGTTCTTCAAAGATGTGAGGCATTACTATTGGAGCGAGCCACTTTTGTTCAAAAGAGGGCCGGATGGAATGTTTAGGAGATGCATACCGGAGGATGAGGTGGAGAGTGTGATCCGCCATTGTCACTCCTTGCCATGTGGAGGGCATGCTAGCGCACACAAGACATGTGCGAAGGTGCTACAATCGGGCTTCTTTTGGCCAAGTTTGTTCAAGGACGTGCAAGGCTTTGTGGTAGCTTGTGATGCTTGCCAAAGGACGGGCAACATCTCAAGGAGAAATGAGATGCCCTTGAACAACATACAAGAGGTAGAGATATTTGATGTGTGGGGTGTGGACTTCATGGGACCATTCCCTTCTTCATGTGGCAACCTCTACATCCTATTGGCGGTTGACTATGTTTCGAGATGGGTGGAGGCAATCGCCTCTCCTACAAATGACGCCAAGGTTGTGGTGCGGTTCTTCAACCGAGTGATCTTTCCTAGGTTTGGAACACCAAGGGTGATCATAAGCGATGGAGGGAAGCACTTCACCAATAGGAACTTTGGGGCACTTTTGGCTAAGTATGGGGTGACCCATAAGGTGGCAACACCTTACCATCCCCAAACTAGTGGCCAAGTGGAAATCTCCAACCGGGAGATCAAGGGGATTCTCGAGAAGACGGTCTCAAGGACGAGAAAGGATTGGGCTATGAAGCTCGATGATGCCTTGTGGGCATATAGAACCGCCTTCAAAACACCCATTGGCACCACTCCTTACAAGTTGGTCTATGGCAAGTCTTGCCACCTTCCGGTAGAGATGGAGAATAGAGCTTATGAGAATGCCCGGATCTACAAGGAGCGGACCAAGCGTTGGCATGACAAGCGACTCCTTCCAAAGGAGTTGAATGAAGGTGACTTGGTGCTTCTCTTCAACTCAAGGCTGCGGCTTTTCCCCGGAAAGCTCAAATCAAGATGGACCGGGCTATATGTGGTGAAGAAGATCTTTCCTCATGGAGCGGTAGAGATAGGAGGAGATCATTGTGGTAACTTCAAGGTGAATGGCCATCGATTGAAGAAGTACATCCCGGAAGCCCCGGTGGAAGTGATTGCCCCGCTTCACCTTGATTGAAACGCTCCTGAATTTGGTCAAGCTAATGACCTTAAAGAAGCGCTTAATGGGAGGCAACCCATTGGTACATATTTTTCCCTTTCTTTTTCTTGCTTTTGTTTAATCTCACTCTTGGTGTGCTTTGTTTTTCTTTTGTGTTTTTGGGTGCTAGATCTTGTTGTTGTCGTGTGTGACGAGATGTTGGAAGTCATGTGAAAGCCTCATGGACCAGTTGAAGGTACAAGATCCAAGCACATGGACGAGGAGGAAAGCACCCAGAAAAATCGGCCTGTTCATCAGACAAATCGGCCGATTTTCCTTGGCTATGGGGAGATTTTTCCTCTGTATAAAGGAAAGTGATGATCTCCAATCAAGCATGGGTGGAGCGGACGTGGAACTTGGACGGCTTGCGGTGCCAAGCGCGGGTTCCGACATCATAATGAACATCAAGAGCTCTCTACCATCCTTGATCGATCATCCACCATCATCATCCAATGTGAACCGCAATACCAAAGCATCACCAATTTTACATTGTGAGGACTCTCTTTCACTTCTTTATTTAGTTTACACATTAGGGACAATGTGTTTCTAAGTATGGGGTGGGGTTTTCATGATCACTTGCATGATTAGCATCTAGGATAGTTTAATTTTGTCACATGTTTCATTATGTCTTGCATTGTACATACATATTTTGAAAAATCCAAAAAATCAGAAAATTTTAAAAATTTTTAGTGCTTCTAAGGCTTGGAAATGACCCTAATGATGAATCTTGTCTTGTGGATTGGCTATGGATGGCCTTGTGTGTTAAATTGATGATGCATATGTGGACTTGAAATACTTATATTGAATTCCATGAATGACTTGTGATTATGATGCTTGCCTTGATTTAATTGAGGATTGAAAGTCGAAATTGCATGCTAGTTCTTGCACATCAATTAGGAGTGATTAAGGCAATTCATTTTTCTCTACTTCTCATCTTGATCATGTTGCTTGAGCACCTCAATTGAGATAAATTTGACCTCTTTTGACCCATCCGGGAATAGGAGCATGTTAGTGTGTTGATGTGTGTGAAAAGCAAGTGTGGGGTGAAGATGTTGATGAAAGAATATCATGCATAAAATGCTGAAATTGTTGTGAAAGTGTAGACAAAAACATATGTTTGGCGACGTTGGCTTTGATGACAAGTAACTCGGTACACTTCACATAATCGGGTGTTGGTGCATTGCCAAAGTCAAATAAACCAATAGTCCTAACGAGCTTTGGTATGTGTGCCCGGTGTGGATGCACCTCGAAAAAATAGAAAAAGCCCGAGGACGGCTAATCACCAAGGTTTCGGCTTTTGTACACCAATGCCATTGTCTCAAAAACAAAAGAAAAGAAAGAAAAGAAAATGAAGAAAAAAATATACACTTGAAGAAAGTTGATAAGAAAATTTGAAGTTGTGGTTGTTTAGTTCCTTTCCCGGATTAGCATCACATAGCCTAGAAAATTCCCGCCTAATCACAACGTTTCTTGACCTTCTATTTCACAAGTCCTTATGACCTACTTGCATATGTGTAAGACTAAGTGATTTAGATTGGATATGCTCATGATCATCTTTACACTTCATTGCATGCTATCAAGTTAAGTGTAATTGTCTTTTCATGTTTTCATTTATTTGATACATGATTGCTTGTCCATTGCCATGAAACATGACTATGAAGGTGATCAAAAATTAGAAGCACAAACCCAAAAAGATTTTACCATCTTTCTTCATACATAAATCATGTCATCTTGTAGTCTATAGTTGAGAATTTGCTCGGGGACGAGCAAAACTTAAGTATGGGGTATTTTTGATAACATGATTTATGACTTAGGTTTAGGTAATCATTTAGATAGATTTCTCACTCATTCATGCACGATTTAGCACTAATTCATGACGTTTGCACTCAAATCACGTATTTTGTCGAGATAGACGTCTACACGGACTTGTGCGTTGCTTTGTAGGTATTTCGGGGGTCTTTTGGACATTAACCGATACATTAGAGGGCCAAGCCTCATGATGGTACACATCCAAAGCTTTGGAGGAGCATAATTGGAGCAACAAAGGACACAAAGACCACTATTGGTGCAAGCAATGGAGCAACTCATGGCTAGACGAACATAGCATGTTTCTGCTGAAGAAAATCGGACTAACTAGCAGCTAAATCGGCCGATTTTATTCAATGGGTCGATTTTTGGGGCTTTGACAGCTTAAGCCACGTGTCCCACGATCTGTTGTCCGGCCTTGCTCTTGATGGAGAATATAAGTGGTCCTGCAGGTTGTTGCTGAGCATCTCTCCTCTCCCACACTCTCATTCACAGCTCATCAATTTGGGGGAAAAGATTGGAGGAGAAGAAAAGCTCTCAAGGATTGAAGGAAGAAGAAGAACACCATTCAAAGAGTTTATAGTGAGGTTTTGAGTGATTTGGAGTGATTTTTGGAGTCTTGGATTGAAGAACTATTGCAAGGGTTGTTAGAAACGTTTTGGATCTTCATTTTAGAGTTTGTAAGTCTTGCTACAACTTAGATTCAATTGAGATTTATTGATTTTGCTTGCTTATCTTTCATTATCTATCTATGAACACCATGTATGCTTGTTTGATGATTTTGGATCTTGATATGCATATTGTTGGCTAGTTTATTGTGATTCTGGAGTGATAGATTGATGGTTATGGCTTGGGTAATGATAGGATGGGCTTATATTTTAGTTTAGGATGATTTGTATACACGAAACCAATTCCAGGAAGAAAAAATCGGGCTGTTCATCAGACCAAATCGGCCGATTTACATAAGATCCACCCGATTTTCTTCTCTGTTGATCTTTAATTGATGAATCTGTATGTTAGGGTTTTAGGTTGTTGAAATCCTAGTGTTTATTAAGCCTAATTTAGCTTAGGATCACCTAATGCTATCCACCTAAGTGAGGGAAGAGATCTACCCGATGATTTCCGATCTTAGATACTTTAGAAGATGAATTCTAGGTAGTAGTGAGCCTCATAAGCCGCTATTGGATCGAGTGTGCTAGGATTATTGCTTGAGATTTTCCCTATTCCAAGACTTACCCGGTAAGGAGAGGGTTACCCCTTAAGTAGTATTCGGTTTGTGTAGATATCCCTACTTTAACCCCTTGAGACCTACCCGGTGATAGGAGTTTGATGCGGAATTAGTGAAGTGAGAGACCTACCCGGTAATTGCTTCCATTAGTGAAACATTCTTTCCTCAACACCGCAGTTTGTCCTTAGAATCCTTAGAACCTTGAGTCCGATGCCATAACCGGAAATCTTGACCTCTAGAATCCACTTTTCTCTCTTGATCATATACTTTGTGTTTTGTGTTACTTGTTCGTTTGCTAGCTTAAGTTGTTAGTTGTTTTATTACCTTTCTTGCTTTGTGATCTTTGTTTGATCACCTCAAAAACCTCCAAAACATTGAGTTTTCCATTTTCTTTGTTCCTCATCTTATCTTAGCCTAGATTCACACTATCTATGACCATTGTTTGACTCGATTTCACCTTAGTCTTTGTGTTCGATCTCGGAATACTATCCCTACTACAAACGTCCCGTACACTGCGGGTTCGCTAGGAGTTAGGATAATTATAACGAGTATAAATTTAAAACCTATTGCGTATCACACATATCCTGAGCGTGAACAGGGTGCTTGGAACTTGCAACACTTCCTTATGCTCCTCTTCTGGCTTAGCATAGGATAGGGTGCTTTCCTTTAACTCCTCCACCTTCTTCATCAACCTCTCCCATCTTGATTCAAGAGAATCTTCAAGGGGTTGCTCACAAATCTTTTTAGGGACATTCAGTTCATCCCACATTGCAAGTTCATGCTTAATGGCCTCTTCTCTTTCCCATTCATTGTTGAACCAATAGAAGGAGTACTTCTCCTCCAAGTATTCATAATGGTCCGCCCTAACACTTTGCCTTGCTATCCAGGCTGGATCAAATGTAGTCATCGGATATCCTGAAAACTACAAAACTCATAGAAAGAGTAGTTAGTAGCAACAAGGGCAAGTGCCCTGAAAGCAAACCGCAACCGGCTCGGTCTAGACCAAGTCCCCAGCAACGGCGCCAAAAACTTGTTCGCTCCAACCGGTGTGTGCAAGCTTTAAATTTATAACCCTAGACTTAAGCTTAAAACAAGGATGCGAACCCGCAGTGTACAGGTCAATCGTAGTAAAAAGCAAGGAATTCCAGCGGTCGATCACAGGGACTTAGTGAAACAAAGTCCAATCACGGTATGCTTATGTAAATACTAACCACAAGAGCAATTAAAACAATCAAAGATGAATAAGAAGTCAATAAAGCAAACATGCAATTCTAGGGATTAAAGCATCTAGTTGTGGTTCCAACTCAAGATCTAAAGATAAGCGGACAAAGCTGAGGTTTTTGCATGGGGAAGGTGTTACTAATGTGGAATAGATCACCGGGTAAGTCTCACTACTCACTAATCCCAAACCGTAACTCCTATTACCGGGTAAGTCTCAAGGAATCAAGATAAAGAACTATAACCTCAAACTAACACACCATCTAAGAGAATAGAATCAACCTTTACCGGGTAAGTCTCAGGCTAACTCACAAAGATGGGATGAAAGCACACTCAACCCCAATAAAGGATAAACCTTTATTACCTACACTTATGATCGTTGGTAAACAAACTAAGGAATTACCGGGTAGGTCTCATCCTAAGCTTGCATTGAACCAGGAAAGGTGTAATAAGAATAGGATTTGGCAAACTCTAACACTTAACTCTCAGTTTCGGATCAGGAAAGTCACCTCGGTCAGCCAAATTCCACCCCGGCCGAGATATTCATCGACTGAGCGAGATGCTTGGGGTTAAGGTTAAAGACTCGAACTTTCAGGGTCCTACTGGAATCTAAGATTATTCTATCATTGTTTTTCCCACAACCTTCAGCCAATCACCCTAGAATCACACAAGGAAATTAGCCACTCATCATCATGAAAGTATTAATCAATTATATGGGAAGAAGGTGAATATTTGAACAAGAAGAATTTAATGAAAAGACTTCAATAACTGAATCAAATATCACAACAAAGTGTTCCTCGGATATAAATCCAACAAGCAAGACAACAAGGAAGAGAATCTAAGGTAATCTTACAAGAAAACCTTCCAAAAGTTATGAAAGCTACAATCTTCAATCTTCCTTCAACCTTCAAAAAGGTTCTTCAAGTCTCCCAACTGGAGTATGGCTGCAGCGATGTATAAACCCTGATCGATGGTATAGCGTGATATGCGGGATTTCCAGCTGTATGCGGATGATAGCGGGTGTCGGATTTGTAGGAAATCCAACCCTTTTTATAGGAAAATTACTCTCCAAAGATAAGATATCTTAGAAAGATCTCTTCCCATAAAAATAGGTAAAATATAAGATCTAGTATATCTTCTTCCTTCCAGGAGCCAAGCCCAAAAATATAAGATCACTTTCCAAAGATAAAAGATCTCAGCCAAGAATAAAATATTCTCGCCGCGTCCTAGGTATTCGCCTCGGTCGAGTCGACTTCCCTGGATCACCTCGGTCGAGATGAATCTGTGGTCAACCGAGGTGAGTCACAACTGAATGTGAAATCTCTCAAAACTGGTCCAAAGTGAATCTCAAATCCATGGCTATGCTTCCTGGATGGTTCCTTATGTTCCTCAATGTAGCTCCAATGACTCCATAGCTCCTTTTGCTCCTTTTCGATGCAAAACGTGTCATTTTACCTACGATTACAACAAAACTAGGTGTAGACCTCGATTCCCGCAAAGGTAGATGAAATGGTAATATAATCACATAATATACATACAAACATGCAGATTATGAAAGATAAAACGTCCAAACAAACCCCAAAACATAGACTATAATTCATGCTATCATAGTGACTTTTGGGAGGCTATTTCAGTGGGTGAATATGGAGGAGATAAGTGGAGACCCGGAAATTCTAAGGAGACTAGTATGTACAACCTCTCCTTTAAGGTAGTACATAGGATTCTTAGTGAGAGTCTATTTGCACGGACAGAGACTCCACAGAAGCTCAAGGCTGATGAGCTTTTCATTCTTTATTGTATGACATCCACCACCATTCCCGACATCTCTACCATGCTTGCTGACTATCTAGGAAAGATAGCCAACAAAGCTAAGGGCGATATTTGTGCAGGAGGTCTTGTCACTCATGTGGCTAAGACAATGGGATTAGACTTCTCCGGATGCACTCTAGCTGAGAGTGTCCTTCCATTAGGCTCACAGCGGTTGGTTGTTCGACAGGTCTTGATTCCTCGAGGGAGAGGAACCCTTCATGTGCCCATGCCATGGCACAGGGATCCGAAGAAGAAACCATCCGAGATCATTTGGAAATCCGAATACACTATTCGGAACAAGAGGAACTGGAAGGAGACGTTCGAGTTGATGCTTGAGGAGTTCTCTCCTCCTACTTACTATGATGATGATGCAGGTGACTCTGAGGAGGAGGATGAGGATGGAGGACAGGGGACCATGCTCGAGTTTGAGAGTGACACTCATAGCGGTCATGCTACGGATGCCATGGACACCGACACTCATGGTGCAGGTCCTAGCCGGACTAGTAGAGGCGACGAGGAGACGGAGGATGACATGCAGCCACCTCGCCGCTCATTTGCACGTGCCCCAGGACATGGACGAGGACGTCGTCCTCCCCGTCACTTTAGGGAGCTAGTCTCTAGTTTCCAGAGTCTCAACACCGACTACCACGCTCTCCACACCGACTACGACACCCTGTGTAACACCCCAAATTTTACAACTTAGGGAGTTACTGGTTAGGACCGCACAGTGGGTCCCGACCTTAGTTTGACAACAACTTAACAAGATCTTACAACAAGGCACATATAAGGAAAACCAGAAATCATAAAATAGTTCTTAACAATGTATGAATGTGACCAGAACAACTAACAGCCGGAAAACGTAATATAACAAAGTACGGAAAGAATGACAAGAAACAAAGTCCAACTGAAAAACCCACAAATGGAGAAACTGTAAAACGTCCTAAAGTACGACACCCCGGCTGACCACTACCGTCCGGATCACTCGGCATCTGCTCTAACCTGTGGCAAATCTACACAACATATCAACCGTTATCAAACTATCCAAATATAAGTAGAATGACAACAGCACAAACACAAGCAGAGACAAAATAAACAAACATCATGCTGGCACTCAACCGTTTATTATCTATTATTTAAGTGATTCACATTATTCAATTTAAGTTGTGGCACGAGAGCTATTAACATCTCTCGCCTCCGTTCCTTATCCAACTAGGTGTAGGTCTAGCTGACCTCCGCCGGTAGCATCACTACAAACCGAGTATGGACTAGTCCCTAAAGAAACCCCCAGCGCTCGCAAGCTAACTGAGCAGAATGCCACCGCCCGTTACTCTTTGGCCAAGTATAGGTCGGTAATTATATATCACAACCTATCTCTCTAAACATTTCAATCACACACCACTATCATCATTCATGCTCATATTTAGAAGTCAGCTAAGTAAGCCCAAAGGACTTACTAGATATAAAGCTCGACTCTTTGTAAACCAACTCGCTCTGTAAACTGTAGCAACTCAGTTGCCTGTCAAAGGAGATAAGTGCATTAGCACACTCCTACGTAGTTAGAAGTCTAAGACTTCTAAGATAAAAGAACGTAGCAAGACATAACTAGTTACAGTACTAATTTAGGGTAAAATGACCATTTTACCCTTGGTCCCGAGACTTCCAAATTTTCCGAAAAACATGTCTAAACTTCTATTTGAGACTCTAAAGTCATATTCTAACTCCTAAAGTTTAATTTGGTTACAAACTGGCACCTTTCCTATTTTCCTATTTTCCGAAAGATCGTAAAGGTCCAACTTCGGTTCCAAATATAAAATTCGTAACCGCTTATAAAAATTCCGACTTAAATCCCTAGATTATCTATGATGTCCTATCTAACTTTAGGAGAAAGAATTTCTCCAAACTGTTCATTCAACAGTTTTATAAAAATTCCTAAAGTTGACTACTCCCTTTACAAATTCTATACTTAGCCAAAATTCTAAGGTTTACAAAACTGCTCAACTACCCAACTTTGGAAGCCTATAACTTCTAATCCAACCGTTCATTTCTTCTCAAATGTTTATACCCTATACTACGTATAACCGTCTACAACATATCCAAAATTCAACGGTGGATCTTTATCCAAACGCTCAAACATTAATCCTCAACATTGACCATTACTCACTTACCAAGCTGAGTTCTAAAATGAGTTTTTCACTTCTATTTCTAGGGCAGTCTAAACTACTCTCATTATCATCCAGTTATCATCAATTGGACCTACAGGAGACTTCAACAAACTCACTTACTATCCCTCCATTTCCTTGGCTTGATCTCCGTTCATAACGAAACCGAAAACATATATCATCTATACAATTATAACATCTAGAGGGCAAGAATTGGACTGCAGAAAAGAGATGGCTCACCTTTTCAACAGCTGCTGGACTGAGGCGCCTTCAGACGTTCCAACTGGCCCTCCGGCTTCCTCGGCGTGATAGATCAGGAGGAGGAAAGTGAGGGTTCGGCTTGGCTCTACTGCTGCAGTGATTGGAGAACTCTTCTCAGCCTCACTGTTGTCACGGAGTGATCGAGATGAAGGATGTCATCACATGTACAGAGATGTGAGTCCTCATGATCGACCAATTAAAGAGATGAAGATGAATAGGTATATGGATCCTTACCGAAATAGACAGAAGAAGACCGAGTTCAGTCCGATCCAGAGAAGGTTGCGTCAGACGTTGATGGCTGCAAGGGACGGTTGGTAAGTGTGGTAGGACGGAAGGGATGGATTCACTGCTGCTGCTCTAACGGTTGTACGAGTGTGGAAGACGACGTTCACAAGCAAGGGAAGAATCAGAAGAGGCGAGGTGTACTGATGAATCTGGACGGACTGAGTTTGTGCAGCGCATAAGGAAGGAGTTCAGAAGATGCAATCTGGCGTGGAATTAGGGCAGTTACGGATCCCTTACCTTATTAACACAACAGTTATGTGGAAGATCAAGGGAATGGAGCGTTTCTGCTCTCCTTCTTCCAGATGGGCTCGAATTCCAGTTGGGCTGGCAACAAGCGAGGACACTGGGCTGAGCGTGCGGGCTGCTGTGTAGATCACGGACTGGGCTGGAGTTGGCGCTGCTGGCAATGAGGCTGGGCTGCATAAGGTGGCGCTGCAGAGGCAAACAATGGGCTGCTGGAGCTGGCTAGCAGGGCTGGATCCGTTGGGCTGAAATATAGAGCAATAGATGGGCTGAAACTGGCTGCGGACAAGCTCCCGACCCATGAATATACGGACTAGACGGATATGGAGTTTGTTATAGTTTATGATCGGTTAAGAATTCTATCATTTCATGCGGAAGTAAGCTACATAAAATGATAAACTATTTAAAAGATTCTATCATTTTATGTGAAGGAATCTACATAAAATGATAAATCCTATAATAATATGTCTAACTAAGTAGACGGATATGCATCGACTGCTCGAGATCGGGTTTATAATAGAAATAGACGGAATAAAAATTGCGGATTTTACATCAGTACCCCCTTAAATAAGTTTCGTCCCGAAACTTAGAATAAGGTATCTACCCCAAACATTTCCCTTCAAGAGTTATATTTTAGCATGCAACTACTCACGTCATCAAGCACATAAGTATAACAATCTTTTAAACATATAATCACAGAAATCATATAAGGTATCGTCTCAGTACTAACCCATCGGTACTGAGGTAGCGGCTAACTCGGCAAAGAACTCCGGGTAGTTACGTCTAATACTCTCCTCTGTCTCCCAGGTAACCTCATCAGCTCCTCGTCTAGACCACTGAATCCTCAGCATCGGTATCTCCTTAGAACGTAGGCGCCTAATACTACGCTCTAGGATGGCTACTGGATACTCTACAAAAGTGTGGTCTGGCTCGACTATCAGATCCTCATGACTGATGACGTGTCTAGGATCCGGTATGTACTCTCTCAGCTGAGATACATGAAAAACTGGGTGTACTCCCTCTAATCTCGATGGCAGTGCTAGTCGGTAGGCAACCTCTCCGACTCTCTCTACGATCTCAAATGGGCCGACATATCGGGGACTCAGCTTCCCCTTAATACCGAAACGTCTAACTCCTCTCGTAGGTGACACTCTCAAGCACACCTGTGCACCTACTCTAAATTCCAAAGGTCGACGCCTTTTGTCAGCGTAGGACTTCTGACGACTCTGAGCTGCTAACATCCTCTCCCGGACTAAGGCAATCCGGGCGATGTCATCCTGTATCTGGTCTGGTATTACCCCTTCAGCCTTGCTAGGCTCTTCCCAACACAACGGCGTACGACATCTCCGCCCATACAGAGCCTCATAAGGTGCCATCCCAATAGACGCATGCCAGCTGTTATTATATGAAAACTCTACTAGTGGGAGATGATCTGGCCATACCTGTCCCCAATCTAGCACACATGCCCGCAACATATCCTCTAAGGTCTGAATGGTCCTCTCGGACTGACCGTCTGTCTGTGGGTGGTAGGCAGTGGTAAAGTGGAGACTCGTCCCCAGAGCAGTATGTACCTGCTGCCAAAATCTAGAGGTAAAACGTCCATCCCTGTCGGAGACGATAGTCCTCGGTACTCCATGGAGTCTCACAATGTGTCTGGTGAACTCCTCTGCTAGACGACTCACTGGCCACGTTTCCTTAATCGGAATGAAACGTGCGGTCTTCGTCAGACGGTCTACCACCACCCAAATGGCATCAAAACCTCTGCTGAGCCTCAATCCTGTAACAAAATCCATAGATATATCTTCCCACTTCCAATGTGGTACTGGAAGTGGGTGGAGCTCTCCTCCGGATCTATGATGCTCAATCTTGACCTGCTGACAGGTCGCACACTGGGCTACATATCGGGCCACATCAGGCTTCAAACCACCCCACCAAAAGGAACGTCTCACGTCCTTATACATCTTACTCGCTCCTGGATGTACGGAGTAAGGGGTAGCATGAGTCTCACCTAGTATCCTCTTTCTCAGCTCACTGTCTGATGGCACACAGATACGGTCCTGCCGTCTCATCACTCCATCGGCACCGATAGTGAACTGAGGTGCCTCATCTCGTGACATCCGGTCTCGGATCCGGGTCAAAGTCGGACAGGTCTCCTGCTTCTGTCGGATCTCACCCAACAGGTCAGGAAGTAACTCTAAGGTGGCTAACTGATGAGCTGTATCGGGGAACTGGATCTCTACCTCCAACCAAGCTAAGTCTCTCTGTAACTGTGGCTGTACTGTCAACCGAGCTATCGCCTTCTCCCGAGGCGTCTTCCGACTCAAAGCGTCAGCAACTACATTCGCCTTTCCGGGGTGGTAGAGAATCTCAAGGTCAAAATCCTTGATCAACTCTAGCCACCGCCTCTGGCGGTTATTCAAATCCCGCTGAGTGAATATGTACTTCAGACTCTTATGGTCTATGAAGATCTGACAGGTCGCTCCATAGAGATAATGACGCCAGATCTTAAGAGCATGTACTACCGCAGCTAACTCCAAGTCATGGGTGGGGTAGTTCTCCTCATACGTCTTCAGCTGTCGAGACGCATACGCTATGACCTTACCCCTCTGCATCAAGACACACCCCAAGCCCAGCTTGGATGCGTCACTGTACACTACAAAGTCCTCTGTACCCTCAGGTTGTGCTAAGATCGGAGCAGACGTCAATCTCCTCTTCAGCTCCTCAAAACTCTGCTGACACGGCTCAGACCAGACGAACCGAGTAGTCTTCCTTAGGAGAGAAGTAAGTGGTCGGGCGATCAGGGAAAACCCTTCCACAAACCGACGGTAATAACCTGCCAATCCAAGGAAGCTGTGAACCTCCTTAACATTCTTCGGAGGTTGCCAAGAGGACACTGACTCAATCTTCGCCGGGTCGACCTTAATCCCCTCAGCAGTCACTACATGGCCTAGGAAAGCCACCTCTGACATCCAGAACTCACACTTCGATAGCTTAGCATATAGCTGGCTATCTTGTAGAATCTGTAACACTGTCCTCAAGTGTCCGGCATGCTCCTCTCGACTTTTAGAGTAAACCAGAATGTCGTCAATGAAGACCACTACAAACTGGTCTAAGAAGTCGATGAAAATCCCATTCATCAACTCCTTAAATACTGCTGGCGCATTAGTGAGCCCGAATGGCACCACTACAAACTCATAGTGGCCATACCTAGTCCGAAATGCCGTCTTAGGTATGTCCTGGTCTCTCACTCTCAGCTGGTGATAACCTGACCTCAAATCTATCCTCGAGAATACTGACGCTCCATGTAGCTGGTCCAGCAGATCATCTATGCGAGGTAGTGGATACTTATTCTTGATGGTGACCTTGTTCAACTCCCGGTAGTCGATACACAGTCTCATCGATCCATCCTTCTTCCTCACAAATAACACTGATGCGCCCCAGGGAGAAACACTAGGGCGTATGAAGCCCTTCTCTGCTAACTCCTCTAACTTCTTCTTCAGCTCAAGCAGCTCTATCGGGGCCATGCGGTACGGGGCCTTCGAGATCGGTCTCGTGCCCGGCTCTAACTCGATGCTAAAGTCAACACTCCTCTGTGGAGGTAGCCCTGGTAAGTCGTCACTGAATACCTCTACAAACTCGCAGGCAACTGGTATCTCCTCTACTGTCAGGCTCTTGCGCTCCTTCATGGCATAACACCAGAAGGCCTCGCAACCCTGTGCTAACAATCTGGCTGCTCTCACTGCGCTGATAACTGTGCCGGACTTTCCGAGGTCCCAACCTCGGAATATCACTCTGTGACCCTCCTCAGTGGCGACAGTCACAGTCCTCCTACCAATATCCAAGACTGCTCCATGTCTAGTCATCCAATCCATCCTCAATATCACGTCCTCATGGGCTAAGGGCATAACTAGAAAATCTACTAACCAAATCCGGCCTCCCAGAAGAATAGGGCAGTCATAAATCTCTCGGGATCCTCTAACCTTGCCCCCATCTGGTAACCCAACCACAAAAGGTACACCCTCTACTGTAGCTAAGGACAACCTATCTACACATGCATCTGATATAAAGGAGTGCGTAGCACCCGTATCAAATAAAACTCGCACAGGTAAGTCATGGATCCAAATAGTACCTGTGGTGGCAGGTGCTGCAGGCTGCTCAGTGCTCCTCAACTCGAACACTCTCGATGGTCCTCCTCTGGTGTCAGTGGTACTACCACGTCCCCTGCCACGACCTGATCCTTGTGCTGTACTGTATGAAGTAGGATATCCTGAAGCCCGGTACTGTTGCTGCTGTTGACTCGGGGCTCGGTACTGAGGAGGTCTCTGTACACTCTTCTCAGCACCTGCAGGAGAAGATCCCTGCTGAGAAGGAGCCCTACCCCGACGGCAGAAAGTAGCTCTGTGTCCCGACTTCCCACAAGTGAAGCAAGTGGTAGGTGGTCTCTGGCAATCTGTCTTAATGTGATCACGGCTACCACAGTTAAAGCACTGTCGATCTCTACTGGGAGTCTGAACTGTAGAGTGGTAGCTGGACCTCCCCTGAGTCTGTCCTCGACCATAACCTGCTACTGCTGCACTGCTACCAGCATGTCCTGTCCTCTGCCGCTTATCCGGCCCACTAGACTGAGCTGCTTTCCTCGAAGCTGGCCTATTTCTCTCATAAGCAGAGGCCCTATCCTGATAATCAGACAAAGTCTCACAGCGGAATCCAGCCAGATAGGATCGGGTACTCTCTCTCAATCTCCTGGAGAAAAGGTAAACATGCTGCTCTTCTGGAGGTGCAGATGGTCCAAGTAAGGTCAACTCTTTCTGAAACTTCTTTATGGCTGCAGCAATCGGGATATCCTCAAATCCCGCCTCAATGAAATCCTGGAATCTCTCCCTCCTCAGCGAAACTGGACAGTACCTGTCCCTAACAATGTTCCTCATCTGCTCCCAGCTGGTGACTCGGCTACGAATGGTACGCCACCATGAATGGGCATCATCTGTGAAACAGGTCTGCACCAAATCCACCTGTCGATCCTCGGGGCAATGTATTGCCTCCAAAGCAGTCTCTATCTTCCCTATCCAGTGCTCCACCTCTAGCCCTATTTCTCCACTTAAAGAAGGAACCTTCTGAGAGTTGAAAGCCTTCAACCACTCATCCGGTATCGGTGCTCTAGACCCAGCAGGCGCTCTATCAGCATTAGCTCTCCTCTCAGGTACAGCCGGCACCTGAGACACTCCCTGTGTCACCTGAGCTGACCTAGCCGGTACCACCGGTGGTACCTGGGTAAGTCTCTCAACTCTAGCAGCCTCTTCCATACGCTCGACGTATGCTCTGTACTCCCGATACTCCGATGCTCCAATAGAAACACGTCCAGACTCAGTCGAACGTGCTCCCTGCGCTCCACACCTAGCAGTGGTCTCATGCCTGACCTCAGGGCCTACACTCTCAGCTACCTCTTCTACAGCAGCCTCTGGTATGCTTGCTGCAGGTGGGTCCTCTCGAGGAACTCGTCCTCGACCTCTCCCTAGTGGAGGTCTACCCCCACGTCCACGCCCTCTAACAGCAGGGGCGCTATCAGCTCGATCCTGTCTGACTGGGGGAAGGGGGGACGACCCCTACCTCGGCCAGTCACTTGTGCAGCCCTAGTACGTGCCATCTGCATGAATAGTAACAACTACAGTTATAAACTAGCTAATCTATCATAATAGTAAAAGTCTATAATAATTCTAAGAATACCGAGATCCGCAGAGGTAGTGGTGGTCATCCGTACTTTCTATCCCAACCCGACTCTGTATGCATTTTAAACCCAAAATCTTCTTTGGAAAACTCAGACTCCTTTCGGGTTCTGTTTATTTACTTATATGACCTTTTTGAAGATTTTTAGTGTCATTGTTGCCAACCTGGCTCTGATACCATGTTGTAACACCCCAAATTTTACAACTTAGGGAGTTACTAGTTAGGACCGCACAGTGGGTCCCGACCTTAGTTTGACAACAACTTAACAAGATCTTACAACAAGACACAAATAAGGAAAACCAGAAATCATAAAATAGTTCTTAACAATGTATGAATGTGACCAGAACAACTAACAGCCGGAAAACGTAATATAACAAAGTACGGAAAGAATGACAAGAAACAAAGTCCAACTGAAAAACCCACAAATGGAGAAACTGTAAAACGTCCTAAAGTACGACACCCCGGCTGACCACTACCGTCCGGATCACTCGGCATCTGCTCTAACCTGTGGCAAATCTACACAACATATCAACCGTTAGCTAACTATCCAAATATAAGTAGAATGACTACAGCACAAACACAAGCAGAGACAAAATAAACAAACATCATGCTGGCACTCAACCGTTTATTATCTATTATTTAAGTGATTCACATTATTCAATTTAAGTTGTGGCACGAGAGCTATTAACATCTCTCGCCTCCGTTCCTTATCCAACTGGGTGTAGGTCTAGCTGACCTCCGCCGGTAGCATCACTACAAACCGAGTATGGACTAGTCCCTAAAGAAACCCCCAACGGTCGCAAGCTAACTGAGCAGAATGCCACCGCCCGTTACTCTTAGGCCAAGTATAGGTCGGTAATTATATATCACAACCTATCTCTCTAAACATTTCAATCACACACCACTATCATCATTCATGCTCATATTTAGAAGTTAGCTAAGTAAGCCCAAAGGACTTACCTGATATAAAGCTCGACTCTTTGTAAACCAACTCGCTCTGTAAACTATAGCAACTCAGTTGCCTGTCAAAGGAGATAAGTGCATTAGCACACTCCTACGTAGTTAGAAGTCTAAGACTTCTAAGATAAAAGAACGTAGCAAGACATAACTAGTTACAGTACTAATTTAGGGTAAAATGACCATTTTACCCTTGGTCCTGAGACTTCCAAATTTTCCGAAAAACATGTCTAAACTTTTATTTGAGACTCTAAAGTCATATTCTAACTCCTAAAGTTTAATTTGGTTACAAACTGGCACCTTTCCTATTTTCCTATTTTCCGAAAGATCGTAAAGGTCCAACTTCTGTTCCAAATATAAAATTCGTAACCGCTTATAAAAATTCCGACTTAAATCCCTAGATTATCTATGATGTCCTATCTAACTTTAGGAGAAAGAATTTCTCCAAACTGTTCATTCAACAGTTTTATAAAAATTCCTAAAGTTGACTACTCCCTTTACAAATTCTATACTTAGCCAAAATTCTAAGGTTTACAAAACTGCTCAACTACCCAACTTTGGAAGCCTATAACTTCTAATCCGACCGTTCATTTCTTCTCAAATGTTTATACCCTATACTACGTATAACCGTCTACAACATATCCAAAATTCAACGGTGGATCTTTATCCAAACGCTCAAACATTAATCCTCAACATTGACCATTACTCACTTACCAAGCTGAGTTCTAAAATGAGTTGTTCACTTCTATTTCTAGGGCAGTCTAAACTACTCTCATTATCATCCAGTTATCATCAATTGGACCTACAGGAGACTTCAACAAACTCACTTACTATCCCTCCATTTCCTTGGCTTGATCTCCGTTCATAACGAAACCGAAAACATATATCATCTATACAATTATAACATCTAGAGGGCAAGAATTGGACTGCAGAAAAGAGATGGCTCACCTTTTCAACAGCTGCTGGACTGAGGCGCCTTCAGACGTTCCAGCTGGCCCTCCGGCTTCCTCGGCGTGACAGATCAGGAGGAGGAAAGTGAGGGTTCGGCTTGGCTCTACTGCTGCAGTGATTGGAGAACTCTTCCCAGCCTCAATGTTGTCACGGAGTGATCGAGATGAAGGTTGTCATCACAGGTACGGAGATGTGAGTCCTCATGATCGACCAATTAAAGAGATGAAGATGAATAGGTATATGGATCCTTACCGAAATAGATAGAAGAAGACCGAGTTCAGTCCGATCCAGAGAAGGCTGCGTCGGACGTTGATGGCTGCAAGGGACGGTTGGTAAGTGTGGTAGGACGGAAGGGATGGATTCACTGCTGCTGCTCTAACGGTTGTACGAGTGTGGAAGACGACGTTCACAAGCAAGGGAAGAATCAGAAGAGGCGAGGTGTACTAATGAATTTGGACGGACTGAGTGTGTGCATCGCATAAGGAAGGAGATCAGAAGATGCAATCTGGCGTGGAATTAGGGCAGTTACGGATCCCTTACCTTATTAACACAGCAGTTAGGTGGAAGATCAAGGGAATGGAGCGTTGATGCTCTCCTTCTTCCAAATGGGCTCGAATTCCAGTTGGGCTGGCAACAAGCGAGGACACTGGGCTGAGCGTGCGGGCTGCTGAGTAGATCACGGACTGGGCTGGAGTTGGCGCTGCTGGCAATGAGGCTGGGCTGCATAAGCTGGCGCTGCAGAGGCAAACAGTGGGCTGCTGGAGCTGGCTAGCAGGGCTGGATCCGTTGGGCTGAAATATAGAGCAATAGATGGGCTGAAACTGGCTGCGGACAAGCTCCTGACCCATGAATATACGGACTAGACGGATATGGAGTTTGTTATAGTTTAAGATCGGTTAAGAATTCTATCATTTTATGCGGAAGTAAGCTACATAAAATGATAAACTATTTAAAAGATTCTATCATTTTATGTGAAGGAATCTACATAAAATGATAAATCCTATTATAATATGTCTAACTAAGTAGACGGATATGCATCGACTGCTCGAGATCGGGTTTATAATAGAAATAGACGGAATAAAAATTCCGGATTTTACACCCTGAACACTCAGTTCAGGAACTACAGGCAGGAGACGGACGCTAGGCATTCATCCTACGATGGCCAGATGAGAGACTTATACTTCCACCAGTTCGGCCACTTCTACGATCTAGTGCACCGATGTATCCTTATCCACCACCTCCACCACCGACAGAGGATTGAGCTTCCACTTCTTTTACATTGTAAGTATTTTTCTTCATCTCTTGCTTGATTTTCACATTGGGGACAATGTGGATGTTAAGTATGGGGTGGGGGTACTTACAATACCTTTTGTTTCATCTTAGCACTTTATGAAATTTGCACTACTCTTTATGATTTGGCTTGTAATAACTCTTGCACTACTTGCTTTCCACTGTGACACTTGCATTTCCATGTTCTTTTTCAAATCCTATGAATTTTCAAAAAAAAATTTGTGCTTCTTATGATGGAAATAACCTCTATGATGAGAAATGTGTATGTGGATAGGCAAAAAGATGCTTAGTTGTGTTGAGATGTTAATCATAGCATGAATGAGTTTACTTTTGTTACTTGAACACATGAATAAGTTATATGATTTAGTTGTTTTGATAAGAGAATGAAATAATAGTCGAAGCTATATTGCAAGTTCTTTTACATCATATAAGGATGACTAAGGCAATTCACTTCTTTTCTTTTCTCATATCTTGATCATGCTAGCCCCTCAATGAAATATGTAACCCTCCTTTTACCATCCGGGAATTAGGATAAGTGATAGAAAAAAGCATGTTTGATGTGGGAGGGCCAAGGAAAATGTATTGAATGAAAGTGTAGAAATTCATAAATTTGGGGACGTTGAACATGAGGATGAGTAACTCGGCACCATTCACATAGCCGGGTGTTTGTGTCTTGCCAAATTCCAATTGAACGACAAGTCCTAACGGGATATGGTATGTGCATCAAGGGTTTGAGGCATCTCGAAATTGAGAAACGCCGATCTCCTAGGCTTCGGTTTTTGTGCACCGATGTCCATACTCTCAAAAAGTAAAGTATAAAGGAAGCAAAGCTTTCTACATGCGAAGCATGTGCGGTGAAGTAAAATTTGGAAGGTATTATGTTGTTCCTCTTTCCCGGATTAGCACCACAATTGCCAAAAAGAATTCCTTCCCTTAATACGTTTCTTGGACCCTTCCTTTGATTAGAAGACCTTGAGACTTCTATGCATGTGTTTAAGGCTTCATGGCTTAGATTTGTTTGATTTTGATTACCTCTACACCTTTATCATGTCCTTTATTTGTGTTTTCAAGGAAGAAAAGGAAGTTAGTTCATCTTATAGTTATCATTGATACATGCTTTGCCCTTTTATGCCTTGAAATATCACTTTGAGGGTGATCCAATAAGAAGAAGCACTACCAAAAGAAAAGTTTTTGAGTTTTCATACATATATAATCCATGACATCTTGTATTCTAAATTTGAGTCTTGCTTAGGGACAAGCAAGGGGCAAGTATGGGGTATTTTGATGACATGAATTATGTACCATCATATTCATGCATATTGTAGAAGATTGTCTCAGTTTACCTTGCATTTAGAGAGATTTTGTGTGCCTTTTATGTTCTATTCAATCATTTGTCGGAAATAGAGGTCTACACGAGTTTTTGATGAATTATAGGTAAATGGAGTGGAATTGAAAGCAAAAGCGGAGCAAGGAGCATCTAAGGATGTTAAGGAAGCTAAAGAAGTCTTAAAGGGATCACAAAGCGCTAAGGAATTGCAAAAGAGAAGCATAGAAGACGAGCCAAAAGAAGAGCACTTTCTGTTGAAGAAAATCATGCCAATATGCATATAAATCGGACGATTTTCTACCCTAGAAATCGAACGGTTTTGTGTATAAATCGACTGGGTCGATTTCCTTTGTTTTTCGGCCAAATGAAAAGACGACACAAAGCCCAATTCTTTTGGGCTAGAGGAGAGTTTTGCCAAACGGCCCATTTGCAAGAAACTATAGGTGAGAACCCTAGGAACGAAAACAAAGAGGCCGCAGCGGGAAATCTTTACACGTTTGAGAGAGATTGGAGATTCTTGGAGAAGGATTGAAGAACTTTTTGCCGGGAAGCCAATCTTGATTCTTGTTTGTGAGATTTCTTTATCCATTGAAGCAATTGTGCTTTTTGAACACGAATTTGAGTTACTTAAGAGATACATTGATCTGTTTTGACGATTGTTTACAAATTTGAAGGTTATTGAATTTTTATTCAAGATTCGGTTTTCTTTGCGATATTTCATTCAATCTTTAATTTGATTCGATTTTGAAAATGGTTGGCTAAAACCCTTGTGATTCTGGTGAGAATAGTTGATGATTATGGCTTAGATGATGATAGACTGAACTTATTCAAACATTAGGACCCTGAGAGTTTAGATTTTAGTTTTGCGACAACAGGAAAATCGGTGTGTTCTTGGAGTAAATCGGCCGATTTTCTTATGAACAGCCCGATTTATTCTTCTGACGAACTTTAATTGAATCAATCCTTAACCAAAACTAATCCTTGCCTAAATCCCAACATTGATTAACCTTTTTAACCTCTAATAAAGTGTATGAAGAGATTTCAAACTTGATTCTACATTTAATAGATTAAGGTTATAAGATTTGGGTAATAAAGAGACTCAACATCCTTTATTAAGATTCTAAGTGTGCTTTCTAATCTTTACTTTGGAGAGTCATATCCTGGAGTTTTAGATAGTTAGTTTGAATATAATTCTTGCCTTTAGATCTTTCTATATTGCAGCCTCAACAACCCATATAGAGAGAGCCTTTAGATTAGTTATATAGGTTTCGGAACTTCACCGTACGATATCTACCTTTGAACATTTAATCTTGGCAATATAAACTCTGTCCTATATCTATAGAAGTGTCTTTAATCAAAAGCCTAAATCGGATACTTGAATCCTTGGAATCATTTTACCCTTATTTGATCACAAAAGCTTTTCGCACTTTTCGCTAGATAATTGAAATCGAAATTACTCTCACCAAATCCCTGAGTTCGACTCTGGAATTCTTACCTTACTACAGTTGATCCGTACACTGCGGGTTCGCTTTGCTTTGAGTTCTAGATATAAATTTAAGACTTTGACGCACACACTTTTCGGGCGAACACCTCCCGCTTCCACAAGCGCAGCTCCACCACCAAAGGCTTCACAAGAACCTCCACCCGGATTTATTCAACCTCCAAAGGATAGAACCGAGATGATGTTTGAGCAATTGCTTGGGAGGTTGAGTGGTCTTGAGAGCACGGTGACTTCCATTTCTAAGGCTCAAAAGGTGTTGGAAGCACAAGTGTTCCAAAAGGTGGGTGAAGCTCATAGAGATCCGGGAAAGCTTCCCGGAAGAAGCGAAGATAACCCAAGAGGCTAACTGTTGGCTATCACAACAAGGAGTGGGTTGAGCATGAAGGACCCTTTGCCTAAGGAGAATGCTAAGGGAAAACAAGTAGTGGTGGAGGAAGAGCCATTGCAAGAAGAAGGAGGAAAGAACAAGGAAGATGAGCCAACATATGTGACACCACCTCCATACAAGCCACCACTACCATTCCCACAATCACGAGCAAGAGTTTGCTTGGACAAACACTTCAGTAAATTCCTTGAACTTATGTCTAAATTGCATATAAACATTCCGTTCATGGATGCTATTCTAGGTATGCCGGCATATGGCATGTTTTTGAAGGAGATACTCTCCAACAAAAGGAAGTTGGAAGAGTATGGGGAAGTGAGGATGACGAAGAGGTCCTCGGAATTAATCCAAACCATGAGGGAGGAGATGCCTCCTAAGCTAAGAGATCCGGGATCCTTTTGTGTGCCAATTGGAGTGGGAGAAGTGAAGTATGAACCCCTATGTGATCTTGGGGCAAGTGTAAGTATCATACCGCTTGCACTTTGCAACAAGGTTGGGCGAGGAGAGCCAAAGCCGGTCAAGATGACCCTTTACATGGCGGACCGTTTGATCACTCACCCGGTTGGAATATTGGAAGACATACCGGTGCAACTCGGGAAGTTCTATGTGCCGATTGATTTCGTTGTTTTGGATATCCCGGCGGACTATCCGGTTCCCATCATCTTACGGAGACCTTTCTTGGCTACATCCGGATGCTTGGTGGATTGTAAAAATGGAATTCTCTCCTTCAACATTGGAGAAGAGAATATCAAGTTCAAATTATCCACAATGATGAAGGGGCCAGCCCTTGGTGAAGATGTGTTCAACATTTTCGAGCAAGAAGAGTCTAGAGAAGTTGTGAGCTCGATCTTGATCAAGGACCCCTTGGAGAAGGTTCTTAGTCTAAGTTTGATGGAGGAAGGAGTTGAGGAAGCTTGGAATGAAGAAATCAAGGCTTTGGAAGCATTGGAAAAGGAGACAAGAGCTGAATTTGAAGCACACGAAGATGTGCTGAATTTCTGCAAGAACCACGGCCAGGGACTGATAACACGATTTATGATGTTAGATTAGGCACTCATATAGATAGTTTTCCCGCTCATTCATGCATGGTTTTTCACTAGTTCGTGACGATTTGCACTCATTTCACGTATTTTGTCGAGATAGACGTCTACACGGACTTTTGCATGATTTATAGGTATTTTGGGAACTTTAAGAGCTTAATCGATACATTTGAGGATCATTCCTCGAGATGACACACCTTCGGACTCATTGGGAAGCAAGCTAGGAGCTAAAGAGGACACATGAGACCTTGTTGGTGCATGTCATGCACCAAATCATGACTTAATGATCCAAAACAAGCTGAGGCACCAAAACCACGGCCACTAGGACTTCCACGGGCGTGGAAATGGGCCATGGTTTTGGCCACATAGCTGTGACAGCTGTCCCACGATCTTCATGGCCGACTCTTGCAAATTTGGAGGATAAAAGGTGGTCCTGCAAGGCTGTTAGGACACACACACACTACCATTCTCTCATACACTCTCAACAAGAAAGATTCTCTCAATTGGAAGCTTGGATTGGAGCTACTCTTGGAGAAGAAGGAAGGCTTCCATTGGAGAAGAAGAAGAAGCACACTAGTTCATAGTTCCATAGTCTTTTTGAGTGATTTTGAGTGAAACATTTTGCAAGGTTTTATAAGAATCGATTGAACCTTCTTTTGAAGGGTTGTAAGTCCTTCTTGAACCTTGATTTAGCTTGTTTTACTTGTTTCATTTGCTTAATCCATCTTTCATTTCATCTTCTTACCAAGGATTCTATTATTTTATGCTTGTTGAGTTTGATTGTTAAGATGCATGTTGTAGGCTAAATAGATGCGATTCTAGGGTAAGGAAAAGATGGTTATGGCTTGGACTATGATAGAATGGACTTAGATGTACCTTTGGATGAATTGTTTGCTCAAACCTAGCCTCTGTTGTAAACCACGGTTTGTTCTATACATTCCACGGCCGTGGTTCTTGATGAACAACCCGTGATTTTGACTAACTTGCTTATTTTGATGAATCTAAGTGCTAGGATGTTAGATTGTTGAAATCCTAGTGTTTGTTGAGCTAAACCTATCCTAGGGTGACCTAGTGTTAGCAACTAAGTGTTAGAAGAGACCTACCCGGTAATTCTTACTCTTAGATACCGAAGATGACGAACTCTATGTAGTAGTGAGCCTCACAAGCCGCTATTGGACTGAGTGTGCTAGGATAGGTGTTTAGGACTTGCCTTCCTGAGACTTACCCGGTAAGGAGAGGTTAGATCCCTAGAATACCATCCGGTTTGTGTAGAATTCCTATCCTTAGGCTATTTGAGACTTACCCGGTGATGAGACCTTAGGAATGGACTAGTGGACCATGAGACCTGGTGATTGATCCCAATCTAGAAACTCTCACTCCCAACATACTATAGTTCATCCAAAGAATGATTAGGTAGCTTGAGTCCTATGCCATAACCGGAATTTCCGACCCCTAGAATCCGCTTTTCTCTCTTTGATCTCCTATCTCGTGTTTGCTTGTTTATTTGCGTTTTGATTTGATCCCTTAGTTTGCTTTGCCATATTATATTATTGTTGTAATAGCTAGGATTTTGAATTCTAATTAATGTTGATTAACTTAATCGTTGATAGTAATTAACATATAACTCGCGAAGACTTCGCAAGTGATGAGTAAGAGTCCCACCGTTATGTTCTTGGCGTAATTTTGGACGTTTGGGGAAATTTTTATTTTTTCCCCCGGGTAATTATTTTTACCCTCCGGTGTTATTTGGAGCATTTGGGAGCTCCAATTAATAAAAATGCAGTTGAGAGAAATGATCAGGACATCGGATATGTCCTAGATATGAAATAACATGGAGAGGCAAAACGGCCAAAAGAGTGGCTATTTTGTTTCTTAATGGCTAAGAAAGACGGCTTAGGAATACACGTTTTCCGAGGCAGTTGTGGAATAATTATCCCTACAATATTCCAGATTTAATGTTCCAATCTCGAGAAGTTTGGAGAAAGAGGTTCGACCCGCCTTTGGATCGGTTAAAGGATAATTATCGACTTTACTAAAGGATAATTATCGACTTTACTAAAGGATAATTATCGTCTTCACTATAAATAGCGGAAAATCCTATATTAATTCATTTCATTTCACGTTTCTTCGTAAAAGCTCTGATTTCTCTCAACCTTCAAACTCATATCTACTCTCCGTTTCTAATCCGATTTCAATTCCGTTTGAGTTTCTGGATTCCTTTCTTCATTCTCTTCATATCGGTACCGAGTTTCTGCATTTTCGAGTATATGGAGGGCTGGTCGAGCATATATGTCACCAGGATGGTTCCGTCGCTCAGATTCCGATGAATTTGATGTTGTCCATACGTAGCCTGCGTCGTTGTGATTCCGAATCTTCTTTCAGATCGTCAATCGGGTTAGTAACGAATAAGTTATGAATTTATTCGTTTTCCGTACTGCGATTTGGCCTAAATTGACTTTAGGCTTGTCAAATAGGACTATTAGAAATTCCATTATGGTCGTTATATTACTCTGGTGATTATGGGTTGTTTGTTTGATGAAATCTGATGACAAGGGGTTTAGAAATTGTCTGCGGGCAAAACGTTATTCTGGAAAAATCTAATTAATTAATTAAAGGTTAATTAATTAAATTAGGATTAGAATTGAGATTGAGGAATGTTGATTAGATACTACCTTGAGATTTGAGGAATTGTGAGTTATGTTGAGATATTGAGGTTTAGTTGGTTGTGAGGCTTATAGATTGATTATGATCCTTATGGATCCCTTGGGTCTACATATGACCTTTTTGATTGATAGGAGTATTGATATATCTTTATGCCTTGTTATTAGGCAGTGTCCCTCTCAGGATTGGAGGTTGATCGTGGATGTGATTGTACGAGGTTGAGGTAAGTCCATAGGACTTACTTAGCTACCATCCCTATATTGGGTGTTTGCATGAGTGGTGTGTGCTTTATATGTTTGCTATGATAGCATGAGTTGTCGTTTTTATCGACCTATGTTCTATTGACTACCCCACTGCGTGGCTGTGATAACCTTTCCCTTTCATCCCGCCATGGAGTCTGGGAGGTTCTCTAATGTCGGGCCAGACTGGTTTACATGAAGGGCGCAATCCACTCCCATAGGGTACACAGATTGTGTGACCGATACTCGTACAGCTGGACATTGCACTCAGAGGCGAGGATGTATCGGTCCTCGTGTCACATACTTTCATCTATATATATATATATATATATATATATATATATATATATATATATATATATATATATATATATATATATATATATATATATATACGGTTTTTGAGTGAATGGTCATTATATAAAGATAATAAATGGGTAAATGTGTGATAGCATGTTGATGTGTTTATCTTTCATGATTGCGCTTGTGCTTATGCATTACCTCATATATGTATGGTTAGCTAACGGTTTCATACCGTGTTGTAGATGTTTACAGGTTAGGCGCTACTGGGTGATCTGGCAGGGTGACAGGCCGAGGACTCTCGTACATTAGGTGGTTGGTTTGGGGTTGTTGTGTTTCCCCTCCTACGTGAGGATGATCTTTTGTACTTCCTATGTGAGGATGTCGTTTTATATACTCGGCTATGTTGTTGTTTACTTTGGGTCGTACAGTTTATACTGTTTTATGTATTTGTTTTATATCTGTCAGTGCCATGTTGTAATGTCTAGTGAACTTGTTGTCAGGCTAGAGTCAAGATCCATTGTGAGATCCTAGCCCAATGTGACATCCCGAGTCCCACGGATTCGGGGTGTTACAGAGTTGGTATCAGAGCCCAGGTTGACAACAATGGCACTTGCTACCTGCAATGAGGTTTGATAGGTAAAATAAATAGAGCCCACATGGGATCTGACGTTTTCAAAGGTTTTGGTTTTAAGTGTGGTTTTGGGATAGAATGTACGAGAAGTCGTCACCTCTGCCATGGATCTCTGCAGCGTAGATATGTATATATATATCTGTGTGTACTATGGATTATGTGGATGTATTATATACATATCGATACCTATGGCATATATATAGCCTTATAAGATTAGGTGCGTATATCCTACAGATGACTCATACTAGAGTAGTATCTGTAGTGGATGAGGTAGGGGTACACCCCCTCTTCCTCCAGTGGTGATAAGTCAAGGACCAGTTTTCGCTGTTGTTTCGCCTATGGCAGAGAACGAGTTTGAAGAGGCTGATCGTGTCTCCATGAGTAGATCCGAATTTCAAGAGTATATGCAGCAAGTATAAGAGGCGGTGATAGCGGGTAGACCTACACCGGATTTACCAACATCTGTGAGATCAACTGAAGCTTTTGGATCAGAGAAGAAGCAACGGATTGAATCAGTTAGTGGAGAAGCAAAGATGATGAATGGTGAACCAAGTCAGATACCAGGACAACCTAGTGATCCTTTGGCCATGAAGATGATTGGCAAGGAACTACAGTGTTTTAATTGCGTGGAAGTTGGGACACTGGCGAGCTGTGTGCCCAAAGGCGGCCATCATATGCTTTACAGTTTCCCTTCAAGAGTGAGATCATTCTAGGTGGACGACGAAGGTCGAGTTACCCTTCAGTTGCACAGGTTGCAAGGATAGGACGATTATGTTTCAATTGTGGCTATCCAGATCATTTGCGTTCTGTGTGCCCTTTGGCACTGATAGCTTGTTTCACTTGTGGTGAGCTAGGCCATCTGGCCCTTTTCTGTCAGCACGGTGGTGTTTCTTCCCAGCAAGACCTTCCTCTTTCCGGTGCAGAAAGAGTGGAAGTGGAGGCTATAGTGAGGACCTCAGTGATACTTGAGGAGCATAAATCCGAGATCGAGTAATGATATGTAGTGGAGCTACGGGAGTTAGCTGTTACAGGTACCATTCTCGTTAAAGGTTTACCTAGTGGAGTTTTGTTTGTTATGATTGCTATGCACTTCTTGTCTTTCGATGCATGCGTTAATGGTTGATCTTTGATATATAGTAGAAGGTGGACTTTCCTTTACAGGATTACCAGTTAGGGGTCTGAGGTACCCGCGAGATATGTGTTTGTTCCCTTATTCCGGGACTTGTGTATGGCTTGTAGACTTCTTTGTCATGCCGTAGGTGCATGAGGAAGTCATTATGTGTATAGATTGGATGAATAGATATCATGCGGTGTTAAATATTAATAGTAAGGCTATTATAGTCTTTATTGAGATGGTAATTTGAGGTGTTCTAAGGTTAAGACCTTTGAAGAGACGGGTTTGTCATCAGGATTGTACGAGTTGCGAGTTGATAACACAGGGATGTGACGTCTTCTAGTGTTATACCATGAAGGAGCGAGATAGTCCAACATTGGAAGGTATTCCAGTTGTTTATGAGTTTATAGACGTGTTACTGAACCGTCTAGTTGCCACCTCAGCGGAGTGTGGACATTGTTATCGAGTTGAAGTATGATACAAGATTGAATGGGAAAGCCACACTATATGGTGCTTGTTGAGATATTGTACTGATAACTTGAAAAGTTGACTGAAACGGGCTTCTTTTACCCTAGTACGTTCCATGTTCCGTATTGACGACCTGATGAGTTAAGCTTCAAGAAGCAATTGTGTTTTCAAGATTCCTTTGTGCTCAAGATATCCCTAGTCATGGATGAGAGAGCAACATGTGTATGAGATAACATCCCATACCCGTTATGGACACTACGAGATTGTAGTGATGTCATTTGGGTTGACGAATGTATTGGCAGTTTTTATGGAGTTGATGAAAAGTATCTTCATCGACTTCCTTGATTATTTGGTGGTGGACTTCATTGATGAGATGTTGGTATACTCTCATAGCAGAGAATAGTAGATCGATCGTCTGAGGACCGTTCTGCAGATTTCGAGAGATAGAGAGTTGTATGCTACGCCCTCTAAGTGTAAGTTGAGATGTCAGTGGTAGCCTTTTTAGGCCATGTTGTCTCCGCCAGTGGGATCATGGTTGACCTGGCGAGAATTAAGTATGTTGTAACATGGGAGATACTGATGAACATTAAGGAATATGTAGTTTTCTCGGCTCAGCCAATTTCTACCAATGCTTTGAGGATGGATTTTATATGATTACGTATTCATTTGCGAGTCTTTTGAGAAGACCACCATAACTACGTGATGAAAGCAGTGTGTCTATGTTCTGAAGAGTTGAGGAGGCACTTGACCTCTGCTTCCATTTTGTTGTAGTTAGAAGATTTTTGGTATCCCGTGATTTATGGTGATACATCCCAGCTAAGTCTGAGATGTGTATTACTACAGAGGAGTAGGTTTATTGATATGTGTGTTTACAACTGAGAACGTATGATGAGAACTACCCGACAAGGGGTTTAGAGTTAGTAGTGGTAGTTCAAGCCTTTAAGTTTTGAAGATCGTACCGGTGTGATCTTCATGTCAGGTTTCTATAGATCATAGATATCTGAAGTATATTTTATGCAACAGGGGTTGAATAACCGCTAGTATTAAGAGCTTAAGTTGATCAAGACTTTGACTTGAAGATTCCATATCATTCAGAGAAGTTGAATGTTGTCACCGATAACTTGAATGGAAAGACGCTCCAAGAGAAGATGATTGTGAGACTGATAGTTCAACCTCAACTTCAAAGAGATCTAGCTTGGCTAGAGTTGGACAATCATTTCCTTGATGAGGATACCCAGTTATACCTCAGAGGTTCTACCTGGTCTGTTGGATGAGGTCCAACAAAAGTAGGAGACCTGCCCGGCCTTGACAAGGTTTAGAGAAAGGATATCTCGTACTGAGGCACCATAGTTCTCCATGGGAGTAGATGGACTGATGAAGAGTTATGACCGCTTTTGTGTACCTGCTGATGCAGATGGAGACAGAGAATATTACGGTATACCCACTGTACGCCTTATTCAGTACATTCAGGTGCGAGTAAGATGTACAACGAGATGAGACGATTATATTGTATGAAGCCGATATAACTAGATTTGTGATATAGTATGTGACGTGTCAGCAGGTCCAGATAGAGTATTTCCGATCTAAAGATAAGCCCCACCTACTAACAGTGTAGTAGTAGAATTTTGGAGGACATCTCTATGGACTTTATTATGGGATTGTGACCCAGTAGAAGATTGATGTAATCTGGATTGTTGGTAACAGATTAATGAAACCGGCACGTTTCATTTGTATCAGAAGGACGTGGCTAGTGAATGAATTGGTTGAGGAGTACACTAGACAGATAGTGAGACTCCATGGTATATCGAGAATGATCATTTCTGATCAAGATGGATGTTTTTACTTTGAGATTTTGGGCAGCATATTCAGACTGCTTTGGGGACGAGTGTGTACCCCATGACTACACTTCACCCCCTGACAGATGGTCAGTTAGAGAGGATCATCTAGATCTTAAAGATCTATTATAAGTTGTAAGTCGAATGGGAAACGAGGATGGTTGTATTACCTTCCATTAATGAGTTTATTATATAACAATGAAGGACGTGCATCTTTCTGGGATGGCCCTATGAGGCAATATATATAGACATAGATGTCGTATATTCTTATGCTAGAAGTGATCTAGCAGTAGTAGTGGAATAACACCTGACCAGATTCAGGATTTTATAGTTCAAGTAACATTGATTGAAGGAAGAATGCTGGTTGTACAGAGTCGCCAGATATTATATGTAGACAAGAGACGTTAACCTCTAAAGTTCAAGCAAGAGTTCATGTCCGGCTGTAAGTATCTCAGCTGCGAGACGTTAGACATGTTAATATCGAAAGGGAACTGAGTTTCCAATATGATGGTTTATTTGAGATCGACTAGTACTGAGAAGGTAGCATGATGTTTAGCTTTGCCTATGAGATTAGAGGATATCCACTCAGTGTTTCATATGTCTCAACTAAGGAAGTATATACCAGACTCGAGACACCTTGTGAGTTACGATCATTGATGGTTGAGTCCAACCACACTTTTGTTGAGCATTCGATTACATTCTTGGAATGAGATATGAAACGCTTGCATTCAAAAGACATTCCCATATTGAGGATATGATGGTCGAGATGAAGACCTGAAGAGGCCATGTGAGAGACTGAGGATAGTGTCTTGAGGGACTATCCAGAGTATATGTTAGGACATACCCATTTGTGGGACCACGAGTATATCTTAGTGCTATCTTGATGAATGTTGTGCTTATGTGCTTATGTGTTTATATGCCTTGATATGTTATTCCATGCTAGTTGTGATGTGATTTATGACCTTAGTAGATCTTGATGTGCTAGCGTGATGTATGCTATAGCTGGAGATGATTACTTCCTCCACGCTACCCGAGTATGATCATATTTATAGCTGAAGATGGTTCTTTCCTCAACGCTATTTGAGTGGGATTAGGATTCAGCTGGAGATGGTTCTTTCCTCCATGCTACCTTGATGGACATAGTTCAGTGGAGATGTGATTCCTCCATGCGATATATATGTTTATGGGTTGGCAAGAGACGTATTTTCTCTATGCATGTGATATGTTTTGGCTAGAGATGTGCTTCCTCTATGCCTTGTGATGTGGTATGGCGAGAGACGTGATTCCTCTACGCCTTTGGGTAGCGTTATGGCCCTGTTTCTTGGAGTGATGATTCCTCCATATTTATACTTGAGGTTATAGATTGTTATAGGTTGTGATCTTTTGAACGGAGATGTGATACCTCCGATAGAAAGAGTGAGAGTTATACCTCGGCGTATGGGTCCGAGAGGATTTGGGAATTGTTCAAGTTTCGGGACGAAACTTTTTTTTAAGGGGTGTGAGATGTAATAGCTAGGATTTCGAATTCTAATTAATGTTGATTAACTTAATCGTTGATAGTAATTAACATATAACTCGCGAAGACTTCGCAAGTGATGAGTAAGAGTCCCACCGTTATGTTCCTGGCGTAATTTTGGACGTTTGGGAAAATTTTTATTTTTTTCCCCCAGGTAATTATTTTTACCCTCCGGTGTTATTTTGAGCATTTGGGAGCTCCAATTAATAAAAATCCAGTTGAGAGAAATGATCAGGACATCGGATATGTCCTAGATATGAAATAACATGGAGAGGCAAAACGGCAAAAAGAGTCGCTATTTCGTTTCTTAATGGCTAAGAAAGACGGCTTAGGAATACACGTTTTCCGAGGCAGTTGTGGAATAACTATCCCTACAATATTCCAGATTTAATGTTCCAATCTCGAGAAGTTTGGAGAAAGAGGTTCGACCCGCCTTTGGATCGGTTAAAGGATAATTATCGACTTTACTAAAGGATAATTATCGTCTTCACTATAAATAGCGGAAAATCCTTTATTAATTCATTTCATTTCACGTTTCCTCGTAAAAGCTCTGATTTCTCTCAACCTTCAAACTCAGATCTACTCTCCGTTTCTAATCCGATTTCAATTCCGTTTGAGTTTCTGGATTCCTCTCTTCATTCTCTTCATATCGGTACCGAGTTTCTGCATTTCCGAGTATATGGAGGGCTGGTCGACCATATATGTCACCAGGACGGTTCCGTCGCTCAGATTCCGATGAATTTGATGTTGTCCATACGTAGCCTGCATCGTTGTGATTCCGAATCTTCTTTCAGATCGTCAATCGGGTTAGTAACGAATAAGTTATGAATTTATTCGTTTTCCGTACAGCGATTTAGCATAAATTGACTTTAGGCTTGTCAAATAGGACTATTAGAAATTCCATTATGGTCGTTATATTATTCTGGTGATTATGGGTTGTTTGTTTGATGAAATCTGATGACAGGGGGTTTAGAAATTGTCTACGGGCAAAACGTTAATCTGGCAAAATCTAATTAATTAATTAAAGGTTAATTAATTAAATTAGGATTAGAATTGAGATTGAGGAATGTTGATTAGATACTACCTTGAGATTTGAGGAATTGTGAGTTATGTTGAGATATTGAGGTTTAGTTGGTTGTGAGGCTTATAGATTGATTATGATCCTTATGGATCCCTTGGGTCTAGATGTGACCTATTTGATTGATAGGAGTATTGATATCTCTTTATGCCTTGTTATTAGGCACTGTCCCTCTCAGGATTGGAGGTTGATCGTGGATGTGATTGTACGAGGTTGAGGTAAGTCCGTAGGACTTACTTAGCTACCATCCTTATATTGGGTGTTTGGATGAGTGGTGTGTGCTTTATATGATTGCTATGATAGCATGAGTTGTCGTTTTTATCGACCTATGTTCTATTGACTGCCCCACTGCGTGGCTGTGATAACCTTTCCCTTTCATCCCGCCGTGGAGTCTGGGAGGTTCTCTAATGTCGGGCCAGACTGGTTTACAGGAAGGGCGCAATCCACTCCCATAGGGTACACGGATTGTGTGACCGATACTCGTACAACTGGACATTACACTCAGAGGCAAGGATGTATTGATCCTCGTGTCACATACTTTCATCTATCTATATATATATATACGGTTTTTGAGTGAATGATCATTATATAAAGATAATAAATGTGTAAATGTGTGATAGCATGCTGATGTGTTTATCTTTCATGATTGTGCTTGTGCTTATGCATTACCTCATATATGTATGGTTAGCTAACAGTTTCATACCGTGTTGTAGATGTTTACAGGTTAGGCGCTACTGGGTGATCTGGCAGGGTGACAGGCCGAGGACTCTCGTACATTAGGTGGTTGGTTTGGGGTTGTTGCGTTTCCCCTCCTACGTGAGGATGATCTTTTGTACCTCCTATGTGAGGATGTCGTTTTATATACTCGGATATGTTGTTGTTTACTTTGGGTCGTACAGTTTATACTGTTTTATGTATTTGTTTTATATCTGTCAGTGCCATGTTGTAAGGTCCAGTGAACTTGTTGTCACGCTAGGGTCAGGATCCATTGTGAGATCCTAGCCCAATGTGACATCCCGAGTCCCGCGGATTCGGGGTGTTACAATTGTGATCTTTGATTGATCACCACACAAAACCAACCCCAAAATATTAAGATTTTCATTTATTTGTTTCTTTCATCTTTTCTTAGTCTAGATCAACACTATCTTTAGTCACTAATCGATTCAATCTCACCTCAGTCTTTGTGTTCGACCTCGGAATACTATCCCTACTACAAAACGTCCCGTACACTGCGGGTTCGCTAGGAGTTAGGAGAAATATAACGAGTATAAATTTAAGGCTTTTTGCGTGTCACACATCCTTAGCGTAACAAGCTTTTGGCGCCGTTGCCGGGGACTAGGTTAAGATTGAGTCATTGTTTGTGATTGTTTATAGTGTAGGTATTTCTTGTTGCTTTTGATCTCCTTTGGTTTGTGTCTTTGCTTTTCAGGACATCTCTACTCTTTAGGATGCGAAGATCTCGTGGCAAGGATTTAGCTCCATTCGATCCCGAACCGGAGAAAACCCTTAGATCTAGATCCAAGAGCATTAGAAAGGGAAAAGAGATGGCCGGATGAGATCTCCAAGCCGAGTTAGATGAGGCTTTAGAGCAAATTAGGATAAGGGATGAAGCTTTGGAGAATGAAAGGAGACCTACCAATAAGAGGCAAGAAGCAATTAGGAGGGAGATTGAAGAGATTAGGCAAGCTCTTGTGCGAAGAGAACCTAACCCTCAAGAACCTCCACCTCCACCACCATAACCGCAGCCGGAGGTTAATATTCGGGTTGTGCCCATTGCTATTGAAGAGCCACAAACGTTAGGGCGACGTATGGATCTGGCACAAAGAGCACACCGTCCGGGTGTGAACTTAGGAGATACCGCAACCCATAATTACGAGCTCCGCCCTCAAGTTCTACAAATGATCCGGCACAATCAATTTGGAGGGATGGAAGGAGAGTCTCCTCATCAACACTTGATGAACTATGAGATCTTGATGGAGACTCTAAGACCGCCTAGATTGGAGAGCAACAACCATAAGCTTAGGGATTTCTCCTTCTCACTTAAGGATAAAGCCTTGGCTTGGTATCAATCTATTCCACCAATGCCATTGTCTCAAAAATAAGTGAAAGAAAAAGGAAAGAAAAGAAAGAAAAGATGGAGAAAATATACACTTGTGGGAAGTTGATTAAAAAATTGAAGTTGTGAAGTTAGTTCCATTCCCGGATTAGCACCACATAGCCTAGAAAAATTCCCACCTAATCACAACGTTTCTTGGCCTTCTATTTCACAAGCCCTTGTGACCTATTTGCATTTTGTAAGACTTAGTGATCTAGATTGAATATGCTCATGATCATCTTGACTTCTTCATTTTTACATTTCATGCATGCCTTCGAGTTAAGTACAATTGTCTTTCCGTGCCTTACTTTATTGACACATGATTGCTTGTCCATTGCCATGAAGCATGACTATGAAGGTGATCCAATATTAGAAGCACAACTCCGAAAAGATTTTGTTGTTTTTCTGCATGCATAAATCATGTCATCTCTTAGTCTATAGTTGGGGACTTGCTCGGGGACGAGCAAACCTTAAGTATGGGGTATTTTTTATAACACGATTTATGATGTTAGATTAGGCACTCATTTAGATAGTATTCCCGCTCATTCATGCATGGTTTTGCACTAGTTCGTGACGATTTGCACTCATTTCACGTATTTTGTCGAGATAGACGTCTACACGGACTTTTGCATGATTTGTAGGTATTTTGGAAGCTTTAAGAGCTTAATCGATACATTTGAGGATCATTCCTTGAGATGACACACCTTCGGACTCATTGGGAAGCAAGCTAAGAGCTAAAGAGGACACATGAGACCTTGTTGGTGCATGTCATGCACCAAATCGTGACTTAATGATCCAAAACAAGCTGAGGCACCAAAACCACGGCCACTGGGACTTCCACGGGAGTGGAAATGGGCCGTGGTTTTGTCCAGACAGCTCTCTCACGATCTTCATGGCCGACTCTTGCAAATTTGTAGGATAAAAGGTGGTCCTGCAAGGCTGTTAGGACACACACACACTACCATTCTCTCATACACTCTCAACAAGAAAGATTTTCTCAATTGGAAGCTTGGATTGGAGCTACTCTTGGAGAAGAAGGAAGGCTTCCATTGGAGAAGAAGAAGAAGCACACTAGTTCATAGTTCCATAGTCTTTTTGAGTGATTTTGAGTGAAACGTTTTGCAAGGTTTTGTAAGAATCGATTGAACCTTCTTTTGAAGGGTTGTAAGTTCTTCTTGAACCTTGATTTAGCTTGTTTTACTTGTTTCATTTGCTTAATCCATCTTTCATTTCATCTTCTTACCAAGGATTCTATGATTTTATGCTTGTTGAGTTTGATTGTTAAGATGCATGTTGTAGGCTAAATAGATGCGATTCTAGGGTAAGGAAAAGATGGTTATGGCTTGGACTATGATAGAATGGACTTAGATGTACCTTTGGATGAATTGTTTGCTCGAACCTAGCCTTTGTTGTAAACCACGGTTTGTTCTATACATTCCACGGCCGTGGTTCTTGATGAACAACCCGTGATTTTGACTGACTTGCTTGTTCTGATGAATCTAAGTGCTAGGATGTTAGATTGTTGAAATCCTAGTGTTTGTTGAGCTAAACCTATCCTAGGGTGACCTAGTGTTAGCAACTAAGTGTTAGAAGAGACCTACCCGGTAATTCTTACTCTTAGATACCGAAGATGACGAACTCTAGGTAGTAGTGAGCCTCACAAGCCGCTATTGGACTGAGTGTGCTAGGATAGGTGTTTAGGACTTGCCTTCCCGAGACTTACCCGGTAAGGAGAGGTTAGATCCCTAGAATACCATCCGGTTTGTGTAGAATTCCTATCCTTAGGCTCTTTGAGACTTACCCGGTGATGAGACCTTAGGAATGGACTAGTGGACCATGAGACCTGGTGATTGATCCCAATCTAGAAACGCTCACTCCCAACATACTATAGTTGATCCAAAGAATCATTAGATAGCTTGAGTCCTATGCCATAACCGGAATTTCCGACCCCTAGAATCCGCTTTTCTCTCTTTGATCTCATATCTCGTGTTTGCTTGTTTATTTGCGTTCTGATTTGATCCCTTAGTTTGTTTTGCCATATTATATCATTGTGATCTTTGATTGATCACCACACAAAACCAACCCCAAAATATTGAGATTTTCATTTATTTGTTTCTTTCATCTTTTCTTAGTCTAGATCAACACTATCTTTAGTCACTAATCGATTCAATCTCACATCAGTCTTTGTGTTTGACCTCGGAAAACTATCCCTACTACAAAACGTCCCGTACACTGAGGGTTCGCTAGGAGATAGGAGAAATATAACGAGTATAAATTTAAGGCTTTTTGCGTGTCACACATCCTTAGCATAACAGGGACCAAGAACCACGCCCGTGGTTTCTCCCGTTGAACTCTCTAGAATGCTCAAAAAGGCTAGATTTGAAAGTTCCACGGCCGTGGTTGTGCCAGAGCCCGTAATTTTGCCCGTGGTTTCTCCAGAAACTGCATTGGTTGTTGATCAAGCTTCAAGGAACCTTGATGAGTGTTCCATGGCTTTGGATTCATCTCAACCAACTTTATATGGATCGTCTCCACTCGATAAAGGTCCTCTTAAACTTGAACTTAAACCCCTCCCCTCTCATCTTAATTATGCTTTTCTTGGTGATGATTCTACTTATCCGGTTATTGTGAATGCATGCTTAAATGATGATGAGTTGAATAGATTGTTGCATGAGTTGAGATTGCATAGGAAGGCTATTGGCTATACAATTGATGATTTAGTTGGCATTAAACCTTCTTTGTGCATGCATAAGATCTTAATGGAAGATAATCATAAACCTCAATTGAAGCTCAAAGAAGACTAAACCCTATCATGAAAGAAGTAGTGAAGAAAGAGATCCTTAAATTGCTAGATGCGGGAATCATTTTCCCGATTTCGGATAGTAAGTGGGTTAGTCCCGTGCATGTGGTTCCTAAGAAGGGTGGGATGACTGTAGTAACCAATGAGAATAATGAACTAATCCCAACTAGAACAGTTACGGGGTGGAGGATGTGTATTGACTATAGGAAGCTTAACATGGCCTCTAGGAAAGATCACTTCCTTCTTCCTTTCATTGACCAAATGCTAGAAAGATTAGCTCAACATTCCCATTTTTGTTACTTAGATGGATATAGTGGATTCTTCCAAATCCTTTTTGATAGCATGAATTATAGTCTATATTTTGGGGTTTGTTTGGACGTTTTATTTTCAATAATCTGCATGTTTGTATGTATATTATGTGATTATATTACCATATCATCTACCTTTGCGGGAATCGAGGTCTACACCTAGTTTTGTTGTAATCGTGGTAAAATGGCACGTTTTGCATAAAAAAGGAGCAAAAGGAGCTAAGGAGTCAATGGAGCTACATTCAGGAACATAAGGAAACATCCAGGAAGCATGGCCATGGATTAAAGATTCACTTTGGACCAGATTTGAGAGATTTTACATTCAGTTATGATTCACCTCGGTTGACTACAGATTCACCTCGACCGAGGTGATCTAGAGGAGTCGACTCGACCGAGGCGAACACCTGGGACGCGGCGAGAATATTTTATTCTTGGCTGAGATCTTTTATCTTTGGAAAGAGGATCTTATATTTTTGGGCTTGGCTCCTGGAAGGAAGAAGATATGATAGATCATATATTTTACCTATTTTTATGGGAAGAGATCTTTCTAAGATATCTTATCTTTGGAGAGTAATTTTCCTATAAAAAGGGTTGGATTTTCCACAAATCCATATCATGCTATACTACCGATTGTGTTTAATACACCGCTGCAGCCATACTCCAGTTGGGAGATTTGAAGAACCTTTTTGAAGGTTGAAGGAAGAAAGTCTATAGTTTTTATAGCTTTTTGAAGGGTTTTTGTAAGATCATCTTAGATTCCCTTCCTCTTTGTTGTCTTGTTGGATTTCTATCCAAGGAACGCTTGTTGGTTATATAATTGATTCAGTTATTGAAGTCTTTCTCTTAAGGTTTTCTTGTTCAATTATTCTCTTTCTTCCCATATATTTGATTTATACTTTCATGATGATGAGTGGCTAATCTCTTTGTGTGATTCTAGGGTGATTGGCTGAAGGTTGTGGGAAAAACAATGATAGAATAATCTTAATCACAGTAGGACCCTGAAAGTTCGAGTCTTTACTTTAACCCTAAGCATCTCGCTCAGTCGATGAACATCTCGGCCGGGGTGGAATTTGGCTGACCGAGGTGACTTATCTGATCCGAAACTGAGAGTTAAGTGTTAGAGTTTGCCAAATCCTATTCTTATTACACCTTTCCTGGTTCAATGCAAGCCTAGGATGAGACTTACCCGGTAATTCCTTTGTTTGTTTACCTAAGATCATAAGTGTAGGTAATAAAGGTTTATCCTTTATTGGGGTTTGAGTGTGCTTTCATCCCATCTTTGTGAGTTAGCCTGAGACTTACCCGGTAAAGGTTGATTCTATTCCCTTAGATGGTGTGTTAGTTTGAGGTTATAGCTCTTTATTTTAATTCCTTGAGACTTACCCGGTAATAGGAGTTACGGTTTGGGATTAGTGAGTAGTGAGACTTACCCGGTGATCTATTCCACTTTAGTAACACCTTCCCTTTGCAAAAACCTCAGCTTTGTCCGCTTATCTTTGGATCTTGAGTTGGAACCACAACTAGATGCTTTAATCCCTAGAATTGCATATTTCCCTTATTGACTTTTTATCATCCTTGATTGTTTTAATTGCTTTTGTGGTTAGTATTTACAAAGCTTACCTATTCCGACTTTGTTTCACTAAGTCCCTATGATCGACCCCTGGAATTTCTTGCTTTTTACTACGATTGACCCGTACACTGTGGGTTCGCATCCTTGTTTTAAGCTTACATCTAGGGTTATAAATTTAAAGCTTGCACACACCGTTTGGAGCGAACAAGTTTTTGGCGCCGTTGCCGGGGACTTGGTCTAGACCGAGCCGGTTGCGGTACGCTTTTGGGGCACTTGCCCCCGTGTCTACTAACCACTCTACTTGAGTGACTTTTGCAGGTTCTTTCTTAGGTTTATGCGAAGAACCCGCACTGGGAAGGAAATCGTTCCTTACGATCCCGAACCAGAAAAGACATACAAACGACGCTTAAGAGAAGCGAAGATGGCCAACCAAGACAATCGCGATCTTGAGGCCGAATTGAAGGAGGCGTTAGAACAGCTACGCCTCAGCAGGGAAGAACTGAGGCAAGAAAAAGAAGAAACCCGTACCAGGACTGAAGCGATCGAAGCAGATATGGCAGCCTTATGAGACCAATATCTACTTCGACCGAGGGAAGAACCAGTTCCCGATGCTGGATCGATGCAGGTCCCAGTCGCAGACCCTCGATCGAGGCAGGTCCCAATACCTGACGCCCCGGCCGAGGTACTTCCACCTCGCATGCCAGTCCGAGGCGCTCTTTTTGCAGGAATCCTGCAAACCCTAGGTCAAAGGATGGACCCCAATCAACAACTGAGGCGCCCAGGAGTTAACCTAGGAGATCCAACGGACCATGACTACAAACTTCGACCGCAAGTTCTTTCCATGATTCGCCAATGCCAGTTCGGAGGGCTAGAGAAGGAATCCCCACATCAACATCTTCAAAACTATGTGATCTTGATGGAGACCTTGAGACCCTCAAGAATTGAAAATAACAACTACAAGCTAAGATCTTTTTACTTTTCTTTAAAAGATAGAGCTCTTACTTGGTATCAATCTCTTCCTCTAGGAAAAATCAGCACTTGGGAGGAGATGACTACGGAATTCTTGACTTAATTCTTTCCCCCCTCTAAGACCGCTGAAATGAGAGGGAAGATTAATACATTCATTATGAAGGACAAGGAGAGCTTGTCCAAGTCATGGGAGAGGTTTAAAGACATTCTCTTGGATTGCCCACGTCATGGGATTCCAAAGATAGAGTTGTTGGAGATATACTTCAAGGGACTGGACGGAAGCACCCAGTTCAACCTCCAAATACTCTCCGCCGGTACCTTTATGGACATGGCGATTGATGAAGCTTGGGACTTTATTGAGAAGCAAGCTTTGCATATGGAGAAATATACCCACCAAGGAGCTGAAGGTGGAGTTAAAAGAGTTAACTTCCAAGAAGCTCCGCCAAACAACAATCAACTCACGTCTTTGAAGAATGACGTGAAGCAATTGAAGGAACTCTTGGTTGCTCAAACCAAGAAGGAAGATCAAGGATCAAGGAATAACAACAATGGATACCGTAACAACAACAACGGTTCCCGGAACAACAACTACAACAACAACAATAGAGGATCCAATAGCAATAATTGGAGGGCGAACAACCAAAATTCTGGTAACAATCATTCTAACTCCAATTCTAACGATTCCTCTAATCCTTTCCTTTCTTCCCCTTCTTCTTCTTCTACTCCATTAAAGAGCCAGGGGTAAGGATCAAGTTCTTCCTATCCGGAAAAGAAAGACGTAGTGTTGGAGGCTATCTTGATCAAGCTTAGTGCTATGGAGACATCCATGACTTCATTTTCGAAGGCCCAAAAGGCTTTTGAACAACAACTTGCTAGTAGGGCGAATGAAGCGCCAAGAGATCTAGGGAAGCTTCCAGCAAGGACGGAAAGCAACCCTAAGGGCCAGATTATGGCCATAACAACGAGGAGTGGACTGAAAACTGCAGATCCAGTGCCTCGGTCGGTGCCAGTACCGACGAAGACAACCTCGGTCCACGTACAGTCGAAGAACACTTCGGCCGAGATGCCAACCGAGGTGGAGCCACAGAAAGCGGAGGGGAAAACTGAAGTTTATGTTCCACCTCCGGCATACAAACCACCACTTCCATTCCCCCAGTCAAGGGCCAGAGCACATCTGGACAAGCACTTTAGTAAGTTCCTTGACTTGATGAATAAACTGCACATTAACATTCCTTTCCTTGATGCTATTCTAGGGATGCCCGCCTATCGGAAGTTCTTGAAGGAGATCCTATCAAGGAAGAGGAAACTGGAAGACTTTGGTGAAGTAAGGATGACATCTAAATCCTCGGAGCTTATTCAAATCATGAAGGAGAAGATGCCACCTAAGTTGAGAGATCCCGGCTCATTTTGCATTCCCATTCAAGTTGGGGATGTCACTTGTGAAGCCTTATGTGATCTAGGAGCCAGCGTGAGCATCATTCCGCTGGAGCTATGTGTGAAGATCGGACTTGGAGAGCCCAAGCCGGTCAAGATTCGATTGTACATGGCGGACAGCTCCATTACCCATCCCGTGGGCATTTTGGAAGACGTTCCGGTCAAGTTAGGTAACTTCTATTTACCAATAGACTTTGTTGTACTTGACATTCCCGCAGATTATCCTGTTCCTATTATTCTCGGGAGGCCATTTCTAGCAACTTTGGGTTGCAACGTGGATTGTAAGAACGCCAAGTTGAAATTCAACATTGGTGGCGATGAAGTGGAGTTCGCATTACTTACGGCCATGAAGGGAGAGCAGCTAAGCGATGATATCTTCAACATCTATGATGAAGAAGAATTAAGAGAATTGGTGAACTCTATCCTTATTACGATCCACTCGAAAGAGTTATTAATTTCAGTTTGATGGAGGAAGGTATAGATGCTTCTTGTGATGCAGATATACGGAGCTTAAAAGCACTGGAAGAAGATCCAGGAGCTAAAACTGAGAAGCTAATCCAAGAGACGAGGATCTCCAGTTTCGGTTCCAGTTACAGTACCTCGACCGAGGCACTTCCTGGACTGAGCGAGGTGACTGAAGAACATCTCGGTCAACGCCTCTGCGCCTCGACCGAGGTCGAAGGCGAGACGACTTCAACTGAGACTTCCAAAAGTCCAGTTTCTGGATCTACTCCACTGGAAGGAGGAAGCAAGGATCCCCCTCAGAAAGCGCCTCCAGTTGTGGAGCTTAAACAACTCTCAAACCACTTGAGGTATGTCTTTCTTGGAACGGATTCCACCTATCCTGTTATTGTTAGTGCTTCCCTCTCTGAATCTGAATTGTCTAAACTAATGCATGTCCTGAGAAAGCATCAAAAGGCTTTGGGTTACACTATAGATGATCTTATTGGCATTAAGCCTTCTTTCTGCATGCATAGAATTCTAATGGAGGATGATCATAAGACTACACGGGAACCTCAAAGACGGTTAAATCCGATCATGAAAGAGGTTGTGAAGAAGGAAATTCTTAAGTTGTTGGATGCAGGTATCATATATCCTATCTCGGACAGCAAATGGGTTAGCCCGGTGCATGTAGTTCCGAAGAAAGGAGGGATGACCGTTGTGACGAATAAGAACAACGAGTTGTCCCAACCAGGACCGTCACGGGCTGGAGGGTTTGCATTGATTATAAGAAGTTGAACACGGCCACTCGGAAGGACCATTTTCCACTTCCCTTCATTGATCAAATGCTCGAACGGTTGGCCCACCATTCACACTTTTGCTACTTAGACGGCTATAGTGGATTCTTCCAGATTCCTATCCATCCGGATGATCAGGAGAAGACCACTTTCACTTGTCCATGGGGGACATTTGCTTATAGGAGGATGCCATTTGGATTATGCAATGCACCCGCTACCTTCCAACGATGCATGATGGCTATCTTTTCCGAGTACATAGAGGACATCATGGAGGTATTTATGGATGATTTTTCAGTATATGGTTCCTCTTTTGATGATTGCCTATCTAACCTTTCTCTAGTGCTACAACGATGTGAGGACACTAATCTTGTTTTGAATTGGGAGAAGTGTCATTTTATGGTTAATGAAGGCATTGTGCTAGGACACCTCGTTTCAATCGAGGCATTGAGGTCAATCGCGCTAAGATCGAGACTATTGAGAAACTCCCTCCCCCTTGTTCTGTTAAAGGTGTGAGGAGTTTTCTCGAGCATGCAGGTTTCTACAGGAGATTCATCAAGGACTTCTCCAAGATTTCTAAACCTCTAACCAACCTCTTGAATAAAGATGTTGTTTTTGAGTTTTCGCAGGAGTGTCTTGATGCGTTTTACAGGATTAAGGAAGCGTTGATCTCCGCTCCCATCATCCAACCTCCGGATTGGACCTTGCCCTTTGAGATCATGTGTGATGCTAGTGATGTAGCCGTAGGAGCGTGTTAGCATGAAATATTGTGATATTTTAGGCACGTTTTCTAAACGTATTTGATTCATATTGATAGTCTTTGATTGAACTTTGTGCATATGTGGGCTAGTATTACCTATATTGTCAATATGGATGTCTACACTAGTTCTATGTTGATTATAGGTGATTTGGAGCTATTTCCGAACGGAATCGAGCAAAGGAGAGTTGAGTTGATATGTCTATGGATTGGGAACATTCTTTGGAAGCAATTTGAAGTTTTAGCTTGAGGAATGCACGAGTTTAGGGAAGAATCACGTTCTTGCCCTAAACCACGCTCTAAAATACGGCCGTATCACATTCCACGATCTATTCCACGACCGTGGATTTAGAGTCAGAAATTCATGTTGATTCCAGAGGATTACACGGCCGTGGAACATATGGTGCAAACCGTATTTGTTTTCACGCTCTAAATTACGGTCGTGGATCACTTCCACGACCGTGATCTTGGCAAATCTTTTCGCCACACTTTGAAGCCACGATCTTTTAAAGATTGGGCCGGGCCGACATTTTGCCCTGCACTATAAAAAGACGGACGAAGCAAGAATCCGACACCCCCCGCTTACCCTCATTCATCATCGCTTAGGACCGCTTAGACACGATTACACTTCGCTTAGCTTGCTTGGAATCATTGACATCTCTTTGGGAGATCGAAGTTTGTGTTTGGCAATTCCTCTAATCTCGCACTTTTGGTGGAGATTGCTGTTGAGATCTCCGGATTGGCGGAAGATCGAAGTTCTTGGAAGATTTTGCAAGAAGACCTCTCTTCTTGTTTAGGTTTGATTTGGAAAACGGATTGACATCCCGTTTTCTCTTCTTTCCTAAGGTGGTGATTGTTTGTTTTACTTTGAATCTTTTGACATTACTTGTTCTCTTTGTGACTTTGAGATTGAATTGAAGATTATTTAAAGTTCTTGAAAGTTTTCATCTTTTTATCTTTTAATTCTTGAATTGATATCAACATGACTGTTATTGGCTAAAAACCCTTAACAATTCTAAGGTGAAGGGTTGATAGTTGTGGCTTAGATGATGATAGATCGATCGCAAACAGATTAGACCCTGAGAGTTAGAGAGACTCGCCGACAACCCTAAATTACGGTCTATTCTTGAGTCCATGGCCGTGGAACCTCAAGAACTAACCGTGATTTCCCTTAAGTCTACGAACCTGCTTTTACTTTAATCTAAAGTTAAAGATTTGCTTTAGCTTAGTTTAGACTTGTCTTTTCTAGGTGGTAGTGAAGCCTCAACAACCTCTACCTCGATTGTGAGTGTCACAACCTCAATCGGTTAAGTTAGTCTTGATCCTTGGGTTATAAGTTTGGGTATTTGACACTAATTCTCATCTCTAGAATCCTTCTATACTGAGCCTCAACAACCTGTGTAGAGAGTGCCTTGTAGGTGAGTTATATAAGGTTTTTGGAACTTCACCGTACGATTACCTTACATTAGTATACCTTTGCATATCTCAACTCTGTCTTTACATCATTAAGTATATCTTGAATCGATTGCCACAGCTGGATACCTGGATCTTTAGGATTGTTGTTTTCCCAATATTTGCAAAACTCCCATATTTACTTGCTTGATAATCTGCAATCGAGTTCGTTCCCCCCCAAATCCCTGTGTTCGATACTCTGGAATTCTTGCTTAACTACGTCGATCCGTACACTGCGGGTTCGCTGCTTGATTCTAGTTTTATAAATTTAAAACTTATTTGCACACACCTCTAGGGGAGAACAAGTTTTTGGCGCCGTTGCCGGGGATTTGGTTTAGGCCGAATCCGGTAGCCGGTTGTCAAGCTTGGGAGCTTGCTCTCGTTATTTGATATCTCTTTGAGTGCATGCGCAGGTCTAGGAACACCGAAGATCTCTTACCTCTTGATCAAGAGCTAGAGAAAACCTTGAGGCAAAAGCGCAAGGAAAAGAAGATGGCTGAAGAACACGAACGTGATCTTCAAACAGAGTTGGCGGAGAAGGAAGCTCAACTCCGATGGAATGAGACTCTCCGCCAGGATGAGATGGATCGTCATCAATCTCAAGTTAACAGTCTACAAGACATGATCTTCCAAATGAGGATAGAGATGAGCGACCTTAAGAATAAGGGAAGCAAGAAATCCTTAAGAAGGAGATCAAGGTCTAGAAGAAAAAGCCACTCATCCGCTGATGATAGTGACTCTTCCATGCCACCGTTAGAAGAGATTGATCCCACGATCAATATGAATCCTTTCCATCCACAAGGAGCTGCTAATCGCCGCATTCCACCTAGGAATGTAAGAGTCGAACGTGTGGATAATGAGCCAAGAACTCTTGGCCAGCAGATGGATCCAACACAACAACCACGCCGCTTGGGTGTGAAATTTGATGCTGAAGATGTGCAAGGGTTTAGCTTTAACCCTCAAGTTATCACTCTTGTTCGCCAAAGCCAATTTGGCGGTACAAGCGCTGAATCTCCACACCAACACTTGCAAAACTTTGAGTGTATGATGGAGACAATGAGACCGAAGAACGCTACTACCAACAGCTATAAGCTCAAACCTTTCTTTTTCTCTTTGAAAGGGAAAGCGTTGTCTTGGTATCAAGCTCTTCCCAATGGGAAACTAGACACGTGGGAAGACCTTTCCGCGGAGTTTCTCACCAAATTCTTTCCGCCCTCCAAAACGGCGGAACTTAGAGGTAAGATTAATGCTTTTTCAATGAGACCTAACGAAAACTTGTTTCAATCTTGGGAAAGGTTTCAGGACTTGCTCTTGGATTGCCCTCATCATGGCATATCCAAACTTGCCTTGCTGGAGATCTACTACAAAGGGCTGGATGCGGGAACGCAATTCAACCTCCAATCCCTCTCATGCGGAACGTTCATGGATATGAGAGAAGATGACGCTTGGGACTTCATTGAGAAGCAAGCAAGAGTCATAGAGAAGTATTCCCACCGGAAAGTGGAGGGAAATCGTGTGGAGCAAGGAGCAAAGCTCACACATGAAGCTCAAAATCAAATTTTCTCCCTCAACAATGAGATCAAAGAGTTGAAGGAGACTATCAAGACCAACTTCCCAAAGCAACAAGAGAAGGACGTTGGCTATTTGGGCAACAACAATGGCGGTGATAACACCAACCGCAACAACAATAACCGGAACAATAATCGGAATAACAATTGGAATGGAAACAACAACAACCGGAACAACAACAATTGGAACAACAATAGGGGTTCAAACAACAACAATTGGCGCTCCAATCAACAAAATTCCGGTAATTCCTATCCTTCAAATTCTAATTCGCTACCTCCACCTTCCTCTTCCTCTACTCCTTTGAAAAGCCAGGGGCAATCATCTAATGGAGGAAACAATACGGGAAAGGAGAAGTCTGATCCCATGTTGGAAACAATCTTGGGAAAGCTTCAAGGGTTGGAGAACCGCCTCATCAAGGTTGACGATCAAGTCTCTAAGGTTGACAAAGCTCAAAAAGTTTTGGAAAACCAATTGTTCAACCACGCGGAGGAAGTCCCTAGAAATCAAGGGAAACTTCCAGGAAAGACGGAGGACAACCCTAAGGGAAGGGTAATGGCGATTACAACTAGGAGCGGAGTGACTACCACCGATCCGCAGCCTACGTTCGTTGAAGTCCCCGTAGAGAAGGACAAAGGAAAGGGGAAGGAGAAGGAAGATGTCTATGTTCCCCCTCCAGCTTACAAACCTCCCCTACCGTTCCCTCAATCTAGAGCGCGAGCGCGCCTAGACAAACAATTCGGTAAGTTCATAGAACTCATGAGCAAGCTGCATATTAATATACCCTTCATTGATGCCATTGTAGGTATGCCGGCTTATGGCAAGTTCTTGAAAGAGCTCCTCTCTAACAAAAGGAAGCTAGAAGATTTCGGAGAGGTCAAGATGAGTTCGGATTCTTCGGATCTCATCAAGACTATGAAGGATAAAATGCCCCCAAAGTTGAAGGATCCGGGGTCATTTTGCATTCCCATTGGAGTGGGAGATGTCACATACGACGCTTTATGTGACTTGGGAGCAAGTGTGAGCATCATACCACTTGCATTATGTAGGAAGATCGGTTTAGGCGATCCTAAACCGGTCAAGATGACGTTATACATGGCGGATCGATCCATCACTCGCCTCGTCGGTATTGTAGAAGACGTCCCGGTCAAGCTAGGTAAATTCTTTGTCCCCATTGATTTTGTCGTGCTTGACATTCCTGCAGATAGTCCGGTCCCGATCATACTCGGAAGACCATTTCTTGCAACTTCCGGCTGCATGGTCGATTGCAAGAATGGAAGACTCACTTTTGATATTGGAGAAGAGAAAGTAGAGTTCGTTTTTTCCACTCTAGTACAGGAGCCAATCTTTGATGAGGATATTTACGATATCCAAGATGAAGAAGGTTTGTCTAGGGAGGAGGTAAGTGCGATTCTCTTTAACGATCCTTTACAAAAGGTTATCACTATGAGTCTAACCAATGTAGGGGAAGAAGAAGAGTGCAAAGAGGAAATTGAAGCCTTAGAAGCACAAGAAGAGATGCATGAAGTGGAGTTTGAGAAACTCCACGATGAGGCTGAGAATGTAAGAATTCACGGTCATACCCTGTATTCCACGACCGTGGATTTCACAACCAAAATCGACCTCCATTCCAGGGGATTACACGGCCGTGGAACACATGGAGAGGCCGTAATTCTGACCGTGGAAGAGGGTGATCGGCTTACTTCTTCAACTTCTTTTGATTCTTCTCCAAACCACTCAACAACCTTAGAAACTTCTAAGGAAATGTCAGATGCCCCTCAAGGACCATTGGAAGCTCCGAAAGTGATGGAACTCAAACCACTTCCTACTCATCTAAGGTACGCTTTTCTTGGATCTAATTCTACCTTTCCGGTCATTGTTAGCTCCGAACTAAGCATAGATGAACATGAACAGCTCATGATAGTCCTTAGGAAACATAGAAAAGCCATAGGCTACACTATAGAGGACTTAGTAGGAATTAAACCCTCCCTATGTATGCATAAGATACTAATAGAGGAGGATTTTAGAACTTCAAGACAACCTCAAAGGCGGTTGAATCCGACCATGAAGGAGGTTGTCAAGAATGAAATTCTTAAACTTCTTGATGCAAGTATCATCTATCCTATCTCCGATAGCAAGTGGGTGAGTCTAGTTCAAGTAGTTCCGAAGAAGGGGGGAATGACGGTCATCACCAACAAAAACAACGAACTCATTCCTACCCGAACCGTGACTGGATGGCGAATGTGCATAGACTACCGCAAGCTCAACAACGCAACGCGGAAGGATCACTTTCCCTTACCATTCATCGATCAAATGCTTGAAAGGTTAGCACAACATTCACATTTTTGCTACCTTGACGGTTATAGTGGTTTCTTTCAGATTCCGATACATCCGGACGATCAGGAGAAGACCACATTCACGTGCCCTTGGGGTACGTTCGCCTATAGGAGAATGCCGTTCGGGCTTTGCAACGCCCCAGCCACCTTTCAACGGTGCATGATGGCCATCTTCTCCGAGTACGTAGAGGAAATCATGGAAGTCTTCATGGACGACTTCTCCGTATACGGTTCCTCTTTTAACGATTGCCTTTCTAACCTTTCTCTTGTTTTACAACGTTGTGTAGACACTAACCTAGTTCTTAATTGGGAGAAGTGTCAATTCATGGTTAAGGAAGGAATCGTATTAGGTCACTTAGTCTCTAGTAGAGGGATAGAGGTAGACAAGGCTAAGATAGAGACCATAGAGAAACTTCCTCCCCCAATTTCGGTGAAAGGGATAAGAAGTTTCCTAGGACATGTTGGATTTTATAGACGCTTCATTAAGGACTTTTCTAAGATATCAAAACCTCTCACTAATCTATTGATGAAGGATGCGGTTTTTGAGTTTTCGCAGGAATGTTTAGATGCGTTTAACACCATTCGGCAAGCTCTAATTTTAGCACCTATTATCCAACCCCCGGATTGGACTCTCCCCTTCGAGATTATGTGCGATGCTAGTGACGTAGCTATTGGAGCTGTTCTTGGACAACGAAAGGAAGGGCGAACCCATGCCATATACTACGCTAGCAAGACGCTAGACGAAGCTCAGCTCAACTATGCCACTACAAAGAAAGAGTTTCTAGCCATTGTCTATGCTATTGACAAGTTTCGCTCTTATCTTGTAGGTGCAAAGGTGATTGTCTACACAGATCATGCTGCGATCCGGTACCTCCTTGCGAAGAAAAACGCGAAGCCAAGGCTAATTAGATGGATTCTTCTCCTACAAGAATTCGATCTTGAGATCCGCGACAAGAAAGGTTCAGAAAATTCTGTTGCGGATCATTTGAGTCGTCTCACACATCTAGAGGACGACCATCTACCCATTGATGACTCCTTTCCGGACGAACACCTACACATCATAGAGGAGTGCATCAACGTGATCTCCAAAGGTAACGAACCATGGTTTGCTGATTTTGTTAACTATTTGGTTTGCCAGGAGATACCGCCCGGACTATCCTACGCACAAAGGAAGAAGTTCTTTAAGGACGTCCGGGAATACTATTGGAACGAGCCTATCCTCTTTAAGAGAGGTCCGGATGGCATCATCCGGCGATGTGTGCCGGAAGATGAGATGCAAAGTGTCATCCGCCATTGTCATTCACTACCTTGTGGAGGACACGCTAGTTCGAACAAGACTAGCGCAAAGGTATTGCAATCTGGATTCTATTGGCCTACTTTATTTAGAGATGTGCAATCCTTTGTCTCTTGCTGCGATGCTTGTCAAAGAACAGGCAATATTTCTAGAAGGAACGAGATGCCCCTCAACAACATCCAAGAGGTGGAGATTTTCGACGTTTGGGGAGTCGATTTCATGGGACCATTCCCATCTTCTTGTGGAAACTAATACATACTATTGGCAGTAGACTACGTTTCTAGATGGGTGGAAGCAATTGCCTCTCCCACAAATGATGCCATGGTGGTGGTTAAGTTCTTCAACAAGACCATCTTTCCGCGATTTGGAACACCAAGGACAATCATTTTTGATGGAGGTTCTCACTTCATCGCCCGTCGCTTTGAAGCACTTCTAGCTAAGTATGGGGTTACTCACAAGATCGCTACCCCTTACCATCCACAAACGAGCGGACAAGTTGAGATCTCAAATAGGGAGATCAAGGGAATTCTAGAGAAGACAGTTTCAAGGACTAGGAAGGATTGGTCCTTGAAACTAGATGATGCATTATGGGTGTACCGGACTGCGTACAAGACTCCCATAGGAACCACACCATACAACCTTGTGTATGGGAAGTCTTGTCATTTGCCGGTAGAGCTGGAGCACAAAGCGTTTTGGGCTATCAAGTGGCTGAATTTCGGCATGAAGGGAGCGGGAGAGAAGCGTCTCCTAGACATCAACAAGCTGGATGAACTTCGCTTGAACGCCTACGAAAACGCTAAGATCTACAAGGAAAGAGCAAAGCGTTGGCATGATAAGCATATCATTCCAAAGGACTTCAAAGAAGGGGATCAAGTTCTCCTCTTCAATTCAAGACTTCGCCTCTTTCCAGGTAAGCTTAAATCCCGTTGGACCGGACCTTTTCTAATTAAACGTATTTTCTCCCATGGTGCAGTTGAAGTATGGGGTGAAGCTAGCGGAAGTTTTAAGGTGAACGGTCAACGACTCAAGAAGTATACGCCGGAACTCCAAGCTGAGGAGTTTGCGCCTACCGCACTCGAATAAGTGCGAGATTGGTCTAGCTACGGACCTTAAACAAAGCGCTTCTTGGGAGGCAACCCAAGGTATTGCATTTTCGTTTTTTGTTTTCGATTCATAGTTTAGCTTAGAATAGACGTTTTCGCTTTATTTTGCCTCGATTTCTTCCGGTATGTTCGTGTCTTTGGTTGTAGGATCGATGGAAAAGGAGAAAGGGAGAATAATTTCGAAGAAGAGCGACGAAATTTGGACTTCGAAGCTTTACAGAAGGTTCCACGGTCTAAATTACGGTCGTCATAGCTACAGTGGCCGTAATTCTCAAAAGCCTTTGAAAAATCACCAAAACCACGGGTCCGTACACTTCCACGGCCGTGGAACACCCCGACAGACCAGGATTTTCAAAATTTTTTCTGCGACTATATAAGCCACATTCTTCACAAAATTACCCAAAAACTTACCCCTTTCCACGCCCTAAACGCCGAAACCCCACGACCTCCTCCAATTCCTCGTTTTCTAATCGTTTTCAACGATTCTTCATCCTAAACTGCAGCAAATCCAACCACGAACAAGATCCAAGCGACAAACCGAGCGGAAATCCGTCAACAAACGCGCATTTCGGATTTTTCAATCCGAAAAAGAGGTTTATTCTTTCTTCTTGATTTTCGCGGATTTGGTTCGTTTTCGCTATAGATTTTTAGGAAGAACTGACAAAGACTGGAAGGAATTAGATTAGGACTGCTTGTTGTGGTGATTGTTGGTGAAATTGCTGAGATTCACGAGATTCTGAGACGAATCACGGTCTCTGGGTAAACCACGGCCGTGGAACCTGAAGAACAGACCGTAATTTTGGTGAAAAAATGGATTTTGTAAGGAGAATGTCGGGAAGGATAAAAGAGAAGAAGGGAGAGCAAAATAAGAAAAGAAAGGGCAACCCCTCCACCTCTAGGCCACCACCACCCTCATCCCCTTCACTACCATCTTCACCTTCACCTCCATCTTCACCTCCTCACCCTAGCATCCCAACCATACATGAGAACCATCTTGACGCACTTGACCGGATCAAGGAGAGGGCAGTGATTGGCCCTAGGTATTTGTTGTTGGAGGATCTACATCCTCTCAACATAGTTGATGACCTTACATGGCTCTTGGATAGAGTCGGATTGCTTGTCTTCACGAACATTCGTGAAAACACCTATGAGGAGATCACCCGGGAGGTTGTGACGTCTTTTGAGCACAGCCACGTAGATAGGACCGTCTCTTTCCGTCTCATGGAAAGAGACTACCATTTGAGCATAGTTGAGTTCGGGACTATCTTTGGGTTTCATGAGACCTATAACGGTCGATTTCCGAGTGGAGTTTACCCCAAGAATTTTTGGGAGGAAGTAGCTATGGTTTACGCCGACGAGGACCGTTGGCAACCCGCCGATACCAAGGCTAGATTGATGTACCATCTAGCCTTGAAGATAGCACACCGCGTTCTTTCGGAGTGTCTCTTTCCTAGGACGGAGACGCCCCAAAAGATCAAGACGGATGAGCTATTCTTACTCTATAGCATGCTATACGGTCGCCGTGCAGATTGTGCCACTCTTTTGGCGGCTACGATGAGTAAACTCAAGAATAAGAAGAAGGGGAACATTGGATATGGTGGGATAGTGACCCACATTGCTAGGAGTTTCGGTGTAGATTTTTCTGCTTGCACCCGCATACCGGCCGTTCCTTTAGGGCTACACGCATTCATGGTTAGGGGACTCATCTTCCCCACACATGGAGGTCCGCCTTATGCGGGCATGCCTTGGGAGACTAGGACGGGTAGGGGTATAGAGTGGCTGCCGGAGTACTCCATTATGGCGGGACGCCATAACTGGAAGGAGACGTTCGCTGCGATGCATGCGAACAGGATAGTAGCTCCCCCTTACGTCCCACCGCCGGTTGTAGAGGAGGATATGGGGGATCAGTTCGAGAGTGGAGGAGGAGCGGAGCATGAGTTTGGCACGTTTCCGGACCAGCCGGAGGCGGCCCCAGATGTACCTCGACGCTCTCCACGTCCGGCTAGAGCCTCAGGCTCGTCATCTCGCCGCGCTAGTGTGAGTGAGAGGCCCACGTGGATGGCCACACCTCCCACATGGTATTCCACCCCACCTCCTTGGTCCACGGAGCAGCCAGCAGCACCACCACCGCCACCAGCACCAGCACCATCCGATGCCCCATCATGGTACAGTCACGCCCCGGGATGGTACGAGCATATGCCGGATTGGGCTACCGGACTTTCAGAGAGAGTAGGAGCGCTAGAGATTCGGGCGGATGCTAGAGACGGACGCTTAGACGACCTTGACCACATGATGAGGGACGTCTACCGCCAGCAGTTTGGGCGGTTCTATGATCCAAGTTTCTCTCCATTCCCACCTCCACCGCCGCCGCAGTGATTGGACGCATGATCGTTTGTTTTAGACATTCCCGCCACCATTTTGTGAGTTTCTTTTTCTTTTCTTCTTTTCTTTATTTCTTCTGAACATTAGGGACAATGTTCGTCCTAAGTATGGGGTGGGATGTACTAAAAAGTCTGTAATAACTCTACTTACTATGCTTGCTTTCATTTGAGACTATCATTGCATGTTCATTATGTGTTGCACGTTTCCTTATTGCATTGCATGAAAAATAACTTGAAAAACCCATAAAAATTTGAAAAATTTTGAAAATTTTGTGCTTCTAATGAATTGAGATGATTTCCATGATAATCACTACTTGTGAATTGAGTTTGATGACAATTGCATGCTTAAAAGGATTGTGAATTGAAAAGAATTTGAATGAATAAATTTCACCTCTTTTGCAAGTTTTATAATGTGAAAATGTTACCTAAATCATGATAGGAAATTGAAGTTGAAATCACGTTATAAGTTCCTATACTTCTTGTTGAAATGATTAAGGCAATTCAATACTTTCTTTCTTCTTTCTTTGATCATCTAGCTCCTCATTGAAATATTAGCCTCTTTTACCTATCCGGGAATTTGGAGAAGTGAATGAGAAAAAGGCATGTTTGATGTGGGAGGGCCATGAGAGCAATTATTTGCAATCAATTGAATAGAAAGAAATTATAGGTTTGGGGAAGTCAATCATGACGATGAGTAACTCGGCACCATTCACATAGTCGGGTGTTTGTGTCTTGCCAAAGTCGGATTGAGCGATATTCCTAGCGGATTATGGTATGTGCGCTAAAGGTTTGAGGCATCTCTTGAAAAATTTGAGAAACGCCGATCTCCTAGGCTTCGGTTTTTGTGCACCTCTATCCATAACTCCAAAAGTAAAGTCGAAAAGTGAAAAGAAGAGAGCAAAGCTCTAAGTTGAAGTGTTGCGGAAACCACATAAGAAGAAGAAGGTAGTTGTCCACTTTCCCGGATTTATGCACCACTTTCCCTTAAAGTTTTCCCTCCCCTTCCATATTCTAGACCTTTTCTTTGAAAGTCCTTAAGATCAAAAGAATGTTATATGACTTGGTGATCTAAATCGAAGTTTCTTGTGATTGATTTTGATAATGTTTGAAGGTTATAATGCTTGTTTAGAAGTTAAGTTGGTTCATGAATTTTCTTTGCCTTTTACTCTTTGATTAAGTGTGTGAAAGTTTGAAAAACGATTGAAGCAAGGTTTGAGAATGATCTATCCTTTAGAAGTCACATTCATCCAAAAGAAGGTACACATATTTCATCCTAACTCTTGTTTAAAGCTTTTTGAAAGACCTTGCTTAGGGACAAGCAAGTGTTAAGTATGGGGTTATTTGTTAGCATGAAATATTGTGATATTTTAGGCACGTTTTCTAAACGTATTTGATTCATATTGATAGTCTTTGATTGAACTTTGTGCATATGTGAGCTAGTATTACCTATATTGTCAATATGGATGTCTACACTAGTTCAATGTTGATTATAGGTGATTTGGAGCTATTTCCGAACGGAATCGAGCAAAGGAGAGTTGAGTTGATATGTCTATGGATTGGGGACATTCTTTGGAAGCAATTTGAAGTTTTAGCTTGAGGAATGCACGAGTTTAGGGAAGAATCACGTTCTTGCCCTAAACCACGCTCTAAAATACGGCCGTATCACATTCCACGATCTATTCCACGACCGTGGATTTAGAGTCAGAAATTCATGTTCATTCCAGAGGATTACACGGCCGTGGAACATATGGTGCAAACCGTATTTGTTTCCACGCTCTAAATTACGGTCGTGGATCACTTCCACGACCGTGATCTTGGCAAATCTTTTCGCCACACTTTGAAGCCACGATCTTTTAAAGATTGGGCCGGGCCGACATTTTGCCCTGCACTATAAAAAGACGGACGAAGCAAGAATCCGACACCCCCCGCTTACCCTCATTCATCATCGCTTAGGACCGCTTAGACACGCTTACATTTCGCTTAGCTTGCTTGGAATCATTGACATCTCTTTGGGAGATCGAAGTTCGTGTTTGGCAATTCCTCTAATCTTGCACTTTTGGTGGATATTGCTGTTGAGATCTCCGGATTGGCGGAAGATCAAAGTTCTTGGAAGATTTTGCAAGAAGACCTCTCTTCTTGTTTAGGTTTGATTTGGAAAACGGATTGACATCCCGTTTTCTCTTCTTTCCTAAGGTGGTGATTGTTTGTTTTACTTTGAATCTTTTGACATTACTTGTTCTCTTTGTGACTTTGAGATTGAATTGAAGATTATTGAAAGTTCTTGAAAGTTTTCATCTTTTTATCTTTTAATTCTTGAATTAATATCAACATGACTGTTATTGGCTAAAAACCCTTAACAATTCTAAGGTGAAGGGTTGATAGTTGTGGCTTAGATGATGATAGATCGATCGCAAACAGATTAGACCCTGAGAGTTAGAGAGACTCGCCGACAACCCTAAATTACGGTCTGTTCTTGAGTCCACGGCCGTGGAACCTCAAGAACTAACCGTGATTTCCCTTAAGTCTACGAACCTTCTTTTACTTTAATCTAAAGTTAAAGATTTGCTTTAGCTTAGTTTAGACTTGTCTTTTCTAGGTGGTAGTGAAGCCTCAACAACCTCTACCTCGATTGTGAGTGTCACAACCTCAATCGGTTAAGTTAGTCTTGATCCTTGGGTTATAAGTTTGGGTATTTGACACTAATTCTCATCTCTAGAATCCTTCTATACTGAGCCTCAACAACCTGTGTAGAGAGTGCCTTGTAGGTGAGTTATATAAGGTTTTTGGAACTTCACCGTACGATTACCTTACATTAGTATACCTTTGCATATCTCAACTCTGTCTTTACATCATTAAGTATATCTTGAATCGGTTGCCACAGCTGGATACCTGGATCTTTAGGATTGTTGTTTTCCCAATATTTGCAAAACTCCCATATTTACTTGCTTGATAATCTGCAATCGAGTTCGTTCCCCCCCAAATCCCTGTGTTCGATACTCTGGAATTCTTGCTTAACTACGTCGATCCGTACACTGCGGGTTCGCTGCTTGATTCTAGTTTTATAAATTTAAAACTTATTTGCACACACCTCTAGGGGCGAACAGAGCGGTGCTTGGACAGAAGAAGGATGGCCGGACCACCGCCATCTACTATGCTAGCAAGACGCTAGATGTAGCACAACGCAACTACGCTATCACCGAAAAGGAGCTATTGGCGGTTGTATATGCGTTCGAGAAGTTTCATTCTTACCTAGTAGGGGCGAAAGTCATTGTCTACACCGACCATGTAGTCATCCGTTACTTGCTTGCTAAGAAAGATGCCAAGCCACGCCTTATTCGATTGGTTCTCTTGTTTCAAGAGTTTGACTTAGAGATCCGCGATAAGAAGGGATCCGAAAATTCTGTTGCGGATCACCTCAGCCGGCTACCTGTATCTTCACGCGAGAAGGACGACCCACCCATAGACAATTCATTCCCCGATGAGCACTTACACTTGTTGGAGCGTTTGATAGACTTACTTACTTCACCCCACGATGGAGGTGAAGTATGGGGTGAGGGCACCTCCCATCACGTATAGAGACGCCATATGGTCCAGCTAGCGACCTTAAACCAAGCGCTTCTTGGGAGGCAACCCAAGGTATTGCTTTTTTTCCCCTTTTTCTAGTCTAGCTTAGATAGTTTTGCTTTTGCTTTGCTTGTTTTGTTTTTGGCGTCCTAGACAGACAACAGGTGACATCTAAGGAAGGAGTACAAACCAGGAGCATAACTGGAAGGACAGAAGTTCGAGAATTTGAAAAGACGGAGTTTGACTGAGGCACATCTCGGTTGCTATCAAAATAACGACCGAGATGTTTCTTGAGCAACCGAGGCAACTAGGGTTTCTGAAGAACCACCTCGGTCCGTACCACCTCGGTCCAGTCGAGACCACCTCGACCGAGGTGACAGTTGTTCCAGAAAAGGGTATAAAAGGGGGGTTGAAATTCTCTCTCTTCCTTTACCTACCTCCTCGACCGCGGCAGCTTCCTCGCCTCGCTTCGCCGTTCTTCGCTCGTTTCCGACGATTCTTGCTTCCAAATTGCAAAGAAAGGATAGAGGATCCCAGTGCAAGCGTCAATCTGCGAGAAAAATGAACTGAATCGATCGAATTAGGGTAAATATCGAAAAAACCCTAACCTCTCTCCTTTTCACTGTTTTGCTTCGAATTGGGCTTTGATTGCCCTTGCATTTGCTGAGAAACAGATTAAGTACCCCATCGGAACCAGTTGTAGTGATTTTGGGGAAAAAGAACTGGATTTTTGAGAGATTCGTTCACGCAGTTATTCGCCTCGGTCCAGTCATTCTGTGCCTCGACCGAGGTGTTCTTGAGTTCTGTCAGGCCGACCGAGGTGATCTGACAGAGTGTTTGAATAATGAGTTCAGATAGACAGCTTGTCCTGAGGGACAGATCCTCTCCTTCCCCTTCTTCTTCTTCCTCTAGACCTTATAGACCGGTGATCCACGAGAGACACCAAGTCGACTATGACCGTATTGCAGCCCGTCCAGTGATTGCACCGCGCTTCCTGGACATTTCGGCTTTCGATTGTCTCCATGTGGATGGAGATTTGAGACGGATGATCTCGATGGTAGGGCTAGATCAGTTTACTAAGATCCGTGCACCTGCCTATTTAGAGCCTACCTTGGACTTCATTAGCTCTTTCACCTACCTCCCCACAGAGCGTTCTGTGAAGTACCGGTTGATGAACCGGAACTTCTTAGTTCCCTTAGAGTACTTGAGAGACATATTTAGTTTCCCGGCCCCGACTGCTGTAGATTTTCCCTCCCGAGTTGTAGCTAGGGAGTTCTGGGGTCAGATTGCTCATGTTGTTGAGCACGCAGACAGGTGGCGCCCTGGAGACTCCAGGGAGCGTATCATATTTCACCTAGCTTTTAAGTTAGCTCACCGTATTTTCAGTGAGACGCTTCTGGCGCGTACTGAGACGCCCCAGAAGGTCCGACAGGGGGAGCTTTTCAGCCTTTACTGCATGGTGACTGGAGGGATCCCAAACTTTGGCTTGATGTTGGCAGAGAACCTGCACAAGATCAAGGCCAAAGCAAAGGGGGATATCTACTGCGGAGGCATCGTGACTCACATTGCGACCTACCAGGATATGGATCTCAGCGCATGTACCATGGTGGCGGCTGCCAAGCCGCTAGGACTTCAAGAGATGATCACTCGGCGGATTCTGGTTCCCCGAGGACTCACTACGCCGTATGTAGCCATGTCATGGGAGCCGACTACACCACAGGGGATCAGATGGTCACCCCAGTTTTTAGTTTACGATCCTCACTACTGGCAGACTGCTTGGATTCCATTGATGGAGGATGCTAGAGAGGCAGCAGCTGCACCAGCTGAGGAGGATGAGGTAGAGGAGGAGACTACTGATGACGATGACAGGGATGGTGGAGTTCCTATGGATACAGGGACTGATACTGCTGGGACGAGTGCGCCGGTTATTGACATAGATGATGATGATACTGAGCCTGCACCAGCTACATCACCAGTACGATCTGCTAGGCGTAGGGTACGCCGACAGAGGGATCCAGAGGCTCACCGTCGGATCGATGATCTGACGGATCAGATGATCGATTCTTATGCTGCCCTATCACTGGATATCCGTGAGATGCAGGAGAGACAGCATTACCAGCACATGATGGCTCAGATTCAGTTTTAGCACATCATGGGCTACCCGTTCGACCCATCTCAGTATTCGTATGTGCCACCACCACCACCACCGGATCGTGACTATTGAGAGCTGCAGGATTTTCTTTCTTATTTATTATGCAGCTCAACTTTATGTCCGGTGAGTATTTTATTTCTTTAGACTTATTCTGACCCACTAGGACAGTGTGTTCCAAGTATGGGGTGTTTTATATGCTTATTTTGCTTCTATGGATTTCATCAGAGATTACATGCATACATACAGGTTATTTGATTGAGAAAAACGTCAAAACTGGACAGGAAAAAATATAAAAAAAAATAAAAAAATAAAAATTTGACCTCGACCGGGACAGTTCTGGCCGAACGAGGTGTTTCACCTCGGTTGACCTAAGAACACCTCGACCGAGGTGGTTTAAATGAGAGTTTTCGAAACGATTTTTGTGCTTCTTATCTGGATATGATCTCAGTGAAGATCTTGTTTACTGACTGGTTTTTAAATCTTTATATGTTTGAAAGGTTTTATGATATGTTTAAGTTGCTAAATGCTTTGTTTGAAATTTTTTGGCATGTTTAATACTTTGTTTTTATCCAAATTATGTTGAATTTGAAAGTTGACACCACATTATGAGTTCTCTCACTTTCTTCCTGGAAAGACCAAGGCAATTCATTCTTTTCTCTTCTTCTTCTTGATCATGCTTAGCCCCTCATATACATTTTTGCCTCCCTTTACCTATCCGGGAATTTGGAAGCAAGCAAAGTGGTGAAAGCAAGTGAAGTAAAGTTTGAGAAGTTGGCTGGAAGTGAAAGTGTTAGAAAGAAATAAATAGGTTTGGGGAAGTCAATCATGATGATGAGTAACTCAGCACCATTCACATAGCCGGGTGTTTGTGTCTTGCCAAAGTCGGATTGAGCGATATTCCTAACGGGTCATGGTATGTGCACCAAGGGTTTGATGCATCTCAAGAAATTGATTATTGCTGATTTCCTAGGCTTCGGTTATTGTGCACCTCTGTCCATGCATCCCAAAAAGTAAAGTAAAAAAGAAAAAGTGTGAAATAAGCAAAGCTTATTGGTGGAAGATGTTGAAAGTCAAATTGAAAGTGAAGTATATCCTTTTCCCGGATTCTAGCACCACATTACCTTACATACATCCCTACCCTACACGTTTCTTGACCTTTCTTTTGGGAAGCCCTTGAGACCTCGAGCTTGTTGATTGACTTAGTGGTTTAAACTGGATTATGCATGATTAATTTCGATAATTATGACTTATTAAGCATTCTATGATTTTATGCAAAGATGAACAACTTTCTTATATTTATAAAATGTTTTGATCATATATTGATTTTAAATTCCATGAAGTATTCTCTTAGAGTGATCTATGATTATAGCACACCATAAAAATGTTTTTGAAAGACTTTTTCATTGATCTTTATGACTTATAATCCATTCTATCATGTATTTTATATGCGGAACTTGTTGGGGACAAGCAAGGGCTAAGTATGGGATATTTTGATACTATCCACCCGGATGACCAAGAGAAAACCACATTCACGTGCCCTTGGGGTACATTTGCATATAGGAGAATGCCGTTTGGGTTGTGTAATGCACCCACCACCTTTCAAAGGTGTATGATGGCCATTTTTTCTGAGTATATTGAAAACATCATGGAAGTGTTTATGGATGATTTCTCTGTTTATGGATCTTCATTCGATGATTGCCTAACTAATTTGTCTTTGGTTTTGAAAAGATGTGAGGAGACTAATTTAGTCTTGAATTGGGAGAAATGCCACTTCATGGTAAGTGAAGGCATTGTTTTGGGACACTTGGTGTCCAACCGAGGCATTGAGGTTGACAGGGCTAAGATAGAAACCATAGAGAAGTTGCCACCACCTACCTCGGTGAAGGGGGTGAGGAGTTTTTTAGGGCATGCCGGTTTTTACCAGAGGTTTATTAAGAATTTCTCTAAGATTTCTAAGCCTCTTACTAACCTACTAATGAAAGATGTTGAGTTTGTTTTCTCCAAGGATTGCCTTGAGGCTTTTTGTAGGTTGAAAAATGTTTTGATCTCCGCACCTATCATGCAACCTCCGGATTGGAGTTTACCGTTTGAGATCATGTGCGACGCGAGTGATGTAGCCGTTGGGCCTGTTTTGGGACAAAAGAAGGATAGGCTTACACATGCCATCTATTATGCTAGCAAGACGCTAGATGATGCCCAACTCAATTATGCTACCACCGAGAAAGAGTTGTTAGCGGTTATGTACGCATTTGAGAAGTTCCGCTCGTATCTTGTTGGAGCGAAGGTCATTGTGTACACGGATCATGCTGCGATCCGTTATCTCCTTACCAAGAAGGATGCCAAGCCTCGGTTGATTCGGTGGATCCTTCTTCTTCAAGAGTTTGACTTGGAAATCCGGGATAAGAAAGGGTCCGAAAATTCTGTGGCGGATCATCTTAGTAGACTCCCACCATTGGAGCTTGAGAGAGATGACATCCCGATTGATGACTGATAACACGATTTATGACTTAGGTTTAGGCACTCATTTAGATAGTTTTTCCGCTCATTCATGCATGGTTTGCACTAGTTCGTAACGATTTGCACTCAATTCATGTATTTTGTCGAGATAGACGTCTACACGGACTTTTGCATGCTTTGTAGGTATTTTGGGAGATTTAGGAGCTTAATCGATACATTTGAGGATCGTCCCTCGAGATGACACACCTTCGGACTCATTGGGAAGCAAGTTAGGAGCTAAGAAGGACACATGGGACATTGTTGGTGCATGTCATGCACCAAATCGTGACCTAATGATCCAAAACAAGCTGATGCACCAAAACCACGGCCACTGGGACTTCCACGGGCATGGAAATGGGCCGTGGTTTTGGCCAGACAGCTGTGACAGGTGTCCCACGATCTTCATGGCCGACTCTTGCAAATTTGGAGGATAAAAGGTGGTTCTGCAAGGCTGTTGAGGAAGACCCATGACTCCCATTCTCTCCCACACTCTCAACAACAAAGATTCTCTCATTGGAAGATTGGATTAGAGCTACCATTGGAGAAGAAGAAAGGCTTCCATTGGAGAAGAAGAAGAAGCACACTAGTTCATAGTTCCATAGTCTTTTTGAGTGATTTTGATTGAGCTTTGTGAAACGTTTTGCAAGGGTTTGTAAGAAACGATTCAAAACTTCTTTTGAAGGGTTGTAAGTCCTTCTTGAACCTTGATTTAGATTGTTTTACTTGTTTCATTTGCTTAATCCATCCTTCATTTCATCTTCTTGCCATGGATTCTATGATTTTATGCTTGTTGAGTTTGATTGTTAAGATGCATGTTGTAGGCTAAATAGATGCGATTCTAGGGTAAGGAAAAGATGGTTATGGCTTGGACTATGATAGAATAGACTTAAATGAATACTTGGATGACTCGCTTGATTGAACCTAGTCACTGTCGAAAACCACGGTTTGATCTTGCCTTTCCACGGCCGTGGAAAGGGATGAACACCCCGTAATTTTGATTAGCTTGCTTGTATTGATAAATCTAAGTGTTAGGTTGTTGATTTGTTGAAATCCTAGTGTTAGTTGAGCTAAATCTATCCTAGGGTGACCTAGTGTTAGCGACTAAGAGTTAGAACAGACCTACCCGGTGATTGATGCTCTTAGATACCAATGATGACGAACTCTAGGTAGTAGTGAGCCTCATAAGCCGCTATTGGACTGAGTGTGCTAGGATTGATGTTTAGGACTTGCCTTTCCGAGACTTACCCGGTAAGGAGAGGTTAGATCCCGAGATAACCATCCGGTTTGTGTAGAATTCCTATCCTTAGGCTCTTTGAGACTTACCCGGTGACGAGACCTTAGGAACGGACTAGTGGACCATGAGACCTACCCGGTGATTGATCTCAATCTAGAAACGCTCACTCCCAACATACTATAGTCGATCCAAGAAATGATTAGATAGCTTGAGTCCAATGTCATAACCGGAATTTTCAACCCCTAGAATCTGCTTTTCTCTCTTTGATCACATATTTCGTGTTTGCTTTGTTTATTTGTGTTTTAGCTTGATCCTTAGTTTGTTTTGCTATATTATATCATTGTGATCCTTGATTGATCATCACACAAAACCAAACCCAAAAATATTGAGATTTTCATTTATTTGTTTCTTTCTCTTTTCTTAGCCTAGATCTTCACTATCCTTAGTCACTAATCGATTCAATCTCACCTCAGTCTTTGTGTTCGACCTCGGAATACTATCCCTACTACAAAATGTCCCGTACACTGCGAGTTCGCTAGGAGTTAGGAAAAATATAACGAGTATAAATTTAAAGCTTTTGCGTGTGACGTTCTTAGCGTAACAATGACTCATTCCGGGATGAGCAATTGCAAATGATGGAGGAATGCTTGCTTCAAGTGTCAAGGAGTGAGCCATGGTATGCCGACATTGTGAACTACCTTGTGTGTGAGGAGGTGCTACCCGGTTTATCCTATGCCCAAAGGAAGAAGTTCTTCAAGGATTTGAGGCATTACTATTGGAGTGAACCGCTTTTGTTCAAGAGAGGGCCGGATGGAGTCCTTAGGAGATGCATACCGGAGGATGAGGTGGAAAGTGTGATCCGGCATTGTCAATCCTTGCCATGTGGAGGCCATGCTAGCTCACACAAGACATGTGCTAAGGTGTTGCAATCGGGTTTCTTTTGGCCAAGTTTGTTCAAGGATGTGCAGAATTTTGTGGTAGCTTGTGATGCTTGCCTAAGGACGGGCAACATCTCAAGGATGAATGAGATGCCCTTGAACAACATACAAGAGGTGGAGGTATTTGATGTGTGGGGTGTGGACTTCATGGGGCCATTCCCCTCTTCATGTGGCAACCTCTACATCCTATTGGCGGTGGACCATGTTTCGAGATGGGTGGAGGCAATCGCCTCTCCTACAAATGATGCCAAGGTTATGGTGCGGTTCTTCAACCGAGTGATCTTCCCTAGGTTTGGAACACCAAGGGTGATCATAAGTGATGGAGGGAAGCACTTCACCAATAGGAACTTCGGGACACTTTTGGCTAAGTATGGGGTGACTTATAAGGTGGCAACACCTTACCATCCCCAAACTAGTGGCCAAGTGGAGATCTCCAACCGGGAGATAACGGGAATTCTTGAGAAGACGGTTTCTAGGACGAGAAAGGATTGGGCTATGAAGCTCAATGATGCATTGTGGGCTTATAGAACCGCTTTGAAGACACCGATTGGTACCACTCCCTACAAGCTAGTCTATGGCAAGTCTTGCCACCTTCCGGTAGAGATGGAGCATAGAGCATATTGGGCTATAAAGTGGTTGAATTTTGACCTCAAGGAGGCTGGAGAGAAAAGATTGCTTGATATGAACGCCCTTGAGGAGATCCGGTTGGATGCCTATGAAAACCCCCGGATCTACAAGGAAAGGACCAAACGATGGCATGACAAGCGTCTCATCCCGAAGGAGTTGAGTGAAGGCGACCTTGTCCTTCTCTTCAACTCAAGGTTGCGGCTCTTCCCCGGAAAGCTTAAGTCAAGATGGACGGGTCCTTATGTGGTGAAGAAGATCTTTCCCCATGGAGCGGTGGAAATAGGAGGGGAGCATTGTGGAGATTTTAAGGTGAATGGGCACCGGTTGAAGAAGTATATCCCGGGAGCTCCGGTGGATATGATTGCCCCACTTCACCTTGAGTGAGACACCCCCGAGTTTGGTCAAGCTAATGACCTTAAAGAAGCGCTTGATGGGAGGCAACCCATCGGTAATCGTTTTTCCCTTTTCGTTTTTGTTTTTGTTTTGATTTTCTATTTTTGTGTGTTTGGTGTGCTTTGTGTGTGTGCTAGAGTCTTGGAAGCATGGAAGCCTTGCATGGCATGTGGATGATGATGATGATGAGTCCCTCATCAATTGTGGGTGGAGCGGACGCGGGACTTGGACGGCTAGTGGTGCCTAGCGCGGATCCCGACGCCATAACAAACACTTTGAGCTCTCTACCATCTTTGATAAGATTATCCTACATCACTCCATTTGAGTAATCCCAAATACCAAAGCAAACCATTTTTACATTATGAGAATCCTATTTCACTCTTCTTTACTTGAATGCCACATTGGGGACAATGTGTTTCTAAGTATGGGGTGGGGTTTGCATGATCTTTTGCATGATTAGCATCTAGGGTAGTTTCATTTAGTCACATGCTTCATTATGTCTTGCATTGTACATACACATTTCGAAAAATCCAAAAAAAATCTGAAAATTTTGAAAATTTTAAAAATTTTAGTGCTTCTAAGCTTGGGAATGACCCTTATGATGAGATTGTTGTGTGGATTGGCTATGGATGGCCTTATGTGTTGAATAGATGAATGCATATGTGGACTTGAAGTACTTATCTTGAATCCCATGAATGGATTGTGATCATGATGTTTGTCTTGATTGGATTGAGGATTGAAAGTCGAAATTACATGCTGGTTCTTGCACATCATTTAGGAATGAATGAGGCAATTCATCTTTCTCTACTTCTCATCTTGATCATGTTGTTTGAGCACCTCAATTGTTATAAATTTGACCTCTTTTGATCCATCCGGGAATAGGAGCATGCTAGTATGTTGATGTGTGTGAAAAGCAAGTGTGGGGTGAAGTTGTTGATGAAAGGATGTTGTGAATGAAGTGCTGAATTTGTTTTGAAAGTGTAGACAAAAATATAGGTTTGGGGACGTTGGTTTAAATGACGAGTAACTCAGCACCATTCACATAATCGGGTGTTTGTGTCTTGCCAAAGTAAAATAAACCGATAGTCCTAACGAGCTTTGGTATGTGTGCCCGGTGTGGATGCACCTCGAAAAATAAAAAAGCCCGAGGACGGCTAATCACCAAGGTTTCGGCTTTTGTACACCAATGCCATTGTCTCAAAAATAAGTGAAAGGAAAAGAAAAGAAAAGAAAAGAAAGAAAAGATGGAGAAAATATACACTTGTGGGAAGTTGATAAATCTAAGTGTTAGGTTGTTGATTTGTTGAAATCCTAGTGTTAGTTGAGCTAAATCTATCCTAGGGTGACCTAGTGTTAGCAACTAAGAGTTAGAAGAGACCTACCCGGTGATTGATGCTCTTAGATACCGATGATGACGAACTCTAGGTAGTAGTGAGCCTCATAAGCCGCTATTGGACTGAGTGTGCTAGGATTGATGTTTAGGACTTGCCTTTCCGAGACTTTTGCATGCTTTATAGGTATTTTGGGAGCTTTAGGAGCTTAATCGATACATTTGAGGATCATTCCTCGAGATGACACACCTTCGGGCTCATTAGGATGCAAGCTAGGGGCTAAGGAGGACACATGGGACCTTGTTTGTGCATGTCATGCACCAAATTGTGGCTTGATGATCCATAGAATGCAGAAGCACCAAAACCACGGCCACTGGGACTTCCACGGGCGTGGAAATAGGCCGTGGTTTTCCCCAGACAGCTGTGACAGCTGTCCCACGATCTTCATGGCCGACTCTTGCAAATTTGGAGGATAAAAGGTGGTCCTGCAAGGCTGTTAGGGACGGACCCCTCACTCCCATTCTCTCCCACACTCTCAACAACAATATTCTCTGATTGGAAGATTGGATTGGAGCTACCATTGGAGAAGAAGAAAGGCTTCCATTGGAGAAGAAGAAGAAGCACACTAGTTCAAAGTTCCATAGTCTTTTTGAGTGAGATTTGTGAAAACTTTTTCAAGGGTTTGTGAGAAACAATTCGAACCTTCTTCTGAAGGGTTGTAAGTCCTTCGTGAACCTTGATTTAGCTTGTTTTACTTGTTTCATTTTCTTAATCCATCTTTCATTTCATCCTCTTGATGTAGATTTCATGATTTTATGCTTGTTGAGTTTGATTGTTAAGATGCATGTTGTTGGCTAAATAGATGCGATTCTAGGGTAAGGAAAAGATGGTTATGGCTTGGACTATGATAGAATAGACTTAAATGAATACTTGGATGACTCGCTTGATTGAACCTAGTCACTGTTTAAAACCACTATTGGATCTTACCCTTCCACGGCCGTGGATGTTAGATGGTTGAAATTCTAGTGTTTGTTGAGCTAAATCTATCCTAGGGTGACCTAGTGTTAGCAACTAAGAGTTAGAAGAGACCTACCCGGTGATTCTTGCTCTTAGATACCAAAGATGACAACTCTAGGTAGTAGTGAGCCTCATAAGCCGCTATTGGACTCAGTGTGCTAGGATTGATGTTTAGGACTTGCCTTCCCGAGGCTTATCCAGTAAGGAGAGGTTAGATCCCTAGATGACAATCCGGTTTGTGTAGAATTCCTATCCTTAGGCTCTTTGAGACTTACCCGGTGATGAGACCTTAGGAACGGACTAGTGGACCATGAGACCTACACGGTGATTGATCCCAATCTAGAAACATTCACTCCCAACAAACTATGGTTAATCCAATGAATGATTAGATAGCTTGAGTCCTATGCCATAACCGGAATTTCCAACCCCTAGAATCCTCTTTTCTCTCTTTGATCTCATATTTCGTGTTTGTTTGTTCGTGTTTTAGCTTGACTCCTTAGTTTGTTTTGCCATATCATATCATTGTGATCCTTGATTGATCACCACAAAACCAACCCAAAAACATTGAGATTTTCATTTATTTGTTTCTTTCATCTTTTCTTAGTCTAGATCAACATTATCCTTAGTCACTACTTGACTCGATTTCACATCAGTCTTTGTGTTCGACCTCGGAATACTATCCCTACTACAAAACGTCCCGTACACTGCGGGTTCGCTAGGAGTTAGGAGAAATATATCTTGAACAAAAGAGGTTCACTCCAATAGTAATGCCTCACATCCTTGAAGAACTTCTTCCTTTAGGCATAGGATAAACCGGGTGGCACCTCCTCACACACAAGGTAGTTCATAATGTCGGCATACCATGGCTCACTCCTTGACACTTGAAGCAAGCATTTCTCCATCATTTTCAATTGCTCATCCCGGAATGAGTCATCAATCGGGATGTCATCTCTCTCAAGCTCCAATGGTGGGAGTCTACTAAGATGATCTGCCACAGAATTTCCGGACCCTTTCTTATCCCGGATTTCCAAGTCAAACTCTTGAAGAAGAAGGATGCACCGAATCAACCGAGGCTTGGCATCCTTCTTTGTAAGGAGATAACGGATCGCAGCATGATCCGTGTACACAATGACCTTCGCTCCAACAAGATACGAGCGGAACTTCTCAAATGCGTACACAACCGCTAGCAACTCTTTCTCGGTGGTAGCATAATTGAGTTGGGCATCATCTAGCGTCTTGCTAACATAATAGATGGCATGTGTAAGCCCATCCTTCCTTTGTCCAAAAACAGCCCCAACGGCTACATCACTCGCGTCGCACATGATCTCAAATGGTAAACTCCAACCCGGCGGTTGCATGATAGGTGCGGAGATCAAAGCATTCTTCAACCTACAAAAAGCCTTAAGGCAATCCTCGAAGAAAACAAACTCAACATCTTTCATTAGTAGGTTAGTAAGAGGCTTAGAAATCTTAGAGAAATTCTTAATAAACCTCCGGTAAAAACCGGCATGCCCTAAAAAACTCCTCACCCCCTTCACCGAGGTAGGTGGTGGCAACTTCTCTATGGTTTCTATCTTAGCCCTATCAACCTCAATGCCTCGGTTGGACACCAAGTGTCCCAACACAATGCCTTCACTTACCATGAAGTGGCATTTCTCCCAATTCAAGACTAAATTAGTCTCCTCACATCTTTTCAAAACCAAAGACAAATTAGTTAGGCAATCATCGAATGAAGATCCATAAACAGAGAAATCATCCATAAACACTTCCATGATGTTTTCAATATACTCGGAAAAAATGGCCATCATACACCTTTGAAAGGTGGCGGGTGCATTACACAACCCAAACGGCATTCTCCTATATGTAAATGTACCCCAAGGACACGTGAATGTGGTTTTCTCTTGGTCATCCGGGTGGATAGGGATTTGGAAGAATCCACTATAGCCATCTAAGTAACAAAAATGGGAATGTTGAGCTAATCTTTCTAGCATTTGGTCAATGAAAGGAAGAGGGAAGTGATCTTTCCTAGAGGCCATGTTAAGCTTCCTATAGTCAATACACATCCTCCACCCCGTAACCGTTCTAGTTGGGATTAGTTCATTATTCTCATTGGTTACTACAGTCATCCCACCCTTCTTATGAACCACATGCACGGGACGCACTTACTATCCGAAATCGGGAAAATGATTCCCGCATCTAGCAATTTAAGGATCTCTTTCTTCACTACTTCTTTCATGATAGGGTTTAGTCTTCTTTGAGGTTCAATTGAAGGTTTATGATTATCTTCCATTAAGATCTTATGCATGCACAAAGAAGGTTTAATGCCAACTAAATCATCAATTGTATAGCCAATAGCCTTCCTATGCAATCTCAACTCATGCAACAATCTATTCAACTCATCATCATTTAAGCATGCATTCACAATAACCGGATAAGTAGAATCATCACCAAGAAAAGCATAATTAAGATGAGAGGGGGGTGTTTAAGTTCAAGTTTAGGAGGACCTTTATCGAGTGGAGACGATCCATATAATGTTGGTTGAGATGAATCCAAAGCCATGGAAGACTCCTCAAGGTTCCTTGAAGCTTGATCAACAACCAATGCAGTTTCTGGAGAAACCACGGGCAAAATTACGGGCTCTGGCACAACCACGGCCGTGGAACTTGCAAAGCTAGCCTTTTTGAGCATTCCAGAGAATTCCACGGGAGAAACCACGGGCGTGGTTCTTGGTCCCTGTCCGTGGTTCTTGCAGAAATTCAGCACATCTTCGTGTGCTTCAAATTCAGCTCTTGTCTCCTTTTCCAATGCTTCCAAAGCCTTGATTTCTTCATTGCAAGCCTCCTCAACTCCTTCCTCCATCAAACATAGGCTAAGAACCTTCTCCAAGGGGTCCTTGATCAAGATCGAGCTCACAACTTCTCTAGACTCTTCTTGCTCGACAATGTTGAACACATCTTCACCAAGGGTTGGCCCCTTCATCATTGTGAATAATTTGAACTTGATATTCTCTTCTCCAATGTTGAAGGAGAGAATTCCATTTTTACAATCCACCAAGCATCCAGATGTAGCCAAGAAAGGTCTCCCTAAGATGATGGGAACCGGATAGTCCGCCGGGATGTCCAAAACAACGAAATCAATCGGCACATAGAACTTCCCGAGTTGCACCGGTATGTCTTCCAATATTCCAACCGGGTGAGTGGTCGAACGGTCCGCCATGTAAAGGGTCATCTTGACCAGCTTTGGCTCTCCTAGCCCAACCTTGTTGCAAAGTGCAAGCGGTATGATGCTTACATTTGCCTCAAGATCACATAGGGCTTCATACTTCACTTCTCCCACTCCAATTGGCACACAAAAGGATCCCGGATCTCTTAGCTTAGGAGGCATCTCCTCCTTCATGGTTTGGATTAATTACGAGGACCTCTTCATCATCCTTATTTCCCCATACTCTTCCAACTTCCTTTTGTTGGAGAGTATCTCCTTCAAAAACTTGCCATATGCCGGCATACCTAGAATAGCATCCATGAACGGAATGTTTATATGCAATTTAGACATAAGTTCAAGGAATTTACTGAAGTTTTGTCCAAGCGAGCTCTTGCTCGTGATTGTGGGAATGGTAGTGGTGGCTTGTATGGAGGTGGTGCCACATATGTTGGCTCATCTTCCTTGTTCTTTCCTCCTTCTTCTTGCAATGGCTCTTCCTCCACCACTACTTACTTTCCCTTAGCATTCTCCTTAGGCAAGGGGTCCTTCATGCTCAACCCACTCCTTGTTGTGATAGCCAACACTTGGCCTCTTGGGTTATCTTCGGTTCTTCCGGGAAGCATTCCCGGATTTCTATGAGCTTCACCCACCTTTTGGAACACTTGTGCTTCCAACACCTTTTGAGCCTTAAAAATGGAAGTCACCGTGCTCTCAAGACCACTCAACCTCCCAAGCAATTGCTCAAACATCATCTCGGTTCTATCCTTTGGAGGTTGAGTAAATCCGGGTGGAGGTTCTTGTGAAGCCTTTGGTGGTGGAGCTGCGCTTGTGGAAGCGGGAGGGTTCAAGGCTCCATCCGGGTTAGAGTAGGAGAAACACAAAGACCTCGGAATAGTATCCGGTAAGGAGTGAACCGCTTTTCTTCAACCGGTGCCCTCAGCGTAACAATTACGCTGAGAAGGTGACACGCAAAAAAGCCTTAAATTTATACTCGATATATTTCTCCTAACTCCTAGTGAACCCGCAGTGTACGGGACGTTTTGTAGTAGGGATAGTATTCCAAGGTCGAACACAAAGACTGAGGTGAAATCGAGTCAAGTAGTGACTAAGGATAGTGTTGATCTAGACTAAGAAAAGATGAAAGAAATAAATAAATGAAAATCTCAATGTTTTTGGGTTGGTTTTGTGGTGATCAATCAAGGATCACAATGATATGACATGGCAAAACAAACTAAGGAGTCAAGCTAAAACACAAACAAACAAACATGAAATATGAGATCAAAGAGAGAAAAGTGGATTCTAGGGGTTGGAAATTCCGGTTATGGCATAGGACTCAAGCTATCTAATCATTCCTTGGATTAACCATACTTTGTTGGGAGTGAATGTTTCTAGATTGGGATCAATCACCGGGTAGGTCTCATGGTCCACTAGTCTGTTCCTAAGGTCTCATCACCGGGTAAGTCTCAAAGAGCCTAAGGATAGGAATTCTACACAAACCGGATTGTCATCTAGGGATCTAACCTCTCCTTACCGGATAAGTCTCGGGAAGGCAAGTCCTAAACATCAATCCTAGCACACTCAGTCCAATAGCGGCTTATGAGGCTCACTACTACCTAAAGTTGTCATCTTTGGTATCTAAGAGTAAGAATCACCGGGTAGGTCTCTTCTAACACTTAGTTGCTAACACTAGGTCACCCTAGGATAGATTTAGCTCAACAAACACTAGAATTTCAACCATCTAACATCCACGGCCGTGGAAGGGTAAGATCCAACCGTGGTTTTAAACAGTGACTAGGTTCAATCAAGCGAGTCATCCAAGTATTCATTTAAGTCTATTCTATCATAGTCCAAGCCATAACCATATTTTCCTTACCCTAGAATCGCATCTATTTAGCCAACAACATGCATCTTAACAATCAAACTCAACAAGCATAAAATCATGAAATCCATATCAAGAGGATGAAATGAAAGATGGATTAAGCAAATGAAACAAGTAAAACAAGCTAAATCAAGGTTCAAGAAGGACTTACAACCCTTCAAAAGAAGGTTCGAATCGTTTCTTACAAACCCTTGCAAAACGTTTCACAAAGCTCACTCAAAATCACTCAAAAAGACTATGGAACTATGAACTAGTGTTCTTCTTCTTCTTCTCCAATGGAAGCCTTTCTTCTTCTCCAATGGTAGCTCCAATCCAATCTTCCAATGAGAGAATATTGTTGTTGAGAGTGTGGGAGAGAGTGGGAGTGAGGGGTCCGTCCCTAACAGCCTTGCAGGACCACCTTTTATCCTCCAAATTTGCAAGAGTCGGCCATGAAGATCGTGGGACAGCTGTCACAGCTATTTGGGGAAAACCACGGCCTATTTACACGCCTGTGGAAGTCCCAGTGGCCGTGGTTTTGGTGGTTCTGCATTCTATGGATCATCAAGCCACAATTTGGTGCATGGCATGCACCAACAAGGTCCCATGTGTCCTCCTTAGCCCCTAGCTTGCATCCTAATAAGCCCGAAGGTGTGTCATCTCGAGGAATGATCCTCAAATGTATCGATTAAGCTCCTAAAGCTCCCAAAATACCTACAAAGCATGCAAAAGTCCGTGTAGATGTCTATCTCGACAAAATACATGAATTGAGTGCAAACGTCATGAACTAGTGCTAAACCATGCATGAATGAGCGGGAAAACTATCTAAATGAGTGCCTAATCTAATATCATAAATCGTGTTATCAAAGTCCATGAATCATCAATTAAAGAACCTCCTTCATTGGAATTGAAGCCCCTTCCTACACACTTAAGGTATGTATTCTTTGGGCCTAACTCTACATATCTTGTTATAGTTAGTGCGAAACTGAATGATGATGAATTAGAGAAGCTTATGAATGTTCTAAGGCAACATAGGAGAGCATTAGGCTATACTATTGATGATTTGATAGGTATTAAACCTTCTCTATGTATGCATAAAATCTTAATGGAAGAGGATTACAAACCTTCACGTCAACCTCAAAGACGGTTAAATCCGATCATGAAAGAGGTCGTGAAGAAAGAAATCCTTAAGCTACTCGATGCAGGTATCATCTTCCCCATTTCCGATAGCAAGTGGGTGAGTCCAATGCAGGTAGTACCAAAGAAAGGAGGCATTACCGTTGTTGCCAACAAAAATAACGAGCTTATTCCCACAAGGACAGTTACGGGATGGAGAATGTGCATCGACTACCGTAAGCTGAATGTGGCCACCAGGAAGGATCACTTTCCCCTTCCTTTTATTAATCAGATGTTGGAAAGGTTAGCCCAACACTCTTACTTTTGTTATCTAGATGGATATAGCGGTTTCTTTCAGATTCTCATTCACCCGGTTCACGTGCCCTTGGGATACGTTTGCTTATGAAGGATTCCATTCGGCTTATGCAACGCTCCAGCCACCTTCCAAAGGTGCATGATGGCAATCTTCTCAGAATATGTAGAGAATATCATGGAAGTATTCATGGATGACTTTTCGGTATATGGTTCTTCCTTTGATAACTGTCTCTCTAACCTTTCACTAGTTCTTAAGAGATGTGAAGATACTAACTTAGTTTTAAACTGGGAGAAGTGTCATTTCATGGTCACCGAAGGAATTGTGTTAGTTCATCTAATATCAAATAGAGGAATAGAGGTTGATAGAGCTAAGATAGAAACTATTGAGAAGCTACCTCCTTCATCCTCTGTGAAAGGAATTAGAAACTTTTTAGAACATGCAGGCTTCTATAGGAGATTCATAAAGGATTTTTCTAAGATTTCAAAACCCTTAACTAATCTTTTAATGAAAGATGCAACTTTTGAATTCTCGAAAGATTGTCTAGAAGCCTTTTGCAGGATCAAAGAGGCTTTGATTTCAGCACCAATCATCCAACCACCCGATTGGACTCTTCCTTTCGAAGTTATGTGCGACGCAAGCGACGTCGCTATAGGAGCTGTACTCGGACAGAAGAAAGATGGTCGTACTCACGCCATCTACTATGCTAGCAAGACGCTAGACGAGGCTCAATCCAATTATGTCACTACGGAAAAGGAACTTTTAGCCGTAGTTTATGCTTTTGAAAAATTCCGTTCCTATCTTGTAGGTGCGAGGGTGATAGTCTATACGGATCATTCAGCAATCCGCTACTTGTTCACGAAGAAGGATGCGAAGCCAAGGCTTCTAAGATGGATCTTACTCTTACAAGAGTTCGATTTGGAGATCCGTGACAAGAAGGGCTTAGAAAACTCCGTTGTTGACCATCTTAGTCGTCTTCCACACCTCACTGACGAGATAGATGAGCTCCCTATAGACGACTCATTCCCTGACGAACAACTACATCAGATTGAAGAGTGTCTTCAACACATCTTGAAAGGTAATGATCCATGGTTTGTTGACATTGTAAATTACCTTGTTTGTCAAGAGATTCCCCCCAGACTTTTATATGCTCAAAGAAAGAAGTTCAGTAAGGACGTCCGGTACTTCTATTGGAACGAACCTCTTCTCTTCAAAAGAGGTCCCGATGGCATATACAGAAGATGCATTCCATAAGACGAGGTGGAAAGTGTCATCCGTCATTGCCACTCTCTACCATGTGGAGGACATGCTAGTTCCCACAAGACTTGTGCTAAGGTACTTCGTTCCGGTTTCTTTTAGCCTACCTTATTCAAAGATGTGCAAAAATATGTTGTTGCTTGTGATGCTTGTCAAAGGACAGGTAATATTTCTAGGAGGAATGAAATGCCCCTCAACAACATACAAGAAGTGGAGATCTTTGATGTATGGAGAGTAGACTTTATGGGACCATTCCCGTCCTCTTGTGGAAACCAATACATACTCCTAGCCGTAGACTATGTCTCAAGATGGGTAGAAGCAATCGCTTCTCCTACTAATGATGCAATGGTAGTGGTGAAGTTCTTCAATAGAACGATCTTCCCAAGGTTCGGAACTCCCCAAACCATCATTAGTGATGGAGGAACGCACTTCACAACCCGTCGATTTGAGACTCTATTGGCTAAGTATGGGGTGACCCATAAGATAGTTACACCATACCATCCGCAAACTAGCGGACAAGTCGAGATATCCAATCGAGAGATTAAGGGAATTTTAGAGAAAACTGTCTCTAAAACAAGGAAGGACTGGTCAATGAAGCTTGACGATGCACTATGGGCGTACAGGACTGCCTTTAAGACACCAATAAGTACGACTCCATATAATCTTGTTTATGGTAAGTCTTGTCATCTTCCTGTAGAGCTAGAGCATAAAGCATATTGGGCTGTCAAGTGGCTCAACTTTGACATGAAAGAAGCCGGAGAGAAGCGGCTTTTGGATATCAACGAGCTAGACGAGATCCGGCTGAATGCGTATGAGAACGCAAAGATCTATAAGGAAAGGACGAAGCGCTGGCATGATAAGCATATCATTTCAAAGGATCTGAAAGAAGGAGATCAAGTCCTTCTATTCAACTCAAGGCTTCGACTATTCCCACGTAAGCTTAAATCCCGTTGGACAGGACCTTATGTAATTAAACGAATTTTCCCCCATGGTGCAGTTGAAGTATGGGGTGAACAAAGCGGAAATTTCAAAGTGAATGGCCAACGGTTGAAGAAATACACACCGGAAGTTCCGGTTGAGGAGATAGCTCCTATCCTCCTCCATTGAACACCAAACCAAGCACCGTCCAGCTAAAGACGATAAATCAAGCGCTTCTTGGGAGGCAACCCATGATAGTATAACTCTTTTCTTCTTTTATCACTTAGTTTAGCTTAGTTTAGTTGCTTCGTTTCTTTTGTTTTTGCTTTTGTTTGTTCCTCGATGCACTCTTGGTTTGTTTGTGTCAATAATCGCAAGAAATTAGGCCCAAATTGAGAAATCATCGAAGATAGAAGGCATAAATTAGTTCAAATTGCAATCTTCAAGAAAAACAAGGAAAGAAATCGAGCTACACAAAGCAAATCGTTCGATTCAGGAACCGAGCAAGTCGATTTTTGGCAACAGGGAGATAAATCGACCCCCTAAATCGACCCCCCTGAATTAAAACGTCCGATTTTCTTCTTTGAGCTGAGAAAATGAAGAAAAATCGTCCCGATAAATAAATCGCCCAGATAAATCGTCCGATTTTCTTCATTAAATCTCCAGCCTATATAAAGCCTTCACCACTCGATTCTCTCATTCCACAAACTCTCCATTCCCGATTTCCCTTTTCTCAAAGAACCGAAAATCGCCCACCCTCTAATCTCCTCATTCCTTAATCGTTTTGAACGATTCTTGGCCCTAAGCTGAAGTATTTTCGACAAGGAACAAGGATCTAGCAACAACAAGCTTGGCAATCGACTCATCCATCCGGAATTCAGGTTTTTTCAATTCGAAACCTAAGTTTTTCGCTCGATTTTGATTCTTGCTTAGAAGTTGTTTGTTTGCTGAATTTGATTGAGGGGTTTGCTTAGAAACAACTATAGGAGATTGTGTGTGATGATAGTTTGGTCAGAACTCTACAGAATTGTGAGAATTTGTGAAATCGACAGAAAAATCGAGCCAACCTAGATAAATCGTCCGATTTACTGTAGAACAACCCGATTTTTTGTTGCAGAAATGGAGACTTTGAAAAGAATCACTCGATATGCGGGGAAGAAGAAGGGATCTTCTTCCAAAGCCCCTCCCCCACCACCACCACCCTCTCAATCCATACCAAAACTCCCCCCTCCCCTATCCAAACATAAGAAGAGATATGAACGTCTCTTAGATCGCCCCTTCACCCCTCCTCGATACATTGTGCTAGATGACTTAGACTCTTTGTTTGTTCGAGAGGATGTGGATATGATGTTAGATAGAGTGGGTTGAGCTAGTTTGCTATGATTAGGGAGGATGCTTACACCGAGATCACCCTAGAATTCCTTAGCACATTTGAGCATGATCCTAGAGAGAGGACGGTCTCCTTCCGCCTCATGAACCACAACCATGCTATGACTATTGATGACTTTGGGGATTTGTTTGGTTTTCCCTACTCTGATGCAGGTACATTTGCGAGAGGAGTTAATGCTAGTGCCTTTTGGGAGACCATCTCAATGGGAGAGTATGGTGGTGATAAGTGGAGACCCGGAAATTCGAAAGAGGCTAGCATGTACAACCTTTCCTTTAAGGTAGTGCATAGGATCCTTAGTGAGAGCTTGTTTGCACGGACGGAGACTCCGCAAAAGCTCAAGGCTGGTGAGCTCTTTATCTTGTATTACATGACATGTAGCACCATTCCCGACATCACCTCTATGCTTGCTGACTATCTAGGAAAGATAGCCAACAAGGCAAAGGGTGACATTTGTGCTGGAGGCCTTGTCACTCATGTGGCAAAGGCATTGGAGTTAGATTTCTCGGATTGCACCTTAGCTGAGAGTGCCTAGCCCTTAGGATCACAGTGATTGATTGCGAGACAGGTCTTGATTCCTCGAGGGAGAGGAACTCTTTATGTGCCCATGCCGTGGGAAAAGGATCCATAAAAGAAGCCATCCGAGATTGTTTGGAAGTCCGAATACACTATTCAGAACAAGAGGAATTGGAAGGAGACTTTTGCACTGATGCTTGAGGAGATAGCTCCTCCTTTGTATTATGATGATGTAGGTGACACTGAGGATGAGGAGAATCAGGAGGCTGGAGTACACCAGGGGACCATGCTTGAGTTCGAGAGTGACACTTATAGTGGTCACGCCACGGATGCCATGGACACCGACACTCATGGTGCAGGACCTAGCCGGACTAGTCGAGGCACCGAGGAGACAGAGGATGACATGCAGCCACCCCGCCACTCCTTTGCACATGCTCCTAGCCACGGTAGAGGAGGTAGACTTCCCCGCCATTTTAGAGACTTAGTCTCCAGCTTCCAAGATCTACGCACCGACTACCAGGGTCTACGCTCCGACTATCATGCCCTCCACACCGACTACAACACCTTGAACACTCAATTCAAGGAATACCGGCAGGAGACGGATGCTAGAAACTCCTCCTATGACGGCCAGATGAGAGACATGTACAACCATCAATTCGGTCACTTCTATGATCCCAGTGCACCGATGTATCCATATCCTCCACCTCCGCCACCACCGACCGAGGATTGAGATTCCACTCATTTTACATTGTAAGTATTTTTCTCCATCTTATGCTTGATTTTTCACATTGGGGACAATGTGAGGGTTAAGTATGGTGTGGGGGTACTTACAATCTATTTTACTTCATTTTAGCACTCTATGCACTTTGTATTACTTTTGATGATTTGGCTTGTAATAACTCTTGCACTACTTGCTTTCCACTATGACATTCGCATTTGCATGCTTTCTTTCAAATATTATGAGTTTTCAAAAAAAATTTTGTGCTTCTTATGATGGAAATGACCTCTATGATGAGAATTGTGATGTGGAAAGGCAAAAAGATGGCATGGTTATGTTGAGATTTTGATTATAGCATGAATGAGCTTACTTTTGTTACTTGAACACATGAATGGTTTATATGATTTTGATGTTTTGATAAGAGAATGAAATAATGGTCGAAGCTATATTATAAGTTCTTTTGCATCATATAAGGATGACCAAGGCAATTCACTTCTTTCTCTTATTCATATCTTGTTCATGCTAGCTCCTCAATGAAATATGTAACCTCCTTTTACCATCCGGGAATTAGGATAGGTGATTGAAAAAGGCATGTTTGATTTGGGAGGGCCAATAAAAATGTGTTAAGTGAAAGTGTAGCAATCCATAAGTTTGGGGACGTTGAACATGAGGATGAGTAACTCGGCATCATTCACATAGCCGGGTGTTTGTGTCTTGCCAAAGTCCGATTGAACAAAAAGTCCTAACGGGATATGGTATGTGCATCAAGGGTTTGAGGCATCTCAAAATTGAGAAACGCTGATCTCCTAGGCTTCGGTTATTGTGCACCTCTGTCCATACTCTCAAAAAGTAAAGTATAAAGAAAGCAAAGCTTTTACATGCAAAGCATGTGTGGTGAAGTAAAGTTCTTGAAGGTATTATGTTGCTCCTCTTTCCCGGATTAGCACCACAATTGCCTAAAAGAATTCCCTCCTTTAACACGTTTCTTAGACCTTTTCTTTGATTAGAAGACCTTGAGACTTTTATGCATGTATTTAAGACTTCATGGCTTAGACTTGTTTGATTTTAATTGCCTCTACATCTTTATCATGTTCTCTATTTGTGTTTTTGAGAAAGAAAAGAGGGTTAGTTCTTGTTATTATTATCATTGATACATGTGTGCTTTCCTATGCCTTGAAATATCACTTTGAGGGTGATCCAAATAAGAAGAAGCACTATCAAATAAAAGGTTTGTGAGTTTTCATACATATATAATCCATGGCATCTTGTACTCTAAGTTTGAGTCTTGCTTGGAGACAAGCAAGGGGCAAGTATGGGGTATTTTGATGACATGAATTATATACCACTATAATCATGTATATTGTAGAGGTTTACCTCGATTTACCTTGCATTTAGAGAGAACTTATGTACCTTTTGTGTTTTATTCATATATATTTCGGAAATAGAGGTCTACACGAGTTTCGGTTGAATTGTAGGTAAATTAAGTGGATTTGGAAGCAAAAGTGGAGCAAGGAGCATCTAAGGTCATTAGGGAAGCTAAAGGAGTCTTAGAGGGATCACAAAGAGCAAAGAAGTTGCGTAAAAGAATCACAAAAGAGAGGAAGGAAACAAGCCACAAGACGAGCATTCTCTGTTGAAGAAAATCGTGTCATTTACAACATAAATCGGACGATTTTTATCACTAAAAATCGAACGGTTTTGTGTGAAAATCGGCTAGCACGATTTTCTTTGTTTTTCGGCCCAATGTTAAAGACGACTCAAAGCCCATCACTTTTAGGCTAGAGAAGTGTTTTGCCAAGCGGCCCATTAGCAAGGAACTATAGGTTGGAACCCTAGGAACGAAAACGGGACGGCCGCAGCGGGAAATCTTTACACATTTGTGAGAGATTGAAGATTCTTGGAGAGGGATTGAAGCGATATTGCCGGGAACTCAATCTTGATCATATTTGTGAGATTCCTTGTTTCCATTGCGATCTTTGTGGTTTTTGAACACAATATTGAGTTGATTGAGAGATACATTGATTAGTTTTGAGATTGGTTTACAGAATTGAAAGTTATTGAGTTTTTATTCAAGATTCGGGTTTATTTGATTTATTCACTCAATCTTAAATTTGATTTGATTTTGAAAATGGTTGGCTAAAACCATTGTGATTCTGGGGAGAATAGTTGATGATTGAGGCTTAGATGATGATAGACTGAACTCATTCAAACAATTGGATCCTGAGAGTTTAGATTTTAACTTTGCGACAACAGGAAAATCGGGCTGTTCTTGAAGGAAATCGTCCGATTTAATGATGAACAGCACGATTTATTTCCCTGACGATCTTTAATTGATCTAATCTTTAACCAAAGTTAATCCTTGCCTAAATCACAACCTTGCTTAACCTTTTTAACCTCTATTTGAGTGTATGAAGAGACTTCAACCTTGATTCTACATTTAATAGATTAAGATTACAAGATTTGGATAATAGAGAGATTCGACATCCTTTATTAAGGTTTTAAGTGTGCTTTCTATCTTTACCTTGGAGAGTCACATCCTGGGGTTTTGGATAGTTAGTTTGCGTGTAATTATTGTCCTTAGATCTTTCTATATTGTAGCCTCAATAACCCTTATAGAGAGAGCCTTTGGATTAGACAAATAGGTTTTGGAACTTCACCGTAGGATATCTACCTTTGAACACATAGCCTTGGCAATATAAACTCTGTCCTTTGATCCTTAAAACTGTCTTGAATCGAAAGCCGTAGTCGGATACTTGAATCCTTGGAATCATTTCCCCCTTTATTAATCACAAAAGTATTTGCACTTTGTTAGATAATTGAATTCGATTTTATTCTCACCAAATCCCTGAGTTCGACTCTGAAATTTCTTACCTTGCTACAGCTGATCCGTACACTGCGGGTTCACTTTGCTTTGAGTTCTAGATATAAATTTAAGACTTTGACGCACACACTTTTGAGCGAACAGTGCCCAATTGGTTGGAAGAAATTCAACAAAAACAAGTAAGTTGTCCTAATTTAACCAAGATAAGGTCAGTGATCGGAAGTGGTGAATCTTCAGATTTCCATATCGATACTGACAATATAATGAGATATCAGAGAAGGGTATGTGTTTCTCAAGATGAAGAGATTAGAAAAAGGGTTCTTGTTGAAGCCCATGCAACACCATATTTCATACATCCAGGATCGAACAAGATGTATCGGGATATTAAACCTTACTTCTGGTGACAAGGTATGAAGAAAGATATTGCTGAGTTTGTGTCACGGTGTCAAACATGTCAACAAGTAAAGATTGAACACCAAAGGCCAGGAGGAGAACTCCAATCATTGGACATACCGGAGTGGAAATGGGAACACATCACCATGGATTTTGTAACCAGTCTACGTAGTAGCAAGGGTTATGACTCCATATGCGTGGTGGTTGATCGATTAACAAAGACTGCAAGATTTATTCCTATCAAAGAAACTTGGGTTGTGAACAAGTTAGCAGAGGAATTCGTGAATCAGATAGTCAGATTACATGGAGTTCCTAAGACCATAGTTTCAGACAAAGATGGACGATTTACTTCCCGATTCTGGAGCCAGGTATAGATAGTAATGGGAACCAAGCTGAATTTTACAACAGCGTTTCATCCACAGTCAGATGGTCAGTCCGAACGGACAATTCAGACTTTAGAAGACTTGTTGAGGTCATGTGTGCTTGATTGGGGACCGATATGGCCAGATCAATTACCGTTGGTCGAGTTCACCTACAACAACAGTTGGCATGCATCCATTGGAATGGCACCATATGAAGCATTGTACGGAAGGAAATGTCGAACCTCATTATGTTGGGATGAGCCTGCCGATGTCTTTGATACGGCTCCAGACAAAGTTAAAAGTGATATTGAAAAAGTTGCTTTGATTCGAGAAAGGATGTTGGCTGCACAAAGTAGACAAAAATCGTATGCTGATAAACGCCGACGTCCACTAGAGTTTGAAAATGGGACACATGTTTGGCTGAAAGTTTCACCGACTCGTGGAGTCAAACGATTTGGTATCAAGGGGTAGTTAAGTCCTCGGTATATTGGACCGTTTGAGATTTTGGAAAAAGTTGGTAAAGTGGCTTATCGTTTAGCCTTACCGCCAACAATGGATGGAGTACATCCAGTGGTTCATGTATCACAACTAAGACAGTATCAACCAGATTCGAGCCATGTACTCAGCTATGATGCTATCGAGATAGAGCCTGATCAGACCTTTGCCGAGTTTCCTATGGCCGTGTTAGACACAAAGATGAAGAAGTTAAGGAATAAAGAGATTCCATTAGTGAAGATCCAGTGGTCCTGAAGGGGAATGGAAGAGGCTACATGGGAAACAGTTGAACACATGGAAAGAATTATCCAGAAGTGTTTAGTTCTTTGATCGGTGATTGAGATAGAGGTATGAATTAGTACCTAACTTTTTCCACTAACTAATGTGCCTATATGGTTCTATGTTAATGTGATTTATGTGTGTGTGAATTGATTTGTGTTTGCTAACATAGGAAGTGATAGACTTCGCTAGTGAGAGCTTGATGACCCCTGCTAACATGGTAATAATTTATGCTTGCATGAAATAAAAAGATAAGTTAATTATGTGACTGATAGATTCAGTCTTCTGATGAGCTGTGTATTAAAGTTTCGGGACGAAACTTTTTCTTAAGGGGTGTATGATGTAAAAGCTAGGATTTTCGAATCCTAATAAAGGATGTTAAAGGGTGATTAAGTTAATCATCGATATCAATTGACCCATAAATCGCGAATAGTGTGTAGATGACGAGTATGAATTTCACCGTCATGATCTTGACGTAATTTTGGACTTATGGGTAAATTTTCACTTTTTCCTCCGGGGAATAATTTTTACCCTCTCGTATTATTTGGAGCATTTGGGAGCTTCAATTAATAAAATTGCAGTTGAGAGAAATGATCAGGACATCGGATATGTTCTAGATATGAAATAACATGGAAAAGCAAAATGGCCAAAAGAGTCGCTATTTCGTTTCTTAGCGGCTAAGAAAGATGGCTTAGAAATACGCGTTTTTAGAGTAAGTTACGGAATAATTATCCACACAATATATCAGATTTATTATTCCAATTTCGAGAAGTTTGGAGAAGGGGCTCAAACCGCCTTCGGATCGGTAAAAGGATAATTATCGACTTTGTTAAAAGGATAATTATCGTCTTTGCTATAAATAGCGGAAATTCTTTTATTAATTCATTTCCTTTCATGTTTCCTCGTAAAAGCTCTGATTTCTCTAAACCTTCAAATTCAGATCTACCCTCCGTTTCTAATCCAATTTCGAATCCGTTTGAGTTTTCGGATTCCTCTCTTCATCCTCTTCATATCGGTATCGAGTTTGTGTTTTTCCGAGCACATAAAGGGCTAGTCGAGCATATTAGTTGTTTGGCTTGTGGCGATGTCCAAGTTCCGGTGGATTTGAAGGTGTCCGGGCATAGCCAGCGTCGTTGTCATTCCGAATCTTCTTTCAGATCGTCAATCGAGTTAGTAACAAATAAGTTATGAATTTATTCGTTTTCTGTATTGCGATTTGGTCTAAATTGACCGTAGGCTTGTCAAAATGGATATTTGGAAATTCCATTATGCTTGTTACATTATTCTGGTGATTATGGGATATTTGTTTGATGAGATCTGATGATAGTTGGGTTGAGAAACTGCCTGCGGACAAAACGTTATTCTGATGAAATTTAATTAATTAATTAATTAAATTAGGAATCTAGAAAACGCTATAAGCTAATTAAATTCAAAGGAATGAATTTAATTGATGTTTGAAGCAAGGAGTTAATACGAGGAATATGATATTCTCGACAGGTGGTGTTGAAGACGGTAGACTAACTATAACGTAGTTGCTCAGTAAGCGTATTCAGGTAAGTCTTCGGACTTACTTAGCTTCGATCTGCAGAAATCCGTGCCTGAGAGATTTATATCTCACTGCGTTGATGTGTGTTGTTGTTTTGAAATGTCTTGTTGTGTTGAAATGTAAATGTTGATATGCATTGCGATGTGTTATGTGTGAAGCATGCTTGATGTGTTTTATGATGAAAATGATGTTATGACGTGTAAAGCATGCTTAATGTTGTTGTGATTATTATCATGTCATGGTTATGAGAAATTGTTAAATGAACATGTGTTAGCCTTTGAGGCGTGCTATTGAATGACATGATAAGCTTGTTGAAACATGATAATGTATGACATGATAAGCCTTTTGAGGCATGTGATATGATGATGACCTGTAAAGGTCAATAGTATGTAAACTGTTTAAGACTCTGAGTTAACCATTAGCCAGGTCGCTAGCTATTGCAGTGAATGCCGGAGCTCGGCCAAGCCCGGATCACTTGCGTTTGTATAAGAATGACACCGAGTCTGATGGACTTCAGGCTCGGGTCGCACACCTAAGTAAAATGGTAAATGTTTGCATTAATATGAATGGGAAAATATTGCATGTGGTTAGGGGTTAAGACCATAACCCGCCACGAGAAAGCTTGGCCCGTAGACTTGATCAGTCTGGCTACGACCTAAGAGCAAATGTCTGAATTAACCTAATTTGTGCAATGGTGAGCTCACACCAAATCCAAAACCATATAAGCAATGATTCCGGATTTGGTCCGGGATTGCAAATTTTAAATTTCATACTACATTCACGTGCATCATTCATAAAAGCATGATATCATCTCATGAGCACGGTTTTTGGTATTTGAATATATTTTTTGTGTTGTGATGTGATGAAATAATCTCTCGTGGATAGATTATGATCGGTAGCTAACGGTTTTAAACTGAATCTTTTTAGGTAATGCCGATCATAGGAACGCTTCAGGGATGTCAGCTGCAGGAAGTTGACAGCCGAGGTAGTGTTAACCCAAGGGTTGGTTGAACTACTTTTGAAACTAATCGCTTGCAAGTGAGTCTTTTGCTGGTTGTGTGCAACTGTGTACACATGTTGATTTCAGGCTGAAGTTTTAAGACACGTGTTCAGGTGTCATGTTTTGAAGTGTCGTTTTGGGATATACATACTAACTGCATGCACGGTTGTTATGTAAATATTTTCTAAATGACAGGTTGAATGTTTTCATTATTTCTTCGTGCTTCTTGTTGCAAGGTCCTATTTGTGAAGTTGTTGTCAGGCTAACTAATGAGACCCACTGTGTGGTCCTATTTGTGAAGTTGTTGTCAGCTCGTCTCGGGCTGTTTGTTGAGCATCTCGAGTGAGATCGATATAGAACAGCACGAGATCGCCCACTGTTTTACAGATTCCGAGTTTAGCTTATAGTTTGCCAAATCCTATCCTTGTTGCACCTTTCCTAGTTCATACGCAAGCCTAGGATGAGACTTACCCGGTGATTCTTTTGCTTGTATACCGATGATGATGAGTGTTGGGTAATAAAGGTTTATCCTTTTTTGGTTGAGTGTGCCTTTGATGACATGAATTATGTATCATCATATTCATGCATATTGTAGCACATTATCTCTATTTACCTTGCATTTAGAGGGATTTTGCATAACTTTTATGTTCTATTAAACCAATTGTCGGAAATAGAGGTCTACACGAGATTTTGATGAATTGCAGGTAAATAGAGTTGAATTGGAAGCAAAAATGGAGCAAGAGGCATCTAAGGATGTTAAGGAAGCTAAAGAAGTCTTAGAAGGAACACAAAAGGCTAAGGGATTGCAAAGGAGAAGCATAGAAGACGAACCAAAGGAAGAACACTTTCTGTTGAAGAAAATCGTTCTAATGTACACATAAATCGGACGATTTTCACACATTGAAATCGAACGATTTTGTACCAAAATCGACTGGGTCGATTTACTTCACGATTCGGCCAAATGAAAAGACGACATAAAGCCCAATTAATTTGGGCTAGATGGGAGTTTTGCCAAACGGCCCATCTGCAAGAAACTATAGAAGAGAACCCTACGAACGAAGACGGGGGGGTGGCACCAGATAATCTTTACACGTTTTGAAGAAATCAACGATTCTTGGAGAGAGATTGAAGAGCTTTTGCCGGAAAGTCATTCTTGATCTTTGATTGTGAGATTTCTTTGTTCCATTGTCTTGTTTGTGGTTTATGAACACGAAATTAAGTTGTTGAGAGATATATTGAACAGATTTGACGATTGTTTTACAGATTTAAGAGTTATAGAATTTTTCATTCAAGATTTGGTTTCCTTGCGATATCTTCTTCAATAATTAATTTGATTCGATTTTGAAAATGGTTGGCTAAAAACCTTGTGATTTTGGGGAGAATAGTTGATGATTAAGGCTTAGATGATGATAGACTGAACTCATTCAAACATTAGGACCCTGAGAATTTAGATCTTAGTTTTGCGACAACAGGAAAATCGGGCTGTTCTTGAGGAAAATCGGCCGATTTTTCTTATGAACAGGGCGATTTATTCCTCTGACGAACTTTAATTGAATTAATCTTTAACCAAAACTAATCCTTGCCTAAATCCCAATCTTGATTAACCTTTTTACCCTCTAATTGAATGTTCGAATGCAATTCAAACCTGTTTCTACATTTAATGGATTAAAATTGTAAGATTTGGGTAATAAAGAGACTCAACATCCTTTATTAAGATTTTAAGTGTGCTTTCTATTCATACTTTGGAGAGTCATATCCTGGAGTTTTAGATAGTTAGTTTGAACAAAATTCTTGTCTTTAGATCTTTCTATATTGCAGCCTCAACAACCCTTATAGAGAGAACCTATAGATTAGTTATATAGGTTTCGGAACTTCATCGTACGAATCCTACCTTTGAACATTTAATCTTGGCAATATAAATTCTGTCCTATACTCGTAGAAGTGTCTTGAATCGAAAGCCTAAATCGGATACTTGAATCCTTGGAATCATTTCTCTCTTTATTACATCACAAAAGCTTTTATACTTTCGCTAGATAATTGAAATTGGAATCTTTCTCACCAAATCCCTGAGTTCGACTCTGGAATTCTGACCTTTCTACAGCTGATCCGTACACTGCGGGTTCGCTTTGCTTTTGAGTTCTAGATATAAATATTAAGACTTTGACGCACACCCTTTTGAGCGAACAAGTTTTTGGCGCCGTTGCCGGGGACTGTTCTTGCTTTTTCTACTAATCATTCTACTTGAGTGTTCTTGCAGATTTGTGTTCTTACGTACACGCGAAGTTCTTATTCCGGCAACGGAACAGAGTTTCGCCAAAGAACAAGTTTTTGGCGCCGTTGCCGGGGATTTGGTCTAGATCAAATCCGGTTTTTCGGTTGTCTAGCTTGAGAGCTCTTGCTCTTGTGATTTGATTTGTCTACTTGAGTGATCTTCGCAGGTTCTTTAGGTATATGCGAAGGACTAGATCCACTAAAGATCTAATTCCTTTCGACCCCGAATTAGAAAGAACTTTGAGGAGAAAGTTGAAGGAGAAGAAAATGGCTGAAAACGATGAGAGAAACTACAAGGCTGAACTGAATGAAGCTCAACGCCAACTCCAGTTGAGTGAGAAGGCTCGAAAGGAAGCTGAAATAAGTCATCAATTTCAAATTGATGAACTAAGAGCTATGATGTTGGACATGAAGTTGGAGTTGAACGACTCCAAGAAGAAGAAGAAAGTCAAGACACCAACTAAGTCCATTCGAGATGACTCGTCCGATGATGACGAGATTGATCCGGATATGCCGGAACTTGAAGAGATTGATCCATCACTTCGTCCTAACCGAAACACTCCAACACCTAAGGTCGTCCCTCGCATCACGACTAGGAATGTTAGAGCTGTCAATAACGAAGATAGACCCCGAACTTTGGGGCAACGGATGGATCCAATTCAGCAACCGCGACGTCTAGGTGTGGATTTCGGAGCTGAAGACATCCAGGAGTTTAGCTTCTCACCACAAGTCATTACTATGGTTCGCCAAAGTCAATATGGCGGAGCAAGTACTAAATCTCCGCATCAACACTTGCAGAATTTTGAGATTCTCATGGAGACTATGAAGCCGAAGAAGGCTACTACAAGCAACTACAAGATCAAGCCGTTCTTCTTCTCTTTGAAGGACAAGGCTCTAGCTTGGTACCAAACACTTCCGGCTGCGAAGTTAGCTACATGGGAGGAATTGTCTTCGGAATTCCTCAGCAAGTTCTTTCCGCCATCCAAAACGGCGGAATTGAGAGGTAAAATAAATGCTTTTTCTATGAAACCTAACGAAAGTTTGTTTCAATCTTGGGAAAGGTTTCAAGACCTCTTGTTGGATTGCCCACACCATGGCATTTCCAAGCTGGAACTATTGGAGATTTACTACAAAGGGTTGGATGTGGAAACACAATTCAACCTCCAATCTCTATCTTGCGGGACATTCATGGATATGAGAGAGGACGATGCTTGGGACTTCATTGAGAAGCAAGCCCAAGTGATTGAGAAGTATTCCCACCGGAAGGTGGAATCAAATAGCCGGAATCAAGGCGATACGGGAGCCAAGTTGAATCAAGCGGCTCAAACACAAATATTCTCCCTCAAAGAGGACATCAAAGAATTGAGGGAAGTGCTCAAAACGAGTCTTCAAAAGACTAAAGAGCAAGAAGCCAACTACATGGGGCGAGACAACAATCAAAGGAATGATAACCGGAATTCCAATTGGAGCAACAACAACAATAACAACCGAAACTCCAATTGGAACAATAACAACAACAACAGGAACTCAAATAACAACAATTGGAGGTCAAATCAGCAAGGTTCAGGTAATCCTTACTCTTCTGCTGAAAAGGCTCTAACACCTCCATCTTCTTCTACTCCTTCTACAAGCCAGGAACAATCAAGCGGATCAAACAAACCGGATCCCATGCTAGAAACGATCCTAGGCAAGCTACAAGGATTAGAGAGTTACATAACTTCGGTTGACAAAGCTCACAAAGCTTTAGAAAACCAAGTATTCAACAAAGCTGGAGAAGTTCCAAGAGATCAAGGGAAGCTTCCCGGGAAGACAGAAGATAACCCAAAGGGAAGGGTTATGGCAATAACTACTAGGAGCGGAAAGACGACCGTCGACCCTCAACCTAAAGTAGTTGATACCTCCATAAGAGAAGGAGAGGCAAAGGAGAAGGAAGAAGTCTATGTTCCTCCTCCCGCTTACAAACCACCTCTACCTTTTCCTCAATCTAGAGCGCGGGCACGCCTAGATAAACATTTCGGTAAGTTTGTTGAACTTATGAATAAGCTCCATATTAACATACCTTTTATGGATGCAATTTTAGGTATGCCGGCTTACGGGAAATTCCTCAAGGAGATCCTGTCTAACAAGAGGAAGTTGGAAGATATAGGAGAAGTCAAGATGAGTATGGAGTCATCCGAACTCATCAAGACTATGACGGAGAATATGCCACCCAAACTCCGCGATCCAGGATCCTTTTGCATACCCATCACTTTGGGAGAAGCTACCTATGATGCTCTTTGTGACCTTGGAGCAAGTGTGAGTATTATACCTCTAGCTCTATGCAAGGCAGTTGGTCTAGGAGAGCCTAGACCGGTGAAGATCACACTCTACATGGCTGATCGTTCTAGCACCAAGCCGGTGGGAATATTAGAAGACATTCCGGTAAAGCTAGGTAAGTTTTACATACCTATAGATTTTGTCGTTCTTGACATACCTGCAGATTACCCGGTTCCCATCATCCTCGGGAGACCATTCCTCGCCACATCTGGATGCATGGTAGATTGCAAGAACGGCCAGCTATCCTTCCATATCGGTGAAGAAAAGATAGAATTCATACTATCTTCCTTAATCAAGGAGCCAGCCTTGAAAGATGACGTTTTTGAAATTGTTGAGGAAGAAGAGTCTAGAGAGATAGTAAGTTCGATCTTGATGAAGGACCCTCTTCAAAAGGTTCTTAGCATGAGCATCATGGAGGAAGGGGTGGAACATGACTGCAATGAGGATGTGAAAGCATTAAATGCTGTGGAGGAAGAGCTAGAAGCAAAAATTGAAGAACTAGAGTGGACTCCGGAAACTGTGAAGAAAATCGACCTGTCAGAAATAAATCGTCCGATTTATGAAGATTCAGCACGATTTTTTTCAACAGAAACTAAAATCAACCTACCTGAAAAAAATCGTCCGATTCATGAAGAAGTAGCATGATTTTTTCCGACAGAAACTAAAATCGACCTGACGACAATAAATCGCCCGATTCACAAAGAGGTAGCACGATTTTTTCCAACAGAAAGAAAAATCGTGCAGAAGATCGACCGATTTATTACAGGGGGGGTCGATTCACTGAGGAATTCTATGGATTCTCCGGACTTCACCGCAGCCGCTTCCGAATCTAATGATGAAGTACCCACACCTATAGAGGCATCTCCCACAGCATCCGAAAACCACGATTCATCACCAACCAAGGTACCTCCATCATTAGAATTGAAGCAACTTCCTGCACATTTAAGGTACGCATTTCTTGGCACTAATTCCACATACCCAGTTATAGTCAATGCAAATTTGAATGATGACGAATTAGAGAAACTCATGCATGTTTTGAAGCAACATAGGAGAGCACTAGGTTACACCATTGATGATTTAGTAGGAATAAAGCCTTCTCTATGTATGCACAAAATATTAATGGAAGAGGATTACAAACCTTCACGCCAACCTCAAAGACGGTTAAACCCGGCAATGAAGGAGGTCGTGAAGAAAGAAATCCTTAAGCTACTTGATGCAGGTATCATCTTCCTGATTTCTGATAGCAAATGGGTGAGTCCGGTACAAGTAGTACCCAAGAAAGGAGGCATTACCGTTGTTGCCAACAAGAACAACGAACTCATCCCTACACGGACAGTTACAGGGTGGCGAATGTGCATCGACTATCGCAAACTGAACGTGGCCACAAGGAAGGACCACTTCCCCCTTCCTTTCATCGATCAAATGTTGGAAAGGTTAGCCCAACATGCCTACTTTTGTTATTTAGATGGATACAGCGGTTTCTTTCAGATACCAATTCATCCGGATGATCAAGAGAAGACAACCTTTACGTGCCCATGGGGTACGTTCGCCTATAGAAGAATGCCATTCGGTTTATGCAACGCTCCAGCCACCTTCCAAAGGTGTATGATGGCAATCTTCTCCGAATATGTAGAGAATATCATGGAAGTCTTCATGGACGACTTTTTGGTATATGGTTCTTCCTTTGATAACTGTCTCTATAACCTTTCACTAGTTCTTAAGAGATGTGAGGACACTAACTTAGTCTTAAACTGGGAAAAGTGTCATTTCATGGTCACCGAAGGAATTGTGTTAGGTCACTTAGTGTCACAAAGGGGAATAGAGGTAGATCGGTCAAAGATAGAGACCATTGAGAAGTTACCTCCCCCTTCATCAGTAAAAGGAATTAGAAGTTTCTTAGGACATGCAGGCTTCTATAGGAGATTCATAAAAGATTTTTCTAAGATTTCAAAACCTTTGACTAATCTTTTGATGAAAGATGCGACTTTCGAATTTTCGAAAGATTGCTTAGATGTTTTTTGAAGGATCAAAGAAGCTTTGATTTCAGCACCAATCATTCAACCACCCGATTGGACTCTTCCTTTCGAGGTCATGTGCGACGCAAGCGATGTCGCTATAGGAGCCGTTCTTGGACAGAAGAAAGATGGTCGCACTCATGCCATCTACTACGCTAGCAAAACGCTAGATGAGGCTCAATATAACTACGCAACTACGGAAAAGGAACTTTTAGCCGTAGTATATGCATTTGAGAAATTTCGTTCTTATCTTGTAGGTGCGAAAGTGATAGTCTATACGGACCACTCCGCAATCCGATACTTATTCACGAAGAAGGATGCGAAGCCAAGACTTCTACGATGGATCTTACTCTTACAAGAGTTTGATTTAGAGATCCGTGATAAGAAAGGATCGGAGAACTCCGTCGCCGATCACCTTAGTCGTCTTCCGCAACTCACCGGCGAGTCGGATGAGCTTCCGATAGACGACTCCTTCCCTGACGAGCAGCTGCACGAGATTGAAGAGTGTCTTCAACACATATCACAAGGTAATGACCCATGGTTTGCTGACATTGTAAATTACCTTGTTTGTCAGGAGATTCCACCCGGACTTTCATATGCTCAAAAGAAGAAGTTCTTGAGAGACGTCCGGCATTTTTATTGGAACGAACCTCTTCTATTCAAAAGAGGTCCAGATGGCATCTACAGGAGATGTATTCCCGAAGATGAGATAGATAGTGTCATCCGACACTGCCATTCTCTACCATGTGGCGGACATGCTAGTTCCCACAAGACTTGTGCTAAGGTACTTCGCTCCGGGTTTTATTGGCCTACACTTTTCAAGGATGTGCAAAAGTTTGTTGTTTCTTGTGATGCTTGTCAAAGGACAGGTAATATATCCAGGAGGAATGAGATGCCTCTCAACAACATACAAGAAGTAGAGATCTTTGATGTATGGGGCATCGACTTTATGGGACCTTTCCCATCTTCATGCGGCAACCAGTATATACTTCTTGCCGTAGATTATGTCTCAAGATGGGTGGAGGCAATCGCTTCCCCTACTAATGATGCAATGGTAGTGGTGAAGTTCCTCAACAAAACGATCTTCCCAAGGTTCGGAACTCCCCGAACCATCATTAGTGACGGAGGAACGCATTTCACAGCCCGTCGATTCGAGACTCTATTAGCTAAGTATGGGGTGACCCATAAAATAGCTACACCTTACCATCCGCAAACCAGCGGACAAGTCGAGATATCCAATAGAGAGATTAAAGGGATTTTAGAGAAGACCGTCTCTAAAACAAGGAAAGATTGGTCAATGAAGCTTGACGATGCACTATGGGCATACAGGACAGCTTTCAAGACACCAATAGGTACGACTCCCTATAATCTCATTTATGGTAAATCATGTCATCTTCCTGTAGAGCTAGAACACAAAGCTTATTGGGCTATCAAGTGGCTCAACTTCGACATGAAAGAAGCCGGAGAGAAGCGGCTCTTAGACATCAATGAGCTAGATGAGCTCCGACTGAATGCGTATGAGAACGCAAAGATTTACAAGGAACGGACAAAGCGCTGGCATGACAAGCACATCATCCCGAAAGACTTGAAGGAAGGGGACCAAGTCCTCCTATTCAACTCAAGGCTGCGTCTATTTCCAGGTAAGCTCAAATCCCGTTGGACGGGACCTTTTGTGATTAAGAGAATTTTCCCCCATGGTGCAGTTGAAGTATGGGGTGAACAAAGCGGAAGTTTTAAGGTTAATGGCCAACGGTTGAAGAAATACACACCGGAAGCTCCGGTCGAGGAGATAGCTCCTATCCTCCTCCATTGAACACAACATCATACACCGTCCAGCTAAAGACGATAAATAAAGCGCTTCTTGGGAGGCAACCCAATGATAGTATAATTTTCCCCTCTTTCCCTCACTTAGTTAGAATAGATTAATTGCTTTATTTTCTTCGTTTTTCGTTTTTATATGTTCCTCGATGCACTCTTGGTTTGTCGTGTCATTAATCGCAGGAAACTAGGTTCAAATGTGAGAGATTCACGGAGAATGGAGCACAATTAAGTTATATCTTCGAGATTCAAGAAAAACAAGGAAGAAAATCGACCTACCATAAGAAGATCGTCCGATTCAGTAACAGAGCAAGTCGATTTTTCACAACAGAAACAAAAATCGACCTGGAGATCGACCTGCCAAAATAAATCGTCCGATTTTTTCAGTCAGAGAGAAAAATCGCCCCGATAAATAAATCGACCAGAAAAATCGGCCGATTTTCTTCAGAAATCGTCGACCCTATATAAGGACTTCACACTCGATCTTCTTCATTCACACATCTCCAACTCTCGATTTCCCTCTCTCAAGAACGCCGAAAAATCGCCACACCATCAAATCCTCATTCCTTAACCATTTCAAGAGATTCTTGGCTCCAAACTGAAGCATTTTCAACAAGGAACACGGATCTAACAACAACACGCACGGCAATCGACTGCTCCATAAGGAATTCAGGTTTTTCTTTCCAAAACCTAAGTTTTCTCACTTGAAATCGAAGTTGCCTAGGAAGTGCTTTGTTGTTGGAATTGATAGAGGAATTTGCTTAGGATTCATTGTGGAGAACTGTGTGTGGTGATAGATTGAACAGAACTTTACAGAATTGTGAGAATCGTTGAAATCGAGATAAAAATCGACCCAGCCCAGAAAAATCGGCCGATTTTTGTGAAGAACAGGTCGATTTTTAGGACTTAGAATGGATCTTGTCAAGAGGATAACTAGAAACACGGGGAAGAAGAAGGGATCTTCTTCAAAAGCCCCTGCCCCACCTCCACCACCACCTACCAATATCCCTAAGCTTCCCCCTCCCCTATCCAAGCATAAGAAACGCTATGAACGAATTATAGATCGCCCATTCACTCCTCCTCGCTACATAGTACTTGATGACTTAGATTCGTTATATGTTCGAGAGGATGTTGATATGATGCTTGATAGAGCAGGGTTGAGACAGTTTGCTACGATCAGGGAAGATGCTTATAGAGAGATCACCCTAGAATTCCTTAGCACGTTTGAGCACGATCCTAGGGAAAGGATGGTCACTTTCCGCCTTATGAGCCAGGACCACACTTTGTCTATTGATGCTTTTGGCGACTTGTTTGGCTTTTCCTATTCAGATGCAGGCACATTTGCTAGAGGCCTCAATGCTAGTGATTTTTGGGAAGCTATTTCCGTAGGAGAGTACGGCGGGGATAAGTGGAGACCCGGAAACTCCAAGGAGACAAGCATGTACAACCTTTCCTTCAAGGTAGTGCATAGGATACTCAGTGAGAGTTTGTTTGCCCGGACTGAGACTCCGCAGAAGCTCAAGGCTGATGAGCTTTTCATCCTCTACTGCATGACATCCACCACCACTCCCGACATCTCCACCATGCTTGCTGACTATCTAGGAAAGATAGCCAACAAAGCCAAGGGTGACATATGTGCAGGAGGCTTGGTCACTCATGTGGCTAGGACTCTAGGTTATGACTTCTCGGGATGCACCCTAGCTGAGAGTGCCCTTCCTTTAGGCTCACAGAGGTTGGTGGTTCGACAGGTCTTGATTCCTCGAGGGAGAGGAACTCTTCATGTACCGATGCCATGGCATAGGGATCCGAAGAAGAAGCCGTCCGAGATCATATGGAAATCCGAATACACCATTCGGAATAAGAGAAACTGGAAGGAGACCTTTGAGGCGATGCTTGAGGAGTTCTCACCTCCTACTTACTATGATGATGATGCAGGTGACTCAGAGGAGGATGAGGATGGAGGACAGGAGACCATGCTCGAGTTTGAGAGCGATACCCACAGCGGGCATGCCACGGATGCCATGGACACTGACACTCATGGAGCAGGACCGAGCAGGACTAGTAGGCAGGATGAGAAGACGGAGGATGACATGCAGCCACCTCGACACTCTTATGCACATGCTCCAGGCCCTAGACGAGGACGCCGAGCTCCACGCCACTTCAGGGAGCTAGTCACTAGCTTCCAGAGCCTCAGCACCGACTACCGTGTCCTCCGCACCGATTATGACACCCTGAACACACAGTTCAGGAACTACAGGGAGGAGACGGACGCTAGGCATTCATCCTATGATGGCCAGATGAGGGACATGTACTACCACCAATTCGGCCACTTCTACGATCCCTCAGCACCGATGTATCCATATCCACCACCTCCACCACCGACAGAGGATTGAGCTTCCACTTCTTTTACATTGTAAGTATTTTTCTCCTTCTTATGCTTGATTTTCACATTGGGGACAATGTGGATGTCAAGTATGGGGTGGGGGTACTTACAATACCTTATGTTTCATTCTAGCACTCTATGTACTTTCCACTACTCTTGACAATTTGGCTTGTAATAACTCTTGCACGGCTTGCTTTCTATTATGACACTCGCATTTGCATGAACTTTTTCAAAACCTATGAATTTTCAAGAATTTTAAGTGCTTCTTATATGGAAATGACCTCTATGATGAAAATTGTGCATATGGATAGGTAAAAAGATGCTTAGTTGTGTTGAGATCTTGATTATAGCATGAATGAAATTGCTTTTGTTACTTGAATACATGAATAAGTTATATGATTTAGTTGTTTTGATGAGAAAATGAAATAATAGTCGAAGCTATATTGCAAGTTCTTTTACATCATTTAAGGATGACTAAGGCATTTCACTTCTTTTCCTTTCTCACGTCTTGATCATGCTAGCTCCTCAATGAAATATGTAACCCTCCTCTTACCATCCGGGAATTAGGATAGGTGATTGAAAAAGGCATGTTTGATGTGGGAGGGCCAAGGAAAATGTATTGAAAAAAGTGCAAAATTTCATAAGTTTGGGGACGTTGAACATGAGGATGAGTAACTCGGCACCATTCACATAGCCGGGTGTTTGTGTCTTGCCAAAGTCCGATTGAACGACAAGTCCTAACGGGATATGGTATGTGCATCAAGGGTTTGAGGCATCTCGAAATTGAGAAACGCCAATCTCCTAGGCTTCGGTTTTTGTGCACCGCTGTCCATACTCTCAAAAAGTAAAGTATAATGAAAGCAAAGCTTTCTACATGCGAAGCATGTGCGGTGAAGAAAATTCTTGAAGGTGTTATGTGTTCCTCTTTCCCGGATTAGCACCACAATTGCCAAAAAGAACTCCTTCCCTTAATACGTTTCTTGAACCCTTTCTTTGATTAGAAGACCTTGAGACTTTTATGCATGTGTTTAAGACTTAATGGCTTAGATTTGTTTGAATTTGATTGCCTCTACACCTTTATCATGTTCTTTATTTATGCCTTCAAGAAAGAAAAGGGAGTTTGTTCATCTTATAGTCACCATTGATATATGCTTTGCCCCTTTTATGCCTTGAAATATCACTTTGAGAGCGATCCAATGAAAAGGAGCACTACCAAAAGAAAAGTTTTTGAGTTTCATACGTGCATAATCCATGGCATCTTATATTCTGAATTTGAGCCTTGCTTAGGGACAAGCAAGAGGCAAGTATGGGGTATTTTGATGACATGAATTATGTATCATCATATTCATGCATATTGTAGCACATTATCTCTATTTACCTTGCATTTAGAGGGATTTTGCATAACTTTTATGTTCTATTAAACCAATTGTCGGAAATAGAGGTCTACACGAGATTTTGATGAATTGCAGGTAAATAGAGTTGAATTGGAAGCAAAAATGGAGCAAGAGGCATCTAAGGATGTTAAGGAAGCTAAAGAAGTCTTAGAAGGAACACAAAAGGCTAAGGGATTGCAAAGGAGAAGCATAGAAGACGAACCAAAGGAAGAACACTTTCTGTTGAAGAAAATCGTTCTAATGTACACATAAATCGGACGATTTTCACACATTGAAATTGAACGATTTTGTACCAAAATCGACTGGGTCGATTTACTTCACGATTCGGCCAAATGAAAAGACGACATAAAGCCCAATTAATTTGGGCTAGATGGGAGTTTTGCCAAACGGCCCATCTGCAAGAAACTATAGAAGAGAACCCTACGAACGAAGACGGGGGGGTGGCACCAGATAATCTTTACACGTTTTGAAGAAATCAACGATTCTTGGAGAGAGATTGAAGAGCTTTTGCCGGAAAGTCATTCTTGATCTTTGATTGTGAGATTTCTTTGTTCCATTGTCTTGTTTGTGGTTTATGAACACGAAATTAAGTTGTTGAGAGATATATTGAACAGATTTGACGATTGTTTTACAGATTTAAGAGTTATAGAATTTTTCATTCAAGATTTGGTTTCCTTGCGATATCTTCTTCAATAATTAATTTGATTCGATTTTGAAAATGGTTGGCTAAAAACCTTGTGATTCTGGGGAGAATAGTTGATGATTAAGGCTTAGATGATGATAGACTGAACTCATTCAAACATTAGGACCCTGAGAATTTAGATCTTAGTTTTGCGACAACAGGAAAATCGGGCTGTTCTTGAGGAAAATCGGCCGATTTTTCTTATGAACAGGGCGATTTATTCCTCTGACGAACTTTAATTGAATTAATCTTTAACCAAAACTAATCCTTGCCTAAATCCCAATCTTGATTAACCTTTTTACCCTCTAATTGAATGTTCGAATGCAATTCAAACCTGTTTCTACATTTAATGGATTAAAATTGCAAGATTTGGGTAATAAAGAGACTCAACATCCTTTATTAAGATTTTAAGTGTGCTTTCTATTCATACTTTGGAGAGTCATATCCTGGAGTTTTAGATAGTTAGTTTGAATAAAATTCTTGTCTTTAGATCTTTCTATATTGCAGCCTCAACAACCCTTATAGAGAGAACCTATAGATTAGTTATATAGGTTTCGGAACTTCATCGTACGAATCCTACCTTTGAACATTTAATCTTGGCAATATAAATTCTGTCCTATACTCGTAGAAGTGTCTTGAATCGAAAGCCTAAATCGGATACTTGAATCCTTGGAATCATTTCTCTCTTTATTACATCACAAAAGCTTTTATACTTTCGCTAGATAATTGAAATTGGAATCTTTCTCACCAAATCCCTGAGTTCAACTCTGAAATTCTGACCTTTCTACAGCTGATCCGTACACTGCGGGTTCGCTTTGCTTTTGAGTTCTAGATATAAATATTAAGACTTTGACGCACACCCTTTTGAGCGAACAACCTTTATCCTACATTTGAGAGTTAACCTGATACTTACCCGGTGATGGTTAGTTTTGTACCCTTAGGTGAGTGATGTTGATTTGAGCGCCTTTACCTTTCCTTAGTTCCTTGAGACTTACCCGGGGTGATAGGAGCTTTGGTTTGGGAAAGTGGGTAGTGAGACTTATCCGGTGATCTATTCCATAGTAGCAACATCTTCCCTTAGCAAACCTCAGCTTTGTCCACGTTACTTGTAGAAATCTTGAGTCAAAACCACAACTGGGTACTATGATCTTTAGAATCTGCATTTCCCCATCTTGATACTTGTTTTTGCTTTTGATCAATATTATTGCATGCTTCTGAAGTTAGACCGCTTTGTTGTGATTATTCTTACCGATTCCCTGAGATCGACTCCGGAATATAAGCCCTTACTACGATTGATCCGTACACTGCGGGTTCGCTTATCATTAGGTTTATTATTCGGATTATAAATTTAAATCTTTGTCTGCACACACCTTTTGGAGCGAACAAGCTATAAATGTGTGATTAACTTGTTTGAGAATCTTGACAATTATATAGAAACTTTTAATCGCCCTACTTACTGTTGGTCCAATAATATGCGAATATTTTTGATAGAATCTAGCCGTCATGCCGTCCAGACCCGACGATTTCTCACACCCTATGTCAAAAATTGTGTTTTTTTTATTTCTTTCGTAGAGAAAGGTTTAATTAGTTCGTTATTCTCATTCTCATTTATTTTTGGTTGTATTACTTCTAGTTGTTTCAATAGGTTGTAGGTGTTTATTATCGAAGATTTAAAACGACAATGGTAATCATTTAGAAATTCATCGTTAATGTCGTCTTCTTTTGAAAGAATCTCTCCATTAGTTTTGGTAACTGTGGCGATGATTTTTCTATTCCTTCAGCCAATAGCTTTTCTATGGTGAAAATGTTGTATTTTTATCCCCTAGTCTTAAATTGTTGGTTTTATCTCATTGCACCCAATATTTGTGTTGGTAGTTTAGGAAGCATTCCCATTTTTTTAAGTTTATTAATCTTATCATTTTACAACTGATCAAAGCTTTAGAATGTATATTTTTGTAGAAATTAGCTGAAAATAAACATCAAACTAGATCCAATTCAGTCACTTGGATCCTCCTTCCATCCTTATATGCACATCCTCCTTTCTTGCCATGCACATGTCAACCCATTCTTCCATGGACACATGAAAGTGTGAAACCCAAAATCAAGTTTAAAACGGCCTTGTGCTTTTGACTCAGTTCATCCCTTCATACTTGACCCGGTTCATCCTTATATGCTACCCTTTCCTCTTCCTCCGAGCTTTCCATAAGATCATTCGAGCCCTTATAAGTATATTCCTTCCCTTACTCCCAAAGTTAATGGAATCATGTAACACTTCTTATTCAAAAAAATATTAAGTTGAACTTTCGTATTAAAATCAAATTTTCACAACGTAAACTCTCAATCAAACAAATACTCAAAGTTAGTAGTATGATTTATTTAAAATATAATTATATATAATTAATTCAAAAAATATTTGATTTTATTGCAACTTTGAAACCAAAATTCACAACTTGATCTAAATCTTAATTCTTTTTGTTGAGAATTGAGTCTATAACTACATTTTGTTATATTGCGGTATTAAACAAATTTAATTTATTTATTAAAATTTATATGACAGTAATACACAAAAACTCAAAATATTATAAACTTTAATTATAGTGCGAGTATCTATGCTCCACATCAACTTTAAATTGACACGGTTGTTATATATAGATTTTATTTTCAAAGCAATTAATAAATTAATTTTACAATAAATTAAAATAACATCCAAAAATAGGAGAGAATCATGTACATGCCATGTTATTATTGTAATAAATTTGATCATTAATACATTACCACCTTACCACCTTACCGTGTTTTTAATTTACGTTTAACCGGAAAAGGAATCGATAAACATTGGACTGGACATATATAAAAGTTGATAGGATGATCGTGAATCTCCCCTGATTACATTTTCAATAGATGCATCAGAGGCATTGATGCCCTGATTACATTTTCAATAGATGCATCAGAGGCATTGATAGTGTGAGATACTCCGTACCCCTAAAATCACGAGGGAGAGAGACTACCAAATGCGTGCTCATTTTGGTTTCTTGACAAGCCATGTACCCTAAAGCAAGGGGCAAGCATGACCCGCTTGATTCCCATTGAATTCCTCGCCCTTCTTCCTCCCCTCGATCCCAATTCTAATTCTTGTCTCTTCTTTCTTCCCGATGTAAAGCATGATTTATTCACATTACCCAAAGTAAACCCAAACCCAGAGAAAAGAAAAAGCTACGGACAAAGAAGCAATGAGAAGACATTCAGTATAAGCTGGGTACTGTCTTTTCCCTTTTCCATTCTTTATTTCTCCCTTTTTCTTTACGACCCAATTTGCAATTATATACTAAAGAAAGAGATTAGAGAATGCTCTCTACCCTTCGCTTCTCCGGGTTCTCTACGCTTCTAGGTCGTCCTCAATTTTGAGCTAAATCAAGCAAATTCACAGTTCTTGTAGTGTACGCTTTTTCTTCTTATTTGGGTTCTTTTTTAGGAGATTGTAGTTGGTTAGGCTTTTGATGATCTACCTTTTCTCCGGAATCATGGGCTTTGTTGTTTTTTTAATTTCTCATTATTGTTTAATTATTGCTTTATTTGAGTAAAATATTGGTCTGCCTTGTTATCTGTTAATTGTGATTGAAGTTAAGTATTGGTTTTGCTTGTATGCTGGTTTTGGGATTTGTCATTTTGGTCTCCAAGCTTGTTCATATGGTTCCAAGGTAAAAATTTTAAAAATCTGGAAGCTTTCTTTGGATCATTCCAATTTCTTAGCTATTACCATGTTGCACAACTTCTCAAACATGGTTTGATTGATAGAAATTCGGTTTTTGGAGCCTGAGTATCTCATATTTACCCACTTTTATGCATTGTTTTCCAGTTGCGGGAAGATTCATATGAGGGTGTAATTGTGGTGAGAAGACATGCAAAGGGCACCAGATTTGAAAATGCTTCCTAGAAGGCTGCCTTCTACAAATCATGTGCCAAGTGCCAAGATTTTGGGTCCAGGGGCGAACAACAGTCGACCCGAATCACAAGACTTTGGGGAGCTTGAGTTTTCTGTGAGAGTTTGGGAAGGAAAATACTCTTTGCAGGATGAGGAGGATCTTGTGGTAGATTTTGTCACAGTTGCACCCAAGGGAAGTGTTGATTCCGTGGAATATGGAGACGCTATTTTGTTTTCGGGTGCAAGCCACCCTCTTGAGCCTATTGACACTGATTTGATGAAGAAGCCAGACCCTAAATGCTCAGTGAAGAGCTTGTCTGCGAAGGGTCCTTTTCTTGATGATCTTTCCATTAAAGGACATGGAAATGGTAAGAACCCAAAAAATCATGAAGTTGGATATGTATCTTCTCCATTCTTAAGTTCGTCTGCATCTCAGAATATTGATACAACTCGCCCACTTGGCCCCGATGAAAAGGAATGTGTTTGGGATGCTTCTCCTAGTACCAATGTGAGTCCACATAGTAGTTTAGATGTCATTGGTGTAGTTAAAACTAAGAGCGTTGTTAAAAGTTGTGTGACTGCATATAGAAGTGAATGCATTGCGCTTGATGACACAAAGTGCAATGTTCAAGGAGACTCGCTTGAGAGTGCCAAGAGTAGTGTGAGTCGAGCAAGTGATAGTAGTGGCCTTAGTGATGATAGTAATTGGACTAATCTTACAGGTGGCGCTAATAAGCCACACCAAGGGAATGATCCAATATGGAAGGCTATTTTGGCTGTGAGAGCTCGGGATGGAATCTTGGGTATGAGCCATTTTCGGCTTCTGAGACGGTTAGGTTGTGGAGATATTGGTAGTGTGTATCTCTCTGAATTGAGTGGCACAAGGTGCTACTTTGCTATGAAGGTGATGGATAAGGAGTCTCTTGAAGCTAGGAAGAAGCTCAATAGATCACAGACGGAAAGGGAGATTCTTCAGTTGCTTGATCATCCGTTCTTGCCTACTTTGTATACTCATTTTGAGACAGACAGGTTCTCATGTTTGGTTATGGAGTTCTGTTCTGGTGGTGATCTACACACGCTGAGGCAGCGACAACCTGGGAAACGTTTCTCAGAATACGCAGCAAGGTAATATTCAGCCTTTTCTGGTTCACTCTCTTAATCTGTAAAATTTTCTAGTCTTATGCCTTCTTGTATGTTGTTCATCCCATCAGTCACAAATAATGTAGGAGAAAACATACGTTTGACTCTCCATGTCTGATTAAGTAACTTCTCTTATATTCTAGTTTGATTATTTCCATTTACTGTTTAGTTTGTTTTTAAATTTGAAAATAATGGCACGCCATGATACAACATTAATACTTCAATGTTAATACAATCATATTTTGGATTTGCAGGCTATGTATTGAGCACAGTGTCTAATGTTAAGTATCCTTAGTATAATATAGCGTATATTGAATGTGTTTTCAGGTTTTATGCTGCAGAAATCCTCTTGGCACTGGAGTATCTTCACATGCTTGGCATCATATACAGAGATCTAAAGCCAGAAAACGTCTTGGTGCGTGAAGACGGCCACATAATGCTCTCAGATTTTGACCTGTCCTTGCGTTGCACGGTTTCTCCAACTCTGATCAAGGGCTCATCTGATTCTGTCACTTCTACAGCATTCTGTGCACAACCAGCCTGTATTGAGCCCACATCAGTTTGCATCCAACCATCATGTTTCCTCCCAGGATTGTTCCCCAGAAAGAACAAGGCCAAAAGCCGAAAAGCCAAATCCGAGCCCAGGATGCAATTAGGCCCTCTCCCTGAGCTACTTGCAGAACCCACGCAAGCCCGGTCCATGTCATTCGTTGGGACCCACGAATACTTAGCTCCGGAAATCATCAAAGGAGAAGGCCATGGAAGTGCAGTAGACTGGTGGACATTCGGTATCTTCTTGCATGAGCTCTTGTATGGGAAAACACCTTTCAAGGGATCAGGAAACCGAGCTACGCTATTTAACGTTGTAGGGCAACAACTGAAGATTCCAGATTCTCCTCCCACAAGCTATGCTAGCAGAGATCTAATCAAGGGGTTGTTAATGAAGGAGCCACAAAACCGGCTTGGAGTGAAGAGGGGTGCTACCGAAATCAAGCAACACCCTTTCTTCGAAGGTGTGAACTGGGCTTTGATAAGGTCTAGTACTCCTCCATTGATTCCTAAACCAGTTGAGATCGAGTCACCAGTTAAGCCCGGGGCTGTTGTTGAACCAGTAGGGGGTGGTCATGGTGGTGCCGGTAAACAGACGGTAAATACAGATGTGAAAGCTGGTGGGGCTAAGTTTCTGGACTTCGAATTCTTTTAGGTTTCAATGTATGCAAATGAAAGCATTAGATACAAAAGTGATGATTTGAGGTGAATAGCTGCTGCATTCTTTTATCAGACGGATGTACACTGGGTGTGTTTGAATTGGGGATGAAATTGATCACTTTCAATGTGGTTTATGCTGCACAGATCTTATTGACACTAGAGTATCTTCCAATGCTTAGTTTCAAGTTTTATGCTGCACAAGATTTGCTGAGAGGTTATGTGGCTCCTTCAACAACGAACTATTATTTGCACAACCCTGCAATTAGGCCGGGTATCTACCATAGAAAGAACAAGAAGAAAACTCGCCAACCTGATCAGAACCTACAATGCAATATTGCCATGTCCATTGTCACACTCCCATATCTTCTTGCACGAGCTCTTGTATGTAAAACTCCATCTACTTAAGTTGGTTTGGTGATTATTTGGAAGTGATATGTTTTAGAATCAACCAAATTAAGGTTTCTCACGTTAAATCGATGCAGAAATTTGGTAACATCTTATTTTTATTGTATTAGCTTCGAAATATTAAATAAGATGAGACCAAACTGTTGATACTTGATACATTTCAGACACGCATATCTGAGGATTTTCTCTGTAGAAATACATAAGGCAAATAACTTCCTATCTACACCAAAAATTGTTACTTTGGAGGTTAAGCTTGTGAAAAAGATTCAAGCCCTTGCCATTTTCCAACTAACATGGAACAAGAATAGCCAAAATACCCTACAGAACAAAAACCCATCTCTGCCTATTTTATCGCATAGGAACGAGTGCATACCTTCTCCAGTGCTTCGACGAATAACGAAGAAAAACTGGTCATGGCTTGGAAAACCCCTGGCAAGCCAGTTTGTATGTTGTTCAATGTCATTGCTCTAGTGACCTCCACTGTTTTGGCATATTTCAGCATCTCGTCTTCCAACCGCCTCTGGCAAGTAGCAAGGTCTGCTTTCTTGTCGGACAAAGGATCACGGGCATCTAATACCTGTCCGTTATCAGGCAGTCCGAGACCAACCATTGAATAGGAGTTGTAGTACTTCTTTTCTATGTTTCTAAGGGATGAAGCTTTCTTCTCAAGTTCTTTTGAAATGATTTCGGTTTTCTTTTTCATCTTCATTTCGTCACTATGTTGAGTGGATATGACATGGACGACATGGACAAAACTCTTGATGTTCTCTGAAGCCACTGTATCCGGGAGATGCTCTAAGGCGAGTTTCCATTCATCAATGAAGGAGAAGGACTCAGCGGGTTGTTTTGTGAGGATGGGTGTGTCGGAGTCAATAGGAAGAAGGGTTAACTTGAACCAGCCATGGAGAGAAGAGATAAAGCCTTTCTGGTACTTTACTACGCGAGAAAAACTCGAGTGCCATGCAGATACGGCTGATTCAAGGTCACGGGTTGCTTGCCGGTGGAGTTCAGTTGTCGAATCTCCCTTAGATGCTAGGCTTACAAGACCCCGTACTTGTTGCACTATTTGGTTCTGGAATTCATGGCACTGGTTCATGGATCTCCACATGTACATTAACCTGAGATAAGAAGAATAAGACAGATTTAGTCAATTGCATGAAGGTTTGAAAAAATAGCCCTCCTATACAGAGATGCATACATAGACAAAATAAACTGCAGTGTTATGTTTGATCCAGCTTCAATTGGTACGTAATTGTTGCAGGTGAGAGCAGATAGGAACTTGAGAAAGCTAATAGATGAGTTTCTTACCCGTGGCATAGTTCAACAAGCTGAGTAACAAGATCACTATCCCTAAGACCATCAATGGCAGAGGATGTTGTATTGGCAGCCTGAGAGGTGACAATAATTAGAGACTGCAGCTTCTTAATTGAGATCCTGGTCTTGTCCAACTTGATTCCCTCCTCGCCCTTGTATTCTTGACTCTGTAGAGTCTTCAGCTTCTTTTCATGCTCAATCTTTTCACCTTCTCTAGCCTATGAATCGAACAAACATCAGTTGTATCAGCAAACAGCAACCAGATACCAACAAGTTTATCCACTGGAAAATTTTCAAATTATCTGGGAAATGATACTCAGTAATGTATATCGAAGGTGGTTTCAGAGCTAAACACAGCTCAACGAGTCTAGTAGTCGGGTAACAATCACACCACACGGCACCAGCATATACAACGACAAATACATTTGCATCAAAAATGTGATTTATGATTCCCCTCATCACCACCTCAGTTCACTTTTTATCTTCAAAGGCTGGAATCGTTTGAGCATTTCATTTTAAATTTCTAATCAGAAAAAGGTAGTGCAAAGCAAAGGGCTTTAATCACGTCTACATCAAAAGCATAGCAACACCATTTGAAGGAATCATATTTCTAAAAGCATAGCACCATAATTTAACAAATGAAGCAAAACTTAAAAAGAACAATTTAATCACCTTCACTTCTTCGTAGAGTTTCTTTTCCCATGCCAAGAGGCGCTCCAAGGTGGAGCAAAGACTCTTCGCACCACCAGATTCATCCAACTTTCCGACATCGAGCCGATACTTGACTGCCAGTGGAGGCTTTGAAGTCCAGCTAGAGCTCAAGCTACTAAAAATTCCACTAGAATGGTATACAGTTTCTACAATCACCCCCAAACAGTGCAATCAAAAGACTTGTATAAATGCAAGAAAATTCAACCAAATTTGACATGAAAATGCAAGGAATATGATCACAAAACAATCTGACAAATTGTAAAAACCTACTCTTTAAGCTGCAGTCCAGCTGAGCTCGGCCGACCTCGAGCATCTCAGATACCTGTTCGCCGGCAGCGGCGGCCTTGTCGAAGTATTCCTTGATAGAAGCAACGATCTCCTTCAGATCCCGATGCCTAACCACCATCGTCATGTCGGACACTTCAGTTCCAGTGCCAAAGCCGCCATCGCCCCTTCCAATTTGGGCCTTCTCGTCGACCTTTCTAATTGCAACGCTCTTGTACTCATTCTTCTGCCCATTCGACGAGTCGTTGGGCCCGGAGGATCCGAAATTTGAGCGGGAACGGACCTCAGTCACCTCGGATCTAGTCTCCCTCTCATCGTCCCCGTCGCCATCGCCTTCAATTTCCTCGTCTTCCGACCCAGATGTCGTGGTGCTATAATGATCTCCCCATTCACTGCAATGAATCTCCTCTCTCTCCGTCTCCCTTTCTTCCTCCTCAGACTCGTTCGCCTCCAGGTGATGGTCATTATAGCTCTTCTTCGGATAGTAAGAGGCGACATCCTCGTTCTCGTCTTCGTTCCTGCGCCGATTGAAGAAATCGGAGCCAGGTGGAGATGGAGGACGGAAATTCTCCCAGTTCCAAACCGAGGATGCCTGGGAAGGACTGGTCGGGTACGTAGCATGAGCTACGTAAGCCGCTGGATAATCGAATTTGGCAGCCGATTTGACGGTTTTGGGAGTAGAAGAAGGACTCGAATCGGATAGTATATGAGGAAGTTTCGGCTGCGACCTCCGTCTTCGGCCAGCAGAGGACTTCAAAGTAGAATCAGACAGTATATGCGGAAGATTAGAGCTCGCAATAGTAGGCGAGTAAAGCGGCGGAGGAGGCGGAGGAGGTTTGATCGAGGAAGGAGCCGGAGATGCCGGGATAGCGGTTTCGCGTCGAGTGCGGATGGGAGGAGGAGGAGCGGTGAACTTGAAAGACGAAGAAGAAGGGGGTTTGGGGAGGAGAACGGAGGGTGTAGAATCGGAGACAGAAAGATGCTCATCGGCGGCGAAATTGGAGAGGGCAGTTCCAGTGAGACGGAGAGAGCGGCAGTAGTCGGAATGTGCGGCTGCGAGGTGGTGGCGGGAGAAAACAGCATCCTTGATGAGACGTCGACGGTCCTTGCAGCGACGGACGGTGTCCTCATGATCAAGCTTGGAAGCTGTGCACCCCATGAATTAATGGCGGAATGGGGGAAACCCTAGCAAGTGATATTTGGGTCTTGGTATTCAAATATTCAGTGGCATATGTACTAATACAGGCAGGGGAGGATAGAGAGGAAAGACAGTGAACTTGACAGAGTCTGTATAGCAGTCTGCGTAAGTTATAGGTTAGGCATGTCTTTGCTTCAAACCTACGTGTCTTCCATCTTTATTTCTCGACTGTTTTCCTTTTTAGTCATTGAAATACAATATAAATAATTCCATTCAAATAAAATAAAATAATTATTAACACACCAGACTCTGAAGCTATCATAGTACCTAGCCATCTAGGTATAAACTTTTTTCTTTTCTTTTTTTGATTTTCGTTTCCGAACGCATCCGAATTGGTTTATTGTAATATTTTATTATTAATTATTTTAGTCTTTAATTCTATATGACGCTATATTATCATAAATCAGTATTTTAGATTATGTTATTAAATGGAGATTGCAGTTACAATGTTAGAAAATTAATTATTTAACATTACCAAAAAAAATATAATTAATTATTTAATTTTTTTGGTGAGAATTAATTATTTAATTGGAAGATACAAACACTCACAAGTCACAAATAGATTGTTCTTTCACTCTCACTTTTTTTAATTTTAAAATGATTAAATTATCCTTTTTGTTTTATAAGACATGACTTGTCAGAAACAAATAATCAAAATTTCTAATAACTTTAAATACATGTTAAGGATAAAAAGTGGTTGAAATTATGAAAACAACTTTGTAAAAGTGCCCAATTTTAGAGGTACGATCTTTAGGTTATTTTGAGAATATTGGTGAAATTGGGTAAATAAATATTTTTATTTCTCTTCTTAGGATTGTGTTAAATGTAGGATTCGAACTCTAGACAAGTTATCCCACCTCCACACTTATACCAGCTATATTAATCAAACTTCGTGTATTCTTTTGATGATACACAATATTGATACACAATATTAATACACAATTTTAATTACACAATGTCCGTACACAATTTCAATTATACAATGTTAATACATAAAACACAAATATTAGCTACATAAAATGCATTTGGCATACATATTCTACACTCCGAGATATGTCATCCACAAGCAATACACGTTTATCACATAATTGTAACAATTATGTAAAAAAATCACAAAAATAGGTATTAATAACGGATCCGAGTTCTTTTATGCACATCAATGGAGAATAAAATAACAAAAGATGGATATTGTTAAATGGCCGTAATTAATTATGGAGATATTTTAGGAGTTGTTAGTATCTTTTTCCTTATTTAATTAGAAAAATTAGTTATTTATTATAGGAGAGAGAAGATTCACTTATATGGTAATAATATTTATTATTTTCTATTTGATCTTTTTCTACGTAAATTAGGGTACTTACTTTGTTAATAGAAAACAAAAGGTACCTACTTTATGCACAAAGATACATAAAGTACCTACTTAACCAACTCATCCGATTATTTTTAGTTAATTGATCACATCCGTATTTAAGAAAAAAGTTTTTGTACAGGATTCAAGTAAACTAGTGTAGTTCCCGTGCCAAGACACGGATATAATTTGAGTTTTATAATTTTTAAAATTTTTATAAGAAAACTATGTAACATCATGGTTTTAATTAACTAACGAAAGATTAATTAAAACTTATAATTAAATTAATTATAATTTCAGATAAACAACAAAAATAGACTAATTTAGACAATATTACATATCTTAGTTAATGTTAGTAGACTATTTTATAAAGTTGATAAAAGTGAAATAAAAATTTTCAAAAGAAAAAATATAAATAAATTTCAAAATTAAAATATAAATGTTAAAGTAGAGAACATTAAAAAAATTCAATTATAAAATTATCTTAGGTTGTTTTAAATAATATCCATAAAAAAAAAAGATGTAATAAATATATTATAAAAATTTATACATTTTTAAGTTAATGATTATTTCCTAATTAATATAAAAACTATATATTTATATGTTAAAGTTAGAATAATAAATAATCTAATAATTTTATAATTAAAAGTGAGATATTTTTTTTAAAATAATGAAAAAGATATCTTAAGCATATATTGAAGATTGTGATAAAATTATAAATGGAAATAATATATCTATTATCTATATCATTGCTTTTTTTATTGATTTTAATTACTATAATTATAAATTTAAGATGCGCAAGAAAATGACACGTGGTGTGAAGTTTATAAGATCACGACACGTGACATAAAGTGTTTCTGCTTTAATATATGTATATAGATTAATTGACAGAATTTTAATAAAAATAATATCTTCAATATTTTAATAAAATTAAAATACATTAGCATCTATACATAAAATAAAAAAGTATATTTAGTATAGATAACTATATGTATAACTATATATATAAAGTTATTTTGGTATAATTTTTATCATAGAATAATAAATCTATTAGTATAATTTTAACTATGTTTATGTATATGTGTAGATATATAAAAAGACATGTATGGTAAGTAGATAAATATAACTTCTATTATACGATAATTATACTATTACATTATTGATTAATTCAAATATGGTAAATGTATATATAATTTTTTTTAAATCAAAATTCTAAGAAAATGACACGTGGCATAAAATAAGCTAGGATGAACCACGCTGAAGGAAATGCTTTGGCTTTAATATATGTATATAGATTTAGAAAAAATTATCTAAACAATACCCATCATTCGGCCTGACTAAACTTTAGTACCTCATCCTTTTAACTATCAGAACGGTATCCCAACTACTGACCCCGACCGAAGATTAGTGTATACGGCACTGTTTACACGTTAAATCTAAAGAACAACGTTATGAGTGAGGGGTATCATCGTCCATTAAGCTTTATAAATTTTTGCCTTAAATTTTCCAACGGTTAAATAAACAAACCGCCAACCACTTTCTTCATTCTCCACATAAACCCTAACCCCTAATTTTCCCCAATTCGATTTTGGTCGCTTTGGTCTTCAAAATTCTACCCCTGTGTCAGTTGAAGAGTGTATGTTATGGATCAAGGGTCTTCGTTTGGGTCTTCAAGCTCGTGGAGGAGAGGAGTGCCAGAATCCGATCGTGTTCGTTGCTACCATGGGATTCCAACGACGATTTCCATTTGCAAGCGACCTCCTAATGTCGGAAAACGTTTCTATGGTTGCTCTATGTGAAAGGTATGTCCGATTAGGGTTTTTGTCTTCAATTTCCATTTGGTGAAGAAGACCTTGATTTTTCTGTCAAGTGATTGAAATTGTGTGTGGTTTACCTTCTATTCTAGGTTGGACAAGGATGTGGTTTTATAAGAGATGTGAAGGAGCCAAAAGGTATATTGCAAGGGTCAAGTGATGAATCTAGAGTTCCACCATACATTGCAAGGATGCAACAAGAGATTTTAGTTTTAAAATGTGTGGTTATTGTGTTGTTCATCTTTGCAGTGATAGTATTGTTGAAAGTATGAAGAAATTTTCTGTCTAAATAGATCCAATGAGATATTGGTTATTGTATTGTTCTATTTTGTATGAGATATTAGATATTGATGAAGTTTGTGTATGATTAAGTTTATGTCTAAATAGATCCAAGGTTTTTGTGTATGAGTTATTGGTTTTATCATGACTATCTATCAAGAGAAAATTGAGTTTGAATCAAGTTTGTGTATGAGATATTGGATATTGATTATTCATCACTGTCAAGAGAAAAGTTTGTGTATGTTTTATTGGTTATTCATGACTATGAAGAGAAAATTCAGTTTGAGTCAAGAGAAAATTGTGAAGAAAAATTGTGTACGAGTTATTGGTTATTCATGACTGTCAAGAGAAAATTGTCAAGAGAAACCAATAAACAGAAGGTACCACACAAGAGAAAATCTGTCTAAAGCCAAAGAATCTTATAAAAAACAATAAACAGAATGTGTTGTGACCAATGATGCAGCAATCAACACAATAAAGACCTGTCTAAAGCCAAAGAATGAGAGGATTGACCAATAAATAGAAGGTACTACACATGTTAAGATCCGTCTAAAACCAGCAAACAGAAGGTACTACACAGGATAAAAACCAATAAACAGAAGGTACTACACAAGAGAAAATTGACCATAACTGTCACCAATGATGCAGCAATCAACAGAGTCATTTGATTTGTCTAAAACCAAAAAAACCAAAAAAGCTACAAAGAAGGTATTAAGATCTGTCTAATAAATAGAAGGATAAAAACCAAAAAATTGGGAAGTTATGATCAAAACCATAAAAACCAATAAACAGAAGGATAAAAACCAGAAGGTATTGTCACTAAACCATTAAAAGTCATAGAAGCAATAAACAGAAGGATAAAAACCAGAAAATTAAAAAGTTATGATCAAAACCATAAAAATGTATAGAGAAGGTATTAAGATCTGTCTAAAACCAAAAAAGCTACAAAGAAGGTAAGTCAATCAACAAACTACAGAAGGATACACAGAAGGATCAAAACCATAGTCAAAGTATGAATTAAATCAAAACAGAAGGTATTATCACTAAACCATTAAAAGCCACTAAAGGTACAATTACAAGCCAGATTGTTTGTCTTACTAAACCAAAACAGAAGGTATTGTCACTAAACCATAATAGAAGGTACAATTACAAGCAATTCACCACAATTACAAGCCAGAAGGTACACTGAATTGACCAAATTTTCATAAGGAAGTGTGATCATGCTCTTCTTCTTGTTGTTCTTCATTCCTCTTTGCACATGTCTTCTTGTTGTGTCTTTTCTTCCTACATATTGAGCAAGTGACCTGCATATAGTATGCCTTGGACAACTTCTTTGCACGAGGTGGTGGAGGGATCTCACCTACAAAACAAAAATAGTCAAAGTATGAATTAAACTTAGTTCTATAATTACCTGCAACTTTGGTAAACTTAATCTTACCTTGAGATGGAGTCCTTAAAACAGGAGGTCTTCCATGTTGCCTTCTATACAATGGAGGTGCAATAGGTCTACTCATCTTCTCCCACTCTCTAACCCCTGCAATTTGGATTCATCACAGGCTCATAGGCTCTCATGTATGCTTCTTTACAGTAACATTCATCCACAAATTTATCTAGGGTTTTTCCAAGTGAAAAAATTGCACAACATGCATGTCCACAAGGCAATCCTGACACATCCTGATACGGGGATTAGCCCGTTTAACGATCTAGACGAACAACTTGGAAATAATGGAATAAAACTTAGATACGGAGGAATGAGAAGCACGAAAATATAAAGATAGATGGTTAAGAAGAACCGAATAGAACTATGGAAGAACCCTTGAACAATGAATTCAAGAACCAATCCAAAAGACTAATCAACCCTGCTTCTACACCTTGACACAATCAATATAGAGATTGAAAGCACCAAGAGTATGCTTATAAACAACTTGTAACACTAATCCCTGAGGAGATTAACTCAGACAAGAAGAGTTAAGCCAAAAATCACAATCACAAAGCTCTCCAACAGGCTGGAAATCGCCAATTTGCAACAACAGCACAAAAATTGTGATTAAAGTGTATCTTCTAGATCTCCTCTAACCTAACACGCCTAATATCATATATATAGTGTTTAATATGTTAATGAACTGAAATAATTAACTAAAGGCCCATCAAGACATAAGTTTGGGCTTTTATTCTAAAAAGACTTAAAAACACTTAAAACAACCAAATAAACGTATTTAGCCAATTTGGAGCATTTCAGCCTTATGTAGAACCCTTAGGCATGCAGCTTGTTCCTTGGTGGACCATGATCATCATCAAGGTTCGTTGGCTTATGGAAGGTGAGTTAGGTGATTCATGGTTCATGGTTAGAAGCAATGCATCCATCTCAGCTTGTAGTTTAGTTTGAGCCCTTGTTAAGGGACCTTTACTTAGCTTGGATGATCCTTCATCGCATCCCATCTCCTACATGTGCATGTCTTCAAGTCCAAGACCACTATGTGTTGACTAGTGACTCCACTTATGCAGGCAACCCCCCTTCCATGAATCTCATACTTAGCACGACTAGATGCTAGAACCCTATACTCATTGCTCCACCTCACTGCCTTTCTCAAAATATTTTCAACCCTTGGTCTCACATTTGTTTTCCATCTACCACATGATAATCTTCTATTTCCCATCCTTACCATTGTTGCAGTTCTAATCTCCTCTAGACACCCTAAGATACCTTTCTTCCTTGCACTTACAATGCTTTTGTTGAAGCTCTCACTATGGTTGTTTAGCAAGATGGCGCACTTGAACTTTGGATCAAAGTGAGACAAGCTCTAATGAGTTGCAGACCTTTCCTTGCACCACTTTCAGCCCCTTTCTATAGTCAACCTCATGTCCTCCATTGCTTCTTCATATGTGTTCAAATTGGAGCTTTTAGCAATTGTCCAGAATTTATTTTTCAGCTCCAATCCTTAGACAAAGAAACAAACAACCATATCATTAAAGGCATAAAATCAAGAAAAAAATATTAGACAAAGATATTATAATAAGAAGAGTATACCCGTGAACCCATTAAGCTTGAAGTTATTGTGTAAATGTCTTACACAATGTCTGTGTGTGGCTTTTGGAAAGAGATCCTTGATTGCCTGCTCTAGAACCTTTTGCTTGTCACTCATAAAGTAATAATGAGAGGATTGATTCATCTCCAAGTCAACCTTTAAAAATTCCAAGAACCAAGTTCAACTATCTCTACTCTCTTGCTCAACCACTGCCCAAGCAACTGGAAAAATTCCACTGTTTGCGTCAATGCCCCTTGTGAACATATTTTAGATGGGTTCCATCTAAACAAATGAATGGTCTACACCCTGCCTTCCAACCATTTTTCAATGCATATGTAAATTCTCTTGAACCTAGGAATGTCATTATCCAATTCAGTTTGAATCTAAACTGATGTCCCAAGATTTTTCTTCTTAAGCTCGTGTGCATAACTATCCAACAGGTTATATTGATCTTCATGGTGCCCTTGTGTCATTCTGAGAGCTATCTTCTTTGCCCTATAACAAGTTTGATTGTCAATCTGCATCTCAAAGTCCTTGTTAATGGCATTTTGTATATCCTCTCTACTCCAAGTAGGATCACTCAAGAAGAAATCTTGATACTCCTGGCTATGAAAGGTACATGTAGATGATACACCTTTTTGTCCAAGGTACTACAATTGTGCTCTGGATTGATGCTTTTAATCCAGATTGAAGGACAATCCTTGTCTGTAGTTGATGCATATATCCTCCATGGGCAACCTGAAGAGGATACACACTTAGCAACCACCTTATGCCTAGCATTGGTTGAAAATCTCAGTTGCTTCCTTGTAAGAACAACATGCTTCCTCACAGCCTATTTGAAAACTTTAGAGCTTTCAAACTCCATACCCAAACTGAAGTCAAGATTCTTCATGTGGATCTTTGGGTTAAAGGAAGGAAATTCATGGAATCTTTTCGTACACTTTACAGGAAATGGTGTACCTTCCTTATCCGGATCTCCATACAATTCTTCATCAGAAATAAACCCATCTAAACTCCTGTCATTGTCATCCAATTCCTGACTTTTTTTTTTATCACCATCTTCCTCCACATTAGCATCAAAATCTTCATCATCTTCATTCTCATACTCAAACTCTTCATAAGGGCTAAAATCTTCATCATTAGAACAAGATGAATCATTAGGTTCACTTGTAGATTTTGATGAATCATTAGGTTCACTTGCAGAAGGAGACTCATCATCAACTATCACAACCTCTTTTGTCCTAGAACTTTCCCCTCTACTTCTTGTTGAATATATATGACGTTTAGACCTCACTGCAACTGCTTTAACCCTTTTGATAGGTGTGTCTACAACTCTAGCATCCTTACTACCACCATCTTGAAAACTGTCCTCATTCATCCAATCATCATCGACATTGTTCTTAATGTCATCAACATTGCCTCCCAAGTATACAGTGTGATCAATTTCATTCCCAGGCAGAATTAATTCTTCTTCTGTGAACTCTCTCCTAGAATTTTCAAACACAATAAACAACTCTAACTCCCTAGTTTTGTTAGTTACATAAGAAGACATTTCCAATACCTCCTTATCACAACTTACAAGCAAGAAACCTGAGCCATCTTCACTACCAGGTATCCTAAACTAAAATTGAGTCGGTGGAACCTCATATCCAATATTATACGCCCAAAGAACAATAACAAACATAGAAATCATATCCATGTCTACATAGTCAGAGTACAATTTCTCCTCCAACATATTTGCGATTTAACCCTCCTTTACTATAAAATCTGCCCCCATGATTTATCTTCATAGAAAAGAAACTATCATCTACAAGAAACAACACAAAAAGGAAGATTAAACCCTAAACTTACACAAACCAGAAATCAGAAGAAGCATAAAGTAAACAAACCCTAATCATCTCAAATTAGAGAAATGATGGTTACCCGAGTATCTTGGTGTTTTCCCACCAACTCGGAAATACTTCCACTTCATCTCTTTGTACAAAAACAACACAAAAACGAAGAGATAAAGCTTGAAAATTTGGAATCACAGGGAGAGAAGAAGAGAAGAAGATGGGGTACTTTTTTCAGAATTGACGGTTTTGAATGTGATTGTTGGAAAATTTAAGGCAAGTAAAGGTTGATGGACGATGATACCCCTCACTCTTAACGTCGTTCTCAGAGTTTAACGTTTGAACAGTGCCGTATACACTAATCTTCGGTCGGGGTTAGATGATATACAGTTCTGATAGTTAAAAGGATGGGTACTAAAGTTTAGTCAGACCAAAAGATAGATATTGTTTAGATAATTTTCTCGTAAATTTATAAAATATAGAATTTCAATGAAAAAAAAATCATACAATTATTTGATAGGAGAACCAAGTAAATTTCATATGATAATTTTACTACAAAATCAATATTAATTGAAGATGATAAAAAATTTAAAAATGTATGTAAATTGAAAGTGAGAGATAAAAATATTACGCGATATACTACCTAAGATTAACGAAAACAAAGAAAGAGTTGCAACTGGCAAAAAAAAAATTGGTAAATTTATGTGCATTAATTAAAATTTTATCCAAAACCCCTAGTTATTTCCAATATTTTCTCAAATTATCCTTGGACAAAATGATTGTAATATATTTTTTATATTCTTGTAATTTTACTCATATTTATTCCTCTTATATGAAACATCAAAACTTCTTTTTGTTTCTTTACTTTAATACTTATTGAAACAATTTGGTAGGGCCGTTAACGATTCCGGAACCGGTATTTTTTTTGTGGAACCGGGAACCGAACCGTTTAAAGGTAAACAGTTCAGTTCCGATTTTTTTTTACGGAACCGTTTAGAACCGACCCGTTTAGGAACCGAACCGTTTAGGAACCGTTTTTCTTGAACCGGAACCGGACCCTTTAATCAACATGGACAGCCGTTTAGAACCGGACCGGGATGAACCGGTTGAAATATGAACCGTTTGGAACCGGAACCGTTTAGAACTGTTTTGAACAGTAAAATTGAACAATGAATAGGTTATATCAAACACAAACGATGAATATAAATCAGTGAATAAGTGTTGAATACTTGAATAGAACAGAAGTGAAGAAAAACAGAAGAAAACAGAAGAACGAACAGGTGACGAACCAGGCAGGTGAGGCAGCGAAGAGGGGCGGAGAGGGGTGGCGAGGGTCGGCGAGGGTCTAGAGGCGGACATACGGTGAGGGGGAAAGAGGGGAGGCGTGGGCGACGATATGCGAGGCTTTGCGAGCAGCCAGGGTCACGAAGCGGGGAAGAGGGGCGGCCTCGGCGGTCGGTGAGGGTCGCGAGGCGGGCAGTCGGTGAGGGGGGAAGAGGGGCGGCGTCGGCGAGGCGTTGCGTCTGGTTGCGACTTGCAAGTAGTGCCAACAACAGAGGCGTGAAACGGTGAATGAAAGTGTGTTACCTGGTTCGGACATAGATTATGCATAACAAAGCTCGTCTTCTTTTTTTCTTTTTTTATAAACGGTTCAAAACGGTTTTCAATATTTAAAAAAATTTCGAACCGGACCAAACCGTATGTAAACGGTCCGGTTCAAAAAAAATACATTAAAATTATTTTAGGAACCAAACCGAACCGCTAAATTCCGGTTCGGTTCCAACAGTTCTTACTTGAACCGGACCAAACCGTATGTAAACGGTCCGGTTCAAAAAAAATACATTAAAATTATTTTAGGAACCAAACCGAACCGCTAAATTCCGGTTCGGTTCCAACAGTTCTTACTTGAACCGGACCAAACCGTATGTAAACGGTCCGGTTCAAAAAAAATACTTTAAAATTATTTTAGAAACCAAACCGAACCGCTAAATTCCGGTTCGGTTCCAACAGTTCTTACTTGAACCGGACCAAATTAACACCCCTACAATTTGGTTTACTAGGCTTTTTCTACTTTTGTGTTTAGTAAATGTACCCTTTGAGAGAAGAGTGTGTAGAGTTTGAGAATAAATACAAAAAGTTGGGGTATATTTACTTAATTGAAACATTAAAAAGTCTAGTTACTACTATAGTTTTTTCAAAAAGGCCTAATTACCAAAATTGCCCATATTTATTTTGATTAGAATAGGTTTGGTGTCTCTGCGCATCTAGTCGCGTTTTATTATTAATAAAAAAAAGTTCAATAGTAATCAACCGGGGATAATTAGACCCCTTATATCACAAAGCAAAAGCGTCACTATAACCTCGAGATGATCAAGTAATAGATGCAATCCTAAAGGAAAGTTTTGTGCAAAGGAAGCAAGAAGGAACGGGGGAAATTGAAGCGGTCAAGACAGATAGGTCAAAAACTGGTTTGGGTTTAATAATGCCGGATTGACTGCGGGTGTGGGGCCGGTTCGGAGGTGGGTGAGCAGGTTCATTTATAGGTGAAACAGCCGGAGGTGGGAGCTGATGGAAGGAGTGTGGGATGGCCGGTGCTGCAGGGAATGTGGGCTGCCGAGGTACTGGGCCGGAAATGGAGGAGGGAGCTGTGGGTGAAATTTGGGCTAGGCCGGATAAAGTGGAGGGAGGGGAATCAGGCCCATGCGAAGGGGAAGGAGGAGGGCTGCTATGTCCTTGCGGCATTAGTGGGCTGGAGAAGCGGACTGGGCCGGGGGAAGCAGCAGTTGGTGCAGGCCGGGTATGGGCCTGAAAATATGGGGATGGGCTGTCATCTACAAGGGGCGGTGTAATTAATTCCGGGGAAGCTCGGGAATTTGTAGCGAACGGAAAAATAGTTTCATCAAACGTAACGTGACGGGAGATGATGATTTTATTGGTCGCTAAGTTCAAACACTTGTATCCCCTATGGTGTTTAGGATAGCCTAGAAAAACGCACGGAGTAGTGCGAGGTTGAAGTTTGTGGGAAATGGTAGAATTTTGGTTCGGATAGCAAAGACAACCAAAGACCCAGAGATGAACGAGAGATGGTGTAGTGAGGTATAACACTTGTGTAGGAGATCGATTTTGTATGGACTTAGAGGGAAGAATGTTTAAAAGGTAGCAAGAAACTTCCACGGCATGGGGCCAAAAGGAGATTGGAATGGAGGCATGAAAGAGCATTGAGCGCATCATGTTGTTGATTGTGCGAATAACTCGTTCGGCCTTGCCATTTTGAGGGGAGGTATGAGGACAAGAAAAACGAAAGACAATGCCATGGTCAATGAAGAACTTGTGAAAAGTGTTGTTGTTAAACTCGCCACCCAAATCACATTGAAAACTTTTGATAGGTAACCGAAATTGCGTTTGGACAAATTTGTGAAATTGAACGAAGATGTCAAACACTTGAGACTTGAACTTGAGAGGAAAAATCCAAAGGAAATGGGAAAAATCATCAAGAAAAAGTAAATAGTATTTGAAACCGTCCCGGCTCGGGATAGGTGATGTCCATAAATCACTATGAATAATGTCAAAGGGAGCATTAGAACGAGAAATAGAACGATCAAAAGCTAATCTATGATGTTTTCCTAATTGACAAGCATGACAAAGAGGAGTCACATGCGACCTAGTGCACTTAATGAAAGAAGAACGACAAAGCAATTCTAAAACCGGAGCACCGGGATGACCGAGACGGGCATGCCAAAGATTCGGAGACTCAACGGAAAGAGCATGATGATGACGGGAAGATAGACGTGTGACTGGATAGAGTTCCCCGGAACTATTACACCTCAGACGAGTTGTCCCCGTGTGTAGATCCTTCACAGAAAAGCCAAACGGGTCAAATTCTATTGAGGCGTTATTATCAGAGGTAAACCGTCTAACAGAAACTAAATTTTTGACAATTTGTGGAGCAATGAGGACATTTGATAGGTGTAGTGGTTTGGACGGGGTGGGGATAGTAGCATCTCCAATACCTGTAGAAGGAACACGCATACCATTCCCAACAATTATCGAATTTAATGAACCATTATGTGAAACAGACGAGAGTGTACCTGAATTATTCGTCATGTGGGATGTGGCGCCCGTGTGCATGTACCAAAAATTATCCGTCGGATTTAACGTCATGGTTGCGAATGACTGATCCAAGGAAGTGGGCTGAGGAGATGTGGCGTAATGGGCCTGTTGCTGGAATTGAGAAACTGGCCCTGGCCCTGGCCCAAGAAGTCCATGCGCTGCTTGCTGAGGAAAGGGACATGGAGGGCGCGCTGGGCCTGCAGGGCATTGGGCCGGAGTCCATCCAGGTGGGCCGGAGTTAGGGCTGGATTGTGGGAGCATCACCCAGCCGAACTGGGGATGCCAGACCGCGCGAGGAGCTCCGCCACCACCTGCTCGTTGCTTGCCTTTCCGGCCGCGCTCACGCCTGGACTACTGTGAGTCCGGTGCTGCAGGAGACGAGCCTGATCTGGGCTGAGCCGGCGAGCCAGAACGCTGGTTCGATGACGCGTCAGACGGCTGAGAGCGTGATTCTGCAGTGAGTGCAGATTGCGAATTGCCGGCGGCGGACTGAGCGGTCATGCGGGTTTCTTCCAATAGCAACTGAGATCGAGCCTTGGTGAAACTCGGAAGAGGATCTGTTTGCTGAATGAAACTTGCAGCGGCATTATATTCCGTGGGCAATCCCGAAATCAATTGAAGAACAAGTCGAGTTTCAGGAACCGGTGAACCAACGCCTTTGAGTTGATCTACCAAGGACTTGAGTTGAAGACAATAAGCATTGAGTGAAGAGAAGCCTGATAACTTACAGTTAGAGAACTCATGCTCGAGGTAGACGGCACGGGTGTTTTTGTTATCCTGAAAAATGTCCCTGACTCGATTCCAAGCCTGAAGAGCGGTATCATCTGAGTCAAGAATTTGCAAAAGGATCTCCCGGGACACCGTGCTATAAATCCATTGAAGGACTGCAGCGTCAAGTTGAAGCCATAACGAATCTTCAATATCCGTTGGTTTGGGTACCTTGTCATCGATGTGATCGAGAACATTGTGCGCCTTTGCGGTAACACGGAATAAGGTAACCCAAGATGCGTACGGAGTGTCATGGTCAAGGACAAGGGCAATGTTGTTCTTGATGTTGGAGATTCCGAGGGCGAAGTGAAAGGAAGGTTTCCGTTCCGCAGCCATTGAGGAATATCGGGAAGGGGAAAGCGGCGGCGGTGATGAGGAACGGCCGCAGGGTTAGAAGAAAGCGGAAGAGATTTTGAGGAACGATAAGTCTGATACCATGTGAGAATGAATATGAATTCCTCTTAGGGTTTCCGTCATCAGACGGCTCGTATTAATAATAATAGAGTTTTACATAATTACAATTAGGGTACCCTATATTTACATATTTACATAAACTATCAATTTAGTCGTGTAATTCGCCTCACAATAAGCATATCGGACATGAATATTTCAACTCCGAGATAGTCTTTTTTTTGAAAAGGTATTATATTGGATCAGGAGAAGAGTAATTACACGAGAGTCAAGAGGGAGAGCACATTACAAGAGGTACAAAGATCAGTAAAGAACAAAGACAAAACATGGGGAGAACGGGGCAACAGTTACAGGTGGATGCCAATGAGCTTGGCCCAACTGTGAGTTTGATTATCCCAAGCCATCTCGTCTTCTATGATTGACCCATCCGTATTAATCTTCACTATTCCTTCTTTCGGGGGATATAATCCACTTCACTTGCATCACCCTCTTTTTACGTCCAGGGGCTTCCAGTCATGCAATCACCGACTGCTTTGTGTGTCTCTTCTCGCTCGTTCTTGAAAACCCAAGTCATCTAATTAAAGAGCCACTACAAAAACATTGCACCAAAGATATATATTCCCGAAGGTTTTGTTAGAGTGAATGTTAGATAGGGCAATAAGAGCATGCACCATTGCCTACTAGATGTCAAAAATATTGTCAACGAAAAAGCTAAATACACGGCGATCGATTTACAGACACATAATTTTGCCGCAATCCGGTAGCGTTCAATGGCCGCCAGCGGTTTGTGAAAGCGCTCAACCAAATTCAAGCGCCACCGCCTTGCGCTCAAATATGTTTTTTTTTTAATTTATGTGAACGCTGGCGCCAGGAATCAGCGCTGAAACCCTAAATTATTTAGAAGGCGGAAGCGCTGGGCCTGCTTCCATCCTTCTCTCAACATTCGGCGCTCTCCTTCCACGGCGACCTGCTCCCATCCGAACGATTCACCTGGTGTAGCTAATCATCGGCGCTGTGCTTCCGACCTTCTCTCCAGTTCACTGGTGTCGTTAATCCTCTGCGGTTTGCTTCCATCATTCTCTCCAATGCCTTGCTGTCGCTACTCTCAGGCGGCCGGTTCCCTCCATCAAACTTGCTCAGTTTGCTTTGATTTACAGGTTTGTTCTTCTTATTCAATTGATTACCTCTTCTCCTTTACTGATTTATCTTCTTATCTTCTTACTAAGAAAACAAGGAACTTGATTTTGTATTTGCTGCATTTTCTTACTAAGAAAATCAAGAATCTGAATTATTTGTATGTTGCATTGGTGTTAGCATGATAATGTGAGTTGTGTGATCTTTGAATCTTTAATTAAATTCTTCATGAACGTAGACTGAAACAAAGTATTGCATCCCTCAATTACATAGGTTTTAGTTAGAGGAGCTTCTCTTCTCATTTTTAGCTTACTGCAAGTATCAAATGTTTGAACCCCAAATCCCATTATCTATGTAATCTAGTGTTGCTTAGACTCACAAGTGGATAGTTTGAAACAATAATGCCGGTTGCCCATGTGCCCTGCCCTTGTAACTGTTTGATTCTAGATAGCTTTTACCAACTATAATTTGATTTTCTCTAGATTGGTTTCAATTGATTTTACTGATCTAGATAGCTTTTGTGGGTATAGAGGTGAAAGATCATGTTGATTGCTGTTGAAATTTTGTTTACTAATTGCTGCTGATTTTTTTTCCACATTTGAGTGCTGCTGAATCAAGATTTGTAGACTAATAGCTACTGATTTTTTTCCAGAGTTGTTGAAATAATAACATAGTTGTTGTCATTCTTTTTTCACTTTTATGTTGATTGCTGCTGAAAATTTTCACTTTTATACTATTTCAAAATAAGTAATTACAGAGTTGAAGGAGGCAAATCATATTTTTTCTCAATGCTGAATTTTTTTTTTCCACAGTTACTGTTGAATTTTTTTCACTCACAAATAGCTAGTTTCAAAGCTTTCTTAATTGGTTGTTCATTGTTTTGTGTTCAATACTACTCACTTCATTTCACTTTAATCATCTTAATTAATTATAGGATTCAAATCCGCCGCCGTTAGAGAAGTATGAATCCAGATGAAGCTTCTCCGTCCCGCAGAAGACGATTTCAAAAGAAAAGGCAAACTCCAGCCGAGGTAAACGTGGCTTCGGCGGGTGTTATAATAAAACTAATTTTAAATTGCTTCTACATACATGATGTTTCTTTGGTTTTGATGTATTTAGAAATACCTAATTATATTTATAAATTTATAAATTAGTTATGTTTTAATTTCGATTTAGATTTATTTTATATCCTTTTTTTAAAAAAATATATAAAGTTTATTCAAATATTATTTGTCCTTTTCACATCAGTTGTATAGGGCTTATGCGAAAAGAAGATCTAGTGCGATACGACCGACGGCCTCGAACAGGCGTCGTCGTATGGAGGAGACTGAGCCAGTGACTTCGTCTCATACGGTCCCACCTCCAGTCCAGGATGAGACCGAACCTCCGGTATTAGTGACTAGTCCGGATCCCGAGTATGTAGTTCAGGATGGGACCGAGTCTGATGATGATGAGCACCTTGTGACACCTACAACACCTGCTCCTTTCTCTCATGTTTCTCCTGATTCTGCTGATCATGTATCTCATGTTTCTCCTCCTCATGTTTCTCCTACTTCTCCTCCTCATGTTTCTCCTGATTTTGCACCTCCTTCTTCATCTGGTCCTCACCGTCCACCGACCGATCCATCTTCATTTGGTCCAGTGGGTAATGATCTTCCCGATGATGTCGATGATCATGTCGACTTTGGTGCTCCACCCATTCCGGATCTTTTACCATCTTATCACAGTCATAGGGCTACTCTTATATGGATGCTTGATGTACGGTTTTCCAAACATAAACACTTGTCAATAACATTTCATAATTAATTTTACTTTAACTAATATAATGCTTTTGACATATAAAGGTGGAGACAAAGACGATGAAGGTGCATAGGCGAAATCTCAATCTCTCATGGTTATGTAGTTGGCCACGAGACACCACAAATCCCGACTCTTGGTTTGGGTTGGCACGTCGCAGTCGTCTTACTGATTTGGAGGATTTTAGATTCAGTGGCGTCGATCACGCTCTCATTCAGGCATTCGTTGAGCGATGGCACCCAGACACCAGCAGTTTCCACCTACCATGGGGAGAGATGACTATCACGCTCCATGACGTAAGTGTTATTATGGGTTTGCCTATTGATGGTGATATTCTATGTACGCCCGGCACCGTTCAGTCGCGGAGAGATTGGCTTCAAACAACGTTTGGTTTTGACGGAGATGAGATGTTGCGTCATAAATCCTCTATTTTTATTGATCTTGTGAAAAGTGTCACAGAGAAGATGCTTCATAGTCCACATACTCTGCCCACCTCTTTGGCATCTGCCTATATCCTCCTACTTATTGGGTCGGCCTTGTTTGTAGACAAGACGACCAACAGGATGTCATATTGGTTGATTGACTTCGTCCGAGACCATCAGCAGACAAGCACATATGCATGGGGGCACGGGACCCTCGCCTACGTCTACCGAAGTTTGGGCATCGCTTCTAGGAAGAGCGTTGCCGGTATGGCAGGATGCACTGCCTTATTGCAGGTTTGTTTGATTTGATAATGTTATATCACATTTAATTTTTTTTGAGTAATGTTAATGGTTTACTTTTTCACTTGCATCAGTTCTGGATTTACGCTCACTTTCCCTCATTTCGACCTGCCGGTTCAGAGGACGTACGCATGCACAATCATCGGAGATGGGCATATAGACTTGCTGTACTACGGACACCGATGTGTACCGTACAACGCGTGCAGTCTTTCCGACTACAGTTGGATCAGATGAGAGCTGAGGACGTACACTTCATGCCTTACGATGACGTTCATCTAGACTTCACAGGGGAGTATGTTATTTCTAGATATAGAGGCATCTTACGGATTGCAGACATAGAGGAGCCGTAGATGCCTGACCGTTGTCTTCGACAGTTCGGGTTCGTACAGACTATACCTTCGTCGCCACTGCGCCCTATTACAGAGTCTCTACCTTCACACGGACGTGGGTACAAGCGACATTTTTATCCTCCAGATGATACATGGGAGAGTAGACATCTCGAGAGCAGCCATATATCTTTTGAGGGGTTGGCACGTGCTTCGTCCCCGTAGATGGTGTCAGATGATTACATGACGTGGTTTGCTGCACGTGGTCACCCGTATATGTTACCGACCTCTATGGCGCAGCAGGTTCCTGTTGACCGGCCTCCCCCAGTCCCCGTATCTGATACACGAGTACGTATTATCTCTTAAAATAATTTCTCTTAAATCTTTTGTTGTAACTCATAATGTTTTGCGTTATTTGACAGCGATTGCGTATACTTGTGGAACTTCTCAGAGACATTATGGACCGTGATGATATCCCATCCTTTTGCTCATCTTTGATATCCGAGGCCGTGGACAAGGCAGTTGGGACCGAGCCTCCTATTGCTCGTTCCCAAGTCCGTGTCTCACAGCAGCAGCATCAGTAGATTACACTTTATATTAAACTTTTGGATTGTACTTTTAAACATTTTGAGTAGTTTGTGTAACGCTTTTGGTTAAGTATTTTATATTACACTTTTGATTATTTTGGATATTTGAAATTATGTTGGTTATTTTTTTGCTATTTACGTAATTTGGATACTTGAATTTAATTCTAGATCCGTCTTCAGTATGTACACTTAGTTACATATAATATAAGGAAATATAAGGAAATGCTCATGGTGTTTACAACTTTAAAAAAAAATTAAAATCTCTAAAAATAAAATAAAAAACTTAACAAAATGAATTTTTAAATTCACTATATTAACTAAAAATGCCAGGAATAGTTTCGCTTGTAGGGGGGTTCTCAACTCGACGGGCATCATCATAAGCTTTCATCCGTGCTCTAAAGGGCTCATCCCATCCATTGACACTAGAATCGTGAAAGTGTCTCCATGCAATTGATAAAGGTGGCAGCGGTGCATTATCTTGTAACCATACCTAAAATCATGTATTCAAAAACGGATTTAGTGAGAGACAATTTATACTATAAAAAATAAATAATTATATGCGTGAAGTTGTCGTGACAAACCGCTACGTAATGTGTCATGCCTCCAACCCATGCTATAGTATGAATCTCTGTAGGTGGACCCTGGCCTTCGACAGATTTGGAAACTGGTAAGTATGTCTGTGACCGCGGGCCAAGTTGAACCAAGACAATTCGATAATAGGTGGCGGCTGCTAACCCGATCAGTGGCATCTCTATCCAGTGACTCGAGGAGCAAGGACCGGGTCTATTGTAGTTTACATTCTCAATAATATCATCGATGTTGTTCGTGCAATTGATCTGTGGATTTAACGATTGATAAAATATATTATCAAGAAATATATAATTGAAATGTGTGGTTTCCTGGTGTATAGAATAATTACCCTTGAATATATTGTTTGTCGGAACCGTAACTCCATCGCCATCTCTAGTCTGACGGTCAAGTAGTAGTCATCCTCTGCATAGCCCAAAACCAAAGCAATGGATCGATAACCACAATGACCGTCTCCAAGCACATCCCGCGAAGCTTGTATATATGGCAACATAAACTTATGCATCTCTTCCGGTCTCCATTTATAATCTGAATTATGTCCTTGGCCTCGACTCGCTTGCGCTTTGCGACCGCGCTTTGCGACCGCGCTTACTACGTGTAGTGTTAACTCTGCCTTTTTCAAACGCACTAGGATCTCTCTTTGTTGATGGCTTAGGCGGTCTTCCCTTAGTTTTGACCACACTAGGCTCTTTCATGGTGGTTAATCCAGGACTCACAATGTCCTCGTATGCGGTTGTCATCCGCTCATATGTGTCATCATCCAACAGTCCTGCATCCATTTTTTCCCTAAACTTATTAAGTGTAAGTTTAATCCAGGACTCAAACACACTAGGATCTCTCTTTCTAATTAATGTAGGAATTATATAATTATATGTTAAAAATATAATAAGAAATTATCTAATCATATCATAAATAAAAGTGTTAAATTTTGGTATAAGTTTGATCACAAGATAATTATTCTATTAGTATAATTTAGTGTGTATATATATATATATAACATGTTTGGTAAGTAGATAAATTTAAGTTCTACAATAGGATAATTATTCTATTATTTTATTGCTCTATTTAAAAAAATTACGCATGTTTAATATACGTAGATACGCATAATAATTATTAAGGAAGACAAACACAAAAAAATAAACTAAAATAAACTATAATACAAAACTTATATAATAAAAGTTAAACATAACAACATATTAAAATAAAAAAAAATTTTAATTTGAAAACTTACGACAAAGTGTGTAAAAAGTTCGTTTGGATCACTATAATTATTGTCGTCGAATGGAAGATTAATTTCTTCATTCTTGTCGTGTGAAGCCATTTAGCTGAAAAGGGCAATTGGCATATATAAAAGATTTAGCAATTGTGAGAATAAAGAGACTAGATAACTTACAAAACTTATATATATGATTAAGGAACTGTGAAAAGGAAGAAATTCCGGAACTTACATATGATTCTTTCAACGTGACGGCAGTTATGAGCTATCCACAAGGTTTGATTGCGGGATAATATGACGTTGGTACGGCGGTTGCGGTTGTTTTTTTTTTTGCGTTGATGGTGGCATGAATATGACGCCGAACGTCTATATATAGCACGGAAAAAGATTGCGAAAAAAAAGATTGCGAAAAAAGATGGGCAAAAATTTGGTAAGTAGGCTTTATTAAGAAAGCATAATACTAAGTAGGCTTTTTTATATTTTCCATTAACAAAATATACCCCAACTTTTATTTACCGTTCAAAAAGCAATTATTTACCCAAAAAAAAAAAGTTCACGCAGCGACGCTTCGCTCTCTTCTTCTCGCTACCTTCACGCAGCCACGCTTCACTATCTTCTTCTCGTTACCTTCAAGAAATGGCGGTTCACTCCCATCACTCACGCTCTATGCGTGAACGTCAGAACGCTCACCTTTGATTGGATCCCGGCGATGACGTCCGCCGCTAAGGTCGATATCCGGTATGGAAAGCCCTAGGTGCTCGACCCTGTCGCCGCTTGTGTTTCCGAGTTCCGGTTGCGGGCTTGCTTGGAGTTGCTAGGGTTAAAGCCCAATGTTATTAGGGGGAATGGATATGAAATTATGACCGTTTCTTCTGCTTCCAGAGGTTCTAATAAGGTAAAGTATTGCTTCTGAGTTTGCACACAAGGTGTTTGTGTTTATGCCTTTTGTTTATGTGACTTGCTTTTTGCTGAATTGCTGGTGCATATCACTATCTTTGCTGATTGATGAATGAATTTGCATTTTGTGATGAAATTCAATATGACTTGCTTTTTGTTGAATTACTGGTGCATATCACTATCTTTGCTGATTGATGAATGAAGTTGCATTTTGTGATGAAATTCAATATGAATTGTGTTTTGGTACTGTAATTAGGGAGAAGACAAATTGCATTTCACTTCATGTTAGCCAGGGTACGTTGGAACAAGACATATGAAATTCAATTCATTTCACTTCATGTTAGCAGGGGTATGTTGGAACAAGACAGATAAAATTCAATATGAATTGTGATTGATGAATGAAGTTGTATTTTGTGATGAAATTCAAGAGGTTGTAAAGCATTATTGGGTCGTTGGCAATCACAAAGAAGCTGAAAACAAGACAGATGATTAGCTAGTACGTACTAGTAGGCGGAGCGATATATATGTCTACTTACATGTTAGCCGGGGTATGTTGGAACTTAGCAGTGAGGGTGGCTTTAATGGGAGTGGTTCCAATGGTGGCTACCACAATTGTTTTGATTTTCTTGTTAAGAGCCATGACAAGGGTGGTCGAGAGTATCGCCAAAACCGCCAAAACTCGAAGTGCTATCATCTCCTTTCTCAACATAGAAGCGAGGCCATCAAGCTTCCCTTGCTCGCAGTTACCTTTTGAATCCATTTGATGATGATCTGTGTATTGTTGTATAGATATAAGTACATTTTAGAAGCTCATTTCTACACGTTAGCTTCCCCAGGTTATCTAACCATCTTTGCTTAATTTTTATTAGGTGGGGTAGTCGAGAATGGATTGAAGCTTTAACGTCTTCATCACTTCATTCTATATGTATATTTTTAACATTGTAGATGCTCATTGGTGTACATAACGGAGTTCCAATGCTACAACGAATAACGCCAACAGGTTGCGCCGTGACAACACTTATTATCGCCTTTGTTTTGTTAATGCAGCAAAGCGTTTGGAGTGGATTGTATTATTAGTATTTTCTGGTATGACTTTTCTGGTATGAATTTTCGTACCAGAAAACTCATACCAGAATTTTCTAGTATGAATTTTTCATACTAGAAAATTCTGGTATGAGTTTTCTGGTACGAAAATTCATACCAGAAAAATATTTCTGGCATCAAAAAAATTCTGGTATGAATTTTCGTACCAGAAAACTCATACCAGAATTTTCTGGTATGAATTTTTCATACTAGAAAATTCTGGTATAAGTTTTCTGGTACGAAAATTCATACCAGAAAAAAAAATTCTGGTATGAAAAAATTTTGGTATGAATTTCTGGTATGAAAAAATTCTGGTATGAAAATTTTCCGGTATGAGAAATAAAAAAAATAAAATAAAATAAAAAAGGCAAAAGAAACTAAAAAGAATTCAGTAATTAAACTTACAGTTAGATAACAATCAACAAACATCAATTATTCTTTTTTTTAAGATAAAAGGGTTAATTATTGGTGGTAAAAAATTATGGGGTACATTTTTTTAAACAAAAACTCAAAAAAAGCCTAGTATGTCAAATTCTCCCAAAAAAGATTCGTAAAAAAAAGAGGGTTTTGGACGCCGGCGCCTTCTAAAGGCGTTCAAAATTTTTAAAAAAAAAAAGAGGGTTGAGCGCCGGCGCCTTCTAACGGCGCTCAAAGTATATAAAAAAAATTTCGGGCGCCGGCGCTTTCTTATGGCGCTCAAAATAAAATAAAAAATTCGCGCCAACGCTTATTGTTTGCGTTAGATGTTAAACGCTGGCGCCAACTGTATGCGCCCAAATTTAACGCCAACGCGAAGCGCTCACATTTAGTATTAAGTAAATCGAAAATTGTGTATTTAACACGCCCCTATTGTCAATGTCAAATGTTGATGCTTTATTTGGAACACCGTACCTAAAGAGGAAGTAAAGACAAATATAGCAAAAAGACAGCAAACCTAGTAGGAGTAAATTCCTAAATTTTCCTAAATACCATAAATGGTGTTGCTTTAACATGATAATTTTAGCCATACCGGGTACGGAAATGCGAGAAATTTGAACGGTATATGAGTCTGGACTTGTTTGGTATGATCTCTTAAAATCAGGATTTATTGTTGAAATCACTTAAAACGATTACCATGTTTGATTTAAAAAAAATATGAGAACGGATCATTTTAAGAAATGAATGATTTAAAAATTCCATTTAGTTGTTCCTTTCTACTTCTTTTTTCCATTAGTTTGAGTCATTTCAAATATATTTGTTGATTAATTGATTATCAAGAAAATGAGAACATCAACCATTATTTTATTAAATCAATATGTTTTTACATATATTTTATAGTTTATAATCTTAATCAAAGACCGTATTTGAGGAATCATATTAAGTTGTTTCCATTCAATTTTTTTCTAACCCAATCTTCCACGTATACCAAACAAAGCCTTAATATAAGAGTGGAAAATAGACGAGGATGGAACTGATTGGGATTGAACATCATTCCTTACTTGTTCGTACAAAAAAATCCTTTTATTTTACGCACGCCAATTTATTTACAAACAAAAAATCTAATAAGAGAACTCACGGAACGTTCTACTCATCTAACACAATTTTTATGATTCAATAAATCTATTATACATACTAAAACAGAGTACATGATTTGATGACGTGGCGCGCTGTGGAAGCAGCAATCAAATGGAGCTCCCACAATTTTTTGGCTAATAAATCTTTATTTTTTAAGCCATAAAATCTTTTTTTCCTAAACAATTTTTTGACCAATAAATCTTTATTTTTTAAACCATAAAATCTTTCCTAAACTAACACAATCCTATTCAAAATTATACGTAACTTTTTTTTGTTGGAGATTCTCCAAGATTTTATAGGCCAATAAATCTTTATTTTTTGTCGGAGGAAAGCTTTTTTTACTAACCTAACAAACTTCTATTCAAAATTGTACGTAACTTTTTTTTTTTTTTATGAGATTTTCCAAGATTTTATAGGTTATAGTCAGATCTCCTTTTTATTTTTACTATTTATAAGCCAATAATATTTTTTTACTAAACCTTAATTATTTTGTAAAATATGAATTTTGTTATCCCACATCGGTTATCAAAAAAGGATGACACTTTGACAACATGTATAAATAGACCTCAAATGTTTGAAGATTATACAATTCATACATTTTTGGACCTTTTGGTTAGAATCAAGTATAATACTTATTATACCGGATTAGCATTTGTATGTGGAGTGAATTGTTGTGACCTACTAATTCGTAGGTCCTTTTGATCTAATGATTTTTGGGTCGTTTTGATCTAATAATTTTTGGATCGTTTTGACCTACAGATTTTTGGATCGTTTTGACCTATAGATTTTTGGGTCGTTGTGACCCAATATGTTGTGGGTCGTTATGACCCACTGATTTGTGTGTCATTGTGACCCACTGACTTGTGTGTCATTGTGACCCACTGACTTGTGTGTCATTATGACCCACTGATTTGTGTGTCATTGTAACTTATTGATTCGTGGGTCGTTGTGACCTACTAATTTGTGGGTTGTTGTGACCTACTGATTCGTGGGTCGTTGTGACCTAATAATTTATGGGTCCTTGTGACCTACTAATTTGTGGGTCCTTAAAATCTACTAATTTGTGGGTTGTTTGTGACCTACTAATTTGTGGACCGTTGAACCATTAAATTCGTAATTCTTATTTTATCAATATAATAAATATACATCTATATACTTTACTAAAACATTAATTCTTAACGTGCCACCCCACGTTTTTTCTCTAATTAAACTTTTTATTAAATCACGAATTAAGCTAATAAATCCTTTTTTTTACTAAATCATAATCAGAATCTTTGATTATTTTGTAAAATAAAAATTAAGACTCCATATTTTTATCGGATTAAATTTTTTTACTAAATCTCGAATTAAGCCAATAAATTTTTTTTTACTAAACCTTAATTATTTTGTAAAATATGAATTTTTGTTATCTCATATCGGTTATCAGAGAAGGATGACACTTTGACAACATGTATAAATAGACCTCAAATGTTTGAAGATTATACAAATCATACATTTTCGGACCTTTTGGTCAGAATAAAGTATAATACTTATTATACCGGATTAGCATTTGTATGTGGAGTGGATTGTTGTGACCTACTAATTCGTAGGTCCTTTTGATCTAATGATTTTTGAGTCGTTTTGATCTAATAATTTTTGGGTCGTTTTGATCTAATGATTTTTGGATCGTTTTGACCTACAGATTTTTGGGTCGTTGTGACCCACTGATTTGTGGGTCGTTGTGACCCACTGATTTGTGGGTCGTTGTGACCCAATAATTTGTGGGTCGTTGTGACCAAATATGTTGTGGGTCGTTATGACCCACTGATTTGTGTGTCATTGTGACCCACTAATTTGTGTGTCATTGTGACCTATTGATTCGTGGGTCGTTGTGACCTACTGATTCGTGGGTCGTTGTGACCTACTGATTCGTGGGTCGTTGTGACCTAATAATTTATGGGTCCTTGTGACCTACAAATTTGTGGGTCCTTAAAATCTACTGATTTGTGGGTTGTTTGTGACCTACTAATTTGTGGACCGTTGAACTACTAAATTCGTAATTCTTATTTTATCAATATAATAAATATACATCTATATACTTTACTAAAACAAAAAACACTAATTCTTGACGTGCCACCCCACGTTTTTTTCTCTAATTAAACTTTTTATTAAATCACGAATTAAGCTAATAAATTCTTTTTTTACTAAATCATAATCAGAATCTTTGATTATTTTGTAAAATAAAAATTAAGACTCCATATTTTTATTGGATTAAATTTTTTTACTAAATCTCGAATTAAGTCAATACTTTTTTTTACTAAACCTTAATTATTTTGTAAAATATGAATTTTGTTATCCCACATCGGTTATCAGAGAAGGATGACACTTTAACAACATATATAAATAGACCTCAAATGTTTGAAGATTATACAAATCATACATTTTCGGACCTTTTGGTCAGAATCAAGTATAATACTTATTATACCGGATTAGCATTTGTATGTGGAGTGAATTGTTGTGACCTACTAATTCGTAGGTCCTTTTGATTTAATGATTTTTGAGTCGTTTTGATCTAATGATTTTTGGGTCGTTTTGATTTAATAATTTTTGGGTCGTTTTGATCTAATGATTTTTTGATCGTTTTGACCAAATGATTTGTGGGTCGTTTTGACCTAATGATTTGTGGGTCGTTGTGACCCACTGATTTGTGGGTCGTTGTGACCCACTGATTTGTGGGTCGTTGTGACCCAATAATTTGTGGGTCGTTGTGACCCAATATGTTGTGGGTCGTTATGACCCACTGACTTGTGTGTCATTGTGACCCACTGACTTGTGTGTCATTGTGACCCACTGATTTGTGGGTCGTTGTGACCTACTGATTCGTGGATCGTTGTGACCTACTAATTTGTGGGTTGTTGTGACCTACTGATTCATGGGTTGTAACCTACTGATTCGTAGGTCGTTGTGACCTAATAATTTGTGGGTCCTTAAAATCTACTGATTTGTGGGTTGTTTATAGCCTACTAATTTGTGGACCGTTGAACTATTAAATTCGTAATTCTTATTTTATCAATATACTAATTATACATATATATTCTATATACTTTACTAAAACAAAAGACATTAATTCTGACGTGGCGCCCCCACGTTTTTTCTCGGATTAAACTTTTTACTAAATCACAAATTAAGCTAATAAATCTTTTTTTAATTAAACCATAGTTATTTTGTAAAATATGATTTTTGTTCTTCCACATCGATTATGAGGAAAGGATGACACTTCGAAAACATGTATAAATAGATGTAGAGTGTTTGAGGCTTATAAAATTCATACATTTCTGAACCTTTTGGTCAGAATCAAATATAATACTTAATCATATCGGATTAGTATTTGTATGTAATCATTGTGACCTACTAATTTTTTGGTCGTTTTGACCTAATGATTTTTGGGTCGTTGTGACCTAATGATTTTTGGATTGTTGTGCTCTTGTGGGTCCTTGTGATCTACTAATTTGTGGGTCCTTGTAACCTACTGATTTTTGGACCGTTGAACTATTAAATTCGTAATTCTTATTTTATCAATATATTAAATATACATCTATATTCTGCATATTTTACTAAAACATACGAAACTAATGTTGACGTGGCGCTCCTATGTTTTTTCTCGGATTAAATTTTTTTACTAAATCACAAATTAAGCCAATTAATCTTTTTTACTAATTGAATTCGTATCAGATTATGGTATTTTTAAATTATATGATTATTCTTTTTTTTTAAATTATTATTTATTAAATAATAAATTAGATTTTAAAAAAAATTTATTAGTATAAAACTTATTAATGATCAACACATGGGTTACGTGATCTCATTTACTATGTAACACTTGACGCGTTATTTATACGAGCTCATAACATATAACTAATAAAGTTAACAACATATAATATAGTAAAAAAATGTAATATGATAAGCTATTTTATTAACAAACCCGCACAAGGTGCGGGATATACACTAGGGAGGATATACCACGTTGCACCTGGGTTTGGAGAGAGGTACTACTTGAGGGTTTTGCTGAATCATATTAAGGGTCCTACATGCTACGAGGAAATTCGGACAATCAACGGTACACTATATGCCACATTTAGGGAAGCATGTTATGCTATGGGGTTGTTGGATGACGACCGGGAATACATTGACGGTATAAAAGAAGCAAGTTTTTGGGGAACTGCTGGTTATCTTCGAAATTTATTCGTCATGTTGTATCTCTCAGGTAGCATGTCGTCGCCTCATCTGGTTTGGGCCGAAGTATGGAAGTACTTATCTGATGATATTCTTGCACGACAGAGAAGTGTGTTGCGTAATAATGGTATGCTTTCTTTCATGTATATGAATTTAATTCGAGTTTTGCATTATTTTTTCAATTTGTTTAGTATATTTTGTACTAGGTAAGTAAACATGTTTAACTTGGTTTATTTGTACGTAGATTTGCAATTAGATGATGTCGTGCTGCAAAATTACGCCTTGGTTAAGACAGAGAAACTTTTACAGAGGAACGGCGGCAGTTTGAAGACGAATAAGTCTATACCTTATCGTGACGAAGCCTTGATTACGGAGCAGCATAATAGACTAATTCAAGATGAACTAAACTATGATCGATCCCAGTTATCTTTGGACCATGACAGATTGGTTTCCAATTTCACCGACGAGCAGAGGGGAGTGTATGATCAGATTATGTGTGCTGTGTCCGCTGATAAGGGGGGGGGGGTTCTTTATGGATACGGTGGAACAGGAAAGACTTTTATATGGAGATCCCTTTCGTCTGGTTTGAGGAGTAAAGGTGAGATCGTTCTAACAGTTGCTTCGAGTGGTAATGCAGCTCTCTTGCTTCTAGGTGGTAGAACCGCTCATTCGAGGTTTGACATCCCAATAAATGTTGACAAAAGTTCAACATGCAACATTCGTGCAGGTATAAACCTTATTATTCAATTATTAAAACTTCTTTTTTAATATATTGTTCATATTACACTGAACAATATATTAATGTTTTAATCTTATATGTTTAGGTACGGATCTGGCTGAGTTAGTGTCAAAGACAAAGCTGATAATATGGGATAAAGCACCCATGGTTAACAAATGTTGTTTTGAAGCGCTCGATAGAAGTTTAAGGGACGTCATGCGATCTTATAATCTAGACTGCTCACTTCTCCCGTTGGGTGGTAACGTTGTCGTTTTTTGTAGTGATTTTAGACAAATATTGCATGTTGTAAGTCATGGAAGTAGACATGATATTGTCTTTGCTGCAATCAATGCGTCATATTTGTGGGATCACTGCACGGTGCTTAAATTAACTCAAAACATGAGGGTTATACGTGGAGTTACTGAATTAGAAGCTCGAAAGGCTAAGGAGTTTTCAGATTGGATATTGGGCATTGGAGATGGCACGGAAGGTGAAAGTGTTAATGGAGAAGCTCAGATTACCATCCCCAAAGATCTCCTACTTGCATCTACAGGTGACCCGATTACAACTATTGTTGACCATGTATATCCTTTGAGTTACAATATTCAGGATCCACCGAGCTACTTTCAAGAAAGAGCTATTCTCGCCCCTACCAATGAGATTGTTGAGAAGGTTAATGACTATATTCTATCATTGATACCTGGAGACGTGACAGAGTACTTGAGTTCGGATAGTATATGTCCAAGCGAAGGTTCTCTTGATGATGGTTTCTACTCGAGCGAGTTCTTGAACTGCATCAAGTGTTCTGGGTTTCCGAACCATGTCTTGAGACTGAAATTTGGAATTCCAATTATGTTGATGAGAAACATTGATCAGTCTGCAAGGTTGTGTAACGGAACCAGACTGATAGTTAGGAGACTTGGAAAAAAATCATCGAGGCAGAAATAATATCTGGGAACAATATAGGTCATAAGGTCTTCATTCCGCGAACAATTCTTACACCCACAAACTTGAAAATTCCTGTTAAATTTCCAAGGAGACAGTTCCCAATTATGGTATGTTTTGCTATGACTATAAATAAAAGTTAAGGTCAGTCCCTTGCACAGGTTGAAATATATTTGCCTAGACCGGTCTTCAGTCACGGCCAATTATATGTCGCTATCTCAAGAGTGACGAGCAGGGATAGATTAAGGATTATGATATGTGACCCTAAGGGCAAGGTTCAAGATACTACAACTAATGTTGTATTTGACGAAGTTTTTCGCAACATAATTTAAGGTACGTTAGAATTTCTTCTTCATTTTATTTCGTTTTCAATCAATAATATCAAGCGATCATAACCCGTCTTTGAGCTTACACTTATATAAAGTTTATCTTCTTCTCTTTTTCAGGATCGGACTGTCGCGCATGTGCTCGAGGTTTCGCGTCAAAGGTTATCATCGTGATTTCTATTATATTAAATGTACACAATTTTAACTGTTTTTTGACATTATTAATATTGTGATTTTTATAATACAGAGATAGTGGACACTCCTGGCTTGGTATGCCCCGAACTGGGTCAACAACTATGTTGTTATTATTTTTCTTATATGCGTATACTATTTAACATAAACATTCGTAATCAAATCAACAAAATATAATAAGAAAAATAAATCTATAAAAAATTACTCATACAAAAAAAACTGTAAGAAATATATTTTCAAATACCCGTGCACGGCACGGGCGCTAAACTAGTTAATTTAGTGAAACATTCTAACACAATTTTTATTTAAAATTTTTTAAAACGATAGTTTATGGAAGAAAAACATAATTTAAAAAGGTGGTTTTAGAAAAGCTACTATACTATAAAAATAAATTCTTTTTAAATCGGAAGGGAGAAGTTATAAAAAAATATATTAGATTATAAAATTCATTGTAAATGAGATAATTATTTTAGTTATCTTAATATTTTAAGAAAGGATTTGGCGTATTAGGCTCTTTTTTGTTTTTGTTAAAGAAACTATACCTCATATTTTTTTTTACCACTTTTATTTAATGGTAGCAAAACTAATAAACCCTTCTATTTAAAAAAAATGTTTGTTATTTGTTATTTAACTGTATGTTTTAATTTTTGGGCTAATTTGGAAACTAGGCCTTTTTGAGTTATGACGATAGTAACTAGGCTTTTTTTTTATTTTTGATTAAGTAACTAGGCCCCATTTTTTTTTTAACCGTTCAACCCTAACTCTCCTTACTCTCCTCTCCTCTCCTCTTCCCTCTCTGGTAGCCGTAACTTGCAAACAACTCAGAACAAAATCTCTCTTCTCACCTCTTTCTCGTCCATCGGCTCAGAGGTAGAGTTTCGTCATCAGCCAAAGTTTGGCTCTCGTTCCCTCAACACACGTCAGTCTTTCACGTTGGCCTGATGGCCTGATGGCACTCTCCACTTCCTCGACAGATGCACTAAACAATCCCACATACTTGATACTTCCACATCGCCATCTACGACGACGTTCCCGGTATTCATCATCAAGCAGCTCGGATGGAGGATCCGATCCAGGTGGAGGCAATTTCTGATTCGAATCCGGAGATGCAGACCCTCCAAAGCTACACTCAGAACTTCGATGATGATGCTCGTCGTTCCCCTCTTGCTCCTTGAATCCTCTTTTTTTCTTCTCAATAATATCTAGATCTGGATCTGGATATGGATTGGGAGTCGAATGGAAGTTTAGGCAAGGTTAGGGAAGTGGATCTGGATTGGGAGTCGAATGGAAGGTCTGTTGCACTTCCGGGAACGGTAGCGTCGGAGCCATCTCCTTGGGTGCAGGATTTAAGTTAGAAGCTGCAATTGAGCAATTAAGTGTTGATATTGAGGGCAAAGTTGCTCTCGACTCAGGATTGTCCACCGGAGGATTTACTGACTGTCTACTTCAAAATGGTGCTTCATTTGTCTATGGGGTTGATGTGGGCTATGGACAAGTATATTTTCTCGAGTTTTTCAAGCAATGTACTGCATTAGGTGATTCCTTGAGCGGTTTCTACCCGCTAGATATCATTTATTATGTTAGATGATTTTCTCGAGTTTTCTTGTCTGTGCTGAAAATTAGGTGGCCGATAAAATACGTCGAGATGAAAGAGTTTCTGTTATAGAGAGAACAAACCTGAGATATCTAACTGATCTTCCCCAGAAAGTTGATTTGGTGACTCTGGACCTTTCTTTCATTTCCATACTTTTGGTGAGCTTACGCACTATATAAAGTTAGGCGTTTGAGCGCTTCCATGTGCCCTAGTATATTTTTTATCTATCTTCTCTTTGGTTGATGGATGCTGCAGTTGGCTGTTAAGAGAAGCTCGTGTTCTAACTGCTTTAAATGAAAACCTTTGATATTAGGTAATTCCAACAGTACTTAAGGTAATGAAGGAAGAGGCAACTTTGATTACTTTGATCAAACCACAATTTGAAGCTCGGAGATCGCAGGTAACAACAACTTGATTATATTTTTCTTCCTCTACCAGCTTTTTATTCATGCTATCACATGTTTTCTGAAAACAAAATTAAATATTGTATGTCATCAAGCTAAATGTGAAATTCATGTGTTCATCTTGTATGTTGTAATATGAAGTTTAATATCGAAGGAAAATAATTAACCACTTTCATTTACCACTTTCAGTTGAAGGAGACGCCATGGCAGTATATCGGTTTCTGCCTCTTTTCTCATCCTTACTCTTTTTGGTATGAATTTTGGTTTACACTTCCTAACTTCACAAATCTGTGTGTATTAACATAGTTATTGTGTATGATGCGATTGAATATATGGGATGCTGAAGCATAATAGATCGGGATCTGTTGTTATTTATTGAGTTAAACGACAACTTTGACCTGTGAAAAATGTCGGATCTCGTTTGCAATCGCTTTCTCTGCTTAATCAAGTGTAGCTTTGTATTGTTTCTATGGTGTCTTAGTTTGAAAATGAATGTATTGTTTCTGGTATGAAATATTTTTCTAGAATAGAATATTTTATACCAGAAATTCACTGATTGACTTATCAATGTATTGGAAGAGAAGAAGATGAACTTTTAGTCTATAATATAGCCATGTTGTAAACATTTTCTCATTTTTATGTATCAATGATAGACTTGTTAAGCATGAAGATCAGTTCATCTGGTATGCAACATATCTTGTTTTAATATTGATCTAGTATGAATTTTTTCATGCCAAAATAATCAATTATGAAGTTATGAGTTTTTCAAATTCTAGTAGGAAAAAAATTATGGTATATAATTTTCGTAGGAAAAAATTCTGGTATGAAAATTTTTGGTAAAAATTCTGGTATGTAAAAATTCTGGTATGATAAACTTCTGGTATGTAATTTTCTGGTATGAAAAATCTGGTTGAATTTCTGGTATGTTATTTATGGTATGAGAAATTTCTGGTATGATAAACTTCTGGTATGTAAAAATTCTGATATGATAAAATTCTGGTATGTGAAAATTCTGGTATGAAAAATTTATTTCAAAAAATAAAAAAAAAATAATAAAGAAAGTCAAAAAGTTAAAAAAATAAAAAAAATAAAAAAAATAAATTAAGTAATTAAAAATTAAAACTTAGACAATAAACATCATTTATTCATTTCTTTTTAAATAGAAGGGTTAATAATTTTTACCTACTATTAAATGAAAGTGGTAAAAAATTTGGGGTACACTTTCTTAAACAAAAACTCAAAAAAGTCTAGTATGTCAAATTCTCCCTTAATTTTTAAAAACTGAATTTGTTTTTTTTTAATTTTTTTTATTAATTTTTTTCTATTTTTTATTTTCTTTATTTTTTTTTTATTTTCTGGAATGAAGAATTTTTCACATACCGGAATTTTCAATACCGGAATTTCACATACCGGAATTTCACAAACCGGAATTTCACATACCGAAATTTCACATACCGTAATTTCACATACCGGAATTTCACATACCAGAATTTCACATACCGGAATTTTCACATACCGGAATTTTCAATACCGGAATTTCACATACCGGAGCTTCACATACCGGAAGTTCACATACCGGAAGTTATCATATCATACCGGAAGTTATCATACCGGAACTTATCATATCATATCGGAAGTTATCATACCAGAATTTTTTTATTATTTTTTTGTCTTTTTTATTTTCTTTATTTATTTATTTATTTTTTTGGAATGCATACCGGAGTTTCACATACCGGAAGTTAACATACCGGAAGTTATCATATCATACAAGAAGTGATCATACCGGAAGTTATCATATCATACCGAAAGTTATCATACCGGAAGTTATCATATCGGAAGTTATCATACCGGAAGTTATCATATCATACAAGAAGTGATCATACCGGAAGTTATCATATCATACCGGAAGTTATCATATCATACCGGAAGTTATCATACCGGAAGTTATCATACCGGAAGTTATCATATCGGAAGTTATCATACCGGAAGTTATCATATCATACCGGAAATTATCATATCATACCGGAAGTTATCATATCATACCGGAAGTTATCATACCGGAAGTTATCATACCGGAAGTTATGAACTTTCGGTATGAACTTCCAGTATGAACGGTATGAACTTCCGGTATGAACTTTCGGTATGAACTTCTGGTATAAAAAATTTCGGTATGAACTTCCGGTATGAAAAACTTCGTTATGAACTTCCGGTATGAACTTTCAGTATGAACTTCCGGTATGAACTTTCGGTATGAACTTCCGGTATGAACTTCTGGTATAAAAAATTTCGGTATGAACTTCCGGTATGAAAAATTTCGTTATGAACTTCCGGTATGAAAATTTTCGTTATGAACTTCCGGTATAAAAAATTTCGGCATGAACTTCTGGTATGAAAAACTTTGTCATGAACTTACGGTATGAACTTCAGGTATAAAAAATTTCGGTATGAACTTCCGGTATGAAAAATTTTGGTATGAACTCCGGTATAAAAAATTTTGGTATGAACTTCCGGTATGAAAAACTTTGTTATGAACTTCCGGTATGAACTTTCGGTATGAACTTCCGGTATAAAAAATTTCAGTATGAACTTCCGGTGTAAAAAGTTTCGGTATGAACTTCCGGTATAAAAAATTTCGTTATGAACTTCCGGTATGTAAAATGTTTGGTATGTAAATGTCCGGTATGTAAAATGTCCGGTATGTAAAATGTCTGGTATCTAAATGTCCGCTATGTTAATGTCCGGTATGAAAACAGAAAATAAAATGTGAAATAAAATAAATAAAAAAAAATTCAGTAATTAAAATCAAAATTTACATAACAAACATCAAATATTTTTTCTTTTTTAATAGAAGGGTTAATTAATTTTACCTTACCATTAAATAAAAGTGGTAAAAAAATCATGAGGATATATTTACTAAATAGAAAACTAGAAAAAGCCTAGTAAACCAAATTGTTTCATTTATTTTCTTTATACATTTTTATAAAAAGTTTGTTATAAAATGAGTACTAATGTACGTATATTGTAAATTGTACTATATCAAGTTTGTAATTTAAATTTTACAAAATATACATCTTTTTAGTTTTCTTTTGACCTCTTTTACTAATTGGCTTTTGCTATAAAAATATGCTTTTGTAAAAGAAAAAGAAGTTTATTTCTAAAAGCATGCTTTTTGTCACTTTTGATTTTAATAAAATTTACAGCTTCTTGTGATATGGTGATAATTTCCAGAACTAGAACAGAGAGGAAACACTGAAGCATAGCATATTAGCATCTGATACCCTTCAGTTCACCAACCTCCCTCAAAAGTAGTAATATATTCCCCCTGTTTTAGCTGCAACTAGTTTAGAGCCCGCACCTTGTGCGGGTTTTGTCTAAGTAAAAAAGTAATTTATTTTTAATTTTAATATTATGTATTTGAGATTAATCTATAAAATTTTTTTTTAAGACTAAGAAAAAACATTCTATCCAAACTTAGCCATTATTTTATTAACTACTACAACTAACATCATGTTGTGAGGATTAAATTAAAAAAATTTATAAAATGAAAGGAAATAATTAAAATTCAAGAAGATTATTTTTATAGTATTATATTTATACCTCAATATAATATTTAAAACTTAGTTATTTATTATAAAAAATATCCTGAAAAGATTGAATAGATTTTAAAAATAACATATAAATTTTTAAAAAGTGAAAGATGGTAAAATTTAACTATTTTGAGTGTAAAGAAGATTTCAAATTTTGAAATTAAAAATTATCTAGAAAATATTGAATATATTTTAAAAATAAGGGTTGTTTTAGTATAATATATAGATTTATTGTTGAAATTAAAAATTAAAAAACGAATTTAATTTTTAAAAATTATATTTAAAAATAAAAAAAACAAGTTATGATATAAAATTTAAAGTAAAAATTAAATTCAATAAATAACTTAATAATTAAATTTTAAAAATTAAAAATAAGGAGAAGAAAATAAATGAAATTGTAAAATGTGCCTATATTATATATTTTTTATATAATTAACACACAATTCCAAAAATATAAGAAAGATTTCAAATTTTGTTTGTTAAACTTTTGAAGATTTGGTTTATTATCAATATCTTATGATTTTTTTTATTTTAAATATTTGATAGGCATATTGTAAAAATTTTGTAAATAAGTCAATTAGATTCTTACGTTGCATGTTTAAAATATGATGTGGAATTCCTAATTGTTTATTAATGTTTTTAGAATTTATTTTATAAAAAAAATGGCATATCTGTAAATATCTTGTGGCATATCTGTAAATATCTTGTGGCATATCTGTAAATATATTCAAAAAAGTCCTAGGTGGCATACCTTAGTGATTGACATGTGGACTAAGTGGGTTGTGTTTTAGTATGTTATATAGATTTGAAGAGAAAAATAAATTTTTATAATGCTCATACCGTATGAAAATAGTTTTTTTTTTTTTAATAACCAAAGAGAGTTAGACAAAATCATATTGTAAATGTGTTTATTTGGATCTCATGAAAATAACAAGAGTCTGATCTCTATATAGATGAAGAACCGTAAATCAGGATCGTGTGTTTATAAACATACATGCACAAATTCAATACATAAATTAAGTAGGGTTTCATCTAAAACAAATCTATATATACAACTAAAATAGAACTCTTTTCGTCCACATGTCAACACCTTAACTATGCCACCTAGGACTTTTTGTCAAATATTTATAATTTTGCCACATTTTAATTACTATTATGCTATTGTTCAATAAATATTTTAAGTCAAAATTAAAATATTTTCCATCTCATTATGCCAATTCAACAAAAATAATTTCATGTCATCATTTTCAATATCTTACAGTTATAAAAATAATTTTTTAAAAAAATACCATATTACTAGAGATTTCAATGGATTTTGTTTGGATTCTAAATCTTACAAAATAAATCCGAACTAACATTTAAATCTTATTGGTTACAATATGAGAAATAACAATATTTTATTTTAAAAAATTGTATTATCGTTAATAATCGTTTTATTAAATTATTTTTTTTAAAAAAAAATCGATTTTAAAAAACGATTTTTCTTAACAAAAACTTTAATTTTTTAGTTATAGGTAATAATATTAAAAAAATAAATTAGAAATTTTTTACGTAATTTATTTTATTTAACACTTTGAAAATTATTATAAATTTAATAATTAATTTTTTGTTACATGATCTAATCAGATTAATATTAATATATTCTTCTTAACACTTAGCGTTTTTTTTCAATTTTTTTTTTAATTTGTTTGAATAATAAATTTTTAATTAATAATTTTTTTTTTTTTCGCACAAGATGCGGGTATTAGATTAGTTGACAATAAAAAGAGGAGTCCATATATATGAATTTGAATAACAAAATTTTTTAACCTTTGATTTCAAAATTGTAATTTGACACCCTTTTACAAACTGGTTTTAGAGAACAAGTTTTTGCACCAATAATAATTTTTATTGTTTCTTTTTTGTGCTCAAATCAAACCACATCACCACTGAAATTTAATAATTTGTGGTAATCTAATTTCGTTTTCTTCGGTAAATATCCGTCTTTATAATATAATATTGGTCCATGTAATAGTATTGTTCATCCGATATGGAAATACGGAGACACGTCAAATCTCTCATAGTATTACAGTAGCACATTCACGTTGATAACCAAGATCAAAATAATCAAACAAAAGACATGTATGATAGACTCTACCCCATGTGTCACAAGAATGATCTTGCACCACCCCCTACCCCCAACAAGGTAAATCGGCAAGGTAATAACCTTCTAGAAGCCTCCATATAGACAACCTAACGCGGTTAAATTTTAAGACCCAAAAGCTTCTTCCATAGATCTCTCCCTCTTAGCTCATTTGATGTATCCGGCATCCCTTCTGCTCGTGTATTATAGTTGACATTTTTCTCCAAATCAACTTCTCCCGGAGAATGCCTTTTGCATCGTCACGGTCAAATTACTCATTTAATAAGTCCTCTCCCCCCTTTCTCAGTTTCTCACCCCTAGCAAAACACATCATTTTGGAACTCCACTCAATTCATATTATAATCTAAAATGATAACTCCACCTTGATTATGCATTGTCTATGTGGATGATGGAAGACTTAACGTTTATGAGGAGTTTAATAAACTAACAAATATCGATCATATTTCTAGATTGCTTGTTTTGGTTTGTATTTGTTAAATCTATGCAGGCCTTGAAAAACATTTTAAAGGAAGAACGCAGGCCTTGAAACAGATTACAAAGGACAAGCAGATTTGAAACAGAATTCAAAGGACAAACAAGAAGCCTTGAAATGCGTTTCAAGAGATAAACACTGAAGCCTTGAAAAGTGATGCAAAGGAAGATTCGGCTGAAGGCTTTTTCAAACAAGATTCAAATCTCAACAATCAAATCAAGGATCTCTACCAAAGATAACAAGAAGATCTTCCAACAATATTTTAAGAGAAGATTTTGGCCAGCCAATAAAAAGATATTCAAAGGATAAAAAAGAAGATCTTCCAACAAGATTTTAAGAGAAGATTTTGGCCAGCCAACAAAAAGATCTTCAAAGGATAAAAAGAAGATTTTCCAACAAGATTTTAAGAGAAGATCTTGGTCAGCCAACTAGAAGATATTCAAAAGATTTGATTAGAAGATCTTGGACCCAACAACAAGATCTCATAAAGATCTTAACAATCGAAGATAACAAGAAGATCTAGGATCTTCAACAAATAAAGATCTTCAACGGTTGATTTTCAAAGAGAAGATTACGGTGATGAAGATAATCAACGAGCGTCAAAAAGAAGAAGAAGAAGAGGAAGAAGAGAGAAGATAGAAGATCTTACGACGGCTACTTCACCTCAACCAAGTAGCGTATTCTATGGAGGAAATATGAACGTTACAACGGCTCTCTACAACGGCTACAAGTTCCTCCTAGAAGACTATAAATGAAGATGAAGATTAAAGAAGAAAAGGATAGAAGCTTACACAGAAATATCCAAAGTCTTCAAGAGATCTAAAAGCGTCTTCATTTGATCCAAGAAGTTTTTCTTTCTCTCTTTATACAAAAGCTTTATTCCTTAGAGAGAGATAAACTCGAGAGCTCCATTGGCATATCTAAAGAGCGTTATACTCGAAGGTTTTGTTACTCTGCGAAGTAACTAGGCTATTATAGCTAGGTTAAGAGTTGGAGCTAGATCGTAGCATTGGCTACAGTGAGAGAAGAAGAGGATTTCTTCTAGGTTGTATCTAGGACTCTTTGAAGCTGATAATAGATAGTTATATCATACGACTATACCCTGGGACGGAGAGTTGGCTATTTAGAGCTGAACTTTGTAAACATATCCTCGTGTCGATCTTTTCAATTCCGCACCATATCTGCTTTATTGTGACTAACTTTGTTTTGCAGGTCTACGAAGTCAAGGCCCTTGAAATTAGTTCCAAAGCTCTTGAAATCAAGTTGTGTCACAAAGAGCTCAGATCGACTCAAGGCCTTTGAAATCAATTTCAAAGCCTTGAGATAGATTTTTGCGAAAAGTTTTCATACTATATCCAACCCCCTTCTAGAGTATCTTTATCCTTTATATTCACCTAACGATTCTTCATAAAATAATGTTCAATCCCATCACTTTGGAATATGAGGTCAAATACTATCCAAACTCGTTCTTCATGGATAAGAGTTTAAAGTATTTGCCTTTATTTCCCGGAGGGTTATTGAGACGCGTTCTTATATAATTAGGGAAGGGCGGTCTAAGGGTATGAAAGGATAAGTGTATGGTTGTCGAGGTCATGGTTGTTTCGAGCTTTCTTTCTGACCCGGGGATTAAGAATTGATAATTGACTTGTAGCAAAACACATCGTTTTGGAATATAAGGTAAATGCTTGGAAATGTTGGACCGATCGGCCGACTGGTTGTGTAAGTCAGCCCAATCGATGTCTTGGCTCGAGCGATCTTCATTCATATAATCTCGGATTTCAATTAATCTAGTCTTGACATCGAATTCTTTGATCGTAGGAGAACCTTATTTTTTTAGAATTCTTTTGATAATAGTTTCATTTTAGCTCCTAGGAGACCTAGAATGGCCGCAATATCATGAATGCACGAGTAGATCTCTAAAACACAAAAAAGAAGAAGAAAATCTATTATAATATGATGCAAATATACACTATGTGCTCAAAGGTTGAATAAGAATGTTGGTGAAAAGAATCGCTAAAGTAGATGTTATCAATCCCCTACCAGAGATTCCACAAGAGTTGTTTAATATCACGACACGTGACCGTCGGTGATATAAAACAATATATGGTATAGGGGATACCCTATAAAACTGCCTTAATCAACACCTATTTCTCAAACTTACATAACATTCTCTCCTTCCACCCTTGGGTTTTATTCAACACCCTCTCTCACACACTATCGAATATGGCCCTCTTTTGACCCCTACAAGTGTTGGTAGCCTCTCATGTACTCTCGTGCTTCTACACCTACCTCACTCACAAGACCTATACAATCTCCCTCCTCCTCTCCTAACTCACACGTTTGGTAAAAGACATTTATGACTTTGAGAAATCAACATATTGACCCGATGATGCTCCATACACCTAAATGGTCCAAGTTATGTTCGCACTTTATTGACAATTCATTCGAGCAAACAAAACATTATCATCAACAATAAACAAAGCGAGAGACACATGATCACCCCTATCAACTTGGATCCCATGTAACACTCCTACTCTCCCTAATAAGCCCCGAAAGTCCCTCAACACAAAATATAAAGAACATTAAAGACATGGAGTCCCCTTGCCTAAGTCTAAAGACCTCGGTTGGTCTACCCTCTACTAACACATTAAAGAAAACAATAGACACACACCACATCACCAACACAACCCATTTCCTTAGAAATCCTAAAGTATGCATATAATAAGTCATCATTACATCTTATCGTATGTCTTAGTTATGACAAGCTTAAGAGTTAGGAACCCCTAACATCTTGTTCATGCTCTTCTTCATATAATGAAAATTTTCATAAGCATTGAGGATGTTATCAATTATAATTATCGACATATGGGCACAAAAACACTTGGAAATCACCTTGTTCATAACCCCTTAAGTCTATTTGTAGCCCGCTTGTAACAACCTTATACATGATTTTATAAATGACATTACACAAGCTAATGGGTCAAAGCTCTCTCATGGAAGATGGATCGTGAACATTAGGTATTAAAGAGGTCATAATATGGATGAAAACATAAACTGAACCCATCATGTCCAATATTATGCCAGTATCGGTTGAAAACTAACACTAACCTACCATCCAAAGCCATAACCTTCATAGGGTACATAGAAAAAAGAAGAAGCAACACATACCAAGCACTAACGGAGTAGCACTCATCAAATGTTTCACGAGCATCAAATCTATCAATTGCGAAATGATTCGAAGAACCGGATGGATAAATTGGTGACCATATATTTATATATATTGTCATACAAGAACGTAGGTATATTCACTTTAAGCCAATCATTAATGTTAAAACTAACTTGATTATGAAATAAGCAATGTCATGTATTTTTACTAACTACTAAAGACTATTAAAGATATGATTTTTGTCTTTATATTACCTTGATGCATTTAAATGAATAATAATCAGTTATATAGATTGGGTGATCGGGTTATGGGTTATGAGTGTCGGATAAACCTTCATCTGCACCTGATCATCTAGGATTGTGTAAAATTGACCTGGATCGGACTGGCTTACTGTCCATTATTATGGGGATTCCGGTCCCGGTCCAAAATCGGAAAAGTTCGACGGTCCGGAATATATAAATTTTTTTTATAGATTTAATTTTATATGTTATAAAAATATACATATTTTTTGTATAGATTTAAAATGTATTTTTTAATTTTCGCAAAAATATATTTTTTTTAATTAGTTTTTTTAATTCTGGCCACCGGTCCAAGGTTTTGAAAGTTCCGGTTTACTGGTCCAGACAGGACTGAAAATTCCGATTCGGTCCGGACCGGATGCACAACCCTACATCTAACATGTAATCAAAAAACTAACAAAAATTATAAGTTGTGGGAGAAGCTCAACATAAATCCGGAGAGCTTCTAAAGCAATATGTTATAAATAAAAACGTTAGTTAAACGTATCTAGCCCTAATAACAAATTTTATCCGTAACTAAATCTTTTCATACAATTTTCATTTACAAACATTTAATTTATATTATGAATAAGTCAAATAAATAGATTTGATTCCAATATCTAGTTACTTTTATCTTAATCCATTCGAATAATTTTCTCCGATTAAGGTATGTAATAGCGATTTACTATCCACTATATATATGGAACACCTAATTAAAACTCAATCATAATCAATTTTTTAATAGGTATAAATCAAATCTTCGATTTTTCAATATGTTAATTACAATCAAATATATAAATTTAATAATTATATTTATTGTGATATACAACATCAGATGCTTTTTTATTATCCTATAAACAAAAATCGTTTTCATTATTCCGGATAAACATTCAATTCCTTCGCCTGTACAATGTTTTTTTTAACACATAATCCGTACATGACATAAAATAATAAACTATTTATTACATAATGGAACATGAAACCTTGATCTTCCTTGTTAAGTCTCTATATTCAATCTAAAAAGATGGGGCTCTTATCCAATCTAAAGAGGAAAAGGGAAAAAAAGGTTGCTAAAGAGTTGGTCTTAAACGAATATAAAGGCAAGCTGATTATTGATCTTATCACCCACTTTAAAAAAATAAAGTAAAACATCCTAGCGAATAAGAACACTAAGTTTGGGGTCATAAGAAAAGGGTGTGTTGAAATTTGAAATTTCGAATGAATCAATCGATCAACAACACAGTTGATTTCTCTGAACACATGTCTGATCTGAACTTCCTCAAAGAAGCGAAGATCCAATCCGAAACTATTTTTTTCGTTTGTTGTCCTCAATGTTTGGCATTTTTTGGTTGATAATCACTAATTTTGTTTTTCTGTTTGATGCCTTCACGTTTGATTTTTGTTAATTTGGTGCCGTCCAAGTTCAATTTTTTCTAGTTGGTGCCCTACAAGTTTTTATTCCGCTTGATATCCTCATTGTCATATTTACATGTAACGATTTAAAAGAGAATAGAAATATAATAAAATATATTTTATGTTTTTTTTTTTTAATTATACATTAAAAAGTTTAAATTTTGTTCGTTTGATTCTTAAACTAATTTTGTAAGTTAATCACTTTCGTTAGATTTTAAAAAAGAATTTTTATTTAGTGAAAAAATATATTGTATAAAATTTTTTATAATTTAAAACTGCAAATTTAAAACTTCTTTGGAAGTTAATATTCAAATCCTACCATTCGTCATTTGTGTCCCATAAAACCTTCTTCATCTATATCTTTCCCCAATATTGTATCTTAAAATCCGGACTACTAAAGTCACGGCGATAAAATTGACAAATGCACATGTTCAACGCATTCGGATTGCGTTGAAAAATTTGAAACTCAACGCATGCAGATTGCGTTGAGATGTTTCAACTTCAACGCAAACAGATTGCGTTGAAGTTAAAACTCTACTTGAAGTAAAGGCACCTGCCGCTATTCTTCATAAAAATATTCGAACACAAGAAAAACCCTGAAAATCTCTCACTTCAAACAATAAAACCCCCCGAAAATCTTTATTCGATGGATTCTCCAAGACGTCCTCATCAAAACGCACTTTGAGTGCACTTGAGTCTCGAGGTACGTTTTCTTTTGGTTTCACGTATTTTTGCTCTTTTTAATTTTTTTTGTCTTAACGTTTTTGTTAGGGAATTGCTAGTTTAGTTTAGAAACATTGGAATAGAAATCGAGAATTTAGTTTAGGCTAGAAACAAAATAGGGTAGTACAGAATCAGAATTGGAATTGAAAATGAGACAAACAAAAAGAATAAAAAAAAAAAAACTCAACTTGTTCTTCGCGAGCAAAAAACGGGTTGAGCTTACTTTCAATGCAGACCGACTGTGTTTAAGGTGAGCTTCTAGCTTCAACGCATACCAACTGCGTTGAAGTTGGCGCGTGAAAACATGCACATGACTAAAACAAGCGTGTGCGTTCACATTTAAAAAAAACAACTTAAAAGCCTAATTATTGTTAGCTACTATGTCCAGAATTCAGAGTTTGGTAACTTTATTACTTTCAAAAATCGGTTTAGCTCGTTGTAGAGCAACATTCTAGGATGAGGAGACGACCACCACCTACTGTTTCTTTACGCCGAGACGACCGGCAAGTGGAGGATGAGGAGGTTGCCCCATCTACATCTGATCATGCTACTACTACTAAGACCGATGTTATTCCTTCCTCATCTGATTCCACTCTTACTACTGATCTTACTCTTGCTATTGAGGTTGCTACTATTCCCTCTTAGCTAGGATATCTTCCTTATAAGGAGGCTCAGTCTGAATAAGATGATGAGGACACCATTTTCACACCTCCATCCATTGCTTTGGCCTTCGCCTCACCTTTTGCACTCACCCCCGCTCTTGCCCTGCTTCTACATCCACTTTTCATGCTTCCACATCTACTCTTACCCGTACCTCAACTCCTTCATACACACCCTCTACATCCCACTCACCCTCTCTTTCTCATGCTTCCCCTCCATCCCACACTCAAACACATACCGCCCCTCCTACCCATACCACTCATGCACCCAAAGTTGAAGTGAGGCCATCATCTTCTATGGCTCGTGTTCCCTGATGGGTTGTTGCCCTTCCTAGGATTCGAGATTTGTTGACGGGGTACGCCAACCATAAGGTCGCCCATATATGGATGAGCGGCGTATGTTACTAGATTTTGGTGATGAATGTGAACCAATGTATTTTTTCATGTTTATTGTTTTTTTTATTACGGTGGGTTTGATCACGTGCTTTGTCATGCCTTCGTCGAGCGGTGGCACCAAAGACCAGCAATTTTTATCTCCCTTGGATTGAGATGACGATCACCATCCACATTGTGGCTTTTCTGATGAGCCTACGGATAAGCTCTGATACCATGTTGTAACACCCCAATTTCTCAGAACTTGGAGTATTATTAGTTAGGACCTCACAATGGGTCCCGACCTCAGTTTGACCACAATATTACTAGGATCTTGCAACAAGACACAATAAGAAAAACCGAAATTCATAAAATATTATTTCAAAGGAATGAATGCAAAAACGTCTAACAACCTATAGTGCTTAAACAACGAAACAGACTAACTGTCTTAACAAGATGAAAGAAACAACAAGATAACCCCAAACCCCACTCTAAGGAGTACGGAGACCCGGTTGACCACTACTTCCGGATCACTCAGTTGATGCTCTAACATGTGGTGAATCTAAAAACACAACAAAACAACCATTAGCTAGCTATCTAAAAATTAGTTAACTAATAATAGCGCACACACACACATCATAGCAAAGTAAACACTCATCATGCTTGCAAACAATCCATTTATTATCTTTACTTAGGTGATTCACTCTTACTAATGATACTTATTTTGTGACACGAGGGATTCCCAAACCTCGCCTCTGCCCCCGTGTAACCATCAGGAATGGATCCGATGCATCTCACCTTGTACTTGTATGGTCTGGGTATAGAGAACCTCCCAGTCTCCTGTCAGAGCTGGGCAGTGATGTCACGACCCGTTATACATACACTTGGGCCTTAAAAATATAATAATAACAGTCGTCCTATCAAGTTATTATTATTATAAACACACATTGCACACACCACTATTATCACTCAACTAACATCCAGAAACTAGCTAAGTAAGTCGCAAGGACTTACTTGAGTCAAATCACACTCTAACAAGTCTCAACTCGGTCCGTACTCATGGTAACTCAAACGCTTGTCAATTAAGGCATGGAGATCAAAATCACATCCCATACTCTTAGAAGTTATAAACTTCTAAGAGGTTCAATCTCATGAGGAGAATTTATGAAAATACAAATTCTTAAGGTAAAAGATTATTATACTCCTGATCACGAAAATTCTTAAAGTCTATCATTAAAATCTAATATTCACTTTTAGAACTTATTTCCATAATTTGGTTCTCACGGATAGCTTACTAGAGGTTATAAGGTTAAATCCCACACAAACTCGTCAAAGAGAACAACATCACTCCCTTCCCGGTTACTACTCTACTCTCATATATATATATATATATATATATATATATATATATATATATATATAATTCCCGTCTCACACCTCTCTCTATATATATGTATATGTACACTACCCTACCACATATTTATTTATTTATCTCTTCCATCTACTACATCTATATATACATATATAGATCTACTGCACTCCTACTCATACATTTATTTATACCTTATATCTCCTACATTTATATATATATATATATATATATATATATATATATATATATATATATATGTATAGATACACTTTACTGTGAAGGAGTGCTTGAAATGTCACATGTAACAGAGGTGGGCGATCGATTTATAGCAGTCACTGAGAAGGAGGATCGAAACTCACCGTTCAACACCCTCGGCAAGCCTTTGCAGCGAGGAAAGCTGTGGCCGGGGTCGATCGAAGCAGTCCTGGATAGAGTGCCGTTGAGCCTGCACTGCACCAGCCAACCGGGGTCGACAATCCCGTTCACAGGAGGTTAAATATACAACGGTTTAGTGACTAAAAGAAAGAGACAAACAGTCGGGTCGGCTTACCGGAATCGTATGCAAAAAGTCGATGATGGCTGCAGGCTAGCGGTACTCCGAATGACGAGACGAGACCTCGGTCTTAACGGCTGGTTGAGTAGCGAAGGGGAGCCAACACCCAGTCTTATATTTGGGGTTGCGGTTCGTCACTGTAGGAATCGAGATATAGCTGCCTTTGTCTGTCAAAACGCGAGAGCAGAAGGGAAGAAGGAGTAGGAAGTTACTGCCTGTTCTGTAGGAGAGGAAAGTGAAACAGCAGCGCAGGCTTACCCTTGTAGGCGTGCAGTCCTTGGAGCGCAGAGACGGGCTGGTTTGATGGCTGCAGAAGACAGAGAGCAACTCGGCGTGACACACCAGGCTGAAGTCGGTTGTGTAGAAGGCTGCTCGACTCTCCTGGCTCCCAGCGAAGGCGAGGCGAAGCGTGCACCTGCGTCCCCGACTCGGTGGTGTTGGCGGCTCAGCAGAAGGGAGGTGGGGTGGTGCTAGTTTACCGAAGGCGTGAAGTGTTGTGCGGTAGGGATGGAAGGTTGACGAGAGAATGTAGCAACAGGGTTAGGGGAGAATTAGGTTTAGCTTAAACACGATTAAGGTGCTGATTAGGTTTAGATTAACTTATTTTATGGGCTGGCCTGACATTCAATTGGGATGGTCTGTTGGGCCAAAACTGGGTCTACTCCTCAATTAAAACAAGAGGGTTGAAAGAATACTCATTATTCGCCCCGGAACCGTTAAAAGTACGGAATTAAATTACGGGATTATTTACGGAATTATTTTAGTTATCATTTTATGTGAATCAAGGTTACATAAAATGATAGAATTTAATATCGTGTTCTTTTATTTAAAAGAATTAAGTTTGGCAGATCGGAATCCGGTTTGATCCGGTATTAAGCGGAGTTTAAATTTTTCGGGTATTACATCAGTGCCCTCTTAAAATAAGTTTCGTCCCGAAACTTGGAAAATTTTTGTTTTCTACCATGCAACTACTCAATCATCATAATCACGCACACATCAAAGAAAACACAAACTCTCAATCCAAGGTAAAACATGAAAAGTCAAGCAACACAACATTCGAGTACTAACTCATCAGTACAGAAGTAATATCTAACCCCGCAAAGAACTCGGGATAATTACATCTAATACTCTCCTGTGTCTCCTAAGTGGCCTCATCAGCTCCTCGTCTCTACCACTGAATCCTCATCATCGGTATCTCCTTGGACCGCAGACGTCTAGTGCTGCTCTCCAGGATAGCTGCCGGGTACTCTACAAATGTATGGTCGGGCTCAACTATTAGATCCTCGTGATTGATAACGTGTCTTGGATCCGGGATGTACTCTCTCAACTGAGATACATGGAAGACCGGATGGACACCCTATAATCTCGGCGGTAGTGCTAATCTGTAGGCCACCTCTCCAACTCTCTCCAAGATCTCAAAAAGCCCGACATACCGGGGACTCAACTTCCCCTTAATGCCGAAACGCCGGACTTCTCTCGTCGGTGACACTCTCAACCACACCTGAGCACCCACCCTAAACTCCAAGGGTCGACGCCTTTTGTCGGTGTAGGACTTTTAACGACTCTGAGCTGCTAACATCTGCTCCCGGACTAGTGCAATCCGAGCAATGTCATCCTGTATCTGATCAGGAGCTACTCCATCAGCTCTGCTAGGCTCATCCCAACACAATGGCGTGCGACATCTCCGCCCGTACAAAGCCTCATAAGGGGCCATCCCAATAGACGCGTGCCAACTGTTATTATACGAAAACTCTACCAGTGGAAGATGATCTGGCCATACCTGTCCCCAATCTAGTACACAAGCCCGCAACATGTCCTCTAATGTCTGGATGGTCCTCTCAGACTGACCGTTAGTTTGTGGGTGGTAAGTAGTAGTAAAGTGGAGACTCGTCCCCAAAGCAGTATGTACCTGCTGCCAAAATCTCGAGGTGAAACGTCCATCTCTGTCGGAGATGATAGTCCTCGGTACTCCATGGAGTCTCACAATGTGTCTAGTGAACTCCTCAGCTAGACGACTTACCGGCCACGTTTCCTTAATCGGGATAAAACGTGCGGTCTTTGTCAAACGGTCTACCACTACCCAAATAACATCAAAACCTCTGCTGAGTCTCAATCCTGTGACAAAATCCATAGATATGTCCTCCCACTTCCACTGTGGTACTGAAAGTGGGTGGAGCTCTCCTCCGGACCTACGATGCTCAATCTTGACCTACTAGCAAGTCGCACACTAAGCTACATACCATGTCACATCGGCCTTCAAACCACCCCACTAGATGGACCGTCTCACATCCTTGTACATCTTACTCGCTCCAGGATGTACTGAGTATGGGATAGCATGAGCCTCGCCTAGTATCTTCTGTCTCAACTCACTGTCCGATGGTACACAAACGCGGTCTTGACGTCTCATCACTACATCAGCACCAATAGTGAACTGTGGTGCCTCATCTCGAGACATCCTGTCTCAGATCCTGGTCAAAGTTGGGCAAGTCTCCTGCTTTTGTCGGATCTCATCCAACAGATCAGGAAGTAACTCCAAAGTAGCCAACTGACTATCTGTATCAGGAAACTGAATCTCTATCTCTAACCAAGCCAAATCTCTCTGTAACTATGGCTATATTGTCAACCGGGATATCGCCCTCTCCCGAGGCATCTTCCGGCTCAAAGCGCCAGCTACTACGTTCGCCTTTCCGGGGTGGTAGAGAATCTCAAGGTCGAAGTCCTTGATCAACTCTAACCACCGCCTCTGGCGGTTATTCAACTCCCGCTGAGTGAATATATACTTCAGACTCTTATGGTCTGTGAAGATCTGACATGTCGCCCCATAGAGATAATGACGCCAGATCTTAAGAGCATGGACTACTGCAACCAACTCTAGATCATGTGTGGGGGTAGTTCTCCTCATATGTCTTCAACTGTCGAGACGCATAGGCTATGACCTTACTCCTCTGCATCAAAACACACCCCAAGCCTAGCTTGGATGCGTCACTGGATACCACAAAGTCATCTGTACCCTCAGACTGTGCTAAAATTGGAGTAGACGTCAATCTCCTCTTCAGCTCCTCAAAACTCTACTGACACGGCTCAGACCAGACAAACAGAGTAGTCTTCCTCAGAAGACAGGTAAGTGGTTGGGAAATCAGGGAGATCCTTCCACAAACCGACGGTAATAACCTGCCAAACCTAGAAAGCTGCGAACCTCCTTAACATTCTTCGGATGTTGCCAAGAAGATACTGACTCGACCTTCACTGGATCAACTTTAATACCCTCAGCAGTCACTACATGGCCTAGGAAAGCCACCTCTGACATCCAAAACTCACACTTGGATAGCTTAGCATACAACTGGCTATCCTGTAGAATATGCAATATTGTCCTCAAGTGTCCGGCATACTCCTCTCGACTCCTTGAGTAAACTAGGATGTCGTCAATGAAGACCACTACAAATTGGTCTAAAAAGTCGATGAATATCCCATTCATCAACTCCATGAACACTGCTGGTGCATTAGTGAGCCCAAATGGCATCACTACGAACTCATAATGACCATACCTAGTCCGGAATGCCGTCTTAGGTATGTCCTGATCTCTCACCCTCAGCTGGTGATAACCTGACCTCAAGTCTATCCTCGAGAACACGAACGCTCCATGCAACTAGTCCAACAGATTATCTATGCGCGGTAGTGGATACTTGTTCTTGATGGTGACTTTGTTCAACTCTCTGTAGTCTATGCATAGCCTCATCGATCCGTCCTTCTTCTTCACAAATAATACTAGCGCGCCCCAAGGAGACACACTAGGGCGTATGAAGCCCTTCTTTGCTAACTCCTCTAACTGCTTCTTCAACTCAAGCAGCTCTATCGGTGCCATATGGTATGGGGCCTTCAAGATCGGTCTCGTGCCCGGCTCTAACTCAATGTTGAAGTGAACACTCCTCTGTGGGGGTAGTCCTGGCAGGTCATCACTGAACACCTCTGCAAACTCGCATGCAACTGGTATCTCCTCTACCGTCAGGCTCTTGCGTTCCTTCATGGCATAACACTAGAAGGCCTCACAACCCTGTGCTATCAGTCTCGCTGCTCTCACTGCGCTGGTAAATGTACCGGACTTTCCAAGGTCCCAATTTATCCCCAAAATCACATCCTCATGAGCTAAGGGCATAACTAGAAAATCTACTAGCCAATCTCGATCTCCCATGCGAATGGGACATCCATAGATCTCTCGAGTCCCTCTGACCTTACTCCCGTCAGGTAATCCTATCATAAAAGGTATCCCCTCTACAGTAGCTAAGGACAACCTATCTACGCATGCATTAAATATGAAGGAGTGCGTAGCACCCGTATCAAACAAAACTCTTACGGTAATGCATGGATCTAGATCGTACCTGTGGCAGTCGGTGCCTCTAGCTGATTAGCACTCCTCAACTCAAACACCCGTGCCTGAGCTCCTCTAGTATCAGCTACACTGCCACGTCCTCTGCCCCGACTTGATCCCTGCATAAAGCTTTGTGAAGATAGGTGTCTTGGAGCTCTATAAGACTGCTGTTGACCTGGGGCTCGGTACTGTTGCTGCTGACTCGGAGCTCGGTACTGTGGCTGCCTTTGTACACTCCTTGATAGACCCACAGGGGAGGAACCCTACTGAGATGGAGCCTTGCCTGGCGGCAAAATACAACTCTGTGTCCAACATTGCCGCACTAAAAGCAGGTCACTAACGGCTTCGTGTAGTTCGATCGGATGTGTCCATAGCCACTATATTGTGACACTGTGAACCCCCAGGTTGAGTCTGAACTGTAGCGTTATGACTATGTCGCCCCTGAGTTTGTCCCCGTCCAAAAATAGCCACTCCTGTACTGCCACTAGCATAACCTGTCTCTGCCGCTTATCCGGCCTATCTGACTGAGCAGCTCTCCTCTAGACTGGTCTATCTCTCTCATATGCAGAAGCCCTATCCTGATAGTCTGACAGAGACTCGCAACGAAATCCCGCCCGATAGGAATGAGTGCTCTCTCTCAATCTCCGTGAAAAGAGATACACATGTTGCTGCTATGGAGATGCAACTGGTCCAAGTAGTGTCAGATCCTTCTGGAACTTCTTGACGGCACCAGCAATCGGAATGTCCTAAAGTCCTGCCTCAATGAAGTCCTGAAACCTCTCCCTCCTCAACGAGGCAGGGCACTATCTGTCTTTAGCAATACTCCTCATCTGCTCCCAACTGGTGACTCGGCTAAGAATGGTCCGCCACCACGAATGAGCATTCTCTATGAAACATGTCTGCACCAACCCCACCTGTCGATCCTCTAGGCAACGTATCGACTCTAGCGCAGTCTCTACGTGTCCAATCCAGTGCTCTACCTCTAACCCTATCTCTCCACTGAATGAGGGGACTTTTTGAGAGTTGAAAGCCTTCAACCACTCATCCGGTCTCGGTGCTCTGGACCCAGCAGGAGCTTTGTTAGCCTCCACTCTCCTCTCAGGTGCAGCCGGCACCTGAGGCACTCCTTGTGTCACCTGAACTGACCTAGCCGGTACCGGTGGTACCTGGGTAAGTCTCTCTGCCCTGGAAGCCTCCTCCATACACTCGACGTATGCTCTGTACTCTCTGTACTCAGACGCTCCAATTGATACACGTCCAGACTCAGTCGAACGTTTTCCTAGTGCTCCAGACCTAGCAGCGGTCTCATTCCTAACCTCAGGAACCACACTCTCAGCCACCTCCTCTACTCCAACATCTGGCATGATCATTGATGGTGGATCCTCTCGAGGAGCTCGACCTCGACCTCATGCTAATGGAGCTCTACCTCCACGGCCGCGTCCTCTAACGACATGAGTCCTATCACCCCTACCATGTCCACCTGGAAGGAGAGGTGGACGGCCTCTACCTTGACTAGTAGCTAGCGTAGCCCTAGTACGTGCCATCTGCGCGAGTGATAACAACTACAGTTATAACTAGCTAAAAAGTCCAACTAAAGTAAACCTAAGGTCCATACTAAGCATACTGAGATCCGCGGTAGTAGTGGTGATCACCCGTACTTTTCTATTCCCAACTACACTATGCAGGCATTTGAAAACCAAAATTCCTTTTTAAAACTCAAACCCCTTTCGGGTTCTGTTCAAGTACTTATTCGGTCTTTCAAAAGATTTCAAGTGCCATTGTTGCCAACCTAGAGCTCTGATACCATGTTGTAACACCCCAATTTCTCAGAACTTGGAGTATTACTGGTTAGGACCTCACAATGGGTCCCGACCTCAGTTTGACCACAATATTACTAGGATCTTGCAACAAGACACAATAAGAAAAACCGAAATTCATAAAATAGTATTTCAAAGGGATGAATGCAATAACGTCTAACAACCTATAGTGCTTAAACAACGAAACAGACTAACTGTCTTAACAAGATGAAAGAAACAACAAGATAACCCCCAACCCCACTCTAAGGAGTACGGAGACCCGGTTGACCACTACTTCCGGATCACTCAGTTGATGCTCTAACATGTGGTGAATCTAAAAACACAACAAAACAACCATTAGCTAGCTATCTAAAAATTAGTTAACTAATAATAGCACACACACACATCATAGCAAAGTAAACACTCATCATGCTTGCAAACAATCCATTTATTATCTTTACTTAGGTGATTCACTCTTACTAATGATACTTATTTTGTGACACGAGAAATTCCCAAACCTCGCCTCCGCCCCCGTGTAACCATCAGGAATGGATCTTATGCATTTCACCTTGTACCTGTATGGTCTGGGTATAGAGAACCTTCCAATCTCCTGCCAGAGCTGCGCAATGATGTCACGGCCCATTATACATACACTTGGGCCTTAAAAATATAATAATAACAGTTGTCCTATCAAGTTATTATTATTATAAACATGCATTGAACACACCACTATTATCACTCAACTAACATCCAGAAACTAGCTAAGTAAGTCGCAAGGACTTACCTGAGTCAAATCACACTCTAACAAGTCTCAACTCGGTCCGTACTCGTGGTAACTCAAACGCCTGCCAATTAAGGCATGGGGATCAAAATCAAATCCCATACTCTTAGAAGTTTTAAACTTCTAAGAGGTTCAATCTCATGAGGAGAATTTATGAAAATACAAGTTCTTAAGGTAAAAGATTATTTTACTCCTGATCTCGGAAATTCTCAAAGTCTATCATTAAAATCTAATATTCACTTTTAGAACTTGTTTTCATAATTTGGTTCTCACGGATAGCTTACTAGAGATTATAAGGTTAAATCCCACACAAACTTGTCAAAGAGAACAACATCACTCCCTTCCCGGTTACTACTCTACTCTCATATATATATATATATATATATATATATATATATATATATATATATATATATATATATACATATATATATATGTTACCTTTACCCCTCTCTATATATATATATTTATGTATATACACTCTACTTATTCATATATATATATATACTTATATCTCTTATCTCAAACCTATCTATACGTGTATGTGTACTCTGCACCGCTACATATATATATTTATATAATTCCCGTCTCACACCTCTCTATATATATATACGTATATGTACACTACCCTACCACATATTTATTTATTTATCTCTTCCATCTACTACATCTACATATACATATATAGATCTACTACACTCCTACTCATACATTTATTTATACCTTATATCTCCTACATTTATATATATATGTATAGATACATTGTACTGTGAAGGAGTGCTTGAAATGTCACATGTAACAGAGGTGGGCGATCGATTTATAGCAAAATCACCGAGGAGGAGGATCGAAACTCACCGTTCAGCACCCTCGACAAGCCTTTGCAGGGAGGAAAGCTGTGGCCGGGGTCGATCGAAGCAGTCCTGGATAGAGTGTCGTCGAGCCTACAATGCACCAGCCAACCGGGGTCGACAATCCCGTTCACAGCAGGTTAAACATACAGCGGTTTAGTGACTAAAAGAAAGAGACAGACAGTCGGGTCGGCTTACCGGAATCGTATGCAGAAAGTCGATGATGGATGTAGGCTAGCGGTACTCCGAATGATGAGACGAGACCTCGGTCTTAACGGCTAGTTGAGTCGCGAAGGGGAGCCAACACCCAGTCTTCTATTTGGGGTTGCGGTTCGTCACTGCAGGAATCGAGATATAGCTGCCTCTGTCTGTCAAAACGCGAGAGCAAAAGGGAAGAAGGAGTAGGAAGTTACTGCCTGTTCAGTAGGAGAGGAAAGTGAAACAGCAGTGCAGGCTTACCTTTGGAGGCGTGCAGTCCTTGGAGCGCATAGACGGGCTGGTTTGATAGCTGTAGAAGACAGGGAGCAACTCGGCGTGACACACCAAGCTGAAGTCGGTTGTGTAGAAGGCTGCTCGACTCTCCTGGCTCCCAGCGAAGGCGAGGCGAAGCGTGCACCTGCGTCCCCGACTCGGTGGTGCTGGCGGCTGAGCAGAAGGGAGGTGGGGTGGTGCTGGTTTACCGAAGGAGTGAAGTGTTGTGCGGTAGGGAGGGAAGGTTGACGAGAGAATGTAGCAGCAGGGTTAGGGGAGAATTAGGTTTAGCTTAAACACGATTAAGGTGCTGATTAGGTTTAGATTAACTTATTTTATGGGTTGGGCTGACATTCAATTGGGATGATCTGTTGGGCCAGAACTGGGCCTGATCCTCAATTAAAACAAGAGGGTTGAAAGAATACTCGTTATTCGCCCTAGAACCGTTAAAAGTACGGAATTTAATTACGGGATTATTTATGGAATTATTTTAGTTATCAGTTTATGTGAATCAAGGTCACATAAAATGATAGAATTTTATACCGTGTTCTTTTATTTAAAAGAATTAAGTTTGGCGGATCGGAATCCGGTTTGATCCGGTATTAAGCGGAGTTTAAATTTTTCGGGTAATACACATGTTAGACGTCATGGAGCACACATCAACGCACAAAGTGGTTGAGCTCCACATTTGAGATGATGCAAGCCGAGGCTAAGTCACATATATGAACCTCCATCCAAGTAAAGACCATTATAAGGGCCACCACACATCTCCTTCTTGACCCATCCACACCGGCAATTGCACTGACATCCAAATATCTAATGTTGATAATGGAAGCGGCGTTGGTAGTCATCAAGGCTACCAATAGGATACGACCATGGGAGATTGACCCCGTACAGGATCACGAGATGACTGACTCGTTTGCTTGGGGTAGGGATTTTATGCTTTTTGTATCGCCATCTTGGTAGACGTGGGTCGCAAACCTAAACCTAAACCTTGTATTACCAAACCGCCAAACCGGCGGTTTGACATCTAATTTTTTTTGAAACAATTTGGTTTACTAGGCTTTTTCTAGTTTTGTGTTTAGTAAATGTACCTCTTGTGAGAAGAGTGTGTAGAGTTTGAGAATACATACGAAAGGTTGGGGTTTATTTACTTAATTGAAACATTACAGAGTCTAGTTACTACTCTAATTTTTCAAAAAGGCCTAGTTACCAAAGTTGCCCTTTTTTTTTTTTAAAAAAAGTAATATAATATATAAGTTATTTTAGTTATAAAAAAATAAAATATACATTAGTATTTTTTGTAAATAAATAAACTTACTAATTTAGTAAATTAATAAAAATTTTGTACATTTAAAATTTATATTACATTAGTAAAGTTTTGTAGATTGGAACTTTACATTGAATTTTTTATACATTGAATTTTTTATACATTTAAAATATGTAAATAATAAAATTACTATCTTTTTATACGTTGAGTTTTTTTTATTACAATAGCATTTTAATAGAATTACTAAGTAAATAAAAGAGAGAAGGTAAAATAAAAAAGAGCAAGTAAAATAATTACAACAAAGCGAACACATTTTTTTTTATACATCTATTTTTTTTTTATTACATTAGCATTTGAATAGAATTACTAACTAAAATAAAAGAGAGCAACTAAAATAAAATTACTAACTAAAATACAAGAAGGAGAATACTCATTTTTCTTATACATTCAAATTTTTTTTTTATTACATTAGCTTTTGAATAGAATTTTATTTACTAAGTAAATAAAATTACTAACTAAAATAAAAGAGAGCAACTAAAATAAAATTACAAACTAAAATACAAGAAAGTGAATACTCATTTTTTTTATACATTCAATTTTTTTTATTACATTAGCATTTGATTTAAATACAACTGAAAAGGAGAGGGCTTGAACCGGTTTCCCAGTTGTCTACGTATTCTCTTGGGGCTTAAGAGGAATCAAAGCCTACGTAGTTATCTTACCTTTACTTACCTTTTTTCGGAGTTCTGAGTTGTTTTCGTTACCCCCCTTACCTTTGCGCCTCGGACTCGGAAGTAGTCGCCGGATCATCGGAGTTGGAATCCGATTTTGAGTCATAAACGGGTGCATTTCGTTGTTTCCTCTTCTCCGCCATTATCCAATCTTGAACACAAACTTGAGCCTCCAATTTGTCAGGCTTCAATTGACTCCTCTTGTAACTTAGCATGTTTCCTCCTTGACTAAAAGCTTGCTCCACAGCCACCGTTGATGCGGGGAAGGCCATAATTTGTTGTACAATCTTGGCCAATGTTGGATACTTTGGGCCATCTTCTTCCAATAATCTAGAACTTGAAAACTATCACTTTCACCATCAAAACTAAAAGGAGTTGTTAGATAATCTTCAAATTCCGCACTTACGGATGAATGTCTAGGTGTTTTTGTTCTTTTAGCTAAAATTTGTTTAGCTTTAGAAAGAATAGAAGATGATGAAGAAGAAGAAGAAGAAGAAGAAGAAGAAGAAGAAGAAGAAGAAGAAGAAGAAGAAGAAGAAGAAGAAGAGGGTGGGGGAGTTGATTGGGTGGAAGCACTAGCACTTGTTTCAAATAAAGGAAGCAATTTACCAATTTCAACACGAATAGAAAGAGTAATAGAATTAACGTTCTTAATAGAAGATAAACCTAAACATTCATCATAATATTTTAGCCATTTTGTTTTCATTTCGGTTGTAGCATATTTAAGTGATTCTAAACCTAAACCGTTTTGTCAAGCTTCGGCAACATTTACGGCTATTTCTAAAAAACTACAAGAAGTTGGAATGTAAACATAACTCAACATATTAGTAGAATCACTAAAAACTTTTAAAACACTACAAATATCATAACAAGTTTGCCAAATACTTTCATCATCTAAAATAGACCAAGAAATAAATTGTGAGGAAAATTCTTGTAAAACATCTTTATATCTAAGAGCTTGACTAAGTAGTTTATAGGTTAAGTTCCAACGAGTTCCAATATCTTTTGAAAAAGCAATCGGAGGAATATTTTTTTCTATACAAGTTGATCTCCATTTTTTTAAGTCGGTTGAATGCCAAATATGTTCAATTACGTCGGTTATAGGCTCTAACATTTCATGTAAAACTTTTAGGCCATCTTGAACACATAAATTTAAAATATGACATGCACATCTTTGGTGAGTAAAAGGAGTTTTTATAAGTTGACCCGCATTCCCCACCAAATTGTTTACGGCGCGGGTGTTAGCGGAAGCATTATCAAATGAGTATGAAAAAAACTCGATTTTGTAAATTAAATTCTTGTAAAACCGTTCTTAATAAATTAGCAATGTTGGCTGCACTATGTCTTTCATTAAAATGGCGAAATGCAATAACAAATTTATGCAAGTAGATATCATTATCGATAAAATGTAAAGTGATGCCCATGTAAAAATGTTTTTGTGATAAAGCACTCCAAATATCACTACAAATTGAAACTTGATGCGAAAAAGATTGTAAAATCGTAAGAGTTTTTTGTTTCTTTTGTTCATAAGATTGAGAAATTAATTTCGAAATTTGTTTACGAGAAGTAGGTTTAAAGGCCGGTTGAAGATAAGTAGTGTTATATTCTCTTACATTTTCATATTCCGCATAAGAAAATGGAAAAGCTTGAGATGCAATTAAGTTGGCTAATCCTAAAGATTCATTGATAGGTGACGGAATCACTATCATTTAGGGTAGTTTTTAGAGTCTTTTTATTACATTAGTGTCAGTTTATGCTACTTACTCCTTGGTCCAGAAGAAGAAGATCAAAAGAAGCTAAGGAAGGAGTTATAAGCACTTAGGAGTAAAGATTGATCAAGAAGTAAAGTTTTTGTTGCTCCACCGCCCCGCGGGCCCTTGCAGCCGCCCCTGCGGTGACAAGACGAAGACCAGCTCCCCTGCGCCTCTCACTGCGCCCTGCCTGCGCCTCGCCTTGGGAGCGGGAAGGCGAAGAGTCTGTGTCACCGCCCCTGCGTTGGCCTTGAGGCGCCCATGCACCTTGACATCAGAAACGTCAGAAAGGCGAAAGGTCAGACGTTGAAGTGCATTGAAGATCCGCCCCGACGGAACTGTGTAGCCGCCCCAATGGTTATGAAGAAGATCAACCGATTCTGCCTAAACCGCCCCTGCGGGTCCTGAAGGCCGCCCCTGCGGTGTAACGCCAGAAGCTTTTCTCCGGCTGTTTACACCACCTTTATGGCATTAAAGGTGGCTGTTTTAGGCAGGCTATTTACTCCTAATCAAGTGACTTTTGTAGTATAAATAGTCCATGGCTGATTGCTAGAATTATCCATGCTTTTCCCCACAAAATCCACTTTTAGACTTGAGTTTTCCATTGTAATGAGTTGCTAACTCCCTTGCTACATTGGGTTGGTTTGAAGCTGCTTTGTTACTTTGGTTGTAAGTCCTTTTAATATAAGTTTTTATTCAGTATTGCTTTGTGTTTCCTTGATCTCCATTGTTTAATTGCATGTGAACTATTACTTGAGATTGATCACCTTAGGATCTAAAGTGCATGTAAACAACTAGGATTAATAGGTTCCGGGTTCGGGTCTTTAATCTAGTAGCAACTTTAAGTAATAACGGGTTGTAATTACTTAAGGAAAAGGAACACAAATATAAAGATAAGTTTAACGGTTTTAATCTTCTCTTTGTATCCCTTTGTCTTTGTTTGAATGCTAACTTATTATTTGTTCTTGTAGGTTTACGGAACTTTAATAGATTAAGTTGTGTTGATGCCGGTTGGCTCAACACATATGTATGATCGAGACGGGAGATTACTTAAAAACTTGAAAAAGGAACACACCAAAGTAGCAATTGCATCCTTAGAATCAACCTAGTGTAGATTCACCCATTATTGTCTTACTTGTCGTATTCATCGTTTTCATAAGTTTTTGTGCATCAATTCCACCAAACCCCCCCCCCCCCTTTGTGTCACTTGTCATTATAATCAATAATTGCATCTAAAATACCTCAACTCTCTTGGGTTCAACCCTTACTTACTCACTATACTTGTTCTTAGTGCTAAGTCGGGATTTACTTTTGATTGGGTATAGACGACCATAAAAATACCACCGGTCAAATTTTGGCGCCGTTGCCGGGGAGTTTTTGTGTTTTATTGTTATTATTGATTATTGGTTTGAACCATTTTATGGTTCAAACCCGTGCTACTAATTTCGGCTTTGCTTCTTTTGACCCAGAAATTGAGAGGACGCACATCCGGCAACGAAGACAACAACAACTACAACAAGATATGGCTGACCGTACTCTTCGTCAACTTACACAGCCCACTTTGGCTCAAAACCCTCATGTGGTCGCTATACTAGCACTAGGGGAAGGAGTCAACTTTGAGCTCAAACCGGGCCTTATCCACCTACTTCCATCTTTCCATGGGCTAAGTGGTGAAGACCCCATCAAACACCTTGGGAAGTTCCACACCGTTTGTATGAGTATGAAGCCGGCCAACATTACCGAAGAACAAATCAAGATGAGGGCATTCGGCTTCACACTCAAGGATTCGGCGGATGATTGGTATTACCACCTTCCATCCGGGAGCATTGACACTTGGGAGAACCTCCACAAAGCGTTTTTGGAGAAATACTTTCCAGCAAAAAAGGCCAATAGCTTGAAGAAAGCTATAAGCAACATCGAGCAAGAGGCAACCGAAACCCTCTATGAGTATTTCGAAAGGTTTGTTTGGATATGGAAAATGACTCGCATGCTGCACCCATTCTGTTAGGAAGGCCATTTCTTAAAATGGCTAGGACAAAAATTGATTATGTTAGTGGTAAATTGACCATGGAGTTTGATGGAGAAGTAGTGGAATTTGACATTTATGATGCAATGAAATTTCCTAGCGATGATCATTCTCTATGTACTATTGACGTTGTTGAGCCTTTTGTGCAAGATGTTTTTGATAACTCTGACGTGGATGAATTGAGAAATGTGATTGAACATGACATTGATGGTTTCAGATCAGATTATGTGTTAACATCTAGCATGAAAGAGGTCCTAGCCCAATTAGATGGGCATAAAAGGCTACCTATCTCCAATTTGGCCATTGGGCCCACTTTACTTACCCCAAGCGAAAAGCTTGTTCCGTCCATAGTGTAGGCACCAGAAATAGAACTGAAGGATCTTCCGTCATACCTCAAGTATGTTTTCCTTGCAGCACACAATACCTTGCCGGTGATCATCTCCAATAAGTTGACCACCGGACAAGAAGATAAGTTGGTGAACGTACTAAAGGAACACAAGACGACCCTCGGATGGACTATTGCGGACACCAAGGGATAAGTCCTTCCACCTGCATGCATAGTATTTTGCTTGAGGACGAAGCCAAGCCCTCTAGGCAACCTCAAAGGAGGTTGAACCCACCAATGATGGATGTGGTCAAAAAGGAAGTGTTGAAACTCCTCCAAGCAGACATGATCTTTCCTATCTCGGATAGCACTTGGGTTAGTCCAACCCAAGTAGTTCCAAAGAAGGGAGGCATTACCTTGGTGGAAAACCAACATGGAGAGATGGTACCAAGCAAAACACAAACTGGATGGAGAGTTTGCATTGACTACCGCAAGCTCAATAAGGTAACACGAAAAGACCATTTCCCACTACCTTTTATTGATCAAATGTTGGAACATCTTGCAGGTCATAAATACTACTGTTTCATGGATGGATATTCGGGATATTTCCAAATATCCATCGCACCAGAAGATCAGGAGAAGACGACGTTCACTTGCCCATTTGGCACTTTTGCATATCGCAGAATGCCCTTTGGACTTTACAACGCACCGGGCACTTTCTAACGGTGCATGTGATAGCATGAATTATAGTCTATATTTAGGGGTTTGTTTGGACGTTTTATCTTTAATAATATGCATGTTTGTATGTATAATATGTGATTATATTACCATTTCATCTACCTTTGCGGGAATCGAGGTCTACACCTGGTTTTGTTGTAATCGTAGGTAAAATGGCACGTTTTACATCAAAAAGGAGCAAAAGGAGCTATGGAGTCATTGGAGCTACATTCAGGAACATAAGGAACCATCCAGGAAGCATAGCCATAGATTAGAGATTCACTTTAGACCAGATTTGAGAGATTTCACATTCAGTTGTGACTCACCTCGGTTGACAACAGATTCACCTCGACCGAGGTGATCCAGAGAAGTCGACTCGACCGAGGCGAACACCTGGGACGCGGCGAGAATATTTTATTCTTGGTTGAGATCTTTTATCTTTGGAAAGAAATCTTATATTTTTGGGCTTGGCTCCTGGAAGGAAGAAGATATGCTAGATCATATATTTTACCTATTTTTATGGGAAGAGATCTTTCTAGGATATCTTATCTTTGGAGAGTAATTTTCCTATAAGAAGGGTTGGATTTTCCACAAATCCACATCATGCTATACCACCGATTAGGGTTTATATACCGTTGCAGCCATACTCCAGTTGGGAGATTTGAAGAACCTTTTTGAAGGTTGAAGAAGGAAGATTATAGCTTTTATAGTTTTTGAAGGGTTTTTGTAAGATTATCTTAGATTCCCTTCCTTGTTGTCTTGCTTGTTGGATTTTTATCCAAGGAACACTTTTGTTGTGATATTTGATTCAGTTATTGAAGTCTTTTCGTTGAATTCTTCTTGTTCAAATATTCACCTTCTTCCCATATATTTGATCATTGCTTTCATGATGATGAGTGGCTAATTTCCTTGTGTGATTCTAGGGTGATTGGCTGAAGGTTGTGGAAAAAACAATGATAGAATGATCTTAATCATAGTAGGACCCTGAAAGTTCGAGTCTTTAATCTTAACCCTAAGCATCTCGCTCAGTCGATGAACATCTCGGCCGGGGTGGAATTTGGCTGACCGAGGTGACTTATCTGATCCGAAACTGAGAGTTAAGTGTTAGAGTTTGCCAAATCCTATTCTTATTACACCTTTCCTGATTCAATGCAAGCTTAGGATGAGACTTACCCGGTAATTCCTTAGTTTGTTTACATAAGATCATAAGTGTAGGTAATAAAGGTTTATCCTTTATTGGGGTTTGAGTGTGCTTTCATTCCATCTTTGTGAGTTAGCCTGAGACTTACCCTGTAAAGGTTGATTCTATTCCCTTAGATGGTGTGTTAGTTTGAGGTTATAGTTCTTTATCTTAATTCCTTGAGACTTACCCGGTAATAGGAGTTACGGTTTAGGATTAGTGAGTAGTGAGACTTACCCGGTGATCTATTCCACTTTAGTAACACCTTCCCTTGCAAAAATCTCAGCTTTGTCCGCTTATCTTTAGATCTTGAGTTGGAACCACAACTAGATGCTTTAATCCCTAGAATTGCATATTTCCTATATTGACTTCTATATCATCTTTGATTGTTTTGATTACCTTTTGTGGTTAGTATTTACTAAAGCATACCGTAATTGGACTTTGTTTCACTAAGTCCCTGTGATCGACCCTTGGAATTCCTTGCTTTTTACTACGATTGACCCGTACACTGCGGGTTCGCATCCTTGTTTTAAGCTTACCTCTAGGGTTATAAATTTAAAGCTTGCACACACCATTTGGAGCGAACAAGTTTTTGGTGCCGTTGCCGGGGACTTGGTCTAGACCGAGCCGGTTACGGTTTGCTCTTGGAGCACTTGCCCCCGTGTCTACTAACCACTCTACTTGAGTGACTTTTGCAGGTTCTTTCTTAGGTTTATGCGAAGAACCCGCACTGGGAAGGAAATCGTTCCTTACGATCCCGAACCAGAGAAGACATACAAACGTCGCTTACGAGAAGCAAAGATGGCCCACTAAGACAATCGCGATCTTGAGGCCGAGTTGAAAGAGGCGCTAGAGCTGCTACGCCTCAGCAGGGAAGAGCTAAGGCAAGAGAAGGAAGAGACTCGCACCAGGACTGAGGCGATCGAAGCAGATATGGCAGCTTTACGAGACCAGTTTCTGCCTCGACCGAGGGAAGATCCAGTTCCAGACCCCCAACCGATGCAGGTCCCAGTCGCTGACCCTCGACCGAGGCAGGTTCTAGTACCTGACGCCCCGGCCGAGATACTTCCACCTCGGATGCCAGTCCGAGGCGCTCTTCTTGCAGGAATCCCACAAACCCTAGGTCAAAGGATGGACCCTAATCAACAACTGAGGCGTCCAGGAGTTAACCTAGGAGATCCAGCGGACCATGACTATGAACTTCGACCGCAAGTTCTATCCATGATTCGCCAATGCCAGTTCGGAGGGCTAGAGAAGGAATCACCGCATCAACATCTTCAAAACTATGAGATCTTGATGGAAACCTTGAGACCCTCAAGGATTGAAAATAACAACTACAAGCTAAGACCTTTTTACTTTTTTTTAAAAGATAGAGCTCTTACTTGGTATCAATCTCTTCCTCCAGGAAAAATCAGCACATGGGAGCAGATGACAACATAATTCTTAACCAAATTCTTTCCCCCCTCAAAGACCGCTGAAATGAGAGGGAAGATCAACGCTTTCATTATGAAGGACAAGGAGAGCTTGTCCAAGTCATGGGAGCGGTTCAAGGACATTCTTTTGGATTGCCCACATCATGGGATTCCAAAGTTAGAGTTATTGGAGATATATTTCAAGGGACTGGACGGAAGCACCCAGTTCAACCTCCAACTACTCTCCGCCGGTACCTTTATGGACATGGCGATTGACGAAGCTTGGGACTTCATCGAGAAGCAAACTTTGCATATGGAGAAGTACACTCATCAAGGAGCTGAAGGTGGAGTTAAACGAGTTAACTTCCAAGAAACTCAGCCCAACAACAATCAACTCACGTCTTTGAAGAATGACGTGAAGCAATTGAAGGAACTCTTGGTTGCTCAAACCAAGAAGGAAGAGCAAGGACAAAGGAACAACAACAATGGATATCGTAACAACAACAACGGTTCCCGGAACAACAACTACAACAATAACAATAGAGGATCCAATAGCAACAACTGGAGGGCGAACAACCAAAATTCTGGTAACAATCATTCAAACTCCAACTCTAACGATTCCTCTAACCCTTTCCTCTCTTCCCCTTCTTCTTCTTCTACTCCATTAAAGAGCCAGGGGCAAGGATCAAGTTCGTCTCAGCCGGAAAAGAAAGACGCAGTTCTGGAGGCTATCTTGATCAAGCTTAATGCTATGGAGACTTCTATGACTTCATTTTCGTAGGCCCAAAAAGCCTTTGAACAACAACTTGCAAGTAGGGCGAATGAAGCGCCAAGAGATCCAGGGAAGCTTCCAGCAAGGACGGAAAGCAACCCTAAGGGCCAGATCATGGCCATAACTACGAGGAGTGGACTGAAAACTGCAGATCCAGTGCCTCGGTTGGTACCAGTACCGACGAACACAACCTCGGTCCAGATGCAGTCGAAGAACACTTCGACCGAGATGCCAACCGAGGTTGAGCCACAGAAAGCGGAAGGGAAAACTGAAGTTTATGTTTCACCTCCCGCATACAAACCACCACTTCCATTCCCCCAGTCAAGGGCCAGAGCACATCTAGACAAGCACTTTGGTAAGTTCCTTGACTTGATGAATAAACTACACATTAACATTCCTTTCCTTGATGCTATTCTAGGGATGCCCGCCTATGGGAAGTTCTTGAAGGAGATCCTATCAAGGAAGAGGAAACTGGAAGATTTTGGTGAAGTTAGGATGACATCTAAATCCTCGGAGCTTATTCAAATCATGAAGGAGAAGATGCCACCTAAATTAAGAGATCCCAGCTCATTTTGCATTCCCATTCAAGTTGGGGATGTCACTTGTGAAGCCCTTTGTGATCTAGGAGCCAGCGTGAGCATCATCCCGCTGGAGCTATGTGTGAAGATCGGACTTGGAGAGCCCAAGCCGGTCAAGATTCGACTATACATGGCGGATCGCTCCATCACCAACCCCGTGGGAATCTTGGAGGACGTTCCGGTCAAGTTAGGTAACTTCTATTTACCAATAGATTTTGTTGTACTTGACATTCCCGCAGATTATCCTGTCCCTATTATTCTCGGGAGACCATTTCTAGCAACTTCGGGTTGCAACATGGATTGCAAGAACGCCAAGTTGAAATTCAACATTGGTGGCGATGAGGTGGAGTTCGCATTACTTGCAGCCATGAAAGGGGAGCAGCTAAGCGATGATATCTTCAACATCTACGATGAAGAAGAATCAAGAGAATTGGTGAGGTCTATCCTTATTAACGATCCACTCGAAAGAGTTATTAGTTTCAGTTTAACGGAGGAAGGTATAGATGCTTCTTGTGATGCAGACATACAGAGCTTAAAAGTACTGGAAGAAGATCCAGGAGCTAAAACTGAGAAGTTAATCCAGGAGACGAAGATCTCCAGTTTCGGTTCCAGTTGCAGTACCTCGACCGAGGCACTTTCTGGACTGAGCGATGCGACTGAAGAACATCTCGGTCAACGCCTCTGCGCCTCGACCGAGGTCGATGGCGAGATGATGTCATTTGAGACTACTGAGAATAATAAACTTCTTACTCCCTTCTCTGACATTCATCCTCAGTTGGTGGAACATTCTATCCACCAACTTTCTGATAATAAAGGACCTTGGTATGCTGATATCATGAATTATCTTGTTTGCCAGGAAGTACCACCCGGATTGACATACTCTCAAAAGAAGAGATTCTTCAAGGAAGTACGCCATTACTAATGGGATGAACCGCTGCTATTCAAGCGCGGGCCGGATGGGATGCTTCGAAGATGCATTCCGGAAGATGAAGTTAATAGCATCATACGGCATTGTCATTCACTTCCTTGTGGAGGACATGCCAGCACCGATAAAACATGCGCTAAGGTATTACGATCTGGTTTCTTTTGGCCTACATTATTTAAGGATGTGCAATCGTTTGTTGTCTCTTGTGATGCATGCCAAAGAACAGAAAATTTATCAAGGAGGAACGAGATGCTACTTAATAACATTCAAGAGGTGGAAATCTTTGATGTATGGGGGATAGACTTCATGGGACCTTTCCCATCCTCCGGAGGAAACCTCTATATTCTTCTTGCAGTTGATTACGTCTCTAGATGGGTTGAAGCCATTGCTTCTCCCACTAACGACGCCAAGGTGGTTGTGAAGTTCTTAAACAGAACTATCTTTCCACGGTTTGGAACTCCACGCATCATCATCAGCGATGGAGGAACGCATTTCATCAACCGGAAGTTCAAAGCACTTCTATCGAAGTATGGGGTAACCCACAAGGTATCAACCCCTTATCACCCTCAAACTAGTGGACAGGTCGAGATCTCGAATAGAGAAATCAAAGCAATTTTGGAGAAGACCGTCTCTAGGACGAGGAAGGATTGGTCCATGAAATTAGACGATGCTCTTTGGGCGTACAGGACCGCATTTAAGACTCCCATAGGTACCACCCCTTATAATTTGGTATATGGGAAGTCTTGCCATTTGCCCGTTGAATTAGAACACAAAGCATATTGGGCGATCAAATGGTTGAACTTCGACATTAAGGAGGCCGGCGAGAAGCGGCTATTGAAAATCAACGAGCTGGAGGAGCTGCGTTTGAACGCTTATGAGAATGCCAAAATCTATAAGGAGAGGACGAAGAGATGGCATGACAAGCGTATCGTCCCAAAGGAGCTTAACGAAGGAGATTTAGTTCTACTCTTCAACTCCCGCCTCCGCCTCTTTCCAGGTAAGTTAAAATCTAGATGGACCGGACCTTATGTTGTGAAACATGTTTTTCCTCATGGTGCAGTTGAGATATGGGGCGAAACGAGCGGAAGCTTCAAGGTCAACGGTCATAGACTTAAGAAGTACAAACCGGAAACTCCGGTTGAGGAGGTTGCACCAATATACCTCGTTTGAGACGCATCATGGTCCAGCTAGCAACCTTAAACCAAGCGCTTCTTGGGAGGCAACCCAAGGTATTGCTTTCTTTTCCCTTTTTCTAGTCTAGCTTAGATAATTTTTGCTTTTGCTTTGCTTTGTTTTGTTTTTGGCGTTCTAGACAGATAACAGGTGACATCTAAGGAAGGAGCATAACTGGAAGGACAGAAGATCGAGAATTTGAGAAGACGAAGTTTGACTGAGAAACATCTCGGTTGTTGTCAGAGCACCTCGACCAAGATGATTCTTGAGAAACCGAGGCGACTAGGGTTTCTGAAGAACCACCTCGGTCCGTACCACCTCGGTCCAGTCGAGGCCATCTCGACCGAGGTGACAGCGGTTCCAGAAAAGGGTATAAAAAGGGCTGAAGATTTCTCTCTCCTCACTTTACCCTCTCCCTCGACCGCGGCGACAGTTTTCACCTTGCTCCCTCGAATCTCTCTCATTTTCAAAGATTTTCGCTTCCAAACTACGATTAAGGCATAGAGGATCCCAATGCATCATCGATCTACGAAGAAATCGAACCGATTCGGCCGAACGAGGTAAAACGAAACCGAAACCCTAACTCGCTGATTTCGCTTCGATTTGGGCTTTGGTTGCCCTTGCATTTGCCGAGGAAAGGATTAAGTACCCCATAGGAAGCAGTTGTAGTGATTTTGGGGGAAAAGAACTGAATTTTCAGAAGAAATTGAAATCCAGTTTTCCGCCTCGGTCCAGACGAGCTGTGCCTCGGCCGAGGTGATTCTTGAGTGTTGTCAGTTGACCGAGGTGATATGATAGTGGGTTTCTTGAAAATGAGTTCCGATAGACGCCTTGCTCTCAGGGATAGATCCTCCCCTTCCCCTTCTTCCTCTTCTTCCCGACCCTATCGACCGGTGATCAACGAGCGACACCAGGTCGACTATGAGCGTATTTCCGGCCGTCCAGTGATTGCACCTCGCTTCCTGGACGTGTCTGCTTTTGACTGTCTCCATGTGGATGGAGACCTTAGGAGGATGATATCTACAGTAGGGCTGGATCAGTTTACTGAGATCCGAGCCCCAGCCTATTTGGAGCCCACCCTGGAGTTCGTTAGCTCCTTCACCTACCTCCCCACAGAGCGTTCTGTGAAGTACCGGTTGATGAACCGGAACTTCTTAGTGCCACTTGAGTATTGGAGGGTTATTTTTGGTTTCCCTGCCCCGACAGTCGTTGACTTCCCGTCCCGATCTGTAGCTAGGGAGTTTTGGGGACAGATTGCTCACGTTGTTGAGCACGCAGACAGATGGCGCCCTGGAGATTCCAGGGAGAAGGTCATCTTCCACTTAGCCTTTAGGTTAGCCCACCGGATCTTCAGTGAGACACTTCTGGCGCGTACTGAGACGCCCCAGAAGATCCGACAGGGGGAGCTTTTTAGTCTGTATTGCATGGTGACCGGAGGTATCCCGGACTTTGGCTTGATGCTGGCAAAGGATCTTGTTCGCTCCAAACGGTGTGTGCAAGCTTTAAATTTATAACCCTAGACTTAAGCTTAAAACAAGGATGCGAACCCGCAGTGTACGGGTCAATCGTAGTAAAAAGAAAGAAATTCCAGGGGTCGATCACAAGGACTCGGTGAAACAAAGTCAATAACGGTAAGCTTCGCGAATACTAACCACAAGAGCAATTAACACAATCAAAAGTGGAATAGATCACCGGGTAAGTCTCACTACTCACTAATGCTAAACCGTAACTCCTATTACCGGGTAAGTCTCAAGGAATTAAGATAAAGAACTATAATCTCAAACTAGCACACTATCTAAGGGAATAGAATCAACCTTTACCGGGTAAGTCTCGGGCTAACTCACAAAGATAGGATGAAAGCACACTCAAACCCCAATAAAGGATAAACCTTTATTACCTATACTTATGATCGTTGGTACACAAACTAAGGAATTACCGGGTAAGTCTCATCCTAAGCTTGCATTGGATCAGGAAAGGTGTAATAAGGATAGGATTTGGCAAACTCTAACACTTAACTCTCAGTTTAGGATCAGATAAGTCACCTCGGTCAGCCAAATTCCACCCCGGCCGAGATGTTCATCGACTGAGCGAGATGCTTAGGGTTAAGGTTAAAGACTCGAACTTTCAGGGTCCTACTGGAATCTAAGATTATTCTATCATTGTTTTTCCCACAACCTTCAGCCAATCACCCTAGAATTGCACAAGAAAATTAGCCACTCATCATCATGAAAGTATTAATCAAATATATGGGAAGAAGGTGAATATTTGAACAAGAAGAATTCAATGAAAAGACTTCAATATCTGAATCAAATATCACAACAAAAGCGTGCCTTGGATAACAATCCAACAAGAGAAGACAACAAGGAAGGGAATCAAAGACAATCTTACAAAAACCCTCCAAAAGCTATAAAAGCTATGATCTTCAATCTTCCTTCAACCTTCAAAAAGGTTCTTCAAATCTCCCAACTGGAGTATGGCTGCTGCGTGTTTTTCGGTATAAGCGGGTTCTTCAGCCGTTAGCGGATGTATGCAGGATGTCGGATTTGTGGGAAATCCGACCCTTTTTATAGGAAAATTACTCTCCAAAGATAAGATATCTTAGAAAGATCTTCTCCCATAAAAATAGGTAAAATATAAGATCTTCTATATCTTCTTCCTTCCAGGAGTCAAACCCAAAAATATAAGATCACTTTCCAAAGATAAAAGATCTCAGCCAAGAATAAAATATTCCCGCCGCGTCCTAGGTGTTCGCCTCGGTCGAGTCGGCGTCTCTGGATCACCTCGGTCGAGATGAATCTCTGGTCAACCGAGGTGAGTCACAACTAAATGTGAAATCTCTCAAAACTGGTCCAAAGTGAATCTTAATCCATGGCTATGCTTCCTGGATGGTTCCCTATGCTCCTCAATGTAGCTCCAATGACTCCTTAGCTCCAATTGTTCCTTTTTGATGCAAAACGTGCCATTTTACCTACAATTACAACAAAACTAGGTGTAGACCTCGATTCTCGCAAAGGTAGATGAAATGGTAATAAAATCACATAAGATACATGCAATCACGCAAATTATGAAAGATAAAACGTCCAAACAAACCCCAAAATATAGACTATAATTCATGCAATCAAAATACCCCATACTTAGCCCTTGCTTGTCCCCAAGCAAGTTCCGCATATAAAAGACAAGATAGAATGGATTATAAGTCATGAAAAATCAATGAAAAGTCTTTCAAAAACATTTTTATGGTGTGTTACAATCATAGATCACTCTAAGAGAATACTTCATGGATTTTAAAATCAAAATATGATCAAAACATTTTATAAATATAGAAAAGTTGTTCATCTTTGCATAAAATCATAGAATGCATAATAAGTCGTAATTATCAAAATTAATCATATATAATCTAGTTTAAACCACTAAGTCAATCATCAAGCTCAAGGTCTCAAGGGCTTCCCAAAAGAAAAGGTCAAGAAACGTGTAGGGTAGGGATGTATGTAAGGTAATGTGGTGCTAGAATCCGGGAAAAGGATGAACTTCACTTCCACTTTGACTTGCAACATCTTCCACCGATAAGCTTTGCTTATTCCACATTTTTTTCTTTTTACTTTACTTTTTGGGATGCATGGACAGAGGTGCACAATAACCGAAGCCTAGGAAATCCGCAATCATCAATTTCTTGAGATGCATCAAACCCTTGATGCACATACCATGACCCGTTAGGAATATCGCTCAATCCGATTTTGGCAAGACACAAACACCCGGCTATGTGAATGGTGCCGAGTTACTCATCTTCATGATTGACTTCCCCAAACCTATTATTACTTTCTAACTCTTTCACTTCCAGCCAACTTCTCAACTTTAACTTCACTTGCTTTCACCACTTTGCTTGCTTCCAAATTCCCGGATAGGTAAGGGGAGGCAAAATGTATATGAGGGGCTAAGCATGATCAAGAAGAAGAAGAAGAGAGAAGAATGAATTGCCTTGGTCTTTCTAGGAAGAAAGTGAGAGAACTCATGATGTGGTGTCAACCTTCAAATTCAACATAATTTAGATAAAACAAAGTATTAAACATGCCAATAATTTCAAACAAAGCATTTAGCAACTTAAACATATTATAAAACCTTTCAAACACATAAAGAATTTAAAACCAGTCAGTAAGCAAGATCTTCACTGAGATCATATCCAGATAAGTAACACAAAAATAGTTTTCGAAAACTCTCAGTTAACCCACCTCGGTCGAGGTGTTCTTGGTTCAACCGAGGTAAAATGCCTCGTTTGGCCAAGACTGAATCGGTCGAGGTCAAAATTTTTTTTTTTAAAACCATTTTTTTTCAGTTTCGACGTTTTTCTCAATCAAATAACCTGTAAATATGCATGCAATCTCAGATAAACATATAAATGCATAAGTGAAGCATAAACATGAAATATCCGATAAAGTAATCATACATCAAGGAAATAAAATAAGTACATCAAGTAGTCATCAAATAAGTACATCGAATACCCCATACTTGGGACACACTGTCCCAGTAGGTCAATATAAGTCTAGAAACAAGAGTACTCACCGGATAAAAAGCTGAACTGCATAAAATATAATAAAGAAAATCCTGCAGCTCCTCAATAATCGCGATCCGGTGGTGGTGGTGGTGGCACGTATGGATACTGGGATGGGTCGAATGGATAACCCATAGTCTGCTGGAACTGTATCTCCATCATCCTGCGCTGATAGTGCTGCCCCTCTAACATCTGATGAGTCCAGCTGTCAATCTGTCGGTGCTGGGCAGTAAATATCTCATGCATGTCCACAGTGAGAGCAACATAAGAATCTATCATCTGATCTGTCAGATCATCGATCCGACGATGAGCCTCTGAATCTCTATGACGGCGTGTCCTACGCCTAGCAGATCTAGCAGGTGATGCAGCAGGTGCAAGCTCAGCCTCAGTGTCATCGTCCAGATCTATGATCGGCAGCGCGCTCGTCCCTGCAGTATTTGTCCCTGTATCCATCGGGACTCCACCATCTCTCTCATCCACTGTATCCTCGTCATCAGCCTCCTCCTCCTCCTCACCTGGGGCAGCTGCTGCCTCCCTATGATCCTCCATCAGTGGAGCCCAAGCTGTCTGCCAATAGTGTGGGTCATAAACGGTGAACTGGGCAGACCATCGGATCCCCTGTGGCGCAGTCAGCTCCCACGGCATAGCTACATAGGGTGTGGTCAGACCTCGGGAAACTAGAATCCGCCGAGTGATCATCTTCTGCAATCCAAGCGGCTTCGGAGCCGCCACCATCGTACATGCACTGAGGTCCATGGCATGAAAAGCAGCTATGTGGGTGACAAGCCCTCCGCAGCAGATGTCTCCCTTCGCTTTAGCCTTGATCTTGTGCAGGTCCTCTGCCAAGATCAAGCCAAAGTTTGGGAAACCCCCCGTAACCATACAATACAGACTGAAAAGCTCGCCCTGTCGGATCTTCTGAGGCGTCTCAATACGCGCCAGAAGTGTCTCGCTGAATATCCTATGGGCTAACCTAAAGGCTAGGTGGAAGATGACCTTCTCCCTGGAATCTCCAGGGCGCCATCTATCTGTGTGCTCAGTAATATGGGCTATTTGCCCCCAGAACTCCCTAGCTATAGATCGGGAAGGGAAGTCAGTGGCGGTGGGCTCAGGAAAGCCGAAGATGTCTCTCCAAACCTCGAGGGGTACTATGAAGTTCCGGTTCATCAACCGGTACTTCACATACTTCTTTGTGGGAAGGTAGGTGAAGGAGCTAATGAACTCTAAGGTCGGCTCCAAGTAGGCTGGGGCTTGGATCTCAGTAAACTGATCCAGCCCGACTGTGGTAATCATCCTCCTAAGGTCTCCATCTACCCCTAGGCAATCAAAAGCTGACACATCCAGGAAACGTGGTGCAATCACTAGACGGCTAGCTATACACTCATAATCTACCCGGCATCTCTCGTGGATCACCGGGCGGTAAGGTCGGGAAGAAGAAGAAGGAGGGGAATGTGAGGATCTATCTCTGAGGGCAAGGCGACGTTCGGAACTCATTTTCTCTCAGCTACTGTCAGATCACCTCGGTCACTGACAACACTCAGGAATCACCTCGGCCGAGGTGCAGTTCGACTGGACCGAGGCGTAAACAGTTCGCGATTCAACTCTCAGAAATCCAGTTCTTTTCCCCCAAAAATCACTACAATTGCTTCCTATGGGGTACTTAAGCCTTTTCTCAGCAGATTCAAGGGCAACCAAAGCCCAAATCGAAACGAATGAACGAGTCAGGGTTTCGATTGTTTTTACCTCGTTTCGGTCTATTCGTTCGATTTCTTCGCAGATCTGTGTTTGCAATGGGATCCTCTACCCTTCAATCGCAGTTTGGAAGCGGAAATCTTCGAAAACGAGCAAGATTCGGGGAAGCGAGGTGAGGAGGCGCCGCGGTCGAGTTGAAGTGGGTAAAAAAAGTGAAAAATAAAATTTCCCCTTTTTATACCGTTCCTGGAACTGCTGTCACCTCGGTCGAGATGGTCTCGACTGGACCGAGGTGGTACTGACCGAGGTGGTTCTGCTGAAACCCTAGTCGCCTCGGTTGCTCAAGAATCAACTCGGTCGAGGTGGCCTCGACTGGACCGATGTGGCTCAGTCAAACTTCGTCTTCTCGAATTCTCGAACTTCTGTACTTCTAGGTATGCTCCTTCCTTAGATGTCTCCTGTTATCTGTCTAGGACGCCAAAAACAAACAAAACAAAGCAAAAGCAAACTATCTAAGCTAGACTAGAAAACGGGAAAAGAATGCAATACCTTGGGTTGCCTCCCAAGAAGCGCTTGGTTTAAGGTCGCTAGCTGGACCATTCTCCATAGAATTACTCAATGTACCTTGAACACCATGGAGTGCTCATCACATCCATCACAAAATTCTTCCAAAAAGGTTCCGGTTCCTAATTTCACCGGCAAATGGTAAGATCTCCCACGTACAAGCTTGTACGGTTTGATTCTCACCGGAATCCTTCTAGCCTTCCTGCACTTCAATGGGACATAATCTAGCCGTGCGTCCCATCCTTTCCTTGATCGAGAAAACAACTTTTCGAGAATCCTAGTAGCTTCCCCATCTTTAGCATGGGGATGGTACAAGGTCCTTAGCATGTGAGGGACCCCATACTTGAACAAAAGATACTTCATCGCCTTAACGGTGAAGTGCTTGCAAATTCCACTCCTTATAATCCAAGGAGCATCTTCTTCCAACAATTTCAAGGGAGGCTTCATCTTGATCTTGGGAGGTTCTTTCGGAAGAGACCTCCAACTCTTCGGTGCTTCCCTAAAGAAATTTAGAACTTTAGTAGGAAATTCAAATGGAGTAAGAGGAATTACCTTGTAAAGTCTTCCAAAGCTTGGGTCAAGTTTCATGTTAGGTTGATAATCAACACACGAAATCTCTCTCAACTCAGCTGATCTTTCTTCCATCTTGGCCACAATCTCAGTAATTTGGCCAAGGTTCTCTGCATCTTCCACTTCCAGTTTTGCAGATTCTTCCATCTCGGCCGAAATCGTTTCCACCTCGACCGAGGTCTCAACAGTTGGATCGAGACCTTCCATGTTCTCCTCTTCCTCAGAAGTTTCAGGAGAAATTTCAAGTTCGATTGGGGGAATGCTCGAAACGTGCAACACTTCCTCATGCTCCTTCATCGGCCTAGCATAGGATAGGGTGCTTTCCTTGAGCTCCGCCACCCTCTTCATCATCTTCTCCAATCTTGATTCGAGAGAATCTTCAAGAGGTTGCTTATAGGTGTTTCTAGGGATATTCTTCTCATCCCATATCGCAAGTTCCTGATTAATGGCCTCTTCTCTTTCCCATTCATTGTTGAACCAATAGAAGGAATATTTCTCCTCCAAGTATTCATAATGATCCGCCCTAGCACTTTGTCTTGCTATCCAGGCTGGATCAAACGTAGTCATCGGAAATCCTGAAAAAAAACCCTCCAAAAGCTATAAAAGCTATGATCTTCAATCTACCTTCAACCTTCAAAAAGGTTCTTCAAATCTCCCAACTGGAGTATGGCTGCTGCGTGTTTTTCGGTATAAGCGGGTTCTTCAGCCGTTAGCGGATGTATGCAGGATGTCGGGTTTGTGGGAAATCCGACCTTTTTTATAGGAAAATTACTCTCCAAAGATAAGATATCTTAGAAAGATCTTCTCCCATAAAAATAGGTAAAATATAAGATCTTCTATATCTTCTTCCTTCCAAGAGCCAAGCCCAAAAATATAAGATCACTTTCCAAAGATAAAAGATCTCAGCCAAGAATAAAATATTCCCGCCGCGTCCTAGGTGTTCGCCTCGGTCGAGTCGGCGTCTCTGGATCACCTCGGTCGAGATGAATCTCTGGTCAACCGAGGTGAGTCACAACTGAATGTGAAATCTCTCAAAACTGGTCCAAAGTGAATCTTAATCCATGGCTATGCTTCCTGGATGGTTCCCTATGCTCCTCAATGTAGCTCCAATGACTCCTTAGCTCCAATTGTTCCTTTTTGATGCAAAACGTGCCATTTTACCTACAATTACAACAAAACTAGGTGTAGACCTCGATTCTCGCAAAGGTAGATGAAATGGTAATAAAATCACATAATATACATGCAATCACGCAGATTATGAAAGATAAAACGTCCAAACAAACCCCAAAATATAGACTATAATTCATGCTATCAGATCTGCACAGGATCAAGGCCAAGGCGAAGGGAGACATCTGCTGCAGAGGGATTGTCACCCATATCGCCAGCTAGCAGGATATGGATCTCAGCGCTTGCACTATGGTGGCGGCTGCCAAGCCGCTTGGGCTGCAGGAGATGATCACTCAGCGGATTCTGGTTCCCCGAGGTCTGACTACACCGTACGTGGGTATGCCATGGGAGCTGACTACACCATAGGGGATCAGGTGGTCTGCACAGTTTACTGTTTATGACCCTCATTATTGGCAGACCGCCTAGGCCCCACTGATGGAGGATTACAGAGAGGCAGCAGCTGCCCCAACTGAGGAGGAGGTAGATGATGAGGAGATTGCTGATGATAGGGATGATGGAGTCCCGATGGATACAGGGACGGATACTGTTGGACCCAGTGCGCCGGTCATAGATCTTGATGACGATGACATTGAGGCTGAGCCTGCACCTGCTGCATCACCATTGAGACCTGCTAGGCGTAGAGCACGCCGACACAAAGATCCAAAGGCTCACCATCGGATCGATGATTTGACGGATTTGATGATAGACTCTTATGTTGCCCTCACTGTGGACATGCATGAGAGATTTGCTGCCCAGCACCGACAAATTGACAGCTAGACTCATCAGATGCTCGAGGGACAGCACTATCAGCGCAGGATGATGGAGATCCAGTTTCAGCAGGCTATGGGTTATCCATTTGACCCATCCCAGTATCCATATGTGCCACCACCACCACCACCACCGGATCAGGATTATTGAGAGCTGCAGGATTTTCTTTCTTATTTTTATGCAGTTCAGCTTATTATCCGGTGAGTATTTTATTCCTTAGACTTATTTTGACCCACTGGGACAGTGTGTCCTAAGTATGGGGTGTTTATTGATGTATTTGACTTATGTGATGTATGACTTTATTTGACCGGATATTTATTCATATTTATGCTTCAATTTTGCATCTATATGTTTATCTGAGACTGCATGCATACTTACAGGTTATTTGATTGAGAAAAACGTCGAAACTGAAAAAAAAACTAGTTTTAAAAAAAAAAAAATTTTGACCTCGACCGGTGGAGTTCTGGCCGAACGAGGTGTTTCACCTCGGTTGACCTAAGAACACCTCGACCGAGGTGGGTTAACTGAGAGTTTTCGAAACGATTTTTGTGCTTCTTATCTGGACATGATCTCAGTGAAGATCTTGTTTACTGACTGGTTTTAAATTCTTTATGTGTTTGAAAGGTTTTATAATATGTTTAAGTTGCTAAATGCTTTGTTTGAAATTTTTGGCATGTTTAATACTTTGTTTTTATCCAAATTATGTTGAATATGAAGGTTGACACCGCAAGATAAGTTCTCTCACTTTCTTCTTGGAAAGACCAAGGCAATTCATTCTTCTCTCTTCTTCTTCTTGATCATGCTTAGCCCCTCATATACATTTTGCCTCCCTTTACCTATCCGGGAATTTTGAAGCAAGCGAAGTGGTAAAAGCAAGTGAAGTTAAATTTGAGAAGTTGGCTGGAAGTGAAAGTGTTAGAAAGTAATAATAGGTTTGGGGAAGTCAATCATGAAGATGAGTAACTCGGCACCATTCACATAGCCGAGTGTTTGTGTCTTGCCAAAGTCGGATTGAGCGATATTCCTAACGGGTCATGGTATGTGCATCAAGGGTTTGATGCATCTCAAGAAATTGATGATTGCTGATTTCCTAGGCTTCGGTTATTGTGCACCTCTGTCCATGCATCCCAAAAAGTAAAGTAAAAGAAAAAGTGTGAAATAAGCAAAGCTTATTGATGGAAGATGTTGAAAGTCAAAGTGAAAGTGAAGTATATCCTTTTCCCGGATTCTAGCACCACATTACCTTACATACATCCCTACCCTACACGTTTCTTGACCTTTCTTTTGGGAAGCCCTTGAGACCTCGAGCTTGTTGATTGACTTAGCGGTTTAAACTAGATTATGCATGATTAATTTCGATGATTATGACTTATTATGCATTCTATGATTTTATGCAAAGATGAACAACTTTCTTATACTTATAAAATGTTTTGATCATATTTTGATTTTTAAATTCCATGAAGTATTCTCTTAGAGTGATCTATGATTGTTGCACACTATATAAATGTTTTGAAAGACTTTTCATTGATTTTATTGACTATTAATCCATTCTATCTTATCTTTTATATGCGGAACTTGCTTGGGGACAAGCAAGGGCTAAGTATGGGGTATTTTGATAGCATGAATTATAGTCTATATTTAGGGGTTTGTTTGGACGTTTTATCTTCAATAATATGCATGTTTGTATGTATAATATGTGATTATATTACCATTTCATCTACCTTTGCGGGAATCGAGGTCTACACCTGGTTTTGTTGTAATCGTAGGTAAAATGGCATGTTTTACATCAAAAAGGAGCAAAAGGAGCTATGGAGTCATTGGAGCTACATTAAGGAACATAAGGAACCATCCAGGAAGCATAGCCATGGATTAGAGATTCACTTTAGACCAGATTTGAGAGATTTCACATTCAGTTGTGACTCACCTCGGTTGACCACAGATTCACCTCGACCGAGGTGATCCAGAGAAGTCGACTTGACCGAGGCAAACACCTGGGACGCGGCGAGAATATTTTATTCTTGGCTGAGATCTTTTATCTTTGGAAAGAGATCTTATATTTTTGGGCTTGGCTCCTGGAAGGAAGAAGATATGCTAGATCATATATTTTACCTATTTTTATGGGAAGAGATCTTTCTAGGATATCTTATCTTTGGAGAGTAATTTTCCTATAAGAAGGGTTGAATTTTCCACAAATCCACATCATGCTATACCACCGATCAGGGTTTATACACCGTTGCAGCCATACTCTAGTTGGGAGATTTGAAGAACCTTTTTGAAGGTTGAAGAAGGAAGATTATAGCTTTTATAGCTTTTGAAGGGTTTTTGTAAGATTATCTTAGATTCCCTTCCTTGTTGTCTTGCTTGTTGGATTTTTATCCAAGGAACGCTTTTGTTGGTGATATTTGATTCAGTTATTGAAGTCTTTTCGTTGAATTCTTCTTGTTCAAATATTCACCTTCTTCCCATATATTTGATCATTGCTTTCATGATGATGAGTGGCTAATTTCCTTGTGTGATTCTAGGGTGATTGGCTGAAGGTTGTGGGAAAAACAATGATAGAATGATCTTAATCACAGTAGGACCCTGAAAGTTCGAGTCTTTAATCTTAACCCTAAGCATCTCGCTCAGTCGATGAACATCTCGGCCGGGGTGGAATTTGGCTGACCGAGGTGACTTATCTGATTCGAAACTGAGAGTTAAGTGTTAGAGTTTGCCAAATCCTATTCTTATTACACCTTTCCTGATTCAATGCAAGCTTAGGATGAGACTTACCCGGTAATTCCTTAGTTTGTTTACCTAAGATCATAAGTGTAGGTAATAAAGGTTTATCCTTTATTGGGGTTTGAGTGTGCTTTCATTCCATCTTTGTGAGTTAGCCTGAGACTTACCCGGTAAAGGTTGATTCTATTCCCTTAGATGGTGTGTTAGTTTGAGGTTATAGTTCTTTATCTTAATTCCTTGAGACTTACCCGGTAATAGGAGTTATGGTTTAGGATTAGTGAGTAGTGAGACTTACCCGGTGATCTATTCCACTTTAGTAACACCTTCCCTTGCAAAAATCACAGCTTTGTCCGCTTATCTTTAGATCTTGAGTTGGAACCACAACTAGATGCTTTAATCCCTAGAATTGCATATTTCCTATATTGACTTCTATATCATCTTTGATTGTTTTGATTACCTTTTGTGGTTAGTATTTACTAAAGCATATACCGTAATTGGACTTTGTTTCACTAAGTCCCTGTGATCGACCCCTGGAATTCCTTGCTTTTTACTACGATTGACCCGTACACTGCGGGTTCGCATCCTTGTTTTAAGCTTACGTCTAGGGTTATAAATTTAAAGCTTGCACACACCGTTTGGAGCGAACAACATGATAAGTATTTTCTCCGAATACATAGAAAATTTCATTGAAGTCTTCATGGATGATTTTAGCGTCCATGGAGACAGTTTTGACGCGTGCTTAGGGCATTTAAAACTTGTTCTTGAAAAATGTGTTGAAACCAACTTAGTTCTTAATTCGAAAAAATGTCATTTCGTGGTCGAACAAGGAATTGTACTAGGACATGTAATATCCGCAAAAGGGATAGAGGTAGATAAGGCACAAGTTGATGTTATTCAAAATTTACCTTATCCTACTAATGTTCGGAAAATCCGATCTTTTCTTGGTCATGCAGGTTTCTACCGACGGTTCATCAAAGACTTCTCAAAGATCTCAGCTCCCCTATGTGAATTGCTCAAGAAAGATGTAACCTTCATAGTGGATGAGGATTGCAAGAAGGCTTTCGACACTCTGAAGTCATGTCTCACCACCGCTCCGATCATCCGTTCTCCGGATTGGAAGAAACCTTTTGAAATCATGTGTGACGCCAGTGACTACGCCGTCGGAGCTGTCTTAGGACAAAAAGACGAAGAGCCTCTCATGTGATCCATTATGCGTCTATGACACTAAATGGAGCACAAAGGAACTACTCCACCACCGAGAAGGAGATGTTGACGGTAGTTTTTGCCCTTGAGAAGTTCAGGCAATACTTACTTGGAGTAAAGGTAATTATTTTCACTGACCATGTAGCCCTTAGGTACCTCATGGCAAAGAAGGAGGCAAAGCCACATTTAATCCGTTGGGTGCTCCTCCTAAGCGAAGTTAACTTAGAAATAAGGGACAAAAAGGGAGCTGAGAACCTGGTGGCAGATCATTTGAGCAGACTAGTGCAAGAGGGGGAAGAACCAGGGAAAGAAAGAGAGATAGCCGGAAGCTTTCCAGATGACACATTCTACACAACTCTCTGTTGTGTAACTGCCCCCGCGCCTCACACCAGCCGCCCCTGCGGCTCTGTCTAGGCGCCCCTGCGGAATTGTCAACAGAGGTTTGTCTTAAGCTTCAATCTTTTAAGCCTTGGTTTGCTGACATTGTGAATTTCATTGTCAGGAAGGAGTATCCTCCAGACTTCACCAAGGCACAACGAGAGAAAGTCAAAGCTGAGGCTCGACACTACGTTTGGGACGATCCTTACCTTTGGAAACATTGTAGTGATCAAGTGATCCGGCGTTGTATTCCGGACAATGAGGTACAATCCGTCCTAACGTTCTGTCATTTTGAAGCATGTGGGGGACACTTTGGAGCAAATAAAACTGTAAGAAAAGTTTTGGATGCCGGTTTCTTTTGGCCACACATTTTTCGAGACGCTTTTGCGTTTTGTAAAGTGTGTGATAGATGCCAAAGGGTGGGAAATCTTTTAAGGAGACATGAAATGCCCCAAACCTCTCTTATATTTTGTGAAATATTTGACGTTTGGGAAATTGATTTCATGGGGCCATTTCCTACGTTATTCGGGAACACATATATTTTGCTTGCGGTGGACTATGTTTCCAAGTGGATGGAAGCAAAGGCCACCAAAACTGATGATTCAAAAGTGATTGCAGCATTTCTTAAGGAAAATATCTTTGCTAGATTTGGAATTCCGAAAGCCTTAATCAGTGATAGGAGGACCCATTTCTGCAACAAGACGATCACGGCTCTCCTTAAGAAGTACCATGTTCACCAACGAGTATCAACAACCTATCATCCTCAAACAAACGGCCAAGCGGAGGTATCCAACCGGGAAATAAAGACCATCCTTGAAAAGACGGTTTCTCCCGGGCGGAAGGATTGGAGTGCAAGGCTAAATGACGCAATATGGGCATATCGGACAGCCTACAAAACTCCCATCGGAATGTCTCCTTTTAGGCTCGTGTTTGGGAAAGCTTGTCACCTACCGGTGGAGTTAGAACACAAGGCTTGGTGGGCGGTAAAGAAGTGCAACATGAACATAGAAAAAGTAGGAGAATTCCGGAAACTCCAATTGCAAGAGTTGGAGGAACTAAGGCTAGATGTGTATGACCATGCCACCACATACAAAGAAAAGACCAAAGCATGGCATGACCGGAACATCCTCCGAAAGGACTTCAAAGTAGGTAATAAGGTACTTCTCTTTCAATCCCATTTGAAACTCTTTGCAGGTAAGCTACGTTCAAGATGGACAGGGCCGTTCATAGTAGTCGAAGTATACCCTCATGGGGTTGTGGATCTCTATGACCCACAGACGCACAAGGTGTTTAAGGTGACCGGCCAAAGGCTAAAGCTTTACCTTGAAGGAGTCAAGGACGATCCGATTGATGAGATGGTACTAGAGGAGGCACAATTAGAGAAGTAGAGATCTTACGTCGAGCCAACGACGTAAAACAAAGGCGCTAATTCGGGAGGCAACCCGAAGGAATAAGAAGAGGAGCTTCTGTCAAGAAACCCGCCCCTGCGGTTGGATACACCGCCCCTGCGGCGACACTCAGGCCAGCACCGCCCCCGGCGCTTGGTCTGCGCCTGCAACACGCCTGTCACCGCCCTCGCGGTGACATCCCCACGCCCTTGCGGCATCCATTCTTGACACAGATTTCCAGCGCCGCCCCCGGCACTGGGCCTGCGTGCTCCTCTCCCTTGTCACCGCCCCTGCGGTTTCCAAACCCCCGCCCCTGCAGGTTTACCCAGAAAAGAGAAAAAATAGGATCTCGAAAAAACACCTATACCTACCACGCACCACCCACCAACCCTCCTCACTAAAACACAACCCCTTCTCCTCGCACACCCTCTCTCTCTCAAAGCTGCGAACGCCCCTGCGCCCTCCGAGAAACCACCCAACCACACTCTCCGACGCCCCTGCGCCACCAACACCAAAGGACGCACACTCCAATGCCCTTGCACCACCAGCCTCGTGCCAACCGCTGCCTCCCTTCGATTGAAGCTATTCTCCACTCCTGCACCACCTTCAAAGTCGCCTGCACCAAAGGACCAACCACCGGAGCCACTCCAAGGCGCCACCACCTTCGAAGAACTCGCAAAAATCGCCTTTTGCTGTTCTCTCGCCCCTGCGCCTGCAAGAAGCCACCCCTACGCCTGCACAGCCGCCCCTGCGGAAAACACAACAGAAGGTCGACTTCTTTCTCTGTTTTTGCAAATTACTAATCTTTTACCCTACACCACAATAGAAAAATGGAATGCAAGATGTCTAAGACAAAGAAGGAGCGTTATAGGATCGTGCAGGATCGAGTTGTGTATGCATCTCGATGTCTACATGCTCCTACCTTGGAGAAACTCGGCATGCTAGAGAGCATGCAGTCCTTTTTGGATAACGCTGGGCTCGGAGAATTTCTACACCGGAATGCCCTGACATACCCAGAGCTCAGCCGACAGTTCATCTCCACATTCACAATGGAGAAGGAGGATCATGTGTGTACCGGCCTCACCTTCAAGTTCAACAAGGTGAAATACACACTGGATTTCCTCCAGCTTCAGGAGGCCTTTAGGGTGACTTTAAACCCTTCCGAGAGCTGGTGGGAGACAGTTCCTACCCCGGATCTATGTGAGTTTTGGCACGCGGCTACAGGGTCAGAATTCCATGCTGGGGGTGAGTACTCCAACAAGCTCACTCACCCCTCCTTGAGGCTCCTCTCCAAGATCCCGATGAGTGTCTTCTGTGGACACAAAGAGGAGAACAAGGCCGCCCTTAAGGACCTCCCTCTACTCTACTCCTACCTTCCTCAGAGTGAGAAGGTGATGGATTGGCCGTACCTCTTCCTTTCCGCTTTGAAGCGGATTAGGAGGAACGAGCCGAGGGACATCGTCGGAGGTGGAGTGATCTTCTTGATCGCTTCACAGGTCATGGACCTGTCCGAACTAGAGGATGGGTTGGAGACTCCCCTTTACACAGAGGGGATGCTTAGGAGGTGCAAGCTCCTCCGACGGGACGGGGAGAACCTGTTCTGGATCTCCCTTGCTGATGGGAGCCACCTAACGTACCTCCTCCGGCCTTTACCATTAGGGGAGGAGTTCTCCGATCTTTACATTCCGGCAGATCCCGTCGTGCCGAGACGGCCACTAGTGGCCTTTGTGAAGAGGCATGCTGCCAGCTCCAGCCGAGCCCAACAGGAGGAGCACCTGCCACTCCCGGATGACGAGGAGATGCCCAAAGCGGCACCAGAGGAGGACCCGGCCCCTGCGAGCCTTCAAGCTCAGATGGCGGCCATGACGACCCAGCACCGGGCGTGGCAGTCCGACTACCAACGGACTATGCTGGAGCAGCAGCAGAGCTGGCAGGACACCTTTTCCACCCCCATGACCTCACACTTCGACCAGAGGCAGGAGGCATGGCAGGCTGCCCAGCAGCAGCAGCTGGAGGCTCAACAGCTGGCTTGGCAGGCCAGTTTTGAGACCTCCTTTAGTCGCCGGATGTCTGCCCAGCAGGACCGCATCGATGATATCTACCGCCGGCAGGAGCACTTCTTCAATCATTTCCCTTACCCGCCAGAGGAGGGTCCTGGTGGTCCATCCGGACCACCCCAGTGAAGGGTATATTTCTTTCCCTTCTCCCACATTTATCTTTGACTCATTTTCACTTTGAGGACAAAGTGCACTTCAAGTATGGGGAGAGATATATATCATTGCTTGTACAGTTTCTTTAGTTGTTTTTTGCATTTTGTTTTGCATTATTGAGATCAGTTTAAAAAAAAGCCAAAGAAGGAAAGAAAAAGGCACGAAAATCCTTGGATAAACCGAAAACCCGAAAGGACGGTTTAGGTAAAAAGAAGGTAGTCCGACCAACCTTAGGTTGGTACAAAAATGGACTTGAGGGATGTGAGCTTAAGAGAGAAAAGAAGAAGAGTGGCAAGGTAAAAACCCGAAAGGGCGCCTTGGCAAGATGAGCGACACCGAGTGTAGGTTTCCCTTCCGGCGTTTTGGCGACATAAGAAGGGGAGTCATAAGGAGGTTGTCCGGGTAGGCCACTCTTGGAGCAATAAGGATGGTAGTATCTTCTTTTTCTCACATTTCCTCTCTTTTCCTTTCTGTCTTCCTTGGTTTTTCTCTTGTTTTTCATTATTTCTCTTTCTTTCCCTTGCTTCCTGAGACCTTGAGTCTAATTGCTGTCATTTGTTTTACTTGGGACGAGTAAAAGCTCTAAGTATGGGGGAGTTTGATAGGTGATGGAATCACTATCATTTAGGGTAGATTTTAGAGTCTTTTTATTGCATTAGTGTCAATTTATGCTACTAACTCCTTGGTCCAGAAGAAGAAGATCAAAAGAAGCTAAGGAAGGAGTTATAAGCACTTAGGAGTAAAGATCGATCAAGAAGCAAAGTTTCTGTTGCACCACCGCCCCCGCGGGCCCTTGCAGCCGCCCCTGCGGTGACAAGACGAAGACCAGCTCCCCTGCGCCTCCCACTGCGCCCTGCCTGCGCCTCGCCTTGGGAGCTGGAAGGCGAAGAGTCTGTGTCACCGCCCCTGCGTTGGCCTTGAGGCGCCCCTGTGCCTTGACGTCAGAAACGTCAAAAAGGCGAAGGTCAGACGTTGAAGTGCATTAAAGATCCGCCCCAGCGGAGCTGTGTAGCCGCCCCAGCGGTTATGAAGAAGATCAACCGATTCTGCCTAAACCGCCCCTGCGGGTCCTGAAGGCCGCCCCTGCGGTGTAACGCCAGAAGCTTTTCTCCGGCTGTTTACACCACCTTTATGGCATTAAAGGTGGCTGTTTTAGGCAGGCTATTTACTCCTAATTAAGTGACTTTTGTAGTATAAATAGTCCATGGCTGATTGCTAGAATTATCCATGCTTTTCCCCACAAAATCCACTTTTAGACTTGAGTTTTCCATTGTAATGAGTTGCTAACTCCCTTGCTACATTGGGTTGGTTTGAAGTTGCTTTGTTACTTTGGTTGTAAGTCCTTTTAATATAAGTTTTTATTCAGTAATGTTTTGTGTTTCCTTGATCTCCATTGTTTAATTGCATGTTAACTATTACTTGAGATTGATCACCTTAGGTTCTAAAGTGCATGTAAACAACTAGGATTAATAGGTTCCGGGTTCGGGTCTTTAATCTAGTAGCAACTTTAAGTAATAACGGGTTGTAATTACTTAAGGAAAAGGAACACAAATATAAAGATAAGTTTAACGGTTTTAATCTTCTCTTTGTATCCCTTTGTCTTTGTTTGAATGCTAACTTATTATTTGTTCTTGTAGGTTTACGGAACTTTAATAGGTTAAGTTGTATTGATGCCAGTTGGCTCAACACATATGTATGATCAAGACGGGAGATTACTTAAAAACTTGAAAAAGGAACACACCAAAGTAGCAATTGCATGTTTAGAATCAACCTAGTGTAGATTCACCCATTATTGTCTTACTTGTCGTATTCATCGTTTTCATAAGTTTTTGTGCATCAATTCCACCAAACCCTATAATCAATAATTGCATCTAAAACACCTCAACTCTCTTGGGTTCGACCCTTACTTACTCACTATACTTGTTCTTAGTGCTAAGTCGGGATTTACTTTTGATTGGGTATAGACGACCATAGAAATACCACCGGTCATTCATCAACATGATTATAAGTAAATAAAGAAGATTGAGAGGAAGAGGATGCAAATCCGTGGGACAATTGAGTTTGTCCCCGTGATATTCCGAGCTTCTCCGGATGATACTTTTGCATGTGGGTTTGCAAAGTCCCGTATCCGCCCTTCGCCTTCCACTTGTAAACCTTCGGACAATAATTGCATGTAACTTGACAATGATCATCCACCACCGGACCCTTCTTGTAATGCTTCATGAATATGTCAGAGGTGAGCATTTTTGATGGAGAGGCTTGTCGGAATGACCCTTGACCTTGTGGAACTTGTGGCATTTCCGAATCCGTCATTTGAGGCTCGCTTTCTTGGGTGCTAGGAAAGAAAGCGGGACTCGGAGTGAAGTCGTAGTCGCTTGGGTAATCCGGGTTTGCCATTTCACTTGATTAAAAGATCGAGAATACAAGAAAGAGAATACGAGATGGAGATTGAGAGTAGTAGTAGATAGATGAGAATGTTGGTGTGAGATAAATGGAAGAATTGTATGGTATTTATAGGAATTGTTGGTAGGAATTTTTTTAATTAAACAAATATTATAAAATTAAAAAAAAATAACACAACCCAGCGGCTCTAAGAGCCGTTGAGATTGTGGGGCCCACCGGCATATAGTCGTTGTGGGCCAAAGAGCCGTTGGCAATGCCAATGGCTCTTTTTTTTTCCAAACCGCCGGTTAGGCAAAAAAAAATAAATAAAAAAAGTCCAAACCGGCGGTTTAGGTTTGGCCGAGAGCCAAACCTAAACCTAAACCGTAAACCTCCGGTTTGGTCAAACCGGCGGTTTGACCCGGTTCACAAACCGCCGGTTCGGCGGTTTGGTTTGAACCGGACCCAAGTCTACATCTTGGTATGTCTTCCGGGTATAGGGTGAAGACCATGGGGATGCACCTCACTCCTACATGTATTAATATTCGAGACATCTTTTCATTATTCAAGTAGTTATATATATATATATATATCAAATAATTGATAAAAATTTATATTCTTGCAAAATATAGGCGTGGAGATATATGTGCACTTTCCCTCTCTTTGTGGCCAACCGCCACAGATAGTGAGCATCAGCGATCTGCACGTTGGACTTCGACGCTTTCGATCCCGAAGACCCCGCATTGATGCTTCCGAGGTTGACATCTCTACGTCGCCAAATAGAGGAGATGAGGCCATATGACGTGAGATTCATGTCATACGATGACCGAGTTTTGGACTTTGACGGAGAGTTCACTATATCCGGGTGCAAAGGCGTCATTCGTATAGATGACGTCGAGGAGCCCTAAAGGGTAGACAAAGTGATGAGACAGTTTGGGCACCTATAGGGGATCCCGACGATCGTATCTTGGTGACCATGGACGAAGGTTTCGCTGTTGGGGGTAGAGGTTACAAGGTTTGGCATCATCACAACCATGATAGATGGTCCAGGAGACATGAGGATGCCACACGCTTCACATTGGTCGGCATAGAGATTACGCATGTCCCATGGGTTGTTATTGATTACTAAATGACTTAATTCTCTAATCGGGGTCACCCGTACCTCTTTATGGGGTCAGCTGCATAGACACCTCCCATGGATCGGAGTTTGAGAACATACATATACACCACATATTTCGAGAAGCCAATGGCTTCACGGATAAACTCGCAAAGTTAGGTCATGACTCTCCCTCGAATGGTGAAACGTTACCGCTTGAAGTTTAAGCTTTCATCCGAAAATATATCTTAGGATTAGGGATGATAATCTCACCCGCAACCGATGATCGAAACCCGATAAATGCGGGTGATGGTTGATGGTTCGGGTACGATTTAGGGTGAGAATATTAAAACTCATCACCTAAGCCACCACCCGACCCGGTTGTCACCCGATGTTCACCCAAACTACAATAACATAAAATAAAATATACGTTTAATTTTTCTAGTTTACAAACTATACCCCCTAAGTCTAAAACTCTAACGTAAGTTCCTTTAAAAAAACACTCTAAAAAGGTTAAATACTAACATTGATGTTTCACGCTTCCACGCTCGAGTCGCAACCAAAGGTGAAACCCTAAGTCTAACGCAGGTCACTCAACCACACCACAATTGAGTTGCTCCTTCCGGTGCCACTCCAGGTTCCATTCTTTGCTCTCCACTGATCCGTTATTCGGTCATTCCACGCTTAATCGCCGGTAATTACAAGCTTAATTTGCCAGTTGTACCCGAGAAAAACCTGACTCACCCGATCTACTACGGTTATGGTTTAGGGTGAAGGGGAGCTTGAGTGGGTGATGGTTCGGGTGAACGGTTTTAAAGAATGAGATGGTTTGTGGAAATGATACGACCACCCACCACCCGACCCATTGACATTCATACTTTGGATAGTCGACGTGCCGGCGGTGACTGATTCTTTCTTCTTACCTTTTTGTATTAAAAATAAGTTATTTTGATAATATTTGTTTTTTCTATTTTGTAAAATTTTCATATCTAGTTTATAGTTGTTTTGTAAAGATGGGTAAAAAATAAACGCGCACCACGCGCCCCTAAAATTTACCCAATTCCTTCGAACGATAGAAGAAACCCTAAGCAACATCCTCATCTCCCTAATCCGATCTTGGTTTCAAGAAAGCTCAGATGAAAGACCTCCTCCAAAAGTAGGATACCAAGCTTTTTCCATTGACCTGCTAAATCCGACCTTCAATGAATACCAAATAAAACCAAAGAATCATGAAAATCGTGATAGATGTTAGGGTTACAAAACCCGCACAAATGGTGGGAATGAACCACACATCGGAATGATTTTATTATGCTATATTTATAGCGATTACAAAAGCCTATACTATAGAATAATATGATTATGTATAACCAAATCGTATCTCATAGTATATTATCTACCCTAATATATCTAGATATTATCTTTATAATATCATATAATAATAATAATATCCTAATATTCCCTCGCAATCGAAGAGTGAGTAGGACAAACGGTGAAGATTGAAATAACTCATAAAAATGAAACAAAGACATGTGGCGAACAAGTCGCTAGTTGGGTATTGTTCTCGGACGAAGCCGGTGTTGTTCTCGGACAAAGCCGGTGTTGTTCTCGGACGAAGCCGGTGTTGTTGTCGGACGAAGCCGGTGTTGTTGTTGGGCGAAGTCGGTGTTGTTCTCGGACGAAGCCGGTGTTGTTCTCGGACGAAGCCGGTGTTATTCTCGGACGAAGCCGGTGTTGTTGTTGGGCGAAGTCGGTGTTGTTGTCGGACGAAGCCGGTGTTGTTCTCGGACGAAGCCGGTGTTGTGTTTGAATGAATTCGTTGCCGGTGTTGTTTTCTGACAAAGCCATGTTGTACTCGGACATGTCGAGCTAAAAGCGTGTGAATAAGTAGATAGGATCGGAAGTGCCGTTAGACAAAACCGCTCTGATACCATGATAGATGTTAGGGTTAGAAACCTGCACAAATGGTGGGAATGAACTACACATCGGAATGATTTTATTATTCTATATTTATAGCGATTACACAAGCATATACTATGGAATAATATGATTATGTATAATCAAATTGTATCTCATATTATATTATCTATCCTAATATATCTAGTATTATCTTTATAATATCATATAATAATAATATCCTAATAGATCGCATGATGTTTGATGAAGATCGGCAAAAGGTCAAGAAAGAGGATTGACTTCCAAATATGGATAAACAAAACTGGATAAGGGGAAGCAAAGCGAGAAAGAGAATGTACGATTAGGGAAAGTGGTAGATACTAGAGGTGTTGATGTAAAGGATCGGCTGCTGCTGTAACATGGGCAACCATATCCAATAGATCTATAATAAGGTGGCTTCTTGCCTCCCAAAAGCAAAGTACAAACTAGTGTGCTATGAGTCTGATGAAGAAAGTAGTAGATAGTGTAACGACCGGTTTTTGGTTGTCACCTGCCCCGCGGTGATAGTGAACGCCCTTGCGGCAAGCCGGGGTCGCGACAGGGTCGAGTTGCGGGTGCGGCTGACCCTAGATCGCGGATCTGCTTTCTTGTTTTGTTCGATCTTGTTTCCTTTCTTAGAAGACCCGATCTTGTATCTTTGGGTCGGCTTGCTTCTATCTTCTAAACCCTAATATGACCTCTTCATGTTCTTTCCCAACCATTTCCTATAAATTCCCGCTTTCTCTTCCTTTTCCCATTTCTTGCTTACGTCTCTTCAACCTCGAGCAAAGTTGCAGCATTTCCCGGATAGGTAAAGGGAGGCAAATATGTATATGAGGGGCTAAAGCATGATCAAGAAGAAGAAGAGAAGAGAATGAATTGCCTTAATCATCCCAGGAAAAATGTGATAGAACTCATCATGTGGCGTCAACCTTCAAATCCAACATAAATTTGATAAAAGCAAAGTATTAAACATGCTAAAACTTCAAACAAAGCATTTTGCAACTTAAACATATCATAAAACCTTTTGAGCATATAAAGATTTCAAAACCAATATGCAAACAAAATCATCACTGAGGAAGAAGCACAAAAATCGTCTCGAAAGACTCTCAGTTAAGAAACCACCTCGGTCGAGGTGTTTTGACGTCATCCGAGGTGTCCACCTCGTCCAGTCAAGAACATCCTGGTTGAGGTCATAAATTTTTTTTTTCAAACCAATTTTTGACGTTTTTCTCAAACAAAAACCTGTATGTATGCATGTAATGGCAGATAAACACATGAAGCATAAATAAGACAATAATATCCCAAAAGAGTCATACAAGCATACACACATAAGTCAAGTTATACATCCAAATACCCCATACTTGGGACACATTGTCCCAATGGGTCGAATAAAAGTCTAAAGAACAGGATACTCACTAGACCTAGCTGAACTGCATAATAAATAAAGAAAAGAAATTCATGCAAGCTCTAATCCTGGTCAGCTGGTGGTGGTGGATGTGGAACATAGGGGTGTTGGGATGGATCAAATGGATACCCCATCATATGTTGGAACTGAATCTCCATAATGCGCTGCTGGTAATGTTTGCTCTCTCTAATCTGATGCATCCATCCATCAGTGTATCTACGCTCATCCTTAAAGCGCTGAGACATGTCTATCGTCATAGCTGCATAGGAGTCAATCATCTGATCGGTCAGCTCATCAATCCGTCGGTGAGCCTCTGGATCTCTGCGTCTACGGAATCTGCACTGAGCTGGTCGTGGTGGGCTGCTTCCTCCTCATCTGTCGCCTCGTCATCAAGGTCGACAACTGGCACACTAGGTCCTCCGGTATCAGTACCAGTCTCCGTGGTAGCTCCTCCATCAAAATCCTCCTCATCATCAGCTGGTGTAGTATCTCTGGCATCTTGCATGTAAGGAAACCATGCTGAAGACCAATATTGACGGTCGAAGACGGAGAACTGAGATGACCAAAGAATACCCTGTGGAGCCGTCGTCTCCCAAGGCATAGCAACATATGGCGTACTAAGACCACGAGGGACGAGAATACGCCTCGTGATCATCTTCTGAAGTCCAAGCGGCTTCGCAGCTGCAAACACTGTACATGCACTCAGATCCAGACCCATGGTAGTAGCAATATGGGTCATCAAGCCTCCACAACAGATATCTCCATTGGACTTGCCCATGATCTTATGCAAGTCCTCAGTCAACATCCCTCCAAAGTCAGACACTCCTCTTGTAACCATACAGAACATGCTCAACAACTCCCCCGTCGGACCTTCTGGGGCGTCTCAGTACACGCTATAAGTGTCTCGCTAAATATCCGGTGGGCTAGACGGAAGGCTAGGTGGAAGATGGTACGCTCTTTGGAGTCTCTAGGTCTCCACATGTCACTATGCTCCACTACATGGGCTATCTCACCCCAAAAGTCTTGAGCTATGGCTCGGGAAGGAAAATCGGTCACGGTGGGGGTAGGGAAGCCAAAGATCTCCCTAAACCGATCCATCGGTACTATGTAATTCCGGTTCAGCAACCGGTACTTGATACTATTCCTCTCAGGCACGTGAGTGACAGAACTCACGAACTCCATGGTCGGCTCTAGGTAGGCCGGAGCTCGGATCTACATAAACTCCTCCAGCCCTACCATCGATATCATCTTCCTCAAGTCCTCCACCACGTGGAGGCACTCAAAGGATGCAACATCCAGAAAACGCGAGGAAACTATGGGGCGCCCGCAAATGCGATCAAAGTCGGCCTGATGACACTCATCAATCACCGGTATAGTAGGATGAGATGCAGATGAAGGGGAAGAACTGCTGGGTCTATCTCTCAGAACAAGCTGACGATCAGATCTGCTACTCATGATTGCTGATAAATGAACACCTCGGTTGCTCTGACAACCACCTCGGTCGAGACACAGCCGACCGGACCGAGGCGAAGGGCTGTTCGATTTCACTCTCTGATTTTCTAGTTATTTTCCCCCAAATCACTACCAATTGCTTCCTATGGGGTACTTATATCTTTTCAGCAATAATAAGTGGCAACCAGAGCCAAATCTGTCCTAAATCAGTGAAAGAAGAGAAGTTAGGGTTTTCGAACAAAATACCCATATTACGTAGATTTTGAGCGTTTTCCTTGCTGATTGTTGCTTGGAAAGTGATCCTCTTGCTTCTCCTGGTGAATTCGAACCAAAAATTGTGAAAAATGAGCAAGAATCGAGGAAATGAGGCTAGGGAACTGCCGCGATCGAGGTTCAGTTGAGAGGGAAAGTGAGGAGAGAGAAATCCGCTTCGCCTTTCATACCCCTCGTTGAATTTGATTTCACCTCGGTCGAGGTGTTCCAACCGGACCGAGGTGTCTGACTGGATGTCAGACCTAGTCGTCTCGGTTGCCCCAAGAACATCTCGGTCGAGGTGCTATGACAGCAACCAAGATGTGTCTCAGTCAAACTTTATCTTCTCAATTTCTCAAACCTATGTCCTTCTAGTGTAGCTCCTGAGCTGTAATCCTTCTTTAGAAAGTACCTAGTTTTTGTCTAGAGGACGCAAAAGCAAAGCAAAGCAAACTATCTAAAACTAAGCTAGAAAAAAGGGAAAAGAAAGCAATACCTTGGGTTGCCTCCCAAGAAGCGCTTGATTAAGGTCGCTAGTTGGACCGTACATCATCCTCAAACAAGGTATAGTGGTGCAATCTCCTCAACCTGGACTTCCGGTCGGTACTTCTTCAGCCTATGACCGTTGACCTTAAAACTTCCGTTTGTTTCTCCCCAAATCTCAACTGCAGCATAGGGAAAAATATTTTTCACAACTTAAGGTCCTGTCCATCTAGATTTCAATTTAACTGGAAAGAGGCGGAGGCGGGAGTTGAAGAGTAGAATAGATCTCCTTCTTTGAATTCCTTAGGAATGATATGCTTGTCATGCCATCTCTTCGTTCTTTCCTTGTAGATCTTGGCATTCTCATTAGCGTTTAAGCGCAACTCTTCCAACTCATTGATGTCCAATAGTCTCTTCTCTCCGGATTCCTTGATATCGAAATTCAACCATTTGATTGCCCAATATGCCTTGTGTTCTAGCTCAACGGGTAGATGACAAGACTTCCATATATCAAATTGTAAGGGGTGGTGCCAATGAGAGTCTTGAATGCGGTCCTATAAGCCCAAAGAGCATCGTCCAACTTCATGGACCAATCCTACCTCGTCCTAGAGACGGTCTTCTCCAAAATTTCCTTGGTTTCTCTATTCGAGATCTCGACCTGCCCACTAGTTTGAGGGTAATAAGGGGTTGTTATCTTGTGGATTACCCCATACTTTGATAGAAGTGCTTTAAACTTCCGGTTGATGAAATGTGTCTGTTACGCTAATTAGGTAGCACAAAAAGCTTTACATTTATATTCTCGAACTAAAATCCTAAACTACCTAGCGAAACCCGCTGTGTACAGATCGTTATGTAGGAAGGAAAGTATTCCGAGGTTGAACACAAGGACTGAGGTGAAATCAAGTCATTCAATGATCAAAGATAGTGTAAATCTAAACTAAGATGAAATGAGGAATAAAGAAAGTGCAAAACACAATATTTTTGGAGGGTTTTGGGTGATCAAGCAAGGATCACAATTATATCAACACAAACAAGCAAACTAACTCACAAACAGAAAGATAGGAGATAAGAGGTAAGAAAGCGGATTCTAGAGATTCCGAATTCCGATTATGACAATGGACTCATGTTTCTAAAGGTCAAAGGAAAGTTGTGGTTGTTCGGAGTTGGGTGTTTCTCTAATGGGAGCAATTACCGGGTAAGTCTCATGCTCCACTAGTCTCAAACCTAAGGTCCTATTACCGGGTAAGTCTCAAGGAACCTAAGGACGGGAATTCTACACAAACCGGCCACTACCTAAGGGTCAAACCCCTCCTTACCGGGTAAGTCTCGGAAAAGGTAAGTCTTAGGCAACGATCCTAGCACAATCAATCCAATAGCGGCTTTTTTGGCTCACTACTACCTAGAGTTCATCATCTTATGTATCTAAGAGAGGAAATTACCGGGTAAGTCTCATCCCTCGAAAAGGTTGCTAACATTAGGTCACCCTAAGCTAGATTAAGCTTAACAAACACTAGGATTTCAACACATCTACATCCTAACATCCAGATATATCAATACAAGCACAACAGAGAGAACCACGGGTGGATCATGGAAACCACGGCCGTGGAACCATGAAGAACAGGCCGTGATTCTCCATTGAGTTGGGGTTTCGAACACAAATCGATCCTAAGCTAACATGGAAGTCCATACAATCATAGTCCAAAGCATAAACACCATTCCTTCACCCTACAATCACAACTATTCATCCAACAACATACATTTCAAGATCAAACTTCACAAGTAAAGCATGCTTGCAAATCATGGCTAGATAATGAAGAATAATCCAAAGAAAAGACGTTAAAAGCTAGAATAGAAGTTACCAATTCTTACAAAGGCTCCAAGAGCTGTTCCAAGTTGTCAACAATGGAAACCTCACTCAAAACCACTCTAATCTCACTTTAAAATGAAAATCTACACTAATCTCTTCCAAGAACACCCACAATGGGTGCTTGGAAGAGAGGCTACAATGGAGAAGTGTTTTGGGGAAGAAGCTAGGTCAAAAAGGGAAAAGAGAGAGATCTCCCCTCATCACAACCTGCAAAGATCACTTAAATATCCCATCAAGAGCAAGAGTCGGCCAAAGAGATCGTGGGACACGTGTCAAGGTGGTCCAGACAGAAACCACGGCCAAATTCCACGGTGTGGAAGTGCCAGTGACCGTGGTTTTGCTCTAGAAACTCTCCTTGGATCCTCAAGCAATGAGTTGGTGCAAGGCATGCACCAACATGGTCCTACGTGTTCTCCTTTGGTCTTAGATTTCTCCTTAAAGAGTCCAAATGTGTGCCACCACAAGGAATGATCCTCGAATGTATCAATTAAGCTCCAAAAGCTCCCCAAAATACTTACAAAACCGACAAGAGTTCGTGTAGACGTCTATTTCGACAATATGCATGAATTAAGCATAAACGTCACGAACTAATGCGGAAACATGCATGAATGGAAAGGAAAACTAACTAAAAGAGTGCCTAAACTAGTGTCATAAATCATGTCATCAGTGTCCCTCCATCGCTGATGATGATGCGTGGTGTCCCGAAATGTGGAAAGATAGTCCGATTGAAGAACTTCACAACCACCATGGCGTCATTAGTAGGGGAGGCAATGGCTTCCACCCATCTAGAGACGTAATCAACAACTAAGAGAATGTAGAGGTTTCCTGCGGATGATGGAAAAGGTCCCATGAAATCAACTCCCCATAAATAAAAAATCTCAACCTCCTGGATATTGTTGAGTGGCATCTCGTTCCTTCTAGACAAGTTCCCTGTTCTTTGGCATGCATCACAAGAAACAACAAACGTTTGCATATCCTTAAATAATGTAGGCCAAAAGAAACCAGAACGTAATACCTTAGCGCATGTCTTGTGAGCGGTAGCATGTCCTCCATAAGGAAACGAGTGGCAATGCCGTATAACACTAGAAACTTCATCCTCTGGAATGCATCGTCGAAGCATCCCATCCGGATATCTCTTAAACAGTAAAGGTTCGTTCCAGTAGTAGTGGCGTACATCCTTGAAGAATTTCTTCCTTTGAGCGTACGTCAATCCGGGAGGTATTTCCTGCAAACAAGGTAATTAGCAATATCAGCATACCAAGGCTCTTTACCAGCAAAAGCTTGGTGGAGCCAATGCTCCACCAGCTGTAAATAATTCTCAGAAAAAGGATTAGGAAGTTTGTTGTCCTCAGTTGAGAACATATCGCTTGTTGTCTCTGTCTGTGTCCAAGGTGGGTAACCGATATGTTCTTCAGATAAGAACACCTCGCTTGGTCCAGAAGGTGCCTCGGTCGAGGTACTGGAACTGGGACCGAAACTTAAATTGCTTTTCTTCCCCTGAATTAGTCTCTCAATCTTAGCTCCTGGATCTGTTTCCAATGCCTTTAAGCTCCGTATATCTACATCACAAGAAACATCTATACCTTCCTCCATTAAACTAAAACTAAGAACTCTTTCAAGAGGGTCATTAATAAGGATAGATCTCACCAATTCTCTTGATTTTTCTTCATCATAGATGTTGAAGATGTCATCTTCCAACGACTCTTTTTGCATTGCAGCAAGCAATGCAAACTCCACTTGATCTCCACCAATGTTGAATTTCAACTTGGCATTCTTACAATCCACATTGCAACCCGAAGTTGCTAGAAATGGTCTCCCGAGAATGATAGGAACGGGATAATCTGCGGGTATGTCAAGTACAACAAAATCTATAGGTAAGTAGAAATTACCTAACTTGACGGGAACGTCTTCCAAGATGCCCACGGGATGGGTAATGGAGCGATCCGCCATATATAGCCTTATCTTCACCGGCTTGGGCTCTCCAAGTCCGATCTTCTCACATAGCTCCAACGGGATGATACTCACGCTGGCTCCTAGATAACACAACGCCTCATAAGTTACATCCCCAACTTGAATGGGAATGCAAAATGAACCAGGATCTCTTAATTTGGGTGGCATCTTCTCCTTCATGATTTGAATGAGCTCCGAGGATTTAGATGTCATCCTTACTTCTCCAAAATCTTCCAGCTTCCTCTTTCTTGAAAGAATCTCTTTCAGAAACTTCCCATAGGCGGGCATCCCTACAATAGCATCAGGGAAAGGGATGTTAATGTGTAGTTTATTCATTAGGTCTAGAAACTTACCAAAATGTTTGTTTGGGTGTGCTCTGGCCCATGACTGGGGGAATAGAAGTGGTGGTTTATAAGCAGGAGGTGGAATATAAACTTCAGATTTATCCTTCGCTTTCTGGGGCTCCACCTCGGTTGGCACCTCGACCGAAGTGTTCCTCGTCTGATCCTGGACCGAGGTGTTCTTCATCTGGACTAGCACCGACCGAGGTACTGGATCTGCAGTTTTCAGTCCACTTCTTGTCGTTATTTCCATAATTTGTCCCTTAGGGTTGCTCTCTGTCCTTGCTGAGAGCTTCCCTGGATCTCTTGGTGCTTCATTTGCCTTGTTGAAGAATTGTTGTTCTAAGGCTTTTTGTGCCTTCGAAAATGAATTCATTGATGTCTTCATAGCGTTGAGCTTGATCAAAATTGCCTCCAGCACTGCATCTTTCTTCTCTGGCTGGGACGAACTTGATCCAGGCTCCTGACTTCTCAATGGAGTAGAAGAAGAAGAGGGGGGGTTAAGAGCATTTTAAGCATGAGAATAAGGGTTACCCGAATTTTGTTGATGAGATCTCCAATTGTTGTTGTTGGAGTTTCTATTGTTGTTCCGCGGTTCTTGATAGTTGTTTCTCCCTTGATATCCTCCATCTTGCTGCTTCTTCGTTTGAGCTACTAAAAGCTCTTTTAATGTCTTTACCTCATTGCTAAGCGAGGTGAGTTGAGATCCATTTGATGATGTTTCCTGGAAGCTAACTCTCCTTGCTCCATTCTCTGTTCCTTGATGGGAGTACTTCTCCATATGCAAAGCTTGATTTTCAATGAACTCCCAAGCTTCGTCTATCGGCATATCCATGAATGTGCCGGTGGAAAGTAGTTGGAGATTGAATTGAGTAGCTCCATCCAATCCCTTGAAGTATATCTCCAGCAACTCGATCTTTGAAATCCCATGATGTGGGCAATCCAATAGAACATCCTTGAATCTCTCTCATGACTTGGACAAACTCTCCTTGTCCTTCATGATAAATGCATTGATCTTCCCTCTCATTTCAGCGGTCTTAGAGGGAGGAAAGAACTTTGTAAGAAACTCCGTCGTCATCTCTTCCCAAGTGTTGATCTTTCCGGGTGGAAGAGATTGATACCAAGCAAGCGTCTTGTCCTTTAAAGAGAAATAGAAAGGCCTTAGCTTGTAGTTGTTGTTCTCCAATCTTGAAGGTCTCAAGGTCTCCATCAGAATCTCATAGTTTTGCAAATGATGATGCAGAGACTCCCTCTCTAAACCTCCAAATTGACATTGTCGGATCATGGATAGAACTTGCGGTCGAAGTTCATAATCATGCTCAGCTGGATCACCTAGGTTGACTCCTGGACGCCTCACTTGTTGATTGGGGTTCATCCTTTGTCCTAGGGTTTGTGGAACTCCAGCAAAAAGATCATCTCGAATAGGCATCCGAGGTGGTAGGTGCACATCGTCCAGGGCAACTAGGACTGGGTTCTTCCTCGGTCGAGGATCTTGGATCAGTCAAGGCAGAAACTGGGCCCTTAGAGCGGCCATATCTGCTTCAATTCCTTCAGTTCTTGCGCGAGTCTCTTCTCTCTCTCACTGCAGTTCTTCTCTATTGAGGCGTATGATAACGGGATTTATGACATTAGTTTAGGCATTCATTTAGATAGTTTTTCCTGTTATTCATGCATGGTTTGGCATTAGTTCATGACGTTTACGCTTAATTCATGCATATTGTCGAGATAGACGTCTACACGAACTCTTGTCGGTTTTGTAGGTATTTTGGGGAGCTTTTGGATCTTAATCGATACATTCGAGGATCATTCCTCGTGATGACACACTTCCGGACTCATTAAGGAGCAAGCTAGGAGCAAAAGAGAACACATAGGACCTTGTTGGTGCCTGCCTTGCACCAACTCATAGCTTAATGATCCAAAGGGAGCTGTTTATGCAAAACCACGGCCCAGAGCCAGAACCACGCCCGTAATTTTGACCGTGGTTTTCTCTGGACAGTTGTGACAGCTGTCCCACGATCTCCATGCCTGACTCTTGCTCTTGGTGGAGAATATAAGTGGTCCTGCAGGCTGTTGCTAGAGGATTTTCTCCCACACTCTCTTACGCACACCTTATTCTATTGGAGGATAGACTTGGAGGGAAGAAAAACACTCTCATTTTGAGTGGTTTTTGAGAGACCTTGGTTGAAGGCATTTGCAAGGATTGTAAGGAACGTTTTGGACCTTCTTTTGAAGGGTTGTAAGTCTTGCTTAAACTTATATTCACTTGGGTTTTCTTGTTTCTAATTGTTTCTTTTCTCTTTCATTTCATTTTCTTGCTATGGAAGCATGAATGTTTGCTTGTTGAGTTTGAATCTTAAAATGCATGTTGTTGGCTAAATAGTTGTGATTCTAGGGTAATGGAATGATGGTTATGGCTTGGACTGTGATAGAATAGATGTGAATGTACCCTTGGATGATTTGCTTGCTCGAACCTAACCATTGTTGAGAATCACGGTCTGTTCATACCTTTCCACGGCCGTGGTTTAGGATGATCCGCCCGTGGTTTTCTCTGTTGTGCTTGTATTGATGAATCTGAATGTTAGGATGTTAGATTGTTGAAATCCTAGTGTTTGTTAAGCATAATCTAGCCTAGGGTGACCTAATGCTAGCAAACTAAGTGAGGGAAGCGACCTACCCGGTAATTCTTGACCTTAGATACCCAAGATGATGAACTTTAGGTAGTAGTGAGCCTCACAAGCCGCTATTGGACTGAGTGTGCTAGGATTGTTACTTAGGACTTGCCTTCCCGAGACTTACCCGGTAAGGAGAGGTTTGACTCTAAGATAGCAATCCGGTTTGCGTAGAATTCCCAACCTTAGACTCCTAGAGACTTACCCGGTGATAGGACCTTAGGTGCGGGATTAGTGGACCATGAGACCTACCCGGTGATTGATCCCATTTGAGAAACACCCTTTCCCAACATACCATATCTAATCCAAGGATTGATTAGAAGCTTGAGTCCAATGCCATAACCGGAATTCCTAACCCCTAGAATCCGCTTTTCTCTCTTTGATTTCATATCTTGTGTTTGTGTTGCTAGTTGTGTTGCTAGCTTGAGTTTTTAGTTTGATTCATAATATTGCATGATTTGTGATCTTTGCTTGATCACCACAAAAACCAAACCCAAAAATATCATGATTTTCATTTTTTTATTCCCTTCTCTTTTCTTTGACTAGATTTACACTATCCATGATCACTTGCTTGATTTGATTTCACCTTAGTCTTTGTATTCGACCTCGGAATACTATCCTTGCTACAAAACGACCCATACACTGTGGGTTCGTTAGGAGTTAGTAAATTATATCGAGTTATAAATTGTAAGACTTTTGTGCTATACATTTCTAGCGTAACAACGTAGCTGTTCCAATGCATCCTTCAATTCAGCCTCAAGATCGTGATCGTCTTGGTTGGCCATCTTAGCTTCTCTTAATCGTCGCTTGTATGTATTTTCTGATTCGGGATCGCAAGGAACGATTTCCTTTCCAGCACGGGTTCTTCGCATAAACCTAAGAAAAGATCCTGCAAAAACACTCAAGTAAAGTGGTTAATAGCAACAAGGGTAATAGCCCCGAAAGACAACCGAAACCGGCTTGGTCTAGACCAAGTCCCCGGCAACGGCGCCAAAAACTTGTTCGCTCCAAACGGTGTGTGCAAGCTTTATTATTTAGAACCCAAGAAGTATGCTTGAACAAATATGCGAACCCGCAGTGTACGGGTCAATTGTAATAAAACCAAGAATTCCAGGGGTCGAACACAGGGACTTAGGTAAAACAAAGCACAAAATCAGGTTGTCAAATATTGCAATTAACTAAAAGCAATTAAAGCAATCAAAGATGATATAAAGTCAAGTAAGGGGAAATGCGGATTCTAGTGATTAAAGCATCCAGTTGTGATTCCGACTCAAGATCTCAAAGGATAACGCGGACAAAGCTGAGGTTTGCAAAGGGAAGGTGTTTCTAAGGTGGGAATAGATCACCGGGTAAGTCTCACTACTCACTATCCCAAACCAAAGCTCCTATTACCGCGTAAGTTTCAAGGTACTAAGGAAAGGAATTATAATCTCAAACCAACACACCACCCAAGGGAATAGAATCAACCTTTACCGGGTAAGTCTCAGGCTAACTCACAAAGATGGAATGAAGGCACACTCAAACCCCAATAAAGGATAAACCTATATTACCTACACTCATGATCTTAGGTAAACAAACAAAGGAATCACCGGGTAAGTCTCATTCTAGGCTTGCGTTGAACTAGGAAAGGTGTAATAAGGATAGGATTTGGCAAACTAGAACTCTTAACTCAAAATAGGTTCAGGAAAAGGTTCACCTCGCTCAGTTTATGTACCATCTCGGTCGAGATGTTCCACAGCTGACCGAGGTGTTCGTCGGTTAAGGTAAAGACTCGAGTTCTGTTGGGATTAAGATCATTCTATCATCGTCTTTCCCACAACTTTCAGCCAATCACCCTAGAATCGCATAAGAAACTTAGCCAACAATCATCATGATAACAATAATCAATTTAAAGGAAAAGGAATCAATATTCGTACAAGAAAACCTTAAGAAAAAGGTCTCAATAACTGAATCAAATAACAAACAAACAGCGTTCCTCAAGTCACAAATCAGCAAAGACAATAAAACCAAAAGACAATCTAAGAAAGTCTTACAAACTCCTTCAAAAGCAACTCCAACTATAATTCCTTCCTTCCTTGAACTTCAATCCTTCAATACTTCCTTCAATTCTTCCTTCAAAACCTCCAGAAAATTCATCAATTATTGGATGCTCCAAGCATATGATCCGTAGATTTCAGGATGGCTAAATTGTGGAAAATCCAACCCTTTATATAGGAGAATTATCTTCCAAAGATAAGAATATCTTAAGAAGATAATTTCCTATAAAATATATCAATCAGATATAATCTCTTCCTTCCAGAAATCCAGCCAAAAATATAAGATATCCTCTTTCCAAAAATAAAAGATCTCATCCAAAAATATATATCTCACCGGCGGCAGGGTGTTCGCCTCGGTCGGGACGCTCCTCAAGATCACTTCGGTCGAGGTGGCACTGTAGCTGACCGAGGTGAATCTCAACTGAATGTGAAATCTCTCAAATCTTGTCCAAAGTCAATCTTCTTAATCATTTACATGCTTCCTGAGGTCTTTCTTAAGCTCCAGAATGTAGCTCCAATGACTCCTTAGCTTCCTTAGCTCCATTTTAGTCCAAAACGTGCCATTTTTCCTACAATTACAACGAAACTAGGTGTAGACCTCGATTCCCGCAAAGGTAGACAAAACAACAATATAATCACATAATATACATTCATACATGCAGATTTATGAAGATAAAACGTCTAAAGCAGCCCCAAAATATAGACTATAATACATGCTATCAGCAACCCGCTTTCCTCGAGCAAGATAATCATATGCCCCTATCAGGGGATGATATATTTGCTATAAACATAATCAATGACTATGAAACTGAAGTGAATCCAATTTGTACTGATGATGGTGATGCCCTGACCAAACTTCTGCACAAAGTCCCAACACCTATTGATGAAGGCATGATCATCTTTGAAGGTTCTTTCCACTCCTTCCATATAAACAACAACATGCATAGTCAGATGGAGAAGATGGAAATAAAGACGGAAGGGTCTAAATCAACATCGAGCAAGAGTAAAGTGAATGGATGCACTAATAACACATCCACCTCCTCTTTGAAGGAAGCGAATAAAGCCATAATCTAGACAGTCAGTGATTAAGTTAGAATGATTAATAAATGTTATATTTTGTCTAAGGGGAGTGTGCCTCATTCTAGTAGAATTGTCTTACAGGATCTTGCTAGAATAAATGTTAAGTTGAACCAGCACTTGTGCCCTACTCAATCTTCATGGTTGATTGAGGACGTAATTAAAACTATTTGTATGTCAAATAGTAATAGGTCAATCACTAGTGCTATTCCTAATGATAATTATAAAGTTTTCTATTTTAAGAAATTTTGTCAACATAACATGATCATAAAATGTACTTGTATTTTCAATTACATCTCAAATGGTTGCGTTCACCACTGGTATATCACTTGCAGGAAAAAGAAGAATGGGTGGCTTTGGAAGAATTTGAATATAGGTATCCCAACATATGGAGCGAAGGTGAACGAATGGAACTCACGGAAAACTACTTTCATGGCCCTACCGAAAAAGAAAAACAAGGAGGATATCATGTGTATGAATCATATAACAGTGGGAACATCTCATTGAATGACAAACTAGTTGTTGAGTTTAGGCACAAAAGTAACTATTTTTGTAAATGAGGTAATACACTCTTAGTGATATTTTGTTAATTATATCCAACAGGTGAATGAATTTGTGAAAAGGTTGGAAGAAACAACCCACAAGAACAAAATTCTCTCCCCGGGATTGAACACACTAAGATTAAAATGAACAAAATCTGGAAGTCTACCCCGGAAAACCATATTGAATCCAAACTACAATTTTGGGAAGTATCGAAGAATATGGACCCTCGGGAACACCCTTAGAACTACAGGGAAGCAACGAAAAATTTGGCCCCTCTAGGACATATCCAGAGCTACCATTAGCGTACTCTAGATAAACTTTTATTAACCCAAATTAGGGCTCGTATGAATAACGAAGATCGAATGTAAGTTTGAATACAGTAAGCGTACAACATTTAAAGATGTAATCGACAATAAAAATAAAAGGAAACTATGAACATAATTAGTACCTACAAAACTATATGGATTTATTCACAGTTAATGTGCACACTGTAATGTTTATAAAATGGAATGATCGTAGCATGATTAAGATAAATAATGAAATGTTAGGACTACAAGTAAAGAACCTCATGAATACAAGAAACCAAAAGGAAACAACAAAATACGGACAGGAACACGGGATTTTCACCCCAAATTTATAATCATCCTAAATGAAGTTTGCTTTTCTGAAATTGTAGAGGCATGAGGAATAAAATTTTTTTGGACTGACTTAAATATTACTAGTAAGGATGATCGCATACAGATGATCATGCTTGTGAAACTAAAGACGAGCATAGAACCAGAAGAAACATGTTGGAAATGAGCGAGTTTTGAAAATATTTGTTTCGTCTCAGCGGATGGCCTTTCAGTGGGCCTATACCTTCTTTGGAAAAACTACCAACAAATTAATGAAAAAGTCGAACTAATTACTAAAGCAAAAAATATATTACTATAAAATACAACAACATATTGAATAATGTAAGCACGCGCATCACATTTATATACACCCCCAAATGAACAACTAAAAGAATGCATTCTGTACTAAATTAAAGCATCACATCAATACTAATGACTTTCCCTCGCTAATCATCGGAGATTTTAACGAGCTGCTAAACTTATCCGAGAAGAAGGGAGGTGTAGAAATATCTAATAATAGAATTAGGAGACTACATATGTTCACACAACAGTGCAATATGATTGATCTAACAATGAAGGGGAATGAATTCACTTGGAGGAAATGCAAAGAGGGTAAAAATAATACTTTTTTAAAAAGCTTGATAGAGCTATGGCTCACCCGGAGGTAATTCAAGCTTACCCGCAAATATTCACATGGAATCATGCATTCACAACCTCATACCATTTTCACATATCGGTGAATCTCCAAAACTTTGCCCAACGGATGAAAAATAATCTCTTTCGTGTTGAAATGATGTGGACGCAAAGATGGGACTGTGAGAATCTCATCAAACAAACGTGGAAAACACAGTACCAAAGGACACATATGTACACCATTGCTAAAAAAATAAGTTTACTAAAGACTAAGATGAAAATATGGAGTAAAAAAAATTTAGAAATATAAATAGACAAGTATGTGAGGTGGAGTTAGAAATTGAACAATTACAAGTCCTGATCTCTAAAAAATTACACATCGCAAAATAACGCAAAACTCAACAGATCGACTAAACAAGATAAAAAGAATGTTTAATCGATTACCAACAAAAGTACTGGACACAATGGGCCAAATTAAACAACATAAGATTGGGTGACAGAAACACAAAATTCCATCACCGTAAAGCAACGGGAAGAAGAAACCATAAAATCATAGCAATAATCGTCAAAAATTATGGAATTGTGTTGGCCTTAGAGGAAGAGATTGTGAATGAATTCATATCAGATTATGTAGCAAGATTTGAAGCATCAAATACTAATACATTGGAGCTCAATAAACAACTGAAGATTATACAACATGAAATCACATTAATAGAAAATACAATGCTAACTAGACTCTTTACAAACGAGGACATCAAAACGGCAACTTTTGAGATTGGTTGTGACAAATCACCCGGCCCGGATAGAATACCAGATGGTTTCTTCCATAAGTATTGGCACATCGTGGACCCGTCTATTATTCGTGCAGTCAAGAGTTTCTATAGAACTGAGAAATAACTCAAACAAATCAACCATACGTTCATTGCTCTGATTCCAAAGATATATAACCCCTCAACAACAACTCATTCCAAACCCATTAGTCTATGCTCAACACTATACAAAGTCATTGCAAAAATACTCACGAATAGATTAAAGAAAATCCTCCCAAAACTAATTCATCTGTTGTAGGGTACGTTCACCCAAAACAGACCAATCCATGATAACATCTTGGTTGCACATGAAATCTTCCACGGATTCAAATCAAGGAAAGGTAAGGAAGGCTATGTGGCAATCAAGCTCGACATGAAAAAAGCATATAATAAGGTGGAATGACCATGTATCATGGTTGTACCAAGGAAATTCGAATTCGCAAAGAAATTTATAGGATGGATAGAGGAGTGTATCTCTACATCCTCCTACTCCATCCTAATCAATGCTAAACCGACCAAGATTGTCTGTCCAACACGAGGACTTCGACAAGAAGACCCGTTGTCCCCGCTAATCTTCAATCTTGTAGTAGAGGTTCTTGATAGAAATATCCAGAAAGCAAGTAATGTGGATAAAAAAAAGTATTGGTTTTCCAATCACAAGATCAAGAACGACCATACCATTTCTTGCCTTTGCAGATGATATTATTATATTTGCAAAATCAACAAATCCATCATGTAACAAAATACTTGGAATTCTCAAAATATTTCCAAATATCGGGACAAAAAGTAAACTATCACAAATCATCCTTTCAAACATGAGGTATTGTAGACAATCTAACGAAAAGAATGATCTAACAAAATATAGGTATTTCTCCGAACACCTGTCTAGAAAAATACCTAGTTTGCACAATAATTAATGGGCGAGTGAACAAAACTATGTTTGAATACGTTATTGAGAGTTCCAAAAAACAGTTAACTAAATGGAAAGCAACATCCTTATCCCAAGAAGGACGAACGATGCACAAACCTCAATGTCAAACCTAGTCATATAATGCAAAGCTTTATGTTACCATCATCCATCCACAAAGAACTAGACAATATAAATAGACAATTTTTTTGGAACAAAGGACTAAACTACCACCCATTGATAAGTTGAGAAAGGATCTGTAAATCAAAGAAGAACGAAGGGGTCAAAATAAGGAAAGCCGAAGACATGAACAAGACATTTCAAATGAAACTCCTTTAGAAAATTATGGTTGAACCATACAATATTTGAGTCAAGATAATCGAGGAAAAGTACTTAAAAGGGAACCACATATGACAATATAAAACTAGGAAGAACACGTTTTGACAGTGGAAGGGGTTAATGAACTTACGAACAGACTTTAAACAAGGAATCAAATGGAACGTAGGGGACGGAAAAACAATTAAAATTATGGAAAGACCGCTGGATAGAAGACCGTCCCTTAGAACAATACGTCACAAACAAGGAACATATAACTAATATAGAATAAATAGTAAGAACTCTCATTACTAATAAGAAATGGGACCAAAGAAAAATTAACAACCTAATTAACAAACTAAACTCGCCGACCATTGTTAATAAAATTAAAAAGAAACAATTTGGTTTACTAGGCTTTTTCTAGTTTTGAGTTTAGTAAATGTACCCCTTGAGAGATGAGTGTGTAAAGTTTGAAAATAAATACAAAAGGTTGGGATACATTTAATTAATTGAAACATTAAAAAGCCTAATTACTACTCTAGTTTTTCAAAAAGGCCTAGTTACCAAAATTGCCCAATTAAAAATCACCCACTACAACTTGCGACATCCATGATAGACTTTATTGGGCACCGAGTAAGGATGAGTGGTTCTATACGAAAGATGCTATTTCACTGCTACATAAAACTGTTGTATTAGGACAACACGATAATATGTGGATTTGAAACCTAGACATCATGTCAAAAATTAAGAACTTTGCTTGGAAACTAACAGTAGATGTGATACCAACTAAGGAAAACCTCAAAAACCAAAAGGTTTTGGTACCCATATGTTGTGTCTTATGCCAACATCCATATGAAAGCGCGGAACATATATTTTTTAATTACCCATACGCCATCAGTAACATATCAAATATTGGAACACGAAACTACCTACGAAGAATAGACACATCGAACAAAAAGCTCCTAGAAATAATGTCCCTTATAAGGGGAAAACTGGAGGATTCCTCACAAATCAACCTAATTGTCACCTGGTGGAATATATGGTACACGAGAAATAAGATCATCTTCAACAACACCAAGGTTACTGATATCGCACAAATATAGACACGCAAATACAAGAGTGGAAAAACCTAAAGGATAAGGACAAAAAAGTCAATATAACAAAAAGAGGAAATTAAGGAAAATCAAATGGTCCACACCAGTATCAGGAAGTGTTAAACTTAATTTTTATGGATGTAAACGGAATGACGGCGAAAGTGCTTTTTAATTCATTTTAAGAGGATAACCTAACGATTATTAACTCGATTAAAATAATTTAGAAGCCCCGTACAAAATAAATATTATTATAACATATATTTCTCTTTTCCTTGCAGATTTCATGCATGTACAAATCGAGTTGAGATCCTCTATCCCCTTTCCTATTGCCTTCTCTATTGCCTTTCTTTAATTAATCCATTAATTATTATTTATTATATAAAATTCAAATATACCAGTTATCTTTTTCTCTCCCATATTTATATGCCAGTAAGTGGATCTTCTTTCCCAACCCCTCTTTGTTTCATCGCACAAAGTTGCTGCAGGAGTTAGAGCCCTTACAATAACCAAACAAGACTAACTTTTGACTTTTGGGAGATGAAGAGTAGGGAAATCTCAGGAGTTAGAGCCCTTATAATATGTCAATAACCAAACAAGAAGCCATACTTTCAGAAGCAAGCTATTAAAAGATAAAAACAAGAGCCTTACAATGTCCTCATTTTAATAAATCTAGGCATATATTTCCAATATTTTCATTAAGCAATTCATTCAATAAGAATGAGAAATGAGAATTACAGTTTGACGAATTGATTGAACCCTGTTAGAAATCTCGTGCGGAGATCAAAGACGCTCACTGGTTACATGTTCAAACTTAGTAAAAGGCTTGGATTTGATATCATTGTTCAAAATTGGCATCTTAGATAAAGAAGGCAAAAGGTGTAAATTCTTGTTCAACCTACCAAAGTACCAAGCAAATACATAGTGTAACGCAAATACCAGTCCTTCACAAATCAAATGAATCGAACCCGATTGTTAGTCTAAAAATGAAATATGTCCCTTATAGGTATAAGACTAATAAGAATTTCAAATTCTTTATTCAACGGATGGAGAGGGAAAATGTGTAATCTCACGTGGACACAAGGATTTAGTTCCCGGAGAGCAAGGGAGTGGTCTCCGACGGATTGGTGTGTCCGATGAGCAAAGAGGAGAAAAAGAAAATCTCACGTGAAAGAGAATAAAGATACGGATTAATCGGTGATTTGGATGATAAAAAGAAAATAAGGAAAATATAATTTTTAATTAATAAATAATTATTATTGGAGGCAATAGAGAAGGGAATATGAAGGGGTGTAGAGGATCCGAACTGGTACAAATCATATTTTGTAAAAAAAAAATGATTTATAGGGTATCAACAAATTCAGTAAAAAATGATAATCATTCTAATACCTGGGTGTTGTTCAGGTAAGGCACATTATTCTGGTAGGGCCGTGCGACTGAACGTAGAGGTGACACATGTCCCTATTTTTTTATTTTTTTATTTTTTTTTCTCCTCAAAAACGAGTGAAAGTAATAGTTCAAAACTTATTAAGGAATAATTCATAACTTATAGCAGAATAGTTCATGAATTATAATAGAATAGTTCATAGTGCAAAATTTATAAAGGAGTGAAAGTAATAGTTCAAGACTTATTAAGGATAGTTCATAACTTATAAAAGGATAGTTCATAAATTATAATAGAATAGTTCATAGTGCAAAATTTATGAAGGATAATGCATAACTTATAAAATGATAGTTCATGAATTACAATTGAATAGTTCATAACATATAAACGATTATTTTATAAATAATTTGATATAATATATTAAAAAATAATAGTTCATAAATTATATGGGAATAGTTCAAAGTTTATAAGAGATTAGTGCAGAAATTATAACAGGGTAGTTCAAAAAAATTTTCATTCGTTTTTGAAAAAAAAATCAATCGTTTCTCAAAAGAAAAAAAACGTTCAGCCGCACGCCCCTACCCGAAATTATAAAGGGCAATTTTGATAACTATGTTTTTTTTAGAAACTAGAGTAGTAAATAGGCTTTTTAATATTTCAATTAAGTAAATATACCCAATCTTTTATATTTATTCTCAAACTCTACACACACTTCTCTCAACCGCTACATTTACTAAACACAAAATTAAAAAAAAAAAAATCTAATAAACCAAATTATTTCAATTTACTTAATTTATAAACCGGAACAAAAGCCTCTAATACCTTACCCGTTCAGTAAAAAAAAATAGTTGTTTTTGTAAAAATTAACTTGCAAAAAGGTAAATATATATACCACGAGCATCCCCAATCTCGATCACCGGCATTACTGCGCATCAGCTCTCAAAACTCGATCGAAAGGGGATTCCTAAACCTTTTCAGTATCCCAATCACCCCTGTACGATTTCTAGGGTTTCTTATTCACTTTACTCCAAGCGCTTGTTGCAGCTGTTTGAAATCCAAATTCAGTACTACTCCCTTTTGAATACTATACCCTATTTTTGAGCTTTGAATTTGCCATGAATATCGAAGAAAAGCAAGCAGAGTTTATTGATCACTTCGTCGAGCAAGCCTCCAATTTGGGAGGCTCAGCGCTTGCTCCTCTGATCGCCGAAGCTACTTCTCATCCTTCTCTTTTTGCCTTCTCAGAAATTCTCGCCGTGCCCAGCGTTGTTGAGGTTTAGCTTTAACCTTCGATTTTATTTCTCTTCTTTGTCAATTTCATTGCTTGGTAGTACTGAATTGTTTTTGGCTTATGTATCGTGATAGCGGAGTTGTAGTTTTATGTAAATTAAATTAGTAAAAACCCTAGAAGTTATTCATTTGGAAACTGTACGCAGTGGCTATGGCTGAATTGCTTGGTTTAATTGAGGCTTAAGATCGCTACACATGGAAACAGTTTAATGATTATGATATGGAAACTATGATCTTTGTAAAATTTTCCTGCTTGGGTCTGTATATTGGCAAGAAGTTTAATGGACTTAACACCATGCATTTTGTGATTTTCCTACTCAAGTCTGCAAACCATGATTATGTTCTTCATATTGGCAAGAATGGAAGTCATGAAGTTTTTTAAATTGGGCTTTGAGATGTATATTATTAGTTTTATGGATTGAGCTGAAGAAATATTTGTCTGGAATGTGTCAATCTGTATAAATTGAGAGAACTGATGCTTAAGTAATATAAAATTGCAAGCCGGAAACAAGGGAAAAGCAAGAAATATCGGTGAATAATGGAAATAAACTTGTTTGAATCTCTTGTAACCCAGCTCCTGATAATTGAAAACCTTTATTTAGTTTAGTAATCTCCTTTTTTGGGCAAGTAGTTTTTCTATCTCTTCTGATTGTCTCCAGTAACATATTCTCTGCTGAAGCAAAGGCCCTTAATAAATTAGATACTCGTTTTATCATTCTTGACTGCTGAACCCGTCTCACAGCTTCAAGGGACTGGGCATTCAATGTACCTGGATCTACTCCGTCTTTTTGCTCATGGTACATGGAGCGACTATAAGAGTAAGTATGATACTCCTTTCTTTCTTGTACAGCGAACCGTAACTTTTACTAGCTCGTCTTGAAATAGTAAATTGTCACAACTAGCAAGCAAATGTTTTAAGAGGCACCATATTAGATTTATTGTTTGAATAATAATTTTATTCTCATAAATATGGACGACAGATTAAAGATAATATTAAAGTTCATTCTTTGATGTGCTTCTAAGAAGAAATTTACGTGTTCTTAAGATAGCAAAGTGGTTGAAGTTATAGAAAATTTTCTTTGAACAAAATCGCAGTGATGACAATTTCTGCTGAGAATTAGACATGTTGTGATGCAAACAGCCGTTTTCCGTCCTTGCTTCTGTTGTTGCTAATCCACTGTCCTGGTTTTACATTTTTTACCGTATCCGTCCTTGTTGCATTGTTTTTATGACATAAATGTACCGGGGACCAATTACGTGATATAGTATCTTAGTCTAGTAGATGAGGGGTTGTTATTAGGGAATGCTGATTTGACACAGGTGACTAGACTTGCTTAGTTCACAGTTAATTACTCTAATTATAGACAGGCAGTCTAGTACAAATAAGGTCATAGAGTAGAATCAGCTATCAAGAAACGAATATGTATTGGCATTTGCTTAAGGAATTAGTTCAGGTCTCCTGACTGGTTAACTTCTGGCAATTCATCCTCCTCTTGCTCTGATTTTGTGTTCTGTGTTGTGCCCTTGTGTGTGGTTTGCTTGATTTGTTTGTTCCATTCCCATAGGTCAATTTTGATGATACACATTGGCGATACACCCCCTTGTTGGTAGCATTTTGTCTGATTATATTTTGGTGGTTTATGCTGCTGTTCTTAATTTATAGGCAATGCCAACTATCTTCCGCCCTTGGTTCCTGACCAGATCCTTAAGTTAAAGCAACTAACGGTGCTTACTCTATCAGAGTCAAGCAAGGTACTTATAAAATATATGATTTATTCTTGTCTATTGCGTTATTTATTTTAGTGTTTTGTGTTTTTGATGTACTATTGCCTTGCTTTAGAATGTTTTCTTGATTCTCGATAAAGTGATCCAAGTGATTGGATCTACCATAATACTTTTGTGCATTGTGTCAATTGGGCTATGTAAAACTTTTGTGAGCACCATCTATTTCAGGTGCTGTCATATGATCGATTGATCCAAGAGCTAGATTTCACAAATGTGCGCGAGCTAGAAGATTTTCTAATAAATGAGTGCATGTATGCGGTACGTCATCTGCTGGCTGAGTATATGATCCTTGTTTTCTACCAGTTCTATTTAAAATGTTTTGTTTCCCATTTAGTATGGTTTTAGTGCTTTGCCTCAATATGCTGATAAAAAAGTACATCCTGTCATGTAGAAGTTGGGAGTTCCAATTTTTGGCAGGATGGCTTTTATTGTTTTCTGTATGACAATTTCTGGGATCTCCTAATCATATCCCTAGGTTTTACTTCTTAACATCTGATGCATAAGGAGTATGTTTTCTGATTAGTGTAATCTAAATACAAATCTTATTCACAGATCTAAGCTACTAATCCTAGATTGTGTTTAGAGATGCTAACATTACCATTAGGTGCTGGCATGAAGTTGATGCTAGGAGATGTTTAGAGATGCTAATACCTGGAAGATATTTTTTTCACTCTCAGTTTGGTATTGCAGGGCATTGTTAGAGGAAAATTGGATCAATTGCGTAGATGTTTTGAGGTTTGAATACTGGGTCTTCTCTCACCATCCATATAATCTTTCTGTATCCTCATTAGTTTCCATATGGGTTTTGAATTCCTGTCAAGTCTTAAATGTTTAGAGATGGATATGCAGGTTCAGTTTGCAGCAGGGAGGGATTTGAGACCTGGGCAGCTGGGCAATATGATACATACATTATCTAATTGGTAGTTATCTGTTTTAGAAAGTTGGAGTGAAGTTGTTATTCTTTCCTTTTCGTATGTTAGATGGAATTGGTAATTTTACATGTTCAAATATTATGGCATTGTTGGGCTGCACTCCAGATTTGCAATTTTAATAAGGAGATCCATCATGATGAGGGAACTACAGGGGTAGATATGGATGCAGAATGATTTACATGCACTTTTCAATCAAATAAAAACTGAAACCTGGTGAGGTGCACAGTTGTCTAGTTGGTTCACTATGTATCATCCTATTATGGCAACTAGGATTGATTGTTGTAATCCGTGATCAGTCACGACCAAAACAACTCACCAAGATCCATTCCTTGTGGCTGCAACATATGGTTTAAAAATTAAGTCAGAAGCATCCTTTGCTTTGGGCATTCCTAATTCCGAGTTAGAAAAGTGACTTGGTAGTGGTGTACTTATTTTCCTGTCATGTTCATCTTCTTTAGTGTTTAAAGTGAGTTAGCTGATGGTGTTTTTGAAAATTTGTAGGTTGGATACATCCGATAAATTGCTACTTACTATCCAAGAGAAGATAAGATGGGCTGATTCTATGGGTGAATTGGATAAGAAACACAAGAAAGAAGTTGAAGAAAAGGTGGATGAAGTTAAGAAGTCATTATCCATGAAGGTCAGTTGAACTCTTTTCATTTCTTTCAATTATCAAGAGGCCATTATTTTCAGCTTCCTTTCCATGTGTCTCCTCTTCAATGGATAAAAAAAATCTGTTGTTCCGGGGAAAAAAAAAGTATTAATAATAATGGGAGGCCTGTTCATTTTTTATTTGTTTTCTTAGGGATGTAAATACATTCTTTTCCCATTTCAGTAAGTGTAGGGTATTTTGAGAATATTGTTTGAATGATAGAATTTGTAAAAGAACAACATCCTCGAACTGTAATTGCAGCATGGATTTAGATAGTGAAAAATAGAGTCATTTTATATGATTTGGGTATGTTGGTCGATGTGTCTTACTTACATTGTGGCAGAAGTTCCACACTGTAAGCAGGCCGACTTGGACTTCAGAGGGAATGAGGGGATATTCTCCGAACCTGCTGGAGTAATGGACTTTGAAGAAGATAGGAGCCGTCCAAAAAGGTAATCGAACTTCTTTGTGTTGCCTTCTTTATTACTCGTATAAAGGGAATTTTAGAAATTAATGATGTTTGTCACCCCATTTAAAATCGCATATATAATGAATCCCTCCCCCTCACACCAAACTGTGGTCAAACCCTATGTGCTATATTGCTAAAGGGGTCACGAAAATAGTTTTTATAAGGACCAAGCCAATCACCACCTGAATCCTAATTAGGGTTGTGGATAACTTTTCATTTTGGTGTGATACATGTACCAGTGTACGTGATAACTTTTCATTTTGTCTGGGTTGTGCAAAACTGCAAACTTTTGGGCAAAGGTGACCCTTCATTGAGCTTTGTATGTGAATTATGAATTTGTTTTAGGGTTAATAATAGCCCTTTTGTAGCTTGTTGCTTGTTTTGTATTGACTGAAACTTGCAATACTATGCAGGAGACGACATCCATTAAATTAAATCTCAGGGATGAAGGATCTATGGATAAACTTCCTACCTGCTGTTTGGAAAATGGCATCTTTTTTGGTTTTGAACTATATCACTATGATGTAGACTCGTGTATTTGAGAGGAAGTTTCGTCTTTTGTTTTTTGTTCCTCATTCATTAAATTTTATGAGGTATAGGGTTTTGATTCAATGTTTGGCGAAAAATCTTAGCAGGACCAAGTAGGCTTTGTATCTCAAAGACAGCAGATGCTTGGTTTTTTTCTTCGAATTTCCTCTTCAATCTATGAACTTTATTTCAATTATTGAATCCTTTTATTCCTATTCCTTGAACTATTTTTCTGATATATGCCCTTGATTTGCTAGCTTTGGCTGATAGTTTTCCCCCTAGTCGAAATGTAGTTTGATCGCGAATCAAACTTTATAAAAAATGATTAAACTCAAAAATAAAATTGATTGATAGAAAAACTAGATAGATAAATGATGGGGAATTTTTTCGAAATCCAGATTTTAATTATCTATGCCCAACTAAAGGATATAAGTTAAAGCAATTGCATTTATAAAATTCGATATTACTTGCAAGTTGTAATATATAATGCATGATATTCATAGATACCCTAAGATTGAAAATCTTCTTGTCTCAGAGACTCAAACATACCCTAAGATTTGAAATCTTCTTGTCTTATGCTTTGTAGTTGTAATATATAATGCTTGATATTCATAGATATCCATTAGTCGGGAGGGGGTGGCGGAATGGAGACAGGGAATAGACATATATGCCCTGCTTACTACCCTGACACTGGGAACCCCGTCGGGAGACCCCACCTGGTAACCTATTAGAAACCGAATCGAAATCATATAAGACAAAAACTAAATAGAAAGTCGAACGACTGGAATGAGGACGAAGACAACTTATGATCAGCACACAAAGACGAGAGACACATGTTAAATAGGGTTGGAGATGGGTATAACACTCTTTGGCACGAACGTGAATAGAAGTATCCGTCCCACTTAGTGCCCTGAACCTATTGGGGAACCTCGTCGAGACACCCAATCTAACCCGTCGAAAACCCATCAAGCAAACCGGATGAAAATCATGTAATACAACAAGGGGGGTGTTATACCCATCAAGCAAACCGGATGAAAATCATCACGGTGACGGAACACGGTTACGGGTTCCGTAAACGTCGTGCCTTTATGAAATCTTGACCCGTGCGTTTACGACTTCCGTACAAAAATACAAACCGAATAACGGGAATAAGGACATTGTACTAATGGGGGGTTAATGGGGGATGGAGATGGGTTTGACATCCGTGTCCCTAGAGAAGGGTCATTATCTTTCCATATTGGTGAAACCACAGTGGTCTCTTTTTGTTAATGAATTAGTTTTCTTTATGCATTTTCCACCCCAAGGTTTTCGGAAGTATTGTAAGAGCGTTTTGTTGTGTTGAAAAGCCAGCCGATTAGCAAATAGAATATTAATCTGCCGGCCTCCTGCTGTCAGGAATCGTAGTGGCCGGAAAATGTACGGAGGCAAGTATCAAACCATGAGTCATTAGCATTTCCCATTATGATAATATCATTCAATTATATTAAAAAAACTGTAAAAAAGTGCAAATTTAACATTATTGAGAGTGGTGAGCAACCACAGCTTCAACAGTCAACGCCTTATAATTTGCATGTTATGGCCTATAATGTGTTAGCATCTGTTTTCTGAAATACTTTTTTTAATATTTAAAATGATAATTAAACTATTTTCATTTGAAAACAATAATAATTCTTCGCCGGCTTCTCTTTTCCATCAGCCAGATTGTTGTGTACAAACTCATCTTGATTTTCTTGGTAGCTGGAGATTAATCATATTATAGTAATTATTTTCTTCTGAGCTGGAATATAACATGAATATCCATTTTTAAGCCTTCAAAAGGTGACTATAAGAATTCCACACCATCCCCACAAAGTTATACTTCTTCTTTCTTGTGTTGTCATCCTGAGGAGTTCATAAATGTTACAGTTTGAGCGTCTTAAGAGTATAATAACTTCGATTTAGTTTCTTAAACTCTACCCGAGTACCCGGAGTAGTCCTCAAGTTTTGAAGGAGGAAGCAACATGGATGAGAAACTAATGGCTCTTCAAAATGTGATTAAAGATGTTGACTTGGTATGTAATTTATATGAAGCTTAGAAAGTTTTCATGATTTTGCATTTCAAATATGATCTGATTGGCATTTTTTCATTCAGGAAAATATACCTATTCAGGAGGTATTTGATAGCCTCAAATGTACAAGCACAGGTCTGCGTTCCGAAGAAGTTCAGGAGCGTCTGGCAATTTTCGGGTACAACAAACTCGAGGAGAAGAAGGTGACAGACTTTTATTTTTTCTTTTGAGTCTCTTTTGATCCACTTTTGAAAAGAAATATGCATTTTGTTTGTTAATGATATAATCTATATTTTGTGGCTTCAGGAAAGTAAAATACTGAAGTTTTTGGGATTTATGTGGAATCCTTTATCATGGGTCATGGAAGCTGCTGCTATAATGGCCATTGCTCTTGCACATGGAGGAGTTAGTCTATCTTCATTCTCTTCTAAACGCAATGAAATGGTAGAGGATCTAAATGTGTAAAATTCTTGATGATTTTGTGCAGGGAAAAGGTCCAGATTACCATGATTTTGTTGGAATCATTGTGCTGCTACTTATTAACTCTACCATCAGTTTCATAGAAGAGAACAATGCTGGTAATGCTGCTGCTGCTCTCATGGCTCGGTTGGCACCTCTAGCCAAGGTCTGATATAAGTAAACTAAAATAATACTAATAATATTTCAATTATTCATGATTTACTCAAAATTGATCCTTCTTGCTGGTTAGGCCCTTCGAAATGGAACCTGGAATGAGGAAGATGCAACCATGTTGGTTCCTGGTGACATAATCAGCATCAAGCTTGGAGATATTGTTCCAGCTGATGCACGTCTTCTGCACGGAGATCCCCTAAAGATTGATCAAGTACAGCTTATCTGTCTGCCTGTATAGTTTGTGTTATGCATGATCTCCCTTTTATGCCAAAAAAATGAACAAAAAAATAATGATAATGAGAAGAACGGGTTACTAAAGCCTTTTTTTGTAGCGTTGGGCCCCTTAATATATTTTAATTAAAATTAAAGGTAAAAATGTTGGTTATTGGCTGTAAAAATATTAAGTAACGGACCTATTTTATCCCATTAGAAGCATAAGAGCCCTGATGATGCTCATCTATACAATAATAGCCTACACACCCTGATTAATTTTGGTTGTTTGGTGTTGACATTTTTTGTGCTGCTTGCAGTCTGCTCTAACAGGGGAATCACTTCCGGTGACAAAGAGTCCGGGTGATGCGGTTTACTCAGGGTCAACATGTAAGCAAGGTGAAATCGAAGCAGTTGTTATTGCTACTGGTGTCAACACTTTCTTTGGCAAGGCTGCTCACCTTGTAGAGAACACTACTCATGTTGGTCATTTCCAAAAGGTATGTCAATAATCAAATCATTTTCATGTCGGAAGCAAAAAGGATTTACTGATGTTGTTGTTTTCAGGTTCTAACAGCAATTGGAAACTTCTGCATATGCTCAATAGCTGTTGGGATGGTTATTGAAATTATTGTGATATACGGGCTTCAAATGAGACCATACCGTGTTGGGATTGATAATCTTCTCGTCTTACTAATTGGAGGGATACCAATCGCTATGCCAACAGTGCTTTCGGTTACAATGGCTATTGGTTCTCATCGTTTAGCTCAGCAGGTCAGTGCCTTCAATAAGAAAGTCCCTTTAGTTTTAATAAAGAATCTGTCATGAAGTGAATTTGTACTGCTACAGGGAGCAATTACTAAAAGGATGACTGCCATTGAGGAAATGGCGGGTATGGATGTTCTTTGCAGTGACAAAACCGGCACATTGACACTCAACAAGCTCACTGTCGACAAAAACTTGATTGAGGTTCATTTCATCACCTGATCATCATTATCATTCATTGCTCAAGATGTTTTGATTCCAAAATGTTCCAATGGATTTTAAGGTTTTCCCGAAAGGAGTTGACAAGGATTCGGTTGTGCTCATGGCTGCAAGAGCATCAAGGCTGGAGAATCAAGATGCTATTGATACTGCTATAGTTGCAATGCTGTCTGATCCCAAAGAGGTAGTTATTTGTGCTCAATAAGCTGAATAAAATATTTTTATTTGCATTCCTTTCTTGAAATTCATGTTTTGTAATAATCTCCTTAAAAGGCAAGAGCTGGAATCGAAGAGGTGCACTTTCTTCCATTCAACCCTACTGATAAAAGAACAGCATTGACATACATTGATCAAGATGGCAAAATGCGTAGAGTCAGTAAAGGCGCACCTGAACAAGTACATACCTATGCATCCCTTATGTTTTCTCATTCTTTTCCAAACTATACGAAATGAGAAATAAAATGCTTCCAATTCTTATTCTTGCTATACAGATTCTGGATTTGGCTTATAATAAATCAGAAATCGCCAAGAGGGTGCATTCTGTTATTGATGGTTTTGCTGAGCGTGGACTGCGCTCCCTCGGCATTGCTCGTCAGGTAGTCATGTTTTCTTGCAAGATCATATTTTCAAAAACAAGTCACAACATGTATCATATGTATAATAATAAATTTTGGGTAAAATGGCTAACTGAGTCTTTTACCACTATTAATAGACTCTATTAACAGTACCCATAGCATAAACTCATTTAGTAAATATAACCATATTTAGCCTAAATTCTTTCAGATGAATTATATATGGTAAAATTAGAGGGGTCTACAAAACAAAAGACTATAAAAAAAGAGCTTATTAACCCAATTCTTTCATTAATTTTTTGATCATATTTGATGATCAGGAAGTTCCTGATGGTAACAAAGACAGTCCTGGTGGGCCATGGGAATTCGTCGGCCTCCTGCCTCTTTTTGATCCTCCTCGTCATGACAGTGCAGAGACGATCAGGAGAGCTTTAGATCTTGGTGTCAGTGTCAAGATGATTACAGGTGACCAGCTAGCAATTGGTAAAGAAACAGGAAGACGTCTTGGTATGGGAACAAACATGTATCCTTCTTCTGCTCTCATCGGTGAACATAGGGAGGCGATTGACATACCCATTGATGAACTTATTGAGAAGGCCGACGGCTTTGCTGGTGTTTTCCCTGGTATGTTGCTATTATGCATGTTTTGTGAAGGCCGACGGTTCAGCAGTAAATCCCTCATTTTCTATACTTTGCAGAACACAAGTATGAAATAGTGAGGAGATTACAAGCGCGGAAACACATCTGTGGAATGACTGGAGATGGAGTAAATGATGCACCTGCATTGAAGAAAGCAGACATTGGTATTGCTGTGGCTGACTCTACTGATGCTGCTCGTAGCGCTTCTGATATTGTCTTAACAGAACCCGGACTTAGTGTCATCATCAGTGCGGTTCTAACAAGTCGATCAATCTTCCAGAGAATGAAGAACTACACAGTAATGCAGCATTTAATATGTTCATAAGATCTATAAATTCCTCTTCCTTGTCTTAACTTCCTTTCCGTCATCTACAGATTTACGCGGTTTCCATCACTATACGTATTGTGGTAAGCATCTATTCAAGAAGTCACTTCCTCATACATATGAACACTTTTTGCTGATGTTTTTTTTGTTGTTGTTGTTGTGGCAGTTGGGCTTTATGCTGCTGACAGTGTTCTGGAAATTTGACTTCCCTCCTTTCATGGTTCTTGTCATTGCAATCCTCAACGACGGTACCATAATGACTATATCAAAGGATCGAGTTAAACCTTCTCCAGTACCCGACAGCTGGAACCTCAGTGAAATATTCGCCACTGGAGTTGGGCTTGGCAGCTACCTTGCTATTGCAACTGTTGTATTCTTCTGGGCAACTTATGAGACTGATTTCTTCACGGTACGAGCTTTTAAGGAGACTATACTAAAAATAGCTAACAAAACACATACAAACCCACGGAGTTCCATCATAAAACCAATTGGCAATAGGAGGTGTATCCCTAGTACTTCTATGTTGGGTCGTATTGTTAATGTGGGACTTTCCACACATCTCAAACACTCCCCAAGTATTAACTAACTGAACTGGTTAACACTTGACAACGGCTGACCTTCGGTTCCATCCTAAAACCAATTAGCAATAGGAGGACCCCGAAGTCAGGAATTGGAGGAGTAGCCTAGTACTTATATGTTAGGTTTACAAATGTCGATGTGAGCACATATCTCAACATGATTTGTTTGGTACTAATTGGCAGGGGCGATTCAACGTAATAGACCTGAACAGGCACAATCACAACATGAATGACCCAAAAGTGGCAAAGGAAATCAGAGAAATGCTGGCATCTGCAGTTTATCTGCAAGTGAGCACAATCAGCCAAGCTCTGATATTCGTGACTCGAGCTAGAGGATGGTCTTTCTTGGAACGACCAGGGTTCCTACTTGTTGTGGCCTTTCTCATTGCCCAATTGGTAACTGACTTATATAGCCACTTTCTCAAAGCCATGTTAATTAACTGTTGAGCATGAAACATAACATGTTAATCATCAGATTGCAACGGCTATATCTGCAACTGTGACCTGGGATGTTGCCGGGATCAGGAAGATCGGATGGGAATGGACAGGAGTCATTTGGCTGTTCAACGTTGTCACTTACATGCTTCTTGACCCGCTTAAGTTCATGATTCGGTATGCGCTCAGCGGAAGAGGATGGCGAAAACTAGCAAAAGAAAGGGTATGTATTTCATGTTTTACTCACATGGATAGTGGATACAATGTAAGTTGATAAGTGATGACGAGGAAGTTGTGTTGATTTCAGGTTGCATTGTCATCGGATATAAACTTCCGTAGGGAAGGACGAGGGGCGACTGATTACGAAGCTCGATCGTCTTTTGAAGGGCTCAATCAAATGGCCGAAGAAGCTAAAAGACGCGCAGAGATTGCAAGGTTAGTGAAACCTTGTTAGTAGACCTGTTCAGATTAGAGCCGTGCAAAATCGTAATCTGGGTTGGACCGTATTAAACTCGGGTTGGACCGGTCCGGACCCGGTCCGGTCTACGGTCCAAGTTTTTTTAAAAACTCGGGTTATGGTCCGGGTCTGGTTTTGAAACCGTACTAAACCGTAACCCGGGTTGGACCATAAACTACGAATATATGATACAGTCTAGTCCAGTCCAGTTTTGGACCGGAAAACCTCACCAAAATTGCACAATTTAGATACAAACCGGTCCGGTCCGGTCCGAAATATTCAAAATTGCACAATTTAGGTCCAACCCGGAACCGGACCGGTTTGGACCGGACCATAACGGTCCGGTCACAGTCCGGTCTACGGTCCAGGGTTTTATCAGTTTACGGTCAACCGGTCCGGATAGATCCGGTCTAGTCTGTACCGTATGCACAACCCTAGTTCAGATCCGGTATGAACAAAGAGAAGTCCGATTGGGCCGAAAGCTCGCGTGTCGGCCTGAATGAAAAAAATATATATATTATAATGTATTTACTATAAAAAAAATCATATTAAAAAAAAATTTTAAAATATTTTTTTATAAATTGAAAACTGGTACCCGCTGGCTTGACCCACCCGTCTGCCCGAGCGGATACGACAGTCATCTCGGGCCCGGTAACCAGACTCAGCTAAACGGGGTTAATATTTTATAAAGTCCGGCCCGAGCGCGATATAAAGGGGTCTAGTTGTTAGAACTTAGACATAGCTAAAGATGGTGTGAGCTTACAAGGAGGTTGTGTTTGCAGGTTAAGGGAGCTGCAGACTCTGAAGGGCAAGGTTGAGTCGAATGCCAAGTTGAGGGGTCTTGATTTTGATGAAAACAACAACCATTATACCATTTGATTTTGGAAAATGAAAGCAATTGCTTTCTGTGTGTTCTTTACTAATTTCACTGATTGTAATGTTACATGGAGGGACCTATTTATATCTATTATACTTACTAAAACAGAGCACGGGTTGATGACGTGGCGCGTTGTGGATTCAGGATTTTTGAAATTGAGATCCCACAATTAAAGCCAATAAATCTTTATTTTTTACACTATTTTTTAAACCATAAAATCTTTTATTATTAAAATAATAATTTTATAGAAATCAAATCAATTTTTTAATAATAATAAAAACATTAATCAAATTAGCTTTAACAATCAAATCACCTTAATAACCAAATTATTTTTTTAATAAATAAATATTTATAAAAATATATTAAAAGATATTGCGATTTTGATTTTCCTTTTAATTATATTTTCGGTTAGGGTTTTTATTCGACGGATTTTTTTTCGAACGTTCCATCAGATTTTTCCATGGTTCGCTTAGAACTTTTATGTTTTACAAATTTGTCGAACAAAATTTATTTTTTTGAAACTACAACTTTACGTTATGTGCGAGTTTTAATTAAATTGATTTTGAATTGAATTTTATTTTCGAAATGTTCCATCAGATTTTAAGCGAACAATTATTTTTTGATAAACTCCATCAAAATTTAAGTTGTTTTTTTTTTGAAAAATATCTATAAATATATAATAAATTTTTACATGATTTCATTGGATTTTTTTGATAGTTTTTTAAATAAAAAACTTCCATTTAATCAACAAAATTGATTTCCATTTTGACGGTAAATTGATTTCCATTGTTGTTATATCTTTTTATTATGGATTTTAATTAAATTGGTTTCGATTTCATTTCCATTTTAGTTATATTTTCTGTTAGGATTTTTATTCGAACGAATTTTTTTCCGAACGTTCCATGTGATTTTTTTCATGGTTCCCTTAGAACTTTTTATGTTTTACAAATTTGTCGAAAAAAATTTATTTTTTTGGAACTAAAAATTTTACGTTATGGGCGAGTCTATATCTACTACTAGAGCAGTATACATGACAGTTTACGTGGTGCGTTGTGAGAGTAGTATTTTGAAATGGAGCTCCCACAATTTTTTTTTGAAATTGTATAATTAACAATCGTTTTTCTATTGTTTCATCCCTTGATTTGATTTTTAACCGTAACCCCGTGTATCTGATCTATTTTCAAGTTATTAAAAAAAATTGACGTGTACACCTTTTTTTATGTTAATTTTATTTATTTATTGATTTTCTTCCACCCATCAGCAAATAAGTTATTTTTAGATAATAGTTATCGGACTTTGAAATTAATTTTGAATTAAATTAAATTTTTTAAAAACTTTTTTAGCTTGTAGATATAGACCGCGTTATATTAATTAAATTTTTGTTTAATTATGTTAAGTTTCTTAGCTTGTAGATCACATAAATCTTTTGTAATTTTAATAATTAAAAATAAAATTAACTAATTAACTAATAGATTTATAGTCGAAAAATAATTAATTAAAATAAAAATTTTAATACACCAATAAGCATTATAATCCAAAAAAAACAAAAGAGTTGTTAAATACAAAAAAAAATTGTAAAATTAAATTGTTACCAATTGACCAAGAAAAAATCCTCAAACTCATTACATAATCGGAAAAAAACAAAAAAGTTGTTATATATATATATAATAATATTATTATTCTATTAAGTATGTCCATAGTATAATCTCATTTAGTAAATTTATCCTTAATAAAGTAATGTTGGTAAGTTCATTAGATTAGAGAAGTATACAAAACAAAAGCACGTAAAAAAAGCAATTTCACAATATTCTTTTTCATTTTTTTCAAAACCCGCACAAGGTGCGGGTATTATACTAGTTCTTTGTAAAATAGAGGGATGACTCCCCTCCCCAATCCCACCAACGTGTTAATGGAAAAAGATTCAATTTCTTTTATATTATTTTTTCTTATGTTTCTTTACTTTGTTAATTAGTAAAAATTTTGACAAATCACGATAATTTTGTGTTTTTAAAAGGAAAAATAACCCAAAATAATACCAACTATCAACATTGAACCGAAAATAATACGAACTTTGAAAATTACTAGGAGCGATACAAACTATCAATGTATTTACCAATACTAATACGCCATACTTTTCCGGCAAAAACTCTAACTCCAGCGATGACGTGGCAGCCGGAATGTTACATGTCATCAAATAAATGGATTAAATGTGTGATGTGGATTTTATTTTTCAAAAAAATAATTTAATAATATTTAAAATATTAAAAAATAAAAAATTTAATAATTTTAAATAATATTTTTTTTAAAACATTTGTACAAAGTTTTTTAAAAAAATATTTTTTGTAGAAAAACAATTTTAAAAACGTTTGAACATTTTAAAATTTTAAATAATTTTTTGTAAAAAACTTTTTAAAAAATCCGAAAAAAAAAATTTGAATATTTTTTTTAGAAAAAAAAATAATTTTACAAAAAATTTCGGAAAAAAAACTTTAGGAATTAGGTTAAAAAAAATTCGAATATATTTTTTACAAATTATTTTTTTAGGATTAAAATTTTCATTTTATACAAAAATTCGAAAATAAATTTAATTAAACAAATATTATATTTTTATATTTTTTTGAAAAAATAAATATTATTACATTTTATTACAAATCTATTTAAAAAATTTTCAAACTTTTTTAAAAAAAATATTTTTTTAAAAAAATTTGTACAAATGTTTTTACAAAAAATATTATTTAAAAATTTAAAATTATTAAATTTTTTATTTTTTAATATTTTAAAAAATATTAAATTAATTTTTGGAAAAATAAAATTCACCTCACACATTTAATCCATTTATTTGATGACATGTAACATTCCGGCTGCCACGTCATCACCGGAGCTAGAGTTTTTGCCGGAAAAGTATGGCGTATTAGTATTGGTAAATACATTGATAGTTTGTATCGCTCCTAGTAATTTTCAAAGTTCGTATTATTTTCGGTTCAATGTTGATAGTTGGTATTATTTTGGGTTATTTTTCCTTTTTAAAATAATAAAAGAGAGTGGTAGTAAATCACTATTATTTTTTAAAATTATAAATACATCCAAAATATGTTTTTATTATTCTTCCAGTTTGTCATATTTATACTCTTTCTTCCCCCGAATCTCCTTAATTTAACTTTTATTGCTCAAATCTTGGGCAAATTGATATTCAAGAGTTGATTCATATCTACGTTGAACGATGTACGATTTACGTACATTCAAGGGATAACTTATTCAATAAACAATAAAAACATGAGCCGCTTAGCATGTTTTGATTTACAAGTCAGGTTTACGTCAAATTAGTTTATAATCAGCACATTACGTATGCGGTTTGTTAATAATTCAATGATCATTTTAGTGTTTAATGTGTAGACAAGTGACCTAAATTACTAAATAACCCAACCGTGAACTCCATCACACTTTTTAACGGTTAATTTTGACTATGAACTAGGGATGACAATGGATCGGGTGATGGGTGGTTGTATCACTTCCATCATCCGACCCATATTAAGAAACCGTTCACTTGAACCATCACCATGAGAATCTCTTCACCCTAAACCATAACCGTGTGTGATAGGGTGAGTCGGGTGATGGGTGATTGTATCACTTCCATCACCCGACTCATACTAAGAAACCGTTCACCCGAACCATCACCCACCTAAGGATCCCTTCACCTTAAACCATAACCGTGGGAGATCGGGTGGGTCGGGGTTTTTTTTGGATTAACCTTAAAATTAAGTGACTTTTGAAAGAAAGAAACAAACAAATATAACATAATACGATGATTCGGTAACTCAATTAGCCAAGTAGCCTTAAAATTTAAAATAACATTAGCTTGAAACTAATTTTGCATATAAGAAATCGAATTGTTTTATATAAATCATTAACTTGGTCAACATTCGGCTTCCATCAATTCTTCAAACTTAAAAAATTTCTCAAGATTGTAGTCTTTAGAAAGTGAAGAAACATTTCGGTTCAAAATGAAAGAACATTTCAGCTCAGAAATTTAGGGTTTAATTTAGAAGGAGAGTAATAATTTTGGGCTTTTTAAAAGCATAATTTTTATGAATTTCATACGTTGGATGAGATTGGAGAATCCAAGGAGAAGTTTCTCGACGGCAAATAGCCAAAAACGCCATCTTCACCCTCAAACTTGAAGGGTCCTTTCAGTTTAGTTTCTTCGGCCTACTGCTCCTTTTGCTTACTCTCTTTGTAAAAAGTAGTGTTTATTACCAACATAGACTTATTTAATTAATAGTAAACATTCAAAATTCAAAAGTAGTTATTGATTTTCTCCGGAATTAGCTATCTAACAATTTGATCAACATGATATAAAAAAATTAATTATGATTTCTGTTAATACACTATTTATATCATTGAACCTTAGCAAACTAAATAATTGATAAGGATTCAAAGTTGTGAGTGTCATCCTTAGTATTTAAGAAGATTTTGAATTATATAAATAAATACGTTTTGGATTTAAAAATAAATAGGTATAATTTTCATCAGTTATGTAAATCAATTAAAACATTATTAACTGATCCAATTTTGTTAGAATTTGTAACGGATGTAGAGATGCATTCAACTACAACATAAATTTTACACAAGGGAGCTAGAGTTGCACGAATAAGATGCCTAAAATCTATGTGGAATAACGTCTAGTCAAGCTGACGAGATCATCTAACTATCGAGTGATTGATGAACAAGGACGCTTTATCATATTATCCTTTTTAACACGTGATTACAAAAATGTTGTCCAAAAAATCCGGTTTCTCAAATCCAACACTTTTCGATTTCTGCAACATTTTAAAAAACCAATAAACTCGTTGATTAGTTATAGTGCAAGCAATCACTCAATATTCAGAAAAGGTAGCTCAAAGTGTAAAAACTGAGCTTGTCGTGCAAAATGATGAGAAAACATACAATTGTACTCGAGATTGTTGCTATTTCAGAAACAGAATCCCCAACAAGTTTTGATGATATAGAGCTTGAAACCTGAGTACTAGAGATTGGTCAAGCATTCTTTATGATTTAGTAAGCTAAGGGCCTGTTTAGTATTATATTCTAGGGGCTTTATTTAGATTTTTTTGTGGGATTCTTGAGGATGAAAAAATTAGCATCGTTTATTATTAGTTGGAGCTTCGGGATTATATTCTTGTACGGGATTTTTTAGATTCTTTTGCTAAAGAATCCCGTAAAAACAATCTTCCCCAACCAAGCTTCTTGGAGATTCTTGGGGATAGATTGTTTTCTATTACTTTACTACCCTTTGCCCATAGCAGCAGGAATCGATCGATATTTTCTTCCTCTCCCAAACTCTTCTCTTCTCGATCGAAGTTGTATGGTGTAACACTAGCTCTCCCAAATCCGACCGTCATCAGAATTCCTCCAAGCCAGGACTCATTTCAGTAGCTTTTGTGCTTCAATATCTTCTCGATCGGCGTTGAAGAATGCTTCAATGTCTGCTCAAAACTAGATCCTGCATCTGAACCAGATATAAAAAGTGAGCCTTGTGAATTCCAAGCAACACTTGTTGGCACTCATTTGAAGTGTTAGGTCTTTGTGATTCAAATGCAGTCTAATCCTGCAAGTAGGAGAAGATTAATTTTGTAGTTTTGTATCTCAACGTGTTCATTGGCATAAAATGTTAGGTCATTGGCATAAATTGTCATCATGCTAGATGCCATGTGGCAGCGGTAAAAAGTAGGGGTTGCTATTTGCGATGTGTGTTTTCTTTTGTCTCAGTGATGTTGGTTTGTGATGTTATAGCAAATTTTATACATATGTAATCCTTTTAATTGCCAATATTCTTGCCTGATGATCAAGAATGAGGAGGCAAACGTCAATGGGCTATTCTTTTGAGTCTTGACTAACAATGGAGTTGAATTTGAAATATTGATCTCCAAAGTGACATGCTTTATTCTTCTAATTACTATTTATGATTCTAGTAGTTTAGCCTAGTATTAGGATTAACCATATGTTTAAGTTTTTTGTTGTTCTTATATTGTTGCATTAAGGTTCAACCTTTGTTAATTTTTTGTACCTTGTTAACTTTTTTGTCTCCTTTTGGCATATAGCAATGGGAGTGCAAAGACAAGGAGTTATTGGGAAGTAGAACTGCCACCAAATTATGATTGAGTTGGGATTAAGAACTTCATTTGTGCAAAGTATGGACTTCAGAGTCATGATTATTGAACACACCTATTTTTAAATGAATTTTTTTTTCCTATAATTTCAGCTTATTTCTTAAGTCAAAAAGTATAACCTCATAGTTTCAAATGTTATTGCTATCAGGTATGAAGATAAAAGATGGGTTGCAAAAGATGGAATGCAGAAGTTACCTTCTAAAGCACATGAAGAAAACTTAACTTCACATCAACATAAATCCGAGGATGTAAATGGACATGGACCTATTACTAAATCTACGCATGTGTCTCATCAGAGGAAAAATATGTATCCCTCCTACGCATAGGAGAGCATGTCAACTTCTAGAATCAATCTTGCTTCAGCTCCTAAAAGATTTGAGCTTATATTTATTCTTCTTTTTTTTTTTTCTGGTCCTTTTTAGTCCCATCGTTGCTTTCTGTCATGTCTCTTCCAATGCTTGCTTTTTTATGACCTTCTCTTCTTATGCCATCAAACAATTTTCTACTAAGCATGGATGTATATCCTACTTCTTAGACTATTGGGGAGAAGATTGGGTTGGTGTGGTTACTTACCTAATGTTTACACAGCCAATATGTTCATGTTGGAAGAAGCGAACTGAACAAAGAGTGCCAACAAGTGAATTACAGTCATGCAAAATCTTGTATCTGTAAACCTTTTTAAGTAAAATGTTCGTCCGGATTGTTATTTTAGAAGGATGTTAGTGGATATGGTGAAGCAGGATTGCTTGATACTGAATGTACTAATTCGAGCAAGTACCGAGCTGAATAATTTGAACCTAGGAAACCAATGTACGGTTTTGTGTTAAAATGCAGATATGATTATAATAGTTTTGTGGGTTGTGCTTTTATTGACCTGTATGCTGCATACGGTTTTGTTCATGGGTTTGTCTTTGATGGGATTAAGGGTATACATTTCATCGATTGATCTTTATGGGTATCCTCGTAATCTTTCCGTAAACAATCTGTCTTGATAATCTAATACCAAACACTTAAAGTTTACGCAAAAAGAATCTCTAACAATCTCCATCTCCAACAATCTCAAGAATCCTCATCCCAAAGAATCTAAAAAAAGAATACTCATACGATGCCAAACAAACCCTAAATCTTGAGCCATAGGCAACTATACATACATAAGAATGCTTAGACTTAGGATCATTAAGCTAACAATGTGTAGATAGTAAAAGGACTATTCAAGTTCAACCTCACAAATGTTTAACATTCTACTCAACAGGCTCAGTTGCCAATTTGAGCACTTGAACACATACTACCAAGTGATTGAAAATAGGATTTAATTACGAAATGGGTAATATTTGGCATTGAATGAAAATCTTATTGTATAAATAATATCCTACATACTTTGTAGAAAAAATCTTGATGAAGAATTCACTCTAAAGTACTATTGGTCCACCGAAGAGGAAGAACATGTCGTTATTGCACAATAAATCATGGAGAAGCATCATTTACCATAAACCAAAGAGCACAAAAAGAATTATAGGGAAGAAATAAATCAAAGAGGAAAGCGAAATTCATAGAAGCCGAAATAGGGAGACGTGGTTGCTTCATCAAATATTCATGCAAACAAAAAATGGTAAAGCGTACGGAATTAACAACTAAACAGAATCAAGAATAAAGTATAAATCTTAATGGAGTGATTATTTATATAGACAAGGTATAAGAAGATTGCCTAAGAAGATATGTCTAAAACGTATAAGATGATAAGCTCACACGGTATTTTAAAAAAATGTTAACCAAAATTTATAATCATAATTAGGATTTTGTTTTTAAACGTATTGACAAAGAGTGATGTTATTGGGGCGGACATCCCCTAACATAGGCGGAGTCCGCCCCCGCACCAAGTCAGACGCAGGCGGACTCCGCCTGCGCCTAGCTTGGCGCGGAGGCGGACTGCGCTGCGCGCTGGGAAGCGGCTGTTGTATTAATTTTACTGAAGTTGTTAAGTTATAAAGAAATTCATTGCCGCTGGGTGCGGAGGCGGACTGCGCTGCGCGCCGGGAAGCGGTTGTTGTATTAATTTTATTGAAGTTGTTAAATTATAAAGAAATTCATTGTAGTCCAGCGGCTGAAAGTCCGCTTTCTACGTTGGAGACGCAGGTTCGATTCCTAGAATAGAAATTTTTTTATTATTATAACAAATTAGAAAAAATGAGGTAAAAACGTCCGTTACCAGGAATCGAACCCATATCTCCAAGTGAATGGTTGATATCCTAACCACTAGGCATCAACAGAGATCAACCACGAATAGTAAACCTTTTAATTATTTTGTAAGGCGATTTGTCCGCCCCAAGCTCAGGCGCATGCGGACTCCGCCTTGGTAATGCGATTTGTCCACCCCAATAGTAAACCTTTTAATTATTTTGTAAATTGTCTTACTTGTTATGTGATGTTTGTTGTAAGGTTGAATTTTTTTCACATTATAAATAGAGATCAACCACGAATTCAAGCCCTACAATAACAATTGTGAAAGAGGAACCCAAGACAATATCGCCTAAGCTACTAGGATGCCATGGTTAGTATCGATCCAAGAGAGCATAAGGGTTTATTATAACAAGAATTGCATTACATATTATGTGATGTTTGGTGTAAGAAAAAAATTATTTACGATATAAATGAACGAAAATTAAATCAGAATGTTAAGAACGATTTGAGCACTACAAGCATGCGATAAAAATCATGTGAGAGAACTCCGGGGGAACCTCTCATATAATGACCTCTTTCATGACATTTAAAACACTCTATATCTCTAGTTCGAAGAGTAGGATTAGAGGTACTTCATTTTAGGACCATTTGAAGGCTCATGCAAAGGTCTAAAGGTAGAATAAGGTGTAGAGCTTCTTCTTTGGGATCCTTGGTCCACTGTTGATGGTCTCCTTTAGTGGATGCTTGATCTCGGCCATAGGATCCTTGGGGCTGGTTGGATGGCGCCTTCCATGAGTTGGTTGTACCGAACGTTGTCTTGGTCTCTTGGTTCCTTACTCTTGTTTTCCTCTTCACTTTGATTGCTAGGTGTTGTAACTCCATCGTGGTATTATAGGAATATAAATTAGACCTGTACAAAAGCGAGCTCGGGCCGGGCCATACTTGAAAACTCTACCCGGAAGGTGCGGGTCGGGCCACAAACGCTATCCATGTCCACCCATATAAAAAAGCGGGCAGACTTCCGGGCCGGGCCGGATGGCCCGTATGTGTTTTTTTCCCGAAGTTTTCGTTCAAAATAAGTAATATAATGTATTTAATTCACTCTCAATCCCATTGTACTTGCATAGTGCACTATTAACAAGTTCTAACAACAATCAACACAGAAAAATGAATAAATCCAAATATCTAAACAACAACAAGTACCATTACAATCAAGTTAGCCCTACAATCTTATATTACAAACGTGTATAACTCGTCAAAATACTCCAAACAAACTAAATGAAAAATCAGAATATGTGACATTCAATATAATATAAATTATATATACATATATAAAAAAAGTTATATGTAAATAATTATATACGGGCCGGGCCGGGTCGGGCTAGGCCCGAACGGGCCAAACTAGTTACCCATACCCGTATTTTTTCCTAGGCGGGCGGGCTAGACGGGACGGCCCGGATTTGTACAGGTCTAATATAAATTAACTTCATTAGCTAAAGACTAGTTTAAGATGCATAAGTACCTTGTCATAGTAGACTCTTCATCCTCAATCACATTGGATTTTACCATAGCCATTTGCATAGACGTGTAAACCTCTTCGGCACTCATGGATCCTTGCCTAATGTTTTTGAACCTTTGTATCAGCTCTCTAGCATGATGTTGAGGCACAAATCTTGTCCTTATCAAGGCCTTCATAGCTTCATTTGCTCTCAAGTGATAATGGTCAAATCTAGTGTTCTTCTTTCCTTGACTATATTTTCCCACAAAATTAAAGCATATCCTTTAAAGTTTAAGGGTGAAAGTTGAACCTTTCATTGCTCTCCAAAGTGATGGCATGACCAAATTTGGTCTCCCACTCCATTTAAACATTTGGGTCACACTTGCCTTCAAAATTAGGAATTTCACTTTCCCTAGTCCATCTTGTTCTTGATAAGGCATTAATGGTTCATACTCTCGGCATCTCCTAGGATGTTGGTAACGCCTAGGGTACTCCCTCCACATATATTCTTTCATACCATCATCTTGCTCATTTTGAAAATCATCAACATAACCTTGCACAATTAGGTATTTTAGGAAGAGGAGTAGAATGATTCATACCTTGCTCTTGGGAGGTTCAATGGGAAGTTTCATGGCATGAGGCTCTTGGCTGGTCATTGTACTCAACCTAGATCAAAAGTGGACCTCAAGGGAGGTGTAAGAAGAGGTAAGGTCTTAGATTCGAGAGTTCAAATTCGGTAGGTCATGTTCTCTACCGAGTTTGTAAGCTTTTTCGACATGGCAAAAATCTTCGGATGCATGTGTTCACTTCCTTGTACTTGTCTGGACTATTAACCTACAAAAGTTCAAAACACAAACAAAACAAAGCAACCTAGTTGTAGTTAGCAAAAATAAGCAACAATTCTCACAAGTGTTTCACTCATTGTCACACTCTTGTTGTGGTTGCCACAAGCTATCTTGATTGCAATTGTATTGGATGGATTAAAACACCTACTAAAATCAATGTCTTAGCTTAAAAATCAGCACACTTCTTGGTTGGATTGGTAGTGGTTGATGCTGATCAACTTCACTTCACAAATCGTCACAAAGAAACAATAAAGGAAAATAAGACTCAAGGACTCTACTAGTATGATTGCAAGTAAAGATGACTGGAAAACACACACAATATGACTATAATAGAGATAACTATGTGCTTGAGATGATGTTAGACTCAAAATAGAAAAGAACAAGAGGACAATGAAGATACACACAAGAGACTAAGAATAGAGTTTTACTTACCTTGTAATTATGCATTAGAGAAGAGATGGCGCCAACTGTTAGGAATGGCTAAGAATTTGGATGTGGGAATGAAATAGAGAGGGTTTAGATAACTCTTTCTTGTAGTCTTGAAGATATTTTCACAATCGGAATGTAGTAACTCTTGGTCTTGTATCTTTTACAAGACTTAGGATAACATAAAATATAACATGAAACAATGACAAATATTATGAATTATAATTTTTTTTTCTTTCCTCTTTCTTAATTACAATTTGACATTCAACTTGAAATAAAAAAAATGAGAGAAATGTAAAATAAAAAGATAACTACTAATTAGAAGGATTCTACTTGTAGTTGCTATAAACAAGGGAGCTTGTGCACTTGTTTTAACACTTCCAACCGGTGAAAGAAAATGGGAGAATGGGCTAATTTCTTTCTCTTTTCTTTTGTTTTGCAACGGTTACAAGGGAAATAGTAGGCTACACTTGTTGTTGGAAGTGGTGGAACAATGATGGTGTTAGGGTAGTTGGAGGGGTGACCGTGGGGTGCTTTTGGTTATCTTTTCCTCCAATCAATACAAACATAATGCAAATTAGACTCAAATAGACTCTATGAAGAAAGAAAGACACAAACAAGACTTAACTCAAAGAAGACTCGATAGAAGACACAAATTGTCAATGGTGTAGGCAAACTCGGACTCTTTAACACCTAGCTCTTATGCCATAGTGATGCAGGGTTGAGGCTGCAATAGACTTGATCTAAATAAGAGTCCTTCTAAACCTTGAGCTGAGACGAATTACTCACAAAGACAATAGGAAAATTGGCAAGGTAATGGTGAAAATGAAAGACGGAAATGATGAAGAAACGGATATGAAGTTAGCGGAATTGGCGATGTAAGTGAACAAGAAAGAACTAAGGAGATAACTTACAATAGCCTTGATCAGGATGATCAAAACCCAAGAAATTGTCTTACCTTAAACCTCACCCTTTACAACCTTACACAAGCCTTCAATGGAGACAAGCACATGAAGGGACTAATGCTGAACTAGTAAGACCAATGTCTAAGGAGATTAACACACAAGATCAACCTAGGAATAACAACTCACAACGATTCAATCAATGGATCTCTCTATTGATTGAATTATCGGATAACAATGTTCAAGCAATGAATGTTTGTGGCTGAAAATTTCTAACTAAACCAAATCTAAGGAAGGCTTTTATATGTCTTAAAATCCTTCTTTCTAAAAAAATAAAAGAAATGCAAAATGAAGTTAAAACTAATTAAAAATACTAATAAAACCGTTAATTGTTTAAGAGCCTTGAATGTATTAAATATTGTGCATAATATATCATATAATGATATAAAATGCCATAGAAGCTTCAATCTTCCATCTCTAGCAAATCCAGATTAAGTGTCTCTTCTTCCTTGCTCTTGCATGGGAATGTCTCACGTGTCCATGACACATTCTTTACGTCCAAAGGGGTTGGAATGGTCATCACAATGACTAAGGTAGCCTTAGACACACATGGGTCACAACTTGCTCCTTTAGATGCCATAGACACCTATATGTTAGGCACTTCATCTTGCATAGATCTTGCTCTTGATCTAGTGACACGTCCTTCCATTGTAAGGTATGTCGGGATGGTCCCTCATCACTAATCATAGCCGGATCATTGAACCGAGAACTCCACTGTCACCTGAGAAGTCGCCACCAAGAATGTTGTTCTCGGAGGAAGCCCGTCGAAACCACCAGGAACGTTTGCATCTACTCAATCGATTGAATCCACAAAAACATCTCTAGATAGAGAGATTGTTGAAGAATGGGAATTTGGTTACCCAATCGATTTGGGAATCAGGTAGAAGAAGGGGTTAGGTTTGGGTTCATTTAAAAAAAAATCCGGTTCGGTTCATTTACAATATTAATATTAATGAACCGTATTGGTTTAGAGAGAATAATAATAATATAATAATAATAATGAAAAGTGGGCCCCTTAAACGAAATTTTTGACGGATTTCAGAGACGGGAGTTATAACGATAACGGAATACATCTAACGGGTGTTTTATACAATTAGACATTTAACGGGTGATCGGCTGCAATTGACCCCATTTAGCGAGTGGTATTCGGTAATTTACTCCCTTTTATTTTGTTATAGTTTTCGAGTATTTTGACCTAACAAATTTTAATTTTACTTAACTTTATGATAAATTTGATAGTTTTGTTTAATCTCCAAAATAACAAATTCGATTTTTTTTCCTTCTAATTTTTTATCACTTCTAATTTTAGATAATTATATATATATATATATATAGAGAGAGAGAGATAGAGAGAGAGGGGCTTATTAAGTTTAAAAAAAATATACTCAGTCGAGAGTATATTTTAGTAAATGAATACACGAGAAATAATTTGTTTAACAAAATTAAAATTTATTTAGAAGGTAAAAATATTAATTATATTGATAATTAAAATAAAAATTATATTGATAATTAAAATACAAGATTTTATAGCTTTAATTGAGGTAGCTGTATTTCAAAATACTCGTATCACGGAACGCCACGTGAACAATAGAGAACTCTACTTTAGTAGTATATATTGATTGATTGATTTGATAGTTTTGTTTAATCTCCAAAATAACAAATTCGATTTTTTTTCCTTCTAATTTTTAATCACTTCTAATTTTAGATAATTATATATTTATATATATATATAGAGAGAGAGAGAGAGGGGGCTTATTAAGTTTAAAAAAAATATACTCAATCAAGAGTATATTTTAGTAAATGAATACACGAAAAATAATTTGTTTAACAAAATTAAATTTTATTTAGAAGGTAAAAATATTAATTAGATATATATTGTGTTAGTAATATTTTATTTCATCTTAGTTTATATGGTAAAAATAACTATATTTTAGTTAATAAATAATAATAAGTAAATTATGATAAAATGACACGTGTCATCAGATGATTAAATAAATGGCACGTGATTTTACTTGCTTTTAATTTTATATTGTATATAGATGTATAGATTACATGAGTTTTGGCCATATGTCTCATATTATGATTATTAAATTCATAATAATAAAATTTGATATATTAAATTATTGAATAAATACATAAAGGATATACTTATCTCCACAGGTTGCCTAATGCAATGACACGACCTTAAATATGATTTATTATATATTTTCTAGTCAAAATATAAACCTGGGCATTTCCATTCAGGAAAAAAAAAAGGGAGAATTTGACATACTAGACTTTTTTGAGTTTTTATATAAGAAAGTGTACCTCAAATTTTTTACCACTTTCATTTAATAGTAGGTAAAAATTATTAACCCTTCTATTTAGAAAGAAAGAATAAATGATATTTGTTATTTGTTATTTAAGTATAAGTTTTAATTTTTAATTACTAAATTTGTTTTCTTTTATTATTTTTCTTGCCTTTTATTTTTTATTTTCTTTTTTATTTTCTGGACTGAATTTCTCATAACGGGAATTTCTCATACCAGAATTTCTCATACCAGAATTTTTCATACCAAAAATTTCATACCAGAAATTTCATACCAGAAATTATCATACCAGAAATTATCATACAAAAATTAGATACCAGAAAATTATTAGCATAAATTATATACCAGAAATTAGATACCATAAATTATATACCAGAAATTTAATACCAGAAATTAGATACCAGAAATTAAATACCATATCGATAATTTACTTGTCCACATAAGAATCACTATTACTGAGCTCCCACCATCAGAAAACGTAAACACTTCACCAATCGGATGGGCTGAATTGGCGTTTGTGTTGAAAAACACATACCAGAACCGAAAATTCATATACCATAAAAGAGCAATCATTGATTTACATATGAATTCTTCACTGTCTAACTTCCGATAATATCTATAGAAACATCAATGAACTTTTTCAAATGATGAAAGTCATGATAAATGAATTATTATGCAGCAAATCCAAAACTATGGAGCAAAAAATAGGGAAACAATAGAGGACTAGAAAATCTGGAGTTAAATTAATATAATTTTGATTGCTATCACTAGTTTACCAGTCAATGTTATACTCTGATTCTAACAGCATCTACATCAGCTCAAACATAAATGTTCGATCTCATTCATCTCTAAATTGAGCGCTCACGATTTCCAAGTCGAAATGGAATGATACAATTCCAAATGATTTCGTTCTTCCATGGCAATCTTTACAGTCCTAGTGATTTTAGGCTAACTAACAGATACAAAAACATAGATGGAAGAAAAAGATGGAGATCTGATAAATTGGAGAAGGATGGTTAAAATCTATGAATTTGAGATGACACTGAAGCTTCACAAAATTTTCCATAAGCTTGCTTGATTTGAGAAATCCCAAACCTGAAGAACCGAATAAGGAAATTGAAACATGGATATCATGGATGAAATGGGAAATTGAAACATGGATATCATGGATGAAGAAGGAAGATCAGAATACTGAAAATTAAAATCTATGAATTTGAGAAATCCCAAACCTGAAGAACCGAATAAGAAACATGTTGCCCATCTGAAGAACTTGATTGAAGAAGGTAGCTCTCTCTGCTAGGGTTGTCGCCGACCTCTTCCTTCAACAGATCTATTGAATGAATTCATGCCAACATCTCCCTCTATTCTCACGCCTCATCTTCTCTCGGCTCCATCTTTCGAGCCCTCGTCTCGCCATCCTTGAGTGCCAATTTTCGATAAGCTTGCTTGATTTCCTGATCCGTAGAGTTACGAGAGATGCCGAGCACCTCATATGGATATCATCGGATTTGTTTCCGTTCATCTGCCTTCTCCGGTCAACGTCGGAGTAGTGCAGCCTGCGCCGAAGCTTGATGAAGGACATGAAAGACGTGAAGAGGGGTGACAGAGAGAAGAAAGAGAGAGGGGGTCGTGCATAAGTCTGATTAACAATTGCGGTGAGAGAGAGATGATGAACGAAACACTCTCAACAGTAAAAAAAAAAAAAAAAAATTGGGGTATACTTACTAAACCTAAAATATCAAAAGGCCTAGTTACTACCCCTAAAATTCAAAAAGGCCTACTAAGCAAATTAGCCCAAAAAAAAAAACTCAGATTAAAATGTGATATATATCATAAAATATGATAAAAGTACACTGGTAATATATGAAAGTTGTTATTTATTGCCAAAGCTTTATAAGTCAAATATAATTAAAATCTCCTTATACGAATATTTGATTAGAATCCAAAAAAATATTGGGTTGTATAAGTCAAATATCTTCAAAATCTCCTTACACATAACCTCCATATGATTGTCATATACACAATACATGAAACTGTTATTTATTGCCAAAACATTTTATTTCTTTCTTTTCATGGAACTCTTATTAATAATTCAAATGTGCTGTGTATAAGGGCATGAGTTATGCTTGTGTAATTAATTATTTAGGTTGGACTCGGTGGTAACAAATTACACGACTTTTTCTTCCTCTATACTTTTTTTTTTTTTTTTTTTAAATCAGAATTAGCGATTTTTTCTTCCTGTTGGTGACAGAAAATGCCATTTCAACTTGTGATGTATGACAAACTTGACATGATACCATATTGCTACAAAATATAATAATATTGGAATGGACCGACGTGATCGAAACCAAAGCTAGCCTACGTTAATATCTACAAAACTTTAAATACGCAGACCAAATGTTTATTCATTACACACTATATAATATATATTTAATAAAAAAATATATATTATAATGCTTATTTACTAAATATACTCATCTAAAATAATTATTTATTAAATTTAAATTGGTTATTTTTAAGATTATAATTTAGATATATTTTGCAAGTTTAAATTACTAACATAGACCCACATTAAAATAAACGTTTTTATTATAACCAATTGATTGAATTGTATTTATTGCCCTTACCCTTATTTGGTTACAATCGAAGAAGAAAGTTGAATTTACGAAATCATATCTATATAGAAACAAGTTATCAAGAATTAAAGTCACGGTTAATGGTAATATATACTTTACTAGTATAATTTTCGTGCTTTGTATGATTATTTTTTTAAATAAATTTAACGTGAAATACTATTTATAATTATATTATTATAAACAGGGTCTTATTCAAGTAAGGCCCATTATTCCGGTACGGCCGACACGTGTCCCGGAAAAAAAAAAAAAAAAAACGAGTTTTTTTTTTTTTTTTTTTTTTTAAACGAGTAAAAGTAATAATTCAAAACTTATTATGGAATAGTTCATAACTTATAAAATGATAGTTCATGAATTATAATAGAATAGTTCATAGTGTAAAATTTATAAAGGATTGAAAGTAATAGTTCAAAACTTATTAAGTAATAGTTCATAACTTCTAAAAGAATAGTTCATGAATTATAATAGAATAGTTCATAGTGCAAAATTTATAAAGGAGTGAAAGTAATAGTTCAAAACTTATTATGGGATAGTTCATGAATTATAATAGAATAGTTCATGGATTATTATAAAAAGTAATAGTTCATGGATTATATGAGAATAGTTCAAAGTTTATAGGATAATAGTGCATAAATTATAACATGGTAGTTCAAATAAATTTTCATTAGTTTCCGGAAAAAAAAAAAAAAAAAAAAAAATCGTTTCAGAAAAGAGAAAAAAAAAAAAGGGCCGTACCTGAACACGTGTCGCCCTGTCGTACGACCGTACCGCAAGAAAAGGGCCGTACCTGAACATTTACCATTATAAACAATTATAATTAAAGTAAATTTTTTGGTTTATTATAATATAATATATCATAACCTTAAATTATTTAAAAATAAGTTTGAAAAAAAATCTACCCAATCGAGTATATTAGAAAATGAATAAATGAGAAATAATTTGTTTATCAAAATTAAAATGGATTTAGAAGTTAAAAAATATCAATTAGGTAAATATTGCCTTCTTAGATTAGAAATATTTTATTTCATCTTGATTTACATAAAATAGTTAAATTTTAGTTAATGAAAGATATAATTAAACAAAATTAAATAGTCAAATTAAATTGTGAGAAAATGACATGTGTCATCCAGTGTATAAATAAATGGCATGTGTATATATGGGTTTTTGCTTTTATATAGTAGATAAAATATAGATTTAAGTAGGATCAACAGATTATATTTTTATAAAATATAAATTTTATTATATCGTGTCATTTATGAACTATATATTTTTTTGTAGTATAGTGTTTTTTAAATTATTTTGTTATTTAATAATTAGACATTTTTTTTTCTTTTGTACGGTGAATTTTATTGAATAATTGATAACTAATATATTTTCTGTTATAAAAAACTTTTTAAAAACAAATAATGTAAAAATATAATGTAAACCTTATAATCTAATCAAATCCAAAATGAACCGTTGGTTGGTAAAATACAAACGATAGTTAATTGAGTATGAGTATGAAATAAGCATGAATTTTTTAAAAAATAAATCTAAAATGAACTGTCGTGTATAAAAAAAATGAACTTCGGTTATATTCTAATAAATAAATAAAAATTATAACTTTTAGAATTTGTTAAAAATGTGTGTATTATTAGTTCAAACATGTCAGTCCGACAACTCTCCGGATTTCCGTATTAAATGAACAATACCGTATCCAAATGTCCTTAATTTAAAATATCTATTTAGTTGAAACTAGAGATGTCAATCTCACCCGAATATAACGGTAAAAAGGGGCAAAAATCCAAAAGTGTGATTAAAGTATCTATTTCGGTTATAGTTTCGCTCAAAATCTTATTAAAAGTATAAATTAAATATGTCATAAATATTTTTATTAGCATTAAGTAAAAACCTCTACTAGCACAAGCAAAACTTTTTCAATTATTCAAAACCTTTAAGATTATAAATCGATGATTTTCAAAACCATAGTAGAAACTTTTTCAAAGGACGCAAAATATTTGGTGGATAAGATTTCTTACAATAGTGATCATTCGAGGGTAATCACCGTTTCTTATATCCATAAATAAATTGAAAAGTTTTAAACTTCAATAAATAACTTGTAAATTGTATATATATTGGTTTCATAGTATCTTCAATTTTTGGAAGGATCAAATCATTCGAGGGTGTTCATTTTAGTGTAGGGGTCTTGATAATGACAGTTCTTAGAGCTGTCAACGGCATGAAACTGGATTTTCCTATAATGATAATTATTATTAGCTTGTATTCTCATGTTCTGATTAAGTATTCTCCTTGGCCAAGTTCGCTTTTGAAGAAACGAGCATTGCAGCCAAGGTTACTCAGGAGGCAATCAAGAAACAAGCATTTCAACAGTAATATGCACCATTTACTTAGTCACTCATGAATTTAAAACTAACATGGAAATGTTGAGATTTGGCATCATAAAATAAAACTACACACAAACTCGTATCCATTAACAAAATTAACTTTTTTCGTTCCCTATCTAACATTTTCACTAAGCCAAAAAAAAAAAAAAGTTATCCGTTGATCATTAAGTACAAAAACTATTTTCGATTACCAATTTGTTATCTAACCTTCTCTTAACAATGTGCTCCCTACTGCATGCAAAGCCCCAAAACAATCACTCCCGACAACATAATTCAACTCTCTATAAACAATCCTCGCCTTACAAATCATCTTTCTCCTATCCATCAAATTCTACACCTTTATTCATCAAGATAACCGTGTTCTGCAATCTCGTCTTCTGAGGTTTGATGTAGTCCAAATTTGTTGCAGTCCAAATTTGAGGTGTCCACAGTTGTTCCTCAGGCTTCCTCCTTGTGTACTTTCTTTGAAGACGAACGTTTATGCTCGTTGCCTCCTACTGACTGGATCACTTTCCCTTGAAGACTTTTTCTTGCTTTCGGTTTCATTTTGATGTATTTTAGTGCATTTCTTTTCTTCTATATTTGTGGTCTTCATGACGGTTGATCGTCTGCCAAAAATTTTCCTTTCAACCGACTAGACAGCGCTTAGTCTAATGATTTCGAACCGCTTTCCAATTTCAAAATAAAAACATAAACCTTAAATTAATTCGTTGGTCTAAAACTCGTAAATCATACACTCAGATTTGAGTTTACCTAGGTTAGAAGGGGAGTAAAGAAACATAGTTTTTTATGAATCAAACCCATTAAAAGAGAGATAAGTAATAGAAGAAAGCAAATCAAAACAACAAAAGAACGTTGAAAGTGCTTAATAGCAACTTATCTTCCTCACACATTATTCAAAGAGAAATTTAGAACTGAAGCACAAATTTTGAGCTGCCTCTTCGAGCGAAGAAACACCGGAAACAACGAACACCCGCGACACCTTCCCAATTTTATTTTATTTGTTTTTAATTATAACCCAACCTAAGTTCAAAACTAAAGTTTTTGGAAAAAAATAGACACAAAACGAAAAAAGATAAAAATCTAAGGGCACCGACCGACAAAGCCGGCCACAGTGCTAGGCTTTCTGAACCACAACACATAGCACCAACATAAGTGGGGCACCAAAATATTTTTAAAAAAAAAGTTTTATAAATATGTATTTTAAGTTAGTATTAGTTTCAAAATGAAAAAGGAAAGAGGGTACTCATATTTTCCGTATCTTCTATATTGAACACATCAAACTTCCTTCTTGGTTAGGCATACACCATTTTAAGTTAGTATTAGTTTTAAAATGAAAAAGGAAAAGAGTGTACTCATATTTTTCCATATCTTCTATATTGAACACATCAAACTTCCTTCTTAGTTAGACATACACATCAGATTAGTATAAAGTTTTTTTGATAATTTTACACCCAAATTTCCATATTAAACTTCTAATACATTTTTATTATTAAATCAAAGGCTTTTCATAATTTAAATTGTTAAATGTTAGTTTAGAGTACCATAAATAATATCGCTCCCAAGACATGAAAATCTCAAGAACCAGCCCTGCTGACCGGAAAAATAAAATCTGAGAACACCAACCCGCAAAGACAAAATCATAAACACACCCATCAAAAATTTTCTTATTTCTATTTCATTAAAAAATCTATTTAGAAAAAAAAATAAATTTATACAAATTTTTTTATATCGCAAATAAGAATCATGTGCACCAGACAAAGTTACCCTACCACCAGCGAGTAGCCACCGTACATCCAAAGCAATCGCAACTTCGCCACCGACGAGAATAAAAGACACCAAATAATAAAAAGAAAACAAAATTACAAAAATTAAAAATCATGACAGGTGGCAAATGTGCAACCAGGTCAATATAAAGCCACGCCTCCTCTTCTCGTCTCTCTTTGCTACCTCCATTGAATCAGATCTTCCCCATTGCTCTTGCCTCCCTAGAGTCGGATCTCTACTCTTCGGACCAGACTCCCATTTCTTCTCTCAATAATTCCTCCAATCTCATCAGTTTTCGTCATATTACGGCTTTTCGATCCGTTGATTTGTCGATCGCGGGATTGAATTTTCATCGAGAAGAGAGAGAGAACTGTGAGGTAGAGATCTGAGATTGTACGAGAGAGGCTGTGAAGGGGAGGTAGTGCAGAGTTTATCGTTTCTGTTTGGTGAGGATTGGGACTAGAAGGTTCTTCTTTGGTTCTTTGGCATCGACTTTATCTTTGGGTAAAGAAAGTGCGGTTGATTTTTCAGTTTCTAATTTGGTCTCTTGACGAATTCTTCCTTGGCTGCTTGTTTTCTGCTAGAAAGTTCACCGTGGGGTGAATTAGGGTTTAAAATTATTTTTGTGGACTTGCGATCTTATACTTGAGAAGTGAAATGCAGCCCGATCAACGAAGGAAGGTATGAGATCCACCAGTTCTTGTAATTTGAGGAGTTTCTTTACCCTGTTTGACTGAAACTTTGAGTTTTTTTTTTCATTTCACCGATTAAGACTATTTTGTAAATTTTCTTTTGATTTCTATTTTCCTTCTTTTTTCTGCTGATGATTTTCTTATTGTGATTACATAGTATATTTGCTGACATATGTATTGTTGAATCTGGTAATGTACAATTTGGTCCAATGTCGATTGTTTTTTGATGTAAGCTGTCCCACTTTGTTGTTATTCGTGACTGTGTGGTACTACTAGTTAGGTTTGCTCAACCATCTATACCTGATTAATATGGAAACTGTGTGCTATCCACCCATAATTTTTTCTTTCCTACTCTGTCCGATTGTAGCATCATTGCAGGGGGGGCATTTCAAAGAAAAAATTATCCATGGTGGTTGATCTCCGTCTGACTCATCTTAGGTTAGCATTAAATGATATTGGGTTGTTTACTGAGAAGATTTTTCATGGAAAAATTACGGCTTTTCAAATATCCTTTGAATTGTCATTTGTTTTAATCTTTTTCACATTTAAAAAGAACATAGTACTTCATTTTTCTCTTTGTGGTCTTGCCAACTCATAGCCTGTTCAATGCATTTTGACCTTGTTTTTTGAGTTTTACCAAGTCAAATACTGAATTTTTTTTCTCCTTATGTGCATTATTATTTTCTTACATGCTAGTTCTGCTTTGTCTAATTAGCTGTTTCAGCGGATCCAGATTAAAGATGATAAATGGCATTGATTCATATTCATTGTTAAGTGAGGAAGGGGTGCTCATATATCTGTGTTATAATAATAAAATACATGCATGTGTGAGGTATTTCTTGTGTTAATAATGTGGTGTTTGTGAATGTTTAACTTCTGAAGTTACATATGTTCAATGTTTTTATAAATTTATAATCTTCTCTATTTGCAGAGCCTCAAAGAACCCGAATTTTTCACTGATTATGGTGATGCCAATAGATACAAAATTCTTGAAGTTGTGGGGAAGGGGAGTTATGGAGTTGTTGGTGCGGCCATTGATACGCACACTGGGGAGAAGGTAGCCATAAAGAAAATAAATAACATTTTTGAGCATAGTTCTGATGCTATGCGGATTCTTCGTGAAGTCAAGTTGCTTAGACTTCTACGGCATCCTGACATTGTTGATATTAAGCGCATCATGCTACCACCTTCCAAGAGAGACTTCAAGGACATTTATGTTGTTTTTGAGCTTATGGAATCTGATCTTCATCAAGTTATCAAAGCTAATGACGACTTGACACGGGAACACCACCAGTTTTTTCTATATCAAATGTTACGTGCACTAAAATACATGCATACAGGTAAACATTAATTTAATTGTTGCAATTATCTTCGGTACTCATTATCTGTCTTACATTAGAGGATACTGTAATTTGTAAGGGGGTGTGCGGAAACATTCTAAGTTGATACCGTTGTTCTACAGCAAATGTCTATCATCGAGATCTGAAGCCAAAAAATATTTTGGCCAATGCAAATTGCAAAGTAAAAATTTGTGATTTCGGGCTAGCAAGAGTGGCATTTAATGATACCCCTACAACTGCCTTTTGGACGGTAAGTTCAAACATGAGTAATAGTCATGCTTGCACCATTTTTACTTTTCTAATCGAGTCAACCACAATTTTCACACAAATATGCATCTTATGCGTTTTTGATTTGGACATCAGGATTACGTTGCTACAAGGTGGTACAGGGCTCCAGAGTTATGTGGGTCATTTTTCTCTAAGGTAAAAAATGAATTTCAGATTTCTATAGTTATTGTAATTAATTTTGCAAACCTGTATATAACAAAATAAAAGTCCACCAACGCTAATCTTTCATTATATTCACTAACAAACCTGGCAACATAATCATTATGTGCACAGAATATTGACCCGTGTGATCTATTTTATGCATTAGTCATTTAAACTATTTAGGGCCCGTTTGGTTATAACTCCGGAAACATAAACGGAATAGAAACAAATCTAGTCCACTTAAATGTCATTGTTCATTTATAAAATGAATACATAGGTGCATGCTTTTTCATCTTCAATGCAAATTGTGTTTCCTTTCTCGCATTTTGTTTTCCCATAGGGTATCAAAATTAATCAAATTCTACTTCTACTACTTTAAGCCACAAGAAATGATTTCAAACCTTTTCATGAACAAGGTTACAAGAGTATACATATGGACTAGATTCGGAATTCGTTGTCATTCCGGGAAATATAACCAAACGGGGGGTTAGTTTTCTTGAACCATCAACTCCAGCATTTTTCTAAACTGTGAAAAATAAAAAATAAAGAAGAGAGATTGTGTCGTAGAGGCTGTATAAAAACCATCATTACTGACCTTTTATGCATGTCTATTGACTTATTTTGATGCCATCCAGACACGAAGGTTTGTAATTCTATGAATTGCTTCATTAGTAGCTTATAAATAGTAACACCTAGATTGCAAAAAATCTTGTTCAGGGAGGAAAAATGAACTCTCCTGGCAGTTGAAATTTCTTGTTCTTTCAGGTACAGTGTCCAGCCTTATGAACCCCTTCTCTGAAGCGGTTTGATTGGGGTAATAACTTTTGGGTTTGGTTAAAGATGGGCTGATTCCAACCTTTCCTACTGCAGTACACACCTGCAATTGATATTTGGAGCATTGGATGCATCTTTGCGGAGTTATTGACGGGGAAACCACTTTTTCCCGGTAAAAGTGTTGCCCACCAGTTGGATTTGATCACAGATCTTCTTGGGACACCCTCACCTGAAACCATAGCAGGGGTAAGTAGTGTTTTTGTTATTTCGTCTTTCTTCAACATGTTTGCATAAATTCTCAATTTATTCAATTTTTGCACTGATCCTCTGACAAATAATAGGTCCGTAATGACAAAGCTCGTAAATACTTGTTGGATATGCGGAAGAAGAAGCCTGTTCCGTTTCCACTGAAGTTTCCAAATGCTGATCCCTTAGCACTACGTCTGTTGGAAAGACTGTTGGCTTTTGATCCGAAGTACAGGCCAACCGCAGAGGAGGTTTGAGCTATTTTGATCCTTCAATAATGCATCAGTTGCTGGTTGACGCTACATTCTAGTTGAGGGGAATGGGCTACATTCTTGCATTAGCTTTTGAAGTTTTGCATCTAAATTATGTTGTTGGTGTTTGTTCTTTGTTATTTTTGTCACAGGCATTGGCTGATCCTTATTTTAAAGGTCTGGCTAAAATCGAGAGGGAACCTGCATGCAAACCAATCTCAAAGTTAGAATTTGAATTTGAAAGGCGGCGTATGACGAAGGAGGACATCAGAGAACTCATATACCGAGAGATACTTGAACACCATCCTCAGCTACTTAAAGATTACATAAATGGAAATGAAGGAGCAAATTTCATATATCCTAGGTATTAAACTCGTAATTATTTTTTTTGTATTGCTTTCAACAATTGCTCTTTTCCTTTAAATCTAATTCCAAATTCTCATTGCAAGTGCAGTGCCATTGGTCAGTTCAAGAAACAATTTGCACATTTGGAGGAGAATAGTGGCAAAAATGGACCAGTCACCCCACTGGATAGAAAGCATATATCACTCCCAAGGTTATAACCTTCAACTCTCATATGGTGTTGTATAGTGATCGGCACGGTTTCATTATCTTATTCTCTCTTTTAACCCACAGATCAACTGTACACTCGAGTACAATTCCCCCCAAACCACAGCCTAACTTTTCCATGCGGGACCAGTTCAGAAGAGAGGAGGCTAGAACTGTAGATCCATTTTCTGGCATTTACTCCATTTCACAATCACAACCCAGGGATCCATCACGTAAGTTTCTGCTTTACTTTGAAAATTTTAGGCCTTGTTTGGTATTCATAAGCTCATATCCTGATATCCAGGTATGTGTATCAAACATGGTCTTAAGTCAGTTTGTCGTCATGCTAATGTTGTTTCTCCATAATTCATACTTTCTTTCCAACCTTCTTCTGTTACAGCAAAGCCAGGAAGAAGTGTTGGCCAATTTCCTTACGAGGCAGGAAGGAACTTGACAGAGAGCTATGATGCGAGGACAACGATGAGAAATGGGTTGGTTCCTCCACAATCGGTCTCACCCCACAATTTCTTCGGGCCTACCATGATACCGAATCATGCCAAGCCCAACGGTATGAATGCTGATCGCCTTGATCGGGGGGTTCCTGTACAAGGACCTACCAATCCCAAGCAGATTCCCATGAACATGGCAAATCAAAATGGCCAAAGAACATCCACTGACATCAAGTCTAACTCTAACCCATACCCCCTCAATCAATACCACCATCAAACCCAGCCAAACCCTGACCCGTTCAGCAAGCTCGCCATTGACGCGAAGCAGCTAATCCGAGCCCAGTCGCAGTTTGGCGCAGTTCGGTCCACAGCCAGTGCCATGGGAAATCACAGAAATATAGGAAGTGTTAACTATGGAATGTCTTGAGCTTGTAGAGAATCGAGGGAAAGTGGTTATTTTAGTTGCTTTCCACGTTTGGGTTTGCCAACTAACTAAGGGGCATTCTTTTCTCCGTTGTTTCCTGCCTTGTAAGAAATAAATAATTAAAAGGAAAGAAGAAAAAAAGCATTTGACGGGTGTTGTTGAGCTTCCTCAGAATATGGCAGTATTTACCATTTTATCGTTGTGAATTATTATAAACAGGTGGTGGAAGCTAGGGGGTGTGATCCGATTTTTTTTATATATAGAAGGTTGATTTCGGGCATATTCGTGCAACTGTTTATTCATATCGGATATTTGAATATAGACGAGTCTGGATATGTTGAATATCCCATAATGGTCACAGACATTCTGGTATTGTCTACCACCCTATCCATTGATCCGAACCTGACAATCAGATCTACCAGAATTCTCAGCTGTCTTCTATTTGTTAAGCAAACAACAGGAAAACAGGGTCATCGGATCACAATCTGAATCCCTACCGTGCATTACATAATTTAACATAACCAAATAGGTTAAGTGTCCGTTTGGTTGGAGCAGTGAAATGAAATTGAATAAGGTTAAAGGAAATGAAAATGATTACTTTCATGTGTTAAAGACCTCTAAACAAACATAGTTTTTTATTGATTCGGAGTCATTATGTTACCGGGAATGATTCTTAGCGCTTCCAAACGAGCCCTAAATAGTTACATTTTACTCCGGTATGTAGCATTGCAACAGATAAGAAATGCAGCCAAAAATCACCAATTTAACACATGAAGTAGACAATATACAGTAAATATGGGTAAATCCGTAATATAGCATGGGATTCTTGTCAGAGCCTGAAAACTTACAGTTACATCTTCAGCGTCGACAGCTTATAAAAGTAGGATGAGATCTCACCCAAGATTACCACATACTCTTAACCATATTGATCACAGATTATTACAGTTACAGCTTTACAAGTAATATACCAGTATCTTCAATCATCTATGCACACATCGAGAGAGAAATTCAAGAAACTCGTTGTAGAGAATTTCTATGGACATTCTAAAGAAAGAATAATAATGCATGTTTTTAGGAAGAATAATGACTTTCTTATAGGCATTATATCCAGGAAAGAATATCATGAATATGTAATAACCAAGGGTTCTCTGCAGTCTTCACTTGATCTATTTTTGTAATGTGAGTACAAACCCAACTGTGCAGATCCTAGAAAGAATCCTATACAGTTTGGAACCTGAAAAGTAAGAACAATGATATTCACGTACTTTGTTACAGTTTAAAGAAGTCGGATGAATAAATGAGAAAATTGAATGTGGATAGTAGAATACTTACATAAACAAAGGGATCATTGTTAAAAATCCCGTACAAACAGAATGAGGTGCTCATCAAGAAGGTTGACAGAGAAAGGTAAAATGGCATGTACTCTACACTTTTAGTTTTGATCACCAAATTCTGAAAAGTTAACCATGAAAGATCAGGAATCATAATGAAAAGCACATTCATGTTATGCTAGGAAGCAGATGCAAGAGACGTATTAACATACAATTATAAACAGCGGAGAAGCGAACATTGATACGAGAGAAGCACAACTTAGAGATCCAATAATTATACGGCGCATTTCAAATCCCAAAAACAATAGGCTCAAAGCTACTATGAGGCCAATCAGGACAAGAACTCCAGCAAGCAGTCCAAGCATTTTCATCTGCCACAAACAAAAGTGCAAAAAGAAAATAAACCCCTTGACAAGAAGCAAACTAATTAATTCATTAACTGGAAAAGTAACCTTTTTCACTCGATCAGCATACACGACGAAGATGAGTATATAGATTAACTGAAATACAGCACCAGCTGAATTGACAGTCATAACCATTATGTTATTGCTTGATACAATGGGTGAGCCATACCAGGCGGAAAGCACACAGTTGAGCAATGCATATATGTATGGTAACCCTGAGAACTGTTCAGTTGAGCCGTGCCTAACAATTCTTCTGAAAGTGGGTCTGTAAAATAAAGCAAAGTAGTGGGAGAGTACTATCAACCGGGCACTGATCTTAGAGCAAACTTTGCACAGGGGAGCAAATGCAAAAAATGAGAGCGCTTACATTGGTGATACAAAGAGCCCAAATGCAAAGACGTTACCTGCAGTAGCCATACAGATACAAGCATAAATGGTAAGATCCCTGAAACACCATGATCACAATTTTCCATCTTATATAATGATAACATCTCCCATTTCCATTTCACAGTGATTTGATTCTATGACAATTTTTTATACATCAACCATTCAAAATTTGAAATACTTAAGGATCTGTTTGGCAATACATTCATATTCCTTAACTAGGGCGAGTTTGTTGAACAGAAAGAGAACAACTGAGACAAGAATGAAATTGGAGCAATTGCCTTTTGTAGGAAATTCATTAACTAATTTTGTGTATGAGTAAAACACAAATCATCTAGAACACCTTGTCATATCATCCACGTTCAAGCACACATGATCAAACCACACAACAAAAAGGAGTAGAAAGCAGAAACCCTAGAGGAAACAACTCAATTGGAGCCACTAGGTTGTGGATACGTGGAGCCTTTATTTATGGAATTAACTAATAAAGAACGATCAGTCAACAGAAAACCACAGCAATGATAAAATAAATTATGAGTTCCGTTTAATTCGCTAAATTTGATAATGGGGTCCGGCAAATTGGAAGCTAAAACGAGTGAAGCAAAACGCCTAAAGAAAAATCGAGTATGAAACGAAAGGTACAAAGATGGATAGAGAAGGATTACCAGCAGCACCAGCAACATATTTGCATATAGTGTAGACTGAAGCAGATAGAAGAAGAGCTGCCATCGCCAGCGTATATTGATATAATATCTCAACGCTGTCTGTACTGTTACGTTGTTGATAGCTTGGTCAACCATGTGACTATTTTATTATAAAAAAGTCTAAACACGACTCTTTTATTACAGAAAAGTCCAAAAGGAAGGATTTTCCATCTTCTTTCTCAAATGGAGATATTTATGTAAATATCGAAAAATTAAAAATGACTCGATTTGGACGCTTTCTGACATTTAAAATAATATTATTTTATCGCATCCGGCGGCGTTGAAAAAATAGAGCATCAATGTATCGGTTGGCATTGTTGTTCAAAATATAGCCGTTGCATTCAAATTGGTTCAGTTTTTCTTGAGTTTTAAATAAACTCTAGCCATAAAATTCGTTAAATCCTGACCTTAATCTAAATTACCGGATAGGATTTAATTTAAATTAAGCGGTATGTTGCCTAATACATTATAAATAATGGTATCCAATGACTACATTAATCAAATTTAGTTCGAATCTATGAAGATGTCTGATAACGAAGACGAATTTGTGTTTCCATTCGATGATTCGAGATACAATTTTCCCAGTAATATGACTCTCATATCCAAACCAAGTTAATTTGCAATATACTTGAAATATTATTTGTTTATTGAATGATTATTTATATGCTTATTTGTTATTACTAGAATTCTAAGTAGAGAGAAACTAGTTAGTTGTAATTTGCAATATACCGGACTATTCGATTGATGTAAGCACGGTTTACTCTGTCATTTTTCAACTTCATGGATTTTTTTTACGATGCGGAAAATCTAGTGAATCGGAAACGGTTTATGGGACATCATGGTTAAACATAAATGAGTTTTGTACATTTCAGTTAACATACAAACGTCATGGCCAGTTTAAGAAGAAAGACATTGGTCCCGATATGGAGAGATATAGTAACCGAGTCAATAGGTCAAGAAAGATTGGTTGGATGTTTGAGTTGGAGTGTGCGCAGAATGATCACGAGAAATGGTCGGGTTATTTGTGATGTTCACAACCACAATATTTCAACATACGTATTAAGGGGCATGCATTTACTAGTTGATTGACACTCAAATGATATCGGAAAATGGGTTGAGAACTCGGGTTAGGTATAAAACCAAAAAATATCTTGCGAACCATACGGTTGGATGACCTACACAATGTCACATAAATCCGACATAATTATACTATTGGGTTGAAGTTGAGAAGGAGATTGTTGAAGTACGAGGGTCGATCCAACAAGCACCCCATTATCTTGAGGAAATGAATTATTGTATCGATTTTGGAGATGTCCTGATACGGACAAAGTCTTTGATTTATTCATCTTACATTTGGGTTCGAGACATTTGTTGAGCTTTTTTCCCTACATCTTTGTCACGGATGCGACATACAAGAACAATAAGTGAGTGTTAATTCTCATTTTGTAAATTACACATGACATTATAATTATGTGAGTTCCCTTTTATTTTTTTGTTTCTACAAATAGGTACAAAATTGAGATTAGAAGATGAATTTGTCATTGGTTGTGTATCATAGTAAAGAAGATAGACAATCCCTACAAGTGGGCCTTAATGAGGCTTAGGTATATTTGCAACAACAAATACCAGGGGTCATCGTCACCGAACGATTGTTGGGCCTCATCGAAGCCTTGTGTATTGTCTTTTTAAATGTGAGAAATATGTTATGCACGTTTCATATCGAGTGCAACATCAAACATTGGGCTTAACCGGTGACGCATTACATGAGCTACGAGTGATTTTTATGTCTCATTGCAATGCTCTATTTGAGTCACGATCCATTGATGGCTTAAGCAACGTCTGACATATATTCGTGTATATTGAGAATTATATCTATTATTGATGAAGTTGCTCGAGAGGACGTGGATGGTCATGTTCAAGGAGACAATCATTCGCTTTTGGTATGACTTGTAACTTCATTTCGACAAAAGGTCAACAAATAAGTAATATATAATTATTCAAACCCTTACTAGTATTTTAGGTGTCATAATATTTTTTTTATTGGGTTTGATAGAATTTTTGTGTTGAGTCCGTGCATAAGTTGTTCAAAGATACATTGTATACAAGTAAGGGATGATTTCAGATATTGGCCGAGAACATTGACTTGATGATCAAATATCATATTTCTTATATGCATACTTCGTTTGAGAGTTCTAGGGAAAGGATTCGGTTGTATGTTTGTATCCCAAAATTTTGACTTACTCCATGATAGAATCAACCTGGATCTTTGGGATTAAAATCCTTAATGCCTAATGCGAGTTTCCATGGAGCCCATAGTCCTCGATTTTCGGACCGCATAAGGATCGGAAGTAGGCATAAATTCACGGCTATATATCGAATAAAATTTAGCTTTACAATCAATAATATGAGAACCAAAGCTAAAGTTAAAGGATACCTAGAGAAGTGGTGTGCAGCCGCCTATGGTCTTCACCCAAGAGTGTAATGATAAAACTAAATGCCCATATAGATAAGCAAGGACCCCGTTGCCGAAGCGTAAGAGCCCATCTTCTCGTGATTACATACTAGATTGATGACCCATTATCGTATCTTGTTGGTAGTCTTATCGACTACCAATGCAAATCCTAATAACACAAGAAGGTAAATGGATGCAATGTTTGTTGGTAGAAGTTGATATGTGTGCGATGAGAGCCTCCTAAACTTTTTTGGAGGCTTAGTCTGAAGGAATGTCTAGTGATCATGGGCCTCCATCCTGAAAATAAAAACTATGGAGCTCAACCATGAAGAATGCCATTCCAGGGTCATCGAGGTGTTGAGTGCATCACCGTCGATAAACAAACCATTAATATATGGGCATCGTGGAGAGTGATCCACATCCCTTGCCATATGGAATATGAAAATCGCCCATCTCAAGGTGTCACATCTCGATGAAAATGTGGATAAGTGCATGGTTAACCCCTTGGAATGGAAGTTCTCCAACTTCGTTAGACCGATCAGGCGGGCTAAAATAAACCAACCTTCGGGATCCTCGGCATCACGATGGCAAGTGGCGAGCTTCATAACCTACTCTATTTGACGACGTGTCTTCATCACCTTAGTCACATACTTCATTTTGATAAATGAAGACCATAAATAATATAACAAATAATATTTTTGAGAACTCGATATTTCTAACGTACCTCTCTCCCATTCATATGGGATGGGTCCGATGGTCCGCATACCTGATCAATAAGTTTGGGATCCTTACGGCAACTGTGTTTGGCCATGTAGATGAAGAATCAACGTCCAGGTAGTACCCAAACAGTTATCACCCCACATCATTTAAATGAGGATTTATGATTAACTTATAAGGAATTAGGTTATTGCTTATGTTAACAAGAATTATTCTTTTTCTAGTTGTTGAGTGATGACAAAGAACTCTAGAGTTAAGTGTGCTTGAGCGTGATCAATTTCAGAATGAGAGACGTCTTGGGAAGTTTTTGTGCGATCATGTTTGACATGAGGACAATATCCCTTAATATCTCTGGTCTTACCTATGGTATCAAAACTAACATTGGGTTACATGTGTGATTGCCTTAATAGACGGTCACTCGGCTTGGTGGACGGTCTTTGAGCCTGATGTGGACTTCAAGAGTTTAAGTGAGGGAGATTGAAACACCACATAAAATTATCAAGTCACATGAATGTGGATTTATGATTAACTTATAAGAAATTATGTTGTTATCCGTATCAACACGAGTTCTTCTTTTCTAGTGGTTGCGTGTAAACAAAGAACTCTAAAGTTAAGCGTGCTTAGGCAAAAGTAATTTCAAAGTGGGTGACTTCTTGGGAAGTTTTTGTACGAACATGGTTGACATGAGTATAATGTTCCTAAGACCACGGGTCATATAGTCTGGACCAACATGTGATGTGGAAGTGTAGACAAGAGGTGAGGCATGTGTGTGTGTGTGTTGGGGGGGGGCATGAGTAGTAGTTAGGGCATGTGCCGAGGTAGACACAAGTGTAGGTGTGAGGGCACGTGTTAGGAGAGGTGTGAGGGAAAGTGTGATGGAATGGCTACGGATATGGTCACCAAGTGGCGAGTGTCATGTTTGGTAAGACTTGGAATCGGAATGAGAATGATTCCATGTAATGACTCATTCCAACTCTAGAGAATGAGTTGATTCCATAATTTAAAGGTGGATATCATCCATTTCAACATAAACTCATTTCAAATTATTTAGTTTCACAAAATAAAATTAATAATTTTTTATACAAAAATTTATTGACCATCGATTAATTTAAATTATATTACGATTTTGTAGATTAACATGATTTTGACAAAAAACTTTTTTAACTATAATACACATATTTCATTCAAGATGTAAAGTGACCGAAAAATGCTTAAAACCAATATAATTGGTTCAATTAAAAAAATATATTTAATAGAAAAAGTTATATACCTATTTATTTTTGTTGACGATTGTTTAATGTTTATTCTTTAAGTTATTAGTTAGTCTTCATTTTTCTTAAATAAAGTTTAAAAAATAGCATATATTTACATTATAAACTTTCACACATATATCATTAAATATGATACGATTTCTTGTTTCATGACTCATATAAAATAAAAAATGTCTTAAAAATCTTTCATTCCAACATCATACCAAACACCGAGTATTAAGAATGAATTATTCTAATTCCTTATTCCATTCTAATTTTTAATTTCAACCTCATTCCTACTGTCATACTAAACGAGTCCTAGGTGTATTGAGGGAGTATGAGTAGTATTTACGGGCCCCCAACTCGGCAATATGTTGGGTGATAGGCTCAGTGTATGGATCCCTTTGGGTCTAGGTGTGACCCCTTTGATGAATAGAGGTTGATATATCTGTTTATGCCTTTTTATAGGCCGTGTTGTCCCTCCAGTGTAGAGGTGATCGTGGTTGATTTTGTACGAGGTTGAGGTAAGTCCGTAGGACTTACTTAGCTACCATCCCTATATTGGGTGTTTGCATGAGTGGTGTGTGCTTTATATGTTTGCTATGATATCATGAGTTGTCGTTTTTATCGACCTATGTTCTATTGACTGCCCCACTGCGTGGCTGTGATAACCTTTCCCTTTCATCCCGCCGTGGAGTCTGGGAGGTTCTCTGATGTCGGGCCAGACTGGTTTACAAGAAGGGCGCAATCCACTCCCATAGGGTACACGGATTGTGTGACCGATACTCGTACAGCTGGACATTGTACTCAGAGGCGGGGATGTATCGGTCCTCGTGTCACATACTTTCATCTATCTATATATATACGGTTTTTGAGTGAATGGTTATTATATAAAGATAATAAATGGGTAAATGTGTGATAGCATGCTGATGTGTTTATCTTTCATGATTGTGCTTGTGCTTATGCATTACCTCATATATGTATGGTTAGCTAACGGTTTCATACCGTGTTGTAGATGTTTATAGGTTAGGCGCTACTGGGTGATCTGGCAGGGTGACAGGCCGAGGACTCTCGTACATTAGGTGGTTGGTTTGGGGTTGTTGTGTTTCCCCTCCTGCGTGAGGATGATCTTTTGTACCTCCTATGTGAGGATGTCGTTTTATATACTCGGCTATGTTGTTGTTTACTTTGGGTAGTACAATTTATACTGTTTTATGTATTTGTTTTATATCCGTCAGTGCCATGTTGTAAGGTCCAGTGAACTTGTTGTCAGGCTAGGGTCAGGATCCATTGTGAGATCCTAGCCCAATGTGGCATCCCGAGTCCCGCGGATTCGGGGTGTTACAGAGTTGGTATCAGAGCCCAGGTTGACAACAATGGCACTTGCTACCTACAATGGGGTTTGATAGGTAAAACAAACAGAGCCCACATGGGATCTGACGTTTTCAAAGGTTTTGGTTTTAAGTGTGGTTTTGGGATAGAATGTACGAGAAGTCGTCACCTCTGTCATGGATCTCTGCAGCGTAGATATGTATATATATCTGTGTGTACTATGGATTATGTGGATGTATTATATACATATCGATACCTATGGCATATATATAGCCTTTTAAGATTAGGTGCGTATATCCTACAGATGACTCAGACTAGAGTAGTATCTGTAGTGGGATGAGGTAGGGGTACACCCCCTCTTCCTCCAGTGGTGATAAGTTAGGGACCAGTTTCCGCTGTTGTTTCGCCTATGGCAGAGAACGAGTTTGAAGAGGCTGATCGTGTCTCCATGAGTAGATCCGAGTTTCAAGAATATATGTAACAAGTATATGAAGCGGTGATAGCGGGTAGATCGACACCAGATTTACCAACAATTGTGAGATCAACTGAAGCTTCTGGATCCGGAAAGAAGCAATGGATTGAATCAGTTACTAGAGAAGCAAAGATGATGAATGGGGAACCAAGTTCGATAACAGGACAATCTAGTGATCCTTTGGCTATGAAGATGACTGGCAAGGAACTACAGTGTTTTAATTGCGTGGAAGTTGGGACACTGGCGAGCTGTGTGCCCAAAGGCTCCCATCATATGCTTTACGTGTGGTAAAGCAGGGCATAGAGCGAAGTTTTGTCGACAGGGAAAGGTGTTGCCTTTACAAGTTCCCTCTCGGAATAAGATCATTCAAGGTGGACGACGAAGATCGAGTTACCCTTCAGTTGCACAGGTTGCAAGAATGGGACAATTATGTTACAATTGTGGCTATCCAGATCATTTGCGTTCTGTGTGCCCTTTGGCACTGATAGCTTGTTTCACTTGTGGTGAGCTAGGCCATCTGGCCTTTTCTGTCAACAAGGTAGTGTTTCTTCCCAGCAAGACCTTCCTCTTTCCGGTGTTGAAAGAGTGGAAGTGGAGGCTATAGTGAGGACCTCAGTGATACTTGAGGAGCATAGATCCGAGATCGAGTGATGATATGTAGTGGAGCTACGGGGGTTAGCTATTACAAGTACCATTCTCGTTAATGGTCTACCTAGTGGAGTTTTGTTTGTTATGAGTGCTATGCATTTCTTGTCTTTCGATGCATGCGTTAATGGTTGATCTTTGATATATAGTAGAAGGTGGACTTTCCTTTACAGGATTACCAGTTAGGGGTCTGAGGTACCCGCGAGATATGTGTTTGTTCCCTTATTCCGGTACTTATGTATGGCTTGTATACTTCTTTGTCATGCCGTAGGTGCATGAGGAAGTCATTATGTGTATGGATTGGATGAATAGATATCACGCGGTGTTAGATATTAATAGTAAGACTATTATAGTCTTTACTGAGTTGAGTTAAATAGAGGTCTTCTGAGGTTAAGACCTTTGAAGAGACGGGTTTGTCATCAGAACTATACGAGCAGCGAGCTGATAGCACATGGATATGACGCCTTTTAGTGTTATACCATGAAGGGGCGAGATAGTCCAACATTGGAAGGTATTCCAATTGTTTATGAGTTTATAGACGTGTTACTGAACCGTCTAGTTGCCACCTCAGCGGAGTGTGGACATTGTTATCGAGTTGAAGTATGATAAAAGATTGAATGAGAAAGCCACACTATATGGTGCTTGTTGAGATATTGTACTGATAACTTGAAAAGTTGACTGAAACGGGCTTCTTTTACCCTAGTATGTTCCATGTTCTGTATTGACGACCTGATGAGTTAAGCTTCAAGAAGCAATTGTATTTTCAAGATTCCTTTGTGCTCAAGATATCCCTAGTCATGGATGAGAGAGCAACATGTGTATGAGATAACATCCCATACCCGTTATGGACACTACGAGTTTGTAGTGATGTCATTTGGATTGACGAATGTTTTAGTAGTTTTTATGGAGTTGATGAACAATATCTTCATCGACTTCCTTGATTAGTCGGTGGTGGACTTCATTGATGACATGTCGGTATACTCTCATAGCAGAGAATAGTAGACCGATCGTCTGAGGACCGTTCTGTAGATTTCGAGAGATAGAGAGTTGATGCTACGCTCTCTAAGTGTAAGTTGAGATGCCAATGGTAGCCTTTTTAGGCCATGTTGTCTCCGCCAGTGGGATCATGGTTGACCAGGCGATAATTTAGTATGTTGTACCATGGGAGATACTGATGAACATTAAGGAATACGTAGTTTTCTCGGCTCATCCGACTGCTACCAATGCTTTGAGGAAGGATTTTATATGATTACGTATTCATTTGCGAGTCTTTTGAGAAGACCACCATAACTACGTGATGAAAGCAGTGTGTCTAAGTTTTGAAGAGTTGAGGAGGCATTTGACCTCTGTTTCCATTCTGTTATAGTCAGAAGATTTTTGGGATCCCGTGATTTACGGTGATACATCCCAAGTAAGTTTAAGACGCATATTAATACAGAGGAGTGGAGTTATGGATATGTGGGTCTACAGTTGAAGACGTGTGAGGAGAACTATCTGACGCCTGATTTAGAGTTAGCAACGGAGTTGAATAACCACCAGCGTTAAGGACTCGAGTTGATCAAGACTTTAACCCAGAGATTCCATACTATTTAGAGAAGTTGAACGTTGTCGCCAACAACTTGAACAGAAAAACGCTCCAAGAGAAGATGATTGTGAGACTGATAGTTCAGCCTCAGCTTCAGAGAGATCTAGCTTGGCTAGAGTTAGACAATCAGTTCCTTGATGAGGATACCCAGTTATACCTCAGAGGTTCTACCTGGTCTGTTGGATGAGGTCCAACAGAAGCAGGAGACCTGCCCGGCCTTGAAAAGGTTTAGAGAAAGGATGTCTCGTACTGAGGCACCATAGTTCTCCATGGGAGTAGATGGACTGATGAAGAGTCATGACCACTTTTATATACCTGCTGATGCAGATGGAGACAGAGAATATTATGGTATACCCATTGTACGCTTATTCAGTACATTCAGGTACGAGTAAGATGTACCACGAGATGAGACGATTATATTGTATGAAGCCGATATAACCAGATTTGTGATATAGTGTGTGACATGTCAGCAGGTCCAGATAGAGTATTTCCGATCTAGAGATAAGCCCCACCCACTACCAGTGCGGTAGTAGAATTTGGGAGGACATCTCTATGGACTTTATTATGGGATTGTGACCCAGTAGAAGATTTGATGTTATCTGGATTGTTGGTAAAAGATTAATAAAATCAGCACGTTTCATTTCTATCAGAAGGACGTGGCTAGTGAATGAATTGGCTGAGGAGTACACTAGACAGATAGTGAGACTCCATGGTATACCGAGAACGATCATTTCTGATTGAGATGGATGTTTTACTTTGAGATTTTAGGCAGCAGATTCAGACTACTTTGGGGACGAGTCTGTACCTCATGACTACACTTCACCCACTGACCGATGGTCAGTTAGAGAGGATCATCTAGATCTTAAAGATCTATTATAAGTTGTAAGTTGAATGGGAAACGTGGATGATTATATTACCTTCCATTAATGAGTTTATTATATAACAATGAAGGACGTGCATCTTTTTGGGATGACCCTATGAGTCAATATATAGACATAGATGTCGTATATCCTTATGCTAGAAGTGATCTAGCAGTAGAAGTGAAATAACACCTGACGAGACTCAGGATTTTATAGTTCGAGTAACGATGATTAAAGGAAGAATGTTGGTTGTACAGAGTCACCAAATATTATATGTAGACAAGAGGCGTTAACCTCTAAAGTTCAAGCGAGAGTTCATGTCCGGCTGTAAGTATCTCAGCTGCGAGACGTTAGACGTGTTAATATGGAAAGGGAACTGAGTTTCCAATATGATAGTTTATTTGAGATCGACCAGTACGGAGAAGGTAGCATGATGTTTAGCTTTGCCTTTAGATTAGAGAATATCCACCCAATGTTTCATATGTCTCGACTAAGGAAGTATATACCAGACTCGAGACACCTTGTGAGTTACGATGATTTGGTGGTTGAGTCCGACCACACTTTTATTGAGCATTCGATTACATTCTTGGAATGAGATATGAAACGCTTGCATTCGAAAGACATTCTCATATTGAGGTTATGATGGTCGAGATGAAGACCTGAAGAGGCTATGTGAGAGACTTAGGATAGTGCCCTGAGGGACTATCCAGAGTATATGTTAGGACATACCCATTTGTGGGAGCACGAGTATATCTTAGTGCTATCTTGATGAATGTTGTTCTTATGTGCTTATGTGCTTATATGCCTTGATGTGTTATTCTATGCTAGTTGTGATGTGATTTATGATCTTAGTAGATCTTGATGTGCTAGCGTGATGTATGCTATAGCTGGAGATGATTACTTCCTCCACGCTACCCGAGTATGATCATATTTATAGCTGGAGATGGTTCTTTCCTCCATGCTATTTGAGTGGGATTAGGATTCAGCCGGAGATGGTTCTTTCCTCCATGCTACCTTGATGGACATAGTTCAATGGAGATGTGATTCCTCCATGCGATATATATGTTTATGGGTTGGCTAGAGACGTATTTCCTCTATACATGTGATATGTTTTGGCTAGAGATGTGCTTCCTCTATGCCTTGTGATGTGGTATGGCGAGAGACGTGATTCCTCTACGCCTTTGGGTAGCGTTATGGCCCTGTTTCCTGGAGTGATGATTCCTCCATGTTTATACTTGAGGTTATAGATTGTTATAGGTTGTGATCTTTTGAACGGAGATGTGATACCTCCGATAGAAAGAGTGAGAGTTATACCTCGGCGTATGGGTCCGAGAGGATTTGGGAATTGTTCAAGTTTCGGGACGAAACTTTTTTTAAGGGGTGTGTGATGTAATAGCTAGAATTTCCGAATTCTAATTAATGTTGATTAACTTAATCGTTCATAGTAATTGACATATAACTCGCGAAGTTTTCGCAAGTGATGAGTAAGAGTCCCACCGTTATGTTCCTGGCGTAATTTTGGACGTTTGGGAAAATTTTTACTTTTTCCCCCGGGTAATTATTTTTACCCTCCGGTGTTATTTGGAGCATTTGGGAGCTCCAATTAATAAAAATGCAGTTGAGAGAAATGATCAGGATATCGGATATGTCTTAGATATGAAATAACATGGAGAGGCAAAACGGCCAAAAGAGTCGCTATTTCGTTTCTTAACGGCTAAGAAAGACGGCTTAGGAATACACGTTTTCCGAGGCAGTTGTGTAATAATTATCCCTACAATATTCCAGATTTAATGTTCCAATCTCGAGAAGTTTGGAGAAAGAGGTTCGACCCGCCTTTGGATCGGTTAAAGGATAATTATCGACTTTACTAAAGGATAATTATCGTCTTCACTATAAATAGCGGAAAATCCTTTATTAATTCATTTCATTTCACGTTTCCTCGTAAAAGCTCTGATTTCTCTCAACCTTCAAACTCAGATCTACTCTCCGTTTTTAATCCGATTTCAATTCCGTTTGAGTTTCTCAATTCCTCTCTTCATTCTCTTCATAACGGTACCGAGTTTCTGCATTTCCGAGTATATGGAGGTCTGGTCGAGCATATATGTCACCAGGGCGGTTCCGTCGCTCAGATTCCGGTGATTTTGATGTTGTCCATGCGTAGCCTGCGTCGTTGTGATTCCGAATCTTCTTTCAGATCGTCAATCGGGTTAGTAACGAATAAGTTATGAATTTATTCGTTTTCCGTACTGCGATTTGACCTAAATTGACTTTAGGCTTGTCAAAATGGATAATTAGAAATTCCATTATGGTCGTTATATTATTCTGGTGATTATGGATTCTTGTTTGATGAAATCTGATGACAGGGGGTTTAGAAATTGCCTGCGGGCAAAACGTTATTCTGGCGAAATCTAATTAATTAATTAAAGGTTAATTAATTAAATTAGGATTAAAATTGAGATTGAGGAATGTTGATTAGATACTACCTTGAGATTTGAGGAATTGTGAGCTATGTTGAGATATTGAGGTTTAGTTGGTTGTGAGGCTCATAGATTGAGTATGATCCTTATGGATCCCTTTGGGTCTAGGTGTGACCCCTTTGATGAATAGAGGTTGATATATCTCTTTATGCCTTTTTATAGGCCGTGTTGTCCCTCCAGTGTAGAGGTGATCGTGGTTGATTTTGTACGAGGTTGAGGTAAGTCCGTAGGACTTACTTAGCTACCATCCCTATATTGGGTGTTTGCATGAGTGGTGTGTGCTTTATATGTTTGCTATGATATCATGAGTTGTCGTTTTTATCGACCTATGTTCTATTGACTGCCCCACTGCGTGGCTGTGATAACCTTTCCCTTTCATCCCGCCGTGGAGTCTGGGAGGTTCTCTGATGTCGGGCCAGACTGGTTTACAGGAAGGGCGCAATCCACTCCCATAGGGTACACGGATTGTGTGACCGATACTCGTACAGCTGGACATTGTACTCAGAGGCGGGGATGTATCGGTCCTCGTGTCAATACTTTCATCTATCTATATATATACGGTTTTTGAGTGAATGGTTATTATATAAAGATAATAAATGGGTAAATGTGTGATAGCATGCTGATGTGTTTATCTTTCATGATTGTGCTTGTGCTTATGCATTACCTCATATATGTATGGTTAGCTAACGGTTTCATACCGTGTTGTAGATGTTTACAGGTTAGGCGCTACTGGGTGATCTGGCAGGGTGACAGGCCGAGGACTCTCGTACATTAGGTGGTTGGTTTGGGGTTGTTGTGTTTCCCCTCCTGCGTGAGGATGATCTTTTGTACCTCCTATGTGAGGATGTCGTTTTATATACTCGGCTATGTTGTTGTTTACTTTGGGTAGTACAATTTATACTATTTTATGTATTTGTTTTATATCTGTCAGTGCCATGTTGTAAGGTCCAGTGAACTTGTTGTCAGGCTAGGGTCAGGATCCATTGTGAGATCCTAGCCCAATGTGGCATCCCGAGTCCCGCGGATTCGGGGTGTTACAGAGTGGTAGGGTGGGTAGTAAGGTCAATGTAGGCTCGGTGGAAGCTCCGATAGTAGGGTTGCTGGGATCTTCTAGACGACGATCTCCTCGACGTATGGATGCCGCATGCACGAGGTCAAATCGGTGTATCTACTGCCTTAGGATAGTGTACAAAAATCAAATTAGTCAAGCTTTCATAGTCAACACTTCATACTCATAAATTACACAACGGTTACTAGACATATGCCAATCGTAAAGCCATATTACACTATTCATACACTAACGCATCATATGTGCATGCTAAACTAACAATTGACCGAGAAGTCGTGGTGGCCACATGCATCCAAAACAATATGGGCGCATGTGTTTACTTGCTTGCATCAGCGCATTTCGTTAGCATTCAAGCCAGACAAATCAACCTAGCGGGCGGCAATTCTTCCATTCTTCCTAGTTATTCGGGTTTGATTTTATGATTTTGTTTCGAATAATTTCAACTCCAAGTTCAACATTTTAAACTCCTACAATCTCGTTAACCTTAAACAACAAAATGAAACAAAATTCAGACCGAAATTGAAAAACGATAAAAAAAATATGAAAAAGAGGTGAGGATCAAGTTTTGTTGCGAAGGCATCGAACTTGTGTTGTCAAAGATTGGATTAAGGGTTTATCTCACGTGACAAAAAGTCAAAGATTGGATTAAGGATTTATCTTAAAGGGGAGTTGAATGCTTTGACTTCTTTTACATATAAACGTTGAGTCATTCGTCATAAAAGTTATTAGACCATGTACAATGGTCGGACTTTTCATTTCTTATCATCCTCTCTCCGTTATATCATCTTATAAAACTCTACCTAATATTTCTCCACATTCATGGTTTATTAACTCTATATTTATTTACACAACATATTTATATACATCTAAACATATTAGATAAAACTACTAATTTTCCACATGAGTATATTAATTTTATGCGTAACTATTTGTTTTTTTCCATATATTTTGTAAAATCTAAGTGAAGAGTTATGTTAAATATTCCTTAAAATTTAGTTTATTTTTATGTGTAATATCTTGTAATGTATTAATTTTTATGTATAATATTAATTTTAACCTACAAATTTTATTAAATTTATAATAAATATTAACATAACTATTAAATTTATAGATGACTTATATTAATTTTTTTAATAAATAATTATTTATTCAAAACATATTCAACAATAAGCTCTATGGATAGAGAAAATAAATTATGAATATTAAAAAAATATTTGTCAACAAAAACTATTTATTTCAAACTATAACATTAAATTTGTTATAAGTGAAAAACAATTATAAACCCAATGTTTTTTTATTTAAACATGTAGTGTCTCTCTCTAACATGTGGCCAAGTTTTGTTTGGTAAGCTAAAATAAAGCAATGTTAATTAACTAAAAATGTGGACAAGAAGAAAATGAATCCAAACAAGTCCTAACATCTATTCTCTCTCCTCGTATCTAACTTTGTTTCCAACTTTCAAATGTCAGAAAAGTTTTGAACCATTTTAAACACTATTCCTACAAGATCAATTATATTTAATTGTTTAGATACACACAATGTGGGTGATCTTAGACCATGTGCAACAAAGTCCCAAAGCTTCTAATTTTTCTGTCACATCAACAAAATTTGTGTCACGACTCACATCAGTTTAGAGCACATTTGAACTTTTCACTTACAACATAGTATCACGAGACTCCTATATTTATCTTTCACTTTTCTATTTATTTTTATTGGATAGATAAGTTTTTATTTATTTATAAATTTGTTGTTAAGAACATTACTATTATTACGCATAAATTTAAATTGAAGTATAACTAGATATTTGAACAATATTTTTAATACGTAACCTTAATTGTTCGTTTAAAGAGATCAATCTTTGTTTTACTAAAAGAGATCAATGTGGCGACTAAAACCTCTAGTGGATACCTAGGTGACAAATGAAACCCTAAACAAATTTCATCACCCCAATTCTCTTCTCTCTCTTATCTAGGGGATTTGCGGCAGTGGTGATAGGGTGTCTCTGGGGTGGCTCCGACGTGTTTGGAACCCCTCTACTCCCTGTGACGATTTTGGATCTCTTTTGTTATCTCTGCCCTAGTTACTATCCTTTCCTAGTGCCGCAGATCGTACCTTCTAATTGCATCTTCTCCCAATAAAATCTCCAACTAAGATCTATACTCAAGGGAAGACTCAAGGTGCAGTGTAGGGCCTCAAAACGTTGATTTGTGACACTAATGAAGCTCCTGGAGGTGACGGTGGTGCATTGACCGGATAAGATGCCATCAATCTTGCCATAAATGCAAAAAAATACTATTCATGTGAAGGATGTTTCTTACCTTATAGAGAAGGTAACAATTGAAAAAAAAAATCAGGCCCAAAAGGAAAAGTAAATATCTTGAGAGATACTAGCCATTTGATGCTTCCTCCAACTACGCTCTCGAGTAAGGCTATCCAGACTAAACAACCGGGATCACATCCGGTTACATACACGGATAAGGATAACTCAAATATAGATACCAACAAAAGATGGGTAAAATGGTTATGTAGGTAGTTTTTGTAACAATGAGCATAAATAGGGGCTCAAGTTTTATATGTAGGCAAAATAGACCCCTCTAGTTTTAAGTAAAAAAATTTAGGGCTAATTTGGTAAGTAGGCCTTTTTAAGAATTATGTTACTAAGTAGGCTTTTAGGGTTTTTTAATTAAGTAAGTATACCCCATTTGCTTTTTTTACCGTTTCAGGGTTTCACCTACTTCTCTCCTCTGCTTCCGCCGTCCACCACTTCGCCTTCACCTCCCACCTTCGACTTTCCCTATGTTCTCATTCATCTCCGAACCTTCCTCACCTTCGACCTTCTTCACCGTCGGCCCCAATCGCTATTGTTCTCCTTCAATAATCGACCCTTAATGAAAGGGATTGACTTGTTGATTCTCATATTTATGCATCGGCTTTTCTGCAGATACAAAACAAAAGTCGATTCCGTTTTGTCCGGTGAAATCGGCGATTGATAGACTTAGAAGACGATTCGGTTTGCTTCTACTTCTCTTACTTTATTTTCCACCCCAGGCATTTGTCACATTTGAAAAATATCCCAATCAAATTTCGTTTTCCTAGAGCTTCTAGGTTATGCTGCTTGAAAAGCTGTATACCACACCTCATTGTCTTACAAATATCTCTCTTCCTGGCAACAATATGAACTTTCTTTTCATTATTGTTACCATTTAAGATGAATGATCTACACTTGTTCTTGATCTCTGAGGATATAATTGTGGTGCTCATATAGTAGGTAGGAATGCTGGAGCATGCCCAGATACATTCTCAAGTGGTTGGAAATTTTGAGAAGGATTTGAAATGGCTTTTCGTCTTCTTCATGTGATTTTGGTTCCAAGCTCGAAATGGAATCGATGAAAATGAAAGAGATGGAAACATTGGCGTTAGATTTTGATGCTTGATATTTTGAAGAAATTCAAACCCGGCTGGATAATGCAGAACGACATGGATGTGGGTACTTGCAATCTTGCAACCACGAACCACAAGTCTGGTATGTTATGCGCCATTATTTTACATTTTTCAACCTACATATTTGATTATTTGAATGTGTCATCAGATTGTATCAATAATTCAGAAATGGCGGCGGATCCGGCGGGAGCGGTGGTGGTGCGAGGGAGGGAATCAACAGATGTGCCCCAACACACCATACGAAAACCAAATCGGCGAGAGAGGACACGAGTGTGATTCCGACAATTGGATACCAGTTCCGACAATTGGATACCAGGATGAAGCAGTAGAGGACATTTGTCGAATTCGACTTGTTTCTAAACAAATTGAACTAGTTTGATCTTTGCAATTTGAATAGATATTTGTTTTGGTATGTAAGTTTCTGGTACGTAGAATTGGTACATAGAAATTCTGGTATGTAGAATGTCTTGTATGTAGAAATTCTCTGGTAATCTGGTATGTAAATGTAGAAATTCTGGTATGTTGAATTTCTGGTATGTTGAATTTCTAGTATGTTGAACTTCTGGTATGTTGAATTTCTGGTAAGTTGAATTTCTGGTATATAAAAATTCTGGTATGTTTATTACAGAAAATTAAAAAAAAAAGCAAAAAAAATAAAAAAAAATAAAAAAAAATCAAATTTAGAAATGAATAATTAAAACTTACACTTAAATATACTAACAAACATCTATAATTCTTTTTTTATTAAAATAGAGGGTTTAATTATTTTTACCTACCAATAAATGAAAGTAGTAAAAAATCTGGTATCATACAAATTCTGGTATGAAAAAAAATCTGGTATATGAAATTCTGGTATGAAAAAAAATCTGGTATAAGAAATTCTGGTATTAACAAATTCTGGTATGAACAAATTCTGGTATGAAAAAAAATCTGGTATAAGAAATTCTTGTATGAACAAATTCTGGTATATACTAGATACTTCTGGTATGTAATTTTGGTATAAATTCATATCAGAAAATAAAATTAAAAAAAAAGCAAAACATAAGAAAAAAAAGTCGAAAGAAAGAATTGTACGTAACCCTAACAAAATTTTAGATTGATTTGTAATTGTAATGTCTTTTTTATTTATTTATTAAAATATGGGGTTAATTGTTTTTATCTACCATTAATTACTTTTACCTACCATTAAATGAAAGTGGTAAAAAAATATGGGGTATATTTACTAAATTATATTCTCAAAAAGGCCTAGTATATCAAATTCTCCCAAAAATTTATTGAAAACAAATAAAAGATTGTGCCAAATTTAGGATTCTTCACTCTCCTCTTAATTATAATTAATTTAAGTAAAAAGATTTATTGAAAATAAATAAAAGATTGTGCCAAATTTATGATTCTTCTTTCTCTTAATTATAATTAATTTTCTTAATTACGGTAACTAATTATGTAATAGGATGGTTAAACATAAATGTGTTTTGTACGTTTCGGTTAACATACAAATGTCATAGCCAACCTAATAAGAAGAAATACATTGATCCCGATAAGGAGACATCTAGTAACTGGGTCAATAGGTCAAGAAAGATTGGTTGTTTGTTTGAGTTGGAGGGTTTGCATAATGATCACAAGAAATGGGCGGTTTATTTATTTATCTTACATCTAGTAACTTTGTTCGATAAATAAAAGACTTTTATTTATCTTACATATGAGTTCGAGACATTTGTTGAGCTTATTTCCCTATGTTTTTGTCATGGACACTACATGCAAGAAGAATAAGTGAGTGTTACTTTTCATTTTGTAAGTGTACACATGAGATTATAATTATGTAAGTTCCCTTTATTTTTTTTTGTTTCTACAGACAGGTACAAAATGCCCTTACTTGTGATAGTTGAGATCAGTAGCACGAAGAAGACATTCGCCGTTTGTCTTGCATTTATAGGAAAGGAGATAGCCAATGACCACGAGTAGACCTTGATGAAGCTTATGTATATTTGCAACAACAAAACCAGGGGGTCATCGTTATTAAACGAGAGTTGGTTCTCACTAAAACCTTGTGTGTTGTCTTTCTATATGTGAGAAATATGATATGCAAGTTTCGTATCAAATGCAACATCAAGCATTGGGTGTAACTGGTGACACATTACATGAGCTACAAGTGGTTTTAATGAGTCATTACAATGCTATATTTGAGTCATGATCCATTGATAGTTTGAGCAACATCTAACATATATGCGTGCATATTGAGAATAATATCAGTTATTGATGAAGTTGCTCGAGAGGGTGTTGATGACCATGTTCAAGTAGACAATCGTTCGATCTTTGTGTGACTTGTATCCTAATTTTGACACAAGGTTAACAAATAAGTAATATGTAATTATTCAATCCCTTACCCGTTTTCTAGGTGTCATAATATTTTTTTTGGGTTTGATAGAATTTATGGTGTTGAGTCCATGCAAATGTTATTGAAAGATACATTGAGTACAAGTAAAAGAGAATTTTGGATGTTGGCCAAGAACATCAACTTAATGATCAAATATCAAATATCTAATATACAGACTTTGTTTGACAGTTCTCGGAAGAGGATTCGGTTGTCTATTTGCATCCCAACATTTGACTTACTCCATGATAGAATCAACGTGGGGGTCTTTGAGATCAAAATCCTCAAAGCCTAATGTGAGTTTCCATGTAACCCGTCGTCCTCCGTCGTCGGACCGCATAGGGACCGTAAGTGGGCATAAATTTCACGCCTATATATCTAATAAAAAGTTAGCTTTACACTCAATAATATGAGAACCAATGCTAAAGTTAAAGGATATCAAGAGAAGTGATGTGTATCCGCCTATGGTCTTTACCCAAGAGTGTGATGATAGGATTAATTGCTTACACAGATAAGCAAGGACCCCGATGCCCAAGCGTAAGAGCCCATCCTCTCCTGATTACATACTAGATCGGTGAACCATTATCGTATCTTGTTGGTAGTCTTATCGACTACCAAATCAAATCCCAATGATGTCATGTTGGATGGGGGAAGTTGATATGTGTGCGATGAGAGCCTCATAAGCTTTTCTCGGAGGCTCGGTCTGAAGGACAATCTGGTGAACATAGGCCTTCATCTCGGAAATAAAAACTACGGAGTTCAACCATGAAATACACCCATCCGAGGTCATCGAGGTATCGAGTGCATCACCGTTGATACACAACCATTAAGATATGAACATCGTGGAGGGTGATCAACATCTCGCCATATGAAAGATGGAAATTGCCCTTCTCAAGGTGTCACATCCTGATGAACATGTGGATAAGTGCATGGTTGACCCCTTTAAATGGAAGTTCTCCAACTTTGTAAGATTGGTCAGTTGGGCTAAAACAAACAACCATCGGGTTCCCCGACATCATGATGGCAAGTGGCGAGCTTCATAACCTACTCTATTTGACGATGTGATGTGGGACCATCTTCAACACTTTCCATACAAGGACCCATCACTAGGTCAAGGGTTAGAAGGATCCAAGAGAAGACATCATCAAGAAAGATCAAGGGGAGTTGGAAATGAAGAAATCGATCCACAACATGAAGGAAATCGGTCGATTTTCTTGTTACAGGAAAATCGAGTCACATGTAAGAAAAAATCGGTCGATCTCTTCAGATTATCTTCAGTCGATTTTCTCCTTTCCAATGTATCTAGAAGATCCGGTCAAGATCTATCTTTTGGCAATTAGATCTTGTTATAATTCCTTAAATCTCTCAGACTATCTTAAGGGATTATTTAGATTCTATCTTTTTTTAAATTTTATATTTTATATCTTTTAAAGATATCTTTCTAGATTAACTTTTAAAGGATATATTTTATTGATCATATCTTTTATATTTTTTTCCTAGTTTTAGTAGGATTAATCACCCTTATAATAGCCTTAGAGGGGGAGATTGTTAGATAGTTGAGTTGTGATTATATTTTCCACATTATTGTGAGATATTTGTGACTTCGATCACGGGGTTTGCATTTTATCATTTCTATTCAGTCAAAAGGAGAGTTTTTGGTTGAAAGTTGTGAATCTTTGTTAGGTTGTTCTTGTGTGTGTTAATCTTTTGAAGGTTAGTGCTACAAGTCAAACTAGTCCCTCCTTGTGCTTGTCTTATCTAGAAGGTTTTTGTAAGGTTAAAGAAGGAAGTGTGAAAGGTAATTCTTTGTTAAGGGTTTTGATCCATCGAGTTCAGGGTTCTTTGCAAGTCTTACAACAGTCCTATCTTCCTATATTAATCATTTATCATTCCGTATTCATCTTCTTTTCTTTCCATATCGTTCACTAATCCGTTTTCTGAGTTTCAAAGAAAATCGACATATTCTTCATATAAATCGACTGATTTATCCTATAGAACAGCCCGGTTTTTATCCCAGTTAAGGACTTTCAATCTAGATCGAGAACTGCGGCTTATCCTCGCATCACGATGTGTCTTCATCACTTCGGCCACGTACTTCATTTTGATAAATGAAGACCATAAACAGTATAACAAACAATATTTTTTGAGAATTCGACATTTTCCAACGTACCTCTCCCGTCTATATGGGATGGGCCCGATGGTCGGCATACCCGATCAATAAGTTTGGGATCCTCGAGGCAACTGTGTTTGGGTTGTGCAGGTGAAGAATCAACGTCCATGTAATACCCAAAAAATTATCACCCACATCATTTAAATGAGGATTTATGATTAACTTATAAGGAATTAGGTTACTACTCATGTTCAAGAATTCTTTTTTCCTAGTTGTTGAGTGATGACAAAGAACTCTAAAGTTAAGCGTGTTTAGGTGTGAGCAATTTTAGAATTAGTGACCACTTTGGGAAGTTGTTCTGCGACCATGGTTGACATGAGGACCTCGGGTCTTACATATGGTATCAACCAGGGGCGGCCCTTGGGGGGATCTGCCCCACCCTCCCAAAAAAAATTTTTGTGTAAGAAAATCATTACAAGATGGGTTGTGCCATAACCCATGTTGTAAAATTGTTTCCTACGATTTATTATTTTTTAAATATCACTATTCTTGTGTTATATTTAAATGTTTCTTTTGGATCTTTCACCGAAGTGAACGAAACTTCAATAGAATTTCTCGTTTTAGGCTCGGAGTGAAATAATTCACCAAAATGCACGAGATTTGTGGTTCGGAGTAGAAGCGCGGTCTTAGACCACACTCTTATTTTAAAAAAAATTATAATCTAGTTAACGAGAGAAGCCACAACCGTTGTGGCTTCTCTCGTTAATAAAATTGTTTCTTACGATTTTTATATTTTAAATATCACTATTCTTGTGTTATATTTAAATTTTTTTTTGGATTTTTCGCTGAGAGTGAACGAAACTTCAAAAGAATTTCTCGTTTTAGGCTCGAAGTGAAATAATTCACCAAAATGCACGAGATTTGTGGTTCGGAGTAGAAGCGCGATCTTAGACCACACTCTTATTTGTAAAATGCGTTGTCGAGGACAACGTTTTAATATCCGAAATAAAGATAATAAAAACAAAAATAGAGGTGCGGTCCTAGACTGCGCCTATAGTGTAACGTTTTTGAAAGGAAAAAAAAAATATAAATATAGGTGCGGTCCAGGACTACGCCTTTAAGTGTAATGTTTTTTAAATTTTTTTTTGTATTTTGTTTAATCAAAATATTAAAGCGCGGTTTGTAACCGCTCTTCTTTTTGCAATAGGCGCGGTCTAGGACCGCACTTATTCTCCAACCCGAAAATCTCGTGTATTTTGGGGAATAATTTTGCTCCGAAGCTAGTTTGGGAAATTTCCCCCCATTTTTGTTTATTGTGGCAAAATATTCTTTTTGTTCTACTTTTCATTTGATAGATAATTTCCATTTTGACAACATGAACTATTCGAGTAGCGAATTATTCAGTATTATCAGAATATGTCAACTCGCAAGATGGGTTTACACCCTTTGTAGGCAGATTGACTGTTTATTTGTAGGATTCACTATTTATTTTTGGTAGACTTATAGTCAAAACTTCGTAAATAGATGACATATTGACTTTATTTTTATCGTTATTTTATTTTCATAGATATTTTTGTTGATAATTTATTTCCCCCCCCCCTTAAAAATCCTGTAGTTGCCACTGGTATCAAAGATAGCATTGAGTTACATGTGTGATTGCTTTAGTAGGCAGTCACTCGACTCGGTGGACGGTCTTTGAGCTTGATGTGGACGTCAAGCGTTTAAATGAGAGAGATTGCAACACCACATACAAAAATCAAGCCACACCATTTGAATGTGGATTTATGATTAAGTTATAAAAAATTAAGTTGTTATCCATGTCAACGATAATTCTTCTCTAGTAGTTGAGTGTAAACAAAGAACTCTAGAGCTAAGCATGCTTAGGCAAAAACAATTTCAAGGTAGGTGACCTTTTGGAAATTTTTTGACAACCATGGTTGACATGAGGACAATGTTCCTAAGATCTCGAGTCTTACAGCTTGGACCAACATGTGATGTGGAAGTGTGGACAAGAGGTGAGACATTTTTGTGGGTGGGGGGGCATGAGTAGCAGTTAGGGCAGGTGTCAAGGTGGAAACAAGTGTAAGTGTAAGGGCATGTGTGAGAAGAGGTATAGGGGCATGTGTGGGGGAATAGCTAGGGATATGGTCACCAAGTGGAGAGTATCATGTGAAAAAACTAGGTGTATTGAGTATGAGTAGTAGTTATGGGGTCCCCTATCTCGGTTATTTGTTGGGTGATAGGCTCAGTGGTAGGGTGGTTAGTAAGGTCAATGGTAGACTCGGTGGAAGCGGCGGTAGTAGGGTCGGTGGGATCTTCTAGACGACGATCTCCTCGACGTACAAATGTTGTAGGCACGAGATCAAATCGGCGTCTTCACTGCCTTAGAAAAGTGTACAGAAATCAAATGGTCGAGCTTTCATTGTCAACACTTCATACTCGTGAATTACACAACAATCACTAGACGTATGCTAACCATCAAGCCATGTTAAACTATTCATACACTAGCGTAAATTATTCTTATGCTAAACTAACAACTAATCGAGAAGTCGTACTGACCATATTCGTCCAAAACAATGCAGGCGCATGTGTGTTACTTGCTTGGCTTCAGCGCATTCCGCCAGCGTTCAAGCCAAGCAAGTCAACCTAGCGGGCGGAAATTCTTCCCTTCTTCCTAGTTATTCCGAGTTCGATTTTATGATTTTGTTTCGAACAATTTCAACTCGAAGTTCAACATTATAAACTCCTACAACCTAGTTAATTTTAAACAATAAAATAAAAACGAAAATCAAACTGAAATTCAAAAACGATAAAAATACGAAAAAGAGGTGAGTATCAAGTTGTACTACGAGAGCATCGAGCTTGCATTTATCGTTATCGGTTCTCTTCCGTGGATCCATCCCGCCGGGAATCACTTCTTTTTTTTTCTCTTGGAAATCCTGAAAACGAATTTTGTACTACGAGAGCATCAAGTATGTTCACCAAGTGATAGTCATGGACGTCCTTAAATGTCGGAGCTCCGAAAGGGTGGTAGGTCAAAGTGGTTTGGCCTAGCATGCGGGCTCTAGCTCGAATGAGAGGTGGTGTTGATCTTGGTGCTGTCACATTGGTCTCGTTGCTTAAGTCCGGCGGGCTCACATAATCCCCTCCTTCTTGGAAAGGATTCGACCCCGAATCCGCCAACTCGTTTTCCGCATCCTCGACCTCATCACCTACATAAAAAGGAGACAAATCAGAAACATTAAACACATTATGGACACCATATTTAGTGGGAAGCTCAATGCGATATGCGTTATCGTTAATCTTCTCGAGGACCCGGAAAGGACCATCCGCTCGTGGGTTGAGCTTAGATTGCCGAATAGAAGGAAAACGATCCTTCTCAAATGGACCCACATGAGGTCTCCCTCCATGAAGATCATTTCCCGGCGCCCTCTGTTGGCTTGGTTGACATATTGCTCGGTACGTTTTTCTAATTGGATTCGGACCCGCTCATGTAAACCTTTCACAAACTCATCTCTAGATTGCCCATCCACATCAACGGGTTGCGGAGCCGGCTGAGGAGTCAAATCCAGCGGAGTAAGAGGATTCTTGCCATAAACAATTTCAAAAGGGGACTTCTTGGTCGCCGAATGAATAGCCCGGTTATATGCAAACTCCACAAAGGGCAAACAATCCTCCCACATGCACAAGTTAGTATCCATCATAGTACGAAGCAAAGTGTCAAGAGTTCGGTTTACTACCTCAGTTTGTCCATCCGTTTGGGGATGACAAGAAGTAGAAACACTCAACTTCGTCCCCATCTTGGCCCAAAGTGTCTTCCAAAAATAGCTAAGGAACTTAGAGTCTCGGTCCGACACAATTGATCTAGGTATCCCATGCAGCTTAACAATATGCTCAAAGAAAAGGTTAGCCACATTTGACGCATCATCAGATTTACTACAAGCAATAAAATGCGCCATCTTAGAAAACCTATCAACAACCACGGAAATGGAATCATGTCCTCTCCTAGAACGAGGTAATCCTAGGACAAAATCCATGGAAATGTCTTCCCAAGGAGAGCTAGCAATAGGCAAGGGTAAGTATAATCCATGTGGGTTAACCTTAGACTTAGCCTTACGACAAGGTACACAACTAGCACAACATCTCTCAACATCACTTCTCATCTTAGGCCAATAAAAGTGTTCCCTCAATATGCCTAAAGTCTTCGTAACCCCAAAATGACCCATCAATCCTCCTCCATGGGCCTCTAAAACAATCAAAGCTCGCAAAGAACAAGTAGGCAAACATAACCTAGAAGCTCTAAACAAATATCCATCATGAATGTAATAACTACTAGCATGAGAGTCACTACTAGAGCGCAAACAAAGCGCAAAAATGTCCCGGAAGTCCACATCAAGAGCATATAAATCACGAATCAGTCCAAAACCCAAAACGCATGCATCTAAGGAAGATATAAGTGTGTACCTATTAGATAACGCATCAGCTACGATGTTGTCCTTTCCCTTCTTGTAGCACACCATATATGGAAAAGCCTCAATATACTCCACCCATCGTGCATGGCATTTGTTCAACTTGGCTTGTCCTCTTAAATACTTCAACGACTCGTGATCAGAATGTATAACAAATTCACGAGGTAGAAGATAGTGCTCCCAAACCTGAAGGACCCGAACCAATGCATATAACTCCTTGTCATATGTTGGGTAGTTTAAGGCAGCTTCTCCCAGTTTCTCGCTAGAGTATGCCACGGGGCGTCCCTCCTGTATCAAAACTCCTCCAATCCCGATTCCCGAAGCGTCACACTCTATCTCGAAGGTTTTCGAGAAGTCCGGAAGCACAAGAACGGGGGCATGGGTCAGCCGCTCTCTAAGTATCATAAAGGACTCCTCTTGAGTGGATCCCCACTCAAATCGCACGCCCTTCCTAGTCAACTCGGTAAGGGGGGCGGCAATGGTGCTAAAGTCCCGAACGAACCTCCTATAGAACCCGGCAAGTCCAAGGAAACTCCGTATGTGAGGGACCGTTGTCGGACGTGGCCATTCTGATATGGCCTTGGTCTTCTCTTTGTCCACTCGCAAGCGTTCCTTTCCTACCATAAAACCCAAAAAAACCACAGATTCCGAGCAAAAATGGCATTTCTTAAAGTTTACAAACAAATGTTGTTCTTTAAGCACAAGAAATACACTTCTCAAATGTTCAACATGCTCATCCAACGTCCGACTATAAACTAAGATGTCATCAAAATACACCACAATAAATTTTCCTAAGTAATCACGTAGGACATGGTTCATTAGGCGCATAAACGTACTAGGTGCATTTGTTAATCCAAAAGGCATTACAAGCCACTCATATAATCCATACTTAGTTTTGAAAGCAGTTTTCCATTCATCACCCTTATGCATCCTAATCTGATGATATCCACTTCGAAGGTCTATTTTAGAGAAAAGAGTAGCACCGAAAAGTTCATCTAACATATCATCAAGACGAGGAATAGGATGTCGGTACCTTACAGTTATTTGGTTGATGGCACGGCAGTCGACGCACATCCTCCAACTTCCATCTTTCTTAGGTACCAATAGCACAGGAACGGCACATGGGCTCAAGCTCTCCACCGGGTTTGCTCGATATGCATGCCGATTTGGAAAGGTTGATCCGGGTATGAAGTCAATCTGATGTTCTATGCCTCGGATAGGGGGTAGTCCCGGGGGAATCTCTTCGGGCATAATCTCCTTGAACTCCTCAAGTAGCCCTGAAATACAAGAAGGCAAAGACAAATCATTAGCTTTCATAGTAGATAAAGTTGTTACACAAACAAGAAGGAAGCAAATATCCCCCCTTTGTAGGGCTCTACGGGCATCGTATAGCCGTGCGGTGAGTAGGGTCTTGGGGTCGGATGCTGTTTCAAGAATCATCTTAGTCTTCCCCTTTGTCCTTGTTGCCTCAACTTTCTCCAACCTCTTCCTTCCTCTACACATGTGGTCTTCCATGATCTCGGATGGGCTGAGGGGCATGAGTTTTACTTTCTTCCCGGCCATGGCGAAGAAGTATATGTTGGTGTAACCATCATGAAACACCCTTCGGTCAAACTGCCATGGTCTCCTAAGTAAGAGATGACAAGCTGTGATTGGAAACACGTCACAAACAACGTCGTCTTGGTATGGTCCGATGACAAAGTGAACAAAACATTGCTCCTTGACTTGAAGGGGAGCGTTAGTGTTGAGCCACTGGAGCGAATAAGATTGTGAGTGCGCCTTCGTTTTGAGTCCTAGGTGTGCAACGACCTCCTGACTAACAATGTTACAGCAAGACCCACTATCAATAATAATAGTAAACAATTGTCCCGAAATTAAACAACGAGTGTTAAAGAGATTCTCCCTTTGTGAGACATCGGGAACAAGTTCGCTTGCTTGTAGGGCCTTTTTTGTGACAAGGCAGAAATCTCCCACAGGAGCACAAGCTTCTACTTCAACACCGTCTATGATTGGAGCTACTATTTCATAGTCATCTTCGGATTCATGATTCTTGGTGACCTCTTCCCCAAATGCATTCAATAAAACCTTACGGGGATTAGGGCACTCCCGGGCATAATGACCATGCTCATAACACTTGTAGCACTTCACTTCCCTAGTCCGGCTCGTTTTTGGAGTTGGTGGAATACTAGGGTTAGGGGCGGAGGTGGCCTTGGGAACTATTGTTGGAGATGAACCAGTTGTATGGGTAGGACGATTATTTCGAGAGGGTTCAGTGGATTCATGACTTGTCCCTCGTCTTGTTGATCCGGATGCCTTACGTTTTTGGATGACATTATAGGCATGGGTAGCATGGTGTAGGGCATCAGTTAGGCTTGTGTGTCGGAGTTGTTCAACTATTTCGGACACATCGGGGTTAAGCCTAGATAGGAACTTGGCTAGGATATAGTCGTCGGGCTGTCGGGTTCCCGATCTCTGAAGGAGAGTTCTCAACTCTTTGTGGTACTCGTCTGGAGTTCGGTTACCTTGTCGTAGCCTTTCAAGTTTGAGCAACAATTGTTGCTTGTAATCCGAAGGTATGAACCGAGCACGCATCCTTCTACGGAGTTCAAACCAGGTGTTGATGCGCGGCTGTTGATGTGCCTCCACATATTCCAATTTTTCCTGCCACCAAGTTAGAGCAAAATCAACAAAATGAATAGTAGCAGCTTCAATCTTTTCATACTCGTTAAAATCATAATAACGGAAGACTTGTTCAGACTTAGTCTCCCACTCAATGTACATCTTCGCTTCTGCAGTTCCGGTGAAGTTTGGAACATCCACTTTTGATCCATGGTAACGCCTCCTATTGCGGTGATCACGATTTTCTTCATCGTCCGAGTCATCGTGTCGACTATGGTCCCGGTTTCTGTTCCGGTCTCTATCTCGGCGTCTATCTTGGTTTCTGCTCCCATGGCTATTCACACTCCTACTCCTATCCCGGCCTCTACGTGGTCCCTGGTTACTTCCTCCTTGACTTTGTTCAGTTGGGACGGGAGGTAGTCTCCTTAGAAGTTCCGCGAATTGGGCTTCAAGGCGGTCAATACGTGGGTCGGCTTGATTGATCCCATTACCATTGACGGATACCATCCTGATGTTGGACTACAAAACAATCAAAGAAACAAACAAAACCAAGCCAAAGGTATAACAAAACCAAATGTTCAAAAGGCAAAACCGAAAGTAATAAAAATGCCGGTTTCGTGACCGAAACGGTGTCGGATGGCTAAAAAAGCCCTTAGGTCACGGCAAAGCGTGAGTTGGACTCGGAGGCCCGTTTCCCTTCTCGGAAAGGTATAGCAATTGTAATTCTAAGTTCGGACGCCTTTTTTCCGCAAAACCGCAAAACCGGCCGTTTTTCACCTTTTCGAGATTTTTCGCCTATCACAAAAAAAACAAACTCAAAGGCAAAGGTTAGAGACAAAAACGTTCTCTCTCTCTCTCCTCTCAAGTGTATTTCTCCTCACACTCACTCAAGTGTTTGATAGTGTTTGGGTTCACACAACTCTCCTTTTCCTTTGCTTCGAGGCAAAGCTCTCCCTCACCTTTTCCAAAGTCTTAGGCAATGCTCTCCACACAAAGATTTCTCTTGGTAACAAAATTCCGCAAACTTTCCAAGGTAGTGCACAAGATAAACAAGATTTTCCACGATGCAATATAACTTCAGAAAAGCAAACACAAAGGGCAACAAAGTAACAACAAATACGAGCCTTCCGGCGAGTATTTACTTAGTCCCTAACAAGTAGTTAGTCAAAGCAATAACAAGCGTTTTCCCCAAAACGTGCGGGTTGTGTTTTTGATTAGCTAGAACACTCAAGAACAACTTGATAACAATTTCAAGGATAACAATTTTCAAGAACAATTTGATTACAATTTTCAAGAACAACTTGATAACAAGATTCAATAACACTCTAGGACAACTTTTCTTTTCTTCTTTTTTTTTTCTCTTCTTTTGTTCTCGTTTTTTTTCCTTTTTTTTTGACTTTACCGAATGATATAAAATATGTATTGCATGTTTTTTTTTTGTAATACGTCAACACTCTAAAGACTCACAAGAAGAAGATTGCAAGCACAAGAATTTTGGGGAACTACTCAAAATTTCAAAAACTAAAAACAAGTTTAGGTAAGCAATACGTACCCCGAAAGCTTGAGGAACTCACACCGTTGGGTTCTGATACCACTTGATGCGCTCTTCGTCAATTGAACGCAAGGATCCGCCGGTGTTGTTCCTCCGTCGACTTCTTTTGTGTATTTTCGATTTATATGGATATGCCAAGCAAGGAATCGTCCAGCCTCGCACCTTGGATCTCCTTGGCTCGAAATCTTCTTTCCTCGGAATCTCACTTCGGAAATTGGATCTACTTCTTCCTCCTAGCCTCGCACCGTAAGGACACCACTCGGCCTCTCACCTTGTGGGTTTCGAAACTTCGGCCTCTCACCTTAGTCTCTAGGTTTGTTTTTCTTAAAAGCGAACACACAACTTTTGATTGACTCAACTCTATATTCCCATTAAAACGTGTGTAGGAGAAGGCCTTATATGGCTGAAAATTCAGCACCAACTCCCCACAATAATAGCTTACAAGTAGTTCAAGAGTTGGATATTTAAATGAAGGAAAACCTAGGGTCTTTCAACCAACAACTTCAAGCAATAAATGGCCTAAAAACCATACATATGGCCGGCCACATTAGAGCTCCAAGGTTCCAAAAACGTGGCTGAAAGAAACCCAACTAAAGTGGTTTTAATCCATGAAATAAAGTCAAGCATGACCACATAAAAAAAAAAAGGTTACTTCTAAGGTTTAAAGTGATCCGGCATCTTCAATCGCCTCAAGTATGTTCACCAAGTGATAGTCATGGACGTCCTCAAATGTCGGAGCTCCGAAAGGGTGGTTTGGCCTAGCATGCGGGCTCTAGTTCGAGTGAGAGGTGGTGTTGATCTTGGCGCTGTCACATTGGTCTCGTTGCTTAAGTCCGGCGGGCTCACATCACAACCGAGTTCTTAACAAAGTTCTTCCCACCTTCCAAGACAACCGAGCTAAGAGGGAAGATCAATACCTTCGTGATGAAGGATAGAGATTGCCTATTCAAATCTTGGGAGAGGTTCAAGGACCTCCTCCTAGATTGTCCACACCATGGGATACCGAAGATAGAGCTATTGGAGATCTATTTCAAGGGGCTTGATGAGGATAGCCAATTGAAGCTCCAATCACTTTGTGGTGGAACATTCATGGAGAAGAATGTGGATGAGGCTTGGGAGTTTGTAGAGAAGCAAGCCTTGGTGATAGAGAAGTACTCCCATAGGAAGAGTGATGGGAGGAAACCGGGAGTATATGAAGTAAGTGAAGTCACCATGAGCAACTACAAACTCAATGCAATCAACAATGAGCATAAGTCTTTGAGGGAGTTGTGTGCCACAACCTTGAAGAATCAGGCTAGTCCTCAAGTGCAAGTGAAAGCCAACTTGGCTTCCAAAGCGGAGGACATTAACTACATGGGAAGGGGCAACTTCAACAATTATCAAAACCCTAGAAACTTCAACAACAACAGCCGGCAATACAACAACTACCGGCCAAATCACAACCATCTCGGGTTCTCCTATTCTAACCCGGATGGTGCCTTGAACCCTCCCGCTTCCACAAGCGCAGCTCCACCACCTAAGGCTTCACAAGAGCCTCCACCCGGTTTTGCTCAACCTCCAAAGGATAGAACCGAAATGATGTTTGAACAATTGCTTGGAAGGTTGAGTGGACTTGAGAGCACGGTGACTTCCATTTCCAAAGCTCAAAAGGTGCTAGAAGCACAAGTGTTCCAAAAGGCGGGTGAAGCACAAAGGGATCCGGGAAAGCTTTCCGGAAGGACCGAGGACAATCCAAGAGGCCAAGTGTTGGCCATTACCACAAGGAGTGGGCTGAGCATGAAAGATCCCTTACCCAAGGAGAATGCTAAGGGAAAGCAAGTAGTATTGGAGGAAGAGCCATAGCAAGAAGAAGGAGGCAAGAGCAAAGATGATGAGCCAACATATGTGGCACCTCCTCCATACAAGCCACCACTACCATTCCTACAATCACGAGCAAGAGCTTGTTTGGACAAACATTTCGGTAAATTCCTTGAACTTATGTCTAAATTGCATATTAACATTCCGTTCATGGATGCTATTCTAGGTATGCCGGCCTATGGAAAGTTTTTGAAGGAGATACTCTCCAACAAGAGAAAGTTGGAGGAGTATGGAGAAGTGAGGATGACAAAAAGATCTTCCGAGTTGATACAAATCATGAGGGAGGGGATGCCTCCTAAACTAAGGGATCCGAGATCTTTTTGTGTGCCAATTGGGGTTGGACAAGTGCAATATGAAGCCCTATGTGATCTTGGAGCAAGTGTAAGCATCATCCCGCTTGTACTTTGCAATAAGGTTGGGATAGGAGAGCCAAAGCCGGTCAAGATGACCCTCTACATGGGTGACCGATCCATCGCTCATCCCGTGGGAATCTTAGAGGATATACCGGTCCAGCTTGGGAAGTTCTATGTGCCAATCGATTTTGTTGTTTTGGACATCCCGGCGACTACCCGGTTCCTATCATTTTAGGGAGGCCATTCTTAGCCACATCCGGATGTTTAGTGGATTGCAAAAATGGAATCCTCTCCTTCAACATAGGAGAAGAGAATATCAAGTTCAAGCTGTCCACAATGATGAAAGGGCCAACCCTTGGTGAGGATATCTTCAACATTGTTGAGGAAGAGGAGTGTAGAGAAGTTGTGAGCTCGATCTTGATCAAGAACCCACTTGATAGGGTTCTTAGCTTGAGTTTGATGGAGGAAGGAGTTGAGGATGATTGTAATGAAGAAATCCAAGCTTTGGATGCATTAGAAAAGGAGACAAGTGTTGAATTTGAAGTGCATGAAGGTGTGCTGAATCACTGTAGGAACCACGGCCAGGGGACAAGAACCACGGCCATAATTCTACCCATGGAACTCTTTGTAATGTCCAGAAGTGCCAACTCTTTTAATTCCACGCCCGTGGTTGTGCCAGAGGTCGTGGTTTTGCCCGTGGTTTCCCCAGAAAGTGCCTTAGTTGTTGATCAAGCTTCAAGGAGTCTTGGAGAGTCTTCCATGGCTTTGAAATCATCTCAACCTACATTGTATGGATCGTCTCCAACCGATAAAGGTCCTCCTAAACTTGATCTTAAGCCTCTCCCTTCTCATTTAAAGTATGCTTTCCTTGGTGCAAATTCTACTTATCTAGTGATTGTGAATGCATCTTTGAATGATGATGAGTTTGATAGATTGTTGAATGAGTTGAAATTACGTAGGAGAGCTATAGGTTACACTATTGATGATTTAGTTGGCATTAAACCTTCCTTGTGTATGCATAAAATCTTGATGGAAGATAACCATACACCTTCAATTGAACCTCAAAGAAGATTGAACCCTATAATGAAAGAGGTAGTCAAGAAGGAGATCCTTAAATTGCTAGATGCGGGAATCATTTTCCCAATTTCGGATAGTAAATGGGTTAGTCCCGTTCATGTTGTTCCTAAGAAGGGTGGTATGACCGTAGTAACTAATGAGAACAATGAACTAATCCCTACTGGGACGGTTACGGGGTGGAGAATGTGTATTGAATATAGGAAGCTTAATATTGCCTCTAGGAAAGATCACTTCCCTCTTCCCTTTATTGACCAAATGCTAGAGAGATTAGCTCAACATTCACACTTTTGTTACTTAGATGGCTATAATGGGTTTTTCCAAATCCATATTCACCCGACTGACCAAGAGAAAACAACATTTACTTGTCCTTGGGGAACATTTACATATAGGAGAATGCCATTTGGGTTGTGTAATGCACCCGCCACCTTTCAAAGGTGTATGATGGCTATCTTTTCTGAATATATTGAAAACATCATGAAAGTGTTTATGGATGATTTCTCGGTTTATGGATCTTCATTTGATGATTGCTTAGCTAACTTGTCTTTGGTGTTGAAGAGATGTGAGGAAACTAACCTTGTTTTGAATTGGGAGAAATGTCACTTCATGGTGAGTGAAGGCATAGTGTTGGGACATTTGGTTTCCAAACGAGGCATTGAGGTTGATAGGGAAAAGATAGAAACAATAGAGAAGTTGCCACCACCTACCTCGGTGAAGGGGGTAAGGAGCTTCTTAGGGCATGCCGGTTTTTACCGGAGGTTTATTAAAGTTTTCTCTAAAAATTCTAAGCCTCTCACTAACCTACTAATGAAAGATGTTGAGTTTGTTTTCTCCAAGGATTGCCTTGAAGCATTTTGTAGGTTGAAGAATGCCCTGATCTCCGCCCCCATCATGAAACCTCCGGATTGGAGCTTACCGTTTGAAATAATGTGTGATGCAAGTGATGTGGCCGTTGGGGCTGTTTTGGGACAAGGGAAGGATGGGCTTACACATGCCATCTATTATGCTAGCAAGACGCTAGATGACGCTCAACTCAACTATGCCACAACCGAGAAAGAGTTGCTAGCGGTGGTGTATGCCTTTGAGAAATTCCGGCCATATCTTGTGGGAGCAAAGGTCATTGTGTACACGGATCATGCTGCGATTCGTTATCTCCTCACAAAGAAGGATGCCAAGCCTCGCTTGATTCGGTGGATCCTTCTCCTCCAAGAGTTTGACTTGGAAATTCGGGACAAGAAGGGTTCCGGAAATTCAGTAGCGGACCATCTTAGTAGGCTACCACCATTGGAGATAGAAAGGGATGACATCCCGATTGATGACTCATTCCGGGATGAGCAATTGCAAATGATGGAGGAGTGCTTACTTCAAGTGTCTAGAGGGAGTGAGCCATGGTATGCGGATATAGTGAACTACCTTGTGTGTGAAGAGGTGCCACCCGGTCTATCATATGCCCAAAGGAAAAAGTTCTTCAAGGATGTGAGGCATTACTATTGGAGCGAGGCTCTCTTGTTCAAGAGAGGGCCGGATGGAGTCTTTAGGAGGTATATTCCGGAGGATGAGGTGGAGAGTGTGATCCGCCATTGTCACTCCTTGCCATGTGGAGGCCATGCTAGCTCACACAAGACGTGTGCAAAGGTATTGCAATCCGGTTTTTATTGGCCTAACTTGTTTAAGGATGTGCAGAATTTTGTAGTGGCTTGTGACGCTTGCCAAAGGACGGGCAACATCTCAAGGAGGAATAAGATGCCCTTGAACAACATACAAGAGGTTGAGATATTTGATGTTTGGGGTGTGGACTTCATGGGGTCATTCCCCTCTTCATGTGGCAACCTCTACATTCTATTGGCGGTGGACTATGTGTCGAGATGGGTGGAGGAACTCGCCTCTCCCACAAATGATGCCAAAGTTGTGGTGCGGTTCTTCAACCGAGTCATCTTCCCTAGGTTTGGAACACCAAGAGTGATCATAAGTGATCGAGGGAAGCATTTCACCAATAGGAACTATTTCACCAATAGGAACTTTGGGACACTTTTGGCTAAGTATGGGGTGACTCATAAGGTGGCAACATCTTACCATCCCCAAACTAGTGGCCAAGTGGAGATATCCAACCGGGAGATTAAGGGGATACTTGAGAAGACGGTTTCTAGGACAAGAAAAGATTGGGCTATGAAGCTTGATGATGCTTTGTGGGCTTATAGAACCGCCTTCAAGACACCGATTGGCACCACTCCCTACAAGCTAGTTTATGGCAAGTCTTGCCATCTTCCGGTGTAGATGGAGCATAGGGCGTATTGGGCCGTAAGGTGGCTGAATTTTGACCTCAAGGAAGTCGGTGACAAGAGGTTACTAGACATTAATGCTCTTGAGGAAATCCGGTTGGATGCCTATGAAAACGCCCAGATCGATAAGGAAAGGACCAAGCGTTGGCATGACAAACGTCTCATCCCAAAGGAGTTGAGTGAAGGTGACTTAGTCCTTCTCTTCAACTCAAGGTTGCGGCTCTTTCCTGGAAAGCTAAAGTCAAGATGGACGGGTCCTTATGTGGTAAAGAAGGTCTTTCCCCATAGAGCGGTTGAGATAGGTGGGGAGCATTGTGGAGATTTTAAGGTGAATGGGCACCGTTTGAAGAAGTATATCCCGGGAGCTCCGGTGGATATGATTGTCCCACTTCACCTTGAGTGAAATGCCTCCGAATTGGGTCAAGCTAATGACCTTAAAAAAGCACTTGATGGGAGGCAACCCATTGGTACATGTCTTTCCCTTTTTGTTTTTGTTTTCATTTTTGCTTTTGTCTTTGTTTTGGTGTGTTTGTGTGTTTGGTGTTTGTGTGCTAGAGTCTAGGTAGCATGGAAGCCTTGCAAGGCATGAGGATGATGATGATGATCCCACATCAAACGTGGGTGGAGCGGACGTGGGACTTGGACGGCTAGCGGTGCTTAGCGCGGGTCCCGACGCCATAATGAACATCGAGAGCTCTCTACCACCTTTGATTGATCATCCACCATCACTTCACATGAGTGAACCAAAATACCAAAGCAACACCATTTTTACATTGTGAGGACTCTCTTTCACCCTTTTTTACATGATTTGCACATTGGGGACAATGTGTTTCTAAGTATGGGGTGGGGTTTTCATGATCACTTGCATGATTGCATCTAGGATAGTTTCTTTTTGTCACATGTTTCATTAGCTTTTTCATTGTACATACATATTTCGAAAAATTCAAAAAAAAAAATTAGAAAATTTTAAAAAAATTTAGTGCTTCTAAGTTTGGATATGACCCTTATGATGAGATTGTTTTGTAAATTGGCTATGGATGGCCTTGTGTGTTGAATGGATTTATGCATATGTGGACTTGAAATACTTATCTTGAATCCCATGTATGAATTGTGATCATGATGTTTGCCTTGATTGGATTGAGGATTGCTGGTCGAAATTACATGCTAGTTCTTGCACTTCATTTAGGAATGATTAAGGCAATTCATCTTTCTCTACTTCTCATCTTGATCATGTTGTTTAAGCACCTCAATTGATATAAAAATTTGACCTCTTTTGACCCATCCGGGAAAAGGAGCATGCTAGTGTGTTGAGTGTGTGAAAAGCAAGTGTGGGGTGAAGTTGTTGATGAATGAATGTTGTGAATGAAGTGCTGAATTTGTTGTGAAAAGTGTAGAAAAAAATATAGGTTTGGGGACTTTGGTTTTGATGACAAGTAACTCGGCACCATTCACATAATCGGGTGTTTGTGCCTTGTCAAAGTCGGATAAACCGAATGTCCTAACCAGCCTTGGTATGTGTGCCCGGTGTAAGGCACCTCGGAAAAATCCCGAGGTCCGCTAATCACCAAGGTTTTGGCTTTTGTACACCAATTTCATTGTCTCAAAAATAAGTGAAAGAAAAAGAAAATGAAAAAGAAAAGAAAACAAAGAAAAGATGGAGAAAAATATACACTTGTGGGGAAGTTGATCGAAAATGAAATTGTGGAGTTAGTTTCTTTCCCGGATTAGCATCACATGACCTAAAAATTCCCACTTATTCACAACGTTTCTTGGCCTCTTCTTTCCTAAGCCCTTGTGACCTATTTGCATGTGTGTAAGACTTAGTGATCTAGATTGGATATACTCATTATCATCTTGACTTCTTCTTCATTTTCACCTTGCATGCATGCTTTCGAGTTAAGTATAATTGTCTTTCCATGCCTTCATTCATTTGATAGATGATTGCTTGTCCATTGCCATGAAACATTACTATGAAGATGATCCGTCCTATGAAGCACAATTCCAAAAAGATTTCATGTTTTTCTGCATTAATAAATCATGTCATCTCTTAGCCTATAGTTGGACCTTGCTCGGGGAAGAGCAAATCTTAAGTATGGGGTATTTTGATAACACGATTTATGACGTTAGTTTAGGTATCCATTTAGGTAATTTTTCCCGTTATTTATGCATAGTTTGGCATTAGTTCATGACGTTTACGTTTAATTCATGCATATTGTCAAGATAGACGTCTACACGGGCTTTTGTCGGTTTTGTAGGTATTTTGGGGAGCTTTTGGAGCTTAATCGATACATTCGAGGATCATTCCTCGTGATGAAACACTTCCGGACTCATTAAGAAGCAAGTTAGGAGCTAAGGAGAACACATAGGACCTTGTTGGTGCATGTCTTGCACCAACTCGTGGCTTAACGATCCAAAGGAAGCTGAACCACCAAAACCATGGCCCAGAGGCCATTTCCACGCCCGTGGTTTTGGCCGTGATTTTCTCTGGACAGCTATGACAGTTGTCCCACGATCTCCATGCCCGACTCTTGCCCTTGATGGGAATAAAAGTGGTCCTGCAGGCTGTTGCTAGAGGATTCTCTCCCACACTCTCTCACAAGACATCATTCCATTGGAGGCTACTCTTGGAGAGGAAGAAAACACTCTCATTTGGGGAAGAAGAAGAAGAAGAAGAAGAAGAAGAACACAACAACACTAGTCTTAGAGTTTTTAGAGTTTGTGAGGGATTTTTGAGTGAACTTGTTGAAGACATTTACAATGATTTGTAAGGAACGATTTGGACCTTCTTTTGAAGGGTTGTAAGTCTTTCTTAAACATATGTTCAGCTTGGTTTACTTGTGTTTACTTGTTTCTCTTCTCTTTCATTTCATTTTCTTGCTATGGAAGCCATGAATGTTTGCTTGTTGAGTTTGAATGTTAAAATGCTTGTTGTTGGCTAATAGTTGTGATTCTAGGGTAATGGAATGATGGTTATGGCTTGGACTATGATAGAATAGATTTAAATGTATCTTTGGATGATTTCCTTGCACAAACTTAACCACTATTGAGAATCACGGCCTGTTCTTGCCTAACCACGGCCGTGGTTTTGGATTATCAGCCCGTACTTTTCTCAGTTGTGCTTGTATTGATAAATCTGAATGTGAGGATGTTAGATTGTTGAAATCCTAGTGTTTGTTAAGCATAATCTAGCCTAGGGTGACCTAATGCTAGTAAACTAAGTAAGAGAAGAGACCTACCCGGTAATTCTTGATCTTAGGTACTAAAGATGATGAACTCTAGGTAGTAGTGAGCCTCACAAGCTGCTATTGGACCGAGTGTGCTAGGATTGATGTTTAGGACTTGCCTTCCCGAGACTTACCCGGTGAGGAGAGGTTATATCCCTACATAACAATCCGGTTTGTGTTATTCCTAACCTTAGGCTCCTAGAGACTTACCCGGTGATAGGACCTTAGGTGCGGGAGTAGAGGACCATGAGACCTACCCGGTGATTGATCCCACTTGAGAAACACCCTTTCTCAACATACCATAGCTAGTCCAAGGTTGATTAGAAGCTTGAGTCCAACGCCATAACCGGAAGTCCTAACCCCTAGAATCCGCTTTTCTCTCTTTGATCACATATCTCGTGTTTGTGTTGCTTGTTTGTGTTGCTAGCTAGATTTGTTAGTTTGTTTTATAATCTTGCATCAATTGTGATCTTGTTTGATCACCACAAAACCAACCCAAAAACATTATGATTTTCGTTTCGTTATTCCTTTCTCTTTTCTTAGACTAGATTTGCACTATCCATAATCACTTATTTGATTCGATTTCACCTTAGTCTTTGTGTTCGACCTCAGAATACTATCCTTGCTACAAAACGACACATACACTGTGGGTTCGCTAGGAGTTAGGAAAATATATCGAGTTATAAATTTAAAACTTTTGTGCTACACATTTTTAGCGTAACAGATCCAATACTCAACAAGGGTCGCTTCTTTGTTCGTATAACAAATTTGTCAATTTCCTAAACAAATAACCAATTATCAAATCAATATCAAATTTGAACAAGCCACTGTTACTAACCATTACAAAGCCAAATAACCAATATCAAGATCAAATTTCAACAAGCCACTGTTACTATTAGTAACTTACTAACAATTATAAAGCCAAATAACCATTTATCAAAGGAAGATCGAATTTCAACAAGCCACTATTACTAACGATTACTAAACAACTAATTAAGTAAGTAACAAACCAAATAAAGATTACAATTACAAAGCACCAAAATTATAAAATAGTAAACCAAAATTCCAAAACCCCTAAATTAAAAAATCTAATTAACGTACTGTTATTAGGGTAAGCATGTCCACGGGTCACGGGTCACCCGTGACCCGGCGGGTTTCGACCCGGCGGTAACCCGGCGGGTCAGTGACCCGGCGGGTTACGGGTACTGGTAAGGGTCGAGGTGACCCTTACCCGTGACCCGCCGGGTCAATAATTTTGAAAAACAAAATTAAAAAAAAAGCTCAACGGCTAAAAATAGCCGTTGGCTGGTCGACCCGCCGGGTCATCTTTATTTTATTTTATTTTTTTTAAAAAATTGGTTTTTAAAATAAAAGAGCCAACCCGCCGACCCGTCGGGTCTGACCCATGACCTGGCGGGTTGCCAACCCGGCGGGTTGGCCTTTTACACGGGTCCGGGTCCGGGTCACCCTTCCCGGACCCTTGACCCGGCGGGTCGGACCCGTCGACCCGGCGGGTCCGACCCGTGGACATGCTTATATTAGGGTTAGGGAATAGATTTAATAGAAAGCTGAATAAGCCAAAGAGTGAGACACTTATAGGTAAATCCGGCAGTTCCGTGGTCACCGGAGGCGGGTCGAGCGAATGGCGAACGAAATGGCCACAAATCAACATAGGAGCAGTGCCAGCGGGCGTCGAGCAGGGCCAACAGTTCCGTGGTCACCGGAGGCGTAGAGCAGGGCCGGCCGCAAGGGCCAGCAGGCGTCGTCGGAGGCGGAGCTGTGGCAGTTGGCCACTGGTGAGCGCCGGGTCGGAGACTGGAGAAGCCTAGAAGGAAAACTGGAGAGCGACGGCTTTGAAGATGAAAGAATAACGCTGCGCGAGGTTTCTTTTACTGTTTTACAAACAAAAAAAAATTTTCTCATAGGGGGTTGATTGACCCTCCGCGCCCCCTTGCGGTCGCCCCTGTTTTAATTAAAACCTTACATTTGTCATCACACTATTGGATACTATATACAAAAATCTGAAAAAATTGGATACTATATACAAAAATTACTGAAAGTCAATGTTTTTTTTTAAGATTTGTCATTTACTTTAGTTGATCAATTGTTACATATCAATAAACTATCGGATACTATATACAAAAATCTGAAAAAAAATTGGGTGATAGTAAATAATTTTAATTTTTTTTATAAAGTCCAATTTTTACATAAAAAGTAGAGAAAATTATCTAAACAGTACCTCATCTTTTGGGCTGACTAAACTTTAGTACCCCGTCCTTTTAACTATCAAAATGGTATCTCATCTACTAACCCCGACCGAACATTAGTATATAAGGTACTATTCACACGTTAAATCATATGAACGGTGTTAAATATTAGGGGTAAAATTATCCTCCTACCTTTAATATACTATTCCATTGTTTGAGGACTTTTTTGCAAAATTCCCAAATTATCTCAAAAGCCTTCTCCTTCATCTTCAACTTTGACTCCACACTGACCATTAGAAGTAATGTTGGTGGTATCGAACATCTAACTATAGATTTACATGTAACTATAGAATTCAAAGAGAAAATAAGGGTTTAGGGATCAATCTAAAACAAATCGAATGATCCAGCTCGCTGATGAAAATCCTTAATTATTTTCTTGTTCTCCTCTTGCTCGCTCTGTTGATTTCTGTAATGGGAAACAAATCGCTCCACACTTAAATTTTCTTCAGGTTCATTCTCGACGTGCTCGAAATTTCGATCCCTGTTACAAATCATCATTGGACTTCCCAGATTTATTATTGGTAATAGATGTGATTAGGTTTGGAACTATTGGTCTTTGATTTCATGAAATTGCTGTGAAGTTGGTTTTGAATTAGAATTACGGTTTAATTTTGGATAATATCTATTAAACAAATTCAATTGGTATGAGTTTGATTCCAATTGGAATTAGGGCTCCGAATTTCTCATTTGTACAAGTGTTGTGTTTCTGAATTTGTTGAATCTGCTGAATATTTGTACAACTGCTGAGAGCTCAGTTTACATGCCCTCGTACGAGGTCCGTGCATCCCAAAAAGTGGTATCAGATATGAAGGATTCACTTGTCCAACTTACGACAAAGCTCTTTCCCAGGGAGAAATTCACATTCAAGAACCGGACAACGAAGCAAGACCTATCTATCATTGCCGAAAATTCGGAGGAGAAATTCATATTGGTTTCAAAAGAGAGAACATGTTTGATTATTAGGGATTCTGATTTGCCTGGGTGGAGAAATCCAGATCTGTCAATGGACATGTAACTATAGAAGTCCAATGGTTCAGCAAATCAATTTAAACTCCCTATTTCAAAGTTAAATTCAATGAATGAAGATCGACAAGCTGCAAAATTGAGAATCGAATCACAAATATCTCGGTTCAACTTCAGCAAAGAAATCTAAAACCCCTATTTCCATGTCCATTGTCAGATCTGAGAGGGGGTGGAAGAAGGTGGCGGAGGAGTAGAAGACAAAGAAAATAAGGGTTTGGAGATAGTTTGGGAATTTTGCAAAAAAGTCCTCAAAAAAGGAAAATTTAAAATTAAAAATGGAATAATATATTAATGGTAGGAGGACAATTTTACCCCTAATATTTAACAACGTTCATATGATTTAACGTGTGAACAGTACCATATATACTAATGTTCGGTCGGGGTCAGTACAAGAGATACCGTTCTGATAGTTAAAAGGATGGGGGTACTAAAGTTTAGTCAGCTCAAAAGATGAGGTATTGTTTAGATAATTTTCTCTAAAAAGTATGAAAGAGTTTGCAAAGCGCATTTCATCAAATTATTAAATTATTATATTTTTCAGAAAATATAATGCGTAACTCTGTACCTTTGTTTAGTACCCATTTCTTCATAAATATCACTCCATGTCTTTTTCACAATTTTATTTCAAAAAAATGAAAAAAAAATCCAATTTTATTTCCAAAAACTTTATTCGACAAAAGTTTTTATACAAGTTAATAAATTTAGAAAGAATTTGGCCTACTAAGTTCTTTTTGGTTTTTATAAAAGAAATTATATCCCATATTTTTTTACCACTCTCATATGATGGTAGGTAAAACTAATTAACCCTTCTATTTAAAAAAAAATGTTTGTTATTTGTTATTTAAGTGTAATTTTTAATTTTTAAAAACTTAATTTATTTTTTATTTTCTTTTATTAATTTTTTTCTCTTTTTTATTTTCTTTATTTTTTTATTTTCTGGAATGAAGAATTTTACACATACCGAAATTTTCACATACCGGAGTTTTCAATACCGGAATTTCACATACCGGAAATTTCACATACCGGAATTTTCACATACCGGAATTTCACATACCGAAATTTCACATACCGAAATTTCACATACCGGAGCTTCACATACCGGAAGTTCACATACCAGAAGTTGTCATACCATACCGGAAGTTATCATACCATACCGGAAGTTATCATATCATACCGGAAGTTATCATATCATACCGGAAGTTATCATACAGGAAGTTATCATATCATATCGGAAGTTATCATACCGGAATTTATTTTTTACTTTATTTTCTTTATTTTCTTTTTTTATTTTATTTATTTATTTTTTTGGAATGCATACCGGAAATTCACATACCGAAGTTTTACATACCGGAAGTTCACATACCAGAAGTTATGACACCATACCGGAAGTTATCATATCATACCGGAAGTTATCATATCATACCGGAAGTTATCATATCATATCGGAAGTTATCATATCATACCGGAACTTATCATACCGGAAGTTATCATACCGGAAGTTATACCAAACAAACTGATTTTATGTCATACGAAATTCATACCGGAAGTTCATACCGAAATTTTTTATACCGGAAGTTCATACCGAAATTTTTACATCTAGTTCATATGACATTTTTGTAATGTGAATTACAAAAATCATTAAATAAAAAAAATATACCCCATGAACTTCCGGTATGATAACTTTCGAAGCGGTGTAAAACTAATTTGTTTATACCGGTATAAAAAAAATCATTAAATAATGTGAAATTTTTTATACCGGTATAAAAAATTTCACATACCGGAAGTTCACATACCAAAAGTTCATGGGGTATATATACCAGAGAATTACATATCGGAGAATTACATACCGGAAAATCATTAAATAATGTGAATTAGTTTTATACCGGAAGTTATACCAAATATTCTTTCTTTTTTAATAGAATGGTTAATTAGTTTTACCTTACCTTTAAATGAAAGTGGTAAAAAAATCATGGGGTATATTTACTAAAGAGAAAATTATCTAAACAGTACCTCATCTTTTGGGTTGACTAAACTTTAGTACACCATCCTTTTAACTATCAGAACGGTATGTCTTCTACGGACCCCGACCGAACATTAGTATATATGGTACTGTTCACGTGTTAAATCATATGAACGGTGTTAAATATTAGGGGTAAAATTATCCTCCTACCATTAATATATTATTCCATTTTTAATTTTAATTTTTCCTTTTTTGAGGACTTTTTTGCAAAATTCCCAAACTATCTTCAAACCCTTATTTTCTATGTCTTCTACTCCTCCGCCACCTTCTTCCACCCCCTCTCAGATCTGACAATGGACATGGAAATAGGGGTTTTAGATTGCTTTGTTGAACCAAGATATTTGTTATTCGATTCTCAATTTTGCAGCTTGTCGATCTTCATTCATTTAATTTGACTTTGAAATAGGGAATTTAGATTGATTTGCTGAACCATTGGACTTCTATAGTTACATGTCCATTGACAGATCTGGATTTCTCCACCCAGGCAAATCAGAATCCCTAATAATCAAACATGTTCTCTCTTTTGAAACCAATGTGGATTTCTCCTCCGGATTTTCGGCAATGATAGACAGGTCTTGCTTCGTTGTCCGGTTCTTGAATGTGAATTTCTCCCTGGGAAAGAGCTTTGTCGTAAGTTGGACAAGTGAATCCTTCATATCTGATACCACTTTTTGGGATGCACGGACCTCGTACGAGGGCATGTAAACTGAGCTCTCAGCAGTTGTACAAATATTCAACAGATTCAACAAATTCAGAAACACAACACTTGTACAAATGAGAAATTCGGAGCCCTAATTCCAATTGGAATCAAACTCATACCAATTGAATTTGTTTAATAGATATTATCCAAAATTAAACCGTAATTCTAATTCAAAACCAACTTCATAGCAATTTCATGAAATCAAAGACCAATAGTTCCAAACCTAATCACATCTATTACCAATAATAAATCTGGGAAGTCCAATGATGATTTGTAACAGGGATCGAAATTTCGAGCACGTCGAGAATGAACCTGAAGAAAATTTAAGTCTGGAGCGATTTGTTTCCCATTACAGAAATCAATAGAGCGAGCAAGAGGAGAACAAGAAAATAATTAAGGATTTTCATCAGCGAGCTGTATTATTCGATTTGTTTTAGATTGATCCCCAAACCCTTATTTTCTCTTTGAATTCTATAGTTACATGTAAATCTATAGTTAGATGTTCGATGCCACCAACAGTACTTCTAATGGTCAGTGTGGAGTCAAGGTTGAAGATGAAGGAGAAGGCTTTTGAGATAATTTGGGAATTTTGCAAAAAAGACCTCAAACAATGGAATAGTATATTAAAGGTAGGAGGACAATTTTACCCCTAATATTTAACACCGTTCATATGATTTAACGTGTGAATAGTACCGTATATACTAATGTTCGGTCGGGGTTAGTAGATGAGATACCATTCTGATAGTTAAAAGGATGGGGTACTAAAGTTTAGTCAGCCCAAAAGATGAGGTACCGTTTAGATAATTTTCTCTTTACTAAATAGAAAACTAAAAAAAAGGCCTAGTTAGTATATTATAAAATAAAAAAGCCTACTAACCTAATTAACCCATAAATTTAAAAAATTTGGATTAATTGTTTTTATTTTTAGATGATAGTTCATATTATACTTAGGAATTTTTTTTCAAGAAAATCCAGGTATAACGTTTTAGGAAATAAATTCCACAAGAATCCGGATTTTAATCATCAATTTTTTTTCATAAATATATTCTTTGAAGGGTTTTTAAGATACTTTTAAAATTCAATAATTTATTGATATGTAGCAATTGATCATAAAGTAAATGACAAATCTTAAAAGAAAACATTGACTTTCAGTAATTTTTTGGATGACATAGCAACCTAATAAAAATTGATTTTTTTTTTGTACACGAATTAGTAGTCTTAACAGTTTGTATTAGTCTTTGTTTATATGCGATAATTTTTAGTCATTTTTTATTAAATAAAAAAGCCTGTTAATATAAAAAGAAATAAATATTAGTATTTAGAAGCAAACTATTAAACTAAAACTATAGTATATGCTTGTTACACTCACGTATATCTTTTTATTTATATTTCGTAATCAAATTCCCTTCCTCCATACTCTATGATCTATGAGACCTATTAAAATTTTTACCTTTTCATGTAATAAGGATATTTGACATTTTCTTATAGGGTGTATTTGTTGGAAAAGTCAAAGTTGATGGATAAAAGGTCAGCCAAGTCAACTCATCGGAGATTTAAATTGGTCAACAAATCACGGCTTGTAATAAGGATTTAGGATGTCCTCACGCCATCAAATTTCTACTTCACCCATCGTCAAGTGATCTTGTTGCTTAAAATTTACTATATATTAAAAGTAATATAATTTAAATTAAATTACTTTAAACATCAATGAACTAAGTTTATCCTGAAATTTACAAAGTACAATAATTGATAATTTACTGCTAAATATTACATTATGATAATAAAATTCTTCATCCCATAAAATTAAGTGCAATGGTCATGGTTTGAATATCCCAGTGGTGTATATTTGGAGGGGTAAAGTAGAGAGTAGAATTATCGGCACCAAGTTAGGAAATAATTTTCACCGTTAATGTATTTAAAATATCAGTTCAAACTAATTCACATTATATAATGATTTTTTTGGATAGCGCGATAATATTTTTGTAATTATATCTAGTTTTTATGACATTTTTGTGGTTTTGAAAATCTGTTGAGAAGATATCTGAAGCGGTGTAATTTTATAATTTTTAAAAGGTGTAGTGAGAACTTGTTTTATTAGACCCTCCACAATGGAGGGTAGTGGGGCTCCTAAGCCCCCTCCATGTCATCAATTTGATGACATGGAGAGAGAGGGGCTTTGGAGCCCCGGTCGGCTCCTATCTTTTTCTATTTTTTTTATTTTTTATTTATAATAAAACGACGTCGTTTTGGCTAACTGGGCCAAAACGACGTCGTTTTGGCTGCTATACAGCAGTTGGGTGCGCCACATGGCGCTCCCTCACTGGCCGAAATCCGGTCAGTGAGAATGCGCCATGTGGCGCGTAGTTTTAATTAAAACTAAAAATTAATTTCCCGATTTATTACTATGTAAAAAAATAAAAATCAAAAATTTTGAATAGGTTTTGATTTTATCCATCTAATGACACCCATTTTGCATATGTTTGGAGAAAAAAAATTTTTGACCTCTTTGAACGGACGTTACGTAATAAATTTTTAGCGTTTACGAGTATACATCACCAACAAAAAGCGGATTTAATAGGCGTTTTATTCTTTTTTTTAATTAATTTGTTTGATATTTAAAATTTTAATATTGGTTGTTATTTAATTTGTGTTTCTTTATTAAGTTGTTTTTTAGTTAAATTTTATTTTATTACCATAAAAACTTAAATTTTATTGCTACTATTTATTTTGTAGTAGTATTAGTAATATTATTTAATAATAGATGATGTATAAATATATAATTTATTGAAAATAATATAAGAAAGTAAAAAGTGAAAATAGAAGTCTCGGGGCTCTCTGTTGTGGCTGAAAATAAGTGAAAAGCTGAATGGGGCTACTAAGCTGATGTGGCAAGAATCTTGCTGACGTGACAGGAAAAAAATAGTAGCCCCCGGGCTCTCATGTATTATGTTAGTTTAATTTGTTTGTTTCAAATGATTCATATTTTTATTATATTTGTTCCATTAGTTCATATTTTTAACACTTTGAGTTCAAATTTTTTATAATTTTTTGTTTAAATATTTTTGAATTAATAGTATAAATTTTTTTATTCCATTACCCTTTTCTTATGTAAATTCAAACTATTTGTTCTATTGGTTTATATTTTTGTTCAACCATTTTAAACAGTTTGTTTCAATGTTCATATTTTTTTCAATTAGTTCAAACTATTTGTTCCACCAGTTCTTCTTTTTCTTTTTTTTTTTTTGGTCTAAGGAGGATTTGAACTTGAATCTCAAGACTTAAGAGTGTAGTACTCTTTGCCACAATAACACATCGATATTGATAATAAATTTAATTATCCAATTATGTGTATTTAATTTTCTTCTTCTGTCTTAGGATCAAACAACGTGAAGAGCACAAGTCAAGTGAACAACACACATAAGCAATTAAATACACATAATTTAATCCTAAAAAATAATTGACAATAAAAAGTAACAAATAAACGTATATGTTAAGATCACTACATTGTGTATGATTGACGTGGAATACATTTTCTTCTATTACGTCTCAACATGAACGTTAAAGAAACGGGAGTACATTACGCCAATTATCTCAAATAAAATTTATAAACACATATGTTGGTTTTAAGTATTTTGTAATACTAGAATGACAAGCCTGGGGTGATTAAATAAGTTTACTTTACATAGTATACACACGATATGATGTATGCACAGTATTGCATACTTGGTGTGCACAGTGGTGGAGCAAAAAAAATTTCGTTGGAGGGGCCAATTTTTTCTTATAAGATATGATGCACATTAAGTTTGAAATTAAACAATAAAATTTATAAATTAAATAAGTAAATAGAAATTTAGTTAATGAAATAATAAACATCATTTAATTTCTCCATCTAAATAGATTGTAATTTGCTTAAAATAAAATTAAAATGAACTTTTTGCTACTCCTGAAACTTGAACCTTGAACTACAAGTATCTCCTTTCTTTCCTCTACCAAATGAACTAGCAGAACAATGTGTATTATATTTCATTTAAGGAGGATTTTTCCCTTCTTTTTTTCCTCTTCCTTAGGCTTACTTGGGCAAAACGAGATCGCAAGCCGGGACACCGTACCACCCGTTACCCCCCTTAGATCCGCCCCTGGATGTGTAGAAAAGTATATATGATACGTACTTATATTATATACGCAATATCACTCTTTGGATATGTTGCTTATAGATGACTCTCAAGTCCTAAAGCAACTTTTAATAAGTATTTGCGCTATTATACGTTAGTTGCTTCATTTTTTCATCTTCAAGTTAGAACTTGATTTTTATATGATATAATTTGTTATTGCTAGGATTTAGTTAAACCCGGTTCGAGTCAACCCTTAAATTAATGGGTATGAGCTTTGAGTGTGAGGCCGGTTTGGTTTGATGAAGGGTTGGACAGGGTACTTGTGTTATATTGGTGATGAGCTGCTTGCAGGGCCAGTTGGGCCTAGTTGATCGAGGCCCAATAGTAACCGCTGCAGTCCATCTCACCTGTTGTTGAAGCGGAATGAACGAAGCGTTAAGTGATGAAACGTTGCGTTGCTGATGTTCTTTTGTGGCACTGAGTACTTAAGCTCTCTTCCTTGTCTTCAACCCTAAGGCGGCCGAAACACCTCTACTTAGAACCCTAGATCTGAAAGTAAGACGAGAAAAAAGAAAAACAAAGAGAAACGTAGTGAGAGAGAGATCAGAGTCGAGTGCTTCGCTCAAGAGTTGTCTTGGAGTGTTCTCTGTTGTCTAGATCTTGCTTTGCATCAAAGCACATATCGATTCCTTAGTGGTTTACAGACCTCTCATCTATCCCTGTTTTTCGGTATCTTTTACTTTGATCGTGTATGGTTTTTGGTTGTTGTTTTGTTCATCTTGTAACCGTTCGACACTGTACCTCTACCTAGTGAATTGGGCTAACTCTCCCCTCCTGAGATCCCGCAGAGTAGAGCTTATCTCGAAATGCGTCACCAAATCTTTGTGTTCATCTGTTTTGAAAGATTGGATCGCTCTAGATCCAGACAGATTTGAATCGGAAATTCGATAGAGTTTTATCAGTTATTTTATAAAAATTGTATTGAAGATAGATGAAACTTTTGAAGTGATAGCAATGACAATAGGACACCGTTAGGTGTTTGCATGGACAGACAATATAATTGAAACCTGCAATAGCAGAAGTACGATACTCACTTACTAGCTAGGAAATAACTATTCAATTTTACTTTTTCTAAAATGTCATATTATAAATATCTACGTCGACCCTTTACCTCTATCGAAATATTTCGAACCGGCAACGATCTTTTCATTGTCAAAATAAATAAATAAATAAATGTACGTGAAACTTGAGAGAGAAAGAATGGGGGTAGTTGAGCATCCGAGAAGGGAGGCTTTTGAAGAGGAGTTATGCTCCTTCAAAATTGATCGGTAGCTCGCAACGCATATGGACCGTTAAATTCTTTCAAAAATAAAATCGAACCATAATTTATAAGTTTGGTAAGTTTATGCTATAAGTTATTTTACCCTATGACATGTCGATTACATGGTTAATACTTTATCCGGTTCACACTATTTGACATTAATCTTAGAGGCTTATCCCCGTATGGTTGTAACACCAGAAAAATAAACGAAATGGAAATAAATTTAGTCAATATATATTTTGTTTATGAATTATTTTGAAATTATGTGGTATGTTGCAAAATATATTTGAGTCTCCTATTTTGTTTCCCTACCGGATATCAAAAGTAATTAAATTTTACTCCAATTTCAAACCCATAAAAATGATTCCAAAAAGTTTAATGAACGAGGATATACATATAAACTATATCGTGAGCTAGCCGCATGCGGGGAGACCCGCACACACGGTTTTTAGGGGGATCTGGTTGAAAGACTGGCCGGCGCCCACCCGACTAGAGGACTGAGAAATTCGCACCACCCTGTTATGCCAGCAGTCAACTCCGGTTCGTTTTCATTCCGTTATCGTTTTCGGAGTTTAAACCAAACAAGCCTTTGACGTGCAATGTACCCTAATTACTGAAACCTAATCCAATTGTGATGAATGACAAATTTTGATATGATGAATGAGTGCTGCATGCCCTTTTAATATATTAATATGCCCTAAATGTTGTAGTAGGATTTAGGGCCATGGTCCATGCATACTTAATTCATAGGTCAATTTACATTTTGTTGTTGTTGTAAGGTCAATTTCATCATTCATCATCCATTACTACATATAATAGCCTCATTTGAGACAACACTATATTTAACTAAAATATTCAACAAATTTCATTTCTTAAATTCTTCAAAATCTACTTGTTAATTATTTATCATTTTTTTAACCAATAAAGAAGTAGGACCTCTAAAAACAAATAACGTGTATGTTTGAGTAAAACTGGTACAACAAATTATTTTCATCTTCATCTTTATAATTTATTTTCAATTAATTAATTGAAGGAAAAACATATAAACTTGATGAAAATCAAATATTACAAGTCTACAACCAAAATTGAAGCGTTGTCTCTATAACAAAAATGACTCATTATAATTTATTGAAAATTAATCAAAAGAGATTTCTTCGCAATAAATGATAATTCTTTATAGGCCTTTTATTTTATTTACTAAAATATTATTAATAAATGCATATGTAAATCATGTGATATGTTGTCATCTTTTTTTCCTTATTATTTTTGTACGAGAGATTTCCAATATTCTCCAAATTGATATATAATTGTCAAAGTCTGATAGAGATGGCCGTGGAGCAGAATTGTGTACATACGAGGTGACTATATGATTGGAAAGTAGTGTATATACGTTATAAAAAAAACTTATGCACATATATGTGACGTATCTAGAAATAACGTTTATAAATGGTAAAGAATAAAACATAAACCACGAAACGGTTATCATAATTCGGAATTTAGTAGGTACGATCAACGGTCAGTGTTAAACCACGTCATCAATATTAAAAGAAGAAAAGGAAATGCAGTTATTTACATCATTTTTTTTCAAAAATCAAAATATAAAAAAATCAAACAAAGTTAATGATGATTGATGAGGTGCTGAATTTTCTCTCTAGGCCGGGAAGCTGCCTGGGGAAATGGTAACGGGCGGTGGGGTCACGCCATTGCCAACACTATCACGTAAATTCGCCGACACTGCAAGGGCATTTCTGTCCTTTGATAAGTTTCCTCTTTCTTCCTCTCAAGTCCCAACTGTCTTCCCACGGAGAAAGAGGGGCGATGGAGGGATCTATAAATACGGAGACCTTCATTCCGCGTTCCACCATAACCAGGGTCTCTGTAACTTCTTCTCATACACGAAATTCTCTGTCCTAAGTGAGATCCATCGTCTCTCTCTTCACAAGTCCTGATACAACTCATTTTCAACTTGTCTGCTCCCTCTACGCGGCTTGATTTCGATTAATCTTGCACTTGTAAGTCATTTTTATTTCAAGGTTTTAATATTACGCGTTGTTGTCTGATTCAGTGATTCGTGCTCTCGGATTGATTATTGCTTTAAATTTATGATTATAAAAGCTCGTTTGTAGTTGGATCTATCAGATAATGCTGGAAATTCACCTGTTTTTTGAGCAATCTATATGCTCATTGCTGTTTTTTTATTCCGGATCTTTCCGACTCGGATTTGTGGTACTTCCTGTAAACATTTTGGGAGTTAGATCTCATGTTCCTGCTGTTTAGAGTGTTTGGTGCTCAGCCGGTAACTTTCAAGTGCAGTTTTGTTGGTTTATGGTTCAGTAATTTGCATTAGATCCCGTTGTTTTTTCTCATCTGGAAGAAATGTGTTTTTATTATATATGAACGAACAGTTGTGCTCGTGTTTTCATTTCCATTTTTGGTGAAGCAAGATAAGTTTGATCACTCATGGATCGTAGTAAATAAAGCTCTTGTTGTTTCTTCTAATATTGTTGCCCCTTACTATTTTGGCTTGGCTTGCGGTTTTGTTGAAAACCACTTGCTTGTACTATTTGGTGGCTGATATAATCTTCTAAATTGTTTGTGTTGAAGCTACTACTTCAAAATGTCTGCATACACGCCCAAAAACATACTGATTACTGGGGCTGCTGGGTTCATTGCGTCCCATGTTGCCAACAGACTTATCAGAAACTATCCTGCTTACAAGATTGTTGTGTTGGACAAGCTTGATTACTGCTCAGAATTGAAGAATCTCAGTCCGTCTCAGTCATCGGCAAATTTCAAGTTTGTCAAGGGTGATATTGCTAGCGCTGACCTTGTCAACTACTTGCTCATCACTGAGAACATTGACACAATCATGCACTTTGCGGCTCAAACACACGTGGATAATTCTTTTGGGAACAGCTTTGAGTTTACAAAGAACAATATCTATGGGACGCATGTTCTTCTGGAAGCATGCAAGGTTACTGGCCAGATTAGGAGGTTCATCCATGTCAGCACTGATGAGGTTTATGGCGAGACTGATGAAGATGCTGTTGTAGGCAACCATGAGGCTTCTCAACTTCTCCCGACAAACCCGTACTCTGCAACAAAAGCTGGGGCGGAAATGCTTGTGATGGCTTATGGAAGGTCATACGGGTTACCTGTCATCACTACCCGAGGTAACAATGTGTATGGTCCCAATCAATTTCCGGAGAAGCTGATTCCAAAATTTATTCTTTTGGCAATGAATGGAAAGACTCTCCCGATTCATGGTGATGGATCAAATGTGAGGAGCTATCTTTTCTGTGAGGATGTTGCTGAGGCTTTTGAGACTGTTCTTCACAAGGGAGAAGTAGGCCATGTCTACAATATTGGTACGAAGAAGGAGAGGAGAGTGATTGATGTTGCCAGAGACATCTGCAGGTTATTCAACAAGGACCCTGAAACAAGCATTAAGTTTGTCGATAACAGACCATTCAATGACCAGAGGTACTTCCTTGATGATCAGAAGCTGAAGAATTTGGGATGGTCAGAACGCACCTCATGGGAAGAGGGACTGAGGAAGACAATGGAATGGTACATCTCAAATCCCGGTTGGTGGGGTGATGTGTCTGGAGCTCTACTTCCTCATCCCCGGATGCTGATGATGCCTGGAGGTGTCGAAAGACATTTTGATGGGTCTGACAATGGGAAATCCGAAGAAGCTGTTTTCTCCAGTAACCAGTCCCACATGGTTGTTCCATCATCCAAGAGCAGCACTACTAACCGAAAACCCTCACTGAAGTTCTTAATATATGGAAGAACTGGGTGGATCGGTGGGCTGCTTGGCCAGCTATGCGAGAAGCAAGGAATTTCCTATGAGTATGGAAAGGGTCGTTTGGAGGATAGAGCTTCACTTGTTGCAGATATCCTGAATGTCAAACCTACACATGTCTTCAATGCTGCTGGTGTTACAGGGAGGCCCAATGTTGACTGGTGTGAATCACATAAAACCGAAACAATTCGGGTCAATGTTGCTGGTACTTTGACATTAGCTGATGTCTGCAGAGAGAATGGGCTTCTAATGATCAATTATGCAACCGGGTGCATATTTGAATACGATGCAGCACATCCTCTTGGTTCTGGTATTGGCTATAAGGAAGAAGAGAAACCAAACTTTATCGGGTCTTTCTACTCGAAGACCAAGGCCATGGTAATTTCTACTTTAATAGTGTATCTGATTTGATGTTAGTGTCAACATAACAAAACTCAAATTTTGTTCACTTTCATCCAGGTGGAGGAGTTGATTAGGGAATATGACAATGTTTGCACCCTTAGAGTGAGGATGCCAATATCCTCAGACCTTAACAACCCTCGAAATTTCATTGCCAAGATAAGTCGCTATGAGAAGGTGGTGAACATTCCTAACAGTATGACTATCTTAGACGAGCTCCTCCCCATCTCCATTGAAATGGCCAAGAGGAACCTTCGAGGCATATGGAACTTCACTAACCCAGGTGTGGTGAGCCACAACGAGATTCTCGAGATGTACAAGAACTACATCAAACCAGACTTCAAGTGGACCAACTTCACATTGGAGGAGCAAGCAAAGGTGATTGTTGCACCGAGGAGTAACAATGAATTGGATGCATCCAAGTTGAAGGCAGAATTTCCAGAACTGCTGTCAATCAAGGAGTCGCTCATCAAGTACGTTTTCGAGCCGAACAAGAAGACCAACTATTCTGCTTAAGCCAAAGATTTGTGCCTCTAAAATCTATTATCTACTACCTTTGCATTGCATTTTAGGTAATTTTATCATACTTTTGTCTAGCCGTTCATATAAGGCGTCGTCCATTCTTAGTTGCATATGCCAATTGTTTTCTTGTTTCTAAACTATGTGGATTTGAATAACTTTATTTAGGCACAATATATTTTCTCCCCGAAAAGTATTCGTGTCTTATTACACCACTTTTGTAACCTTGAGTTCTATTATACGTCTTATTCAATTCAACATGCTCCTTTCATAGAATCTCAAATCAGTTATAATATTGCATAGTGCAACTGCAAGCACTTATTCTAAATTGATGTAATAAGCTTGGAGAGGATTCCAAACATTGAACTCCTTGGGCGACACTTAGCCTGGAGAGGCTTAAGCTTAGCACTAGCAAAGCTTAAGCCTTCCTCCATATCAACAACTTCTTCACCAACTCTCTCCCATTCAAAACACTGAATCAAAGTTCCCAATGCCAACTGCAACATTGCCGTGGCCAAGCCTTCTCCTGGACAGCTTCTCCGGCCTGACCCAAATGGCATCATCTCATATCCGTCCCGGTTCCCTTCAATCCCTTCAAATCTCTCGGGCTTGAACATCCTAGGCTCCTTCCAAATCCCAGGATCATTTTGTACTCCCCATAGATTGTAGAGGAATGCAGTGCCTTTCGGGACGCGGTAACCTTGCACCGTGCAGTCGGATGAGCAGACGTGGAAGGTTAAAGGTCCTGCTGGGTACATACGGAGCGTCTCTTTGATGATGCAGTGAAGGTAAGGAAGACTTTTGAGGTCTGATTCATCAAGGAGATGGCCATTTCCTACTTGCTCGTCGATTTCTCTTTGAGCCTTCTTTAGGACTTGTGGGTTGTTTATAAGAAGAGCCATTGCCCACTCCAGTGTCCCAGCTGTAGTGCCTGTTCCAGTTCCTAGCAAAGTCTACCAAGACCAAGAGTTGGATTTAGGACTGAGCATTTGTCCGGTTTGGTTTTTGGAGCAGACCGGACCAGACAGAACCAACAACTCCGGTCTTCGGTCCAACTAATTCGGTCTGGTCCGGACTTTTTTTTTTTAAATAAAAAATACAATACAATGCAGATTGTTCTGGTCCTGATTTATGATATTGTAAATATCACAATTTTTTCGGTTCATCCAGTACTAGACAAACGGACCGGTAGAGTGGGGTCGTGTGTGCATATGGGCGCACAAGCGCATTAGGCCCAAACCCAACACATAAACCCAAACCAATGAGGTTTTAGGAGGAGACCACCAACCTTATATACTAGGCCAGAGTGTCCCATCTTTCGACGTGGACCTTATTATCTCCAACACCTGGACCGGTTTAGGACCGGACCTGGACCGAATCTGCATTGTTCCGGTCTGAACCGGTCCAGCTCCAGACCTATGAACGGTCCTAGTTGGATTCTAGTCTATTGCAAAACCTTTTAAACACCAAATTCTTACCAGCATGAAGCTCTTGAGCAAGTCATCAGTATAATACCCAGGATCACTTTCTTGAATCGAGAACAGAACATCAATAAATCCTTCCTTTCTCTTCTTCTCTTCCCCATATCCACATCCATTGTTCTTCATCCTCCTACACCCATCAATCAGGTCCTGCACGAACTTGTCGTCTTCTTGGTGCAGCTTCTTCAGTCTCTCTTCAAAGCTAGCAACTCCGCCACCATACCACATTAGCAGTGGGACGAAGTCCCCAAAATCGAACGCTCCTCCGCCAACGAACGTCATCTCTACCCTCTTCCGGTATCTGCTCACAGCTTGGGTCTCCTCCATGGTGTCCCCAGTGATCATCTTCATTATGTTGTTTAGCGTCAACCTAAACAACGCAGATTTCATTTCAACAATTTGGTTCTCATTTTCACCGCTGCAGTCTCTGAACAGTCTCCGGATAAAATCCCTGAAGCATTTCAATCACAATCAACCTGTTATCGACCCGATCCGAAATTAGTAAAACCCAAATTCCACCCGAATCACAGACCAGGCGTCTACTTTAAGAGAGCTAGGTTCTTGCTTACCCACCTAACCACATCCGAGCGAATGCCGGCGAGTAGTTTGAGGCGATGAGAAGAGAGCACGTGGAGCGTGGCGAGTCGCCGGAGGTTCCTCCAGTGATCTCCATATGGGGCCCACTCAAGCGACCTGTAGTTATAGCCCAAATACTTCCCGGCAAGGAAGCGGGGCCTGTTGGCCGAAACAACGTCGTTCTTGGTCAAGCATTCCTCGGCTGCCACTGGGTCGGACACGAGCACCACTGGGAATGACCCCAGCCGGAGGTATAATAGAGGGCCCCACCGTCGTGAAACTTCGGCGAGGGAGTGGTGGAGGGGGCGGTGGCCGCGGAGGAGGTAGAGGTGTCCTATTACCGGCAAGGAGAAGGCCGGTGTCGGCGGCAGGTATCGGAGCTTGTGGAGGACGGTTTGCAGGATTATTGTAGTTAGCAGGAGAATGCCGGAGGACAGTAGAGCAAGGCTCAGGATCTCCATGTTTCAAAAGGTTCCGGTGATGGTTGCTGGGCATACTTTTTAATTTAAGAAAGCCAGCCATGATTTTATAATTTTATTGACCAAATGTACGATTTTTTTTCTTCTTATTTTAATGGTTAGGTAAGAAATTCGGGCTATATGTACATCTATGTCTCGAGAGCGAAAAATTAGTAAGGGAAATTCCGGATGGTACCCTCGTGGTTTGGAGTATTTCGGATTTTGCCCAACAGTTTTTTCAAATTCGGATGGTACCTTAAGTTTACGTTGTTTTTCGAATTTTGCCCAAATTCATTAATTTTTTTTTAAAATTCCATTAAAAACATCCAAAAATAAATAAACTAAAATTAAAAAATAAATTAAAATAGAAAGAATAATATATTTATTTTAAAACTAAAGTAAAATAGTAAATTCTTTTAAAAAAAAATGTTTTATATTAATTTAAAAATAAATTAATTAGATAATTTTTAAAAAAATTTAAAAAATCAGTGTTTTATTTTATTTAAAAAATAAATAAAAAAGGATTCTTTTAAAAAATTAAAAAAAATTCACTATTTAAAATAAAGTAAAAGAAATTTATAAAATAGAAAACTGATTTATTTATTTTTATAATAAATTAAAACAGTGAATTTGTTTTTAGTTTTTTTAAAATAACCTATATTTTATTTATTTTTTAAATAAAGTATAACACTTATGTTTTTAGATTTTGTTAAAAAAATGCTAATTCAATTTATTTATTTTTAAAATAAAATAAAACAATGATTTTTTTGAAAATTTTGAAATTATGTAATTTATTTATTTTTAAATTAATATAAAACATTTATTTTTTAAAATTTTTTTCACTGTTTTACTTTAGTTTTAAAATAAATAAATCATTCTTTCTATTTTAATTTGTTTTTTAATTTTAGTTATTTTTTTTGTATGTTTTAATGGAATTTAAAAAAAGTTTAATGAATTTGGGCATAATCCGGAAAACAACATAAACTTAAGGGTACCATCCGAACTTAAAAAAACTGTTGGGCAAAATCCGGAATACTCCAAACCACGAGGGTACCATCCGGAATTTCCCAATTAGTAACTTAGCTAACCGGCAAGCAAACTAATTTAAATTTTCATATCATATTTTTTAATTGTAGACTAAGGGGGTGTTTGTAAGAGATAAAAATTTATTTTAAAAATTAATGTAGATGAAATTTATTGGAAAAGTCAACTATTCTGATGATAACGACTTCTACATCAAACAATCACAAAAGAAAGTGAATCCCACTAAAAAGAAAAACATAATATTAAATGAGATAAATTAGCACATACTTTTATAGAGAAAATTGTCCAAACAGTACCCTATCTTTTAAGCTGATTAAATTTTAGTACCCCATCGTTTAAACTATCAGAACGGTACATCAGCTATTGAGCCCGACCAAAGATTAGTATCTAGATCACTTTTTACACGTTAAGTTAACACAACAACTTTGATCCTAGAACTTTCCCTTATGTTTCTTGTTGAATAAGTATGTCATATAGGCCTCATTGCAACTGTCTTAACCCTTTTACTTAACGTGTGAACAGTAATTTAGATATCAATCTTTGGTCGGACTCAATAGGCGAGGTACCGTTCTGATAGTTTAAATGACGGGGTACTAAAGTTTAGTCAGCCTAAAAGATCGGGTACTGTTTGGACAATTTTCTCTATTTTTATAAACTAAACTTTGATGGTTCAAGATCAGACTCGGGAATAACATCAATTGACTTGTGATTCGGGACCATAATAGAAAGGTCGTAAGGCTTGATGCAAAAAACTTTAACTCGGTTATAAAACTTAATAAAAGCTGAAGCTTTTGCCCTAAAATCAGGTCTTCATTAGACGATTAGATTAAAAATAAAGAGGATCGAAATTGAGGGGATAACATGTGTGTTATTAAGGCACTCGAAGGTTGTTGAAGTTGTCTTTGTGATGCGGGGATTAACCCGTTTAATGATCTAGACAAACACCCTGTAAACAATGGAATGAAACTTAGATATGGAGGAATGATAAGCACGAAAATAAAGATAGATTGTTAGGAAGAACCGAATAGAACTATGAAAATACCCTTGAACAATGAATTCAAGAACCAATCCAAAAGACTAATCAACCCTGCTTCTACAACTTGACACAATCAATATGGAGATTGAAAGCACCAAGAGGATGCTTATAAACAACTTGCAACACTAATCCCTAAGGAGATTAACACAAACAAGAAGAGTTAAAGCCAAAAACACAATCACAAAGCTCTCCAATAGGGTGAAAATCGTCAATCTGCAACAACAGCACAAACAAGTGTTTTACGTGTATAATCTGGGTATTCTAATCCCCTAACACACCTAATAACTTTGGGCTTTTATTCTAAAAAGACTTAAAAATACTTAAACAATCAAATAAGCTTATTCAACCCATTTAGAGCATTTCAGCCTTATTTAGAACCCTTAGGCGTGCAACTTGTTCCTTGGCGGACCATGATCATCATCAAAGCTCGTTGGCTCATGAAAGGTGAGTTAGGTGGTTCATGCTTCATGGTTAGAAGCAATACATCCATCTCAGCTTGTAGTTTAGCTTGAGCCCTTGTTAAGGGGCCATCACTTAGCTTGGATGATCCTTCATCACTTTGGGAGTTCGAGATGATTATTTCCAACTCCAAACTAGACCTCCATTTTTTTGACAAAGCTCAGATTAGGCATGTCTTTAGAGAAGTAAATTGTGTTGCAAACCGATTAACCTATTTGAAAATTTTGACACCCAACAACACATGTTTTGATGATCCCGAACTTTACGTTCTCATCCCTAAGGATGCTTTAGGGTGGATTACCTTTACAAAATAGTCCAACCTAACTGCTTTCCATCATAAAAAAAGGGATTATAATATTAAAACAATATGCATTAGGTTGTTTGGTAGGAGTTTTTTTAATGAATTTATTTAATACAAATTTACAATATCACCCTTAATTAACCTCACTTGTTTTGAGTTGTTTGTCTTGACATTTATTTGTTACATCATTGTATTCACCAAATCTCTTATTAATGGCAAGCAAACCTTGTCCTTACAACTTGCAAACAAAATGCATGCAAGTCAGATTGTCCTTGTAGAAGAAAAATATGTATATTTTTAGCATTGAATTGCCCATTTTCAAACCAAATGGAAAACGCCAAGTTATGCATACTTGATGGACGCTGCTAAAAAGCAAAATAAAAGCGGATACAACATGGAGGAGTAGAGGGATAGATAAAAATAGAAATATATACAAAAGGAGACCGCCATTATCAGCTTTGTAAGGATTCCACTACGTCATTTCTTCGTTGTTCTCCAACTGTAAATGGAAAACCAAAGCCACATGAGTATGTGGTGGAACGTGGATAATACTTCTCAATATTGACTAATGAGATTTTAAAGCTAATATAGATCAAACACCAATTTGTTTCTTGAAATTTGACAACAATACACAAGTGATAGCCAAATCTAGAGTTACTTCTTCATAATCGTATATAGAACCAACAACGTGATAGCCACATCAATACACAAGTGATACCAAATTTGGGCCATTGGAGGACTCATTTGTAATGATGAAGAATGAACGAATAACATTATTAGAGTAGCGATTTGTTTTTCTCTTCCGTCAAGAACTTTTGTTTTTTCAAGGGTATGTGTGGAATCGAAAATCATGTGAATTAATTAATCTCCATTAACCTTGGTAATATGATATTATATTTACCTATTTTTAAGCCCCTCTATTCTCTTTTGTAATCTCCCTTATAATTTCCATCTTCAACCAAACACGTACAAAAAGTTAATCTCCCAACATATCTATAAATATTTAGTAAGTGTTCTACCAACATATCTGCAAATATTTAACACTAATCAACTTCTTCTTCATAAGTGTAACTTTTTTTATTATAATATTTCACTACAGAAATTGTTCAGTGGAAGGCTGATATCGAACTTACCATAGTTCGTTCCTACCCCTTGACACCTTCTGATTATAGACTGAACTTAGATATGGATGTTATTACCCCTTGAATTGGCACCTTCTTGAAAATACTAGTACTAGTGTGTACTACAATGACCACAAATAATGGAAAGTGTAGCAAACTGAAATTCTCACATCACAGAAAGCTAGTAAACATTGACAAGGAGTGCAATATATAATCAAAATTGAGAATACAAAAGGCCCAACCATGAGTCCTTCCTGCATACACTATTAAAAATCAAAAGTTCAAGAGCTCATTTCACAACATAAAATCATGACAACAATGATTCAAATAAAATATGGTCAATAAAATGTTCTTGAGAAACGCTACTTTCAAGATTAATCACTTGACCATTTAGCAATTGAACATACAATGGAATATGCGCATAGACTGAAACATAAATGGGTCCGTTTGATAACGTAAGATTACATAGATAAAGATGAAGAGAATTATTTAGATGAATAATTAAAGAGATGAAATTGTTTAAGAGGATGAGTATGAAAATAAGTGAAATGAGTGTTTGGTAACATGAATATGATTGTGGATAAAATTACGAAAAAGTATGTGTTAAATATTTCCATAAATGAAAGAGATGAAAAAAAGGAAGAGGGGTAAAAATGAGATTTTAACCTCAATAATCCTTAGTTTTATAGGATTACAAAACTCCCATAATCTAATTCTTTTAATCTCTATAATCTAACCCCTTTAATCTCCTTAATTCGCTTATCAAATGAGATTACGAGAACTATTTCTCCCTTTTAATTTCCATAATCTTAATCCCTTAATGTATGCACTTACCAAACGGAGCCATTGTTTTGAAGACAAGCAACACCAAGAATCATAGCTGCTATCATAGTAAAAGATATTTACAAAGCTATCAATATTTACCATTTACTTAGTCCATCAACATTTCACCTCTGAAGTGTATTATAATCACATATAGAATCACGCAACAATGCATCAGGTCATCCTATTAGACAGAAGGCCACAATACCTTCAATCTATGCGTAAAGAGAACTTACAAGAATTGTAAAATAGTGTTTGAACCGCATACATGAAAATAAAACAAATGATGTACATAGTGATGGAGCTAGAAGGTTTTTTAGGGGGACAATTTATTTTATATATTGGGTATTTAAAAAAATATGAAGAACACTGGTTCAACTTTCACTCCCTCTCCCAACTTGACAACTGAAGTACTATGAATAATATGTCATCTATATTGATTTTAACAAAACATCAACAGAGAACATGACCCCCTCCATACTCCCTAACTAAGCCTCTGAATGTACACATAAAATAGTGATAAATCTTCATCAATGCCAACAAAAAATTATACATGTAAACAATAATTAGTTAAGAACAATTTCTTAGTGGTTTCAAACGTAAAATTATTGTTCTAAAATTTAACTAATACCAGTACTCTTGTAAGAGATTTCAAAAACACACCAATTTATGGAAATCATAATTTGTTAATACTAATGAATTAGATCATGAAAATTCATAATCATATCACACAATACCTATAGGATCATCCAAAAATTTATCAAGATTTTATATTAATCAATGCCTTTCTAAAACACTAAAACAAACTACGTCTAATATCGTGACAACAAAACTGAAAGTTGATGTAAACGTACAAAAATCTTATCTCCATATCTAACCATTGAAAATGCCTGAAGTTTTAGCAAAACATTGGAGATCAATCTTTGAGGGTTAAGACTTGTAAGTAAATCACAAAAAATAATCGGAACCATCAGTGTTTCCAAGATGGATATCAATAGGGCCTCTAGAATACGATCCATCCTATTATTTTCATGGAGAAATCGCCCACTCAAATAAGCAACTATTAAGGACATGAAAAATTAACAAGAGTGAGAATATCTTATACTAAAGTATCAATACATTTGAGTATCCACTTTCATTTATTAGTGGAGAAAAAAACAACATGGGATCAAAGTGATTATATGATTAATATATTGCATCTATGACCCAAGTATGCAAATATTTATTCACTTAACAATACAAGTGACCATGAATCTAAGAAATTGGACTCTAAATTCCATGAACCCGATAAGCAAGAAGAACTTTGCTGACAAGAACCTATATTCCTCTCCAAAAGCTCTAATTGACATAATTTTTGTTGCAATTTCAGCAACATGGCTGACAAGAGCGGACTTTGTTGTCCCATTGATTCTTTTAAGCTTTTTATCAAAACAAAAATAGTATATTTGTTTATTCAAGTTTTTAAATGTAAGTTGTCATACTTCTTAAGTGATATTTAAAAAGCAAATTGTTTTCGATATGTAGTAATTCTTCGAGTGAAATGGTCATATGGCTCAACTTCTTAAGTTGTATAAGTTAAAAAAGTAGATGAAGGATTAAAAAACGCATATTATGCAGGAGCATATCAAGGATCACCCATGGACGTAGGAGCACATATAAGATCACCCATGGACGCAAGTAGGCCCGTCCATGAGCATGTGCGAGGTGAACACATGTTTAGGGCCTCATAAACACAAGGAGCCTCGATTTTTTTTATTTTATATTTTTAGTATCCTTATAACGCAAAATCCCAACAACCCAAAAATCTACTCAGTAGGTAGAAAAAGAGAACAAATATCCCTAAAGCAAAAAGCAGGTGCTTGACGATTCATTAACGAATCTCAAAACTTTACACACTTTTAGCCTAATTTTTTTTAGTTTTAATAGAATATAGCCCAAAAGTCTAGTCGTTAGGTAGAAAAAAAAAATCCTTAAAGCAAAAAAAGTCTTTGATTCATTATGAATTTCAAACCTTACACACTTCATGTGGTTCCCTTTATCTCTTCAATCTTCATGTGCTTCCCTTCATCACTTCTTCTTCTTTCTAATTTTTTGAGAATCGATTGCTTGTTTCAAACTACAAAAGTACAAATAATGATGATTTTAAGGCTCTCTGAATCTTCCCGTTACATGTTCCGTTCAACTGAGGTGTTCATCGGTTTATATATGCTCGTCAATTTCTCATCTCCAATTTCTCCATCCTCTCATTCTCTCAAGTTCGAGCATCAATTGGGGTCTTCTGTTGTTCTGCATACTCTTCTTGGTTCAAATTTCTCCATTTTAGCAATCTTCCTCTACAACTCTATCCTCAAGAACTTCTTGACATTCCGTTCACCTGAGGTCATTTCTGAGAATTGTGGATTTTTAAGGAATAAGGACCAAGTTGAGTTCTTGACTTCATGCCCAAATGCTCTTTTCTCCATTTTAGGCATTTAAGGTCAGTTATTAAATGCTGACTTATTGTCCAATTTCTCTACAGACTGCAGCAGGCTTGCCAACGGCGCCAAGTTACCAATGGCATCAATTATTGTCCACTTGTTTTGGAAAAAAATAAGGGGCCTCAATTTTTTATGGAGAATATAAGGTTGTTGAGTTTTATTAACATTTAATTAAATATGTCTTTATATTATTTGTTTTCGTTTAACAATGTCTTCTAAAGGTAGAAAATTTGAATCCGGCTATGAAAAACGTAAAAAGAAGAAACGAAGTGAAGAGTTAACTAGGTCTCAAAGAGGCATTCTTGATAAATTTTTTATAAAAGAATCACAAGCTTCTTTGGAAAATAATATTGTTGATGATATTGAAAATAATGTTATTATTGAGGATTGTAATGTTCCTATTGAAAAAATGATGTTAATGTCGGTGCTACTAACGTTATTAATGTTGATTGTGATCATCATTTTGTTGATGGTACTAATGTTGACGAGAACATGAATATTCCCCTTAATAATCAAGAAAGTAATGATGATATTAGTTGTTATGATAATGATTTTGATAATAAAAGTAGTGATGATGTTGATTTAGATTGTCTTGGAGCATCGGGATGTAACAACCAGATTTTTCGTTACGCTTTGATAGAGTTAGAGGAGGGAAGAAGTCGGGCGCAAGGGCTCACGCCCTTGCAGCTTTGGCGACGCAGTCGAGTAAGCCACAGGTGCGGATAGGCCTTCCGGGGGCGGTGACACGCGTGGGCGGGGTGGCAGCGTTTTGGGCAACCGTTCACATTTCGATCCTTTCAACTCCCCTCTTAAATTCCATGAGGAGTTATGGGCTGAAGACCTTTGGTATCCTTCCTCTTTTATGCAGCCAACCCTTCTCCTCCTCTCATTTTTCCACTCACATTACTTTCTTCCTCCTACCCACTTCATCCTCTTGCACCTTCCTCTTACATCCTTCTTCTCCATTCTTCCCTTGGAGTGCTCCAGCTTGGATCCACCATTAGTTGTTATGATAATGATATTGATAATAAAAGTAGTGATGATATTGATTTAGATTGTCTTGGAGCATCGGGATATGGACGAGGTCAGTCACACGGTCGACCGAGTTATCTTCCCGCAGCTCCGCCTTCAGATGGGGTTAGACAGTGCTATAATTGTGGGGATCGTGGACATATCAAGACAGAGTGCAAGAGGCCGTTGGTGACTTGTTTCACGAGCAGTAAGACCGGTCATAGAGCTATCTTCAGCCGTCAGGGCAAAGCCCCATCACAACAAGGATCTTCTCCTACAAGAGCTCAAAGCGGTGGACATAGACCACCACAACTCCAGGCTTAGAGGTAGCAACAACATAAAGCTCCAATGCATCATCTTCCGCAGGGTTCCGCTCAAGGATTAGGTCGAGGTAAGGGCCATGGTGGAGGTACGACAAATACGAGAGGGACTTAAGCACGAGTGCTCGAGCTGAGGAACGCTGATGAGCCAACCGGACCAACGACTACATGTACCATTCAAATTAATGGCTTACATGTTAGAGTAATATTTAATACGGTGCTACCCATTCCTTCATTGCGGATGCATGTGTAGAGAGGTTGTCCTTAGATATAGTAAATGGGGCACCTTTTATTATAGGGTTACCTGATGGGGGTAAGGTTAGAGGTACCCGGGAGATTCACAATTGTCCCATATGTTTGGGAAATTGTGATTGATTAGTGGACTTCTTCATCATGTACTTAGTACTTGAGAAGTCATTCTGGGGATGGACTGGATGGACCGACATGGTACAGTTCTAGATATCAGTAGGAGGACCGTGACGATCACTACTGAGATAGGTCACGCGAATATATTCCGAGGTTGGGACCTCGGGATAACCGGTACAATCATCAGTGCAGTTTGAGCAACGAAACTGATTGGGCAGGGTTGTGAGGTTTTCTAGTATTACGCCATGAAGGAGAGTAAGAGTTCGGTAGTGGAGGGGATTCCAGTAGTGAGAGAGTTCACATATGTATTCAGTGAGCCACCATGTTTTCCGCCACAAAGGAGCGTAGACTTCGGTATCAAGTTGGAGCCTACAAGACCGATCTTGAAGGCACTTTACCGTATGACGTTTATCGAGGTGTTGGAGTTGAAGAAGCAATTAGAGGAGTTGGCTTAGAAGTGATTCATTCGCCCTAGTGTATCTCCATGGGGTGCACCAGTACTTTTCACGAGGAAGAAAGACGGGTCGATAAGGTTGTGCATCGACTACAAGGAGTAAAATAAGGTGATCATCAAGAACAAGTACCCGTTGCCCTGCATTGATGATTTGTTGGACCAGCTGCTTAGAGCTACAATGTTCTCTCGGATCAACTTGAGGTCAGGTTATCACCATCTGAGAGTGAGAGATTAGGACGTGCCTAGGACGGTATTTCGGACCAAGTATGACCACGATGAGTTTGTAGTTGATAACACGGTTTATGACGTTAGTCTAGGCATCCATTTAGATAGTTTTCCCGCTATTCATGTATAGTTTGGCATTAGTTCGTGACGATTTGCACTTAATTCATGTATGTTGTCGAGATAGACGTCTACACGGACTTTTGCATGTTTTGTAGGATTTTGGGAGCTTTTGGAGCTTAATCGATACATTCATGGATCGTTCCTCGTAATGACACGCTTCCGGACTCATTAAGAAGCAAGCTAGGAGCTAAGGAGAACACATAGGGCCATGTTGGTGCATGCTTTGCACCAACTCATGGCTCAACGATCAAAAGAGGGCTGAAACACCAGAATCACGGTCACTGGCACTTCTACGGCCGTGGAATGGACCGTGATTCCCTCTGGACAACTAGGACAACTGTCCCACGATCTCCATAACCGACTCTTGCAAATGGTGAAGGCTATAAGTACTCTTGCAGGCTAATTTTAAGGGGGGGACCTGACCTCACACACCCTCTTCCACATTCTCTCATTCTAGAACATTGGATTGGAGCTACTCTTGGAGGAGAAGAACACTCTCATTTGGAGAAGAAGAAGAAGCACACTAGTTTCATAGTTTTCATAGTTTTCGAGTGGTTTTGAGTGAGATTTGTTGAAGACATTTGCTAGGGTTGTAAGAAACGATTCGAACCTTCTTTTGAAGGGTTGTAAGTCCTTCTTAACTTTTATTCAGCTTGATTTTCTTATCCTACTTGTTTCGTTTCTCTTTCATTTTATACTCTTGCTAATGAAAGCCATGAATGTATGCTTGTTGAGTTTGATTGTTATGATGCATGTTGTTGGCTAAATAGATGCGATTCTAGGGTAAGGGACTGATGGTTATGGCTTGGACTATGATAGAATAGATCTAAATGCATATTTGGATGACTTCCTTGCTCGTACTTAAGTTCTGTTAGAAATTATGGTATGTTCTACCCAGACCACGGCTGTGGAATGAATGAACTGCCCGTGGTTTGCTTCTGTTATGCTTGTATTGATAGATCTGCATGTTAGGATGATAGATTGTTGAAATCCTAGTGTTTGTTAAGTTAAATCTAGCTTAGGGTGACCTAATGCTAGCAATCTAAGTGAGGAAAGAGACCTACCCGGTGATTTCCGATCTTAAGTACCGAAGATGATGAACTCTAGGTAGTAGTGAGCCTCATAAGCCACTATTGGATTGACTGTGCTAGGATTGATGTTTAGGACTTGCCTTCCCAAGACTTACCCGGTAAGGAGAGGTTAGATCTCTAGGTAGCAATCCAGTTAGTGTAGATTTCCCAACCTTAGGTTCCTAGAGACTTACCCGGTAATAGGACCTTAGTTGCGGGATTAGTGGATCATGAGACCTACCTGGTGATTGGTTCCAATTGAGAAACACCCTTTCCCAACATACCATAGTTGATCCGAGGAATGATTAGAAGCTTGAGTCCAATGTCATAACCGGAATTCCTAATCCCTAGAATCCGCTTTTCTCTCTTTGATTACCTACCTCGTGTTTGTGTTTGTGACTGACGGTATTTCTATGGTCGTCTATATCCAATCAAAAGTAAATCCCGACTTAGCACTAAGAACAAGTATAGTGATTAAGTAAGGGTCGAACTCAAGAGAGTTAAGGTGTTTTAGATGCTATTATCGATTATAGTGACAAGTGACACAAGGGGGGGGGGGGTTTGGTTGAATTGATGCACAAAAGCTTATGAAAACGATTAATGCGACAAGTAAGACAATAATGGATGAATCTACACTAGGCTGATTCTAAGCATGCAATTGCTACTTTGGTGGGTTCCTTTTACAAGTTTTCAAATAATCTCCCGTCTCGATCGTATATCTGTGTTGAGCCAACCGGCATCAACACAACTTAACAGGTTAAAGTTCCGTAAACCTACAAGAACAAATAACAAGTTAGCTTTCAAACAAAGACTAAGGGATATAAAGAGAAGATTAAAACCGTTAAACTTATCTTTATATTTGTGTTCCTTTTCTTTAAGTAATCACAACCCGTTATTACTTAAAGTTGCTACTAGTTTAAAGACCCGAACCCGGAACCTATTAATCCTAGTTGTTTACATGCACTTTAGAACCTAAGGTGATCAATCTCAAGCAATAGTAAATATGCAATTAGACAATGGAGATCAGGAAACACAAAGTATTACTGAATGAAAACTTATATTATAAAGTACTTACAACCAAAGCAACAAAGCAACTTCAAACTAACCCAATGTAGCAAGGGAGTTAGCAACTGATTACAAGGTAGCAAGACAATCTAAGTGGATAATTTGATGATTAACAAGATGATAAGATGGATCCTTCTAGAAATCAACCAAGGACTATTTATACTACAAAAGACACTAAATAGGAGTAAATGGCCGGCCCAAAACAGCCACCTTAAATGCCATAAAGGTGGTGTAAACAGCCGGAGTAAAGCTTCTGGCGTTAAACCGCAGGGGCGGCCTTCAGGAACCGTAGGGGCGGTTTAGGCAGAATCGGTTGATATTCTTCAGAGCCACTGGGGCGGATCTTTGATGCACTTCAACGTCTGACGTTTCGCCTTCCTGATGTTTCTGATGCCGAGCCGCCGGGGCGTCCCTATGTCAGCGCAGGGGCGGTGACACAACCTCTTCGTCTTCCAGCTCCCATGTTGAGGCGCAGGCAGCGCCGCAGTGGAAGGCGCAGGGGAACTGGTCTTCGTTTCTTCAATGGAGGACACCGCAGGGGCGCCAAGGAGTGGCGCAAGGGCGGTGACACGCTTCTTGGTTGGCGCTGGTGAAGGCGCAGGGAGCGCTCCAATGGAAAACGTCATCCATAGGGGTGGCTGCAAGGACCCACTGGGGCAGTGAGGCAACAGAAGCTTTGCTTCGTGATCGATCTTCACTCCTAAGTGCTTATAACTCCTTCTTTAGCTTCTTTTGATCTTCTTCTTCTGGACCAAGGAGTTAGTAGTATAAACCGACACTAATGCAATAAAAAGACTCTAAAAACTAACCTAATTGATAGTGATTCCATCACCTATCAAACTCCTCCATACTTAGACCTTTTACTCGTCCCGAGTAAAAACAATTGACATCAACTAGACTCAAAGGCCTTAGGAAGCATGAGCAAGCAGATAGACAATGAAAAACAAGAGAAAAGCCAAGAAAGAAAGGAAAAAGAGAGGAAATGTGAGAAAAAGAAATACTACCATCCTTATTGCTCCAAGAGTGGCCTACCCGGACAACCTCCTTATTACTCCCCTTCTTATGTCGCCAAAACGCCAGAAGGGAAACATACACTCGGTGTCGCTCATTTTGCCAAGGCGCCCTTTCGGGTTTTCACCTTGCTACTCTTCTTCTTTTCTCACTTTAACTCACATCCCTCAAGTCCAATTTTGCACCAACCTAAGGTTGGTTGAACTACCTTCTTTTTACCTAAACCGCCCTTTTGGGTTTTCGGCTTATCCAAGGATTTCCATGCCTTTTTTCACTTCTTTGTACTTTTCTTCTTTTTTTGTTTTTTTTGAATGAAACTGAATTCAACAATGCAAAAACAAATGCCAAAAACAACTCAATGAACTGTACAAGCAATGATATGTCCCCCCCATACTTGAAGTACACTTTGTCCTCAAAGTGGAAATGAGTCAAAGATAAATGTGAGAGAAGGAAAAGAAATGTACCCCTCATTGGGGTGGTCCGGATGGACCACCCGAACCCTCCTCCGGTGGGTAAGGGAAGTGGCGGAAGAAGTGCTCCTGCCGGTGGTAGATTTCATCAATGCGGTCCTGCTGGGCAGACATCCGGCGACCAAAAGAGGTCTCAAAACTAGCCTGCCAAGCCAGCTGCTGAGCCTCCAGCTACTGCTGCTGGGCTGCCTGCCAGGCCTCCTGCCTCTGGTCGAAGCGTGAGGTTATAGAGGTGGCAAAACTGGTCTGCCAGCTCTGCTGCTGCTCCAACATAGTCCGTTGATAATCGGACTGCCATGTCCGGTGCTAGGTCGTCATAGCCGCCATCTGAGTCTGAAGGCTCGCAAGGGACGGGTCCTCCTCTGGTGCCGCCATGGGCATCTCCTCGTCATCTGGGATGGGCAGGTGCTCCTCCTGATGGGCCCGGCTGGAGTTGGCAGCATGCCTCTCCACAATGGCCACTAGTGGCCTCCTCGGCACGAAAGGATCTACCGGTATGTAGAGCTCTGAGAGCTCACCTCCTAATGGTAACGGCCGGGGGAGGTAGGTGAGGTGGCTCCCATCTGCAAGGGAGATCTAAAATAGGTTCTCCCCGTCCCGCCGGAGGAGCTTGCACCTCCTAAGCATCCCCTCAGTGTAGAGAGGAGCCGCCATCCTGTCCTCTAACTCGGACAGGTCTATCAGTTTTGAGGTGATCAAAGAGATCACCCCACCACCGACAATATCCCTCGGCTCATCCCTCCTGATCCGCTTCAAAATGGCAAGGAAGAGAGAGGGCCAATCCATCACCTTCTCGCTCTGTGGAAGGCAGGAGTAGAGTAGTGGGAGGTCCTTGAGAGCGACCTTGTTTTCCTCTTTGTGTCCACAGAAGACACTCATGAGGATCTTTGAAATGAGCCTCAAGCTGGGGTGAGTGAGTTTGTTGGAGTACTCACCCCCAACATGGAATTCTGACCCAGTAGCTGCCTGCCAAAACTCGCACAGGTCCGGGGCCGGGACTGGATCCCACCAGTTTTCAGAGGGGTTTAGAGTCACCCCAAAAGCCTCCCGAAGATCGGCGTAGTCAAGAGTGTATTTCACCTTGTTGAACTTGAAGGTGAGGCCGATACACACGTGGTCCTCCTTCTCCATTGTGAAAGTGGAGATAATCTGTCTGCTGAGCTCGGGATATGTTGGAGCACTTTTCTGGAGGAAGTCTCCGAGCCCGGCATTCGCCAACAATGCTTGCATGCTCTCTAGCATGCCTAGTTTCTCCAAAGTCGGAATATGCAAAAATCGAGTTGCATACATAACTCGATCCTGCACAATCCTATAACGCTCCTTCTCTGCGTCAGTCAGCTTGTATTTCCTTGGGGCTTCCATTCTTGAAAGTAATTGAAGCAAAGGATTAGCAAATGTCGAAATAAGGAAAAGAAAACGACCTCTCTGGTGTGATTTCCGCAGGGGCGGCTGTGTAGGCGCGGGGGCGGTGAGGCGCAGGGGCGGATGCTTGTAGCCGCAGGTGCGGGAGAAGTGCAGAGGCGATTTCTTGGGAGCGATGGAAAGGGTGTTGATGAGGTTGCTCCGGTGACGTCCTTGGTGGTGTAGTCTCGCCGGTAGTGTAGCTGGAGTGAAATGTGTGAAGTGCGTGAGGAGGAGGGCCATAGGGCTGTGAGAGAGTAAGGAGATAGTGGGAGAAGGTGGCGCAAGGGCATTTCGACTGGTGGCTGGCTGTCGGAGGCTGCGCAGGGGTGTCGGCGAGATTGTTGGTGGGCAGAGGGCGCAGGTGCGTGAGGGTGTTTCTGAAGGAGAGGGGTTTGGAGGGTTTGTGTTTGGTGAAGAAGGTTGGTGGGTGGTGCGTGGTAGGTGTAGGCGTTTTTCGAGATCCTCTTTTTTTTTCTTTTCTGGGTAAACCCGCAGGGGCGGGAGTTTGTCGCCGCTGGGGCGGCGACAAGGGAGAGGGGCACGCACGCCCAGCGCCGGGGGCGGCGCTGGGAATTCGTGTCAAGGATGGCCGCCGCAGGGGCGTGGGGATGTCACCGCGGGGGCGGTGATAGGCGTGTTGCAGGCGTAGGCCCAGCACCGGGGGCGGCGTTGGGCATGAGTGTCACCGCATGGGCGGGGATACAAAGCCGCAGGGGCGGTTCCTTGACAAAAGCTCCTCTTCTTATTCCTTCGGGTTGCCTCCCGAGAAGCGCCTTTGATTTATGTCGTTGGCTCGACGTAAGATCTCTATTTGACTGTGCTTCCTCCAACACCATCTCGTCAATCGGATCATTCTTGACTCCTTCAAGGTAGAGCTTTAGCCTTTGTCCGTTCACCTTAAACACCTTGTGTGTTTGGGGATCATAGAGATCCACAGCCCCGTGAGGGTATACTTCGGCTATTATGAACGGCCCTGTCCATCTCGAACGCAGCTTACCTGCAAAGAGTTTCAAACGGGATTGAAAGAGAAGTACCTTATTACCTACCTTAAAATCTTTCCGGAGAATGTTCCGGTCATGCCATGCTTTGGTCTTTTCTTTGTACGTGGTGGCATGGTCATATGCATCTAGCCTCAGTTCCTCCAACTCTTGCAATTGGAGCTTTCAGAATTCTCCCACTTCCTCTATGTTCATGTTGCACTTCTTTACCGCCCACCAAGCTTTGTGCTCTAACTCCACCGGTAGGTGGCAAGCTTTCCCAAACACGAGCCTAAAAGGGGACATCCCGATAGGAGTTTTGTAGGCTGTCCGATATGCCCATAGGGCGTCATTTAGCCTTGCACTCTAATCCTTCCGCTCGGGAGAAACCGTCTTTTCAATGATGGTCTTTATTTCCCGGTTGGACACCTCAGCTTGGCCGTTTGTTTGTGGATGATAAGCTGTTGATACTCTTTGGTGAACGTGGTACTTCTTAAGGAGAGCCGTGATCGTCTTGTTGCAAAAATGGGTACCCTATCACTAATTAAGGCTTTTGGGATTCCAAATCTTACAAAGATATTTTCCTTCAGAAAAGCTGCAACTACTTTTGAATCATCAGTTTTGGTGGTATTTGCTTCCACCCACTTGGAAACATAGTCCACCGCAAGCAAAATATATGTGTTCCCGAATGAAGTAGGAAACGGCCCCATGAAATCAATTCCCCAAACATCAAATATTTCACCAAATATAAGAGAGGATTGGGACATTTCATGTCTCCTTGAAATATTTCCTACCCTTTGGCATCTATCACACACTTTACAAAATGCAAAAGTATCTCGAAAAATGTGTGGCCAAAAGAAACCGGCATCCAAAACTTTTCTTGCAGTTTTGTTTGCCCTAAAGTGCCCCCCACATGCTTCAGAATGATAGAAAGTTAGGATGGATTGTACCTCATTATCCGGAATGCAACGCTGGATCACTTGGTCACTACAATGCTTCCAAAGGTAAGGATCGTCCCAAACGTAGTGTCGAGCTTCAGCTTTTACCTTCTCTCGTTGTGCCTTGGTGAAGTCTGGAGGATACTTCTTCCTGACAATGAATTTCACAATGTCAGCAAACCAAGGCTTAAAAGATTGAAGCTTAAGACAAACCTCTGTCGACAATTCCGCAGGGGCGCCTAGACAGAACCGCAGGGGAGGCTGGCCGCAGAGGCGGCTGGTGTGAGGCGCGGGGGCGGTTACACAACAGAGAGTTGTGTAGAATGTATCGTCTGGAAAACTTCCGGCTATCTCTCTTTTTTCTGGATCTTCCTCCTCTTGCACTAGTCTGCTCAAGTGATCGGCCACCAGGTTCTCAACTCCCTTCTTGTCCCTTATCTCTAGGTTAAACTTGCTTAGAAGAAGCACCCAACAGATCAATCGTGGCTTTGCCTCCTTCTTTGCCATGAGGTACCTAAGAGCTGCATGGTCAGTGAAGATAGTTACCTTTACCCCAAGTAGGTACTGCCGAAATTTCTCAAGGGCAAAAACCACTACTAACATCTCCTTCTCGGTGGTAGAATAATTCCTTTGCGCTCCATTGAGTGTCATAGACGCATAATGGATTACATGGGAGGCCTATCCGTCTTTTTGTCCTAAGACAGCGCCGACGGCGTAGTCACTGGCGTCACACATGATTTCAAAAGGTTTCTCCCAATCCTGAGAACGGATGATTGGTGCGGTGGTGAGACATGCCTTCAAAGTGTCGAAAGCCTTCTTGCAATCCTCATCCACTATGAAGGTGACATCTTTCTTGAGCAATTCACACAGGGGTGCTGAGATCTTTGAAAAATCTTTGATGAACCGTCGGTAGAAACCTGCATGACCAAGAAAAGATCGGATTTCCCGAACATTAGTAGGATAAGGTAAATTTTGAATAAAATCAACCTTTGCCTTATCTACCTCTATCCCTTTTGAGGATATTACATGTCCTAGCACAATTCCTTGTTCGACCATGAAATGACTTTTTTTTGAATTAAGAACTAAATTGGTTTCAACACATTTTTCAAGAACAAGTTTTAAATGCCCTAAAATGCGTCAAAACTATCTCCATGGACGGTAAAATCATCCATGAAGACTTCAATGAAATTTTCTATGTATTCGGAGAAAATACTTATCATGCACCGTTGGAAAGTGCCTGGTGCGTTGCAAAGTCCAAATGGCATTCTGCGATATGCAAAAGTGCCAAATGGGCAAAAGTGCCAAATGGGCAAGTGAACGCCGTCTTGTGCTTCTTTAGTACTTTCACCAACTTATCTTCTTGTCCGGTGGTCAACTTGTTGGAGATAATGACCGGCAAGGTATTGTGTGCTCCAAGGAAAACGTACTTGAGGTGTGACGGAAGGTCCTTCAATTCTATTTCAGGTGCCTACACTATGGACGGAACAAGCTTCTCGCTTGGGGTTAGTAAAGTGGGCCCAATGGCCAAATTGGAGATAGGTAGCCTTTTATGCCCATCTAATTGGGCTAGGACCTCTTTCATGCTAGACGTTAACACATAATCTGATTTGAAACCATCAATGTCATGCTCAATCACATTTCTTAATTCATCCACGTCAGAGTTATCAAAAACATCTTGCACAAAAGGTTCAACAATGTCAATAGCACATAAAGAATGATCATCACTAGGAAATCTCATTGCATCATAGATGTCAAATTCCACTACTTCTCCATCAAACTCCATGGTCAATTTACCACTAACATAATCAATTTTAGTCCTAGCCGTTTTCAGAAATGGCCTACCTAACAGAATGTCTACCATCACTAATATGGCAAGACATTACAAAGAAATCAGCAGGAAAAATTAGGTTATCTACCATCACTAATACATCTTCAATTATCCCTTTCGGGTACACATTAGATCTATCAGCAAGTTGTACTACAATCCTAGTTTCCATTAGTGGCCCAAGGCCAAGTGATTTGTAAATTAAATATGGCAAGACATTAATAGAAGCACCGAGATCAAGCATTGCTTTGTCAAAGCGGGTTTCCCCTATAACACAAGGAATGCTTACCATGCCCGGATCGCTGCACTTCTTGGGCATTCTCCGTTGGAAAACTGCCGACACATGCTCACTCACTTGCACTTTCTATTTCCCCTTTAGCTTTTGATTCCTCTTGATAGTGCAAAGTTCCTTACAAAAACGAGCATACTTAGGGATACTTTTCACCAACTTAAGGAGGGGAATGTTTAACTCACATTTGGAGAAAGTCTCAAAGAGGTCCTTGTCCTCTATGATTCTTCTCTCCTTCAAGGCTTCAGGAAAAGGAGCCGGTGGTTTCTCGGAGTACAGTGGCGGAAAGTTAGGCCGGACGTAAGTATCCTTTTCAGCAAGACCCTCTGTTGTGTTTTCCGCAGGGGCGTCAGCTTGAAGGCGCAGGGGCGGCTCAGGGGTTGTCACCGCAGGGGCGGGGGCAGCCAGCCACAGGGGAGTCGTCCGTTGTGTGCTGGGCGCAGCTGCAGCCGCAGGGGCGGCTGTGGGTGCGGAAAAAACGACAGAAGGTTTGCTTTGTGATTCTTTTATTGGTTCTTGTTGGATTTGCTTCCCGCTCCTTAATGTTAGGGCACTAACATTCTCCTTGGGATTTATAAACGTCTAGGAAGGCAATCCTCCAGAAATCTTGATTCAGTCCTTGAAATAGCTTCCGCCATTTGACTAACATGTTGCTCAAGGTTCTTGATGCTAGATTCTGTTGTTTGGACATGAGTAGCAAAGTGTTTAGTCAAAACCTGCAACATATCTTGAGTTGAGTGATACTTACCTTGGCAGGGCTGTTGTTTTGGTTTTGTTGATCCCTCCAACGAAAATTCTGTTGGTCACGCCAATTTGGCATGCAATTCTATGTATAGGGATCGTTCCTAGGTCTTTGCTGCTACGGTTGTCCATAGCCCATTGCGTTTACTTCAACATCGTCATCCTGAACTTGTGGACACATGTCCGTTGGATGATACGGGTCAACACAAACTCCACAAGCTTTGAGCTGTTGCGGTGTTCCCATAAGTGTTAGCCTCTTCACCATTTCCTTCAATTCCACGAGATTGGTGGAAATCTCACTCTTCCCGGAACTCACAGCATGAAATCCTTTCTTAGCCGGGGTCCTTCCAAAGTTCCGAGTTCCTTCCGCTAGTTCCTGTATCTTTTCCAAACCAAGGTCAGGAGTAGAGTTAAGAATATTACCTCCGCAAGCCGTATCAACGATCCTCCTTTCATTGTCTAGCAAGCCATTGTACAAGTACACGACTAGATCTTGAGTTGAATATCCGTGAAAAGGACAGTTGGATCGGAGGCGTGCAAACCTTTCGAAGTACTCGTAGAGAGTTTCGGTTGCCTCTTGCTCGATATTGCTTATAGCTTTCTTCAAGCTATTAGCCTTCTTAGCTGGAAAGTATTTCTCCAAGAACGCTTTGTGAAGGTTCTCCCAAGTGTCAATACTCCTGGATGGAAGGTGGTAATACCAATCATCCGACGAATCTTTGAGTGTGAAGCCGAATGCCCTCATCTTGATTTGTTCTTCGGTAATGTTGGCCGGCTTCATGCTCATACACACGGTATGGAACTTCCCAAGGTGCTTGATGGGGTCTTCACCACTTAGCCCATGGAAGGATGGGAGCAAGTGAATGAGGCCCGACTTGAGCTCAAAGTTGACTCCTCCCCCTAGTGCCGATATAGTGACCGCAAGAGGGTTTTGAGCCAAGGTGGGCTGCGTAAGTTGACGAAGAGTACGGTCAGCCATCTCTTGTTGAAGTTGTTGTTGTCTTCGTTGCCGGATGTGCGTCCTCTCAATTTCTGGATCAAAAGAAGCAAAGCCGGAATTAGTAGCATGGGTTTGAACCATAAAAATGGTTCAAACCAATAATCAATAATAACATAAAACACTAAAACTCCCCGACAACGGCGCCAAATTTTGACCGACGGTATTTCTATGGTCGTCTATACCCAATCAAAAGTAAATCCCGACTTAGCACTAAGAACAAGTATAGTGATTAAGTAAAGGTCGAACCCAAGAGAGTTAAGGTGTTTTAGATGCTATTATCGATTATAGTGACGAGTGACACAAAGGGGGGGGGGGGTTTGGTTGAATTGATGCACAAAAACTTATGAAAACGATTAATGCGACAAGTAAGACAATAATGGATGAATCTACACTAGGTTGATTCTAAGCATGCAATTGCTACTTTGATGAGTTCCTTTTACAAGTTTTCAAGTAATCTCCCGTCTCGATCATATATATCTGTTGAGCCAACCGGTATCAACACAACTTAACAGGTTAGTGTTCCGTAAACCTACAAGAACAAATAACAAGTTAGCTTTCAAACAAAGACTAAGGGATATCAAGAAAAGATTAAAACCGTTAAGCTTATCTTTATATTTGTGTTCCTTTTCTTTAAGTAATTACAACCCGTTATTACTTAAAGTTTACTACTAGATTAAAGACCCGAACCCGGAACCTATTAATCCTAGTTATTTGCATGCACTTTAGAACCTAAGGTGATCAATCTCAAGTAATAGTAAAACATGCAATTAGACAATGGAGATCAAGGAAACACAAAGCATTACTGAAGAAAAACTTATACTAAATAAACTTACAAACAAAGTAACAACGCAGCTTCAAACCAACCCAATGTAGCAAGGGAGTTAGCAACTCATTACAAGGTAGCAAGACAATCTAAGTGGATAATTTGATGATTAACAAGATGATAAGATGGATGCTTCTAGACATCAACCATTGACTATTTATACTACAAAAGACACTAAATAGGAGTAAATGGCCGGCCCAAAACAGCCACCTTAAATGCCATAAAGGTGGTGTAAACAGCCGGAGTAAAGCTTCTGGAGTTAAACCGCAGGGGCGGCCTTCAGGAACCATAGGGGCGGTTTAGGTAGAATCGGTTGATCTTCTTCAGAACCGTTGGGACGGATCTTCAATGCACTTCAACGTCTGACCTTTCGCCTTCCTGATGTTTCTGATGCCGAGCTGCCGGGGCGTCCCTATGTTAGCGTAGGGGCGGTGACACAGCCTCTTCATCTTCCAACTCCCATGTTGAGGCGCAGGCAGCGCCGCAGTGGAAGGCGCAGGGGAGCTGGTCTTCGTTTCTTCAATGGAGGACACCGCAGGGGCGCCAAGAAGTGGCCCAGGGGCGGTGACACGCTTCTTGGTTGGCGCTGGTGAAGGCGCAGGGAGCGCTCCAGTGGAAAACGTCTTCCGCAGGGGCGGCTGCAAGGACCCGCTGGGGCGGTGAGGCAACAGAAGCTTTGCTTCGTGATCGATCTTCACTCCTAAGTGCTTATAACTCCTTCTTTAGCTTCTTTTGATCTTCTTCTTCTGGACCATGGAGTTAGTAGCATAAACCGACACTAATGCAATAAAAAGACTCTAAAAACTACCCTAATTGATAGTGATTCCATCACCTATCAGTTTGCTTATTTGTGTTGCTAGTTTAGTTGTTTGTTATTCTTGCATGATTTGTGATCCTTGATTGATCACCACAAAACCAACCCAAAAACATTGAGATTTTCATTTCTTTATTTCTTTCTCTCTTCTTAGACTAGATTTACACTATCCTTAGTCACTTTTTGATTCAATTTCACCTTAGTCTTTGTGTTCGACCTCGGAATACTATCCTTACTACAAAACGACCCATACATTTTGGGTTCGCTAGTAGTTAGGAAAAACATATCGAGTTACTAATTTAAGACTTTTGCGTGCATACAATTCTAGCGTAACAAGTTTTTGGCGCCGTTGCCGGGGACTAGGTTAAGATTGAGTCATTTTTGTGATTGTTTATAGTGTAGGTCTTTCTTGTTGCTTTTGATCTTGTTTGGTGTGTCTTTGCATTTTCAGGACATCTCTCATTCTTTAGGTGCATGCGAAGATCTCGTGGCAAGGATTTAGCTCCATTCGATCCCGAACCGGATAAAACCCTTAAAGCTAGATCTAAGAGCATTAAGAATAAGAAGGAGATAACCGCAAGAGATCTTCAAGCTGAATTGGATGAGGCTTTAGAGAAAATTAGGTTAAGATATGAACTCTTGGAGAATGAGAGGAGACTTGCCAATGAGAGGCAAGAAGCAACTAGGAGGGAAATTGAAGAGATTAGGCAAGCTCTTGTACAAAGAGAGCTTAATCGTCAACAACCTCCACCACCACCACCACCACAGCCGGCGGTCAACATTCGGTTTGAGCCGATTATGATTGAGGAGCCACAAACATTTGGGCAACGTATGGATCCATGCCAAAGAGTGCACCGTCCAGGTGTAAAATTAAGAGATCCCGCAACCCATGATTACGAGCTCCGCCCTCAAGTGCTACAAATGATCCGGCATAATCAATTTGGAGGGATGGAAGGAGAGTCTCCTCATCAACACTTGATGATCTATGAGATATTGATGGAGACTCTAAGGCCACCTAGGTTGGAGAACAACAACCATAAGCTTAGGGCTTTTTCCTTCTCACTTAAGGATAAAGCCTTGGCTTGATACCAATCGATTCCACTAGGGCCTGTGAGTACTTGGGAGACAACCGAGTTCTTGACTAAGTTCTTCCCACCTTCCAAGACAACCGAGCTAAGAGGGAAGATCAATGCCTTCGTGATGAAGGATAGAGAAAGCCTATTCAAGTCTTGGGAGAGGTTCAAGGACCTCCTCCTAGATTGTCCACACCATGGTATACCGAAAATAGAGCTTTTGGAGATCTACTTCAAGGGACTTGATGAAGATAGCCAATTCAAGCTTCAATCTCTTTCCGGTGGAACATTCATGGAGAAGAATGTGGATGAGGCTTGGGAGTTTGTAGAGAAGCAAGCCTTGGTGATAGAGAAGTACTCCCATAGGAAGAGTGATGGGAGAAAACCGGGAGTTTATGAAGTGAGTGAAGTCACCATGAGCAACTACAAGCTCGATGCAATCAACAATGAGCTTAAGTCTTTGAGGGAGTTGTGTGCTACAACTTTGAAGAATCAAGCAAGCCCTCAAGTGCAAGTGCAAGAAAACTTGTCTTCCAAGGAGGAAGATGTGAACTATATGGGAAGGGGAAACTTCAACAATTATCAAGTCCCTCGGAACTTCAACAACAACCGGCAATTCAACAATTACTGGCCTAATCACAACCATCCCGGGTTCTCCTATTCTAACCCGGATGGAGCCTTGAACCCTCCCGCTTCCACAAGCACAACTCAACCACCTAAGGCTTCGCAAGAGCCTCCACCCGGATTTACTCAACCTCCAAAAGATAGAACCGAGATGATGTTTGAGCAATTGCTTGGATGGTTGAGTGGTCTTGAGAGCACGGTGACTTCCATTTCTAAAGTTCAAAAGGTGCTTGAAGCACAAGTGTTCCAAAAGGCGGGTGAAGCTCATAGAGATCCGGAAAAGCTTCCCGGAAGAACCGAAGATAACCCAAGAGGCCAAGTGTTGGCCATCACAACAAGGAGTGGGCTGAGCATGAAGGACACCTTACTTAAGGGAAATGATAAGGGGAAGCAAGTGGTGATAGAAGAAGAGACAATGCAAGAAGAAGGAGGAAAGAGCAAGGATGATGAGCCAACATATGTGGCACCACCTCCATACAAGCCACCACTACCATTCCCACAATCACGAGCAAGAGCTCGCTTGGACAAACACTTCGGTAAATTCCTTGAACTTATATTTAAATTGCATATTAACATTCCGTTCATGGATGCTATTCTAGGTATGCCGGCCTATGGAAAATTTTTAAAAGAGATACTCTCCAACAAAAGGAAGTTGGAGGAGTATGGAGAGGTGAGAATGACAAAAAGATCTTCCGAGTTGATCCAAACTATGAAGGAGGAGATGCCTCCTAAGCTAGGACGGTTACGGGATGGAGGATGTGTATAGACTATAGGAAATTAAATGTGGCCTCTAGGAAAGATCACTTCCCTCTTCCCTTTATTGACCAAATGCTAGAGAGATTAGCTCAACATTCCCATTTTTGTTACTTAGATGGCTATAGTGAATTCTTCCAAATCCCAATTCACCCGATGATCAAGAGAAAACAACATTCACATGTCCTTGGGGTACATTTGCATATAGGAGAATGCCATTTGGGTTGTGTAATGCACCCGCCACCTTTCAAAGGTGTATGATGGCTATCTTTTCTGAATATATTGAAAACATCATGGAAGTGTTTATGGATGACTTCTTTGTTTATGGATCTTCATTTTGATGATTGTTTAGCTAACATGTCTTTGGTGTTAAAGAGATGTGAGGAGACTAATCTTGTCTTGAATTGGGAGAAATGCCACTTCATGGTAAGTGAAGGCATTGTGTTGGGACACTTGGTGTCCAACCGAGGCATTGAGGTTGATAGGGCTAAGATAGAGACAATAGAGAAGTTGCCACGACCTACTTGGTGAAGGGGGTAAGGAGTTTCTTAGGGCATGCCGGTTTTTACCGGAGGTTCATAAAAGATTTCTCTAAAATTTCTAAGCCTCTTTCTAACCTACTAATGAAAGATGTTGAGTTTGTTTTCTCCAAGGATTGCCTTGAGGATTTTTGTAGGTTGAAGAATGCTTTGATCTCCGCACCTATCATGCAACCTTCGGATTGGAGTTTACCGTTTGAGATCATGTGTGACGCGAGTGATGTAGCCGTTGGGGCTGTTTTGGCGCAAAGGAAAGATAGTCTTACACATACCATCTATTATGCTAGCAAGACGCTAGATGATGCTCAACTCAATTATGCTACCACCGAGAAGGAGTTGCTAGCGGTTGTGTATGCATTTGAGAAGTTCCGCTCGTATCTTGTTGGAGCGAAGGTCATTGTGTATACAGATCATGCTGCGATCCGTTATCTCCTTACAAAGAAGGATGCCAAGCCTCGTTTGATTCGGTGGATCCTTCTTCTCCAAGAGTTTGATTTGGAGATCCGGGACAAAAAGGGGTCCGAAAATTTTGTGGCGGACCACCTTAGTAGACTCCCACCATTGGAGATTGAGAGAAATGACATCCCGATTGATGACTCATTCCGGGATGAGCAATTGCAAATGGTGGAGGAGTGCTTGCTTCAAGTGTCAAGGGGTAACGAGCCATGGTATGCGGATATAGTGAACTATCTCGTTTGTGATGAGGTGCCACCCGGTCTATCGTATGCCCAAAGGAAAAAGTTCTTCAAGGATGTGATGCATTACTATTGGAGTGAACCGCTCTTGTTTAAGAGAGGGCCGGATGGGGTCTTTAGGAGATGCATACCGGAGGATGAGGTGGAGAGCGTGATCCGCCATTGTCATTCCTTGCCATGTGGAGGCCATGCTAGCTCACACAAGACGTGTGCAAAGGTGTTGCAATCCGGGTTTTATTGGCCAAGTTTGTTCAAGGACGTGCAGAATTTTGTGGTAGCTTGTGATGCTTGCCAAAGGACGGGCAACATCTCAAGGAGGAATGAGATGCCCTTGAACAACATACAAGAGGTGGAGATATTTGATGTGTGGGGTGTGGACTTCATGGGGCCATTCCCCTCTTCATGTGGCAACCTCTACATCCTATTGGCGGTGGACTATGTGTCGAGATGGGTGGAGGCAATCGCCTCTCCCACAAATGATGCCAAGGTTGTGGTGCGGTTCTTCAACCGAGTGATTTTCCCTAGGTTTGGAACACCAAGAGTGATCATAAGTGATGGAGGGAAGCATTTCACCAATAGGAATTTTGGGATACTTTTGGCTAAGTATGGGGTGACTCATAAGGTGGCAACACCTTACCATCCCCAAACTAGTGGCCAAGTGGAGATCTCCAACAGGGAGATAAAGGGGATACTTGAGAAGACGGTTTCTAGGACAAGGAAGGATTGGGCTATGAAGCTCGATGATGCTTTATGGACTTATAGAACCGCTTTCAAGACACCGATTGGCACCACTCCCTACAAGCTAGTTTATGGCAAGTCTTGCCACCTTCCGGTGGAGATGGAGCATAGAGCGTATTGGGCTATAAGGTGGCTGAATTTTGACCTCAAAGAGGCCGGTGAGAAGAGGTTACTAGACATGAACGCTGATCAGAGGTATTTCTATGGTCGTCTATACACAATCAAAAGTAAATCCCGACTTAGCACCAAAACAAGTATAGTGGTTAAGTAAGGGTCGAACCCAAGAGAGTTAAGGTGTCTTATTAGATGCAATTATCGATTATAATAACAAGTAACAAAAAGGGGGGGGGTTGGTTGAATTGATGCACACAAAAACTTATGAAAACGATTAATGTGACAAGTAAGACAATGATGGGTGAATCTACACTAGGTTGATTCTAAGCATGCAATTGCTACTTTGGTGAGTTCCTTTTACAAGTTTTCAAGTAATCTCCCGTCTCGATCATATATATGTGTTGAGCCAACCGGCATCAACACAACTTAACAGGTTAGTGTTCCGTAAACCTACAAGAGCAAATAACAAGTTAGCTTTCAAACAAAGACTAAGGGATATAAAGAAAAGATTAAAACCGTTAAGTTTATCATTATATTTGTGTTCCTTTTCTTTAAGTAATTACAACCCGTTATTATTTAAAGTTTACTACTAGATTAAAGACCCGAACCCGGAACCTATTAATCCTAGTTATTTGCATGCACTTTAGAACCTAAGGTGATCAATCTCAAGTAATAGTAGAACATGCAATTAGACAATGGAGATCAAGGAAACACAAAGCGTTACTGAATAAAAACTTATATTAAAGAAAACTTACAACCAAAGTAACAACGCAGCTTCAAACCAACCCAATGTAGCAAGAGAGTTAGCAACTCATTACAAAGGTAGCAAGATAATCTAAATGGGAAAAGTGGATAATTTGTTGGCTAACAAGATGGATGATTCTAGCAATCAACAAAAAACTATTTATACTACAAAAGACACTTAATTAGGAGTAAATGGACGGCCTAAAACAGCCACCTTTAATACCATAAAGGTGGTGTAAATAGCCGGAGTAAAACTTCTGACGTTAAACTGCAGGGGCGGCCTTCAGCTCCGCAGGGACGGTGAAGGCAAAAACGCTTGGTCTTCTTCATGGCCGCAGGGGCGGCTAGGCAAATCCGCAAGGGTGGATCTTTAATGCTCTTCAAACGTCTGACCCTTCAACTTCCTGCCGTTTCTGATGCCAAGCCACCGGGGCATCCCTATGTCAACGCAGGGGCGGTGACACAGCCTCTTCGTCTTCCAGCTCCTAGGTTGAGGCGCAAGCAGAGGCACAGTGGAAGGCATAGGGGAACTGGTCTTCGTTTCTTCAGGGCAAGTCACCGCAGGGGCGCCAAGGAGTGGCGCAGGGGCGGTGACATACTTCATGGCTGGCGCTGGCAAAGACGTAGGGAGCGCTGTAGAGTAAGACGTCACCCGCAGGGGCGGTGACAAGGCTCCGCTGGGGCGGTGGGGCAACAAAAGCTTTGCTTCGTGAACGATCTTCACTCCTAAGTGCTTATAACTCCTTCCTTAGCTTCTTTTGGTCTTCTTCTTCTGGACCAAGGAGTTAGTAGCATAAACCGACACAAATGCAATAAAAATACTCTAAAAACTATCCTAAATGATAGTGATTCCATCCCTATCAAACTCCCCCATACTTAGACCTTTTACTCGTCCCGAGTAAAACAAATGACAACAACTAGACTCAAAGGCCTCAGGAAGTATGGGCAAGCAGAAAAGACAATGAGAACAAGAGAAAAGCTAACAAAGAAAGAAGGGAAAGGGAGGAAATATGAGAAAAAGGGAGAAACTAGCATCCTTATTTCTCTAAGAGTGGCCTACCCAGACAACCTCCTTATGACTAAACGCCGGAAGGGAAATGACCGAAGGTATTTCTATGGTCGTCTATACCCAATCAAAAGTAAATTCCGACTTAGCACTAAGAACAAGTATAGTGATTAAGTAAGGGTCGAACCCAAGAGAGTTAAGGTGTTTTAGATGCAATTATTGATTATAATGACAAGTGACACAAGGGGGGGGGGGTTTGGTTGAATTGATGCACAAAAATTTATGAAAACGATTAATGCGACAAGTAAGACAATAATAGATGAATCTACACTAAGTTGATTCTAAGCATGCAATTGCTACATTGGTAAGTTCCTTTTGCAAGTTTCCAATTAATCTCCCATCTTGATCGTATATATGTGTTGAGCCAACCGGCATCAACACAACTTAACCTATTAAAGTTCCGTAAACCTACAAGAAAAAATAACAGGTTAGCTTTCAAACAAAGACTAAGGGATATAAAGAGAAGATTAAAACCGTTAAACTTATCTTTATATTTGTGTTCCTTTTCTTTAAGTACTCACAACCCGTTATTACTTAAAGTTGCTACTAGATTAAAGACCCGAACCCGGAACCTATTAATCCTAGTTGTTTGCATGCACTTTAGAACCTAAGGTGATCAATCTCAAGCAATAGTAAACATGCAATTAGACAATTGAGATCAAGGAAACACAAAGTATTACTGAATGAAAACTTAGATTAAAAAGAACTTACAACCAAAGCAACAAAGCAGCTTCAAACCAACCCAATGTAGCAAGGGAGTTAGCAACTCATTACAATGGAAAGCTCAAGTCTAAAATGGATTTTGTGAGGAAAAGCATGGATGATTCTAGCAATCAGCCATGGACTATTTATACTACAAAAGACACTTAATTAGGAGTAAATAGCCGGCCTAAAACAGCCACCTTAAATGCCATAAAGGTGGTGTAAACAGCCGGAGTAAAGCTTCTGGCGTTAAACCGCAGGGGCGGCCTTCAGGAACCGCAGGGACGGTTTAGGCAGAATCGGTTGATCTTCTTTAGAACCGCTGGGGTGGCTACATAACTCCGCTGGGGCGGATCTTTAATGCACTTCAACGTCTGACCTTTCGCCTTCCTGACGTTTCCGATGTCAAGCCGCCGGTGCGTCCCTATGTCGACGCAGGGGCGTTGACATAGCCTCTTCGTCTTCCAGCTCCCAGGTTGGGGCGCAGGTACGGGCGCAATGTGAGACGTAGGGGAGCTGGTCTTCATATCTTCAGGGCAGGTCACCGCAGGGGCGCCAAGGAGTGGCAGAGGGGCGATGCCACACTTCATGGCCGGTGCTGGTGAAGGCGCAGGGAGGGTTCCAGTGGAAATGTCATTCGCAGGGGCGGCTGCAAGGACCCGCAGGGGCTGTGAGGCAACATAAGCTTTGCTTCGTGATCGATCTTCACTCCTAAGTGCTTGTAACTCCTTCTTTAGCTTCTTTTGATCTTCTTCTTCTGGACCAAGGAGTTAGTAGCATAAACCGACACTAATGCAATAAAAAGACTCTAAAAACTACCCTAATTGATAGTGATTCCATCACCTATCAAACTCCCTCATACTTAGCCCTTTTACTCGTCCCGAGTAAAAACAAATGTCATCAACTAGACTCAAAGGCCTCAGGAAGCATGAGTAAGTAGAAAGATAATGGAAAACAAGAGAAAAGCCAAGAAAGAAAGAAGAAAAAGAGAGGAAATGTGAGAAAAAGAGATACTACTATCCTTATCGCTCCAAGAGTGGCCTACCCGGACAACCTCCTTATGACTCCCCTTCTTATGTCGCCAAAATGCCGGAAGGAAAACCTACACTCGGTGTCGCTCATCTTGCCAAGGCGCCCTTTCGGGTTTTCACCTTGCCACTCTTCTTCTTTTCTCACTTAAACTCACATCCCTCAAGTCCAATTTTGCACCAACCTAAGGTTGGTCGGACTACCTTCTTTTTACCTAAACCGCCCTTTCGGGTTTTCGATTTATCCAAGGATTTTCATGCCTTTTTTTTTTCACTTCTTTGGCTTTTTCTTTTTTTTTTACTAATGAAACTGAATTCAACAATGAAAAAACAAATGCCCTCAATAGACTGTACAAGCAATGATATATCCCTCCCCCATACTTGAAGTACACTTTGTCCTCAAAGTGGAAATGAGTCAAAGATAAATGTGGGAGAAGGAAAACTAATGTACCCCTCACTGGGGTGGTCCGGATGGACCACCTGGACCCTCCTCCGGTGGATAGGGGAAGTGGCGGAAGAAGTGCTCCTGGCGGCGGTGAAGGGTGTCAATACGGTCCTCCTGAGCCTCCATCCTCTCTCTAAATGAAGTCTCATAGCTAGCTTGCCAAGCTAGCTGCTGAGTCTCCAATTGCTGCTTATGAGCCGCCTGCCAAGCATCCTGACGGCGGTCAAAGTGAGTGGTCATGGAGGAGGCGAAGTTGGAATGCCACGCCTGCTGCTGCTCAAGCATGGACCGCTAGTACTCGGTCATCCATGCCTGGTGCTGTGTAGTCAAATCTGCCACCTGAGCCTGCAGACTCTCCATGGTCTAACTGTCGTGTCCCGCCGTCGGCATCTCCTCATCAGTGGTGTGGGCCCTGCTAGAGCCGGATGGGTACCTCCTAACAATATCAACTTGAGGCCGTCTCGGAGGGACTGGGTCATCCGGTACATACAGATTCGCGAGCTCGTCTCCCAATGGGAGTCGTCGAGGGAGGTATGTGATGTGACTCCCATCTGCTAAAGAGAGCCAAAAACGATACTCCCCGTCTCTCTTGAGGAGCCTGCACCTCCTCAATAATCCTTCAGTGTATAAGGGTGCCTCCAAACCCTCTTCCAATGGAGGAAGATCCATCACCTATGCAGCTAATAATGATATGATCCCACCTCCAACGATGTCTCGAGGCTCATTCTTCCTAATCCGCTTAAGAGCGGTAAGGAAGAGATATGCCCAATCCGGCACCCAATCATTCGTGGAGAGGCAAGCATATATCAATGGAAAGTCCTTGAGAGTGACCTTATTCTCTTCCTTGTGTCCACAGAAGACACTCATGAAGACCTTTGAGATGAGCCTCAAATAGGGGTGAGTGAATTTGTTGGAGTACTCACCTCCTGCATGAAACTCTGATCTAGTGGCGGCCTGCCAAAATTCCAACAAATCAGGCATCGGAATGGGTTCCATCTAGTCATCAGAAGCTGCTATGGTCACCCCTAATGCCTCTTGTATTTGGGTGTAATCCAATGTGTATTTCCTCTTGTTGTACTTGAATGATAGCCCAACACACAATTGGTCTTCCGTCTCCATTTTGAATGTGGCTATAAACTGCCTGCTGAGGTCGGGGTGTGTTGGAGCGTTCTTTATCAGAAAATCACCCAATCCGGCATTTTTTAGAAATTCCTGCATACTTTCCAACATCCCTAGATTTTCCAAAGTGGAAACATCAAGGAACCGGGTTGCATGCACCTCCCGGCTTTGAGCAATCCTATACTGATCCTTCTCACCTTCCGTCAACTTGTATTTCCTTTGTGATTCCATTTCTTGCAATTGATCAAGTAAAAGAGTTAGTAAGTTCAGCAATCTGATCAAGAGACGAACCTTCTGTCGCAATATCCGCAAGGACGGCTGCAACAGGTGCAGGTGCGGCTTAACACAGGGGCGGGAGCTTGCAGGCGCAGGTGCGGGCGAAGAGTAGAAAGCGATTTGGTCGTTCGACGAAGGTGGTGGCGATGGGGCTTTTCCGGTGTTTTCTTCTGTTGCTACAGTTGTCGCCGGAGGTGGAGCAGTCGAGCGAGGGTGGAAGGGTTGTGTGTGGTGGAGATGGTTCGTGTTGGTAAGGGGGGTGGCGACACTAGGGTTGCCGGAGGTGGTGCAGGGGCGCGACGAGGTGGTGGCGATGAGTTTCTGGAGGGCGCAAGGGCGTGGGAGGTGAGGCGGCTAGGTTTCGAAGAGTGAATGGAGAGGGAGTGGAGAGGACGGTAGATGTAGGTTATTTTTGAGAAGTGTATTTTTTTTCTTTCCTTAACTGTACCGCAGGGGTGGTGTGTGTCGCCGCGGGTGCGGTGACAAGAGAGAGGGGGTATGCAACCTCAGCGCCGGGGGCGGAGCTGAGGGTGCGTGTCAAGGGTGGCCGCCGCAGGGGCGTAGGGTTGGCACCGCGGGGCGGTGACCTACGTGAGCAGACGCAGGCCCAACGCCGGGGGTGGCGCTGGCCAGGGGTGTCGCCGCAAGGGCGGGGTGTTGAGCCGCAGGGCGGTCTTCTTGACAGAACTTCCTCTTTTTACTTCTTCAGGTTGCCTCCCGAGCAGCGCCTTTTTTTTACGTCGTTGGCTCGACGTAGGGACTCTTCCTCTATGATTGAGTCTCTTCCAACATCACCTTTGGGTTTATAACCGTTTGAGAGGGTAATCCGCCGGTGGTCCTGGTTTCAATTTTTGTAATGGCTTTCGCCATTTGACCAACCTGTTTTTCAAGGTTCTTGATGCTAGATTCTGTTGTTTGGACATGAGTAGCAAAGTGTTTAGTCAAAACGTGCAACATGTCTTCAGTTGAGTGATACTTACCTTGACGGGGCTGTTGTTGTTGGTTTTGTTGATCCCTCCAACGAAAATTCTGTTGGTCACGCCAATTTGGCATGAAATTCTGTGCATAGGGATCGTTCCTAGGTCTTTGCTGCTGTGGTTGTCCATAACCCATTGCGTTTACTTCAGCATCGTCATCTTGAACTTGTGGACACATGTCTGTTGGATGATACGGGTCAGCACAGACTCCACAATCTTTGAGCTGTTGCGGTGTTCCCATAAGTGTTAGACTCTTCACCATTTCCTTCAATTCCGTTAGCTCGGTGGAAATCTCGCTCTTCCCATAACTCACAACATGAACTCCTTTCTTAGCCGGGGTCCTTCCAAAGTCCCGAGTTCCTTCCGCTTGTTCCTGTATCTTTTCCAAAGCAAGGTCAGGAGTAGAGTTAAGAATATTACCTCCGCAAGCCGCATCGACGATCCTCCTTTCATTGTCTAGCAAGCCATTGTACAAGTACAATACTAGATCTTGAGTTGAATATCCATGAAAAGGACAGCCGGATCGGAGGCGTGCAAACCTTTCGAAGTACTCGTAGAGAGTTTCGGTTGCCTCTTGCTCGATGTTGCTTATAGCTTTCTTCAAGCTATTAGCCTTTTTAGCTGGAAAGTATTTCTCCAAGAACGCTTTGTGAAGGTTCTCCGAAGTGTCAATACTCCGGATGGAAGGTGGTAATACCAATCATCCGCCGAATCTTTGAGTGTGAAGCCGAATGCCCTCATCTTGATCTGTTCTTCGGTAATATTGGCCGGCTTCATGCTCATACACACAGTATGGAACTTCCCAAGGTGCTTGATGGGGTCTTCACCACTTAGCCCATGGAAGGATGGAAGCAAGTGAATGAGGCCCGACTTGAGCTCAAAGTTGACTTCTTCCCCTAGTTCCGGTATAGCGACCGCAAGAGGGTTTTGAGCCAAGGTGGGCTGCGTAAGTTGACGAAGAGTACAGTCAGCCATCTCTTGTTGAAGTTTTTGTTGTCTTCGTTGCCGGATGTGCGTCCTCTCAATTTCTGGATCAAAAGAAGCAAAGCCGAAATTAGTAGCACGGGTTTGAACCATAAAAATGGTTCAAACCAATAATCAATAATAACAATAAAACACAAAAACTCCCCGACAGCGGCGCCAAAATTTGACCGAAGGTATTTCTATGGTCGTCTATACCCAATCAAAAGTAAATCCCGACTTAGCACTAAGAACAAGTATAGTGATTAAGTAAGGGACAAACCCAAGACAGTTAAGGTGTTTTAGATGCAGTTATTGATTATAATGACAAGTGACACAAAGGGGGGGGGGGGTTTGGTTGAATTGATGCACAAAAACTTATGAAAACGATTAATGCGACAAGTATGACAATAATTGATGAATCTACACTAGGTTGATTCTAAGCATGCAATTGCTACTTTGGTGAGTTCCTTTTACAAGTTTCCAAGTAATCTCCCGTCTCGATCGTATATATGTGTTGAGCCAATCGGCATCAATACAACTTAACCTATTAAAGTTCCGTAAACCTACAAGAACAAATAACAGGTTAGCTTTCAAACAAAGACTAAGGGATATAAAGAGAAGATTAAAACCGTTAAACTTATCTTTATATTTGTGTTCCTTTTCTTTAAGTAATCACAACCCGTTATTACTTAAAGTTGCTACTAGATTAAAGACCCGAACCCGGAACCTATTAATCCTAATTGTTTGCATGAACTTTAGAACCTAAGGTGATCAATCTCAAGCAATAGTAAACATGCAATTAGACAATTGAGATCAAGGAAACACAAAGTATTACTGAATGAAAACTTAGATTAAAAAGAACTTACAACCAAAGCAACAAAGCAGCTTCAAACCAACCCAATGTAGCAAGGGAGTTAGCAACTCATTATAATGGAAAGCTCAAGTCTAAAATCAATTTTGTGAGGAAAAGCATGGATGATTCTAGCAATCAGCCATGAACTATTTATACTACAAAAGACACTTAATTAGGAGTAAATAGCCAGCCTAAAACAGCCACCTTAAATGCCATAAAGGTGGTGGTAAACAGCTGGAGTAAAGCTTCTGGCGTTAAACCACAGGGGCGGCCTTCAGGAACCGCAGGGGCGGTTTAGGCATAATCGGTTGATCTTCTTCAGAACTGCTGGGGCGGCTACATAACTCCGCTGGGGCGGATCTTTAATGCACTTCAATGTCTGACCTTTCGCCTTCCTGACGTTTCTGATGTCAAGCCACCGGGGCGTCCCTATGTCGACGCAGGGGCGTTGACATAGCCTCTTCGTCTTCCAGCTCCCAGGTTGGGGTGCAGGCAGGGGCGCAGTGTGAGACGCAGGGGAGTTGGTCTTCATATCTTCAGGGCAGGTCACCGCAGGGGCGCCAAGGAGTGGCGCAGGGGCGGTGACACACTTCATGGCCGGCGCTGGTGAAGGCGCAGGGAGCGTTCCAATGGAAACGTCATCCGCAGGGGCGACTGCAAGGACCCGCAGGGGCGGTGAGGCAACAGAAGCTTTGCTTCGTGATCGATCTTCACTCCTAAGTGCTTGTAACTCCTTCTTTAGCTTCTTTTGATCTTCTTCTTCTGGACCAAGGAGTTAGTAGCATAAACCGACACTAATGCAATAAAAAGACTCTAAAAACTACCCTAATTGATAGTGATTCCATCACCTATCAGGAAACCTACACTCGATGTCGCTCATTTTGCCAAGGCGCCCTTTCGGGTTTTCACCTTGCCACTCTTCTTCTTTTGATGATCTTACTTGAACTCACATCCCTCAAGTTCAATTTTGCACCAACCTAAGGTTGGTCGGACTACCTTCTTTTTGCCTAAACCGCCCTTTCGGGTTTTCGGTTTATCCAAGGATTTCATGCATTTTTTCATTTTCTTTGGCTTTTTCTTCTTTTTTTTCGTCAATTTCAAACTGAATTCAAATGCAAGATAATTGAAAACAACTCAAATGAAATTGTACAAGCAATGATATGTCCCTCCCCCATACTTGAAGTACACTTTGTCCTCAAAGTGGAAATGAGGGAAAGAGAAAGAAATGTACCCCTCAGTGGGATGGTCCGGATTGACCACCTGGACCCTCCTCCGGTGGGCAAGGAAAATGGCGGAAGAAGTGCTCCTGCTGGCGGTAGATGTCATCTATGCGGTCTTGCTGAGCCGTCATCCGGCGGCCAAAAGAGGTCTCAAAGCTGGCTTGCCAAGCCAGCTGCTGAGCCTCCAACTGCTGTTGTTGGGCCACCTGCCAAGCCTCCTGCCTCTAGTCGAAGTGGGAGGTCATGAAGGAGGCAAAGCTCGTTTGCCAGCTCCGCTGCTGCTCTAGCATAGTCCTCTGGTAGTCGGACTGCCTGCTTTGGTGCTGGGTGGTCATAACCGCCATCTGAGCCTGAAGGCTCGCAAGGGCCGGATCCTCCTCTAGTGCCGCAGTGGGCATCTCCTCGTCGTTTGGGATGGGCAGGTGCTCCTCCTAATGAGCTTGGTTGGAGCTCGCATCATGCCTCTCCACAATGGCCACTAGCGGCCTCCTCGGCATGAAGGGATCTGCCGGAATATAGAGCTCGGAGAGCTCATCCCCTAATGGTAAAGGTCGAGGGAGGTAGGTGAGGTGGCTCCCATCTGCAAGGGAGATCCAAAATAGTTCTCCCCGTCCCGTCGGAGGAGCTTGCACCTCCTAAGCATCCCCTCAGTGTAAAGGGGAGCCTCCAGCCCATCCTCTAGCCCGGACAGGTCCATCACCTGTGAGGTGATCAAGGAGATCACCCCACCGCCAACAATGTCCCTCGGCTCGTTTCTCCTAATCCGCTTCAAAGCGGCAAGGAAGAGTGACGGCCAATCCATCACCTTCTCGCTCATCGGAAGGCAGGAGTAGAGTAGAGGGAGGTCCTTGAGGGCGACCTTGTTTTCCTCTTTGTGTCCAAAGAAGACACTCATGAGGATCTTGGAGATGAGCCTCAAACTAGGGTGAGTGAGTTTGTTGGAGTACTCACCCCCAGCATGGAACTCTGACCCGGTAGCTGCCTGTCAGAACTCACACAGGTCCGGGGTCGGGACTGCATCCCACCAGTTTGCGGAGGGGTTGAGAGTTACCCCGAAGGCCTCCTGTAGATCGTTGTAATCAAGTGTGTATTTCACCTTGTTGAACTTGAAGGTGAGGCCGATACACACATGATCTTCCTTCTTCATTGTGAAGGTGGAGATGAACTGTCTGCTAAGCTCGGGATATGTTGGAGCACTCTTCTGTAGGAAGTATCCGAGCCCAGCATTTGCCAAAAAGGATTGCATGTTCTCTAGCATGCCAAGCTTCTCCAATGTCGGAACGTGCAAGAACCGACTTGCGTACACAACTCAATCTTGCACGTTCCTGTATCTCTCTTTCTCGGCTTCGGTCATCGTGTATTTCCTTTGTGGCTCCATTCTGTTATTTGATGTAACAAAGGAATCAAAACTTTCAAAAATTTAGAGAGAAAACGAACCCTCTGTTGAGTTATCCGCAGGGGCGGCTGTAGCCGGCCCAGGGGCGGCAAGGCGCAGGTGCGGGAGCTTGCAGGCGCAGAGGCGGGAGAAGTGCAGAGGGCGAATTTTCGTAGTGACGAAGGTGGTGATGCTGAGGCCGTTCCGGTGGCTTCCTTGCTGGTGTAAGCGTCGCCGGAGGTGGAGCAGGGTGGATTTTGGTGGTGGTTGGTGATGAAGTGTGTAGTAAGGGGAGAGAGTTTGGAGGGAGGAAGGTGGAGTTTGTGAGGATGGCGCAGGGGCGTCGCAAGTGTTTGGTAGTCGTCGGAGGTGGCGCAGGGGCGTCGTAGGGTGGCTTGTGAGTGTTTGGTGGTGGCGCAGGGGCGTTGCAGCTTTGGGAGGGGTTAAGGCGAGGGAGATGAGGTTATGGTTGGTGAGGAGATAGAGAGCGGGTGGGTGGGGTAGGTGTAGGAAATGGTTTTGCGATTTCTATTTTTTTTCTTTTCTGGGTAAACCTGCAGGGGCGGGAGCTTGTCGCCGTGGGGGCGGGGACAAGGGAGAGGGGTCACGCAGGCTCAGCGCCGGGGGTGGCGCCGAGGATGTGTGTCAAGGATGGCCGCCACAGGGGCGTAGGAATGTCACCGCGGGGGCGGTGACAAGCATGTTGCAGGCGCAGGCCCTGCGCCGGGGGCGGCACTGAGCCGCAGAGGCGGTTTCTTGACAGAGGTTCCTCTTCTTATTCCTTCGGGTTGCCTCCCGAGAAGCGCCTTTGTTTTACGTCGTTGGCTCGACGTAAGATCTCTACTTCTCCGACTGTGCTTCCTCCAGCACCATCTCGTCAATCGGATTGTTCTTGACTTCTTCAAGGTAAATCTTTAGCCTTTGTCCGTTTACCTTGAACACCTTGTGCGTTTGGGGATCATAGAGATCCACAGCTCCGTGAGGGTATACTTCGGCTACTATGAACGGCCCTGTCCATCTCGAACGCAGCTTACGTGCAAAGAGTTTCAAACGTGATTGAAAGATAAGTACTTTATTACCTACCTTGAAGTCCTTCCGGAGAATGTTTTGGTCATGCCATGCTTTGGTCTTTTCTTTGTATGTGGTAGCATGGTCATATGCATCTAGCCTCAATTCCTCCAACTCTTGCAATTGGAGCTTTCGGAATTCTCCCGCTTCCTCTATGTTCATGTTGCACTTCTTTACCGCCCACCAAGCTTTGTGCTCTAGCTCCACCGGTAGGTGGCAAGCTTTCCCAAACACGAGCCTAAAAGGAGACATCCCGATAGGAGTTTTGTAGGCTGTCCGATATGCCCATAGGGCGTCATTTAGCCTTGCACTCCAATCCTTCCGTCGGGGAGAAACTGTCTTTTCAAGGATGGTCTTTATTTCCCGGTTGGATACCTCAGCTTGGCCGTTTGTTTGTGGATGATAAGCTGTTGATACTCTTTGGTGGACGTGGTACTTCTTAAGGAGAGCCGTGATCGTTTTGTTGCAGAAATGGGTACCCCTATCACTGATTAAGGCTTTTGGAATTCCAAATCTTGCAAAGATATTTTCCTTAAGAAAAGCAGCAACTACTTTTGAATCATCAGTTTTGGTGGCCTTTGCTTCCACCCACTTGGAAACATAGTCCACCGCAAGCAAAATTTATGTGTTCCCGAATGAAGTAGGAAACGGCCCCATAAAATCAATTCCCCAAACGTCAAATATTTCACACAATATAAGAGAGGATTGGGGCATTTCATGTCTCCTTGAAAGATTTCCTACCCTTTGGCATTTATCACACACTTTGCAAAACACAAAAGCGTCTCGAAAAATGTGTGGCCAAAAGAAACCGGCATCCAAAACCTTGGAGTTTTGTTTATCCCAAAGTGCCCCTCACATGCTTCAAAATGACAAAAGGTTAGGACAGATTGTACCTCATTGTCCGGAATGCAACGGCGAATTACTTGGTCACTGCAATGCTTCCAAAGGTAAGGATTGTCCCAAACGTAGTGTCGAGCTTCAACCTTTACCTTCTCTCGTTGTGCCTTGGTGAAGTCTGGAGGATATTCTTTCTTGACAATGAAGTTCACAATGTAAGAAAACCATGGTTTAAAAGACTGGAGCTTAAGACAAACCTCTGTCGATAATTCCGCGGGGGCACCTAGACTGAGCCGCAGGGGCGGCTGGTTTGAGGCGCGGGGGCGGTCACAAAACAAAGAGTTGTGTAAAATGTATCGTCTGGAAAACTTCTAGCTATCTCTCTTCCTTTTCTTGGATCTTCCTCTTCTTTCACTAGTCTGCTCAAATGATCGACTACCAGGTTCTCAACCCCCTTCTTGTCCCTTATCTCTAGGTTAAACTCACTTAGAAGGAGCACCCATCGAATCAATCGTGGCTTTGCTTCCTTCTTCTCCATGAGGTACCTAAGAGCTGCATGGTCAGTGAAGATAATTACCTTTACCCCAAGTAGGTACTGCCTGAATTTCTCAAGGGCAAAAACCACTGCCAACGTTTCCCTCTCGGTGGTAGAGTAATTCCTTTGCGCTCCATTGAGCGTCGTAGACGCATAATGGATCACATGGTAAGCCCGTCCGTCTTTTTGTCCTAAGACGGCTCCAACGGCGTAATCACTGGCGTTACACATGATTTCAAAAGGTTTCTCCCAATCCGGAGACTGGATGATTGGTGCGGTGGTAAGACATGCCTTCAAAGTGTCGAATGCTTTCTTGCAATTCTCATGCGCTATGAAGGTGACGTTTTTCTTGAGCAATTCACATAGGGGTGCCGAGATCTTTGAAAAATCTTTGATGAAACGTCGGTAGAAATCTGCATGACCAAGAAAAGATCGGATTTCCCGAACATTAGTAGGATAGGGTAAATTTTGAATTACATCAACCTTTGCCCTATCTACCTCTATCCTTTTTGAGGATATTACATGTCCTAGCACAATTCCTTGTTCGACCATGAAATGACAATTTTCCGAATTAAGAACCAAATTGGTTTCAACACATTTTTCAAGAACAAGTTTCAAATGCCCCAAACATGCGTCAAAACTGTCTCCATGGACGGTAAAATCATCCATGAAGATTTCAATGAAATTTTCTATGTATTCGGAGAAAATACTTATCATGCACCATTGGAAGGTGCCGGGTGCGTTGCAAAGTCCAAATGACATTCTGCGGTAAACAAAAGTGTCAAATGGGCAAGTGAACGTCATCTTTTCTTGATCTTCTGGTGCGATGGCTATTTCGAAATAGCCTGAATATCCATCCAGGAAACAGTAGTACTGATGACTTGTAAGACGTTCCAAAATTTGATCAATAAAAGGTGATGGGAAATGGTCTTTTCGCGTTACCTTGTTAAGCTTGCGGTAGTCAATGCAAACTCTCCATCCGGTTTGTGTTTTGCTCGGGACCATCTCTCCATGTTGATTTTCCACCATGGTGATGCCTCCTTCTTTGGAACCACTTGGGTTGGACTAACCCAAGTGCTATCCGAGATAGGGAAGATCATATCCACTTGGAGGAGCTTCAACACTTCCTTTTTGACCACATCCATCATCGGCGGATTCAACCTCCGTTGAGGTTGCCTAGAGAGTTTGGCTTCATTGTCAAGTAAGATCCTATGCATGCAAGTGGAAGGGCTTATCCCTTTGATGACCGCAATGGTCCATCCAAGGGCCGTCTTGTGCTCTTTTAGTACCTTCACCAACTTTTCTTCTTGACCGGTAGTCAACTTGTTGGAGATGATCACCGGCAAGGTATTATGTTCTCCAAGGAAAACGTACTTGAGGTGTGATGGAAGGTCCTTTAATTCTATTTCAGGTGCCTGCACTATAGATGGAACAAGCTTCTCACCTTGGGTTAGTAAAGTGGGCCCAATGGCCAAATTGGAGATAAGTAGCCTTTTATGCCCATCTAATTGGGCTAGGACCTCTTTCATGTTGGATGTTAATACATAATCTGATTTGAAACCATCAATGTCATGCTCAATCACATTTTTCAATTCATCAACATCAGAGTTATCAAAAACATCTTGCACAAAAGGTTCAACAATGTCAATAGCACATAAAGAATGATCATCACTAGGAAATCTCATTGCATCATAGATGTCAAATTCCACTACTTCTCCATCAAACTCCATGGTCAATTTGCCACTAACATAATCAATTTTAGTCTTAGCAGTTTTCAGAAATGACCTACCTAACAAAATGGGCGCAACATGTGAATCATTTTCCATATCCATTACAAAGAAATCAACACGAAATATTAGGTTGTCTACCATTACTAATACATCTTAAATTATCCCTTTCGGGTACACATTACATATATCAGCAAGTTGTACTACAATCCTAGTTTCCATTAATGGCCTAAGGCCAAGTGATTTGTAAATTGAATATGGTAAAACATTGATAGAAGCATCAAGATCAAGCATTGCTTTGTCAAAGCGGGTTTCCCCTATAACACAAGGAATGCTTACCATGCCCGGATCGTTGCACTTCTTGGGCATTCTCCGTTGGAAAACAGCCGACACATGCTCACTTACTTGCACTTTTTGTTTCCCCTTCAGCTTCTGATTCCTCTTGATAGTGCAAAGTTCCTTCAAGAAACTATCATACTTAGGAATACTTTTCACCAACTTAAGGAGGGGAATGTTTACCTCTCATTTGGAGAAAGTCTCAAAGAGGTCTTTGTCCACTATGATTCTTCTTTCTTTCAGAGCCTCAGGAAAAGGAGCCGGTGGTTTCTCAGAGTACAGTGGCGGAAAGTTAGGCCGGACGTAAGAATCCTTCTCAGCAGAACCCTCTGTTGTGTTTTCCACAGGGGCGTCAACTTGTATGCGCAGGGGCGGCTCAGGGGTTGTCACCGCAAGGGCGGGGACATCCAGCCGCAGGGGCGATGTCCACTCTGTGTTGGGCGCAGTTGCAGCCGCAAGGGCGGTTGTGGGTGCGGTAAAATCGATAGAAGGTTTGCTTTGTGATTCTTTTGCTGGTTTTTGTTGGATTTGCTTCCTACTCCTTAATGTTAGGGCACTAACAGTCTCCTTGGGGCTTATAAACGTCTGGGAAGGCAATCCTCTGGAAAGTCTTGATTCGGTCCTTGAAATGGCTTCCGCCATCTGACCAACCTGTTTTTCAAGGTTCTTGATGCTGAATTCTGTTGTTTGGACATGAGTAGCAAAGTGTTTAGTCAAAACCTGCAACATATCTTTAGTTGTTTGATACTTACCTTGACGGGATTTTTTTTGTTGGTTTTGTTGATCCCTCCAACGAAAGTTCTGTTGGTCACGCCAGTTTGGCATGAAATTCTGTGCATAGGGATCGTTCTTAGGCCTTTGGTGCTGTGGTTGTCCATAACCCATTGCGTTCACCTCAACATCGTCATCCTGGACTTGTGGACACTTGTCCGTTGGATGATATGGGTCAGCGGAGATCTCACTCTTTGAGCTGCTGTGGGGTTCCCATAAGTGTTAGTCTCTTCACCATTTCCTTCAGTTCCGCGAGCTCAGTGGAGATCTCACTCTTCCCGTTATTCACAGCATGAACTCCTTTCTTGGACGGGGTCCTTCCAAAGTTCCTAGTTCCTTCCGCTAGTTCCTGTATATTTTCCAAAGCAAGGTCAGGAGTAGAGTTAAAAATATTACCTCCGCAAGCCGCATCGACGATCCTCCTTTCATTGTCTAGCAAGCCATTGTACAAGTACAAGACTAGATCTTGAGTTGAATATTCGTGGAAAGGACAGCTGGATCGGAGGCGTGCAAACCTTTCGAAGTACTCATAAAGAGTTTCGTTTGCCTCTTGCTCGATGTTGCTTATAGCTTTCTTCAAGCTATTGGCCTTCTTGGGTGGAAAGTATTTCTCCAAAAATGCCTTGTGAAGATTCTCCCAAGTGTCGATGCTCCCAGATGGAAGGTGGTAATACCAATCATCCGTGGAATCTTTGAGTGTGAAGCCGAATGCCCTCATCTTGATTTGTTCTTCGGTAATGTTGGCCGGCTTCATGCTCACACACACGGTATGGAACTTCCCAAGGTGTTTGATGGGGTCTTCACCACTTAGCCCATGGAATGATGGAAGCAAGTGAATGAGACCCGGCTTGAGCTCAAAATTGACTCTTTCTCCTAATGCCGGTACCGCAAGGGGGTTTTGAGCCAAGTTAGGCTGCCTGAGTTGACGAACAGTACGGTCAGCCATTTCTTGTTGAAGTTGTTGTTGTTGTCTTCGTTGCCGGATGTGCGTCCTCTCAATTTCTGGATCAAAGGTAGCAAGATCGGGGTTAGTAGCACGGGTTTGAACCATAAAAATGGTTCAAACGAATAATCAATAATAACAATAAAACACTAAAACTCCCCGGCAATGGCGCCAAAATTTGATCAGAGGTATTTCTATGGTCGTCTATACCCAATCAAAAGTAAATCCCAACTTAGCACTAAAACAAGTATAGTGGTTAAGTAAGGGTCGAACCCAAGAGAGTTAAGGTGTCTTATTAGATGCAATTATCGATTATAGTAACAAGTAACAAGGGGAGGGGGGTTGGTTGAATTCATGCACACAAAAACTTATGAAAACGATTAATGCGACAAGTAAGACAATGATGGGTGAATCTACACTAGGTTGATTCTAAGCATGCAATTGCTACTTTGGTGAGTTCCTTTTACAAGTTTTCAAGTAATCTCCCGTCTCGATCATATATATGTGTTGAGCCAACCGGCATCAACACAACTTAACAGGTTAGTGTTCCGTAAACCTACAAGAACAAATAACAAGTTAGCTTTCAAACAAAGACTAAGGGATATAAAGAAAAGATTAAAACCGTTAAGCTTATCTTTATATTTGTGTTCCTTTTCGTAATTACAATCCGTTATTACTTAAAGTTTACTAATAGATTAAAGACCCGAAACCGGAACCTATTAATCCTAGTTATTTGCATGCACTTTAGAACCTAAGGTGATCAATCTCAAGTAATAGTAAAACATGCAATTAGACAATGGAGATCAAGGAAACACAAAGCATTACTGAATAAAAACTTATATTAAAGAAAACTTACAACCAAAGTAACAATGCAGCTTCAAACCAACCCAATGTAGCAAGGGAGTTAGCAACTCATTACAAAGGTAGCAAGATAATCTAAATGGGAAAAGTGGATAATTTGTTGGCTAACAAGATGGATGATTCTAGCAATCAACAAGAAACTATTTATACTACAAAAGACACTAAATAGGAGTAAATGGCCGACCTAAAACAGCCACCTTTAATGCCATAAAGGTGGTGTAAACAGCCGGAGTAAAGCTTCTGACGTTAAACCGTAGGGGCAACCTTCAGCTCCGCAGGGGCGGTGAAGGCAAAAACGCTTGATCTTCTTCATGGCCGTAGGGGCGGCTAGGAAAATCCGCAGGGGTGGATCTTTAATGCTCTTCAAACGTCTGACCTTTCAACTTCCTACCATTTCTTATGCCAAGCCGCCGGGGCGTCCCTATGTCAACGCAGGGGCAGTGACACAGCCTCTTCGTCTTCCAGCTCCTAGGTTGAGGCGCAGGCAGAGGCACAGTGGAAGGCGCAGGCGAGCTGATCTTCGTTTCTTCAAGGCAAGTCACTGTAGGGGCGCCAAGGAGTGGCGCAGGGGCGGTGACATACTTCATGGCTGGTGCTGGCGAAGACGCAAGGAGCGCTCCGGAGTAAGGTGTCACCCGCAAGGGCGGTGACAAGGCTCCGCTGGGGCGGTGGGGCAACAGAAGCTTTGCTTCGTGAACGATCTTTACTCCTAAGTGCTTATAACTCCTTCCTTAGCTTCTTTTGGTCTTCTTCTTCTGGACCAAGGAGTTAGTAGCATAAACCGACACAAATGCAATAAAAAGACTCTAAAAACTATCCTAAATGATAGTGATTCCATCACCTATCAAACGCTCTTGAGGTGATCCGGTTGGATGCCTATGAAACGCCCGGATCTACAAGGAAAGGACTAAGCGTTGGCATGACAAGCGTCTCATCCCGAAGGAGTTGAGTGAAGGTGACTTAGTCCTTCTCTTCAACTCAAGGCTGCGGCTCTTCCTTGGAAAGCTAAAGTTAAGATGGACGGGTCCTTACGTGGTGGAGAAGATCTTTCCCCATGGAGCGGTTGAGATAGGAGGGGAGCATTGTGGAGATTTTAAGGTGAATGGGCACCGGTTGAAGAAGTATATCCCGGGAGCTCCGGTGGATATGATTGCTCCACTTCACCTTGAGTGAGACGCCCCCGAATTTGGTCAAGCTAATGACCTTAAAGAAGCGCTTAATGGGAGGCAACCCATTGGTAGACATCTTTCCCTTTTCGTTTTTGTTTTGCTTTTGATTTTTCTGTTTTTGTGTGTTTTTGTGTGTTTGGAGTTTGTTTGCTAGAGTCTAAGTAGTATGGAAGCCTTGCATGACATGTGGATGATGATGATGAGTCCCTCATCAATTATGGGTGGAGCGGACGTGGGACTTGGACGGCTAGCGGTGCCTAGCGCGGGTCCCGACGCCATGACGAACACCTTGAGCTCTCTACCATATTTGATTGAACATCCACCATCACTCCACTTGAGTGAATCCAAATACCGAAGCAAACCATTTTACATTGTGAGGACCCTCTTTCACTCTTCTTTACTTCATTTGCACATTGGGGACAATGTGCTTCTAAGTATGGGGTGGGATTTTCATGATCACTTGCATGATTAGTATCTAGGATAGTTTCTTTTTGTCACATGTTTCTTTATGTTTTGCATTGTACATATATATTTCAAAAATTCCAAATAATCAGAAATTTAAAAAATTTTTTAGTGCTTCTAAGCTTGGGTATAACCCTTATGATGAGATTGTCTTGTGAATTGGCTATGGATGGCCTTGTGTGTTGAATAGATGTATGCATATGTGGACTTGAAGTACTTATCTTGAATCCTATGTATGGATTGTGATCATGAATGTTTGCCTTGATTGGATTGAGGATTGATGGTCGAAATTACATGCTAGTTCTTGCACATCATTTAGGAGTGATTAAGGCAATTCATCTTTCTCTACTTCTCATCTTGATCATGTTGTTTGAGCACCTCAGTTGATATAAAATTTGACCTCTTTTGACCCATCCGGGAATAGGAGCATGCTAGTGTGTTGAGTGTATGAAAAGCAAGTGTGGGGTGAAGTTGTTGATGAATGAATGTGATGAATGAAGTGCTGAATTTGTTGTGAAAAGTGTAGAAAAAAAAATATAGGTTTGGGGACTTTGGTTTTGATGACGAGTAACTCGGCACCATTCACATAATCGGGTGTTTGTGCCTTGCCAAAGTCGGATAAACCGAATGTCCTAACGAGCCTTGGTATGTGTGCCCGGTGTGAGGCACCTCGGAAAAATCCCGAGGTCCGCTAATCACCAAGGTTTCGGCTTTTGTACACCAATGCCATTGCCTCAAAAATAAAAGAAAAAAAGAAAGTGAAAAAGAAAAGAAAACAAAGAAAAGATGGAGAAAATGTACACTTGTGGTGAAGTTGATCAAAAGTGAAATTGTGGAGTTAGTTCCTTTCCCGGATTAGCATCACATGACCCAAAAATTCCCACCTATTCACAACGTTTCTTGGCTTTTTCTTTCCTAAGTCCTTGTGACCTATTTGCATGTGCGTAAGGCTTAGTGATCTAGATTGGGTATGCTCATGATCATCTTGACTTCTTCATTGTTACCTTTCATGCATGCTTTCTAGTTAAGTATAATTGTCTTTCCATGCCTTCATTCATTTGATGCATGATCGCTTGTCCATTGCCATGAAACATGACTATGAAGGTGATCCAATATTAGAAGCACAATTCTAAAAAGATTTTGTTGTTTTTCTGCATGCATAAATCATGTCATCTCTTAGTCTATAGTTGGGTCTTGCTCGGGGACGAGCAAACTTTAAGTATGGGGTATTTTGATAACACGATTTATGACGTTAGTCTAGGCATCCATTTAGATAGTTTTTCCCGCTATTCATGCATAGTTTGGCATTAGTTCGTGACGATTTGCACTTAATTCATGTATGTTGTCGAGATAGACGTCTACACGGACTTTTGCATGTTTTGTAGGTATTTTTGGAGCTTTTGGAGCTTAATCGATACATTCGAGGATCGTTCCTCGTAATGACACGCTTACGGACTCATTAAGAAGCAAGCCAGGAGCTAAGGAGAACACATAGGGCCATGTTGGTGCATGCCTTGCACCAACTCATGGCTCAACGATCAAAAGAGGGCTGAAACACCGACTCATGTTGGTGCATGCCTCGTAATGTGATCAAAAGAGGGCTCAATGATCACGGTCACTGGCACTTCCACGGCCGTGGAATGGACCGTGATTCCCTCTGGACAGCTGGGACAGCTGTCCCACGATCTCCATACCCGACTCTTGCAAATGGTGAAGGCTATAAGTACTCTTGCAGGATGATTCTAAGGGGGGACCTGACCTCACACATCCTCTCCCACATTCTCTCATTCTAGAACATTGGATTAGAGCTACTCTTGGAGGAGAAGAACACTCTCATTTGGAGAAGAAGAAGAAGCACACTAGTTTCATAGTTTTCATAGTTTTCGAGTGGTTTTGAGTGAGATTTGTTGAAGACATTTGCTAGGGTTGTAAGAAACGATTCGAACCTTCTTTTGAAGGGTTGTAAGTCCTTCTTAACTTTTATTCAGCTTGATTTTCTTATTCTACTTGTTTCGTTTCTCTTTCATTTCATACTCTTGCTAATGGAAGCCATGAATGTATGCTTGTTGAGTTTGTTATGATGTATGTTGTTGGCTAAATAGATGCGATTCTAGGGTAAGGGACTGATGGTTATGGCTTAGACTATGATAGAATAGACCTAAATGCATCTTTGGATGACTTGCTTGCTCGTACTTAAGTTCTGTTAGAAATCACGGTATGTTCTACCTAGACCATGGCCGTGGAATGAATGAATTGCCCTTGGTTTGCTTCTGTTATGCTTGTATTGATAGATCTGCATGTTAGGATGTTATATTGTTGAAATCCTAGTATTTGTTAAGTTAAATCTAGCTTAGGGTGACCTAATGCTAGCAATCTAAGTGAGGAAAGAGATATACCCGGTGATTTCCGATCTTAAGTACCGAAGATGATGAACTCTAGGTAGTAGTAAGCCTCATAAGCCGCTATTGGATTGAGTGTGCTAGGATTGATGTTTAGGACTTGCCTTCCCGAGACTTATCCGGTAAGGAGAGGTTAGATCCCTAGGTAGCAATCCGGTTAGTGTAGATTTCCCAACCTTAGGCTCCTAGAGACTTACACGGTAATAGGACCTTAGTTGCGGGATTAGTGGATCATGAGACCTACCCGGTGATTGGTTCCAATTGAGAAACACCCTTTCCCAACATACCATAGTTGATCCGAGGAATGATTAGAAGCTTGAGCCCAATGCCATAACCGGAATTCCTAATCCCTAAAATCCGCTTTTCTCTCTTTGATTACCTACCTCGTGTTTGTGTTTGCTTATTTGTGTTGCTAGTTTAGTTGTTTGTAATTCTTGCATGATTTGTGATCCTTGATTGGTCACCACAAAACCAACCCAAAAACATTGAGATTTTCATTTCTTTATTTCTTTCTCTCTTCTTAGACTAGATTTACACTATCTTTAGTCACTTTTTGATTCAATTTCACCTTAGTCTTTGTGTTCGACCTCAGAATACTATCCTTACTACAAAACGACCCATACACTGTGGGTTCGCTAGGAGTTAGGAAAAACATATCGAGTTACAAATTTAAGACTTTTGCGTGCATACAATTCTAGCGTAACAGTAGTGTTGTCATTTGGGCTTACGAATGCGCCCGCCGTGTTCATGGTGTTGATGAACATCTTCATCGACTGCCTAGATCAGTTTGTGGTGGTTTTCATAGAAGACATCTTGGTGTACTCTAGTAGCCAAGAGGAGCACGCAAGAGGACTTCTAAGGACGGTATTACGGGTGTTATAGGATATTGAGTTGTACGCTAACCTCTCTAAGTGTGAGTTTTGGATGCTTGAGGTGGCCTTCCTTGGTCACATAGTTACCGTTGAGGGGATCAAGGTTGATCCAACGAATATCGAGTCGGTATCTTTGTGGTTGCCTCCGAGGATTATTAAGGAGGTACACAACTTTTTAGGCTTGGCGTGTTAATACCGCCGGTTTGTGCAAGAGTTTTCAGTGATTGTCCAACCACTTACTTGCCTATCGAAGAAGACTACTCGATTTGTGTGGTCCGAGCCGTGCCAACAGAGCCTCGAGGAGTTGAATAGGAGATTGACTTACACTCCTATTCTAGCATAGCTAGAGGATATTGAGGATTTTGTTGTATACATTGATGCATCCAAGTTGGGCTGAGTCATTGTGTACGCGTCTAGATAGTTGAAAACGTATGAGGAGAATTACCCGACTCACGAGTCACGACCTCGAGTTAGCTGCACCGGTACATGTCCTTAAGATTTGGCACCACTATCTTTATGGGACGACGTACCAGATATTCACAAACCATGTGTGAAGTATATACTCACTCAGCGGGAGTTGAATAACCGCTAGAGGAGATGATTGGAGTTGATCAAGGACTTTAATCTAGAGATTTTGTATCACCCAGGGAAGGTGAACGTGGTTGACATAGACTTGGATCGCAAACCTAAACCGCCGGAAGCCCAAACCTAAACCTAAATCGACATTCCTCAAACCGCCAAACCGGCAGTTTGACGGTTTGGCACATGATTTAATAATTACTAACTAAAATAAAAGAAAGCGAACTCATTTTTTATACATTCAATTTTTTTTATTACATTAGCATTTGAATACAATAATTACTAAGTAAATAAAATTACTAACTAAAATAAAAGAGAGCAACTAAAATAAAATTACTAACTAAAATACAAGAAAGCGAACTCATTTTTTTATACATTCAAATTATTTTATTACATTAGCATTTGAATAGAACTAATTGAAAAAAAAGGACAGGGCTTGAACCGGTTTCCCGGTTGCCTACGTATCCTCTTGGGTTTAAGAGGAATCAAAGCCTTTGTAATTCTATTACCTTTTCTTACCTTTTTTCGGACTTCCGAGTTGTTTTCGTTACCCCCTTACCTTTGCGCCTCGGACTCGGAAGTAGTGGCCGGATCATCGGAGTTGGAATCCGATTTTGAGTAATAAACGGGTACATTCCGTTGTTTCCTGTTCTCTGCCCTTATCCAATCTTGAACACATACTTGAGCCTCTAATTTGTCGGGCTTCAATTGACTCCTCTTGCAACTTAGCATGTTTTCTCCTTGACTAAAAGATTGCTCCACGGCCACCGTTGATGCGGGGACGGCCATAATTTGTTGCACAATCTCGGGTCCTCTTCTTCCAATAATCTAAAATTTGAAAACTATCACATTCACCAAACTAAAAGGAGTTGTTAGATAATCTTCAAATTCCGTACTTGCGGATGAATGTCTAGGTGTTTTTGTTCTTTTAGCTAAAATTTGTTTAGCTTTAGAAAGAATAGAAGATGAAGAAGAAGAAGAGGGTGGGGGAGTTTATTGGGTGGAAGCATTAACACTTGTTTCAAATAAAGGAAGCAATTTACCAATTTCAACACGAATATTAAGAGTAATAATATTAACGCTCATAATAGAAGATAAACATAAACATTCATAATAGGCATTTAAAAATTCGGTAACACCATCAATTGTAAGTCTAGGATCGAAAACGACGGCAATAAGATAAAGTAGGGGAATTTCATTATAATATTTTAGCCATTTTGTTTTCATTTCAGTTGTAGCATATTTAAGTGATTCTAAACCTAAACGATTTGTAAAGCCTCGGCAACATTTACGGCTATTTCTAAAAAGTTACAAGAAGTTGGAATGTAAACATAACTCAACATATTAGTAGAATCACTAAAAACTTTTAAAACACTACAAATATCATAACAAGTTTGCCAAATATTTTCATCATCTAAAATAGACCAAGAAATAAATTGTGAGGAAAATTCTTGTAAAACATCTTTATAACGAAGAGCTTGACTAAGTAGTTTATAGGTTGAGTTCCAACGAGTTCCAATATCTTTTGAAAAAGAAATCGGAGGAACATTTTTTCTATACAAGTTGATCTCCATTTTTTTCTTAAATCGGTTGAATGCCTAGTATATTCAATTACGTCGGTTATAGGCTCTAACATTTCATGTAAAACTTTTAGGCCATCTTAAACACATAAGTTTAAAATATGACATGCACATCTTTGGTGAGTAAAAGGAGTTTTTATAAGTTGACCCACATTCTCCACCAAATTGTTTACGACGCGGGTGTTAGCGGAAGCATTATCAAATGAGTATGAAAAAACTCGATTTTGTATATTTAAATTCTTGTAAAACCGTTCTTATTAAATTAGCAATGTTGGCGGCACTATGTCTTTCATTATAATGGCAAAATGCAATAACAAATTTATGCAAGTACATATCATTATCGATAAAATGTAAAGTGACGCCCATGCAAAAATGTTTTTGTGATAAAGTACTCCAAATATCACTACAAATTGAAACTTGATTCGAAAAAGATTGTAAAATTGTAAGAATTTTCTGTTTCTTTTGTTCATAAGATTGAGAAATTAATTTCAAAATTTGTTTACGAGAAGTTGGTTTAAAAGCCGGTTGAAGATAAGTAGTGTTATATTCTCTTACATTTTCATATTCCGCATAAGAAAATGGAAAAGCTTGAGATGCAATTAAGTTGGCTAATCCTAAAGATTTATCAACATAATTATAAGTAAATAAAAAAGATTGAGAGGATCGGAAGAGGATGCAAACCCAATTGTCCCACGGGTTCACAAACCCCCAACCCGCGGTTTGACGTGGTTCTCAAACCGCCGGTTTGGCTTGAACCGGTCCCATGTCTAGGTTGACGGCACAACCACAGTTGTAGAGATATCTAGCTTGGCTAGAGTTAGACATCCAATTTCCAGACACAGACAACCACTTGTCCACTCTTGAGTTGTTGCCTGATCTGTTGGGAGAGATCCGACAAAAACAGAAGAATTGTTCGACATTGACCAAGATCCGGGACAGGATGTCTCGAGGTGAGGCACCGTAATTTACTATAGGTGCCGACGGAGTGATGAGACGCCAAGAGCGTATATGTGTGTCGTTTGACAAAGAGATGAGGTAGAGGATCTAAGGCGAGACTCACACCACACCTTACTCAGTACACTCAAGTGCTAGTAAGATGTATCAGGATGTGAGATGCTATTTTTGATGGCGTGGAGTGAAGCCCGATGTGACTAGATATGTAGCTTAGTGTGAGACCTGTCAACAGGTCAAGATTGAGCATTGCAGATCAAGAGGAGAGCTCCACCCACTGCCAATACAACAGTGGAAGTGGGAAGACATCTCCATGGACTTTGTCACCGGTTTAAGACCGAGTCAAAGTTTTGACTCTATTTGGGAGGTAGTAGACTGACTAACGAAGACCACACGTTTCATTCCTATTAAGGAAATGTGGCTGATGAGTTGGTTAGTCTAGGAGTTCACTAGACATATCGTGAGACTCCATGGGGTACCGAGGACCATCGTATCTAATAGAGATGGACGGTTTACCTCGAGGTTCTAGCAACAGGTGCATAACGAGTCTCCATTTAGCGAAAACATATCATCCTCAGACATACGATCACTCTGAGCGGACCATCCAGACCTTAGAGGACATGTTGAGAGCTTGTGTCTTAGATTGGGGACAAGTTTGGCCAAACCATCTTCCCTTAGTTAAGTTTTCGTATAATAACAATTGACATGCATCGATTAGGATGGCTCCTTATGAGGTGTTGTATGGGTGGAGATGCCGTACACCTCTATGTTGGGATGAGATGAGTAGTGCGGGTGAAGTAGCTCCTGAGAAGATACAAGATGACATCGCCCGAGTAGCCTTGATCCGATTGGGTATGTTGACAACGTGGAGTCGTTAGAAGTCCTACACCAACAAGAGGCGTTGGCCTCTAGTGTTTAGAGTGGGCACTGAAATTTGGTTGAGAGTATCACTGATGCGAGGTATCATACGTTTCGGTATTAAGTTGAAGTTGAGTCCCCAATATGTCGGACCTTTCGAGATCTTGGTGGTCACTCAGATTTGGTTGAGAGTATCATCCTTGATCCGATTTGGTTGAGAGTATCACCGACGCGAGGTATCACATGTATCAGCTACGGGAGTATATACCAGACCCGATACACGTAATCAGTTACAAGGATCTGGTGGTCGTTCCAGACCACACCTTTGTAGAGCATCCGGTAGCTGTCCAAGAGAGGAGCACGAGACGCTTACGGTCTAAGAACATACTGATGATGCGGGTCTAGTGGTCTAGACGAGGAGCCGATGAGGCTACATGGGAGACGGAGTATAGTATCAGGAGGAACTATCCGAATTTCTATGTAGAGCTAGTTGTTACGGTAGGACCGACGAGTTAGTTCCCGGTTCTGTTCATGTCGTGATTTATGTGTTTGCTTGTGTGTTTTTCCCTACATGGATGTGATGTTATGATCTTGACGTGCTGAATTGAGTAGAGTATGTGTATAGCTAGAAGGATCATGGATTCTTGGGAACAGGTTGATATACCTCGGTGTGTAAAACCGAGAAGATATGCGCTTATCTATGTTTCGGGACAAAACTTGTTATTAGAGATAACTGTTGTAACATCCCGAATTTCAGTTCCTAGGATTGTTACTCTAGTCGCCATGACCGCGGGACGCGGTCGCGCTTGCGTGCCTACCAGCAGTCGCGTACGTGGTTTTGTCAATGCGGTCGCACCTTCTGTCTCTCGCGGGTGCGGTGAAACAGAAGATTGTGCCCGATCTTTTTTAACCGTCGTTTTATCTTTGTTTACTTTCTTAGGATCGATATTTCCTTCCCTTCTCCGTACAACCTTATTTCTAAATCTATCAACCTCTTTTCTTCTTTCACATTTTTCTTTTTCTCTCCACTCCTTTTTTCTCTTTCATAATTTCTTCTTCTTGTCTGGTTCTTACGGAAGCTTCAACCTTCTGTTGGCCTTCGTCAATCAAGAAAGAGGGTTACAGTAGGGTTTCGTCTTCGTTCTTATGCGTAGGAGAAACAACCTGGTTTTCTTCTTGAAGTAGTAGAAGGGTAAGAATCATCATATCTCTTTCCCTTACTCTCCACTATTGATGCTTGTGTCGATCTGTGTTTGAAACCTCCTCTAACAACAACAACAAGAAACTCTGAGGATCTTTGAAGGTTTGGAGGTCGTTCTGCACGCTTACGAAGGTCGTTACAATCTTTTTGGACTTCTCCCGGGGTACCGTATGTACTCTGTTGCGGCCGTGTCTGTACTCTGCCGGTCGCACCCGTTTTGTGTTACCGCGGTCGCGCCTTGTCACCGCGGTCGTGCTGACACCTCTGTCCCGCGGTCGCGCCTCTTTCCTCCGCGGTTGCGGAATCACTCGAGAAAGTTCCTAAGTTCGAGCTTTCAACTTAGGGATTGATTCTAGGTATATGATCCTTCCTTATAGCTTCCTAGTAGTTAGTTTATGTTTATATAGGAGAGTTTGGCATATCATGGGTTGAAGTTGACTTCCGTTTAGTGTTGGTCTTTGTTTAATCCTTAAGGACTATAAGTTTGAGACTTCCAGTGACGGGATAGGTTGTTGATGTTTATGTCTTGGTTTGTATCAGGCGGTTTTGAGTATATTGAGGAACAGGAGTGTGATTACCTGGACTTATCCTATTACAGGTAAGTCCTTTGAGCGTACTTAGCTACAGTTGTATATTGGTTGAATGACATGAGTGGTGTGTGTAATTACTTGTGTATTAATGATAACTAGATTAGGATGACTTATGTATTATTGGCCCAAGTGTAACGGACGGTGACATCATCTGCCCAGCTCCTGAGGGAGACTAGAAGGTTCTCCGCGACTAACCTAGACATGTTATACGGGGAGGGCACTGAACCAATCCATGATTTTATACGGGAAGGTGCGCTGAAACACTCTTGTTGGTACAAGGAGATGGAGGTAAGAGTCTTAGACCTCTCGTACCACAAACATAGATTGAAATTAGAAGTGAATGACTTAATGAAGATAAGAATGGAATTTTGTGTGAGCATGCTATGTGTTTCATTTCCGCATTGTGTGTGTTTATGCTTTTGTTGTTTCTTCTAATATGTAGGTTGCTGCTAACGATTTATCCGGTGGTGTTAGATGCTTTGCAGGATAGGGTAGCAGCCGAGTGATACAGATGGTATGGTCAGCCGAAGTTCCTGTACGATATGAGGCTTATGATTATTTGCATTTCAATTATTGTCTTTAGTAATTCAGTTACGACATTGTTGACATACTCGGCTGAGAGTCCCTTGTTTGGACCATACCATTACATTTATTTATCCAGTTTTGGTATTTTACATTTGTGTCTTGTTGTAAGGTCCAGTAAAGTTGTTGTCGAGCTAGGGTCAGGACCCATTGTGAGGTCCTAACCCATAGCACCCCGAGTCTGAGATTTGGGGTGTTACACTTAGCCACCTTCACAAAAGCCACGTTGAGGGCTGCCTTACCCTCCACAAAAGGATCGCTACCTAAACAAACTAGAGTGGAGACCCCGTCAAATCAATACAAGCATATTTTTCACACACCCATCCAAAAACTAACACGTCCGTCGGCCTCAACGTAGATCTTCCTTCACACAGATCAGTCAAAAGGTCACAAACACCTCCTTCTTAGCCGAAACTTTAGCTCTCCTAAACACGTCACATAACCCACCGACAATAGGCATATGGAAAATCATTCAAAACCCTCCGGCAATAGGCATGGGTATGGCAAGAAGTAAGTTTTGGCTATGCGCAAACTGTAGACACTTAAAAATCGCTTTCTGTCTAAGAGTCAAATCAAAAGTCGCTTTCAGCGACTACACTGTCTGACCAAAAAGAGCACTTGCAAAAGCATGTTGGGATTTTGGGGGACGGTGTTCTTGACAATAAAACTAGAAATGTAGAAATCAAGAATAGAAGTTTAAAGTTTGACCAACGCTCCAAAAAACTCAAGACCCATATCACCTACTCCACTGTCCCGCAATATATGGTCTTGAAGGGTCGAAGACTAGGCCCTAGAGGCCACAAAAGCAAAAGAAGAGTTCTTCATTGCTGAGTATAAACCAAGACTATCCACAAAAAAAAAGTATAAACCAAAACCCCCAAACCGAATAGGCAAAGAAACAAGTTTTCACTCAAGATCCCCGAAAAAAAGACCCCCACAAACCACTATATCTTCGACCGATTCACGGAGTCCATAATCAAAATAAGCGGCTGCACACTCCCCAGTCCCCATGCTCCGGCAGACAAGTCATCAGGCCAAAATACGTCTTAGCAACACCCATACAAGACCTAAGCAAAAGAAGCTCACTATGCGGGTTCCGCAACCGTGTAAGAAAGTGCATCAACTCAACCTCCTTAACTCTCTTCATGACTTTTAACAAACCCGTCGTCTAAACTCATCGCCCCACCTAACAACTTAACACCCAATGTCGGCCTCGCAATTCCATGAGGGAACAAACCTTCTCTGAGCTTTGATCCATCACACGAAAGCCAAAAAATCTCATTCTTGTAAACATTCAACTCAAGGCTAAAACTCGGGCCAACCTCTCGAATGATATCAAGCACCCTAACCACTTCCTTTGACCGGCCAATAATAGTATCATCATCAAGATACCAAGCATGTAGAAGATGCGTGCAACTGTCTCAGATCTTAAGAAGAAGCGGGTGCAGAACAAGGGAAAAAGGAAGCGGCCCAAAGGGTCCTCTTGTTGCACACTGGTAGCCGATCAAACAAAAACATCACTGTTAGCATGAAATATTGTGATATTTTATGCACGTTTTCTAGATGTATTTCATCCTTATTAGTGTTCATTGATAAAGCATTGAAGCAATTGTGAGCTAGTTTATCTATATTGTCGATATAGAGGTCCACATAAGCTTTGTGTTGATTGTTGGCGAATAAGAGCTAAAACCGAACGAATTAAGAGAGAATGGAGATAGATTGAGCACAACCAAGGATTGAGGACACCACAAAGGAGCTAAGGTAGATGTTAGGATGAAGAATGGCACAAAACAAAGGGAATTACGAGCAACCTATGCTTCCACGCTCTAAAATACGTCCGTAATGAAGTCCACGCTCTAAACCACGGCTGTGGAACTTGGCAACATGAGCGTGAAGCATTCCAGAGAGTTACACGGTATAAAGTATGGTCGTGGAAGTTGTGAAGAACCGTGATGGAATCCACGCTCTAAACCACGGGCGTGGATCCCATATAACCGTAATTTATGCAATCTTTTGGCGAATAAAATATAGACACATTGTCTACGCACATGGGCTGGACACTTATTCTATCTTTCCCTATAAAAGGACTGAAGGAGGGAGATTCCGTCACCTTCGCTTACGCTTACTTGCACATGCCTAGGGTTTCGGTTGGACGTGCGGAGATTACCATTTTGCAACGGAGATTTGCAAAGACTTGGAGATTTGGAATTTACGCTTTGTCCTTAGGTTTGATTAGAAGACGGATTGACATCCCGCTCTTCGTTCTTATCAAGGATTGTGATTGGTTTGTGTTATTCCGAATCTGGTATACATCATTACCTTTGTTGTGGATTTGAGATTGATTTGAAGTTTATTGAAGGTTTTCGAAGGTTTTCACCTTTCATATTTCTAAATCTTGAATTTGATATCATAATGACTATTGTTGGCTAAAACCCTTTAGCAATTCTAAGGTGAAGGGTTAATAGTTGTGGCTTAGATGATGATAGATCGATCGTAAACAGATTGGACCCTGAGAGTTAGAGAGATTTCGTCGACAGCCAGAATCACGGTGTGTTCTTGAGTTCCACGGCCGTGGAATCTCAAGATCCACCCGTAATTTTCCTTAGTTTACGAACCTTGCTTTTACTTTAATCCAATTAAAGATTTGCTTTAACTTAGTCTTGGCTTGCCCTTTTCTAGGTGGTAGTGAAGCCTCAACAACCTCTACTTCGATTTCGAGTGTCACAACCTTAATCGGTTTAGTTAGTCTTGATCATTGGGTTACAAGTTTGGGTATTTGATGTTAATTCTTGCCTTTAGATCCTTTCTATACTGAAGCCTCAACAACCTTTATAGAGAGTGTCTTTAGATAAGTCATATAAAGCCTTAGAACTTCACCGTACATTGCTTTACCTTGTATACCTTTGCAACTCTTAACTCTGTCCTTATATCTTTAGTATATCTTGAATCGATTGCCACAACTGGATTCCTGAATCTTTAGGATTGTTGTTTTTTTCAATATATTTGAAAAGCTTACTTTATACTTGCTTGATAATCTTATAACTAAATTTATCCCCCCAAATCCCTGTGTTCGATACTCTGGAATTCTTGCTTTACTACGCCGATCCGTACACTGCGGGTTCACTTGCTTAATTTCAGTTTTATAAATTTAAAGCTTGATTGCATGCACGTTAAGTGGCGAACAAATTTTTGGCGCCGTTGCCGGGGATTTGGTCTAGGCCGAATTCGGTTATCGGTTGTCAAGCTTGGGAGCTCTTCCCTTGTTATTTGATATCTTTTCGAGTGTATGCGCAGGTCTAGGAACAACGAAGACCTCTTAACTCTCGATCAAGAGCTTGAGAGGACTTTGAGGAGAAAGCTCAAGGAAAGAAAGATGACTGAAGAAAGAGAACGTGATTACCAAACGGAGTTAGCGGAATCCGAAGCTCAACTTCGATGGAGCGAGAAAACTCGCAAGGAAGAATCGGAACATCATCAAACGAAAGTTGATGATCTAACGGACATGATGTTTCAAATGAGGTTGGAAATAAACGACCTCAAGAAGAAAAAGAGAAGAAGGAGGCCGGGAAGATCGGTTAGAACCAACTCATCCACTGAGGATAGCGACTCTTCCATGCCACCACTAGAGGACATTGATCCAACGATCAATGTGAATCCATTTGTTCCACGAGCAGCCGCCAATCGCCGTGCCCCGGCTGGAGGTGCGAGAGTCGATCGTGTGGATGAGGAGCCAAGAACTCTTGGCCAAAGAATGGATCCAACGCAGCAACCACGCCGTTTGGGTGTGAAGTTTGATGTTGATGATGCACAAAGGTTTAGCTTCAACCCGCAAGTTATTACCATTCTCCGCCAAAATCAATTTGGTGGAACGAGCGCTGAATCTCCACATCAACATCTACAAAACTTTGAGATCATGATGGAGACAATGAAGCCAAAGAATGCAACCACCAACAGCTATAAACTCAAGCCTTTCTTCTTCTCCTTGAAAGGGAAAGCATTGTCTTGGTATCAAGCTCTTCCAAGTGGGAAACTCGACACATGGGAGGATCTTTCTTCGGAATTCCTCACTAAGTTCTTTCCGCCATCCAAAATGGCGGAATTAAGAGGTAAGATTAATGCATTTTCTATGAGATCTATCGAAAGTTTGTTTCAATCTTGGGAAAGATTTCAGGATTTGCTATTGGATTGCCCACATCATGGCATATCCAAATTGGCGCTATTGGAGATATACTATAAGGGGCTGGATGTGGAGACACAATTCAAGCTCCAATCCCTTTCATTTGGTATATTCATGGACATGACGGAAGATGACGCTTGGGACTTTATTGAGAAGCAAGCGCGAGTCATTGAGAAGTATTCTCACCGGAAAGTAGAGGCGAATCATGTGGAACAAGGAGCAAAGCTATCACAAGCAGCTCAAACTCAAATATTTTCTCTCAGTACGGAGATTAAAGAATTGAAGGAAGCCATCAAAACCAACTTTCCAAAGCAAAAGGAACAAGATGTAGGTTATTTGGGCAACAACAATAACCACAACGGGAATAAGAATACAAACCGCAACAACCGGAACAACAACCGGAATAATTGGAACAACAACAGCAACAAACGGAACAACAATTGGAACAACAATAGGGGTTCAAACAACAACAATTAGCGTCCCAACCAACAAAATTCCGGTAATTCTTATTCCAATTCAGGAAATTCACTAACTTCACCTTCTTCTTCTTCCACTCCTTTGAAAAGCCAAGGGCAAACATCTAATGGTGAAAGTACTTCGGGGAAAGACAAGCCCGATCCCATGTTGGAAACAATTTTGGGCAAGCTTCAAGGATTGGAGACTCGCATCATCAAGGTTGATGATCACATTACTAAGGTTGATAAAGCCCAAAAGGTTTTAGAGAACCAAATGTTTAGCCATGCGGAGGAAGTCCCTAGGAATCAAGGAAAACTTCCAGGAAAGACGGAGGATAACCCAAAGGGAAGGGTGATGGCAATCACAACTAGGAGCGGAGTAACAACTACCGACCCGCAGCCTAAGTTTGTAGAAGTTCCCGTTGAGAAGGAGAAAGAAAAGGGGAAGGAGAAGGAAGATGTCTACGTTCCTCCTCCAGCTTACAAACCTCCCCTATCATTCCCGCAATCTAGAGCAAGAGCGCGTCTAGACAAGCAATTCGGTAAGTTTATTGAACTCATGAGCAAACTGCATATTAATATACCTTTCATTGATGCAATTGTAGGTATGTCAGCTTATGGGAAGTTCCTAAAGGAGATCCTCTCTAACAAAAGAAAGTTAGAAGATTTTGGAGAGGTTAAGATGAGTTCGGATTTATCGGATCTCATCAAGACAATGAAGGAGAAGATGCCCCCAAAGCTGAAAGATCCGGGGTCATTTTGTATTCCCATAGGAGTGGGAGATGTCACATATGATGCATTGTGTGACTTAGGACCGAGCGTTAGCATCATCCCGCTTGCTTTATGCAGGAAGATCGGTTTAGGGGATCCTAAACCGGTAAAGATGACGTTGTACATGGCGGATCGATCCATAACTCGTCCCGTCGGTATAGTTGAAGACGTCCCGGTCAAGCTTGGTAAGTTCTATGTTCCTATAGACTTTGTTATGCTTGACATTCTTGCAGATGGTCCGGTCCCGATCATTCTCGGAAGACCGTTTCTTGCAACATCCGGCTGTATAGTCGATTGCAAGAATGCTAGACTCGCCTTTGACATAGGAGAAGAGAAGGTAGAGTTCGTCCTTTCCACTTTAGTGAAAGAACCAGCCTTCGATGAGGATATATTCAATATCCATGACGAAGAGCTATCTAGAGAGGAGGTAAGTTCTATTCCCTTCAAAGATCCCTTGCAAAAAGTTCTTTCTATGAGCATTATAGATATAGGGGAAGAAGAGGAGTGCAATGAGGCAATTGAAGCCTTAGAGAAACAAAAAGAAGTGTATGAAGAAGAGTTTGAGAAACTCCACGATGAGTCAGAAAACGTACGGATCCACGGTCAGACAGCCTATTCCACGGCCGTGGAATTCACCAACACAAGCGTGGAGCATTCCAGTAAGTTACACGGCCAAAACCACGGCCGTGGAGAAGGTAGGGGTGCCGTAATTTTGGGTGAATCTGAAGGGAATTGTGTTTCCTCCACAACTTCTCTTGATTCTTCTCCAACACCTTCTACCCCCTTAGACACTTCTAAGGTACCATCGGATACTCCTCAAGAGCCATTAGAGACTCCTATAGTGATGGAATTGAAACCACTTCCTACACATCTAAGGTACGCATTTCTAGGATCTAATTCTACCTTTCCGGTAATTGTTAGTTCAGATTTAAGCATAGATGAACATAGTAAGCTTATGGTTGTCCTTAAGAAACATAGGAAAGCCTTAGGATATACTATAGAGGATTTAGTAGGAATCAAACCTTCCCTATGCATGCATAAGATCTTAATGGAAGAGGACTTTAGAACTTCGCAACAACCTCAAAGGCGGTTAAATCCGACCATGAAGGAGGTTGTCAAGAAGGAAATTCTTAAACTACTCGATGCAGGTATCATCTACCCTATCTCCGATAGCAAGTGGGTGAGTCCCGTACAGGTGGTTCCTAAGAAGGGAGGAATGACGATCATCACCAACAAAAACAATGAACTCATTCCTACACGAACCGTAACAGGATGGCGGATGTGTATAGACTACCGCAAGCTAAACAACGCGACGAGGAAGGATCACTTCCCACTACCCTTCATCGATCAAATGCTTGAAAGGTTAGCACAACATTCACACTTTTGCTATCTTGACGGTTATAGTGGTTTCTTTCAGATCCCGATACACCCGGATGATCAAGAGAAGACCACGTTCACGTGCCCGTGGGGTACGTTTGCCTATAGGAGGATGCCGTTCGGGCTTTGCAACGCCCCAGCCACTTTTCAAAGGTGTATGATAGCCATCTTCTCGGAATATATAGAGGAAATCTTGGAGGTTTTTATGGATGACTTCTCCGTTTATGGTTCCTCTTTTGACAATTGTCTTTCTAACCTTGCTCTTGTGTTACAAAGGTGTGAAGACACTAACTGTTCGCCCGAAAAGGTGTGTGCGTCAAAGTCTTAAATTTATATCTAGAACTCAAAGCAAAGCGAACCCGCAGTGTACAAATCAACTGTAGTAAGGTAAGAATTCCAGAGTCGAACTCAGGGATTTGGTGAGAATAAATTCAACTTCAATTATCTAGCGAAAATGCAAAAGCTTTTGTGATCAAATAAGGGTAAAATGATTCCAAGGATTCAAGTATCTGATTTCGGCTTTCGATTCAAGACACTTCTATAGATATAAGGACAGAGTTTATATTGCCAAGATTAATTGTTCAAAGGTAGATATCGTACGATGAAGTTCCGAAACCTATATAACTAATCTAAAGGTTCTCTCTATAAGGGTTGTTGAGGCTGCAATATAGAAATATCTAAAGACAAGAATTATGTTCAAACTAACTATCTAAAACTCCAGGATATGACTCTCCAAAGTAAAGATTAGAAAGCACACTTAGAATCTTAATAAAAGATGTTGAGTCTCTTTATTACCCAAATCTTATAATCTTAATCTATTAAATGTAGAATCAGGTTTGAAGTGTCTTCATACATTCAATTAGAGGTAAAAAAGATTAATCAATATTGGGATTTAGGCAAGGATTAGTTTTAGTTAAAGATTGATTCAATTAAAGTTCGTCAGAAGAATAAATCGGGCTGTTCATAAGAAAATCGGCCGATTTACTCCAAGAACACACCGATTTTCCTGTTGTCGCAAAACTAAAATCTAAACTCTCAGGGTCCTAATATTTGAATGAGTTCAGTCTGTCATCATCTAAGCCTTAATCATCAACTATTCTCCCCAGAATCACAAGGGTTTTAGCCAACCATTTTCAAAATCGAATCAAATTAAAGATTGAGTGAAATATCGCAAAGAAACCGAATCTTGAATAAAAATTCAATAACCTTCAAATCTATAAACAATCGTCAAAACTGATCAACGTATCTCTTTAGTAACTCAATTACGTATTCAAAAAGCACAATTGCTTCAATGGATAAAGAAATCTCACAAACAAGAATCAAGATTGGCTTCCTGGCAAAAGTCCTTCAATCCTCCTCCAAGAATCTCCAATCTCTCTCAAACGTGTAAAGATTTTCCGCTGCCGCCTTCTCTAATCTCCCTTTGGAGAATTTGACTCCAAGTCCCGGGGTTGTCACCGTCCTCCTCTCAATGTTGAAGGCTCTCCGATATATGTAGGGATGAATTTAGGGTTTAAAGGTAAAACCCTAAATATTTGGGCTGAAAAGAAGTCGAATCCGATGGTATCAGAAAATACTCTGGGCCGCGTCATAAGGTATCAGAGAATACTTTGGTCGCGTCCGACGGTATCAGAAAATACTTTGGGCCGCGTCCGAAGGTATCAGAAAATAATTTGGGCCGCGTCAGATGGTATCAGAAGATACTTTGGCGCGTCCTAACTTCCTTTTATTGCTCCTTTTTGTCCCGCTTCAAGGCTTAATCCTTAAATATGTTATTTCGCTCCATAATTCGCCAAATTACCTACAAATGCAATAAAACTCTGTGTAGACCTCTATTCTTGCAAAGTAGGTGAATATAACCATACATAAATGTCATGAATGTATGTCTATGCATGCAAAATAAAGGGAAAATCTATATAAATACATGCCTAAAAATAGGTCATAATTCATGTCATCAAAATACCCCATACTTGCCTCTTGCTTGTCCCCAAGCAAGGTTCAAACTTAAAATAAAAGATGATATGGATTATGAATATGCAAAAATAAAGAAAAACTACAATATTTTGGTTGTGCTTCTATTCATAGATCACTCTCAAATGGTTGCTTAATAGCTAATGAAAATCATCATATGATCAAAAGGAATTATATCATGGAAAGGATAATCACACTTTGGAAGAAAATCATAACATGCATCATAACTTGCAATATATCAAAATCAATCATGAGAAATCCAGTTTAGACCACAAAGCCAAACAACATACTCAAAGATCTTAAGGTCTTTCAATCAAAGGTCAAGAAAACGTGAATAGGTGGGAAACTTATAAAGGAATGTGGTGTATGAATCCGGGAAAAAGGAACAACACAAACTCTTTTTCTTTTTACTATTTGAACTAACCACCATTGAGAGCTTTGCTCTCCCTTTTCAACACAAAATTTTTTTTCGACTTTACTTTTTGGAAATATGGACAGCGGTGCACAAAAACCGAAGCCTAGGAGATCGGCGTTTCTCAATTTTGAGATGCCTCAAACCCTTGATGCACATACCATAATCCGTTAGGAATATCGCTCAATCCGACTTTGGCAAGACACAAACACCAGGCTATGTGAATGGTGCCGAGTTACTCATCATCAAGATTGACTTCCCCAAACCTACAATTTTCTATACTTGTGAATGCAAGCATTTGCTTTCATGGCCCTCCCACATCAAACATGCCAAAACTCAACTCTTCCTAGTTCCCGGATAGGTAGGGAAGACAATTATTTTATTAAGGGGCTAAATGAATAAGGAAAGAAGCAAGAAAGATCGAGGTGCCTTAATCATATCAATAAGAAGTGTAAGAACTTATCATGCGGTTTCAACCTTCAATACTCAACATGATTTAGAATGAAAGCAAATTATAAAATATGCATGAAATTCTAACAAAGTATTCAAATCCCACATATGTCATAAATCAATTCAAGCATATCAAAATCATCATAGCTATTCCACAAAACAATGTTCATCATAGAGATCATATCCATCCTAAAAGCACAAATTTTTTTTTAAAATTTTCAAAATTTTCCAAAATTTTCAAATCATATGATGCAAGACATAAAACATGCAAATGGTATTGCAAATACCTCCACCCCATACTTAAAACTCACATTGTCCCCAATGTGAAGAAAAGAAAAGGAAGAAAAGGATACTCACAATGTAAGATGGCGAATCAGGCATGACGAATCATTCATTGAGTGGTGATGGTGGGAGTCTATATAAGCTCAATAGGGAACTCCGGATATTCCAATCGGTGTCGAAGAATGAAGAAGGGGAACGTCTTTTGGCCGAACAAAAATTTTCCGAAAAAAAAAAAAAAATTTTTTTTTTTTTTTGGAAAAAATCGACCTATTTTTCAAAAAATCGGCCGAGTTTTCTGCCCGATTTTTTTCGTCGGCTCGATTTTTCCTGAGGGGGTCGATCTCTGGGTCGATTTTTCTTTCTGTTGTCAAAAATCGACTTGTTTTGAAGCCTAAATCGACCGATCTTCTTTTGGTAAGTCGATTTCTTGCCTTTTGTTCCTTGAAAACGTCCTTAGGCACATTTGTATTGCCTTTTTCCATCAATTCCTCAAGATTATACCTAGTTCCTGCGATGCATGACACAAACAAACCGAGAGCGCATCGAAAAAAACAAAAACAAAGCAAACTACACTAGACTATCATAAGAAAAAGAAAAAGAAAAACATGAATGCATTACCTTGGGTTGCCTCCCAAGAAGTGCTTTGTTTAAGGTTGTTAGCTGGACCTATCTCCATAGATGATTCAATGCACCTTGAACATCTTGGATTGCTCATCAAACTCATCATAAAATTCCTCAAAAAAGATTCCGGTTCCTAATTTCACCGGCAAATGGTAAGATCTCCCACGTACAAGCTTGTACGGTTTGATTCTCACCGAAATTCTCCTAGCTTTCCTATGCTCTAATGGGATGTTATTCAGCCTTGCGTCCCATCCTTTCCTGGATCGAGAAATCAGTTTCTCGAGAATCCTCTTAGCTTCCCCATCTCCAGATTGGGGATGATGTATGGTGTTCGTCATGTGAATGACCCCATACTTGAACAAAAGACACTTCATCGCCTTAACGGTGAAGTGCTTGCTAACTCCACTCCTTGTAGTCCAAGGAGCATCTACTTCCAGCAGTTTTAATGGAGGTTTCATCTTCACCTTAGGAGGTTCTTTTGGAAGAGAACTCCAACTCTCCAGTGCATTCCTGAAAAAATTAGAAATTTTAATAGGAATTTCAAAAGAAGTAAGAGAATGTACCTTGTAAAGTTCAGCTGGATCCTCTTCAACCTTGGCCACAGTTTCAGTGATTTGGCCAAGGTTCTCCACTTCTTCCTCTTCTTCAATGAGGACTTCAAGAGGGGTTTCAAGCTCAATAGGAGGAAGGCTTAAGACTTGGAATTCTTCCTCGCAGGATAAATGATTTTCCAAGGATTTTTGAGCTTCAGAAATAGCCTTCATTTTGTCTTCCATCTTGTCCAACACTTTTAACATCTTTTCCAGCATCGTCTGTGTCCCATCCTCGGATGGTTGTTGTGGAGGTTGCACTTCAGGAGGTTGCTCATAAAACTTATGAGGGGGATTGAGCTCATCCCAATAGGCAAGCTCATCCTCAATAACTTCATCTCTTTCTCTTTCACTGTCGAACCAATGAAAGGCGTATTTCTCTTCCAAGTATTCATAATGGTCTGCCCTAGCACCTTGCCATGCAAACCATGCTGGATCAAATGAAGGTTTATAGCTACATGCAGCCATTGGTGAACCTGAAAACTCAAAAACTCATACCAAAAAGATTAAAAGCAAAAACAAAAGCTCCCAAGCCAAACAACCGAAAACCGAAATTGGTCTAGACCAAATCCCCGGTAACGGCGCCAAAAACTTGTTCGCCCGAAAAGGTGTGTGCGTCAAAGTCTTAAATTTATATCTAGAACTCAAAGCAAAGCGAACCCGCAGTGTACGGATCAGCTGTAGTAAGGTAAGAATTCCAGAGTCGAACTCAGGGATTTGGTGAGAATAAATTCAACTTCAATTATCTAGCGAAAATGCAAAAGCTTTTGTGATCAAATAAGGGTAAAATGATTCCAAGGATTCAAGTATCTGATTTTGGCTTTCGATTCAAGACACTTCTATAGATATAAGGACAGAGTTTATATTGCCAAGATTAATTGTTCAAAGGTAGATATCGTACGGTGAAGTTCCGAAACCTATATAACTAATCTAAAGGTTCTCTCTATAAGGGTTGTTGAGGCTGCAATATAGAAAGATCTAAAGACAAGAATTATGTTCAAACTAACTATCTAAAACTCCAGGATATGACTCTCCAAAGTAAAGATTAGAAAGCACACTTAGAATCTTAATAAAGGATGTTGAGTCTCTTTATTACCCAAATCTTATAATCTTAATCTATTAAATGTAGAATCAGGTTTGAAGTGTCTTCATACATTCAATTAGAGGTAAAAAAGATTAATCAATATTGGGATTTAGGCAAGGATTAGTTTTAGTTAAAGATTGATTCAATTAAAGTTTGTCAGAAGAATAAATCGGGCTGTTCATAAGAAAATCGGCCGATTTACTCCAAGAATACACCGATTTTCCTGTTGTCGCAAAAATAAAATCTAAACTCTCAAGGTCCTAATATTTGAATGAGTTCAGTCTATCATCATCTAAGCCTTAATCATCAACTATTCTCCCCAGAATCACAAGGGTTTTAGCCAACCATTTTCAAAATTGAATCAAATTAAAGATTGAGTGAAATATCGCAAAGAAACCGAATCTTGAATAAAAATTCAATAACCTTCAAATCTGTAAACAATCGTCAAAACTGATCAACGTATCTCTTTAGTAACCTAATTACGTATTCAAAAAGCACAATTGCTTCAATGGATAAAGAAATCTCACAAACAAGAATCAAGATTGGCTTCCCGGCAAAAGTCCTTCAATCCTCCTCCAAGAATCTCCAATCTCTCTCAAACGTGTAAAGATTTCCCGTTGCCGCCTTCTCTAATCTCCCTTTGGAGAATTTGACTCCAAGTCCCGGGGTTGTCACCGTCCTCCTCTCAATGTTGAAGGCTCTCCGATATATGTAGGGATGAATTTAGGGTTTAAAGGTAAAACCCTAAATATTTGGGCTGAAAAGAAGTCGAATCCGATGGTATCAGAAAATACTCTGGGCCGCGTCATCAGAGAATACTTTGGTCGCGTCCGACGGTATCAGAAAATACTTTGGGCCGCGTCAGATGGTATCAGAAGATACTTTGGCGCGTCCTAACTTCCTTTTATTGCTCCTTTTTGTCCCGCTTCAAGGCTTAATCCTTAAATATGCTATTTCGCTCCATAATTCGCCAAATTACCTACAAATGCAATAAAACTCTGTGTAGACGTCTATTCTTGCAAAGTAGGTGAATATAACCATAAATGTCATGAATGTATGTCTATGCATGCAAAATAAAGGGAAAATCTATATAAATACATGCCTAAAAATAGGTCATAATTCATGTCATCACTAACCTAGTTCTCAATTGGGAGAAGTGTCAATTTATGGTGAAAGAAGGCATTGTATTAGGACACTTAATCTCTAGTAGAGGGATTGAGGTGGATAAAGCTAAGATAGAGACAATAGAAAAGCTTCCTCCCTCAACTTCGGTGAAAGAGATAAGGAGTTTTCTAGGACATGCTGGATTTTACAGACGCTTTATAAAGGATTTCTCTAAGATATCAAAGCCGTTTACTAATCTATTGATGAAGGATGCAATTTTTGATTTTTCACAGGAATGTCTAGATGCGTTCAATAAGATTTGGGAAGCTCTAATCTCAGCCCCAATTATCCAACCTCCGGATTGGAATCTTCCCTTTGAGGTTATGTGTGACGCAAGTGACGTAGTCATAGGGGCTGTGCTTGGGCAAAGAAAGGAAGGGCGAACCCATGCTATCTATTACGCTAGCAAGACGCTAGATGAAGCGCAACTCAACTACGCCACTACAGAAAAAGAATTCTTAGCAATTGTATATGCAATTGAAAATTTTCGCTCTTATCTTGTAGGTGCAAAGGTGATTGTATACACGGATCATGCTGCGATCCGGTATCTACTTGCAAAGAAGGATGCGAAGCCAAGGCTAATTAGATGGATTCTTCTCCTACAAGAATTCGATCTAGAGATCAACGACAAGAAGGGTTCGAAAAATTCTGTTGCGGATCATTTGAGTCGTCTAACACATCTAGAGGATGACCATCTACCCATAGATGACTCCTTTCCGTGTATGTACAATGCAAGATATAATGAAACATGTGACAATATTAAACTATCCTAGATGCTAATCATGCAAATGATTATGAAAACCCCATGTTACGCTGGGAAATAGCACAAAAAGCTTTACATTTATAAACTCGATCTAATCTCCTAAACTACCTAGCGAAACCCGCAGTGTACGGATCGTTATGTAGGAAGGAAAGTATTCCGAGGTCGAACACAAGGACTGAGGCGAAATCAAGTCATTCAATGATCAAAGATAGTGCAAATCTAGTCTAAGAAAGGATCAAGGAATAAAGAAATGAAAATGATGATATTTTTGGTTGGGTTTTTGTGGTGATCAAGCAAGGATCACAAATCAAGCAAGGTAATAAACAAACTAACAACTCAAGCTAGCAAAACAAACAATTGACACAAACACAAGATATGAGATCAAAGATAGAAAAAGTGGATTCTAGAGGTCAAGATTTCCGGTTATGGCATTGGACTCAAGGTTCTAAAGATTCTAAGGACAAGGATGCGATGTTGGGAAAGGGTGTTTCTCAAATGGAAGCAATTACCGGGTAAGTCTCTCACTTCACTAATCCCGCACCAAACTCCTATTACCGGGTAAGTCTCAAGGAGGTAAAGTTGGGAATTCTACACAAACCGGACACTACTTAAGGGGCAAACCTCTCCTTACCGGGTAAGTCTCGGAAAAGGTAAGTCTCAAGCAACAATCCTAGCACACTCAGTCCAATAGCGGCTTATGAGGCTCACTACTACCTAGAGTTCATCATCTTCGGTATCTAAGATCGGAAATCACCGGGTAGGTCTCTTTCCTCACTTAGTTTGCTAGCATTAGGTCACCCTAAGCTATATCATGCTCAACAAACACTAGGATTTCAACAATCTAACATCCTAACATACAGATTCATCAATTAAAGAGCAACAGAAGGAAAAATCGGGCTGATCATAATAAAAATCGGCCGATTTACTATGAAGAACAGGTCGATTTTTATGTCTGAGTTAGGTTTTGTGCATACGAATCATCCTAAACTAACATATAAGTCCATTCTATCATCACCCAAGCCTTAACCATCAATCCATCACTCCAAAATCACAACAAACTAGCCAATAACATGCATTTCAAGATCTAGAATCATCATACAAGCAAACATGGTTTTCATAGCAAGAAGATGAAGTAAGGAAATGAAAGCAATGAAACTTAGCTAGATTTGAGCTCAAAACAAGTCTTTCAACACACCAAATGTAGCTCCAAGTCGGATCTTGTAACCTTCAACAATCTTCTTCACAAAAATCTCTCAAATCTCACTATGAAATTGAAATCTACACTAATCTCCCTCAAGAACACCCACAAGGGTGTCTTGAAGAGAGCTCCCAATTGGAAGATTCTTTTGGAAGATGCTAGAGGATGTGGGAGAGGAGGAGAATTGAATGGGAATCCCCAGCAACAGCTTTGAAGGACCACTTATATTCTCCACCAAGAGCAAGGCCGGACAAGAGATCGTGGGACACGTGGCTTAAGCTGTTAAAGGCCCAAAAATCGACCCAGAGGAAAAAATCGGCCGATTTTCCTGGGTGTAGGTCGATTTTCTTCAACAGAAGCATGCTATGATCGTCTAGCCATGAGTTGCTCCATTGCTTGCACCAATAGTGGTCTTTGTTGCTCCAATTATGCTCCTCCAAGGCTTTGGATGTGTACCATCATGAGGCTTGACCCTCAAATGTATCGATTAACGTCCAATAGATCCCCGAATTACCTACAAAACCGATAAAAGGTAGTGTAGACGTCTTTTCTAGAAATATGCATGAATTGAGCGAAGACGTCATGAACCAATGCCAAAACGTGCACGAATGAGTGAGAAATTTATCTAAATGATCATCTAAACCTAAGTCATAAATCGTGTTATCAGAGTCGTCTAACACATCTAGAGGATGACCATCTACCCATAGATGACTCCTTTCCGGACGAGCATTTACATATCATAGAGGAGTGCATTGACGTGATCACCAAAGGTAACGAACCATGGTTGTCTGATTTTGTTAACTATTTGGTTTGTCAGGAATTACCACCCGGATTATCCTACGCACAAAGAAAGAAGTTCTTTAAGGATGTTCGGGAATACTTTTGGAATGAACCTCTTCTCTTTAAGAGAGGTCCGGACGGCATTATTCGACGATGTGTGCCGGAAGATGAGATGCAAAGTGTCATCTGTCATTGTCATTCACTACCTTGTGGAGGACACACTAGTTCGAACAAGACTAGCGCTAAGGTATTGCAATCTGGATTCTTTTCGCCTACTTTGTTTAAAGATGTGCAAACCTTTGTTTCCTGCTGCGATGCTTGTCAAAGAACAGGGAATATATCTAGGAGGAACGAGATGCCTCTTAACAACATCCAAGAGGTGGAGATCTTTGACGTTTGGGGAGTAGACTTCATGGGACCTTTCCCATCATCTTGTGGAAACCAATACATACTTTTAGCAGTGGATTATGTTTCGAGATGGGTTGAAGCAATTGCCTCTCCCACCAATGATGCCATGTAGAGCTGTCAAAATTTTACCTGACCCGTGAAACCCGCCTGACCCGAACCCGACCGACACCCGTTAAAAGGAAAACAAATACGCATATGAGACCGACCCGATGTTAACCGATTGAACCCGAAACCAAAAATAACGCAAACCCGAAAGTGACCGTAACCCGATTATACCCGAATGAATTAGCCCGGAGACGCCCAAAACGGAAAGAACCCGACCCGAAATAATCCGATTCCCGAAATAACCAGACCCAAAATGACCGAAACCCGAAAGCCGTAGACCCGACATGATCTGTGAACCCGTAATTACCCGACCCAATATAACTCAACCCATAACTACTAGCTCATTTGGTAGAGGGAGGGAAGGAGGTTCTTGGAGTTACATGTTCGAGTTCTAAAAGTAGCAAAAAGTTCCTTTTATTTTATGGATTTTATTTTAAACAAATTACAATATATTTAGATGAAGTGATCATTAACTATTAATTAATACAATGAAATTAATATAATTTTTAATACAGTAATTCATAACTACTATCTAATTTATTTGACGATTTATTTATAAAACAAACTAAATATATAAATAATTTTAAATTTCATCTAAGTAAAAAATTAAATTAAAAGCTCTACTTTATAGTACAAAATTTAAGTAAACTTTATTTATTTATTTAATTTATAGATATTATTGTTTAATATCGGACTTAATATCCGCCATATCTTATAAAAAAAATTGTACCCCAACGGAAAATTTTTGGCTCCGCCATTGAATGAAGCTATATATTATTTTACTATCAATACTTGTTACTTTTAAGGTTTAATGGGTTAAAGATTAAAGATATAGTCATAAAAAATAACTACACGTATTGATAGTCACTCTAAAATGTTTTCATGTACATCTGACATCTCATCCTTATTTATCAAGTTATCATTTCTATTGTTAGGTAAAATTTAATATATTAATGCTGACTTTAAATTAAGTGAAAGGATATTAATGTTATCTAATAAATAAATAAAGTTTTCAACGAGAAATTTGATAAAATACTTTCAAAAATAAAAAATAATGTGAATAAAATAATTTATATGAATAAATAAAATAATATCAAATTAATGTTTTTTTACTATTTATTATTAAATAAACTATTAAAAAATATATAACTAGAATATATAGAAAAATTAGGCCAACCCAAAACAATCAAATCCGAAAATTCTCGACCCAAAAACAATCGAACGTGATTATACCCTAAGTAATTCAACCCAGATTTACCCGATACAGAAACTAGGCTGACCCAGAATAACCCGATAATAGAAGCAACCAGACCCGAAATAGACCGTGAACCCGAATTGCAATTGTACAAATGATCCCGACCCGATCTGAGCCAGACCCGAATTAGCCCGATAACCGATTGAAACAACCCAAGATTGCTTGAGAACCCGATTATCAGTGGTACAAGGGCACCCGACTTAACCCGGCCCGACCCGGATAAACCCGACATGACATTATAGACAAATTTGACCCGGCTCAAAGTGACCCGAAACAAAATTGACCCGACCCGAACTCGACCGACCCGCCCGTTTGACACCTCTAATGCCATGGTAGTGGTTAAGTTCTTTAACAAGACCATCTTCCCACGATTCGGGACACCACGGACCATTATTAGTGATGGAGGTTCTCACTTCATTGCCCGACGTTTCGAAGCTCTTTTAGCTAAGTATGGGGTGACTCACAAGATCGCCACCCCTTATCATCCACAAACTAGTGGACAAGTGGAGATCTCAAACCGGGAGATTAAAGGGATCCTAGAGAAGACGGTTTCAAGGACAAGGAAGGATTGGTCTTTGAAGCTAGATGACGCATTATGGGCATACCGGACTGCATACAAGACTCCCATCGGAACAACACCATATAACCTTGTGTATGGGAAGTCTTGCCACTTACCGGTAGAGTTGGAGCACAAGGCGTGGGCAATAAAGTGGTTGAACTTCAGCATGAAGGAAGCGGGAGAGAAGCGTCTCTTAGACCTTAATTAGCTTGAAGAACTTCGCTTGAACGCCTGCGAAAACGCCAAGATCTATAAAGAAAGAGCGAAGCATTGGCATGATAAGCATATCATCCCAAAGGACCTCAAAGAAGGAGATCAAGTTCTTCTCTTCAATTCAAGGCTTCGTCTCTTTCCAGGTAAGCTTAAATCTCGTTGGACTGGACCTTTTCTAATCAAACGTGCTTTTTCCCATGGTGCAGTTGAAGTATGGGGTGAAAAGGGCGGAAGCTTTAAGGTGAACGGTCAACGACTCAAGAAGTATATACCGGAACTCCAAGCTGAAGAGTTCGCGCCCACCGCACTCGAATAAGTGCGAATTTGGTCTAGCTACGGACCTTAAACAAAGCGCTTCTTGGGAGGCAACCCAAGGTATTGTATTTACATTTTTGTTTTTGATTCATAGCTTAGAGTAGTTTAGACGTATTTGTTTTGTTTTGCCTTCGATACCTTCCGGTATGTTCATGTTTTTGGATGTAGGATCAGCGGAAAAGGAAAAGAGAAGAAAAGGTTGAAGAAAATTGACGAAACTTGGACTTTGGCACATTACAGAGAGTTCCACGGCCAAAACCACGGCCGTGACAGCTATAGTGACCGTAATTTGCAAAAGCCTGAGAAAAATCACCAAAACCACGGTTCCGTACATTTCCACGGCCGTGGAAACCCCCGAGTGACCGTAATTTTCGAAAAAATTTACGGCCACTATAAAAACCACGTTTCTTCACAAAACACACAAAATACCCCAATTTCACGCCCCTATTTCGCCGAAATCTCCCCCCTCTCCCAAATTCTCGTTCGTTAATCGTTTTTAACGATTCTCTGACCAAAGTTGAAGCAATTTCCGTCACCTACAAGATCCAAGCAACGATTCGAGCGGCAAATCACCGGAGAAGATAGAATTCGGATTTCAAAATCCGAAGACCTAGGTTTTTCATTCCTTCTTTCTCTTTGTCGATTCGGCTCCATTTTTGCTAGAATTTTTAGGAGAACTGATTGGAATTGGAATGAAATTAGTCTAGGGCTGCTTGCTGTTAAGTTTGGTGAAAATCTGCAGAGTTTTGAGAATTTGCGTAACGAATCACGGTCTCTGGACATTCCACAGCCGTGGAAACTGAAGAACAAACCGTGGTTTTGAATAGAAACATGGATCTCGTTAGGAGAATGTCCAATAGAACAAAGAAGAGGAAAGGCAATGCTTCCTCCTCCTCTCAGGCACCCCCTAGAGAGCCAACACCACCACCATCACCCCCACATCCTAGAATCCCTACTATCCATGAGGATCACCTCGATGCCTTAGAGAGGATCCATAAGCGAGCGGTCATAGGACCTAGGTATCTGTTGATTGAGGAGCTAGAGCCACTAAATGTGGTTAATGACATTACTTGGTTATTGGATAGGGCTGGGTTGATCATCTTCTCCGCTATTCGGGAAGATGCATATGAGGAGATCATTAGGGAGTTTGTGACCTCCTTCGTGCATAGTCATGTAGACCGTACGGTTTCTTTCCGGCTGATGGAGAGAAACTATGATTTCTCGATTCGGGAGTTTGGAGCCTTCTTTGGGTTCCATGAGACCTTCAATGGTCGCTTCCCTAGTGGCGTGTACGCCAAGGATTTTTGGGAGGATATAGCTATGGTATACGCCAGCGAGGACCGCTGGCAACCAGCTGATACCAAGGCTAAGTTGATTTATCACTTAGCCTTGAAGATTGCTCACCGGGTGCTTTCTGAGTGTCTCTTCCCTAGGACGGAGACACCTCAGAAGATCAAGACAGACGAGTTGTTTTTGTTGTATTGCATGTTGCACGGCAGGCAGGCTGACTGTGCCACCCTCTGAGCTTCTACCATGAGTAAGCTAAAGAACATGAGGTCTGACAATATAGGATATGGTGGGATGGTTACCCACATTGCTAGGCAACTGGGGATCAACTTTTCTGCATGCACTAGGGTAGTTGCTAGACCCCTAGGACTCTAGAGCCTCATGACTAGAGGCATTATTTTTCCTAGACATAGAGGTCCACCTACAGCTGCCATGCCTTGGGAGGACAGAGGAGGTAGAGGAGTAGCATGGATCCTCGAGTATTCCATTATGGCCGGACGTCATAACTGGAAGGAGACGTTCGCTGCCATGCATGTGAACAGACTAGTAGCCCCTCCTTACGTTCCACCATCACCGGTTGTAGATGAGGAGGAGATGAGAGGGGATGATGAGTTTGAGGGAGGAGGAGATGAGCATAATTTTGATACCTTTCCGGATCATCCGGACGCAGTTCCTGACCTTCCTAGACACTCTCCCCGCCCCGCTAGAGCTTCTAGCTCTTCCTCTCGCCGTGCTAGTGTGAGCGAGAGACCAACTTGGATGACGGACCCTCCTACATGGTATAGCACTCAGCCGGAGTGGATGGGAGCTCCACCACCTTGGCATGCCCAGCCACCACCTGCACTAACACCATCAGACGCACCAGCATGGTACAACCAGCCACCCGGATGGTGTGAGCAGCTGCCGGAGTGGGCCACCGATCTTTCCGTTAGGGTCGGAGCCTTGGAGATCCGTGCAGATGCTAGGGATGCACGAGCCGACGATCATGACCGCATGATGAGAGATATTTACCGCCAACAGTTTGGGCGGAACTATGATCCCGGTTTCTTCCCGTTTCCACCACCACCGGCACCTCAGTGATGACCTTTGACGATCTACAGCTTTAGCCGCTCCACCACCGTCTTGTGAGTTCTTTTTCTTTCTTTCTTTTCTTTATTTTTCTTTTTGAACATTAGGGACAATGTTTGTCTCAAGTATGGGGTGGGGTGTGACTAATCGTTTGTAATAACTCTTACTCACTTTGTATGCTTTGATCGAGAACACTTGCATGTTTCATTCCATTGTTACACGTTTCATTATCGCATTGCATGAAAAAGCTTTTGAAAAAACCCATAAAAATCGAAAAATTTTGAAAATTTTGTGCTTCTAAGGATAGAGATGACTTCTATGATAATCACTACTTGTGAATTGAGTTTTGATGACAATCGCATGCTTAAACAAATAGTGAATTGAAAAGAAATTGAATGAGTTGATTATTCCTCTTTTGCAAGTTTCATAATGTGAAGAATGTTACCTAAATCATATTGAGAAATCAAGGTTGAAATCACATGATAAGTTCTTATACTTCTTGTTGAAATGATAAAGGCAATTCGATTTTCTTTCTTCTTTCTTTGATCATTTAGCCCCTCAATGAAATAATGGCCTCCTTTACCTATCCGAGAATTTGGAGGAGTTGATATTTGGCATGTTTGATGTGGGAGGGCCATGAAAGCAAAATTTTACATTCAAAGAATAGAAAGAACATATAGGTTTGGGGAAGTCAATCATGACGAGAGTAACTCGGAACCATTCACATAGCCGGGTGTTTGTGTCTTGCCAAAGTCGGATTGAGCGATATTCCTAGCGGATTATGGTATGTGCATCAAGGGTTTGAGGCATCTCGCAAAATTGAGAACCGCCAATCTCCTAGGCTTCGGTTTTTGTGCACCTCTGTCCATAACTTCAAAAGTAAAGTCGAAAAATGGATTGAAAAGAAGAGAGCAAAGCTCTAAGTTGAAAGTGTTGCAAAACCGCAAGAGAAAAAGAAAAGAGTTGGTTATCCACTTTCCCGGATTCATGCACCACATTCCTTAAAGTTTTCCTTCCCTTTCCGCATTCTAGACCTTGTTTGAAAGTCCTTAAGATCAATAGAATGATATATGACTTGGTGATCTAAATTGAAGTTTCTTATGATTGATTTTGATAATGTTTGAAGGTTATGATGCTTACATGGAAGTTTGATCAATTCATGAGTTTTCTTTGCTCTTTACTCTTTGATTATGTATATGAAGTCTTATGAACGAATGAAGCGAGGTTTGAGAATGATCTATTGACTTAGAAGCACATTCATCTAAAAGACGTTTTGATTTTGAGAGTGCATCCATATTTCATCCTAACTTGAGTTTTAAAGCTTTTGAAAGACATTGCTTGGGGACAAGCAAGTGGCAAGTATGGGGTATTTTGTTAGCATGAAATATTGTGATATTTTAGGCACGTTTTCTAGATGTATTTCATCCTTATTAGTGTTCATTGATAAAGCATTGAAGCAATTGTGAGCTAGTTTATCTATAGTGTCGATTTAGAGGTCCACATAAGCTTTGTGTTGATTGTAGGCGAATAAGAGCTAAAACTGAACGAATTAAGAGAGAATGGAGATAGATTGAGCACAACCAAGGATTGAGGACACCACAAAGGAGCTAAGTTAGATGTTAGGATGAAGAATGACACAAAACAAAGGGAATTACGAGCAACCTATGCTTCCACGCTCTAAAATACAGCCGTAATGAAGTCCACGCTCTAAACCACGGCCGTGGAACTTGGCAACATGAGCGTGGAGCATTCCAGAGAGTTACACGGTATAAAGTACGGTCGTGGAAGTTGTGAAGAACCGTGATGGAATCCACGCTCTAAACCACGGGCGTGGAATCCCATATAACCGTGATTTATGCAATCTTTTGGCGAATAAAATTTAGACACATTGTCTACGCACATGGGCTGGACACTTATTCTATCTTTCCATATAAAAGGACTGAAGGAGGGAGATTCCGTCACCTTCGCTTATGCTTACTTGCACGTGCCTAGGGTTTCGGTTGGACGTGCGGAGATTGCCATTTTGCAACGGAGATTTACAAAGACTTGGAGATTTGGAATTTACGCTTTGTCCTTAGGTTTGATTAGAAGACGGATTGACATCCCGCTCTTCGTTCTTATCAAGGATTGTGATTGGTTTGTGTTATTCCGAATCTGGTATACATCATTACCTTTGTTGTGGATTTGAGATTGATTTGAAGTTTATTGAAGGTTTTTGAAGGTTTTCACCTTTCATATTTCTAAATCTTGAATTTGATATCATAATGACTGTTGTTGGCTAAAACCCTTTAGCAATTCTAAGGTGAAGGGTTAATAGTTGTGGCTTAGATGATGATAGATCGATCGTAAATAGGTTGGACCCTGAGAGTTAGAGAGATTTCGTTGACAGCCAGAATCACGGTGTGTTCTTGAGTTCCACGGCCGTGGAATCTCAAGATCCACCCGTAATTTTCCTTAGTTTACGAACCTTGCTTTTACTTTAATCCAAAGTTAAAGATTTGCTTTAACTTAGTCTTGACTTGCCCTTTTTTAGGTGGTAGTGAAGCCTCAACAACCTCTACTTCGATTTCGAGTGTCACAACCTTAATCAGTTTAGTTGATCCTTGGGTTACAAGTTTGGGTATTTGATGTTAATTCTTGCCTTTAGATCCTTTCTATACTGAAGCCTCAACAACCTTTATAGAGAGTGTCTTTAGATAAGTCATATAAAGCCTTGGAACTTCACCGTACATTGCTTTATCTTGTATACTTTTGCAACTCTTAACTCTGTCCTTATATCTTTAGTATATCTTGAATCGATTGCCACAACTGGATTCCTGGATCTTTAGGATTGTTGTTTTTCCCAATATATTTGCAAAGCTTACTTTATACTTGCTTGATAATCTTATAACTAAATTTATCCCCCCAAATCCCTGTGTTCGATACTCTGGAATTCTTGCTTTACTACGCCGATCCGTACACTGCGGGTTCGCTTGCTTAATTTCAGTTTTATAAATTTAAAGCTTGATTGCACGCACGCTAAGTGGCGAACAATCACCAACGTACTGTCAGGCAGCCTAGCCATACAAAATAAGTGCAAGGATTATAATCATCTAACATCTTTACCACAAGGTACTATTAGGAAAGGACTTGATGCATTTAAAGATCTAATCAACATCAGCAATGAGGGGTGGTTCAAGAAAAGAAGTGCAAGGCTTAGAAGGAGGAGTTTTGTAGGGGTGTTTGAGTCTACAGGCGCCTTCAAAGTCTCATCGCAATAAGGAGCTACTCCAGAAGAGCACAGAACTTTAACAACAATCGTAAAAATGCCCATCCGAAACCTTACGAATATATTTCTTGATATTGAGGTTCCTCTCCAAACCATATCCATTCCTTGAGTCACCATCCATCCTCACCAAAGCACTATGATCTGTACTATCAAACATCACTTGCACAAGGCTAGAAACACCATCATCCTCTCCCCAAGTAGACAAGGCTTGCAAAATCCGTTGATGTTGGATCGACATTTGACCTCCCAACATTTTGTCTCGCCTACTCAAGGGCTTGAACACCTAGAATGTGCAACGAGGAAGCAAAAGTAACCTAACCCAAGCATCCACACAACCTGATTCAACGACCACCTTTAAAAAAGCACCCAACAATGCTTGAGAGAAGCCTAAGCGACAATTATGAGAGATGCTTTTCACAATAGTAATAAGGACTCGTATAACCCTCTACAAAAAACACCATACCCCTACCATCAACAACAATCTACTCCGCATTAAACGACATCAGGATATCCACCAACGGTCTCAAAATTCCCACAATCTATCCACCATCCTCACTAGAAGTAGAAATAGAGCCATCATTGTGACGACACTCACGACTCAATGAATGAAGGCTCATACAATGGCCACACAACCACATCTTGAGAACGGCCAAAACTTTCATAAACGCCACAAAAACATCTAGGTCACACTAAAGATGCTCCGAACCTTATTCTTGCGCTGTACTGCAAATAAGTGTTGTCTTTTCAAATGACTTGCTAAATAAGAGAAATATCTACTTCTCTCTTGAACCACCACCACACTAAAAAAGGAACTAAACAAACAACAAGGAAATACATTACCCTCCATCATCATATGAAACCTTATCTCCCAGTTTTTTTTTGGGACAGTTAAACAAACACTTGACGGGCAATAAAATTAACCAATAACTTTAGAAAATTGTAAGCAACAACGATCTCCAAGTAGATCAAATCCAGACAATTTTGTTCTACGTACGCGCTCAGTCTGCTCAGCTTGCCAAAATTCAGAGACAAAAGCGGATCAATTTCTACAGAGATCCATTATAAAGAGACTGAAGAGAATCTGTGATATTATTGCTGAGAAGAAGAGATACTTATACACAACAGAGATATGAGAGAGAAGGATCAGAAGGATATTAACAATCCTAACAACCTAGATTAGGTCTAACAACCAAGTATAATAAGTCATTACTAACATCCCCTATCAAGTGAGGCAGAGTTTACTAAGCCGTAACTTGCTTAATAACTGCTGGAAACGAACACGGAGTAAGGGCTTTGTAAGCACATCAGCTAGCTGATCTGTGGTAGACACAAAACTGACACGCATGGTACCCTATTGTACTTGTTCACGAACAAAATGGTAGGCCAAGACAAAGCGCTTCATGCGAGAATGGAAGACTGGATTGGCGGACAAACTAGTTGCTCTCATATTGTCACAGTACACAATTGGAATAGCAGCAACCTTGACTTGTAGCTCAGCTAGAAGATTCTTGACCCACAACAGTTCTGATGTTGTATCTGCAAGGGCTTTATACTCCGCTTCAGTAGAAGATCTTGCTACCGTCTTCTGTTTTCTTGAACTCCACGAAATCGGATTGTAACCAAAGTACAACAAGTAACCTGTTGTTGACTTGTAATCTGATTTATCTCCAGCCCAATCGGCGTCCGAAAAGGCATGAAGAGAAGCTGAAGGCGACTTGGTTATGTTTATGCAAAGAGTGAGGGTTCCAGATAGGTACCTAAGCAACCTTTTCAAAGCACTCCAATGGACCAAAGTTGGCTTCTGCATAAACTGGGACAACTTGTTTACAGAATAGCCAACATCCGGTCTTGTAAGTCCTAGATATTGTAGAGATCCTACAATAGTTCGGTAATCATGGGGAGATGGAAGAGGCGGCTCATTAGTCCCATGAAAGTTATCCGTTGTAGACATAGGAGTATAGACAACTTTCACCTGTTCCATTTTTTGTTTTCCAGGAGAAGATCATGTATGTACTTCCTCTGAGATAAGAAAATTCTTGTTGAAGTGGGTATGACTTCTACCCCCAGAAAGTAGCTCAATCTGCCTAGATCTTTTATTGAAAACTTCCTCGACAGAGAATCTACCAATTTACACACCAATTTCGTTGAGTTGCTAGTGACTATGATCTCATCAACGTAGACCAGTAGATAGATAACAGCCGAAGACTTTGCAAGCATAAAAAACGAGGCATTAGAAACTGAGTTAGTAAAGCCCAGTTGAAGAAGAAATACCTTGAGTGCATTGTACCATTCCCGAGGGGCTTGTTTCAAACCATAAATCGCCTTGTTGAGTTTGCAAATGTATGTTGGGTTTTGAGCATCAACGAAACCCGGAGGTTGCACTATATATACATCTTCCTGGAGAGATCCATGTAGAAATGCATTGTTTACGTCTAGTTGTCGAAGAGGCCAACCATTTGTGATTGTAATTGACAACACCACTCTAACTGTTACCGGCTTCACCACAGGAGAAAATATTTCGTTGTAGTCCCATCCAGGTCTTTGATGAAAGCCTTTTTCCACTAGGCGAGCCTTGAACTTGTCCAAAGAACCATTCGGCAAGTACTTTGTCCTGAAAACCCATTTGTTGCCAACCAAATTGTCTGTTGATCGAGGAGGTACGAGAGTCCAGGTTTGATTTGCAACAAGAGCATCATATTCATTCTGCATAGCCAACCTCCACTCCGGGGATCTAAGGGCTTGAGTAATTGTATGTGGTTCTGGAGGATGGGTTTGTTCAAGTGTGGTAATTAGGTTTAGTTTTCTGGAAGGTTTGGTAATGTTATTACAGGACCTGGTAATCATACCAGGACGTTGATTATGGGGAACCAGGTGGGCTGGAGCAGGTGGTGATGGGCCTACTGATGGGGCAGGTTGGGCATGTCCTATTGCGGGAACAGTTGGGTCTAGTATGTGCGTAGGATTAAAATGCCTCTCTCACTCACGATGAAAGCTAAGAGCTTGCTCGAAGAGGGTGGTCGTAGATCAGCTTTTTGTTGAATTGATTCAGGCGCTCAAAGGTAGGCTCCAAAAGTCGCAAGATAATACCTCGAAGAAGGCAATTCACGAGGAAAGGTCCCACTCAGACACACAAACACAAACATGACAACCAGGGCACGTTGTTAAGGATGGGCTCCTGCTTTGAATGTATAATAGATGAGCGTGACCCATGCCATAATCAGACTAGAAGACCGACACAAGCAATATCTTTCATTTTCACTTTATGAAATTGTTTTGCTTTCTATGGATTCCCCAGAGGGGAAGAGACCCCAGTCAGCGACACAGAAATGGTTGAATCAGAGTTCTTGAGATTGGATTGATGCCGTGTATGTCTTTCCCTTCTGGCTCTCACCGGTAGACCACCCCTATCACATGCCAATGAAAAAGAACCTAAACCGAGGTGCTTTCTCGGGCTAACCTTCTTTCTTTCTTTTTTTGGCATTTCCACTAGATCCTTGCCCCTTTGTCTTTGTCCCAGCGCTGGCTTGGCTTCAAAATGGAAAGTAGGGCAAGCAAGAAAACTCCAAGCTAACGCGAAAGGGCTTTCGCGCGTTGTGCCGTTGCTTGTTCCCTTGGCCACATCCGAGAATGGAGAGAAAAATGGGATAAGACTAAGGGAAGAACATATTGTAATAATATTTTTTCCATCCAAAAGAAATTCATCAACTCAAAAAATGGCGCTGGACTGGACCGCATCTTCTTTCCCAACTGCTTCTTCCGAGATGCCAGCTTCACCGGCCCGGCTTGCTCTTACTCTGTTTGAGTGAACAACTCGATGAGGACTTCCAGACCTGGCCCTGCCGGAGGGACACTCGAGAGAAGCACTTTCTTAGTCATAAACTTGGCCTTAGACCTTAGAATGGTATAATATTGAATTCTTCAAGGAGGGAAGGAGTCAATTCATTTTATATAATTACCCAAACAAAGGTTGCCATCCTATTAGCTTTTTCTACCCGGTTGACAAGTGCAAAAGTGATGACAAGAAGTGGAGAAGATTGATTGGTTCAAATCCATTCCCCATGGTGGATTAACATACCATTTATAGCTGAAATTCCCACTTTGTTGGCGCTCAAGCTAAGTCACTTTCGTTTTCACCTCTTCAATCTTCTGACACAACTTTGAAAGTCCTGACTCAATCACTTGAAAGTACCTCATCAAAAGGGGAATGTGCAAATCCTACTCAAACTCCATATGAATCATCCTGCTGCTCTACGGCACATTTTCAATGGGAAATAAAGAATATCATTTCGAGCAAGGACTTCATGTCCTTATTCATCATTCTCATTAGTGGAATTAGTAAAAATGGAAGTCTTTCTACTTGTTCTTCTCATCGATACTGAAACTCGATACTCAAAAGAAAGAGTCATTTGGGTTGCCCAAGAGAAGGAGGAAGGATTAAGTTAGTCCTAAGATCGAAGCTCCGAACGCATATTCAAGCTCACACCCCACATTGCTATAAAGTGGGTTTGGTACACCTCAAATTTGACCTCATTCTTTTCCTTGTTGAGTGCTTTTTCGAATTATAAAAAAAAGAAAGGCTTTAGTTGTACCTCCATATTCTCCCGCCCAAATCAGCGGTCTGACACTGGGTCTATGACCTGCAGGTGTAAGGTGAAAAGTAGTTCTTCATTAGCAAAAAAGAATGACTCGAATTCATTTTGCTAATAAGGAATGGTTATCGTCTTCTTCCCCGTTTCTAAAGAGAAGTCTCCTAAGGTTTTCCGTGGGTGAATTCGGTGTCTAGTCTTTGTTTGAATAAGGCGTCCTTGATAGCCTCCTTTTTTCTGTTGCATTCAATTAAGATTTGGAGTTGCCTAACCTAGTAGTTTTCTAAAAGGTCTATACTTTATTTCATGGTAGATTTCTTGAATTAAGGGGTAGAGGCTGTCGCCGCCTTACAAGGAAAGAAAGGCCGTTCCACTTCTATTCAAATGGGTGGAATGGAGAAGGAAGAGCGGGCAAGTGGGCTTTCTTTAATCACTTTCCTTGAATCTTGAATTTCGGATGGGCTAGGTGCTGGAGTAGTAATAGTAGGTGTGGTAGATTCTACCTGAGGGGAAGCAGCTAGTAATGTCAGCCCAAACTGAGACCATTCATCTGTAATGTTCGAATGACATTTTGAGTTGATAGGTTGCAGCTTATGATATGGCATTTCATGTTTCACAAATCTCACATGTCGAGAGGTATATATCTTCATTATTGATGGGTCTAAACATTCATACGCACTTTGGGTTGCAGAATAACCGATGAAGACACAATGAATGGATTTTGGCAGTAATTTGTGATGATTATAAGGTTTAAGCCAAGGAAAACATAAGCAACCAAAACTTTTCAACTTTGAATAATTTGGTTGCTTATTTGTAAGTTTATGGAAAGGAGTATCATTGTGAATTGTTTGGGAAGGAAAAAGATTTATGAGATATGTTACAGTAAGCACTGCATGGGGCCAATGATCCAAAGGAATACCGGAATGTGTGAACAAAGATAGAGAAGTTTCGACAATGTGCCGATGCTTTCTCTCCGAAACCCCATTATGTTCCGGTGAGTGAGGTGGAGTAGTGAGATGTGTGATACATGACTCACCCAAAATAATTTCGGAGAGCAATGTACTCGCCTCCATTATCTGAGTATAGGATTTTGATTTTATGACCAAAGTAAATTTCCACCAATGAACGAAATGTGATGAAAATTTGCTTAGTGTCAGATTTTAGTTTGATAGGATACAACCAGGTGTAACGAGTGTATTGATCTACGAAGACAACGTAGTACCGAAAACCATCGTACGAAGGCACCGGTGAACTCCATACATCGGAATAAATGACTTCGAACGGACAAGAAGATGTAATTGTAGACTCATGAAATGGCAGCTTATGAATCTTATTTATATTGCACGAGTTACACATAGATTGATCAAAACTGGAAATTCCTAATGACAACTTTGGAGCTAATATTTGAAAGACTCGAGTAGAAGGATGGCCGAGTGTGTGATGCAAACTGCTGGGGGAGACTCTTATTGCTGAATGCATTTGAGGTGAGTTATTTGGCCAATAATACACACCATCAATGCATGGACCCTTAAGAATTGTTGTGTGGGACTTGAGGTCCTGCACAGAGAAGAAATTAGACGTAAAAACAACGGCATAAGATGTATCTTTGGTGAGTTTAGATACCGAAATGATGTTTTTCGTCATTGCAGGAACACACAGTACATTGGACAATTCTAAGTTGACACTAGGAGTAGATTTGAAAAGAGAACCTGAATGCGTTATCGTTGGACCCTTACCATTGCCAACATGAATATCATCAGGTCCAGTGTAAGGGTAGTGTAGTGCTAAGTTCTCAAGATCATTTGTCACATGGTAACTTGCTCCACTGTCAATTAGCCATTGTTGGTTCGAAGTGGAAGTGGTTACATTCGCCTGTGGTGTGGAAGGAAACCTTACTAATGGTGGTGGTTCAATATTGGGATGTAAGGCTCGAAAAACCCTACATTAGTTCAGGACGTGTCCCACTTGACGACACCATTGACACCGGCCCTTAAATGGTTTAGGGCTACTAGTTGCTGGAGTGGTTTGGTGTGTTGGTTGGTTTTGGCTTGGGCGGGAGTTTGGTTGAGGCGGAGTAGAGGAAGACCAATTAAGAGTAGAATACTTACCATTGTTGCGTGATTTCTGAGCATTGAAGGCAGTCATGGGAGTTGCTTGGCCCTTGTCTTTGATCTTGAGTTGTAACTCATGATTGATCAATTTTTCATGGAGCGCCTCAAAGCTGATGGATGTGTCTCGTGCGTTAATGGCATGAACAATTGGAAGGTATGACTCGTCTAGTCCAGGCAGAATGTAACCTGTTAAGTCTTCCTGTGGAACCGGCGAGTCAAGTGAGGCGAGAAGGTTTGCGAGAAATCGAATATGTTGAAGGTATGCCGTGATTGTGTCGGTTCCCTTCACAACAGATCTGAGTCGATCTTTCACTTGCTTCACATGACCTCTGGATGGGTTGCCATAAGTTAGGCGCAGTGTGTTCCAAACACCACTGGATGTTGTGTCTGCCGCGACAAAGCTGGCTACTTCGGAAGAAAGCGTTCCTAGGAGAGCCCCATAGACCAGTTTGTCGTATGTCTGATACGCTGGATTTGCTGTTGTTGGATTGGGCAGAGTAGCTGCTGGAATTTCAATTCTCCCCGGTATATAACCTTGGAGATCGAAGCCTTCAAAAGTAGCAACAACTGCTTGCTTCCAATTACCTGCAATAGAAGCAGCTTCACCATCGTCTCCATCGATTGCGGCACTTTGCGCAAATTCCTCAAATGAGAGTGGTTACTGTTAACCACCTCAAGTTTCAGGTTTCAAAACTCATTCTAATTCCATTTCGGTTTCACTCGTTTGCATATATTTCAACTTGTGATCCTAAACAAGTAATCACCACCGGACCTGTTCGGCTGAAACAAAACGACTGCTCCGACGCCTTCTTTACCTCTTCTCCTGCTAAACGTTCAACACTTGAGGCAGGTATCCATCGATCAACCTTGTTCCAATATCTTCACGTTCTTCGTTGTTCGGTAATGAAAGGGATTTCTAAGTACTTGTCACCCAAATTTTCAAGAGTTCTCGACGGGGCGACAATGGCGATGCGGATCTCAACTCCGATTCCGCAATCGAAGCTATTCTTTCCAATATCCCATCGCGGTGTGTTCAGATTGGTGTCTTCGTCGAGTAAAGCTCGTCTCAAATGGAAATTGGGAAGTCGAAGCAGTAACTGGGAGATTTTTCTAACCAAAACTAAGCATCACCAACTTATAGTAATTTAGTAGCCAAGGACTCATACATAAAGTGTCTGCCATCATTCCTTCATCTGCTTAAACATAAATATTTAAAATAGCACCCTCTCTACCATAGATCTTAATAACTAATAACTAATAACTAATAACTAATAACTAAACCCTTCTCATTCTCTAACTGCCGATTCCGATGCCGACTCCGGAGAACATGCTCCAGCCAGCCTCCTCAAGAAACAGACAGCTTCAGGCGATCCAAGCGTATACCTAGCACTCGTACGAGTCCTCCCGACGGCGCATGAGAAGTAGTTTTCTTTATCAAGGTCGAGCACGTTCCAAGTGCTCTTCTCTTGGACCGGATGTACCTTGTTTCCACCATTCTGATGGCTTCCATTGGCTTTCCTCTCACCATTTGACAAGCCTTTAGTGCGCGTCTTTGCTTGTGAGGAGTTGGATCCCGCTTTGCTTGCTACTGCTGAAGGCTTCGCTGAATCGGGAAGCATAGTTCTCGGGTAACCTGCATCAGATGGCAACTCTGGCTCGAAGAATTTGTAGATGTCTTCGTCCTGATCATTAGCAAAATATTATCAAGATTGCAGGATACCAACATATTCAAACGAGTTGTACATAAGAGTGAAGTTTAACAAACCTTTTCTAGGAAATGACCGAGGCACAGGACGTAGTCAATGGGAGACGTCAAACCTTTGCTTCGAACTATTTCAGCTAAAATGCGATCCATTGCAGCACCCTGCATTTTTACCTCCAAAGTTAACTGTCATAGAATATTGTTATATATATACATGTATAATATGAATGAGATTTTCTCAAATTACCTTTGTAACACCAACTGTTCTTACTTCAACAGATCGGCTACCTTGAACCACATCTACAGACGCATTTGCAATTGGGCCGGTCCAAAGATGTTGCAGCATATCCCTTGCTTGCAGTCTGCCAAATTCATTGTCTGTAAATGGAAAGATGTAAGAACTAAGAAGTGGGTATAAAAATCAGACACTTTAAAGCCTGCAAAATATAGGTAAGTTATAATGACTCAAATACCTGCATACTTATAATTCCACACGAGGGAAGTATTGCGGAGTTCACAATGGGATCTGGGTGTTCTTTCGGTGAAATACTCAAAAACATGCTGACAAGTAAACCACGAATGACACGGTATATTAATATGAGTGTACAAATATAACCTATAACAAAACAGGTGAAAATTAAAATATTACCTTGACACTGTTCAGCAAGTCTGTATTTATGTATTCGGGCATTGTTGTCATCCATTCTCCTTCGGTATGGCGTAGGAACATCCCATGCTCTGCTGCAAGCCATATGTTGTATTCTCCAAAATTCTAGAGGAATTAAAGTCAGAAGCAAGTAGGAAATGATCAAGGACAAGAGGAAATTAGCAGGCAGGTTTACGTACTTCATCTAAAATGCTTCGCTCACTTCCACTGAGGACGACTACAGTCGTGTTTGGATCATTGCAGAGAGTGGTAAGGTGTCCCCTCAGCTCTGGATGTACTTTGAGATCCATTCCTTTTATTTGGTCGCCACCTAACCTCCCAGGAGAGTCCACTGGTTCAGTTAGTGTTCCATTGAATCCCTATAAAATATAACATTTTAGACGATTAGGATCGTCAAAAAAAATTTCATCAACCCAGGATAAATAATTGGAAGCTTTTGATCTTGAGATAAGCGTCATGCTATCTTTAAGATGCTGAATCAAAGAAGAAATACTAGACTATTATATTAAATTATATAATGAAGTCATACCAATATGATTAGGCGATTACGACAAGCCAAGAAGCGTTGAGTTGCCTCATCAAATTGAAGTGGTGGCCTTATTTGTTTTGTCCTAAGCTGAGCTTCAGCAACTGTGACATTCAGTTCACTGCATAATGAAACAACTATCAGTATAAGAAAGAATTTCATCAACCCAGATAAGCTTCAACAATCAGAATCAAAAGCTGTAGATATACAGTAAATATGCAAACAAATGAAGATCAAAATTGTTATCGCTCTCGTGCTTTAATTGTTTCAGACAACAGCTATTAGATGTCAAACAACAATAGGAATGAACGGGCACTGATCCATGGTTACCAAAAACTTGACTTGTGCATGTATGAATATGTGTTTAGCACACGGGGTTACCTGACAAAAGTTTCAGCCCATTCCTGAGCAGTATGAGTTGCGACATGCGAAAAGTTAAGCTGATGTCGTTTTTCTCTTTCTTCATCTGACATAGTTAGAGCTTTTTCAATTGCAGTAGCGACCTCAGTTATGTTCCAAGGATTTACAAGCAGTGCACCAGCACCCAGAGATTGTGCAGCACCTGCAAACTATCAATGCAGAAATTTCAGTTTCAGAGTTACTACTCTCCTCATTCATGAGGATAACTTCTTCACCAGTGAAGCATAGTCAAGAGAAAGAGCAATACTTCAGTACACAACAGTTCTTTCAAATTTGTATTACCTCGCTGAGAATCAGAACACCTTTCCTTGTATCTTGGCAAGCTACAAACTCATAGCTGACAAGATTCATTCCATCTCGCAAGGACGTTACAAGTGCCACATCTGGATACATCAACTTAGTCAGTCATAAGAAAATCTTCAAAAGAGAGGAATTCAGAGCTTCAGATTCCTACCAGTGATAGCATACAGAGCACACAAAGCAGAAAAGTCTAAAGATCGATCCTGAAATGAATTTTAAAAAAACAAACTTCTTCAGCTACTTTGTCAGGCTGATATTGACAAAATTAGAAACGTATGGATAACTAGCTCAACAATGAGGGACAGATGTAACTAACAATATGTCATCAATGTGTGAATACTTGTACATGTTTTGTAGTAAGAAGTCAGAAGAAAAACACACACCAGATGATGGATAGGAACTGCACTCAAACTCCCAAATCTCCCATTAATGCGTCCAACTATTTCATGGACCTGGCTTGTGAGCTTTTGATCTGCAAGAGCATTTTATTATCTACAGTCAGAGTTTGATGTAGAGATGTGAAGGATACAAAAGCTATAACGAGAAGATGCTAACATATAGAGAGAAACACAAAAGTGACGAAGTTGTTTTTTCTTTGCCATTCAAGTAGAGGTTGTTAGCTAGTAGTCTGCACACATTTAATGCTATAACTTTTAGAGTATACTCTATATAATTTTGGAGTAAGAAATTGTTTATTATTTGTCATTCAACTAGACTAATTTCTCCTGCAGTCTCACTCTTCGCTGAAGCAGTTCAGCATTCGTGATTCAGAGAGATTCAACATAGCATGACACAAGAACTAATGTAAGGATATTCCATAAAATTCCAAGAGGAAAAGAAAAGGGGAAATGAAGAGAGAAGGGACATACACTCAGGCACATCCGTTCGAGTTGGTACAGCAATTTGCAGAAGAACAACTTTGTCGCGCCAATCAGCATTTTCCTCGAGAAATTTTTCGAAAGCAAGTAGTTTTTGTGGGATCCCTTTAATCATATCAAGTCTATCTACACCTAACATCACCTGTCAAATTGAATGGAGGTTAGCAAACTGCCAAAGTATCTGTCATTGAATGGATTATCAATTTTGTCATAATCACAAAATGATATGTGGAAGATTTTTAATATAATGACCATGTTTTCCAATGATGGAACAGAAAGAAAATGGGCTAAACAAAGTGACTTCAGCACATCTTAGATGAGGTCTCTGGAATATAAGCAAAGTAAAAGCACAAGAAAACAATAAAATGGAATCTTAAATTACTGAAACCTACCTTTCGACCAGAAAATCTTTTCTTTAAATCCTGCATATGCGCCTGAACTTTTGGATCATCATGTGCTCGAATGAATCTAAGTGAATCTATCCCAATAGGAAACTGGCAAGTTTGTCCACAAAATAAATAATAAGCTTAAGGAACGTAAAACCAAGAGACATTACAGCCAACATAAAAATTGATTAAAATCAGTCAACTGTGTAAGGAATTTTGACATGTATCTGAAGACAAATGTACAAAAACTTGCAAAATTATATGACATGCAGTGATGACCATGAAGAGATAAGACCTTTGTAGGCATTTAAACAATCCGTTACTACGGTACATATTTTTTCTAACTTACAGCAGCCACACGAGTCAACCTTCCTTGATCATCTTCTACACCTTCAGGTGTACCCTCAACTCCAAGTATACGGGTGCAAGAACTGACGAAGTGTCTTGCGTAATCATAAGTATGAAAGCTGCACAGCAGAACAGAGAGATACAACTTGAATGAGCAACAATATCAGAAGCAATTGACATTTGCATATGCGTAGAAGGATTATGGGCTTCTAATCATATTTATTATCAGATGGCGATAAACTTACCCAACCAAGTCAGCAGCTAGGACAGATCGCAGCAGTTCAGCCCGAGATGGCAGTGTTCTATGAATTTCCGATGAAGGAAAGGGTGTATGGAGAAACCAACCGACTTTAATATTGCTATTATGCCTTTTAAGACACTCTGGAAGGAACATGAGATGGTAATCATGACACCAAACAATATCCCCCTCTTGATAATGTTCATTCACCACATCAGCAAACATTTCATTTGCCTTCTTATATGCAGCAAACTGGGATTGAAAACTTCTTGTTGTAGCAAGACGATCTTCCTGTGGGAGTCCAAGATAGTGGAAAAGAGGCCACAGTACATTGTTGCAGTATCCATTGTAATATTGATGTACTATTTCCTCATCAAGAAATACCGGTATACACCTCTGAAATAAAAAACAAAATCCTCAATATGGTTGATGATGCATTGCTACTAAATATAAAACATAGAAAGTATCACAACAGATTTTCAAACCTTTTCAGCAAGAGCATCTGCTAAAGCCTTCTGTCCAGTCTCATCAGGAACATTAACACCAGCCCATCCAATCCATCTTGCCTCAAAATCTTTCACACCTGCAGAGACGATTCAAGCAAACTTGTATAAAAATCCAAGCTTGAGTTGAAATTTATGAACTAAACTGTAAAATATATTACATACCTAGAAGAGCACTGACCAAACCTCCAGCACTGACATCCAATGACCAAGAATCTTCGCCTTTTCGTACAGCAGAAACCGGGAGCCGATTAGCCACCACTAAGAGTCGCTGCTTGGGTGGCGGCTGTTCAACATGAGAGCAATCTGGCTGGGTGTGCTCAGGCCCATTGAAAAACTCACCTGAAACTCCATTTTGTTGTTGAGATGCTCTACCATTTCGCCTTAATTCCCTTAATTCCCTTTCCTTGAGGAGCATATCCAATCTAGTTGTGGGGATTGAATTAGAATCGCCATTACACTTGCTCCCTGGCATAATTGCAATCTGCAAGCCAACAGATACAACCTCAAGTCTTACTACATTAATAGACCGTGTTAAGTGATAATGCTTTCAAAACCCAACAACCACGTAATTCCAAGAATATTCAAGAAAATATCGTACTAACCTAAATTAGGCATGATTAAATTGCAGAGCAGGAAAAAGAACAAAGAGCAAACAGACGAACAAAATACTTGACCCAGAGCAGGAAGTAGAACAAAAGCATAAGAATGGGCCGAGGCCATACCTAACTGAAGCAAAGATGTTGATTTTGTAGGCAAGAGTTTCAATGATATTTTATCTCAGTGAGGTATCTCGATATTTGATATCCCTCGTACCGTACTTTGAAAGGTATAAATCTAAGGATCTAGCCCAAATAAAACATGAATATCGACATCGAGTAGTACCAAATACGGTATTGGACAAAGCACTGATATCGAAATACATACCCATAGCTGATATAACCGGGTAAATGAAATTAGACATGGAAAAATGAATAGAATTGAGGAATTTGTGGAAGAGAAAAGAATGACGTTGCAGTTGCGGTGCCAGTACACAGTGGGAGACAAAAACTACCCGAATCCGGATGGCAGAGTGGAGTATCTTTTGGAGAGAGAAAAAGTACGAAAGGTAATGGAATCCTCCTGTAATCTTTATACGACCATTATATATATATGGCCCAGAAAGACATGCAGGTGCACTGGTTTCACCCAAAAGAAAATCCAATATTTTTTTCCATTACATAAAAAAAAAGGGGATTCACGTGAAATCAACTATTGCCAGTCTGCAGTGCACACCAACTGACACTAAAGGATTAGAGAAACAACTACAGGTTTACCAAAAAATCAACTAATGACAGTCTGCAGATATTATATATAGAGTGGATAACAGTTCAAAAAAGTTATAATCAGTAAAAGGGCAAAACAATAGTAATTGATCCAAGTGCAGGTAGAATATATTCGTTTCCACGTTTTAGTAGTTTCTAGAGAGAGAAGCAATTTGATTAAATTGGATGGAGGGACAGAGGGGTCAGGAAGAAATAGTAAACTGATGATGATGCGAACGAAAAGGACGGCATTTAGGAAGCAATGATGTCGTTATAAGAATATCAAAGCATAAAGTGTACGAGCTTAACTTGACTTTGTTAAGGAGGAACAACTACTAATCAATGATGGCAAACCAAAAGTGGTTCCTCAAAAATGAAGATTACCAGAAAAGCTTCAATGAAAGCGAGATCTAAATAAATCGCAGTATTTCGTGATTATCATCCTCGTTTAGGCTCGGAACCGGATACAATGGAACCAAAAGCGAGATCTAAGTTGATAACCAGCAGCAGCGAAAAAGCAGATTATGCATCGAATGAAGTTGAAGATTTCACAAATCTAACCTGTAATCTTCTCAAATTGAATCGATTAGAGTAGCCGAGAGGAACGAACTAGTGTGAGTTTTAGCCTCGATCGCTTGGGTAGCAAAACCTCGCCGCTCAAGCTCAAATTGTTCTCACAATTTAATTTCAATATATGCGTCGCTCTTTATATAGAATGAAGGAGGTGTTTGTGCTAGACTGTCAGTTTGGAGGGAGAGTTTGTTCGGCCAATTAAAAAACTAAAAGGAATGTTTCCCTAGCAGTCAAAAGTCTTACAATCTATATAATATATTTAAGGAAAATAAATGATAGTAGTGCTACAATTAATTGCTACTTTTACCATTTTAAATCTAGATAAGATATAATATTACTAATTTAAAAAGTTAATATTTACCATATTGATATAATATTAATTACTTAAATAGATTTTTTTTATATCTTATTTTTTAAATCTATATAATATATTAAAGGAAAAAACAATTATGATATTGCTATGATTTATTGTTATTTTACCATATAAATCTAGATGAAATATAATATTGTTAATTTAAAAAGTTAATGTTTAAATATTTTAACTTTTTAAATATTTTAACTTTTTAAAAATATTATAATTTTAGTAAACAAATTATTTTTCATGTATTCATTTCCTTAGACGCTCAATTGGGTAAACATGTTATCAGTCTAGTCTATTTACGTTAAACTTTTTGAGAAATTTTGTTATCCCACATCGATTAGCTTTTAAGGTTGATAGTTTTAAAGCTTATATGAATAGAGAGTCTAAAAAGTATACAAACAATACATTTTTTGACCTTTTGGTTAAGTTTAAGTACAAATATTATGTGGGATTGTTACATACAGTAGGGTCGTAATGTTTTCTCTTGAAGTTTTATTTTTTGGTACGATTTTTCCTTTTTTTTTTAAAGGATTATCAGGCTAATCTATTTACGTTAAATATTTTGAGCCCTTTTGTCATCTCACATATTATACAAAATAATACATTTCTTGGCCTTTTGATTAAGTTCAAGTATAATCTGATTTTGCTGATGGCGTGCTGTGAAAGTAGTATTGAAATAAACCTCTCACAATTTTTTGGCCAATAAATCTTTATTTTGTAAACTAATTTTTTAAGCCATAAAATCTTTATTTATTAAACTATTGGAAAATTTTACGTAACTTTTTTTGTTTCATCCAATCTATTTTTTGGGCAATAAATCTTTATTTTTAAATTACTTTAAGTCAAGGAATTTTCTATTAATAGTGTCATTTTTTAGGTATTTTGTTATCCCACATCGATTAGCTACTAAGGTTGATAGTTTTAGAACTTGTATAAATATGGAGTTTAAAGAGTATAAAAACAATACATTTCTTGACCTATTGGTTCGGTTCAAATACAATTATTATGTTGGATTGCTACCCTACAATTATAAGTCTTAATGTTCCCCTTGAAGTTATTTCTTGCCTTAAAGAGAGCACGAGCACGAATTTTGCTGATGAGGCGTGTTGTGGAAATAGTATTGAAATGGAACTTCCACAATTTTTTTGTCAATAAATTTTTATTTTGTAAACTAATTTTTTAAGGCAGAAAGTTTTTATATATTAAACTAACAATGTGTTAATGGAAAATTTTACGTAATTTTTTTTTTGTTCAAATCAATCTATTTTTTGGACAATAAATCGATATTTTTAAACTATTTTTTAAGCCAGTGAATCTTTTGTTATCAGTCTAATCTATTTAAATTCAGCTTTTTCAGAGTCACCTCGATTAGCTATTAAGGTTGATAGTTTTAGAACTTGTATAAATAGGAAGTCTAAAGAGTATAAATACAATACATTTCTTGGTCTTTTGGTCAGGTTCAAATATCATGTGGGATTGTTACCCTACAATTATTAGGTCTTATATATTTTCCCTTGAAGTTTTAGTTTTTAAAACGATTTTTTTTAAAGGATCACTAGCCTAATCTATTTACGGGATTTTGTTATCTAATAGAGTATACAAATAATACATTTTGGATTTTGCTCACATGACGCGATGTGGAAGTAGTATTGAAATGGATCTCCCATATTTTTTGACCAATAAATCTTTATTTTGTAAACTAATTTTTTTTAAGATAAAGAATCTTGGGATAATTTGACATACTAGGTCTTTTTGAGTTTTTGTTTAATAAAGTGTATCCCAAATTTTTTACCACTTTCATTTAATAGTAGGTAAAAAATATTAACCCTTCTATTTAGAAAGAAAGGAATAAATAATGTCTGTTATTTGTTATATAAGTATAAGTTTTAGTTTTTAATTACTGAATTTGTTTTTTTTTTATTATTATTTTTCTTGTCTTTTTTTTTTATTTTTATTTTATTTTTTTATTTTCTGGACTAAATTTCTCATATCGAAATTTCTCATACCAGAATTTTTATACCAGAAATGTCATACCAGAAATTATCATACGAAAAGTTCATACCAGAAATTTCATACGAGAAATTTCATACCAGAAATTATCATACGAAAAGTTCATACCAAAATTTTGTCATACCAGACTTTTTTTACACCAGATTTTCATACCATAAAATTACATACCATAAAATTACATACCATAAAGTTACATACCATAAAATTACATTTTGTCATACCAGAATTTTTTTACACCAGATTTTCATACGTGTTGTGTTTCGGTTTTGCCTCCTAGAGTGCTTACTGAAGCCTCGGATAGGTTGTACTAATACAACACATATGAATCAATTAGCTTTCATTCAACGATCAATGTCAAAGTAAAACCTAAATTGAGATTTAAAATTTGAATAAATGTCAAGATATCAAAGCAAAACTGAAGTGAAAGTTGAACTTGGGATGACTTCTTTGTATGTCTTTCTCCCCCTTTTTTTGGTGTTGACTTATATTACATTCAGTACAACACAAGCTGTAGGAATCCCAAGAAGCCTCCAACTCCATTACCAATCTGCATATCAACAAATAAGCAGAAGAAATAAGTAGAGTTGACATTAATTAACCAAAAGATAGATTAATAATTTTGAAAATGAAAGCAATCATGTAAATATGCGTACCGCTACTAATTTCGAATATTATGCAAATTGCAGACTCTAATAGTGCCATGTTCCCATACACGCGGCTAAACTCGGAGATCTACAAGCTATTCACGAATCTCTTCGTACTCAAGGCAAAAATCATGAATATAACCCAAGTGAAATCCGTGAAGCCCTTTTTTGCGTGTTTCGACTCAAAGAGTATCCGCTACGACGCGAGAACCGAGTTACCGATAATCGATTTGGTGATGGAGGGGAAGAGTGAGGTGTTGTGTGGGAAGAGTGCGAGGTGGAGAGCATACCAGGAGAGCCATACATGATGATACTAAAGAAAGTACATAAACTTCCAACCAAATTAGATCTGGAGCTTATAAAAAAAAAATAGATATGGAGGTATGAGTGTGGAAGAACTTCAAGGCACAAAACCCTAAAGCCAAAACAAATCCAGAAACAAATTCCATTAACTCGAATAACCTGATTCCAAATCTGGTGGCGAAGATCAGAACCGAGGGGAATTCTGGTATGACATTAAACTTAATATCTCGAGTTGATTGTTCCAGTCCAGCTGCAGGATTAGCAAAAATCAATCATTGATGTTTCAAAATCAAAACCGAAATGAACATGTTGGAGAAGAGGCTCAACGAGGGCGGCGATGGTGGTAGAAGCTTGGAGAAGAGGCTCACCGTAGGCTGAACGAGGGTGGCGATGGTGGTAGAAGCTTTCCACTTCGTGTTCCTCCCTAGTGCTAGATAGTGTAAGAGAAGAGAGGGGAGCGGCGGGTTGCAGAGAAGGAAGAGAAGAGTTAGGGTTAAAAGAGATGCACGGTTAAAAAAAAATGGGGTATAAAAATAGAAAAAGCCTACTTACTAGACTATAAACTTTAAAAAAGGCCGATTAACCAAATTTACCCAAGTATCTTTATTTATTAAACTAACAATTTGTTATTGAAAAATTTTACGTAATTTTTTTTTGTTCCAACCAATCTATTTTTTGCGACGATAAATTTTATTTTTTTAACCTATTTTTTAAGCTAGATAATCTTTTGTTATTAGTTTGATTAATTAACGTTAAACTTTTTGAAAGATTTTGTTATCCCACATCGATTAGCTTTTAAGGTTGATAGTTTTAAAATTTGTATAAATAGGAAGTTTAAATAGTATACAAACAATACATTTTTTGACCTTTTGGTTAAGTTCAAGTACAATTATTATGTGGGATTGTTACCCTACAACTATCAGGGTCTTAATGTTTTCTACTGAATTTTATTTTTTGGACAATTTTTTCTTTTTTAAAGGATTATCAGTCTAATCTATTTACGTTAAATTTTTTGAAGCATTTTTTATCTCACAAAGTATACAAATAATACATTTCTTGGCATTTTGATTAAATTCAAGTATAATCTATTATATATACTAAAAGATGAATTTTACTGACGTGACGCGCATTTTGGTCAATAAATCTTTATTTTGTAAACTGATTTTTTAAGGAGAGAATATTTATTTATTAAACTAAGAATCTGTTATTGAAAAATTTTACGTAACTTTTTTTTGTTCCAACCGTTCTTCCAAAAACGTAACCCCGTATCTCGCTCTCTCCTATCTCGTAAATCTCCTTCCTCTACCGCTTCGGAGCTTCCCTACCCACCACCACGAACCCGGACACTCACACAGGCACCCGCTGCAACTAACAACGAACGCAGACGCACTGGAAGCGACTCCTGCTGTATCCGCCATCATCGCCGCAAGGGTGACGAAGTCACTGTCCATCCTAAGCCGCAACAAACGTTAGCGACGACATCGTTGTCAACACGTCGTCTTTGGTGTCGAGGTAAGCCTTGGTCCCTCTGCTCGTTGAACTCAGTGTAGCGCCGCTAGGGTGGCTCGGAGTATCCTCACCGACTCGCTACTTACCATGTATAGGTCTTCTTCACTACTTGTCGGCGTTCATTCCCGTCACCTTGTTGCTCGACTTTGGAGCTAACTGTAGTACCAATCGACCCACACGTACCCAACGGTACTCTCCCCTTGCTGCAGTCAGGTACGATATAAATGCAGACAATGTATACCTTACATATTAGGGAGATGGTGCTCTATTGTCTGCATATATTACATGATGCCCTAATGACCAAACCTATGATTAGTTGTGGGCTTAGTTGTATACTCATAGTGTTGATGTTGGTAAGGGAAAACCCAAGCCTTGTGGGTAAAGGTCTATTCAGGGTCATGGGGGTCAGTGAGAGTCCAAAAAAAGACCTTCTGGACCTAATTTAAATCTCAGAATTTTGTTGGAAACTGCAGACTTTGAGACTAATTTTCGAGGTATTAGGATTATTTGTCACCGTTCAAATTTTGATATGTTATAGATTAATATAGGTAGTATATGGTATTAAAATTTGGGATGGATATAACGGTCGGATTTAGACTTATAAGGTCCCAAAGTAGGGCAGTTGGGCGGATTTCATAACAGTGCAGTTTTGGCTAAGTATAGGACATTCCGGTTTTTAGAAGCAGCTTTGAAGTATTGTGTAGGAACTATTAGTGGGTGTTTTAGAGAGATCTTTGCTCCTATGAGTAGCATACATATTATAGAAGACCAAGATAATTTTGATGAAATCTTTATATTTTTATTTGAGCCCCATATCGTAGTCCAAAGTGGAATTCTAGTGACTTTTCTCAAAAGTCAAGAAAGTAGAGTTTTATCCAAACATTTCTTGTGAGAGTTAGAGGGTGGTTTTGTATTCCAAAGGTTAGTTTAGAACTTTGTTATGGATTTCTTCTAGAGTTTCGGGACCCAGGGTAAAATGGTCAGTTTACCTTATGAGAGTATTTTAGTGTTTCTCTTGATGAGATTGTGTATCTTAAAAGTTATAGACTTTTAAGAAAGTGGGATACATTATTGTTCCACTTGCCTCTTATGACATGCGTTTGAGTTCCTACGGTTGCAGACCGAGTTGAGATTTGAGATTTGATTCAGGTAATTCCTTGCGACTTAGTTGGTTTCTAGATGTTAGCTGAATGATGATAGTGTTGTGTGTTGATTGTTTAATAATTATAACATGCATAGGACGAACTTTATTATTTTATGACCCAAGTGTATGTATAACGGGCGGTGACAGGAGACTGAGAGGTTCTCTATACCCAGACCATACATGTGCAAGGTGAGGTGCATCGGATCCATTCTTGATGGTTACACGGGGGAGGAGGCGAGGTTTGGGAATCCCTCGTGTCACAAAATAAGTATCATTAGTAAGAGTGAATGACCTAAATAAAGATAATAAAATTGGATTTCTCTGAAAGCATGATATGTGTTTAGTTTTGCTATTGGGTGTGTGTGTGTGCTATTCTCATTCATCTAACGTTTAGATAGCTAGCTAACGGTTGATTTATGTTGTTGTTTAGATTTACCACAGGTTAGAGCAGCAATTGAGTGATTCGGAAGTAGTGGTCAGCCGGGTCTCCGTACTCCCTAGAATGGGGTTGGGTTTTATATTGATTTTATAGTATGATGACAGTATACTTTTAATTCTTAAGTATTGTTGGTTTTTAGACGTTTGTGTTACATTCATGTCATTTAAACCATCGCTTTATGAATTTCGGTTTTCTTTATTTGTGTCTTTGTTGTAAGATCCTAGTAAAGTTGTTGTCAAACTGAGGTCGGGACCCATTGTGAGGTCCTAACCAGTAGCGTCCCGAGTTCTGAGAATTCGGGGTGTTAGATGAGGTCTTATTCTTCTATCTCCTTACACACTCGCAACCGCCCTCGCCTTCTCCATAGCTAGCATGAGGAAAGCACCTTCATCTGCCAATATTGTTGATGATCTTAGTGAGGACATCTGATGGTGTTCCTAGGATTCTTATTCCCAAAGATCTAGATCTATATCTAGATGAGTTTCTAAGATGCGGATGAAACTGAAATTGAACAAGGATGGTCTAAGCATTTTCCATCGGGACAACCCTCGCCGCCATTAGGATCTCATACCAGAAGTTGCCATCGGACAACCCTCACCGCCGGAGCTTCTGGGCAGCCCTCTATGACTTATTGAGAGATTGGTGCAACCCAAATGGAGAAGGTTCAAACAAATAGCATTTGTGAATTCCAAAAGGCTTTCGAGGTATGTTTTTGTTCCTATTTAAACATCAAATGTGGTGAAAAAAATAGTTTTGAGGACTTATGAGATCCAAATTTAATGATATCCTTCTCAGACATTTCCAAGAACAATCCAAGTTTGAGGTTGAGAAGCTTATTGTAGATATGACCAATTTAGTGAATACTCGTATCCTTAGTCAAAAAGAGATGGTACATGAGCACTATTGCGTGTTTGAAATATAAGAGATTGAGATTTTAAAATGACCAAGATGAACATTGAGCATGATTGGATTTTTCGATTTGCTAGGTGGACTCAAGGTTGATTAATCTAAGAGAAAACACACTATAGGTAGCAACAAATGTAGTGATGAGATGTTTACTATAGTGGCCGGAGATGCATAGGATGAATGTTGTTCCTAATGCTCTTCATGACAGTCAAGCATTGTAAATTTTCGTAGAGATTTAAGACTATACAAAAATTCTGGTATTAAAATTTTAGTATGAAATTCTGATATTAAAGTTCTGGTATGAAATTGGAGCCCCCTCTTTTAACGTAATTACAAAAATGAATTTTCTGGTATATGAATTTTATAATGAGATATGTCTTGGAAATTTGAGATGAACCTATGAAAATCTGGTATGAAATAAAAATTTTGCTATGAAAATTTATGGTATGATAATTTCTGGTATGAAAATTCTAGTATGAAAAAATTCTGGTATGAGAACTTCTGGTATGAAAATTTTTAGTATAAAAAATTTTTGGTATGAAAAAATTTATACTAAAAATTCATTCCATAAAATAAAAAAGAAAATAAAAAGGCAAAAAAAATATTAAAATAAAATAACAAAAAAAAATTTAGTAATTAAGAATTAAAACTTACACTTACATAACAACTAACAAATATCTATTATTCTTTTTTTTTTAAATAGAGGGGCTAATTATTTTTACCTACCATTAAATAAAAGTGGTAAAAAATAATGGGGTATTTATTAAAACAAAACTAAAAAAAGGGCTATTTGGCCAAATTCTTTCTATATAAATTACAAAAGTCATATTACCGGAAATTAATGAACGAATACAATTATGTGATTCATATATATAGTGGAAAGTAAAACGGGGTTACAATAGAGATTCTCCCGCAAGTTCTATGTTAGAAAGTAGTTTATTTGGGAAGTTTTATTTATGTGATTATCCCAAAAGTTTTACTATCCTTTCAATTAGAATTTCACATTGGCTTCTCCACCAAGTTTGTTTGTTTTTTTTTTTTTTTTATCAAATCTTTAAGTTACATAACAAGGATAATCGGCACAATTATTTTTTTAGAATCTAGTTTTAGAAAAAAAAATAGATCTATTGACTTAATTAGTGATTTAATAAAAAATTTACTTCGCGAAAAATCGTGAGATTTCTACGTCAACATCAACGTCGCCTACTGTAATAAAGGTATATATAGATGATTAATGTTTTAAACATATTCAAGTTCGTGGGTCCCATTAACTTGTTTTTAGTACTAATCTTGTGGAAGACTAGTTTTTATTGGGTCTATCAAACTATTGTTTCTCACCAACTTTTTGGTTGAGTTGAACTTATCAAATTTTATAACACTTGAGGTGGGTGAACATCCACACTAGAGAACACCTAAAATTAATCTTAACTTATTTTGTGATATTACTTTTTTAAAATTCTCTTTAATCCATATCACCTTAAAAGTACAACCCAATAATTAACCCACATCAATAAATCTCTAGGTAAACAGTTATAAATTTTTAAACAAAGTATATGTATATAAAATGGATGTGTATGGATAGACAAAATTATTTTATAAATTGTAAATATTTTAAAAAAAACTATTATGATGATACGTAAGTATATTTTTAAATAAAATACAAATAAAGTACAGTCCCACAATGTTTATTCTTAACTTTATTTGGAGAAGATGAAATTTTGTTGGTTCTAGCAAAAAACAAAAACAAATCTTCTTTTCTATACGGAGGCTAAAAACACCCACGACATCAACCGACGTGGGTAGACATTCTCTAATTATTAGGCCGAGCAGTTTCGTTTTGCATTTTGGTTATGAATATGCTTTAAAATGTACCATTTATTAAATTTACAATTCATTAACATCATCTAGCTGTAACACCCCAAATTCGATGGACCAGGGATGCTGCGGGCTAGGACCTCACAATGGGTCCCGACCCTTAGCCTGACAACAACTTCATCGGACCTTACAACACGACACAAATAAAAGCCAAATGGAAAGACTTTTAAATGCACGAAGAGTATCTGAAATGCAACCGAAAAAATAACTCCAGCCGAGTTCTCAAAACCAACAACATGACAACGTTTGGAACAATAACAAAGATAAACTGTAACACCCCAAGTTCTCGGAACTCGGGGAGCTACTGGTTAGGACCTCAAAATGGGTCCCGACCTTGGATTAACAACAACTTTACTAGGACCTTATAACAAGACACAAATGTATTTAAAACAAATTCAAAACATAATATTTTATTGTATGAATGTACACATGTGACAACCTTACAAAACATCTATATATATATATATAAAACATGCGTGCCGAAAGGAAGACTCTCCCGTCCCCATCTAATGAGTACGTGAACCTGGCTGACCATCCGTCCCGGATCTCTCTGCAGCTGTCTATCTCAACAAATCTACAACACGGATAAACCGTTAGCTAACAGTCTAAAAATCCGTAGAATAAAGATAGCACAAGCACAAACAAGATAACATAAAACAAGCATCATGTTGGCACACAAACTGGTTATTATCTAGTAGTTAAGTGATTCACCTTATTCTATTTTACAGTTGTGGCACGAGAAAACTTAAGAGTTCTCGCCTCCGTTCCTTATCCAACTGGGTGTAGGTCTAGTTTACCTCCGCCGGTAGCATCACTACAAACCGAGTGTGGACTAGTCCCTAAAGAAACCCCCAATGCCCTCAGGCTAACTTAGTAGAATGCCACCGTTCGTTACTCTTAGGCCAAATATATAGGTCGATAGATAATTAATACTAAGTACAACTAAAAACACATCATTGAAACACCACTATCATTATTCACACTCATATCCAAAAGCTACCTAAGTAAGCCCAAAGGACTTACCTGAATCAAGTCAAGTCCCGTCAACCAAAGTACTCGATCCCGTTGAGAAATATCTCAACTGCATGATCATAACATAAAGCTCATATCAATATACTATCCAACCTCTAGAAGTCACAACTTCTAGGTTAACAATGAAAAACCAGAAAAACGCACTAAACCAACTATGTTCTAAGCAAAGACAGTGTTACCCCTAGGATCCGGAAACACTAAAGATATGTAAAATCTCAGGAATCTTACTAGCAGCCCAAGACAAGTTGTTCAACTCTTAAGATGAAAGGAGCTACTGAGTTTGAAAGATGTCCAACTTTCAAACTCTCTATCTATCCTAACTAAAGTCAACTAAAGATTACTACTAGAATCCCAAAGGTTTTGAGGACCACGTAAACCTATCAGGCCATATCTATTCTTGGTTAGGATAAGTTCAACATACGCGACACTAAGACATTCCGATGTATATAAATAATCATAACAACCTACAAGGTTAAAAACAAAGGAAAAGGAACACTAAATCTAAACTCTAATTACGACGGAACGTACACTAACATAATTTCTTCACGTAAGTTCTTATAATAGCCTAATGAACTTATAGCATGACCATCATCTATACAAATTATAATCGGTAGTCATTGCTAGTCCCCAAAATTCATCTTTTACCTTCATAATACAATCCTTATAACAATCATCTTACATACCAATTCATAACTTACACACCCTTTACAACCAAGTCTTAACTACATACGACTCGTCAAAAAAACTCAGCAACTCTTGTCCAACCTTTAACGCACAATTAACATACAGGTTCTGTATAATTTCATACATACAACCCTAGATAAATTTTCGTTACCAAAACCCCACAAATCTGAAATCCGGTTTGCACCTAAAATTCTCATTCGCATAATGGACATCATTTACCCAACTACAAACTTTATCTCAACTTCATCATTCCAAAATCGAGAATTGTTCCGAGTTGATCTAAAGAGAACACCAGGACCTCAACTATTGGATCCACTCGGTCTGCAGGGGAAAGGCGAGATCGGCGGTCTCAGTCAGCGCCGGAGAGAGCAACCCACTGCGGAGTATACCCCGTCAGCACCGTTGGCGGCAATGGAGGTCCCAACGTTGATGTCTCCCTCCTTCGCGTCAGTTGTGGTGATGACAAAGCATTGGCGTCGGCTTGTAGAGGCGGCGAGCACTCTTGGCGTCGGGCTTGCAGCGGTGGCAAGATCTCTTTGCGTCGGGCTTGCAGCTGTGGCGAGATCTCTTTGTCTCGGGCGTGCAGCTGTGGCGAGATCTCCTCGCATCAGCCTGCAACGGCGACAAGGTGTGCCACTTTCTGGCCTAGCGTTTATGAGAAAGGCCGGACCGTTGCTGCTTCTTTGACCTCTGTTGGAGTGAGTTCAGAGAAGGCAAAGCGTGGTGGTTTCAGAGTAAGACGAATAGAGGGGGACGAAGGTTGTCGGAGGGGAAAGAACGAGAGGGCGACGGGTTTCGAATGAGAAAGAATGAGAGGGGCGTTGGTTGTTTAGAGGAGACAAAAATGAGAGGGACGGCGATTTCGAATGAGAAAGAAGGAGAGGGGCGTTGGATGTTCAGAGGAGACAGAAATGAGAGGGCGGCGGGTTCAAAGGGAAAGAAGGAGAGGGGTAGTTAGGGTTTACATCACTTAATTATTAGTGTTCCCAGCCCAAAATGCCCACATGCGTCTTGATGGGCCCAGTTGGGCTATCTCGATGGCTTAGCTGGCCTGTACCGATGGTCCGGATGGCTAAGCTTAGAGATTAAAGAAGGTAGATTGATTCCGCATATTTTATGTGAGTAAGGTCCTCGCATAAAATGATAAAAATTAAAGATCAATTCCGCAAATATAAAAAGAAGTCGGGAAAAAATATCAAAAACCGATCCACTTCTAGTTTGCTTCGGATTAACTCGGAAGCAAAATTTCCGGATGTTACATCAGTTCTCCCTTAAATAAGTTTCGTCCTGAAACTTAAAAGAAGACCACATAAAGACAAAGTCCTTGCACAGGGACTAAAGCGCCGGAAAAAAAGTCACACGGTCGAGTTCTGAATTGTTTTTTAAATAGCCTGAAGAAAATTTTTCGGGTATTACATCAATCCCCCCTTAAAATAAGTTTCGCCCTGAAACTTAATATACGTCAATCATAAGGTCGGCCTTCAAAGCACGACAAAGGTACAAATCCAGTGTATCTAATCACTACACCAAAAGTCTCGTCGTTCCTCCATCTAAGTACCCCGCACATCAAAGGTTACAATAAAACACACATCACTGACTAAGCACTCAAGCAAGAAATGAACATGTAGTCAAACAATATCACACAAATACAGGGGAAAGCCCTAACTCGTCGTTCTTGAGGTTGCAACCATCTTGGCATTGATCTCTAAAAGGTTATGTCTCATACTATCCACAATATCCCAAGTAGCCTCATTGGCTTTTCATAAAACCATTGACTCTCAATCTTTTCATGTACTCAGATCACAAGCGTCTGTTACCTTATTCTAGAGTAGTTATCGGATCTTTTATCGGTATCGTGCGGCTCAACCGTCCGATCTTTTAATTTGATGATTGATAGGTGATGGAATCACTATCACTTAGGGTAGTTTTTAGAGTCTTTTTATTGCATTAGTGTCGGTTTATGCTACTAACTCCTTGGTCTAGAAGAAGAAGATCAAAAGAAGCTAAGGAAGGAGTTATAAGCACTTAGAAGTAAAGATCGATCAAGAAGCAAAGTTTCTGTTGCTCCACCGCCCCCGCGGGCCCCTGTAGCCGCCCTAGTGGGTTACACTTCCCACTGAAGCGCTCCCAGCACCTTCACCAGCGCCGGCCAAGATGCAGATCACCGCCCCTGCGCCACCCATCGACGCACCTGCGGTGACTTGCCCGGACAAGACGAAGACCAGCTCCACTGCGCCTCCCACTGCGCCCTGCCTGCACCTCGCCTTGGGAGCTGGAAGGCGAAGAGTTTGTGTCACCGACTCTGCGTTGGCCTTAAGGCGCCCCTGCGCCTTGACATCAGAAACGTCAGGAAGGCGAAAGGTCAGACGTTGAAGAGCATTAAAGATCCGCCCCAGCGGAATTGCCTAGCCGCCCCTGCGGTCAGGAAGAAGATCAACCGATTCTGCCTAAACCGCCCCTACGGTTCCTGAAGGCCGCCCCTGCGGTTTAACGCCAGAAGCTTTACTCCGGCTGTTTACACCACCTTTATGGCATTAAAGGTGGCTGTTTTAGGCCGGCTATTTACTCCTAATTAAGATTCTTTTGTAGTATAAATAGTCCATGGCTGATTGCTAGAATCATCCATGCTTTTCCTCACAAAATCCATTTTTAGACTTGAGTTTTCCATTGTAATGAGTTGCTAACTCCCTTGCTACATTGGGTTGGTTTGAAGCTGCTTTGTTACTTTGGTTGTAAGTTCTTTTAATATAAGTTTTTATTTAGTAATGCTTTGTGTTTCCTTGATCTCCATTGTTTAATTGCATGTTAACTATTACTTGAGATTGATCACCTTAGGTTCTAAAGTGCATGTAAACAACTAGGATTAATAGGTTCCAGGTTCGGGTCTTTAATCTAGTAGCAACTTTAAGTAATAACGGGTTGTAATTACTTAAAGAAAAGGAACACAAATATAAAGATAAGTTTAATGGTTTTAATCTTCTCTTTATATCCCTTAGTCTTTGCTTGAATGCTAACTTATTATTTGTTCTTGTAGGTTTACGGAACTTTAATAGGTTAAGTATGCTTGTTGGCTCAACACATATGTATGATCGAGACGGGAGATTACTTAAAAACTTGTAAAAGGAATGCACCAAAGTAGCAATTGCATGCTTAGAATCAACCTAGTGTAGATTCATCCATTATTGTCTTATTTGTCGCATTAATCGTTTTCATAAGTTTTTGTGCATTAATTCAACCAAACCCCCCCCTTTGTGTCACTTGTCATTATAATCGATAATTGCATCTAAAACACCTTAACTCTCTTGGGTTCGACCCTTACTTAATCACTATACTTGTTCTTAGTGCTAAGTTGGGATTTACTTTTGATTGGGTATAGACGACAATAGAAATACCTTCGGTCAAATTTTGACGCCGTTGCCGGGGAGTTTTTGTGTTTTATTGTTATTATTGATTATTGGTTTGAACCATTTTATGGTTCAAACCCGTGCTACTAATTCCGGCTTTGCTTCTTTTGATCCAGAAATTGAGAGGACGCACATCCGGCAACGAAGACAACAACAACTAAAACAAGAGATGGCTGACCGTACTCTTCGTCAACTTACGCAGCCCACTTTGGCTCAAAACCCTCTTGCGGTCGCTATACCGGCACTAGGGGAAGGAGTCAACTTTGAGCTTAAACCGGGCCTTATCCACTTACTTCCATCCTTCCATGGGCTAAGTGGTGAAGACCCCATCAAGCACCTTGGGAAGTTCCACACCGTTTGTATGAGCATGAAGCCGGCCAACATTACCGAAGAACAGATCAAGATGAGGGCATTCGGCTTCACACTCAAGGATTCGGCCGATGATTGGTATTACCACATTCCATCCGGAAGCATTGACACTTGGGAAAACCTTCAGAAAGCATTTTTGGAGAAATACTTTCCCGCTATAAAGGCCAACAGCTTGAAGAAAGCTATGAGCAACATCGAGCAAGAGACAACCGAAACTCTCTACGAGTACTTCGAAAGGTTTGCACGCCTCCGATCCAGCTGTCCTTTCCACGGATATTCAACTCAAGATCTAGTCTTGTACTTGTACAATGGCTTGCTAGACAATGAAAGGAGGATCGTCGACGCGGCTTGCGGAGGTAATATTCTTAACTCTACTCTTGACCTTGCTTTGGAAAAGATACAGGAACTAGCGGAAGGGACTCAGAACTTTAGAAGGACCCCGGCTAAGAAAGGAGTTCATGCCGTGAGTTCCGGGAAGAATGAGATTTCCACCGAGCTAGGGGAACTGAAGGAAATGGTGAAGAGGCTAACACTTATGGGAACACCGCAACAACTCAAGGCTTGTGGAGTTTGTGCTGACCCATATCATCCAACGGACATGTGTCCACTAGTTCAAGATAACGATGCTGAAGTAAAAGCAATGTGTTATGGACAACCACAACAGCAAAAACCTAGGAACGATCCCTATGCACATAATTTCATGCCAAATTGGCGTGACCAACAAAATTTTCGTTGGAGGGATCAACAAAACCAACAACAACAGCCCCGCCAAGGTAAGTATCACTCGACTGAAGATATGTTACAGGTTTTGACTAAACACTTTGCTACTCATGTCCAAACAACAGAATCAAGCATCAAGAACCTTGAAAAGCAGGTTGGTCAAATGGTGGAAGCCATTACAAACATTGATACTAGGGCCTCCGGAGGATTACCGTCGCAAACGGTTATAAACCCAAAAGGCATGCAGGAAGAGGTCCAAACATAGAGGAAGAGTCATTACGTCGAGCCAACAACGTAAAACAAAGGCGCTAATTTGGGAGGCAACCCGAAGGAATAAGAAGAGGAGCTTCTGTCAAGAAAACCGCCCCCGCGGCTCTAAAAACACGCCCCTGCGGTGACACCCCTGGCCAGCGCCACCCCCGGCGCTAGGCCTACGTCTGCTCACGTAGGTCACCGCCCCCGCGGTGCCAATCCTACGCCCCTACGGCGGCCACCCTTGACACGCATTCCCAGCGCCACCCCTAGCGCTAAGGCTGCGTGCCCCCTCTCTTTTGTCACCTCCCCCGCGGCGACACACACCGCCCCTGCGGTACAGTTAAGGAAAGAAATAAAATACACTTTCCAAAAATAACCTACATATACCACCTTCCCCACTCCATCTCCATTCACTCTGCAAAACCTAGCCGCTCACCCCTCTACGCCCTTGCGCCCTCCAACAACTCATCACCACCACCTCGATGCGCCCCCTACGCCACCTCCGGCAACCCAGCAACGCCACCCCTTCCTGCAAACACAAACAATCTCCACCACATACACTCACCCTTTCTCCCCACTCCCTTGTTCCACCTCCGGCAACGTCTGCGACAACAAGGAAGACGTCGGAAAAGCACAATCACCACCACCTTCGTCGAACGACCAAATCACCCTTTCTGCTCTTTGACCGCCCCTGCGCCTGCAAGCTCCCGCCCCTGCGTAAATCATGACAGAAGGTTCGTCTCTTGATCCAGTTGCTGAACTTTCTAACTCTCTTACTTGATCAATTGCAAGTAATGGAAGCACAAAGGAAATTGTTCGCTCAAAAGGTGTGTGCGTCAAAGTCTTAAATTTATATCTAGAACTCAAGGCAAAGCGAACCCGCAGTGTACGGATCGGCTGTAGTGAGGTAAGAATTCCAGAGTCGAACTCAGGGATTTGGTGAGAGTAAATTCAATTTCAATTATCTAGCGAAAATGCAAAAAGCTTTTGTGATCAAATAAGGGTAAAATGATTCCAAGGATTCAAATATCCGAATTCGGCTTTCGATTCAAGACACTTCTATAGATATAAGGACAGAGTTTATATTGCCAAGATTATGTATTCAAAGGTAGGTATCGTACGGTGAAGTTCCAAAACCTATTTATCTAGTCCAAAGGTCATCTCTATAAGGGTTGTTGAGGCTGCAATATAGAAAGATCTAAAGACAAGAATTATGTTCAAACTAACTATCTAAAACCTCAGGATATGACTCTCCAAAGTAAAGAATAGAAAGCACACTTAGAATCTTAATAAATGATGTTGAGTCTCTCTATTACCCAAATCTTGTAACCTTAATCTATTAAATGTAGAATTAAGTTTGAAGTCTCTTCATACATTCAATTAGAGGTTAAAAAGGTTAATCAATGTTGGGATTTAGGCAAGGATTAGTTTTGGTTAAAGATTAATTCAATTAAAGTTCGTCAAAAGAATAAATCGGGCTGTTCATCACTAAATCGGCCGATTTACTCAAGAACACCCCGATTTTCCTGTTATCGCAAAACTAAAATCTAAACTCTTAGGGTCCTAATGTGTAAATGAGTTCAATCTATCATCATCTAAGCCTTAATCATCAACTATTCTCCCCAGAATCACAATGGTTTTAGCCAACCATTTTCAAAATCGAATCAAATTAAAGATTGAGTGAAATATCGCAAATAAAACCGAATCTTGAATAAAAATTCAATAACCTTCAATTTTGTAAACAATCCTCGAAACTGATCAATGTATCTCTTAAATAACTCAAATTCGTGCTCAAAAACCACAAAGATTTCAATGGACAAAGAAATCTCACAAACAATGATCAAGATTGACTTTCCGGCTAAAATCCTTCAACCCTTCTCCAAGAATCTTTAATCTCTCTCAAACGCGTAAAGATTTCCCGCTGCGGACCTCCGTAAGTCTCCCTTTGGAGAATTTCGCTCCCCTAGTTCTGGGGCTGTCACCGTCCTCCCTTCAATGTTGAAGGCTATCCGATATATGTAGGGATGAATTTAGGGTTTAAAGGTAAAACCCTAAATATTTGGGCTGAAAAGATGTCGAATCCGCTGGTATCAGAAGATACTCTGGGCCGCGACATAAGGTATCAAACAATACTCTGGCGCGTCAGACGGTATCAGAGAATACTTTGGGTCGCGTCCGACGGTATCAGAAGATACTTTGGCACGTCCTAACTTCCTTTAATTGCTCCTTTTTGTCCCGCTTCAAGGCTTAATTCTTAAATATGCTATTTTGCTCCATAATTCGCCAAATTACCTACAAATGCAATAAAACTCTGTGTAGACCTCTATTCTTGCAAATTAGGTAAATATAACCATAAATGCTATGAATGTATGTCTATGCATGCAAAATAAAGGGAAAATCTATATAAATACATGCCTAAAAATATGTCATAATTCATGTCATCAGAAATACAAGTTGACGGAAGGTGAGAAGGATCGGTATAGGATTGCTCAAAGCCGGGAGGTGCATGCAACCCGGTTCCTTGATGCTTCCACCTTGAAAAACCTAGGGATGTTGGAGAGTATGCAGGATTTTCTAAACAACGCCGGGTTGGGAGATTTTCTGACAATGACCGTTCCAAGACACCCCGACCTCAGTAGACAATTTATAGCAACATTCAAAATGGAGACGGTAGACCAAATGTGTGTTGGGCTTTCATTCAAATACAACAAGAGGAAGTACACATTGGATTACACCCACATATCAGAGGCTTTAGGGGTTACAATTGCAGCTTTCGATAACTGGTGGGAACCCATTCCGACACTGGATTTGCTTGAGTTTTGGCATGCCGCCACTAGGTCAGAGTTCCATGCAGGTGGCGAGTACTCCAACAAATTCAGTCACCCTTACTTGAGGCTCATATCAAAGGTCTTCATGAGTGTCTTCTGTGGACACAAGGAGGAGAATAAGGTTGCTCTCAAGGACCTTCCATTGTTATATGCGTGCCTCTCCACGAATGATTGGGTGCCGGATTGGGCATATCTCTTCCTTATCGCTCTTAAGCGGATTAGGAGGAATGAGCCTCGTGACATAGTGGGAGGAGGTATCATTTTATTACTAGCTGCGCGGATTATGGATCTTTCTCCATTGGAAGAAGGTTTGGAGGCACCCTTATACAATGAGGGGTTATTGAGGAGGTGCAGGCTCCTCAGGAGAGACGGGGAGCATCGGTTCTGGATCTCCCTTGCAGATGGGAGTCACATCACATATCTTCCACGACGACTCCCCTTGGGAGAAGATCTCTCCGACCTATATGTCCCGGCTGACCCTGTCCCTCCGAGACGACCTCAGGTTGATATTGTTGGGAGGTACGCAGCCGGCTCTAGCAGGGCCCACACCAGAGATGAGGAGATGCCGACGGCGGGACACGATAGTCAGACCATGGAGAGTCTGCATGCTCAGATGGCTGCTTTGACTACACAACACCAGGCATGGCAGACAGAGTATCAGCGGTCCATGCTTGAGCAACATCAGGCATGGCAGTCCAGCTTCGCCTCCTCCATGACTACCCACTTTGACCGCCGTCAGGATGATTGGTAGGCGGCTCATCGGCAGCAGTTGGAGACTCAACAGCTAGCTTGGCAGGCTAGCTACGAGACTTCATTTCGAGAGAGGATGGAGGCTCAGGAGGACCGGATTGACACCCTTCACCGCCGGCAGGAGCACTTCTTCCGCCACTTCCCTTACCCGTTAGAGGAGGGTCCTGGTGGTCCATCTGGACCACCACAGTGAGGGGTACATTTCTTTCCCTTCTCCCACATTTATCTTTGACTCATTTTCACTTTGAGAACAAAGTGCACTTCAAGTATGGGGGAGGGATATATATCATTGCTTGTACAGTTTGTTAGTTGTTTTTGACATTTTGTTTTGCATTATTGAAATCAGTTTGAAAAAAAAAAGAAAAAAGAAAAAAGCCAAAGAAGTGAAAAAAAGGCATCAAAATCCTTGGATAAACCGAAAACCCGAAAGGGCGGTTTAGGTAAAAAGAAGGTAGTCCGACCAACCTTACGTTGGTGCAAAATTGGACTTGAGGGATGTGAGCTTAAGTGAGAAAAGAAGAAGAGTGGCAAGGTGAAAACCCGAAAGGGCGCCTTGGCAAGATGAGAGACACCGAGTGTAGGTTTCCCTTCCGGCGTTTTGGCGACATAAGAAGGGGAGTCATAAGGAGGTTGTCCGGGTAGGCCACTCTTGGAGCGATAAGGATGGTAATATCTTCTTTTTCTCACATTTCCTCTCTTTCCCTTTCTTTTTTTCTTGGTTTTTCTCTTGTTTTCCATTATTTCTCTTTCTTTCCCTTGCTTCTTGAGACCTTGAGCCTAATGGCTGTCATTTGTTTTACTTGGGACGAGTAAAAGGTCTAAGTATGGGGGAGTTTGATAGGTGATGGAATCACTATCACTTAGGGTAGTTTTTAGAGTCTTTTTTATTGCATTAGTGTCGGTTTATGCTACTAACTCCTTGGTCCAGAAGAAGAAGATCAAAAGAAGCTAAGGAAGGAGTTATAAGCACTTAGGAGTAAAGATCGATCAAGAAGCAAAGTTTCTATTGCTCCACCGCCCCCGCGGACCCCTGCAGCCGCCCCAGCGGGTGACACTTCCCACTGAAGCGCTCCCAGCACCTTCACCAGCGCCGGCCAAGATGTAGATCACCGCCCCTGCGCCACCCATCGGCGCCCCTGCGGTGACTTGCCCAGACAAGACGAAGACCAGCTCCCCTGCGCCTCCCACTGCGCCCTGCCTGCGCCTCGCCTTGGGAGCTGGAAGGCGAAGAGTCTGTGTCACCGCCCCTGCGTTGGCCTTAAGGCGCCCCTGCGCCTTGACATCAGAAACATCAGGAAGGCGAAAGGTCAGACGTTAAAGAACATTAAAGATCCGCCCCAGCGGAATTGGCTAGCCGCCCCTGCGGTCAGGAAGAAGATCAACCGATTCTGCCTAAACCGCCCCTGCGGTTCCTGAAGGCCGCCCCTGCGGTTTAACGCCAGAAGATTTACTCCGGCTGTTTACACCACCTTTATGGCATTAAAGGTGGTTGTTTAGGCCGACTATTTACTCCTAATTAATTGTCTTTTATAGTATAAATAGTCCATGGCTGATTGCTAGAATCATCCATGCTTTTCCTCACAAAATCCATTTTTAGACTTGAGTTTTCCATTGTAATGAGTTGCTAACTCCCTTGCTACATTGGGTTGGTTTGAAGCTGCTTTGCTACTTTGGTTGTAAGTTCTTTTAATATAAGTTTTTATTCAGTAATGCTTTGTGTTTCCTTGATCTCCATTGTTTAATTGCATGTTAACTATTACTTGAGATTGATCACCTTAGGTTCTAAAGTGCATGTAAACAACAGGGATTAATAGGTTCCGGGTTCGGGTCTTTAATCTAGTATCAACTTTAAGTAATAACGGGTTTTAATTACTTAAAGAAAAGGAACACAAATATAAAGATAAGTTTAACGGTTTTAATCTTCTCTTTATATCCCTTAGTCTTTTCTTGAATGCTAACTTATTATTTGTTCTTGTATGTTTACGGAACTTTAATAGGTTAAGTTGTGTTGATGCCGGTTGGCTCAATACATATGTATGATCGAGACGGGAGATTACTTAAAAACTTGTAAAAGGAATGCACCAAAGTAGCAATTGCATGCTTAGAATCAACCTAGTGTAGATTCATCCATTATTGTCTTATTTGTCGCATTAATCATTTTCATAAGTTTTTGTGCATCAATTCAACCAACCCCCCCCCTTTGTGTCACTTGTCATTATAATTAATTGCATCTAAAACACCTTAACTCTCTTGGGTTCGACCCTTACTTAATCTCTATACTTGTTCTTAGTGCTAAGTCGGGATTTACTTTTGATTGGGTATAGACGACCATAGAAATACCTTCGGTCAATGATCTAACTCGTGTGTGTAGGTATCCCTCCAGCAGAATCCGTGTAAAAATGGGGTTACACTTCTAAACCGCTTTGATGTCTCACCTGGTTGTCTTACACAACTCTCCTTCAAATCCTTTGATGACCTTCGTGGGGATAATTTATTCCACTTCCTTTCCTTCTGGTCTAAAAAAAATCCCGAGTATCCGATCTAGGATATTACCCTTGTACATCTCCCGGCTCTTTACTAAGTGCTTAAGGCTAGTTGTATCACAACTCACTTGGTCTTTTCTCTCCAAATATGACTCATTCATATGGCTCCTCCATTAAGGATTATCATTTGCTCATTTTTTGTCTTAAACTTGATATAACTTAACAATCAAAATCCGGTGATCACTCTATTTTGATAAATTATCGACATCATCATATTATTTTATAGCACTTTAGCTCAACTCAAACTTCTTACGCAATATCCACGATCTTAGGTGACATAGAATGTGTCCGTAATGACAACACTAGACACAAGGTGATCTCACATCACCATCGTTTGACCATAACTACTCGAGAGCTGCTAACACACCATCAGCATTACACTCTTAAATCCACACGTTGACCGGACCGAGACTATTCCTCTAACGCCAAATGCAACTCGGCTCCGTTCCGATACAAAATTCCACGTACTCCACTCCGAGATTATGCTTTCTTTAAGTACGGTTATTGGGTAACAAATATACTCTTGTCCCTTCTCTTTCTTATGTATCTTTCGACTCAGAACGGTGGTTACACACTTTGAGCTTTCTAATGCAGAACACACACAATACCTTACTAATATCGTTATAAATTTTCTTCCCCAATGGAAATACACTCTCGAATACTCCTTTAAGTGTTAATTCTCAAAACTGCTTATTGATAGAACTTTTCCTTATGGCTTTTTTATCTTTTCAAAATTATTTCCCAACTTAACACTAAAGCAAGTATAGAGGTTAAGTAGGAGTCGAACCCAAGAGAGTTTGGTTTATGTTTATACTCAATTCAATTATTGATTATGTAGAAAAGTAAAGGGGGGGGGGTTTGGACTGAATTGATGCAAAACAAAGTAAGAAAGCAAGTAAGAAGATGAACAAGATGATGATGAATGGACTACACTAGGTTGATTCTTAGCATGCAAGACTACTTTGGTTGGTTCCTTTCACAAGTTTTCAAACAATGTTCCCGTCTTGATCATATGTATGTGTTGAGCCAACCGGCATCAACACAACTTAACAAGTTTAGTGTTCCGTAAACCTACAAGAACAAATCACAAGTTAGGTGTCAAACAAAGACAAAGGGACATAAAGAGAAAAGTAAAACCATTAAACTTTTCTTTATATTTGTATTCCTTTTCCTTTAAGTGATTGCAACCAGTTTTTTACCTAAAGGTTCCTACTAGATTAAAGACCCGAACCCGGAATCTATGAATCTTAGTTCTTTACATGCATTTAAACACTAAGGTGATCAATCTTAATTGAGAAGAAAACATGCAATTAGATAAATGAAGCTCAAGGAATACAAAACATACTGAATAAAACTTATATTAAAAAGGACTTACAAACAAAGCAGCAATGCAGCTTCAAAACAACCCAATGTAGCAAGGCAATTAGAAACTCATTACACAAAGGGACTAAGAGAAAAGAGAAAATAAAATAGGGAAATGATGGATGATCCTAGCAATCAGTCATAGGTCTATTTATACTACAAATGGCACTAAATGGGAGTAAATGGCCGGCCTAAACAGTCACCTTTAATGTCATAAAGGTGGTGCAAACAGCCGGAGTAAAGTCTCTGCCGCACAACCGTAGGGGCGGCCTTAAGGACCGCAGGGGTGGTTTAGGCGAAAACGCTTGAAGTTCTTCATGGCCGCAGGGGCGGCCTGGAAATTCCGCAGGGGCAGATCTTTAATGTTCTTCAAACATCTTACTCTTCATCTTTTTGTCGCTTTTGATGTCGAGCCGCAGGGGCGGCCCAATGTCACCGCAGGGGCGGTGACACTAGCTCTTCAGCTTCACAGCTACGCAGGGTGGTCCGCAGGTAGAGGCGCAAGGGCGCCGGTCTTCGCTTCTTCAAGATAAGTCACCGCAGGGGCGCCATGGAGGGACGCAGGGGCGGTGACAGTCTTCGTTCCGGGCGCTGGCGAAGGCGTAGTCTGCATTCTGGAGAGTAGTGTCACCCGTAGGGGCGGTAACACTGCTCCGCAGGGGCGGTGTGGCACCAGAGGCTTGTCTTCGTGGATGATCTTCAACTCCCAAGTGCCTCTAACTTCTCTTTTAGTTTCTTTTTGGTTTCTTCTTTTGGATTAAGAAGTTAGTGGCACAAAACGACTCTAATGCAATAAAAAGACTCTAAAAACTAACCTAAATGATAGTGATTTCATCACCTATCAAACTCCCCCATAATTAGACCTTTTACTCGTCCCGAGTAAAACAAATGATAGCAGTTTAGACTCAAAGACCTCAGGAAGCATGGATGAGAGGCATAGATAATGGAGACAAAAGAAAAAATCAAGGAAGAAAGATGGAAAAGAGAGAAAATGTGAGAAAAAGGGTGAGAAAGCTACCATCCTTATCGCTCCAAGAGTGACCTATCCGGACAACCTCCTTATGACTCCCCTTCTTATGCCGCCAAACGTCGGAAGGGAAACCTACACTCGGTGTCGCTCATTTTGCCAAGGCGCCCTTTCCGGTTTTCACCATGCCACTCTTCTTCTTTTCATGGTGATCTCACAAATTCCTCACATTCCTCAAGTCCATTTTTGCACCAACCTAATGTTGATCGGACTACCTTCTTTTTGCCTAAACCGCCCTTTCGGGTTTTCGGTTTATCCAAGGATTTCCATGCCTTTTTTCATTTTCTTTGGCTTTTTCTTCTTTTTTTTATATGAATTTCAAAACATGAAACCTCAAAACAAACATAAATCAAAACAACACAAATAACCTATACATGCATATGATATTCCCTCCCCCATACTTGAAGCAGACTTTGCCCTCAAAGTGGAAAATGAAAGCAAAGATAAATGTGGTGAAAGGGAAAAGATGATACCCACTAGTGGGATGGTCCGGCTAGACCATCTAGACCCTTCTCCGGGGGATATGGGAAATGTCAAAAGAAGTGCTCCTGCCGGCGGTAGATCTCGTCAATGCGGGCCTGTTGAGTGTCCATCCGGCTGCCAAATGAGGTCTCAAAGTTGGCTTGCCAAGCCAACTGTTGAGCCTCTAGCTGTTGTTGCTGAGCCGCCTGTCAAGCGTCTTGTCTCCGGTCAAAGTGGGAGGTCATACTAGTGGCAAAGCTGGACTGCCACGCCTGCTGCTGCTCAAGCATGGTCCGCTGGTTTTCGGTCTGCCAGGCCTGATGTTGAGTAGTCAAGGCCACCATTTGAGCTTGAAGGTCTCAAGTACGGGACCATCATCCGGTGCTGCAGTGGGCATCTCCTCATCATCCGGAATGGGCATGTGATCCTCATAAGGAGCCCGGCTAGATCTCGCTGCGTGTCTCTCCACAATGGCCACTTGAGGCCGCCTCGGTACAAATGGATCCGCTGGGATGTACAACTCTGAAAGCTCATCTCCGAAGGGAAGTGGCCGGGGAAGGTATGTGATGTGGCTTCCATCAGCAAATGAAAGCCAAACAAGGTTCTCCCTGTCCCTCTTGAGGAGCTTGCACCTTCTAAGCACCCCCTCCGTGTAGAGTGGGGCCTCCAACCCATCCTCAAGGCCGGAAAGGTCCATCACCTGCTCGGCAATCAAAGAGATCACTCCACCGCCAACGATATCCCTTGGCTCGTTCTTCCTAATCTGCTTCAAAGCGGTGAGGAAGAGGTACGGCCAATCCGGCACCTTCTCACTAAGCGGGAGGCAAGCATACAACAGTGGAAGGTCCTTGGAGGCGACCTTGTTCTCCTCCTTGTGTCCATAGAAGACACTCATGAGGATCTTGGAGAGGAGCCTCAAGCAGGGGTGAGTGAGTTTGTTGAAATACTCACCCCCGGCATGAAACTCCGAGCCGGTGGCAGCCTACAAAAAATCACATAGGTCGGGGGTCGGGATTGGTTCCCACTAGTTCTCGGAGGCACAAAGAGTCACCCCAAAGGCCTCTTGCAGTTTAGAGTAGTTTAGTGTGTACTTCTGTTTTTGAACTTGAAGGAAAGTCCAACACACGCATGGTCTTCTTTCTGCATGGTGAAGGTGGCTATGAACTGTCGGCTAAGCTCGGGATATGTTGGAGCACTTTTCTTTAGAAAATCCCCGAGCCCAGTGTTGGTGAGTAAGGACTTCATGCTCTCCAACATGCCAAGCTTCTCCAATGTGGGAACGTGCAAAAACCGAGTTGCATACACAACCCGATCTTGCACAATCCCGTAACGAGTCTTCTCGGCCTCAAACATCTTATACTTCCTTTGTGGTTCTGTTCGCTCCAAATGGTGTGTGCAAGCTTTAATATTTATAACCCAAGAAGTATGCTTGAACAAATATGCGAACCTGTAGTATACGGGTCAATTGTAATAAAAAGAAAGAATTTCAGGGGTCGATCACAGGGACTTAGGTGAAACAAAGCACATAATAGGTTGTCAAATATTGCAAATAACCAAAAGCAATTAAAGTAATCAAACATGATATAAAGTCAGATAAAGGGAATGCGGATTCTAGGGATTAAAGCATCTAATTGTTGTTCCGACTCAAGATCTCAAAGGATAACGCGGACAAAGCTGAGGTTTGCAAAGGGAAGGTATTTCTAAAGTGGGAATAGATCACCGGGTAAGTCTCACTACTCACTATCCCAAACCAAAGCTCCTATTACCGGGTAAGTCTCAAGGCACTAAGGAAAGGAACTATAATCTCAAACTAACACACCACCCAAGGGAATAGAATCAACCTTTATCGGGTAAGTCTCAGACTAACTCACAAAGATGGGATGAAGGCACACTCAAACCCCAATAAAGGATAAACCTTTATTACCTACACTTATGATCTTAGGTAAACAAACAAAGGAATCACCGGGTAAGTCTCATCCTAGGCATGCATTGAACCAGGAAAGATGTAATAAGGATATGATTTGGCAAACTAGAACACTTAACTTCAGTTTCGGATCAAGAAAGGTTCACCTCGTTCAGCCAAGTCCCACCCCGGCCGAGATGTTCATTGACTGAGCGAGGTGTTCTAGGGTTAAGGTTAAAGACTCGAGCTTTCAGGTTCCTGTTGGGATTAAGATCATTCTATCATCGTCTTTCCCACAACTTTCAGCCAATCACCCTAGAATCGCATAAGAAACTTAGCCAACAATCATCATGATAACAATAATCAAATTTATGAAAAGGGAATCAATATTCGAACAAGAAAACCTTAAGAAAAAGGTCTCAATAACTGAATCAAATATCAAACAACAAACGTTCCTCAATCACAACTCAACTAAGACAACAAACCAAAAGGGAATCTAAGAAAGTCTTACAAACTCCCTCAAAAGCTAACTCCAAACTAGATTCCTTCCTTCCTTCCTTGATCTTTAATCCTTCAATACTTCATTCAAACCTTCAAAAAATCCCTTAATTGCTGGATGTTCTCAGCCTCCAAGCATGGTTGAACTTGTGGAAAATCCAACCCTTTATATAAAAAAATTATCTTCCAAAGATAATAATATCTTAAAAAGATAATTTCCTACAAAATATATCCATATCTCTAAAATAGATCTCCCATAAATAATATCTTCCTTCCAGAAATCCAACCAAAAAATATACGATATCTTCTTTCCAAAAATAAAAGATCTGAGCCAAAAATATATATCTCGCCGGCGGCAGGGTATTCGCCTCGGTCGGGACGCTCCTCAAGATCACCTCGGTCGAGGTGACACTGTAGTTGACCGAGGTGAATCTCAACTGAATGTGAAATCTCTCAAATCTGGTCCAAAATCAATCTTCTTAATCATTTCCATGCTTCCTGAGTTCTTCCTTAAGTTCTAGAATGTAGCTCCAATGACTCCTTAGCTCCTTAGCTCCATTTTAGTCCAAAACGTTACCTACAATTACAACAAAACTAGGTGTAGACCTCGATTCCCATAAAGGTAGATGAAACAACAATATAATCGAAGAATATACATCCATACATGCAGATTATTGAAGATAAAATGTCTAAATTAGCCCCAAAATATAGATTATAATACATGCTATCAAAATACCCCATACTTGTCCCTTGCTTGTCCCCAAGCAAGTTCCAAATCTTAGATACAAGATAGAATGGATTAGAAGTCATAAAGATCAATGAAAAGTATTTCAAAACATTTTTGGTGGTGTGCTCCACTCATAGATCACTCTAAGAGAATGCTTCATGGCAAATAAAATCAAGATATGATCAAAACATTTTATAAATATAAGAAAGTTGTTCATCTTTGCATAAAATCATAGAATGCATAATAAATTATATTTATCGAAATTAATCATGTATAATCCAATTTTAACCACCAAGTCAATCAACAAGCTCGAGGTCTCAAGGGCTTTCAAAAGAGGTCAAGAAACGTGTGACGGTGGGATGTATGTAGGGAATGTGGTGCTAGAATCCAGGAAAAGGATCTTACTTCACTTTCTTTGAATCACAACATCTTCCACCAATAAGCTTTGCTTATTTTACTTTACTTTTTGGGATGCATGGACAAAGGTGCACAATAACCGAAGCCTAGGAGATCAACAATCATCAATTTCTTGAGATGCCTCAAACCCTTGATGCACATACCATGACCCGTTAGGAATATCGCTCAATCCGACTTTGGCAAGACACAAACACCCGACTATGTGAATGGTGCCGAGTTACTCATCATCATGATTGAATTCCTCAAACCTATTTGTTTCTTTCTAACACTTTCAGCCAACATTTCAACTTCACTTTCACTTGCTTTTCACTTGCTTCAAAATTCCCGGATAGGTAAAGGGAGGCAAATATGTATATGAGGGGCTAAAGCATGATCAAGAAGAAGAAGAAGAGAGAATGAATTGCCTTAATCATCCCAGGAAGAATGTGATAGAACTCATCATGTGGTGTCAACCTTCAAATTCAACATAATTTTGATAAAAACAAAGTAGTAAACATTCCAAATTTCAAACAAAGCATTTTGCAACTTAAACATATCATAAAACATTAAAACCTTTTGAGCATATAAGGATTTCAAAACCAATATGCAAACAGAATCATCACTGAGGTCATATCAAGAGAAGAAGCACAAAATATTTCGAAAAATCTCAGTTAAGAACCTACCTTGGTCGAGGTGTTCTAAGTCATCCAAAGTGTTCAACCTCGTTTGGCCAGAACCATCCCGGTCGAAGTTATAAAAAAAACTTTTGAACCAGTTTTCGACGTTTTTCTTAAACAAAAACCTGTATGCATGCATGAAATGACAAATAAGCACATAGAAACAAGTAACAAAATAAAATCATAAATATTCGGGTGTAACATCCCAAAATTTTGGCGCGTTTTCGAGTTTTATTTTTATTATTTTTATCGACATTTTATTAGATTGAATATTTTATTACAATTATTTTAAGGCGTAAAATACCTTTCCCAAATATAATTATATTTTTTATACGTTCACGTGTATCCGTCTTTTTATTTTCGGAAAATTCGAGAAAAGTTTGCGATTCGGAAATCCCGTTCCGAATATTTTTAAATCGAGTTTACTTCATTCCCATTTCCCCCATCTATTTTATTCTATTTTCTTTTATCCTTTTCTCCTCATCCTACCTTGTCTCACTCACAGACATATCTCGACCTCCTGTGGCTGTGATGCCGCCTAAGCTAACGTCAACCCCATTGTCGTATAGCATGTGGCAGCCTCCTCCCGCCCAGTCTATGTTGTTGCACCTACACCTACCCGGCCCCTCGTTTGCACGCAACAGACCGCTATCCCAACAGCCTCACCTCTCAACCTCGACATCTCCTCTCTGTGATTTGGCTCTCTCCCTCCTTCTCTCGTTCCCCTCCGGAAAGCCCCAAGCCCCTGCTCCCTCCATCTTCACCCTACCTTCACAACTGCTATCTCCCTCCTCTTATGTTGGCTTCACCCACCGGAACAGTAGCTCACTCCGTGCATCTCGCAACTAGTAACCCCCTCTCATCCCTCTCCTATTCTCTGCAACCAGAATCCCTGCAGATGCTTTCGATCTCTCTCGAACATCCCTCTTCCTTTTTCTGTTGAGCCTCGCTGATCCCCCTTGCTTACCTCGCTTGTCGGAGAACGACAAAATCCGCTGCCGAAGCCCTCCTTCGTCGTCCTCTGCTCTTCACCAGAACTAACACTTGGAGCCTCGCCCTTTGAAACAAACCCGGTGAAGCAGCCCAGATCTGCACTCTCCCCCAGTGTTGCGCTGAAGGAAGCAATTCGACCCAATCCGCCGGAGACCGAGGCTGCCGTTGCCGGACGAAGCCTCGCCACCCTTGCAGAGCCCTATCCGACGCAGGAGATTCCCCTTCACTGGCCGCCGCCGCTGCCTTCCCCTGCAGCCGCTGTGCTTCTGTTTTCCCCAGCGTGCGCCTTCATCGTGAGGGTTAAAAGAACCCTTCTTCAAATTCAACAGCGGGGCCCCCTTATTTTGAGTTAATTGCAAAAGTGACCCACTATTTTGTATTTTCAGCTTATGGCCCAAATTTATGTTTTCTGCAATTATGCCCTCACTGGAATTAATTACATATTTTGGCCAGATTTCTTATTTACATAAGTTTACCCAGATTTTATATTGTAGTTCGGTACCCGGGTTTTACAACTATCACTTTTGCCCTTTGTTGGATTTATCCCGGATTTATGGCCGAATATTTAATTGCGGATTATGATCGAGTTTCTAAAATTGTATAAATTGCCCGGAAAGTGTTTTTAGAAGTTTAAACTCGCATTTGAATTACGGAGGAGCTATTCTTATAGTTTATATATTTTATGTAGTAAGTCCAAATTTAGCGTTATGCTAAATTTGTTTAGTTTGGTGCTAGGTTCGGAAGTGCCCCGTTCAAGGCCAACGAATCCATATCGGCATCCATGGATCGTCTTCCATCTTTTGACGTCACGTGAGTACCCTCTTCCCCGAGCTTATGATATTACCTCGTTCTAGTTATGTTTAGTAGTAGTAGTAGTAGTAGTATCATGCTAGGATGAATCTAGCATAACTTAGAGTGAATACCAAGTAGTGGTTATGGACCTTAGGTGAGTTTTGTTGATTGTGAAATGCTGAAAGACTTGAGGAGTTGCACTTGTGAGGTTGTTTATGGCTTTAATTTGTATGTTGTGCTTGTGAGAATTTAAGGGTTGAGGTTGTATGATGTTGAGGTTGTGGACTAGAACGAGAGTATCCTAGTTGCGTTGTGAGTTATGATCTTGCGAGGTCCGAGGGTTTAGAAGTCTTAGGACTTCTAGCTTGTGTTGAGTGTGATGTGAGCATGAGGGATTCTAGGATGCGGTCCTAGAATTGAGTGTCAATTGGTCTTGCGTAGATCATTTGTATAGAAGTCTTAAACTTCTATTGTGAGTGGGTTGTTGTTGATATAGTTATCTTCTTGTGAGCAGGTTGTGTGCTTCCTCCCCTAAGGAAGCGAGAGTGTTGTGAGTTGAGTGTGGTGACGAGGTAAGTCTCCGAACTTACTTAGCTCGTATTCTTTGTATTAGCATTATTGTGTGTTGGGTGGTGTGTGTTTATTATTTTACTGTTTATAACAACTAAACCGGAAATAGGATTACCGACCTTTATATTATTTGGCCCAAGTGTATGATAACGGGCGGTGACATCACTGCCTGGCTCCCCGTGAGAGCTAGGGGGATCTCGGCGACTGGCCCGTGCTGGTTAGACGGTCGGAGGCATCCGACCGTTCCATTGCCGGAAGAAGGGACCGAGGCGAGTTTCGGAGGATTCTCGTGTCACAAAAGAAGTTGAACTAGAACGGGATATGACTTAATAAATAAAGATAATAAACCACATTTGTGTGCTTTGAGTATGTTGTGTGACTATGTTGAATTAATTGTGTTTGTGCCTTTCCCTTTAATTCTAATGCTTCGAATGTGAGCTAACGGTTTTTATACCGAATGTTGTAGTTTGCCTTGCAGGTTAGGCATGCGGCCGAGAGATCCGGAAGAGTGGGCAGCCGGGGTTCCATACATTTTAGGATTGGGTTTTGGGTGGAGTCGAGTTTGAGTATTGCATATTATTCTTGTATATTGTATATCGTGTGGTGGCATTTGGCCCTTGGTGTTTCATATCGGCTGAAGTCCTTTGTTGTTTTCTTTTGGGTTTCCTTTCATTGCATAAAAATGTATTTCGGTTTTGGCTTTTATTTGTGCCTTGTTGCAAGATCCCGTGAAATTGTTGTCAAGCTAAGGGTCGGGGCCCATTGTGAGGTCCCAACCCGTAGCGCTCCGAGTCCCGCGGATTCGGGGTGTTACAAAAGTGGTATCAGAGCCCTAGGTTGACAACAATGACACTCGCAATCTTCTAAAAGCCGAATAAGGAATAAACAGAACCCCACGGTTCTGAGTTTTCGTTTTCAAAATCACATGCATTAGTCGGGGTGGAATGTACGGACCACCACTCCTTCCGCGGATCTCGGCAGCTTAGTTTATTGGATTTTGATATGTATATATATGTATATATAGATATGGATATGAGGTTTATTGTTATGCATGATGGACATGATTTATGTGTATATTTGTATATGTGGACGATTATATATTTTGGAACTTGTATTGTTGTAATGGAATGCCGAATGCGTGATATTAGTGATATGGACTTAGGACTTATATAGTTATGGATACATATTCCTATTATATATAGTAGCATATGAAGTTATGGGACCTTTTAGCTAAGATGATAGCATGATATCATTACCTTGGATGACGCCGTTTGACTCGGGATAGTTTACATATGAGGTTGAGTATGCTCAAGTACCGAGTTGAGTATCACGTTCTGACAAACACCTTGGTGTTTCTTGAGCTCCTTTAGAGGACGTTAGGGCAATCCTATGAAGACTAAAGAGCACATTAACGGCAAGGACGAACAAGTAGAAGGAAACTCGAAACAACTAAAGATAAAGCGAGATGGAGACAATACAAGTAAAGGGAACAACATTAATGTGCGGAAGTGGGTCCAAAGAAGCCATGATGGAAAGTCGACGAGACCAAGAGAGATAACGAACTTAAGTTCTTCAAGAAGACGCGTGGACAACTAAAGATGTGAATTGGGGAGGAGATGGATACTTTCTAGCAAGTTTAAAGGTGGTTTTCATTAAGATGTGAAGTTTTCTTTAGGCGCTCCTAAGCATTGGAGTCAAGACGAGTAGAGTGATCGAACTATTTACTAAAGATTTAAGGTACCGTAATTTAAGCTTACGATGTATCAATAAGTGAAGTGTCAACATTACTAGAGTTATGAGAAGAAGAGCATGTTGGAGAATCACGTGGAGTTGACCGGTTTCTATTATAACGACAAGACTAAGAAACGCCAAGAAGAAGTGTGAGTAGACGTGATCCCGATAAAATGAGTGACGCAACAAGAAGCTTTTGTTTATGAAAGACTTAAGATACCAACCAAGAGAAACGCGAACGGACGCTACCTAAGGCTATAATATTTGGGAAGGTGCACTGGAAGGACATCAAGGAAGAATGGTTAAACCTATGAAGGGAGTTATACGAACCAACAAGGCCAGGAAGATATAATTACTTTATAAAGAAAAGGAAGCATGAAATGAAGAAGAGCTAACGGAGTTTAAGGTAGAGTACCCCAAGGAGGGTAGCCTTCATGAGAATGGTAACATGAGAAGTGTAATAGGATGTTAAGTCGTTAACTTCGGAGGAGGTGAGATACAAGTTAATCGGTGACAACTGAGAACGCACAGGTGCGGGTTGTCTAATGATGTGTGTAGATGGGAAGAGTAAACAAGACTATGGGAACATAGAGGATTGGCAACAAGATCTTACAGTATTCACGATGGATCAATGTCAATGGTAAGGAAGTACAACAACAGAAGCACATTTGTCTTAAATCAAATAATGTTGAATGAGTCCAAGCAAGTAGTTGTTACTGACCTCCTAAGAAAAGATGGAGATGCACCTCTGAGGTCAGGAGAACGGCATATGGAGAACAACCCGGATTAGAAGTTTTAAGGTTTGATCATGTTAAAGGGAACTAGTAGATCAAGAGGAAGGTGAAGTTTTCATTGGTTGCGGTGCGTACGCGGGAGTATAGTAAGAGGACACATAGTATGTTTGTCTAATGAAATGGATGGTATGCTTGCACAAGCAAAAGCTGAGTCAGAGGTTTCAAACTCACACGGAAGAGCCACAATGGCTATGGCGTGAAAGGGAGGACCTAGATTAGGACAAAACTGCATGTTAAGAGCTTATGATGGTAGTGTTTAGTGAAGTAATAAGTGGATCTTTAAGCGATTAGGGTTGGGGAAATTCGCCTAGTGTTCTCCATGGGGCATACTAGTACAGTTATGAAGTTGTTCTTGGAATACTAAGGGATGCATAAGGCGACCAACAAGAGTAAGTGAAGATCGAGGTTTTGAAGTTTGATGTCGAAATGAGATGTATGAGAAGTATATGAAGGATTGAGGTTAGAACCTATGCGGTCGGATTAACGTTACATAAGGAAGGGAATTAAGTTCTACACCTACTTGAAGAAAGAATGTCTACGGTAAGAGCTTATGTAGAATATGAAAAGCTCCTCTCATCTGTTGGGATGTCATGGAAAGCAAAGAAGATAAGGTCAATCGTTTTGAAGCAGGGTTAAGTCCTGTAGTTTGGATAATTATGATGACACATAATTGAGAAACCTTAGAAGATTTTTACCATCATGTCATCAAAGAGGGAAAATGAGATTAATTTAAAGAAATACTTAAATAAGGCCCCAAGAGTCAGAAGACTCGAGCAAATCTCTCGATTTCAGAAGATTAAGGATCTTTAAAAGAAGACGGTGAACACTGTAGCTAAAGATGGAGCAATACACGTGTTTGAAGGAAGTCACCCCAACAGATCGGGGTAGATCATTAGTGCCATGACCACCGGTCAAATATTATCTTGAACTCTTGACTTGAAGTTCATATTGGAGTATACCTTAAACTCTTGATTGAAGTTGTTATGGAGAACACCAGTTTGCAAAAAGGAAGACGGTTATCACCGTTTGTGCATCAATTACCGTGAGCTGAACAAGAAAACAATGAAGAACAAGTATCCCTCACCGCGGATAGATGATCTACTCGACCAGTTGCAAGGGTCGGTAGTCTCTTCTAAGAATGATTTAAGGTCTTTCAGTCACGAATTGAGAATTTGAGGTTGCGATATTACAAATACGGCATTCCGGACGAATCATGATCACTACGAGTTATAGAGATTCCATATGGGCTTACTCATGCCTAGATAAGACATTTTGGTATACTCTCGAAAAAGAGAGAAGTTGTATGACAAATTGTCTCGGGATGAAAACCCCCAAGGATGTGAAAGAAGTTACAAGTTTTCTTGATTTCGCTGGTCATTACCGGATTTGTGGAGGGATTCTCCAAGTAACACCATCTATGGCTAACCTACTCCGGATGACAATGAAGTATTGAATGGGACGAAAATTTACAATGGAGTTGTTGAGAGTTAAGAGGAGATTCATTGGTGCAACCGTTTTGAAATTGCCTCGAGGAATGATGGGTTTGAAGTGTACAAGTGATTCTCCAAGACGAGGTCTTGACTGAGTATTGAGGAACGATATAAAAGTAATAGCGTACGTGTCTCGTTCGTAGAGGCAGTGTGAATGAAAATATTCCCTTCCTTACTTGGAACGTGCAACAGTTATTGAGGAAACGTAACATCAAAGTTGGTTTGACAAGAATCAATGCCCAATGTGTAAATGGGAAGATTCGATCTTACTTGTGTGAGACAACCAAGGAGAAACAATGGAAATGTCTCAATGAGAAAGACCTGAGAGGGAATATGAGTTTCCGATATATCGGACCTTTTGAGACCTTAACGCAAGTGGGATAGTGGTTTACCGGTTGGCATGACCACCAAGAGTAGAGGGTGCTCACCCAGGGTTTCATGTGTATCAATCGAGAGAATATGTACATGAAGCGAGACATACTGTAAGTCATGAGGACCTAGTGATAGATGAGGAACCGATGAGGCTAATAGGAAGACGAAAGATAGTATCTTTGATTGAGTTTTACGCTGAGTTAGTAGTGTCGATGGAATCGACGGGTTAGACCTAGTTCTTCCCTTGGTTGCGTTATGTGTATATGTGAAGTTATATGTAGTTTTGCCCCGTGCGGGAATGTGCTATATGATATGATATATATTGCAGTGGTAGTTCGAGTAGTTTATATGTGTAGATTAGAAAGTCTAAGCATTCTTAGTGTGAGAGTTCATACCTCGGCCTTAGGAACCGAGAAGTTTGGTGAATTGCAAGTTTCGAGACGAAACTTGTTTTTAGGGGGATCTAATGTAACATCCCAAAATTTTGGCGCGTTTTTGAGTTTTATTTTTATTATTTTTATCGACATTTTATTAGATTGAATATTTTATTACAATTATTTTAAGGCGTAAAATACCTTTCCCGAATATAATTATATTTTTTATATGTTCACGTGTATCCGTCTTTTTATTTTCGGAAAATTCGAGAAAAGTTTGCGATTCGGAAATCCCGTTCCGAATATTTTTAAATCGAGTTTACTTCATTCCCATTTCCCCCATCTATTTTATTCTATTTTCTTTTATCCTTTTCTCCTCATCCTACCTTGTCTCACTCAAAGACATATCTCGACCTCCTGTGGCTGTGATGCCGCCTAAGCTAACGTCAACCCCATTGTCGTATAGCATGTGGCAGCCTCCTCCCCCCCAGTCTATGTTGTTGCACCTACACCTACCCGGCCCCTCGTTTGCACGCAACAGACCGCTATCCCAACAGCCTCACCTCTAAACCTCGACATCTCCTCTCTGTGATTTGGCTCTCTCCCTCCTTCTCTCGTTCCCCTCCGGAAAGCCCCAACCCCCTGCTCCCTCCATCTTCACCCTACCTTCACAACTGCTATCTCCCTCCTCTTATGTTGGCTTCACCCACCGGAACAGTAGCTCACTCCGTGCATCTCGCAACTAGTAACCCCCTCTCATCCCTCTCCTCTTCTCTGCAACCAGAATCCCTGCAGATGCTTTCGATCTCTCTCGAACATCCCTCTTCCTTTTTCTGTTGAGCCTCGCCGATCCCTCTTGCTTACCTCGCTTGCCGGAGAACGACAAAATCCGCTGCCGAAGCCCTCCCTCGTCGTCCTCTGCTCTTCACCAGAACTAACACTTGGAGCCTCGCCCTTTGAAACAAACCCGGTGAAGCAGCCCAGATCTGCACTCTCCCCCAGTGTTGCGCTGAAGGAAGCAATTCGACCCAATCCGCCGGAGACCGAGGCTGCCGTTGCCGGACGAAGCCTCGCCGCCCTTGTAGAGCCCTATCCGACGCAGGAGATTCCCCTTCACTGGCCGCCGCCGCTGCCTTCCCCTGCAGCCGCTGTGCTTCTGTTTTCCCCAACGTGCGCCTTCATCGTGAGGGTTAAAAGAACCCTTCCTCAAATTCAACAGCGGGGCCCCCTTATTTTGAGTTAATTGCAAAAGTGACCCACTATTTTGTATTTTCAGCTTATGGCCCAAATTTATGTTTTCTACAATTATGCCCTCACTAGAATTAATTACATATTTTGGCCAGATTTCTTATTTACATAAGTTTACCCAGATTTTATATTGTAGTTCGGTACCCGGGTTTTACAACTATCACTTTTGCCCTTTGTTGGATTTATCCCGGATTTATGACCGAATATTTTATTGCGGATTATGATCGAGTTTCTAAAATTGTATATATTGCCCGGAAAGTGTTTTTAGAAGTTTAAACTCGCATTTGAATTACGGAGGAGCTATTCTTATAGTTTATATATTTTATGTAGTAAGTCCAAATTTAGCGTTATGCTAAATTTGTTTAGTTTGGTGCTAGGTTCGGAAGTGCCCCGTTCAAGGCCAACGAATCCATATCGGCATCCATGGATTGTCTTCCATCTTTTGACGTCACGTGAGTACCCTCTTCCCCGAGCTTATGATATTACCTCGTTCTAGTTATGTTTAGTAGTAGTAGTAGTAGTATCATGCTAGGATGAATCTAGCATAACTTAGAGTGAATACCAAGTAGTGGTTATGGACCTTAGGTGAGTTTTGTTGATTGTGAAATGCTGAAAGACTTGAGGAGTTGCACTTGTGAGGTTGTTTATGGCTTTAATTTGTATGTTGTGCTTGTGAGAATTTAAGGGTTGAGGTTGTATGATGTTGAGGTTGTGGACTAGAACGAGAGTATCCTAGTTGCATTGTGAGTTATAATCTTGCGAGGTCCGAGGGTTTAGAAGTCTTAGGACTTCTAGCTTGTGTTGAGTGTGATGTGAGCATGAGGGATTCTAGGATGCGGTCCTAGAATTGAGTGTCAATTGGTCTTGCATAGATCATTTGTATAGAAGTCTTAAACTTCTATTGTGAGTGGGTTGTTGTTGATATAGTTATCTTCTTGTGAGCAGGTTGTGTGCTTCCTCCCCTAAGGAAGCGAGAGTGTTGTGAGTTGAGTGTGGTGACGAGGTAAGTCTCCGGACTTACTTAGCTCGTATTCTTTGTATTAGCATTATTGTGTGTTGGGTGATGTGTGTTTATTATTTTACTGTTTATAACAACTAAACCGGAAATAGGATTACCGACCTTTATATTATTTGGCCCAAGTGTATGATAACGGGCGGTGACATCACTGCCTGGCTCCCCGTGAGAGCTAGGGGGATCTCGGCGACTGGCCCGTGCTGGTTAGACGGTCGGAGGCATCCGACCGTTCCATTGCCGGAAGAAGGGACCGAGGCGAGTTTCGGAGGATTCTCGTGTCACAAAAGAAGTTGAACTAGAACGGGATATGACTTAATAAATAAAGATAATAAACCGGATTTGTGTGCTTTGAGTATGTTGTGTGACTATGTTGAATTAATTGTGTTTGTGCCTTTCCCTTTAATTCTAATGCTTCGAATGTGAGCTAACGGTTTTTATACCGAATGTTGTAGTTTGCCTTGCAGGTTAGGCATGCGGCCGAGAGATCCGGAAGAGTGCGCAGCCGGGGTTCCATACATTTTAGGATTGGGTTTTGGGTGGAGTCGAGTTTGAGTATTGCATATTATTCCTGTATATTGTATATCGTGTGGTGGCATTTGGCCCTTGGTGTTTCATATCGGCTGAAGTCTTTTGTTGTTTTCTTTTGGGTTTCCTTTCATTGCATAAAAATGTATTTCGGTTTTGGCTTTTATTTGTGCCTTGTTGCAAGAGCCCGTGAAATTGTTGTCAAGCTAAGGGTCGGGACCCATTGTGAGGTCCCAACCCGTAACGCTCCGAGTCCCACGGATTCGGGGTGTTACTTCGGGAGTCATACAAGCATACACACATAAATATCCAATAATACATCCGAATACCCCAAACTTGAGACACATTGTCCCAATAGGTCTAATAAGAGTCAAGGAAAACAGAAAACTCACCGGACCTAGCCGAACTGCATAATAAATAAGAAAAGAAATCCATGCAAGCTCTAATCATGGTCAGCTGGTGGCGGTGGTGGATGTGGGATGTAGGGGTGCTGAGATAGATGAAATGGATACCCCATCTTGTGCTGAAACTGGATCTCCATCATGCGCTGCTGGTAATGCTGGCTCTCTCTAATCTGATGCATCCAACCATTAGTGTATCTACACTCATCCTCAAAGCGCTGGGATGTATCTACTGTCATAGCTGCGTAGGAGTCGATCATTTGCTCAGTCAACTCATCAATCCGTCAGTGAGCTACTAGATCTCTAAGTCTGCGAACTCTGGGCCGGGCAGGTCGGGATGGTGCTGTTGCCTCCTCTTCTATAGCCTCGTTATCTAGATCCACAACTGGCACACTAGGACCAGCGGTATCAGTACCGGTCTCCGTGGTAGCTCTGCCATCATCATACTCCTCCTCAACTGGTGCAGCATCCTGCATGTAGGGAAGCCAAGCAGAAGACCAGTACTGCTGGTCAAAAACTATGAACTGAGGTGACCAAAGAATGCCCTGAGGAGCAGTCGCCTCCCAAGGCATAGCCACGTATGGTGTACTAAGACCACGAGGTACCAGAATGCGCCTCGTGATCATTTCCTGAAGTCCAAGCGGCTTCGCAGCCGCTAGCAATGTACAAGCACTCAAATCCAAACCCATGGCCGTAGCAATATGGGTCACCAATCCTCCGCAACAGATGTCTCCCTTGGACTTGCCCTTGATCTTATGCAAGTCCTCAGCCAGCATGCCTCCAAAGTTAGGCACTCCACCAGTCACCATACAAAACAAGCTCAGTAGCTCTCTTGTCTGATCTTCTGGGGCGTCTCAATACGTGCCAAAAGTGTCTCGCTGAATATGCGGTGGGCAAGACGGAAAGCTAGATGGAAGATAATACGCTCTCTAGAGTCCCCAAGTCTCCATCTGTCACTGTGCTCCACCACGTGGGCTATCTGCCCCCAAAACTCTCGAGCCACTGCTCGAGAAGGATAGTCAGTCACGATGGGGGTCGGGAAGCCAAAGACCTCTCGAAACTGATCCATCGTTACTATGTAGTTCCGGTTCAGCAACCGGTACTTGATGTTGTTCCTCTTGGGCATGTTTGTGACAGAACTCACAAACTCCATAGTCGGCTGTAGGTAGGCTAGAGCTCAGATCTCCATAAACTCCTCCAGCCCTACCATAGAAATCATCTTCATCAAGTCCTCCGCTACGTGGAGGCACTCGAAGGCAGAAACGTCTAAGAACCGCGGGACAACTATGGGGCGCCCGCAAATACGGTCAAAATCAGTTTGGTGACGCTCATGGATCACCGGTATAGTGGGATGAGATGCAGAAGAAGGGGAAGAACCACTTGGACCATCCCTCATAACCAGCTGGCGATCGGATCGGTTGCTCATAATGGCTGACATGAAGAACACCTCGGTTGCTCTGACAACCACCTCGGCCGAGACATAGTCGATCCGACCGAGGCGAAAGGGATGTTCGATTTTACTCTCTGATTTTCCAGTTATTTTCCCCCAAAATCACTACCAATTTCTTCCTATGGGGTACTTATATCCTTTTCAGCAATAATAATCGGCAACCAAAGCCAGATCTGACCTAAATTGGTGAAAAGAGAGAAGTTAGGCTTTTCGAACAATTTACCCAAATTACGTAGATTCGGAGCGTTTTTTCTCGCAGTTTGGTGCTTGAAATCCGATCCTCTTGCTTCTCTTGGTGGAATCGAACCAAAAAATGTGGAAAACGAGCAAGAAACGAGGAGAATATGTGCCGCGGTCGAGACTCGATTGAGAGGGAAATTGGAGGAGAGAGAAATCCGCTTCGCCTTTTATACCCCTCCCTGAATTTGATATCACCTCAGTCAAGGTGGTCCCGACCGGACCGAGGTGTCTGACTGGGTTTTCAGACCTAGTTGCCTCGGTTGTCCAAGAACATCTCGGTCGAGGTGTTGTGACAGCAACCGAGATGTGTCTCAGTCAAACTCCGTCTTCTCAATTTCTCGAACTTCTGTCCTTCCAATGTAGATCCTGAGCTGTAATCCTTCCTTAGAGAGTACCTGATTTCTGTCTAGGACGCCAAAAATAAAGCAAAGCAAAGCAAAAGCAAACTATCTAAACTAATCTAGAAAAGGGAAAAGAAAGCAATACCTTGGGTTGCCTCCCAAGAAGCGCTTGATTTAAGGTCGCTAGTTGGACCGTACGGCATCCCTAAACATGCTGGAAGGTGTCCTCATCCCATACTTCACCTTCATCATGGGGTGAGATAAAGAAGTCTATCAAACGTTCCAACAAATGCAAGTGCTCATCGGGGAATGAATCATCTATGAGTAGGTCGTCCTTCTCGCGCGAGGAGGAAGGTAGCCGGCTGAGGTGATCCGTAACAGAATTCTCGGACCCCTTCTTATCGCGAATCTCTAGGTCAAACTCTTGAAGCAAGAGAATCCATCGAATAAGACGCGGCTTTGCATCCTTCTTAGCAAGCAAGTAACGAATAGCTGCATGGTCAGTGTAAACAATAACTTTCGCTCCTACTAAGTAAGAGGGAAACTTCTCAAAAGCATATACAACCGCCAAGAGCTCCTTTTTGGTGGTGGCGTAGTTTAGTTGAGCTTCATCTAGCGTTTTTCTAGCATAGTAAATGGAGTTGGTCCGGCCATCCTTCTTTTCTCCAAGTACCGCTCCTACGGCCACATCACTCACATCACACATGATCTCAAAGGGCAAGGTCCAGTCGGGAGGTTGAATGATAGGAGCGGTGATCAATGCTTCCTTTATCCTGTAAAACGCATCAAGGCATTCCTGCGAAAACTCAAAAACAACATCCTTATTTATGAGATTAGTGAGTGGTTTAGAAATCTTCGAGAAATCCTTGATGAACCTCCTGTAGAAACCTGCATGCCCGAGAAAACTCCGCACACCCTTAACAGAACAAGGGGGAGGAAGTTTCTCAATAGTCTCGATCTTAGCTCGATCGACCTCAATATCTCGGTTGGAAACGAGGTGTCCTACCACAATTCCTTCACCAACCATAAAGTGACACTTCTCCCAATTCAAAACGAGATTAGTGTCTTCACAACGTTGTAGCACTAGAGAAAGGTTAGATAAGCAATTATCAAAAGAGGAACCATATACCGAAAAGTCATCCATGAATACCTCCATGATCTCCTCTATGTATTCGGAAAAGATAGCCATCATACAACGCTGTAAGGTAGCGGGTGCATTACATAATTCAAATGGCATCCTCCTATAAGCGAACGTCCCCCATGGACAAGTGAAAGTGGTCTTCTCTTGATCATCCGGATGGATAGGAATTTGAAAGAAGCCATTATAACTATCTAAATAGCAAAAATGGGAATGCTGGGCTAACCGTTCGAGCATTTGGTCGATGAAGGGAAGTGGAAAATGGTCCTTCCGAGTGGCCACGTTCATCTTCTTGTAATCAATGCACATCCTCCAGCCCGTAACGGTCCTAGTTGGAATCAACTCGTTGTTCTTATTCGTCACAACGGTCATCCATCCTTTCTTCAGAACTACATGCATTGGGCTTACCCACTTGCTATCCGAGATAGGAAATATGATACCTGCATCCAACAACTTAAGAATCTCATTCTTCACAACCTCTTTCATGATCGGATTTAACCATCTTTGAGGTTCCCGTGAAGTCCTATGATCATCTTCCATTAGTATTCTATGCATGCAGAAAGAAAGCTTAATACTAATAAGATCATCAATAGTATATCCCAAAGCCTTTCGATGTTTCCTCAGGACATCCATCAGTTTAGACAATTCAGTTTCGGAAAGGGAAGCACTTACGATAACGGGATATGTAGAATCCGGTCCAAGGAAAACATACCTCAAGTGACTTGGAAGCGGTTTAAGCTCCACAATTGGGGGTGCTTTCTGAGGGGGATCCGTGCTTCCTCTTTCCAGTGAAGTAGACTCAGCATCGTCATCCTGGACTTGAGGGCACATGTCCGTTGGGTGGTAGGGGTCGGCAAAAACTCCACATGCCTTAAGTTGTTGTGGAGTTCCCATAAGTGTCAATCTATTCAACATCTCTTTCAGCTCAGCAAGTTCAGTTGAGATCTCATTTTTCCCAGGATTAATGGCATGAACTCCTCTCTTGGAAGAAGTCCTTCCGAAGTTCCGAGTTCCCTAAGCTAGTTCTTGCATCTTTTCCAAAGCAAGGTCAGGAGTGGAATTAAGAATGTTACCTCCACAAGCAGCATCTACGATCCTCCTTTCCTTGTCAAGCAAGCCATTGTACAAGTACAAGACTAAGTCCTGAGTCGAATACCCATGGTAAGGACAGCTGGATCGGAGGCGTGCAAACCGTTCGAAGTACTCATAGAGAGTCTTGTCCGCCTCTTGTTCGATGTTGCTTATAGCTTTCTTCAAGCTAATGGCCTTCTTGGCTGGAAAGTACTTCTCTAGAAACGCCTTGTGGAGATTCTCCCAAGTGTCGATGCTCCCGGATGGAAGGTGGTAGTACCAATCATCCGCTCCATCCTTGAGCGTGAAACAGAACGCCCTCATCTTGATCTGCTCTTCCGTAATGTTGGCCGGTTTCATGCTCATACACACGGTATGAAACTTTCCAAGGTGCTTGATAAGGTCTTCACCACTAAGCCCATGGAATGATGGGAGCAAGTGGATCAACCCCGGCCTGAGCTCGAAATTGACACATTCCCCTATTCCCAGTATAGTAACCGGAAGGGGCTGTTGAGTCAAGTCCGGCCGCGTGAGTTGGCAAAGTGTTCGGTTGACCATCTCTTCTCGGAGTTATTGTTGTCTACGTCGCCGGATGTGTGTTCTCTCAATTTGTAGATCAAAAGGAACAATTCCGGAGTTAGTAGCACGGGTTTGAACCATAAAAACGGTCCAAACCAATAACCAATAATAGAACAAATATAAAACACAACAAAACTCCCCGGCAATGGCGCCAAAATTTGACAAGAACTTTTCCTTATGTCGTTTTTATCTTATCAAAATTATTTCCCAACTTAACACTAAAGCAAGTATAGAGGTTAAGTAGGGGTCGAACCCAAGAGAGTTTGGTTTATGTTTATACTCAATTCAATTATTGATTATGTAGCAAAGTAAAGGGGGGGGGGGTTGGACTGAATTGATGCAAAACAAAGTAAGAAAGCAAGTAAGAAGATGAACAAGATGATGATGAATGGACTACACTAGTTGATTCTTAGCATGCAAGACTACTTTGGTTGGTTCCTTTCACAAGTTTTCAAACAATGTTCCCGTCTTTATCATATGTATGTGTGATAGCATGAATTATAGTCTATATTTTGGGGTTTGTTTGGACGTTTTATCTTCAATAATCTGCATGTTTGTATGTATATTATGTGATTATATTACCATTTCATCTACCTTTGTAAGAATCGAGGTCTACACCTAGTTTTGTTGTAATCGTAGGTAAAATGGCACGTTTTGCATCAAAAAGGAGCTAAGGAGTCATTGGAGCTACATTCAGGAATATAAAGAAACATCCAGGAAGCAAAGCCATGGATTAGGGATTCACTTTGGACCAGATTTGAGAGATTTTACATTCAGTTGTGACTCACCTCGGTTGACTACAGAGTCACCTCGACCGAGGTGATCCAGAGAAGTCGACTCGACCGAGGCGAACACCTGGGACGCGGCAAGAATATTTTATTCTTGGCTGAGATCTTTTATCTTTGGAAAGAGATCTTATATTTTTGGGCTTGGCTCCTGGAAGGAAGAAGATATATTAGATCATATATTTTACCTATTTTTATGGAAAAAGATCTTTCTAAGATATCTTATTATTGGAGAGTAATTTTTCTATAAAAAGGGTTGGATTTTCCACAAATCCATATCATGCTATATCACCGATCAGGGTTTATACACCGCAGTAGCCATACTCCAGTTGGGAGATTTGAAGAACCTTGTTGAAGGTTGAAGGAAGAAAGTCTATAGCTTTTCTAGCTTTTGAAGGGTTTTTGTAAGATTATCTTAGATTCCCTTCCTTGTTTGTTGTCTTATTGGATTTCTATCCAAGGAACGCTTGTGTTTTATAATTGATTCAGTTATTGAAGCCTTTCTCTTAAGGTTTTCTTGTTCAATTATTCTCTTTCTTCCTATATACTTGATTAATACTATCATGATGATGAGTGGCTAATCTCTTTGTGTGATTCTAGGGTGATTGGCTGAAAGTTGTGGGAAAAACAATGATAGAATGATCTTAATCACAGTAGGACCCTGAAAGCTTGAGTCTTTACCTTAACCCTAAGCATCTCGTTCAGTCGATGAACATCTCGGCCGGGGTAGAATTCGTCTGACCGAGGTGACTTATCTGATCCGAAACTGAGAGTTAAGTGTTAGAGTTTGCCAAATCCTATCCTTATTACACCTTTCCTGGTTCAATGCAAGCTTAGGATGAGACTTACCCGGTAATTCCTTAGTTTGTTTACCTAAGATCATAAGTGTAGGTAATAAAGGTTTATCCTTTATTGGGGTTTGAGTGTGCTTTCATCTCATCCTTGTGAGTTAGCCTGAGACTTACCCGGTAAAGGTTGATTCTATTCCCTTGGTTGGAGTGTTAGTTTGAGATTATAGTTCTTTATCTTAATTCCTTGAGACTTACCCGGTAATAGGAGTTACGGTTTTGGATTAGTGAGTAGTGAGACTTACCCGGTGATCTATTCCACTTTAGTAACACCTTCCCTTTGCAAAAACCTCAGCTTTGTCCGCTTATCTTTAGATCTTGAGTTGGAACCACAACTAGATGCTTTAATCCCTAGAATTGCATATTTCCTTTATTGACTTTTATCATCTTTGATTGTTTTAATTGCTTTGTGGTTAGTGATTGCTTAAGCTTACCGTAATTGGACTTTGTTTCACTAAGTCCCTGTGATCGACCCCTGGAATTCCTTGCTTTTTACTACGATTGACCCGTACACTGCGGGTTCGCATCCTTGTTTTAAGCTTACGTCTAGGGTTATAAATTTAAAGCTTGCACACACCGTTTGAAGCGAACAAGTTTTTGGCGCCGTTGCCGGGGACTTGGTCTAGACCGAGCCAGTTACGGTTTGCTTTTGGGGCACTTGCCCCCGTGTCTACTAACCACTCTACTTGAGTGATTTTGCAGGTTCTTTCTTAGGTTTATGCGAAGAACCCGCACTAGGAAGGAAATCGTTCCTTCGATCCCCAACCAGAAAAGACATACAAACGACGCTTAAGAGAAGCAAAGATGGCCAACCAAGACAATCGCGATCTTGAGGCCGAATTGAAGGAGGCGTTAGAGTTGCTACGCCTCAGCAGGGAAGAACTAAGGCAAGAGAAAGAAGAAACTCGCACCAGGACTGAAGTGATCGAAGCAGATATGGCTGCCTTACGAGACCAATATCAACTTCGACCGAGGGAAGACCCAGTTCCCGATGCTAGACCGATGCAGGTCCCAGTTGCTGACCCTCGACCGAGGCAGGTTCCGGTACCAGACGCCCCGGCCGAGGTACTTCCACCTTGGATGCCAGTCCGAGGCGCTCTTTTTGCAGGAATCCCGCAAACCCTAGGTCAAAGGATGGACCCCAATCAACAACTGAGGCGTCCAGGAGTTAACCTAGGAGATCCAGCGGACCATGACTACGAACTTCGACCGCAAGTTCTATCCATGATTCGCCAATGCCAGTTCGGAGGGCTAGAGAAGGAATCCCCACATCAACATCTTCAAAACTATGAGATCTTGATGGAGACCTTGAGACCCTCAAGAATTGAAAACAACAACTACAAGCTAAGACCTTTTACTTTTCTGTAAAAGATAGAGCTCTTACTTGGTATCAATCTCTTCCTCCAGGAAAAATTAGCACTTGGGAGGAGATGACTACGGAATTCTTGACTAAATTATTTCCCCCCTCTAAGACCGCTGAAATGAGAGGGAAGATTAATGCGTTCATTATGAAGGACAAGGAGAGCTTGTCCAAGTCATGGGAGAGGTTCAAGGACATTCTTTTGGATTGCCCACATCATGGGATTCCAAAGATAGAGTTGTTGGAGATATACTTCAAAGGACTGGACGGAAGCACCCAATTCAACCTCCAACTACTCTCCGCCGGTACATTTATGGACATAGCGATTGACGAAGCTTGGGACTTCATCGAGAAGCAAGCTTTGCATATGGAGAAGTACACCCACCAAGGAACTGAAGGTGGAGTTAAAAGAGTCAACTTTCAAGAGACTCAACCTAACAACAATCAACTCACGTCTTTGAAGAATGACGTGAAGCAATTGAAGGAACTCTTGGTTGCTCAAACCAAGAAGGAAGATCAAGGACAAAGGAACAACAACAATGGATACCATAACAACAACAGCAACGGTTCCCGGAACAACAATTACAACAACAACAATAGAGGATCTAACAGCAATAATTGGAGGGCGAATAACCAAAATTTTGGTAACAATCATTCTAACTCCAATTCTAACGATTCCTCTAACCCTTTCCTCTCTTCCCCTTCTTCTTCTTCTACTCCATTAAAGAGCCAGGGGCAAGGATCAAGTTCGTCTCAGCCGGAAAAGAAAGACGCAGTGCTGGAGGCTATCTTGATCAAGCTTAGAGCTATGGAGACTTCTATGACTTCATTTTCGAAGGCCCAAAAGGCCTTTGAACAACAACTTGCTAGTAGGGCGAATGAAGCGCCAAGAGATCCAGGGAAGCTTCCAGCAAGGACGGAAAGCAACCCTAAGGGCCAGATCATGGCCATAACTACGAGGAGTGGACTGAAAACTGCAGATCCAGTGCCTCGGTCGGTGCTAGTATCGACGAAGACCACCTCGGTCCAGGTGCAGTCGAAGAACACTTCGGCCGAGATGCCAACCGAGGTGGAGCCACAGAAAGCGGAGGGGAAAACTGAAGTTTATGTTTCACCTCCTGCATACAAACCACCACTTCCATTCCCCCAGTCAAGGGCCAGAGCACATCTAGACAAGCACTTTGGTAAGTTCCTTGACTTGATGAATAAACTACACATTAACATTCCTTTCCTTGATGTTATTCTAGGGATGCCCGCCTATGGGAAGTTCTTGAAAGAACTCTTACCAAGGAAGAGGAAACTGGAAGATTTTGGTGAAGTAAGGATGACATCTAAATCCTCGGAGCTTATTCAAATCATGAAGGAGAAGATGCCACCTAAGTTGAAAGATCCCGGCTCATTTTGCATTCCCATTCAAGTTGGGGATGTCACTTGTGAAGCCCTATGTGATCTAGGAGCCAGCGTGAGCATCATTCCGCTGGAGCTATGTGAGAAGATCGGACTTGGAGAGCCCAAGCCGGTCAAGATTCGATTGTACATGGCGGATCGCTCCATCACCCATCCCGTGGGCATTTTGGAAGACGTTCCGGTCAAGTTAGGTAACTTCTATTTGCCAATAGACTTTGTTGTACTTGACATTCCCGCAGATTATCCAGTTCCTATTATTCTCGGGAGGCCATTTCTAGCAACTTCGGGTTGCAACGTGGATTGTAGGAATGCCAAGTTGAAATTCAACATTGTTGGCGATGAAGTGGAGTTCGCACTACTTGCAGCCATGAAGGGAGAGCAGCTAAGCGATGATATCTTCAACATCTACGATGAAGAAGAATCAAGGGAATTGGTGAGCTCTATCCTTATTAACGATCCACTCGAAAGAGTTATTAGTTTCAGTTAAAGGAGAAAGGTATAGATGCTTCTTGTGATGCAGATATACAAAGCTTGAAGGCACTGGAAGAAGATCCAGGAGCTAAAACTGAGAAGCTAATCCAGGAGACGAAGATCTCCAGTTTCGGTTCCAGTTGCAGTACCTCAACCGAGGCACTTCCTGGACTGAGCGAGGCGACTGAAGAACATCTCGGTCAACGCCTCTGCGCCTCGACCGAGGTCGATGGCGAGACGATTTTAACTGAGACTTCCGAAAGTCCAGTTTCTGGATCTACTCCACTGGAAGGAGGAAGCAAGGAGTCCCCTCAGAAAGCACCCCCAGTTGTGGAGCTTAAACAACTCTCAAATCACTTGAGGTATGCCTTTCTTGGACCGGATTCCACTTATCCCGTTATTCTTAGTGCTTCCCTCTCCGAATCTGAATTGACTAAACTAATGCATGTCTTGAGAAAGCATCAAAAGGCTTTGGGTTACACTATAGATGATCTTATTGGCATTAAGCCTTCTTTCTACATGCATAGAATTCTAATGGAGGATGATCATAAGACTTCACGGGAACCTCAAAGACGGTTAAACCCGATCATGGAAGAGGTTGCGAAGAAGGAAATTCTTAAGTTGTTGGATGCAGGTATCATATATCCTATCTCGGACAGCAAATGGGTTAGCCCGGTGCATGTAGTTCCGAAGAAAGGAGGGATGACCGTTGTGACGAATAAGAACAACGAGTTGATCCCAACCAGGACCGTTACGGGGTGGAGAGTTTGCATTGATTATAGGAAGCTGAACACGGCCACTCGGAAGGACCATTTTCCACTTCCCTTCATTGATCAAATGCTCGAACGGTTGGCCCAACATTCACACTTTTGCTACTTAGACGGCTATAGTGGATTCTTCCAGATTCCTATCCATCCGGATGATCAGGAGAAGACCACTTTCACTTGTCCATAGGGGACATTTGCTTATAGGAGGATGCCGTTTGGATTGTGCAATGCACCCGCTACCTTCCAGCGATGCATGATGGCTATCTTTTCTGAGTATATAGAGGAGATCATGGAGGTATTTATGGATGATTTTTCAGTATATGGTTCCTCTTTTGATGATTGCCTATCTAACCTTTCTCTAGTGCTGAAACGATGTGAAGACACTAATCTTGTTCTGAATTGGGAGAAGTGTCATTTTATGGTTAACGAAGGCATTGTACTAGGACACCTCGTTTCTAATCGAGGCATTGAGGTCGATCGCGCAAAGATCGAGACTATTGAGAAACTCCCTCCCCCTTGTTCTATTAAAGGTGTGAGGAGTTTTCTCGGGCATGCAGGTTTCTACAGGAGATTCATCAAGGACTTCTCTAAGATCTCTAAACCTCTAACTAACCTTTTGAATAAGGATGTCGTTTTTGAGTTTTCGCAGGAGTGTCTTGATGCATTTTACAAGATTAAGGAAGCGTTGATCTCCGCTCCCATTATCCAACCTCCGGATTGGACCTTGCCCTTTGAGATCATGTGTGATGCTAGTGATGTAGCCGTAGGAGCGGTGCTTGGACAGAAGAAGGATGGCCGGACCACCGCCATTTACTATGCTAGCAAGACGTTAGATGTAGCACAATGCAACTACGCTACCACCGAAAATGAGTTATTGGCGGTCGTATATGCTTTCGAGAAGTTTCGTTCCTACTTAGTAGAGGCGAAAGTTATTGTCTACACCGACCATGCAGTCATCCGTTACTTGTTGGCTAAGAAAGATGCCAAGCCACGCCTTATTCGATGGATTCTCTTGCTTCAAGAGTTTGACTTAGAGATCCGCGATAAGAAGGGATCCGAAAATTCTGTTGCAGATCACCTCAGCCGGCTACCTGTATCTTCACGCGAGAAGGACGACCCACCCATAGATGATTCATTCCCCGATGAGCACTTACACTTGTTGGAGCATTTGATAGACTTACTTACTTCACCCCACGATGGAGGTGAAGTATGGGGTGAGGGTACCTCCCATCACGTTTGATAGACGCACTATGGTCCACGTAGCGACCTTAAACCAAGCGCTTCTTGGGAGGCAACCCAAGGTATTGCTTTCTTTTCCCTTTTTCTAGTCTAGCTTAGATAGTTTTGCTTTTGCTTTGCTTTGTTTTTGTTTTTGGCGTTCTAGACAGACAACAGGTGACATCTAAGGAAGGAGTACAAACTAGGAGCATAAGTAGAAGGACAGAAGTTCGAGAATTTGAGAAGACGGAGTTTGACTGAGGCACATCGCGGTTGCTGTCAGAGCACCTCGACCGAGATGATTCTTGAGCAACCGAGGCGACTAGGGTTCCTGAAGAGCCACCTCGGTCCATACCACCTCGGTCCAGTCGAGACCACCTCGACCGAGGTGACAGCAGTTCCAAAAAGGGTATAAAAGGGGTGAAATTTCTCTCTCTTCATTTTACCCAAACCCCCTCGACTGCGGCGCTCCCTTTCACCTTGCCCTTCGATTCTTGCTCGTTTTCAAAGATTTTCGCTTCCAAACTGCGATTAACGCATAGAGGATCCCAGTGCACGCATAGATCTGCGAAGAAATCGAACCGAAACGGCCGAACGAGGTAAAATAGAACAAAACCCTAACCTCGCTGTTTTTGCTTCGATTTGGGCTTGGATTGCCCCACATTTGCTGAAGAACAGATTAAGTACCCCATAGGAACCAGTTGTAGTGATTTTGGGGGAAAAGAATTGGATTTTTGAGGAAATTAGTCGCGCGGTTTTTTCGCCTCGGTCCAGTCGTGTTGTGCCTCGGCCGAGGTGTTCTTCAGTGTTGTCAGGCCGACCGAGGTGATCTGACAGAGAGTTGTTGAAAATGAGTTCTGACAGACGGCTAGTCCTTAGGGATAGATCCTCCCCTTCCCCTTCTTCCTCTTCTTCCAGACCTTATCGACCGGTGATCCACGAGCGACACCAGGTCGATTACGACCGTATAGCAGCCCGTCCAGTGATAGCACCTCGCTTCCTGGACGTGTCAGCCTTTGACTGTCTCCATGTAGATGGAGACCTTAGACGGATGATATCGACGGTAGGGCTAGATCAGTTTACTGAGATCCGTGCACCTGCCTATCTGGAGCCTACCCTAGAGTTTGTTAGCTCCTTCACCTACCTCCCCACAGAATGAGCTGTGAAGTACCGGTTGATGAACCGGAACTTCATAGTTCCATTAGAGTATTGGAGAGATATTTTCGGTTTCCCAGCCCCGACCGTTGTTGATTTCCCTTCCCGGACTGTAGTTAGGGAGTTTTGGGGTCAGATTGCTCACGTGGTTGAGCACGCAGACAGGTGGCGCCCTAGAGACTCCAGGGAGCGCATTATTTTCCACCTAGCTTTTAGGTTAGCTCACTGTATTTTCAACGAGACGCTTCTGGCGCGTACTGAGACGCCCCAGAAGATCCGACAGGGGGAGCTTTTTAGCCTTTATTGCATGGTGACTGGAGGGATCCCCGACTTTGGCTTGATGCTGGAAGAGGACCTGCACAGGATCAAGGCCAAGGCGAAGGGGGACATCTACTGCGGAGGGATTGTGACCCACATCGCCAGCTATCAGGATATGGATCTCAGCACTTGCACTATGGTGGCGGCTGCCAAGCCGCTAGGGCTGCAGGAGATGATTACCCGGCGGATTCTGGTTCCCCGAGGACTGACTACGCCATATGTGGCGATGCCATGGGAGCCGACTACACCTCAGGGGATCAGGTGGTCAGCCCAGTTCACAGTTTATGACCCTCATTACTGGCAGACCGCTTGGGCCCCACTGATGGAGGATGCGAGAGAGGCAGCAGCTGCACCAGCTGCACCAGCTGATGAGGAAGATGAGGAGGAGACTGCTGATGCTAATGATGACAGGGATGATGGAGTTCCGATGGATACAGGGACGGATACTGCTGGGACGAGTGCGCCAGTTATTGATATTGATGATGATGATGATGATGATACTGAGCCTGCACCAGCCACATCTCCAGTGAGACCTGCTAGGCGTAGAGCACGCCGACACAGAGATTTAGATGCTCACCGTCGGATCGACGATCTGACGGATCACATGATCGATTCTTATGCTGCCTTATCACTGGATATCCGTGAGATGCAGGAGCGACAAACTACCAGCATATGATGGCTCAGATTCAGTTTGAGCACATCATGGGCTACCCGTTCGATCCATCTCAGTATCCATATGTGCCACCACCACCACCACCGGATCGCGACTATTGAGAGCTGCAGGATTTTCTTTCTTATTTATTATGCAGTTCAGCTTTATGTCCGGTGAGTATTTTATCTCCTTAGACTTATTTTGACCCACTGGGATAGTGTGTCCCAAGTATGGGGTGTTTATGTATTTGATTGACTTATGTGTTGTATGACTCTACATTACCGGATATTTATGCTTCACTTTTGCTTCTATATGTTTATTTGAGATTGCATGCATACATACAGGTTATTTGATTGAGAAAACGTAAAAAAAAAAACTGGTTTTTAAAATTAAAAAAAAAAAAATTTGACCTCGACCGGGGCAGTTCTGGCCGAACGAGGTGTTTAACCTCGGTTGACCTAAGAACACCTCGACCGAGGTGGGTTAACTGAGAGTTTTCGAAACTATTTTTTTTTGTGCTTCTTATCTGGATATGATCTCAGTGAAGATCTTGCTTACTGACTGATTTTGAAGTCTTTATGTGTTTGAAAGGTTTTATAATATGTTTAAGTTGCTAAATGCTTTGTTTGAAATTTTTGGCATGTTTAATACTTTGTTTTTATCCAAATTATGTTGAATTTGAAGGTTGACACCGCAAGATAAGTTCTCTCACTTTCTTCCTGGAAAGACCAAGGCAATTCATTCTTCTCTCTTCTCCTTCTTGATCATGCTTAGCCCCTCATATACATTTTTGCCTCCCTTTACCTATCCGGGAATTTGGAAGCAAGCAAAGTGGTGAAAGCAAGTGAAGTTAAAGTTGAGAAGTTGGTTGGAAGTGAAAGTGTTAGAAAGAAAGAAATAGGTTTGGGGAAGTCAATCATGATGATGAGTAACTCGGCACCATTCACATAGCCGGGTGTTTGTGTCTTGCCAAAGTCGGATTAAGCGATATTCCTAACGGGTCATGGTATGTGCATCAAGGGTTTGATGCATCTCAAGAAATTGATGATTGCTGATTTCCTAGGCTTCGGTTATTGTGCACCTCTGTCCATGCATCCCAAAAAGTAAAGTAAAAGAAAAAGTGTGAAATAAGCAAAGCTTATTGGTGGAAGATGTTGAAAGTCAAAGTGAAAGTGAAGTATATCCTTTTCCCGGATTCTAGCACCACATTACCTTACATACATCTCTACCCTACATGTTTCTTGACCTTTCTTTTGGGAAGCCCTTGAGACCTCGAGCTTGTTGATTGACTTAGTGGTTTAAACCGGATTATGCATGATTAATTTCGATAATTATACTTATTATGCATTCTATAATTTTATGCAAAGATGAACAACTTTCTTATATTTATAAAATGTTTTAAGCATGTTTTGATTTTAAATTCCATGAAGTATTCTCTTAGAGTGATCTATGATTGTAGCACACCATAAAAATATTTTTGAAAGACTTTTTCATTGATTTTCTTGACTTATAATCCATTATATCTTGCCTTTTATATGCGGAACTTGCTTGGGGACAAGCAAGGGCTAAGTATGAGGTATTTTGATAGCATGAATTATAGTCTATATTTGGGGTTTGTTTGGACGTTTTATCTTCAATAATCTGCATGTTTGTATGTATATTATGTGATTATATTACCATTTCATCTACCTTTGTGGGAATCGAGGTCTACACCTAGTTTTGTTGTAATCGTAGGTAAAATGGCATGTTTTGCATCAAAAAGGAGCAAAAGGAGCTAAGGAGTCATTGGAGCTACATTCAGGAACATAAAGAAACATCCAGGAAGCAAATCCATGGATTAGGGATTCACTTTGGACCAGATTTGAGAGATTTTACATTCAGTTGTGACTCACCTCGGTTGACTACAGAGTCACCTCGACCGAGGTGATCCAGAGAAGTCGACTCGACCGAGGCGAACACCTGGGACACGGCGAGAATATTTTATTCTTGGCTGAGATCTTTTATCTTTGGAAAGAGATCTTATATTTTTGGGCTTGGCTCCTGGAAGGAAGAAGATATATTAGATCATATATTTTACCTATTTTTATGGGAAAAGATCTTTTTAAGATATCTTATCTTTGGAGAGTAATTTTTCTATCAAAAGGGTTGGATTTTCCACAAATCCATATCATGCTATACCACCGATTAGGGTTTATGCACCGCAGCAGCCATACTCCAGTTGGGAGATTTGAAGAACCTTTTTGAAGGTTGAAGGAAGAAAGTCTATAGCTTTTCTAGCTTTTGAGGGGTTTTTGTAAGATTATCTTAGATTCCCTTCCTTGTTTGTTGTCTTATTGGATTTCTATCCAAGGAACGCTTGTGTTTTATAATTGATTCAGTTATTGAAGCCTTTCTCTTAAGGTTTTCTTGTTCAATTATTCTCTTTCTTCCTATATACTTGATTAATACTATCATGATGATGAGTGGCTAATCTCTTTGTGTGATTCTAGGGTGATTGGCTGAAAGTTGTGGGAAAAACAATGATAGAATGATCTTAATCACAGTAGGACCCTGAAAGCTCGAGTCTTTACCTTAACCCTATGCATCTCGTTCAGTCGATGAACATCTCGGCCGGGGTGGAATTCGTCTGACCGAGGTGACTTATCTGATCCGAAACTGAGAGTTAAGTGTTAGAGTTTGCCAAATCCTATCCTTATTACACCTTTCCTGGTTCAATGCAAGCTTAGGATGAGACTTAGCCGGTAATTCCTTAGTTTGTTTACCTAAGATCATAAGTGTAGGTAATAAAGGTTTATCCTTTATTGGGGTTTGAGTGTGCTTTCATCCCATCCTTGTGAGTTAGTGTTCGCCACTTAGCGTGCGTGCAAATAAGCTTTAAATTTATAAAACTAGAATCAAGCAAGCGAACCCGCAGTGTACGGATCGATATAGTTAAGCAAGAATTCCAGAGTATCGAACACAGGGATTTGGGGGGAACAAATTCAATTATAGGTTATCAAGCAAGTAAATGTAAGAGCTTTTCGAATTATTGGGAAAACAACAATCCTAAAGATCCAAGTATCCAGCTGTGGCAATCGATTCAAGATATACTAAAGATGTAAGGACAGAATTGAGGTATGCAAAGGTATGCTAATGTAAGGTAATCGTACGGTGAAGTTCCAAAAACCTTATATGACTCACCTACAAGACACTCTCTATAAAGGTTGTTGAGGCTTCAATATAGAAAGGTTCTAAAGGTAAGAATTAATGTCAAATACCCAAACTTGTAATCCAAGGATTAAGACTAACTTAACCGATTGAGGTTGTGACACTCACAATCGAGGTAGAGGTTGTTGAGGCTTCACTACCACCTAGAAAAGGCAAGCCAAGACTAAGTTAAAGCAAATCTTTAACTTTGGATTAAAGTAAAAGCAAGTTCGTAACTTGACACAAAATTACGGCTAGTTCTTGAGTTCCACGGCCGTGGAAGCTCAAGAACAGACCGTGGATTAGGGTTGTCGGCGATTCTCCCTAACTCTCAGGGTCCAATCTGTTTACGATCGATCTATCATCATCTAAGCCACAACTATCAACCCTTCACCTTAGAATTGTTAAGGGTTTTTAGCCAACAATAATCATATTGATATCAAATTCAAGATTTAAAAGAATGAAAGATGAAAACTTCCGAAAACCTTCAATAACTTTCAAATCAATCTCAAAGTCACAATCAAGAACAATAATCGTCACTAGATTCGGAATGAAACAAACAATCACAAATCTTAGATAAGAAGGAAGAACGGGATGTCAATCCGTCTTCTAAATCAAACCTAAGCAAGAAGCGAATTCTCCTTGCAAACAATCTTACGAATCTTCGATCTTCCGTCAATCCGGAAATCACAATAGCAATGCGCCAAAATCTCCCTACACAACTTCCGCCAAATGCGAAATTAGGGCAATTCCAAACGCAAGTGTAAGATGCGTTTCTGCGTAAGCGAAGGTCTAAAGCGAGGTGACGAAATCTCTCTTCGTCCGTCCTTTTATAGTGTAAGATAAAATATCGGCCCGGCCCAATTGCGTAGGAGATCGTGGCTTAAAGTGTGGCGAAAAAGATCGCCAAGATCACGGTCGTGGAACCCTTCCACGACCGTAATTTAGAGCGTGGAAATCAACACGGTTTGAACCATCTTCTCCACGGCCGTAGAAGTCACTGGAATGAACCACGCTTCCCTGGCCATGGTTCCACGGCCGTGGACTTGAACGTGGAAAGTAATATGGCCGTATTTTAGAGCGTGGTTTAGGGCAAGAACGTGATTCTTCCCTACCCTCGTGCATTCTTCAAGTTGGCACTCCCTTAGCTCCTAGGAATGTCCTCAATCCATGGACATTGCTCAACAACTCCATCCTTGCTCAATTCCATTCGGAAATAGCTCTCAATTACCTATAATCAACATAAAGCTTGTGTAGATCTCTATATCGACATTATAGACAAACTAGCTCACAAATGCATCAATGCTCAATCAATGACTATCAATATGGATCAAATAGACTTAGAAAACGTGCCTAAAATATCACAATATTTCATGCTAACAACTTGTAGGCAAAGGACCGCCCTTACCAAGACCTAGTCGATTACATCGTAGAACAAACATCCATGGGCCACAATTATATCATCAACGAGAGGTGGAGATGAACCATCTAGCCTAAGCTTGAAGTTTCAAGAAGACTGTCAGTTAATGGTGGGGTAGACTCACTAGCCTACGGTGTACTGGTGACTATAGTAGCCACAAATTCACAGTTAGAAGCGTAATAGCCATACCGACCATACTTGAAGCATATCACATTCAAACCCTCGTATTCAATTGGACATCGAATATCATTGATGTGAACAACTTTTTAAGAGGCCTAGTAAGGTCAGGTAAATGTAAGTTCATAGAAACATAAAAAGTTCAACTAGGCCCGTTGGAAGCCTAGTCAAACAAACATAATAGTGTATATTCACATGATCAAAGCATACATGCAAGTTACCAAAACAAAAGGACCATGTGCTCCAAGAAGGCATGCAATCCTCTTGAACATATCAAATACCCTAAAAAAATATAAACATACATCGTGTGGCACCATTTTTGGGGCCCGTCCATCTTCGACAATGCAATCAGCATACAAGGACACTCACAAACCATACAAGTGTCATACCGTCGGATCACAAGTCCATTCACCTTCATCAAATCCATCAACAAACAAAACCCAAGCCCGATACAAAAAAACATCAATACAACACCAAAACCATGAGCATAATACAACCTAGGAATAAAAGACACGGTGCACAAAATCATAAACCTCTCTCTAACTCTAGGAGGGAAGACCTCACGGAGAAGACTATAGGTGTGCGACCTTGTCATTCTGAGCAAAACATCAATAGGGGTCCTAGGTCTAGTAAGGTCAAATTTCCACACTTAGACGAGCAAATCTACCCCGATTGAAATTCAAGTTTTTCGGGTCCATAATGATGGGAACACCAACACCATGTCATTGTCCATAAAATGACCCTATGATACCACTGGACTGGGATAATGGTAATACAGATCCAGGTAGACATTGACAAAATTGGATCAGTTGTGACAAATCCTGATGTCCACTTTTTCATTATTAAGATACGTCCAAAAGCATCCCAAGAACCACCAATAAGAACTACGAATAACTTAGACTCATTTTGAAAATGGGCGATGTAGTAATTATTATCCAAATCAATCAATTGCACATTGTCGCCATATTTCCGTAACTCCTTAATCTTACAATCCATAACAAGGAAGGCCACGGGATACCCTAAAATTTTGAAAACAATAGAGTGTGTCTACTTCGACTCAAGAGAAGCAGAAAGACCTTTAGAAATTATAATAATTGGACCCTCGTCAACACCAAAAGGGAAGGTCACAATAATCTGGTCTAAAAAGCGAACCAAGATCATGGTTATGTTGAGCAGTAGTAGAGTCTCCACCAATAATTGACGTCCAAGTCTTGGTTTGAACTAGAGGTGGCATAGACACAGATGGTATAGTTGTACTGTCAGAGGGCTTATCCTGATCAGTTGCAGTAACATCAAAGAAGTCAAATGTAGATACATGAGGCGGACATGGAGGAGTAAGATTTTGGGCGCAAGGTTGATCACAAGTGGCGCGAGTCTCCATTGATCGAGGCATGGTTGTGTTGGAAGATGGGTCGATGTGGAATCCATGGGTCTTCTTCTCTCTTGTATCCTTAGAACATGATTGATCATGTTCTCATGCATCCTCGATCTTCTAGTGCAGAAGGATCTCAACCAACTCTTCTTAAAGTTGTTCTTCCTTTCTCTTGAACTTTGGAGTCTATGGCTAAACCTCTTTTCCTTTCCTTTCCTTGCTTATTATCTTCCTCCTCTTGATATGAGATTTTAAACATGCTTGATCACCTGGATGTGCTCCTACGTTTATGGATAATCCTGGATGTGCTCATGTGTCCATGGGTGATCTTAGATATGCTCATGCATCACTTCCGAATCCAATGGTAGGCCACAAATACTAATCCAATGATCCCTTTCTAGGTTTGGAAAACTGTAGACATTAAGCTCATAAGTACATGCGTTCAAATTTGTAGAATAGAGGGTCTTGAAGTAATTGATATCCCATAGTTCCAACACTGCCAGCATGGTTTCCCATTATCGTTTTCCATAAACAGCCCCTCTACCCTATTTCTTTTCCGCCTAATCACCATCAAGGTGTGATAAAACAAGGTATTCCAATCTCCCTGACATAACCATTGTTCCCGATTTTGCAATTAAATAATTTCTTCTAGATCAAGAACAACTTATAAGTCCTGCTTAAGCTTTCTTTTAGTGTTCAAAAGGCAATGTGAAGTAGCATAGTCCGGGTACCCTGGATAGATTCAATGTGTTCCAAAAGTTCCGGTTTCTTGGGAAAAACATTACCAAAACCTTCCGGTCCCAGATTATAAGTTGTAATTTAAGAGAATTAAGAGAGGCAATGACCTCGCCCCAGTAGGCAAAATACCTTCCACCAAAGGTCGGAAATCCTTGTGACTCATCCAAGCGGCATTGAATCTTAATGGGTTACGACCATTGTTGTTAATATCTGGTTTCAAGTGGAGAAGAAGGGGATCATGATCTGAAGAATATCTCGTGAGATGTCTCACCGAAGCATCTTACCACAACATGACAACATCTCTATTCATAAACACATGGTCTAACTTATTAGAAATCACCATATTGACAATTCTAATATCACTTTAAGTAAACTTAGGACCCGTAAAACCCATATCAATAGGACCATAGGAATTAACCAAATTACTAAAAGTATATGAGTCCTTATGAAGCCCTACGGGTTCTCCTTCCCTCTCATCATTCGAGAGAATACAATTAAAATTCCCCTTTATTGAGAGGTTCATCAATAAGAGCCAACTTCTCATCTAACTTAGGACAAAAAGGTTTCTTCTAGTCATCGTGGGCGGAGCATAGATCACAATCAAGAGAAAAATATAAGACCCAACAATCACACGGGCATGGATAAAACCCTCATTCAACGTAATAATGGACACACTAGGTTTATCCTTATACCAAAAAAGCCAAATACCACCTTTAAAGTTGACATCCTCAACTCCAACACAACCGGTTAAGTTAAGGCGGTTGCAAACTTTCTAAGCCTCATCACCCAAGATGCAGGGTTCCAAAATAGCTAAAACGTCAATTATATGTTACTTACACAAATATTTAATCGCACGTCGAACCCACTCTTGCGGGCTCTAAGATCATTCCAAAGTAAAAGATTCATAAAAACTTGTAAGAAGCAAGAAACCAAGAAACAAGGTAAGCGTAGGGTATTATATTAGTTACTTCATGACGTACCCTCCATCTCAATGTTTGCATGAGCACTTGGTACAAAGATCCCGTTTCAACTCGTGTCCCTAACTAAGCCATTAGATTTCATGTGCTCAACATATTCATGTATGACACTTGAGTGGATAACACACTGTCCTCCTGGACTGGCATAGTACTTTTGTTAGCATGAAATATGACTATATTTTAGGCACGTTTTTAGTTGTTTTTCCCTCTTTATTGTGTTCTTAGATATGATTTGAAGCAATTGTGAGCTTATTCACCCACTTTGTCGATATAGAGATCTACACTAGCTTTGTTTTGTATTTAGGTGAATAAAGGCTTGGATTGGTGCAAAATGAGGAAGGAAAGGAGTATTTGATCATGCTTGATGGCAAAGAAATGCTTTGAAGAGGCTAAGGAAGGAGCATGAGTGAAGAATGTCACAAAACAAAGGCAAAAACAAGAGTTTTGGAAATTCACGCCCTGAATTACGGTCGTGGACAAGGATTTGAGGAACCACGCTCTAACATACGGCCGTGGATTTGGCAATTGGATCGTGGAAGTGAGTTCGAAGCACAACAGAAAGTTACACGGTCTAAACCACAGCCGTGAAAATTTGTTCATGACTGTGATTTCCATGATTTTGTGACGTGTCACATTTGCCACGTCAGCAACATCATTGGGCTTTCTCGTAACCCTATTTCGCCCTATAAAAAGACTTGAGAAAGGAGTTTCGAGGACCTTCGCTTACACCCTCGTGAGAGCTTTGGAGACGGCAACCTTAGGGTTTCATTTCGACTGTGAGGATTAGAGATTCGTGAAGGACGTGATTTTGGAGATTGTGTACTTTTGGATATTCTAGGGTTTCATTGGAGAACGGATTGACATCCCGTTCTTTGTGTTTCTCTAGATCATTGTGAGGATTTCTTATTCCACTTTCTGAATTCATAAACATACTACTTTTGTTATTTGGATTTGAGATTGACTTTGAGTTGCTATTGAGTTTTAGAGGGTTTTTATCTTTCATTCTTCTTAAATTGATTTTTGATATCATGATGATGGTTGTAATAACCGAAAATTTTAAACTCCGTTTAATACTGAATTTAACTGGATTCTGATCCGTCAATCTTTATCCTTTAAATAAAAATAAAACAAGATTTAATTTCTATCATTTTATGTGACCTTAATTCACATAAAATGATAAAATTATGTAACCGGAATTAATTCCGTATCTTTAAAATAAAATGATAACTTATTTACAACAATAAATAATTCCGTAATTATTCCCGCAATTTGTCTTTCGGTATGGGGCGATTAACGAATTTCCCTTAGCCTTGTTCTAATGGGAGAGCAGGCCGGTTCTGGCCCACCATCAAGCCCAATGACCTTTCCGCCGGCCCACCTACTTAAGCCTAATCCTAACCCTAATCTAATCCTACGTTTAACCTAATCCTTTTCCCTTATCTCTGTTGCGTAACTCGATATCTCCCTACCACTCGCAACACAACACAACAGCAATAATCGAGATCTTACCGATGGTTGTTGTTGCCGCCGAACCGGAAGGAATCGAAGGCAAAACAAAGCGAACACGTCTAAACTAAGCTAAACTATGAATCGAAAACAAAAACAAAAATGCAATACCTTAGGTTGCCTCCCAAGAAGCGCTTGGTTTAAGGTCCGTAGCTAGACCAATCTCGCACTTATTCGAGCACGGTGGGCGTGAACTCTTCAGCTTGGAGTTCCGGCGTGTACTTCTTGAGTCGTTGACCGTTCACCTTAAAGCTTCCGCCCGCTTCACCCCATACTTCAACTGCACCATGGGAGAAAATACGCTTAATTAGAAAAGGTCCGGTCCAACGAGATTTAAGCTTACCTGGAAAGAGACGAAGCCTTGAATTGAAGAGGAGAACTTGATCTCCTTCTTTGAAGTCCTTTGGAATGATATGCTTATCATGCCAACGCTTTGCTCTCTCCTTATAGATCTTGGCGTTTTCATAAGCGTTCAAGTGGAGTTCTTCCAGTTCATTAAGGTCTAAGAGACGCTTCTCTCCCGCTTCCTTCATGCTGAAATTTAACCATTTGATAGCCCAAAATGCCTTATGCTCCAACTCCACCGGTAAGTGACAAGACTTCTCATACACAAGGTTGTATGGTGTGGTTCCTATGGGAGTCTTGTACGCAGTCCGGTATGCCCACAATGCGTCATCAAGCTTCAAAGACCAATCCTTCCTAGTCCTTGAAACCGTCTTCTCTAGAATTCCTTTGATCTCCCGATTTGAGATCTCAACTTGTCCACTTGTTTGTGGATGATAAGGGGTGACGATCTTGTGAGTAACCCCATACTTAGCTAGAAGAGCTTCAAAGCGCCGGGCAATGAAGTGAGAACGTCCATCACTAATGATAGTCCTTGGTGTCCCGAATCGTGGCAAGATGGTCTTGTTAAAGAAATTAACCACCACCATGGCATCATTGGTGGGAGAGGCAATCGCTTCCACCCATCTAGAAATGTAATCCACCGCCAAGAGTATGTATTGGTTTCCACAAGATGATGGAAATGGTCCCATAAAATCTACTCCCCAAACGTCGAAAATCTCTACCTCTTGGATGTTATTGAGAGGCATCTCATTCCTCCTAGAGATATTACCTGTTCTTTGACAAGCATCGCAACAAGAAACAAAGGATTGCACATCTCTAAATAAAGTAGGCCAAAAGAATCCGGATTGCAATACCTTTGCGCTAGTCTTGTTCGAACTAGCGTGTCCTCCACAAGGTAGTGAATGACAATGGTGGATGACACTTTGCATCTCATCTTCCGGCACACATCGCCGAATGATGCCATCCGGACCTCTCTTGAAGAGGAGAGGTTCATTCCAAAAGTATTCCCGGACATCCTTAAAGAACTTCTTTCTTTGTGCGTAGGATAGTCCGGGTGGTATCTCCTGGCAAACCAAATAGTTAACAAAATCAGCAAACCATGGTTCGTTACCTTTGGAGATCACATCGATGCACTCCTCAATAATGTGTAGGTGTTCGTCCGGGAAGGAGTCATCTATAGGTAAGTGGTCGTCCTCTAGATGTGTTAGGCGACTCAAATGATCCGCAACAGAATTTTCCGAACCTTTCTTGTCGCGAATCTCTAGATCGAATTCTTGTAGGAGAAGAATCCATCTAATTAGCCTTGGCTTCGCATCCTTCTTTGCAAGGAGGTACCGGATCGCAGCATGGTCCGTGTAGACAATCACCTTTGCACCTACAAGATAAGAGCGAAACTTGTCAATAGCATAAACAATGGCCAAGAATTCCTTTTCCGTAGTGGTGTAGTTGAGCTGCGCTTCATCTAGCGTCTTGCTAGCATAGTATATGGCATGGGTTCGCCCTTCCTTTCGTTGTCCAAGAACAGCTCCTATAGCTACGTCACTAGCATCGCACATAACGTCAAAAGGTAGAGTCCAATCCGGAGGTTGGATAATAGGTGCTGAAATTAGAGCTTGCCGAATTGTGTTAAACGCATCCAAACATTCCTGCGAAAACTCAAAAACTGCATCCTTCATCAATAGATTAGTGAGCGGTTTTGATATTTTAGAGAAGTCTTTAATGAAACGTCTATAAAATCCAGCATGTCCTAGGAAACTTCTTATCCCTTTCACCGAAGTTGGGGGAGGAAGCTTCTCTATAGTCTCTATTTTCGCCTTATCCACCTCTATCCCTCTACTAGAGATTAGGTGTCCTAATACAATTCCTTCCTTTACCATAAATTGACACTTCTCCCAATTAAGAACTAGATTAGTGTCTTCACATCTTTGTAAAACAAGAGCAAGGTTAGAAAGGCAATTGTCAAAAGAGGAATCGTACACGGAGAAGTCATCCATGAAGACCTCCATGATTTCCTCAATGTATTCGGAGAAGATGGCCATCATGCACCTTTGAAAGGTGGCTGGGGCGTTGCAAAGCCCGAACGGCATTCTCCTATAAGCGAACGTACCCCATGGGCACGTGAATGTGGTCTTCTCCTGATCGTCCGGGTGTATCGGGATCTGAAAGAAACCACTATAACCGTCAAGAGAGCAAAAAGTGTGAATGTTGCGCTAACCTTTCAAGCATTTGATCGATGAAGGGTAGTGGGAAGTGATCATTCCTCGTTGCGTTGTTAATCTTGCGGTAGTCTATGCATATCCGCCATCCCGTTACGGTTCGGGTAGGAATGAGTTTGTTATTCTTGTTGGTGATGACCGTCATTCCTCCCTTATTTGGAACTACTTGAACCGGACTCACCCACTTACTATCGGAGATAGGATAGATGATACCTGCATCAAGAAGTTTAAGAATTTCCTTCTTGACAACCTCCTTCATGGTCGGATTCAACCGTCTTTGAGGTTGTCTTGAAGTCCTAAAGTCTTCCTCCATTAATATTTTATGCATGCATAGGGAGGGTTTGATTCCTACTAAGTCTTCTATAGTATAACCTAAAGCTTTCCTATGTTTCCTAAGGACAACCATAAGTTTACTATGTTCATCTATGGTTAGATCGGAACTAACAATAACTGGATAAGTAGAGTTTGGTCCTAGAAAATCGTACCTTAGATGTGTAGAAAGTTGTTTCAATTCCATTGCTTTCGGAGCTTCCAATGGTTCTGGAGGAGCATCCGATGTCTCCTTAGAAGTGTCTAAGGGTATAGAGGATGTGGGAGAAGAATCAAAAGAAGTTGAAGAAGTGGCACGATCATCCCCTTCCACGGCCAAAATTACGGATGCCATACACCCTCCACGGCCGTGGTTTAGGGCGTGGAAAGTGGTTACGGTTGCTCTGCCATCTCCACGACCGTGTAACCCTCTGGAGTGAGCCACGCTTTGGGTGGTGAGATCCACGGCCGTGGAATATAGTGTATGGCCGTGGATTCTCACGTTTTCTGCCTCGTCGTGGAGCTTCTCAAATTCCACTTCACCCACCTCTTCTTGTGCTTCTAAGGCTTCAATTGCCTCATTGCACTCCTCTTCTTCACCTACATTCGTTAGACTCATAGCAATAACCTTTTGCAAAGGATCTTTGAAGAGAATCGCACTTACCTCCTCTCTAGACAACCCCTCTTCATCTTGGATAGTGAATATATCCTCATCAAAGATTGGCTCCTTCATTAGAGTGGAAAGAACGAACTCTACCTTCTCTTCTCCTATGTCAAAAGCGAGTCTAGAATTCTTGCAATCGACTATGCAGCCGGAAGTTGCAAGAAACGGTCTTCTGAGTATGATCGGGACCGGACTATCTGCAGGAATGTCAAGCACAACAAAATCAATGGGAACAAAGAATTTACCTAGCTTGACTGGGACGTCTTCTACAATACCGACGGGGCGAGTGATGGATCGATCCGCCATGTACAACGTCATCTTCACCGGTTTAGGGTCGCCCAAACCGATCTTCCTACATAATGCAAGTGGTATGATGCTCACACTTGCTCCTAAGTCACATAATGCATCATATGTGACATCTCTCACTCCTATGGGAATGCAAAACGACCCCGGATCCTTTAGCTTTGGGGGCATTTTCTCCTTCATGGTCTTAATGAGATCCGAAGAATCCGAACTCATCTTAACCTCTCCAAAATCTTCTAGCTTCCTCTTGTTGGAGAGGAGCTCCTTTAAGAACTTGCCATAAGCCGGCATACCTACAATAGCATCAATAAAGGGTATATTAATATGCAGCTTGCTCATGAGTTCTATAAACTTACCAAATTGTTTATCTAGGCGCGCTCTCGCTCTAGATTGAGGGAATGGTAGGGGAGGTTTGTAAGCCGGAGGAGGAACGTAGACATCTTCCTTCTCCTTCCCCTTCTCTTTGTCTCTCTCAACGGGGACTTCAACAAACTTAGGCTGCGGATCGGTGGTAGTCACTCCGCTCCTAGTTGTGATTGCCATCACCCTTCCCTTAGGGTTGTCCTCCGTCTTTCCTGGAAGTTTCCCTTGATTCCTAGGAACTTCCTTCGCATGGCTGAACATTTGGTTTTCTAAAACCTTTTGGGCTTTATCAACCTTAGAAATTTGATCATTACCTTAATGATTCGGTTCTCCAAACCTTGAAGCTTTCCCAAGATTGTTTCCAACATGGGATCGGGCTTCTCCTTCCCCGAAGTGTTTCCTCCATTAGACGTTTGCCCCTGGCTTTTCAAAGGAGTAGAGGAAGAGGAAGGTGGAGTTAGTGAATTCGAATTGGAAGGATAAGAGTTACCGGAGTTTTGTTGATTAGAGCGCCAATTGTTGTTGTTTGAACCCCTATTGTTGTTCCAATTGTTGTTCTGGTTATTGTTATTGCCATTCCAATTCTTCCGGTTGTTGTTGTTGTTGCGGTTTGTGTTCTCACCGCCATTGTTGTTGTTGCCCAAATAGCCAACATCCTTTCCTTGTTGCTTTGGAAAGTTGGTCTTGATAGCCTCCTTCAACTCTTTGATCTCATTGTTGAGGGAGAAAATCTGATTTTGAGCCTCATGTGTGAGCTTTGCTCCTTGCTCCACACGATTTCCCTCTACCTTTCGGTGGGAATACTTCTCTATGACCCTTGCTTGCTTCTTAATGAAGTCTCAAGCGTCATCTTGTCTCATGTCCATGAATGTACCACATGAGAGGGATTGGAGCTTGAATTGTGTCTCCACATCCATCCCCTTGTAGTAAATCTCCAGCAATGCAAGCTTGGATATGCCATGATGAGGGCAATCCAATAACAAATCCTGAAACCTTTCCCATAATTGAAACAAACTTTCGTTAGATCTCATGGAAAATGCATTAATCTTACCTCTAAGCTCCGCCGTTTTGGATGGCGGAAAGAACTTAGTGAGGAACTTCGCGGAAAGGTCTTCCCATGTGTCTAGTTTCCCGCTAGGAAGAGCTTGATACCAAGACAATGCTTTCCCCTTCAAAGAGAAGAAGAAAGGCTTGAGCTTATAGTTGTTGGTAGTAGCGTTCTTCGGCCTCATTGTCTCCATCATACACTCAAAGTTTTGCAAGTGTTGGTGTGGAGATTCAGCGCTTGTCCCGCCAAATTGGTTTTGGCGAACAAGAGTAATGACTTGAGGGTTGAAGCTAAACCCTTGTACATCGTCAACATCAAAGTTCACACCTAAACGGCATGGTTGCTGCGTTGGATCCATTCTTTGGCCAAGAGTTCTTGGCTCCTCATCCACACGTTCGATCCTAGCATTCCTAGGTGGAACACGGCGATTAGCAGCTGCCCGTGGATGAAATGGATTCACATTGATCGTGGGATCAATTTCCTCTAGCGGTGGCATGGAGGAATCGCTATCATCAGCGGATGAATGACCCCTATTCGACCTTAAGGATCTCCTTGAAGATTTCTTACTCCCCTTATTCTTAAGGTTGCTTATTTCTATCCTCATCTGGAACATTATATCTTTTAGATTGTCAACTTGAGATTGATGACGATCCATTTCGTCTCGGCGAATCTTCTCATTCCATTGGAGTTGAGCTTCTTTCTCCGCTAACTCCGATTGAAGATCACGTTCATGTTCTTCAGCCATTTTCTTTTCCTTTCGCTTTTGCCTTAAAGTTCTCTCAAGCTCTTGATCAAGAGGTAAACGATCCTCGGTGTTCCTACACCTGCGCATGCACTCAAATAGATATCAAATAACAAGGGAGAAGCTCCCAAGCTTGACAACCGTATACCGAATTCGGCCTAAACCAAATCCCCGGCAACGGCGCCAAAAACTTGTTCGCCACTTAGCGTGTGTGCAAATAAGCTTTAAATTTATAAAACTAGAATCAAGCAAGCGAACCCGCTGTGTACGGATCGATGTAGTTAAGCAAGAATTTCCAGAGTATCGAACACAGGGATTTGGGGGGTTAAATCCAGTTATAGATCGTCAAGCAAGTAAAAGTATGAGCTTTGCAAATATTGGGAAAACAACAATCCTAAAGATTCAAGTATCCAGTTGTGGCAATCGATTCAAGATATACTAATGATGTAAGGACAGAATTGAGATATGCAAAGGTATGCTAATGTAAGGTAATCGTACGGTGAAGTTACAAAAACCTTATATGATTCACCTACAAGAAACTCTCTATACAGGTTGTTGAGGCTTCAATATAGAAAGATTCTAAAGGCAAGAATTAACGTCAAATACCCAAACTTGTAATCCAAGGATCAAGACTAACTAAACCGATTAAGGTTGTGACACTCACAATCGAGGTAGAGGTTGTTGAGGCTTCACTACCACCTAGAAAAGGCAAGCCTAAACTAAGTTAAAGCAAATCTTTAACTTTGGATTAAAGTAAAAGCAAGTTCGTAACTTAACACAAAATTACGGCTAGTTCTTGAGTTCCACGGCCGTGGAAGCTCAAGAACAGACCGTGGATTAGGGTTCGTCGGCGATTCTCTCTAACTCTCAGGGTCCAATCTATTTACGATCGATCTATCATCATCTAAGCCACAACTATCAACCCTTCACCTTAGAATTGTTAAGGGTTTTTAGCCAACAATAGTCATATTGATATCAAATTCAAGAATTAAAAGATTGAAAGATGAAAACTTCCGAAAACCTTCAATAAACTTCAAACCAATCTCAAAGTCACAGTCAAGAACAAATATCGTCACTAGATTCGGAATAGAACAAACAAACACAATCTTAGATAAGAAGGAAGAACGGGATGTCAATCCGTCTTCTAAATCAAACCTAAGCAAGAAGCGAGTCTCCTTGCGAACAATCTTCCGAATCTTCGATCTTCCGTCAATCCGGAACTCCCACTCGTAATGCGCCAAAATCTCTCAACAAATTCTCCGCCAAATGCGAAATTAGGGCAATTCCAAACGCAAGCGTATGCGTAAAACTAGGTCTAAAGCGAGGTGTAAGCGGAGGTGACGGAATCTCTCTTCGTCCGTCCTTTTATAGTGTAAGATAAAATATCGGCCCGGCCCAATTGCGTAGGAGATCGTGGCTTTAAGTATGGCGAAAAAGATCGCCAAGATCACGGTCGTGGAAGGGTTCCACGGCCGTAATTTAGAGCTTGGAAATCAACACGGTTTGAACCATCTTCTCCACGGCCGTAGAAGTTGCTGGAATGAACCACGCTTCCCTAGCCATGGTTCCACGGCCGTGGACTTGAACGTGAAAAGTGGTACGGCCGTATTTTAGAGCGTGGTTTAGGGCAAGAACATGATTCTTCCCTAGCCTCGTGCATTCCTCAAGTTGGCACTCCCTTAGCTCCTATGAATGTCCTCAATCCATGGACATTGCTCAACAACTCCATCCTTGCTCGATTCCGTTCGGAAATAGCTCTCAATTACCTATAATCAATATAAAGCTTGTGTAGATCTCTATAGCGACATTATAGACAAACTAGCTCACAATTGCATCAATGCTCAATCAATGACTATCAATATGAATCAAATACACTTAGAAAACGTGCCTAAAATATCACAATATTTCATGCTAACAGTTAGCCTGAGACTTACCCGGCAAAGGTTGATTTTATTCCCTTGGTTGGAGTGTTAGTTTGAGATTATAGTTCTTTATCTTAATTCCTTGAGACTTGTTACGCTAGGAAATAGCACAAAAAGCTTTACATTTATAAACTCGAACTAAATCCTAAACTACCTAGCGAAACCCGCAGTGTACGGGTCGTTTGTAGTAGGGATAGTATTCCGAGGTCGAACTCAAGGACTGAGGTGAAACTAAGTCATTCAATGATCAAAGATAGTGTGAATCTAGACTAAGATAAGATGAGGAATAAAGAAAATGGAAAACACAATGTTTTTGGAGGGTTTTGGGTGATCAAACAAAGATCACAAATATGTGAACACAATCAAGCAACACAAACACACACTAACACAAAAGATAGGAGAATGGAAGTAACAAAGCGGATTCTAGAGATTGGAAGTCCGGTTATGGCATAGACTCAAGCTATCTATTCATTCCTCGGATTAACTATGATATGTTGGGATTAAGCGTTTCTAGATTGGGATCAATTACCGGGTAAGTCTCATGATCCACTAGTCCATTCCTAAGGTCTCATCACCGGGTAAGTCTCTAAGAACCTAAGGATAGGAATTCTACACAAACCGGATTGTTACCTAGGGGTCTAACCTATCCTTACCGGGTAAGTCTCGGAAAGGGAAGTCCTAAACAACTATCCTAGCACACTTAGTCCAATGGCGGCTTGTGAGGCTCACCACTACCTAGGGTTTGTCATCTTTTGAATCTAAGAGTAAGAATCACCGGGTAAGTCTCTTCTAAACACTTAGTTGCTAACACTAGGTCTCCCTAGGATAGAATTAGCTCAACAAACACTAGGATTTCAAGAACAAGAGTCATCCAAGGGTAAAAATCTAAGTTCATCCTATCATGGTCCTAGCCATAACCCTTCTTTCCTTACCCTAGAATCGCAATCTATCTAGCCAACAACATTCATTTCAAGATCAATCTCCACAAATAAAGCATGCTTGCAAGTCATGGTCAATTGATGAAGAACAATCCAAAGAAAAGACATTAAAAGCATAGAATAGAAATTACCAAATCCTTACAAGGCTCCAAGAGCTAATCCAAGTTGTCAACAATGAACTTCTCTCTCAAATCCACTCTAATCTCACTCTAAAACGAGAATCTACACTAATCTCTTCCAAGAACACCCCTAATAGGTGCTTGGAAGAGAGGCAACAATGGAGAAGTGTTTTTGGGGAAGAAGATAGGTCAAAAGAGAGGAGAAGGATCAATGGATAAGCCAGCAACAGCTTTGAAGGACCACTTATATTCTCCACCAAGAGCAAGGCCGGACAAGAGATCGTGGGACACGTGGCTTAAGCTGTCAAAGGCCCAAAAATCGACCCAGAGGAAAAAATCGGCCGATTTTCCTGGGTGTAGGTCGATTTTCTTCAACAGAAGCATGCTATGATCGTCTAGCCATGAGTTGCTCCATTGCTTGCACCAATAGTGGTCTTTGTGTCCTTTGTTGCTCCAATTATGCTCCTCCAAGGCTTTGGATGTGTACCATCATGAGGCTTGGCCCTCAAATGTATCGATTAACGTCCAATAGATCCCCGAATTACCTACAAAACCGATAAAAGGTAGTGTAGACGTCTTTTCTAGAAATATGCATGAATTGAGCGAAGACGTCATGAACCAATGCCAAAACGTGCACGAATGAGTGAGAAATCTATCTAAATGATCATCTAAACCTAAGTCATAAATCGTGTTATCAAAAATACCCCATACTTAAGGTTTGCTCGTCCCCGAGCAAATTCTCAACTATAGACTAAGAGATGACATGATTTATGTATGCAGAAAAACAGCAAAATCTTTTTGGGTTTGTGCTTCTAATATTGGATCGCCTTCATAGTCATGTCTCATGGCAATGGACAAGCAATATGCATAAAATGAATGAAGGCATGGAAAGACAATTACACTTAACTCGAAAGCATGCATGAGAGGTGAAAATGAAGAAGTCAAGATGATCATGAGTATGTCCAATCTAGATCACTAAGTCTTACACATGTGCATTTAGGTCACAAGGACTTAGGAAAGAAAAGGCCAAGAAACGTTGTGATTAGGTGGGAATTTCTAGGTCATGTGATGCTAATCCGGGAAAGGAACTAAACAACCACAACTTCACATTTCTTATCAACTTCCCTCAAGTGTATATTTTTCTTCATTTTCTTTTCTCTCTTTTATTTTTGAGACAATGGCATTGGTGTACAAAAGCCGAAACCTTGGTGATTAGCCATTCTCGGGCTTTTTCTATTTTTCGAGATGCATCCACACCGGGCACACATACCAAAGCTCGTTAGGACTATCGGTTTATTTGACTTTGGCAAGGCACCAACACCCGATCATGTGAAGTGTACCGAGTTACTTGTCATTTAAACCAATGTCCCCAAACCTATATTTTTGTCTACACTTTCACAACAATTTCAGCATTTCATTCACAACATTCTTTCATCAACAACTTCACCCCACACTTGCTTTTCACACACATCAACACACTATCATGCTCCTATTCCCGGATGGGTCAAAAAGAGGTAAAAATTTTCATCAATTGAGGTGCTCAAACAACATGATCAAGATGAGAAGTAGAGAAAGATGAATTGCCTCATTCATGCCTAAATGATGTGCAAGAACTAGCATGCAATTTTGATTTTCAACCCTCAATTCAAATCAAGGCAAACATTCATGATCACAAATCATTCATTGGATTCAAGATAAGTACTTCAAGTCCACATATGCATCATCTATTCAACACATAAGGCTATCCATAGCCAATTCACAAGACAAGGTTCATCATTAGGGTCATTCCCAAGCTTTAGAAGCACTAAAATTTTTTTAAAATTTTCTGATTTTTTTGGAATTTTCGAAATATGTATGTACAATGCAAGACATAATGAAACATGTGACAAAATTAAACTACCCTAGATGCTAATCATGCAAATGATCATGAAAACCCCACCCCATACTTAGAAGCACATTGTCCCTAATGTGGAAACTAAATAAAGAAGTGAAAGAGAGTCCTCACAATGTAAAATTGGTGATGCTTTGGTATTTCGGTTCACATCGAATGATGATGGTGGATGATCGATCAAGGATGGTAGAGAGCTCTTGATGTTCATTATGATGTCGGAACCCGCGCTTGGCGCCGCAAGCCGTCCAAGTTCCACGTCCGCTCCACCCATGCTTGATTGGAGATCATCACTTTCCTTTACAGAGGAAAAATCGGACCAGCTACCCAGGAAAATCGGCCGATTTTTGTGAAGAACAGTCCGATTTTCCTGGGTGCTTTCTTCCTTGTCCATGTGCTCGGATCTTGCACCTTCTTCTCAACAGTTCCATGAGGCTTTCACATGACCTCCAACATCTCATCACACATGACAACAACAAGATCTAGCACCCAAAAACACAAAAGAAAAACAAAGCACACCAAAAACAAAAGGAAAAACGAAAACGAAAGAGAAAAGGGAAAGAGTTGTTACCCTTGGGTTGCCTCCCAAGAAGCGCTTCTTTTAGGTCATTAGCTTGACCAAACTCCGAGGATGTGTCAATCCACCTCGAATACCATGGTTTGCTTGAGGAGTCCAAGCAACCATCGCTTTCCGGCATCCATGATGACAAGCAAGGGCCACTTGATGCCCAAATAAGCTTTAAGTTCTCTCTTCACCGGTGAGTAGTAGACTCCTTCATCACCGCTTCTTTGATGATAGTATGAAGTTGCAACCATAGGTGTCACCCCATACTTAGACAATTGGTACTCCACGGTCATACCGGTGAGATGCTTGTCATCCTCATCCTCTATGATCCAAAGAAGGCCGGTTCTTGGAAAGAATTCTTCATTGAGGTGCTCCATAACCATCATGGATCCATCATGCTTGCCTCCATCATTCAACATGGGAAACTCCTTAGGAAAGGGGCTCCAATCTTCGTGTGTACTCCGGGCAAGCAAGGAGGGATTGGAAGGAGTTGAGGTTAGCTTAGGGCTCTCCCTTGTGAGCTCTTCAAGTGTGGTTCCGGGGTTAATGGCAAGGATGACCGGGGGTGAGAATACTTCATTGCACTCCTCCAAAGGTGAAGGAGGTGGAGGTAAGCCTTGAAGGATGGTAGGATCTCCTAGCATAAGAGCATGCCTAATCTCCTCAATCTCCCTCCTCATTTGTTCTTCTCTCTCAACATTCAATCTTCTTGCATCCTCCAGGGCCAAATCCCTTAGCCACAATTGCTCCCGAGCTTCATTCAACTTCTCCTCAAGGTCTCTATTGGCTATGGTTGAACCGGGTAATTCTTGGATCTCCTCATGGTGAACCTCCTCTTGTTGAAATACTTCCTCTTCAAGCACCATGTGGGAACTCGAAATGGAAGCAAGATTGCTCTCTAGATCATCCATCTTCCTCAACATTTCTTCTAGCATTGATTCCACTCGGTCATTGTGAGGTTGATGGTGAGGTTCCACATAAGGCAATGTAGTCATGTGAGCTTGATCATGGGACTCATGATAGGCATTAAACTCCTCCCAATACTCAAACTCATCATCGAGAGGTCCTAGATCTTGGCTTTCCATCCACTCCTCATACTCCATGTTGTCAAGGTCGTCTTGGAAGTACAATCCGTCCATGGCAAACATGAAAAGGCAAAGACAAAAACAACACAAGATCAAAAGTAACAAGAAAGATAAACACTAAAAGCAATCAAAATCAAATGACTCAATCTAGACCTAGTCCCCGGCAACGGCGCCAAAAACTTGTTACGCTAGGAAATAGCACAAAAAGCTTTACATTTATAAACTCGAACTAAATCCTAAACTACCTAGCGAAACCCGCAGTGTACGGGTCGTTTGTAGTAGGGATAGTATTCCGAGGTCGAACTCAAGGACTGAGGTGAAACTAAGTCATTCAATGATCAAAGATAGTGTGAATCTAGACTAAGATATGATGAGGAATAAAGAAAATGGAAAACACAATGTTTTTGGAGGGTTTTGGGTGATCAAACAAAGATCACAAATATGTGAACACAATCAAGCAACACAAACACACACTAACACAAAAGATAGGAGAATGGAAGTAACAAAGCGGATTCTAGAGATTGGAAGTCCGGTTATGGCATAGACTCAAGCTATCTATTCATTCCTCGGATTAACTATGATATGTTGGGATTAAGCGTTTCTAGATTGGGATCAATTACCGGGTAAGTCTCATGATCCACTAGTCCATTCCTAAGGTCTCATCACCGGGTAAGTCTCTAAGAACCTAAGGATAGGAATTCTACACAAACCGGATTGTTACCTAGGGGTCTAACCTATCTTACCGGGTAAGTCTCGGAAAGGGAAGTCCTAAACAACTATCCTAGCACACTTAGTCCAATGGCGGCTTGTGAGGCTCACCACTACCTAGGGTTTGTCATCTTTTGAATCTAAGAGTAAGAATCACCGGGTAAGTCTCTTCTAAACACTTAGTTGCTAACACTAGGTCTCCCTAGGATAGAATTAGCTCAACAAACACTAGGATTTCAAGAACAAGAGTCATCCAAGGGTAAAAATCTAAGTTCATCCTATCATGGTCCTAGCCATAACCCTTCTTTCCTTACCCTAGAATCGCAATCTATCTAGCCAACAACATTCATTTCAAGATCAATCTCCACAAATAAAGCATGCTTGCAAGTCATGGTCAATTGATGAAGAACAATCCAAAGAAAAGACATTAAAAGCATAGAATAGAAATTACCAAATCCTTACAAGGCTCCAAGAGCTAATCCAAGTTGTCAACAATGAACTTCTCTCTCAAATCCACTCTAATCTCACTCTAAAACGAGAATCTACACTAATCTCTTCCAAGAACACCCCTAATGGGTGCTTGGAAGAGAGGCAACAATGGAGAAGTGTTTTTGGGGAAGAAGATAGGTCAAAAGAGAGGAGAAGGATCAATGGATAAGCCAACAACAGCTTTGAAGGACCACTTATATTCTCCACCAAGAGCAAGGCCGGACAAGAGATCGTGGGACACGTGGCTTAAGCTGTCAAAGGCCCAAAAATCGACCCAGAGGAAAAAATCGGCCGATTTTCCTGGGTGTAGGTCGATTTTCTTCAACAGAAGCATGCTATGATCGTCTAGCCATGAGTTGCTCCATTGCTTGCACCAATAGTGGTCTTTGTGTCCTTTGTTGCTCCAATTATGCTCCTCCAAGGCTTTGGATGTGTACCATCATGAGGCTTGGCCCTCAAATGTATCGATTAACGTCCAATAGATCCCCGAATTACCTACAAAACCGATAAAAGGTAGTGTAGACGTCTTTTCTAGAAATATGCATGAATTGAGCGAAGACGTCATGAACCAATGCCAAAACGTGCACGAATGAGTGAGAAATCTATCTAAATGATCATCTAAACCTAAGTCATAAATCGTGTTATCAAGACTTACCCGGTAATAGGAGTTACGGTTTTGGATTAGTGAATAGTGAGACTTACCTGGTGATCTATTCCACTTTAGTAACACCTTCCCTTTGCAAAAACCTCAGCTTTGTCCGCTTATCTTTAGATCTTGAGTTGGAACCACAACTAGATGCTTTAATCCCTAGAATTGCATATTTCCTTTATTGACTTTTATCATCTTTGATTGTTTTAATTGCTTTGTGGTTAGTGATTGCTTAAGCTTACCGTAATTGGACTTTGTTTCACTAAGTCCGTGTGATCGACCCCTGGAATTCCTTGCTTTTTACTACGATTGACCCGTACACTGCGGGTTCGCATCCTTGTTTTAAGCTTACGTCTAGGGTTATAAATTTAAAGCTTGCACACACCGTTTGGAGCTAACAATGTGTTGAGCCAACCGGCATCAACACAATTTAACAAGTTTAGTGGTCCGTAAACCTACAAGAACAAATCACAAGTTAGCTGTCAAACAAAGACAAAGGGATATAAAGAGAAGAGTAAAACCATTAAACTTTTCTTCATATTTGTATTCATTTTCCTTTAAGTGATTGCAACCAGTTTTTTACCTAAAGGTTCCTACTAGATTAAAGACCCGAACCCGGAATCTATGAATCCTAGTTCTTTACATGCATTTAAACACTAAGGTGATCAATCTTAAGTGAGAAGAAAACATGCAATTAGATAAATGAAGCTCAAGGAATACAAAACATACTGAATAAAACTTATATTAAAAAGGACTTACAACCAAAGCAGCAATGCAGCTTCAAAACAACCCAATGTAGCAAGGCAATTAGAAACTTATTACACAAAGGAAGTAAGAGAAAAGAGAAAATAAAATAGGGAAATGATGGATGATCCTAGCAATCAGTAATAGGTCTATTTATACTACAAATGGCACTAAATGGGAGTAAATGGCCGGCCTAAACAGTCACCTTTAATGTCATAAAGGTGGTGCAAACAGCCGGAGTAAATTCTCTGTCGCACAACCGTAGGGGCGGCCTTAAGGACTGCAGGGGCGGTTTAGGCGAAAACGCTTGAAGTTCTTCGTGGCCGCAGGGGCGGCTTGGAAATTCCGCAGGGGCAGATCTTTAATGTTCTTCAAACATCTGACTCCTCATCTTTTTTTCGCTTCTGATGTCGAGCCGCAAGGGCGGCCGAATGTCACCGCAGAGGCGGTGACACTGGCTCTTCAGCTTCACAGCTACACAGGGTGGTCCGCAAGTAGAGGCGCAAGGGCGCCGGTCTTCGCTTCTTTAAGATAAGTCACCGCAGGGGCGCCATGGAGGGACGCAGGGGTAGTGACAGTCTTCGTTCCGGGCACTGGCGAAGGCGTAGTCTGCGTTCCGGAGAGTAGTGTCACCCGCAGGGGCGGTGACACTACTCCGCGGGGGCGGTGTGGCACCAGAGGCTTGTCTTCGTGGATTATCTTCAACTCCCAAGTGCCTCTAACTTCTCTTTTAGTTTCTTTTTGGTTTCTTCTTTTGGATTAAGAAGTTAGTGGCACAAAATGACTCTAATGCAATAAAAAGACTCTAAAAACTAACCTAAATGATAGTGATTACATCACCTATCACTTATTTGAAGACATGTGACGAAGTTGTCATGTTTCATTGGGATCCATAATAAGGTACCAATCTCTTTTCATAACCTCTACCTGCATGTACCTTCCCGTCTACTTTGACGGTGGTACAATTCTTCCACAAAATTTATAGTCACTCCGCATAGCCCATCTCATGTTTGTTTTTCATCAAACGTATTTCACCAACTACCATCATCTTAACTCAACACGTGATTTTTTTGTACCATTGAGCTTCCTGCTCGGTGGGTTAGGACCTACCACGCTTCCGTTGCGCTACTCTAATGCTTTTGTTGTCACCCATTAAGCATAAAGACATTTTCTGTGTGTCCAAAGTGATTGACCCCAAAACTCTTTCTCCTAATTACACTATGTCCTTACCAGATGGAGTACCAAGTATTTTCCTTACTCGCCTTAAGAAAATAAAACAACAATTGAAAAGCAACTTCTTCCGCTTACCTTCTTAATTCTTCTAACATGGATCCAAACTCCCTGACTCGACCGGAGGTTGATTTTAACCAGCCAAGAAGTAACCTTTAACACGTTTCGCTTTATACCTTTAAATCATCCAAGAAGGTTGTCGTTGCCTACTTGAGGAAATCCTCCAAGACGTCGGTAAAGCTAACTCGTAAGACCACATTCATAAATATCTCTCTTTAACGGTACATAACTCGTCAATTACCAAACAACACTTGCACGTCCTTGGTTAACGTCGGTCAATCTATAATTAACTTATCTCAATTTCCTGGACTTCCTTTTCTCATACCTCTTTTGCCGTTGAATTTCCTGGTGAGCACTACTTACTCGAGTTCATCCATTTATACTTCTCTTGCTCGTCCGACATTACAACTTCTAGTTCCTCCGTGAGCTAACTCCATTTCTCGAGTTCAACTGTGTCGTCCATCTGACATCAATGGTCCTTTCTAGGTCTTCCGTTGTAGCTTGTAAGCAAGTCTACCCGACTCTCTTGACATTAACTTCCATCCACTTGCGGTTCTTATGACCTTTATTATCCTCTATTTACCGTTCTTCTTGTATGGATTGCGGGTGTTCATGAATTAAGACCTGTTATAATTTAGAGGTTACCCCGGACTCTTGAGTCCACCACATTATTCTCACATACACATGTTCCTTAATCAGCGTAGTTTGTAATACTTCCTTCAAAAACTTTGTTGACTATGTTCCAGGCTTCGATCCTTTTGATACTGGCATTGTGATTTCTTTCAGAATTCTTATATGTTTGAAGAAAACAAAACGTCTCCTGGCTAGTGAAGTCTACTTTTTGCCCTTACTCTAAATTTTAAGTCTCTATTCCTTGTTAATTGTGATTTGTCAAATTTTCCTTAACTAGTAGGTAGACAATGGCTCAAACAATCCTCTTTACCCTTAATAATTAAGGAGTCAAATCCGACCGTCCGAATCTTCTTCCTAAATTTAATTAGAGTTACTAACTTGAACTTATTCAGTGTGCCTAACACTCATTTCGATTTAATTTCACTATTGTCGCAGTTGCTCCCTTGCAAGATCCAGATGTTGATAAAAGTCTTTTATAATTGTGTGGTTATTCTTCTTATCTGCCACCCAGTCAACTAGTCACCCATACGTGTACATTCTCTGTTGTTACTCACTAGTATAAAGTTGATCTTCTACAAGATTGTAGCCTTCCCCTCTATTTTCTTCGATGTGGATATACTGAGTAGAAAGTTATCCACTAGGTTATTCATTTATACACCTTTAGCTTCATCTACAATCAACACTTTTCTTCCTCTCTGTAAGATCACTTTACCCGAGTCTAGTTGTATTTAACCAAAATTTTTCCATCCACTATCAGTTTCTCTTTTATGGATTGTTGGTATCGGTAACTTAAGTCCCGTGTGGAGTGAGAGATCGTGGTGGACACTTGAGTCTACCCAGGTCATTCTCACTCACTCCTTTCCTTTCGTTAGCATTGTATTGCAATATTTCCTTCATGGACATCTCTTGTCTCGGTTACAGACTTCCATTCCCTTTAATACTTGTGTCATAATTTCTTCCAAAATTTTCGTAGTCTTGAAGAAGTCCACAATTCTCAATGGTTATGGATTTTACCTTTCATCTTTAATTCCAATGTAAATGTTTGTCTTTGTACTCCTTTAGTCCTTCCTATTTGGGTCATACCCTATCATCTCTAGATTCTCGTGCCCATCCTTGCCTATGGCAGTATCCGCCTTCGTTGTACTTGTCATTTTGCTTGTCAAGTGTAGTTGTACACTACCCATTTGATCTGTATTCTGATATTGTCTTCTTTACTCTGCGCTTCTTATCAGTCCTTATATGCATCCTTGAGTTTCATCTCTCGTCTTCACACCGCTAAATTCCTTGTACGGACTTCTATCACTTCTATTTGAGTTGACTCGGGAACTTCTTTCTCATCGGGTTGTACTTGTGGTGAAAATTATCTCAACATATTTACTTCTTTTCCCACCCGTTCTTCGGATGATTTATAGGGTCCCCGGGATGCCCACCATAGTATAATACCCAATCCTAGGTCTGAATCCATTCTCTCGGGTTGAAAAATTTATAAGTCCGCTACCGACTTATCATGAGGCGGTAATCGCTTCATGATATTAGAACTAAAGGATATAAGATATCCTTTAGGATACTAACATGCTACACATACACATATATATAATCATACATTAAAACATATCAATATAAGTCTAATACTAACTCATCTATCACTCCAAGTTGCAGAGATCCACGGAGAACGATGGTGGTCTGACGTACTACTAACCCAACAACCCGACTATGCACGTGTGCAAAAACAGAAATCCGTTTAGGAAATCTTAGACCCCTTCCGGGTTCTAGTTATTTTATACATTCAGTCTTTCAGAAGATTTCAAGTGTCATTGTTGCCAACTTGGCTCTGATACCATTTTGTAACACCCCAAGTTCTTGGAACTCGGGGAGCTACTGGTTAGGACCTCACAATGGGTCCCGACTTTGGATTAACAACAACTTTACTAGGACCTTACAACAAGGCACACATGTATTTAAAACAAATTCAAAACATAATATTTTATTATATGAATGTACACATGTGACAACCTTACAAAACATCTATATATATATATATATATATATATATATATATATATATAACATGCGTGCCAAAAGGAAGACTCTCCCGTCCCCATCTAATGAGTACGTGGACCCGGCTGACTATCCGTCCTGGATCTCTCTGCAGCTGTCTATCTCAACAAATCTACAACACGGATAAACCGTTAACTAACAATCTAAAAATCAGTAGAATAAAGATAGCACAAGCACAAACAAGATAACATAAAACAAGCATCATGTTGGCACACAAACAGGTTATTATCTAGTAGTTAAGTGATTCACCTTATTCAATTTTACAGTTGTGGCACGAGAAATCTTAAGAGTTCTCGCCTCCGTTCCTTATCCAAGTTGGTGTAGGTCTAGCTTACCTCCGCCGGTAGCATCACTACAAACCGAGAGTGGACTAGTCCCTAAAGAAACCCCCAGCGCCCTCAGGCTAACTGAGCAGAATGTCACCGCCCGTTACTCTTAGGCCAAATATATAGGTCGGTAAATAATTAATACTAAGTACAACTAAAAACACATCATTCAAACACCACTATCATTATTCACACTCATATCCAGAAGCTAGCTAAGTAAGCCCAAAGGACTTACCTGAATCAAGTCAAGTCCCGTCAACCAAAGCACTCGGTCCCGTTGAGAAATATCTCAACTGCATGATCATAACATAAAGCTCATATCAATATACTATCCAACCTCTATAAGTCACAACTTCTAGGTTAACAATGAAAAACCGGAAAACGTACTAAACTAACTCTTTTCTAAGCAAAGACATTTTTACCCCTAGGATCCGGAAACTCTAAAGATCTGTAAAATCTCAAGAATCTTACTAGCAACCCAAGACAAGTTGTTCAACTCTTAAGATGAAAGGAACTACTGAGTTTGAAAGATGTCCAACTTTCAAACTCTCTATCTATCCTAACTAAAGTCAACTAAAGGTTACTACTAGAATCCCAAAGGTTTTGAGGACCACGTAAACCTACCAAGCCATATATATTCCTGGTTAGGATAAGTTCAACATACGCGACACTAAGACATTCCGATGTATATAAATAATCATAACAACCTACAAGGTTAAAAACAAAGGAAAAGGAACACTAAATCTAAACTCTAATTACGACAGAACATACACTAACATAATTTCTTCATGTAAGTTCTTATAATATCCTAATGAACTTATAGCACGACCATCATCTATACAAATTATAATCGGTCGTCATTGCTAGTCCCCAACATTCATCTTTTACCTTCATTATACAATCCTTATAACAATCATCTTACGTACCAATTCATAACTTACACACCCTTCGCGTCGGTTGTGGTGACGACAAAGCGTTGGCGTCGGCTTGTAGAGGCGGCGAGCACTCTTGGCGCCGGGCTTGCAACGGCGGCGAGATCTCTTTGCGTCGGGCTTGCAGCTGTGGCGAGACCTCTTTGCGTCGGACTTGCAACTGTGGCGAGGTCTCTTTGCATCGGGCGTGCAGATGTGGCGAGGTCTCTTTGCGTCGGGCGTGCAGCTGTGGTGAGATCTCCTCGCATCGGCCTACAACGGAGACAAGGTGTGCCCCTTTCTGGCCTGGCGTTTATGAAAAAGGCCGGACCGTTGCTGTTTCTTTGACCTCCGTTGGAGTGAGTTCAGAGAAGGCAAAGAGTGGTGGTTTTAGAGTAAGACGAATAGAGGGGGACGAAGGTTGTCGGAGGGGAAAGAACGAGAGGGAAGCGGGTTTCGAATGAGAAAGAAGGAGATGGGCGTTGGATGTTCAGAGGAGACAGAAATGAGAGGGGTGGCGGTTTCGAATGAGAAAGAAGGAGAGGGGCGTTGGATGTTTAAAGGAGATAGATATGCGAGGGGTGGCGGTTTCGAATGAGAAAGAAGGAGAGGGGCGTTGGATGTTCAGAGGAGACAGAAATGAGAGGGGCGGCGGGTTCAGAGGGAAAGAATGAGAGGGGTAGTTAGGGTTTACATCACTTAATTATTTGTGTTCCCAGCCCAAATTGTGTTCCCATCCCAAAATGCCCCACTTGCGTCTTGATGGGCCTAGTTGGGCTATCTCGATGGCTCAGCTGGCCTGTATTTATGGTCTGGATGGTTAAGCTTAAAGATTAAAGAAGGTAGATTGATTCCGCATATTTTATGAGAGTAAGGTCCTCGCATAAAATGATAAAAAGATCAATTCCGCGAATATAAAAAGAAGTCAGGAAAAAAATAAAAAACCGGTCCACGTCCGGTTTGCTTCGGATTAACTCGGAAGCAAAATTTCCGGATGTTGCATCAGTTCTCCCTTAAATAAGTTTCGTCCCGAAACTTAAAAGAAGACCACATAAAGACAGAGTCCTTGCATAGGGACTAAAGCGCCGGAAAAAAAGTCACACGGTCGAGTTCTGAATTGTTTCTAAAATAGCCGAAAGAAATTTTTCCGGGTATTACATAAACTGATCCCGTCCTATGAAGTACGGAACCCCGGTTGCTCACTACCGCAGGATCACTCGACGGCCTCCCTAACCTCCAAGGCTTAACATTTTATGCATTAGAATAAACGTAAAGACACAAAAACACATAACGAACACATACAACATGCAAGCACTCAAGTCCATTTATTATCTTCATTTACGTTATTCATTACTAATGATACTTATTTTGTGACACAAGGGATTCCTAAACCTCGTCTTTGTCCCCGTTTACCAATAAGGAATGGTAGTAATGCATCTGACCGTCTACCTGCCTGGGCTAGTCACAGAGAACCTCCTAGCTCTCGCAAGAGCCAGACAGTGATGTCATCACCCGTTATCATACACTTGGTTCAAATACGTAGTATATATAAGTCGTCCTATTCCAGTTTCGTTGTTTAACATAACTAACACACACCACCAAAACACAATATGCTAGTATGAAGAAGTCAGCTAAGTAAGTCCGTGGACTTACCAAACTCAAAGCGAAACCCGATCAAACTCTCTCAACCTCCCGTGAGAAAACACGCAACGCCTATTCAACACCAGGCACTCGAATCAAACAAAACTCTAGTAAACTAGAAGTCCTTAGACTTCTAGGCTCAACATCCTCACAAGAACAACATCACTCTAGTCAACTAGAAGTCATTAGACTTCTAGGCTCAACATTCTCACAAGATCATAAACTCAAGATAGATCCATACTCTAGCCAACTAGAAGTCCTTAGACTTCTAGTGCTCACAATCCTCACAACTCATAAACACACAAGATATATCATCACTCTCAGTCCAATACCTCAAGGCTTCTAACATAACAAATCAGTCCCAAACTAATATCCTCAAAGATCTTAAGAGATCATGCCACAATATCACAAGGTAGCAAGAAGAAGAAGGACGAAGAAGGAAGGAAAGGGCGGAAAGGAACTTACCTTGGAGCACGTCTCTGCAGCCCTGAACTCCGTGTGACATTCTCAAGAGAAGAGAGAACAATGGTGGAGGGTGAAATTGAAGGAGAAGAAGTGTGAGAGGAGAAGTAATATGAAAAGAAATGAGGGAGAGGGAGTTAGGCTGCATAAAAGAAAGGGATGCCAAGGGACAACAGCCATGAATCACTCCTCTCATAAAAAGGTCGGAATAAAAGAGATAGAAGATGAAAGGTTGGACGGAAAAGGCACATAACTCTTGCTCTGACGTCTCACCGCCCCCACGGGACATCAAAGCCGCGGTCGCGGATGGCTGCGTGTGCGGGCCTTCTAAGCCGCAAGGGCGGTAGCCCTTGGCTTCTAACGCCTCTCGTAAACGAAACCGAAATTCCGGGCGTTACACTAACTATTAAGATTAATGTAAAGACTCGTTTGGTTAAGGAAAAAAATTAAAATTTATAGAAGATTAAGTCACTGAAAGTATATTTTATACTTGTTAATGTTTGCTTGGTTCAATATATTACTTCTAGAGAAATTTAAACATAATATACATTTGTATATTTCATATTAACCAAATAAGCTTATAAATCTTTATATCAGTAAAAATTACTAAAAATTTTAATCTCGTTAATTAACTTAGATATAATTTTTTATTAAAAAATCTCGAAACAAATGTTTATTATAAGAGTATTTAGTATGATTTAACTATAGCAACCCAAGTTCTAGGAACTCGAAGCTTTACGGGCTAGGACCTTTCAATGGCTCCCGACCCTCAGAGTAACAACAATAATATCGGATCATGCAACAAGGCACAAATAACAGAAAACCAAAACTATATAAAAACCAAAGGTTTAACAAAAGGGAAAAGAAAAGGACTCGCAGCCGAGTTCAACAACAAACTGAAAAGACAACAACAGAAGTATAAACCCGATCCCGTCCTATAATGTACGGGACCCCCGGCTAACCACACCGTCCAGATCACTCAACAACATCTCTAACCTGCAGAGCATCTACAACATCGGTAGAAACCGTTAGCTTACATTCTAGATATCAGAAAGACAGTAAAGGCACAAACACATATAAGAACATAAACATATAACATGCTACCCAATCGGTTATTACCTTTCATTACATTAATCCATTTACTAATTCAACTTATGTTGTCACACGAGAATCACCGTGATCTCGCCTCTATCCCATTTTGATAACGTGATTTATGACGTTATTATAGGCATACAATTAGATAGTTTTTCCCGTTATTATAGGACACAAGGACCCTTGTTGGTGCAAGCAATGGAGCAACTCATGGCTAGACGATCATAGCATGCTTCTGTTGAAGAAAATCGACCTACACCCAGGAAAATCGGCCGATTTTTCCTACTGGGTCGATTTTTGGGCCTTTGACAGCTTAAGCCACGTGTCCCACGATCTCTTGTCCGGCCTTGCTCTTGGTGGAGAATATAAGTGGTCTTGCAGGCTGATTTATGGATCCTTCTCCTTCCTTTGGACCCTTCTAGCATCTTCTCAAAGAATCTTCCAATTGGGAGCTCTCTTCAAGACACCCTTGTGGGTGTTCTAGAGGGAGATTAGTGTAGATTTCAATTTCATAGTGAGATTTGAGTGATTTTTGTGAAGAAGATTGTTGAAGGTTGTAAGATCCGACTTGGAGCTACATTTGGTGTGTTGAAAGACTTGTTTTGAGCTCAAATCTAGCTAAGTTTCATTGCTTTCATTTCCTTACTTCATCTTCTTGTTATGGATTCCATGTATGCTTGTATGATGATTCCAGATCTTGAAATGCATGTTATTGGCTAGTTTGTTGTGATTCTGGAGTGATGGATTGATGGTTATTGCTTGGGTGATGATAGAATGGACTTATATGTTAGTTTAGGATGATTTGTATGCACAAAACCCATTCTAGAGAGAAAAATCGGCCTGTTCTTCAGGTAAATCGGCCGATTTTTGCTATGATCCACCCGATTTTTCCTTCTGTTGCTCTTTAATTGACGAATCTGTATGTTAGGATGTTAGATTGTTGAAATCCTAGTGTTTGTTGAGCATGATATAGCTTAGGGTGACCTAATGCTAGCAAACTAAGTGAGCAAAGAGACCTACCCGGTGATTTCCGATCTTAGATACCTAAGATGATGAATTCTAGGTACTAGTGAGCCTCACAAGCCGCTATTGGATTGAGTGTGCTAGGATTGTTGCTTGAGACTTACCTTTTCCGAGACTTACCCGGTAAGGAGAGGTTTGCCCCTTAAGTAGTGACCGGTTTGTGTAGAATTCCCAACTTTACCTCCTTGAGACTTACCCGGTAATAGGAGTTTGGTGCGGGATTAGTGAAGCGAGAGACTTACCCGGTAATTGCTTCCATTTGAGAAACACCCTTTCCCAACACCGCAGCTTTGTCCTTAGAATCCTTAGAAGCTTGAGTCCAATGCCATAACCGGAAATCTTGACCTCTAGAATCCTCTTTTTCTATCTTTTATCTCATATCTTGTGTTTGTGTCACTTGTTTGTTTTGCTAGCTTGAGTCGTTAGTTTGTTTTATTACCTTGCTTGATTTGTGATCCTTGCTTGATCACCACAAAAACTCAACCAAAAATATCATCATTTTCATTTCTTTATTTCTTTCTCTTTTCTTAGACTAGATTTGCACTATCTTTGATCATTAAATGACTTGATTTTGCCTCAGTCCTTGTGTTCGACCTCGGAATACTTTCCTTCCTACATAACGATCCATACACTGCGAGTTTCGCTAGGTAGTTTAGGGGATTAGATCGAGTTTATAAATGTAAAGCTTTTTGTGCTATTTCCTAGCGTAACAAGTTTTTGGCGCCGTTGCCGGGGACTAGGTCTAGATTGAGTCATTTTTTTGATCGTTTTTAGTTTTTATCTTTCTTGTTACTTTTGATCTTGTGTTGTTTTTGTCTTTGCCTTTTCATGTTTGCCATGGACGGAACTTACCTCCAAGACGACCTTGACGACATGGAGTGTGAGGGGTGGATGGAAAGCCAAGATCTAGGACCTCTCCATGATGAGTTTGAGTATTGGGAGGAGTTTAATGCCTATCATGAGTCCCATGATCAAGCTCACATGACTACATTGCCTTATGTGGAACCTCACCATCAACCTCACAATGACCGGGTGGAATCAATGCTAGAAGAAATGTTGAGGAAGATGGATGATCTAGAGAGAAATCTTGCTTCCATTTCGAGTTCCCACATGGTGCTTGAAGAGGAAGTATTTCAACAAGAGGAGGTTCACCATGAGGAGATCCAAGAATTACCCGGTTCAACCATAGCCAATAGAGACCTTGAGTAAGAGTTGAATGAAGCTCGGGAGCAATTGTGGCTAAGGGATTTGGCCCTGAAGGATGCAAGAAGATTGAATGTTGAGAGAGAAGAACAAATGAGGAGGGAGATTGAGGAGATTAGACATGCTCTTATGCTAGGAGATCATACCATCCTTCAAGGCTTACCTCCACCTCCTTCACCTTTGGAGGAGTGCAATGAAGTATTCTCACCCCCGGACATCCTTGCCATCAACCCCGGAACCACACTTGAAGAGCTCACGAAGGAAAACCCTAAGTTAACTTCAACTCCTTCCAATCCTTTCTTGCTTGCCCTGGGTACACACGAAGATTGGAGTCCCTTTCCTAAGGAGTCTCCAATGTTGAATGATGGAGGCAATCATGATGGATCCATGATGGTTATGGAGGACTTCAATGAAGAATTCTTTCCAAGAACCGGCCTTCTTCGGATTATAGAGGATGAGGATGACAAGCATCTCACCGGTGTGACCGCGGAGTACCAATTGTCTAAGTATGGGGTGGCACCTATGGTTGCAACTCCACACTATCATCAAGGGAGCGGTGATGAAGGAGTCTACTACTCACCGGTGAAGAGAGAACTTAAAGCTTATTTGGGCATCAAGTGGCCCTTGCTTGTCATCATGGATGCCGGAAAGCGATGGTTGCTTGGACTCCTCAAGCAAACCATTTGAGGTGGATTGACACATCCTCGGAGTTTGGTCAAGCTAATGACCTTAAAGAAGTGCTTAATGGGAGGCAACCCATTGGTACATGTCTTTCCCTTTTATTTTTCTTGTTTTTGTTTGATTTTGCTTTTGGTGTGCTTTGTTTTTCTTTTGTGTTTTTGAGTGCTAGATCTTGTTGATTGTCATGTGTGATGAGATGTTGGAGGTCATGTGAAAACCTCATGGAACTGCTGAAGGTACAAGATCCGAGCACATGGACAAGGAAGAAAGCACCCAGGAAAATCGGACTGTTCTTCACAGAAATCGGCCGATTTTCCTGGGATATGGTCCGATTTTTCCTCTGTCAAGGAAAGTGATGATCTCCAATCAAGCATGGGTGGAGCGGACGTGGAACTTGGACGGCTTGCGAGCCAAGCACGAGTTCCCACGCCATAATGATCATCAAGAGCTCTCTACCATCCTTGATCAATCATCCACCATCATCATCCAATGTGAACCGAAATACCAAAGCATCACCAATTTTACATTGTGAGGACTCTCTTTCACTTCTTTATTTAGTCTACACATTAGGGACAATGTGTTTCTAAGTATGGGGTGGGTTTTTCATGATCACTTGCATGATTAGCATCTAGGATAGTTTAATTTTGTCACATGTTTCATTATGTCTTGCATTGTACATACATCTTTCGAAAATTAAAAAAAAAAATTCAGAAAATTTCAAAAATTTTGTGCTTTCTAGGCTTGGATATGACCCTAATGATGAACCTTGTCTTGTGGATTGGATATGGATGGCCTTATGTGTTAAATTAATGAATGCATATGTGGACTTGAAATACTTCTCTTGAATCCCATGAATGATTTGTGATCATGATGTTTGCCTAGAATGGATTGAGTATTGAAGGTTGAAATTGCATGCTAGTTCTTGCACACCATCTAGGAATGAATGAGGCAATTCATCTTTCTCTAATTCTCATCTTGATCATGTTGTTTGAGCACCTCAATTGATATAAATTGACCTCTTTTGACCCATCCGGGAATAGGAGCATGTTAGTGTGTTAATGTGTATAAAAAGCAAGTGTGGGGTGAAGATGTTGATGAAAGAATATCATGCATAAAATGCTGAATTTGTTGTGAAAGTGTAGACAAAAACATATGTTTGGGGACGTTGGCTTTGATGACAAGTAACTCGGTACACTTCACATAATCGGGTGTTGGTGCCTTGCCAAAGTCAAATAAACCAATAGTCCTAACGAGCTTGGTATGTGTGCCCGGTGTGGATGCACCTCGAAAAAATAGAAAAAGCCCGAGGACGGCTAATCACCAAAGTTTCGACTTTTGTACACCAATGCCATTGTCTCAAAAATAAGTCAAAGAAAAGGAAAAGAAAGAAAAGATAGAGAAAAATATACACTTGAGGGAAGTTGATCGAGGACAAGATTGTGGAGTTAGTTCCATTCCTGGATTAGCACCACATAGCCTAGAAGAAAATCCCCACCTAATCACAACGTTTCTTGGCCTTTTAGTTCATAAGACCTTATGACCTATTTGCATGTTTGTAAGACTTAGTGATCTAGATTGGATATACTCATGATCATCTTGACTTCTTCATTTTCACCTCTCATGCATGCTTTCTAGTTAAGTATAATTGTCTTTTCATGCCTTCACTCATTTGATGCATGATTGCTATCCATTGCTATGAAACATGACTATGAAGGTGATCCAATGTTAGAAGCACAATTCCAAAAAGATTTTGTTGTTTTACTGCATGCATAAATCACGTCATCTCTTAGTATATAGTTGGGTCTTGCTCGGGGACGAGCAAATCTTAAGTATGGGGTATTTTGATAACGTGATTTATGACATTAGTATAGGCATACAATTAGATAGTTTTTCCCGTTATTCATACACGGTTTGACATTAGTTTAAGACGTTTGCGCTCATTTCGTGCATATTTCTAGAAAAGACGTCTACACGAGCTTTTGTCGGTTTTGTAGGTATTTCGGGGATCTTTTGGGCATTAATCGATACATTCGAGAGTCAAATCTCATGGAGGTACATATCCGAGACCTTGAAGGAACATAATTGGAGCAATGAAGGACACAAGGACCCTTGTTGGTGCAAGCAATGGAGCAACTCATGGCTAGACGATCATAGCATGCTTCTGTTGAAGAAAATCGACCTACACCCAGGAAAATCGGCCTATTTTTCCTACTGGGTCGATTTTTGGGCCTTTGACAGCTTAAGCCACGTGTCCCACGATCTCTTGTCCGGCCTTGCTCTTGGTGGAGAATATAAGTGGTCTTGCAGGCTGATTTATGGATCCTTCTCCTTCCTTTGGACCCTTCTAGCATCTTCTCAAAGAATCTTCCAATTGGGAGCTCTTTTCAAGACACCCTTGTTGGTGTTCTTGAGGGATATTAGTGTAGATTTCAATTTCATAGTGAGATTTGAGTGATTTTTGTGAAGAAGATTGTTGAAGGTTGTAAGATCCGACTTGGAGCTACATTTGGTGTGTTGAAAGACTTGTTTTGAGCTCAAATCTAGCTAAGTTTCATTGCTTTCATTTCCTTACTTCATCTTCTTGCTATGGATTCCATGTATGCTTGTATGATGATTCTAGATCTTGAAATGCATGTTATTGGCTAGTTTGTTGTGATTCTGGAGTGATGGATTGATGGTTATTGCTTGGGTGATGATAGAATGGACTTATATGTTAGTTTAGGATGATTTGTATGCACAAAACCCATTCCAGAGAGAAAAATCGGCCTGTTCTTCAGGTAAATCGGCCGATTTTTGCTATGATCCACCCGATTTTTCCTTCTGTTGCTCTTTAATTGACGAATCTGTATGTTAGGATGTTAGATTGTTGAAATCCTAGTGTTTGTTGAGCATGATATAGCTTAGGGTGACCTAATGCTAGCAAACTAAGTGAGCAAAGAGACCTACCCGGTGATTTCCGATCTTAGATACCTAAGATGATGAATTCTAGGTACTAGTGAGCCTCACAAGCCGCTATTGGATTGAGTGTGCTAGGATTGTTGCTTGAGACTTACCTTTTCCGAGACTTACCCGGTAAGGAGAGGTTTGCCCCTTAAGTAGTGACCGGTTTGTGTAGAATTCCCAACTTTACCTCCTTGAGACTTACCCGGTAATAGGAGTTTGGTGCGGGATTAGTGAAGCGAGAGACTTACCCGGTAATTGCTTCCATTTGAGAAACACCCTTTCCCAACACCGCAGCTTTGTCCTTAGAATCCTTAGAAGCTTGAGTCCAATGCCATAACCGGAAATCTTGACCTCTAGAATCCTCTTTTTCTATCTTTTATCTCATATCTTGTGTTTGTGTCACTTGTTTGTTTTGCTAGCTTGAGTCGTTAGTTTGTTTTATTACCTTGCTTGATTTGTGATCCTTGCTTGATCACCACAAAAACTCAACCAAAAATATCATCATTTTCATTTCTTTATTTCTTTCTCTTTTCTTAGACTAGATTTGCACTATCTTTGATCATTAAATGACTTGATTTTGCCTCAGTCCTTGTGTTCGACCTCAGAATACTTTCCTTCCTACATAACGATCCATACACTGCGAGTTTCGCTAGGTAGTTTAGGGGATTAGATCGAGTTTATAAATGTAAAGCTTTTTGTGCTATTTCCTAGCGTAACAAGTTTTTGGCGCCGTTGCCGGGGACTAGGTCTAGATTGAGTCATTTTTTTGATCGTTTTTAGTGTTTATCTTTCTTGTTACTTTTGATCTTGTGTTGTTTTTGTCTTTGCCTTTTCATGTTTGCCATGGACGGAACTTACCTCCAAGACGACCTTGACGACATGGAGTGTGAGGGGTGGATGGAAAGCCAAGATCTAGGACCTCTCCATGATGAGTTTGAGTATTGGGAGGAGTTTAATGCCTATCATGAGTCCCATGATCAAGCTCACATGACTACATTGCCTTATGTGGAACCTCACCATCAACCTCACAATGACCGGGTGGAATCAATGCTAGAAGAAATGTTGAGGAAGATGGATGATCTAGAGAGAAATCTTGCTTCCATTTCGAGTTCCCACATGGTGCTTGAAGAGGAAGTATTTCAACAAGAGGAGGTTCACCATGAGGAGATCCAAGAATTACCCGGTTCAACCATAGCCAATAGAGACCTTGAGTAAGAGTTGAATGAAGCTCGGGAGCAATTGTGGCTAAGGGATTTGGCCCTGGAGGATGCAAGAAGATTGAATGTTGAGAGAGAAGAACAAATGAGGAGGGAGATTGAGGAGATTAGGCATGCTCTTATGCTAGGAGATCATACCATCCTTCAAGGCTTACCTCCACCTCCTTCACCTTTGGAGGAGTGCAATGAAGTATTCTCACCCCCGGACATCCTTGCCATCAACCCCGGAACCACACTTGAAGAGCTCACGAAGGAAAACCCTAAGTTAACTTCAACTCCTTCCAATCCTTTCTTGCTTGCCCTGGGTACACACGAAGATTGGAGTCCCTTTCCTAAGGAGTCTCCAATGTTGAATGATGGAGGCAATCATGATGGATCCATGATGGTTATGGAGGACTTCAATGAAGAATTCTTTCCAAGAACCGGCCTTCTTCGGATTATAGAGGATGAGGATGACAAGCATCTCACCGGTGTGACCGCGGAGTACCAATTGTCTAAGTATGGGGCGGCACCTATGGTTGCAACTCCACACTATCATCAAGGGAGCGGTGATGAAGGAGTCTACTACTCACCGGTGAAGAGAGAACTTAAAGCTTATTTGGGCATCAAGTGGCCCTTGCTTGTCATCATGGATGCCGGAAAGCGATGGTTGCTTGGACTCCTCAAGCAAACCATTTGAGGTGGATTGACACATCCTCGGAGTTTGGTCAAGCTAATGACCTTAAAGAAGTGCTTAATGGGAGGCAACCCATTGGTACATGTCTTTCCCTTTTATTTTTCTTGTTTTTGTTTGATTTTGCTTTTGGTGTGCTTTGTTTTTCTTTTGTGTTTTTGAGTGCTAGATCTTGTTGATTGTCATGTGTGATGAGATGTTGGAGGTCATGTGAAAACCTCATGGAACTGCTGAAGGTACAAGATCCGAGCACATGGACAAGGAAGAAAGCACCCAGGAAAATCGGACTGTTCTTCACAGAAATCGGCCGATTTTCCTGGGATATGGTCCGATTTTTCCTCTGTCAAGGAAAGTGATGATCTCCAATCAAGCATGGGTGGAGCGGACGTGGAACTTGGACGGCTTGCGAGCCAAGCACGAGTTCCCACGCCATAATGATCATCAAGAGCTCTCTACCATCCTTGATCAATCATCCACCATCATCATCCAATGTGAACCGAAATACCAAAGCATCACCAATTTTACATTGTGAGGACTCTCTTTCACTTCTTTATTTAGTCTACACATTAGGGACAATGTGTTTCTAAGTATGGGGTGGGTTTTTCATGATCACTTGCATGATTAGCATCTAGGATAGTTTAATTTTGTCACATGTTTCATTATGTCTTGCATTGTACATACATCTTTCGAAAATTAAAAAAAAAAATTCAGAAAATTTCAAAAATTTTGTGCTTTCTAGGCTTGGATATGACCCTAATGATGAACCTTGTCTTGTGGATTGGATATGGATGGCCTTATGTGTTAAATTAATGAATGCATATGTGGACTTGAAATACTTCTCTTGAATCCCATGAATGATTTGTGATCATGATGTTTGCCTAGAATGGATTGAGTATTGAAGGTTGAAATTGCATGCTAGTTCTTGCACACCATCTAGGAATGAATGAGGCAATTCATCTTTCTCTAATTCTCATCTTGATCATGTTGTTTGAGCACCTCAATTGATATAAATTGACCTCTTTTGACCCATCCGGGAATAGGAGCATGTTAGTGTGTTAATGTGTATAAAAAGCAAGTGTGGGGTGAAGATGTTGATGAAAGAATATCATGCATAAAATGCTGAATTTGTTGTGAAAGTGTAGACAAAAACATATGTTTGGGGACGTTGGCTTTGATGACAAGTAACTCGGTACACTTCACATAATCGGGTGTTGGTGCCTTGCCAAAGTCAAATAAACCAATAGTCCTAACGAGCTTGGTATGTGTGCCCGGTGTGGATGCACCTCGAAAAAATAGAAAAAGCCCGAGGACGGCTAATCACCAAAGTTTCGACTTTTGTACACCAATGCCATTGTCTCAAAAATAAGTCAAAGAAAAGGAAAAGAAAGAAAAGATAGAGAAAAATATACACTTGAGGGAAGTTGATCGAGGACAAGATTGTGGAGTTAGTTCCATTCCCGGATTAGCACCACATAGCCTAGAAGAAAATCCCCACCTAATCACAACGTTTCTTGGCCTTTTAGTTCATAAGACCTTATGACCTATTTGCATGTTTGTAAGACTTAGTGATCTAGATTGGATATACTCATGATCATCTTGACTTCTTCATTTTCACCTCTCATGCATGCTTTCTAGTTAAGTATAATTGTCTTTTCATGCCTTCACTCATTTGATGCATGATTGCTATCCATTGCTATGAAACATGACTATGAAGGTGATCCAATGTTAGAAGCACAATTCCAAAAAGATTTTGTTGTTTTTCTGCATGCATAAATCACGTCATCTCTTAGTATATAGTTGGGTCTTGCTCGGGGACGAGCAAATCTTAAGTATGGGGTATTTTGATAACGTGATTTATGACATTAGTATAGGCATACAATTAGATAGTTTTTCCCGTTATTCATGCACGGTTTGACATTAGTTTAAGACGTTTGCGCTCATTTCGTGCATATTTCTAGAAAAGACGTCTACACGAGCTTTTGTCGGTTTTGTAGGTATTTCGGGGATCTTTTGGGCATTAATCGATACATTCGAGAGTCAAGCCTCATGGAGGTACATATCCGAGACCTTGAAGGAACATAATTGGAGCAATGAAGGACACAAGGACCCTTGTTGGTGCAAGCAATGGAGCAACTCATGGCTAGACGATCATAGCATGCTTCTGTTGAAGAAAATCGACCTACACCCAGGAAAATCGGCCTATTTTTCCTACTGGGTCGATTTTTGGGCCTTTGACAGCTTAAGCCACGTGTCCCACGATCTCTTGTCCGGCCTTGCTCTTGGTGGAGAATATAAGTGGTCTTGCAGGCTGATTTATGGATCCTTCTCCTTCCTTTGGACCCTTCTAGCATCTTCTCAAAGAATCTTCCAATTGGGAGCTCTTTTCAAGACACCCTTGTTGGTGTTCTTGAGGGATATTAGTGTAGATTTCAATTTCATAGTGAGATTTGAGTGATTTTTGTGAAGAAGATTGTTGAAGGTTGTAAGATCCGACTTGGAGCTACATTTGGTGTGTTGAAAGACTTGTTTTGAGCTCAAATCTAGCTAAGTTTCATTGCTTTCATTTCCTTACTTCATCTTCTTGCTATGGATTCCATGTATGCTTGTATGATGATTCTAGATCTTGAAATGCATGTTATTGGCTAGTTTGTTGTGATTCTGGAGTGATGGATTGATGGTTATTGCTTGGGTGATGATAGAATGGACTTATATGTTAGTTTAGGATGATTTGTATGCACAAAACCCATTCCAGAGAGAAAAATCGGCCTGTTCTTCAGGTAAATCGGCCGATTTTTGCTATGATCCACCCGATTTTTCCTTCTGTTGCTCTTTAATTGACGAATCTGTATGTTAGGATGTTAGATTGTTGAAATCCTAGTGTTTGTTGAGCATGATATAGCTTAGGGTGACCTAATGCTAGCAAACTAAGTGAGCAAAGAGACCTACCCGGTGATTTCCGATCTTAGATACCTAAGATGATGAATTCTAGGTACTAGTGAGCCTCACAAGCCGCTATTGGATTGAGTGTGCTAGGATTGTTGCTTGAGACTTACCTTTTCCGAGACTTACCCGGTAAGGAGAGGTTTGCCCCTTAAGTAGTGACCGGTTTGTGTAGAATTCCCAACTTTACCTCCTTGAGACTTACCCGGTAATAGGAGTTTGGTGCGGGATTAGTGAAGCGAGAGACTTACCCGGTAATTGCTTCCATTTGAGAAACACCCTTTCCCAACACCGCAGCTTTGTCCTTAGAATCCTTAGAAGCTTGAGTCCAATGCCATAACCGGAAATCTTGACCTCTAGAATCCTCTTTTTCTATCTTTTATCTCATATCTTGTGTTTGTGTCACTTGTTTGTTTTGCTAGCTTGAGTCGTTAGTTTGTTTTATTACCTTGCTTGATTTGTGATCCTTGCTTGATCACCACAAAAACTCAACCAAAAATATCATCATTTTCATTTCTTTATTTCTTTCTCTTTTCTTAGACTAGATTTGCACTATCTTTGATCATTAAATGACTTGATTTTGCCTCAGTCCTTGTGTTCGACCTCGGAATACTTTCCTTCCTACATAACGATCCATACACTGCGAGTTTCGCTAGGTAGTTTAGGGGATTAGATCGAGTTTATAAATGTAAAGCTTTTTGTGCTATTTCCTAGCGTAACAAGTTTTTGGCGCCGTTGCCGGGGACTAGGTCTAGATTGAGTCATTTTTTTGATCGTTTTTAGTTTTTATCTTTCTTGTTACTTTTGATCTTGTGTTGTTTTTGTCTTTGCCTTTTCATGTTTGCCATGGACGGAACTTACCTCCAAGACGACCTTGACGACATGGAGTGTGAGGGGTGGATGGAAAGCCAAGATCTAGGACCTCTCCATGATGAGTTTGAGTATTGGGAGGAGTTTAATGCCTATCATGAGTCCCATGATCAAGCTCACATGACTACATTGCCTTATGTGGAACCTCACCATCAACCTCACAATGACTGGGTGGAATCAATGCTAGAAGAAATGTTGAGGAAGATGGATGATCTAGAGAGAAATCTTGCTTCCATTTCGAGTTCCCACATGGTGCTTGAAGAGGAAGTATTTCAACAAGAGGAGGTTCACCATGAGGAGATCCAAGAATTACCCGGTTCAACCATAGCCAATAGAGACCTTGAGTAAGAGTTGAATGAAGCTCGGGAGCAATTGTGGCTAAGGGATTTGGCCCTGGAGGATGCAAGAAGATTGAATGTTGAGAGAGAAGAACAAATGAGGAGGGAGATTGAGGAGATTAGGCATGCTCTTATGCTAGGAGATCATACCATCCTTCAAGGCTTACCTCCGCCTCCTTCACCTTTGGAGGAGTGCAATGAAGTATTCTCACCCCCGGACATCCTTGCCATCAACCCCGGAACCACACTTGAAGAGCTCACGAAGGAGAACCCTAAGTTAACTTCAACTCCTTCCAATCCTTTCTTGCTTTCCCTGGGTACACACGAAGATTGGAGTCCCTTTCCTAACGAGTCTCCAATGTTGAATGATGGAGGCAAGCATGATGGATCCATGATGGTTATGGAGGACTTCAATGAAGAATTCTTTCCAAGAACCGGCCTTCTTCGGATTATAGAGGATGAGGATGAAAAGCATCTCACCGGTGTGACCGCGGAGTACCAATTGTCTAAGTATGGGGTGGCACCTATGGTTGCAACTCCACACTATCATCAAGGGAGCGGTGATGAAGGAGTCTACTACTCACCGGTGAAGAGAGAACTTAAAGCTTATTTGGGCATCAAGTGGCCCTTGCTTGTCATCATGGATGCCGGAAAGCGATGGTTGCTTGGACTCCTCAAGCAAACCATTTGAGGTGGATTGACACATCCTCGGAGTTTGGTCAAGCTAATGACCTTAAAGAAGTGCTTAATGGGAGGCAACCCATTGGTACATGTCTTTCCCTTTTATTTTTCTTGTTTTTGTTTGATTTTGCTTTTGGTGTGCTTTGTTTTTCTTTTGTGTTTTTGGGTGCTAGATCTTATTGATTGTCATGTGTGATGAGATGTTGGAGGTCATGTGAAAACCTCATGGAACTGCTGAAGGTACAAGATCCGAGCACATGGACAAGGAAGAAAGCACCCAGGAAAATCGGACTGTTCTTCACAGAAATCGGCCGATTTTCCTGGGATATGGTCCGATTATTCCTCTGTCAAGGAAAGTGATGATCTCCAATCAAGCATGGGTGGAGCGGACGTGGAACTTGGACGGCTTGCGAGCCAAGCGCGAGTTCCGACGCCATAATGATCATCAAGAGCTCTCTACCATCCTTGATCAATCATCCACCATCATCATCCAATGTGAACCGAAATACCAAAGCATCACCAATTTTACATTGTGAGGACTCTCTTTCACTTCTTTATTTAGTCTACACATTAGGGACAATGTGTTTCTAAGTATGGGGTGGGGTTTTCATGATCACTTGCATGATTAGCATCTAGGATAGTTTAATTTTGTCACATGTTTCATTATGTCTTGCATTGTACATACATCTTTCGAAAATTCAAAAAAAAAAATTCAGAAAATTTCAAAAATTTTGTGCTTTCTAGGCTTGGATATGACCCTAATGATGAACCTTGTCTTGTGGATTGGCTATGGATGGCCTTATGTGTTAAATTAATGAATGCATATGTGGACTTGAAATACTTCTCTTGAATCCCATGAATGATTTGTGATCATGATGTTTGCCTAGAATGGATTGAGTATTGAAGGTTGAAATTGCATGCTAGTTCTTGCACACCATCTAGGAATGAATGAGGCAATTCATCTTTCTCTAATTCTCATCTTGATCATGCTGTTTGAGCACCTCAATTGATATAAATTGACCTCTTTTGACCCATCCGGGAATAGGAGCATGTTAGTGTGTTGATGTGTATGAAAAGCAAGTGTGTGGTGAAGATGTTGATGAAAGAATATCATGCATAAAATGCTGAATTTGTTGTGAAAGTGTAGACAAAAAGATATGTTTGGGGACGTTGGCTTTGATGACAAGTAACTCGGTACACTTCACATAATCGGGTGTTGGTGCCTTGCCAAAGTCAAATAAACCAATAGTCCTAACGAGCTTTGGTATGTGTGCCCGGTGTGGATGCACCTCGAAAAAATAGAAAAAGCCCGAGGACGGCTAATCACCAAGGTTTCGGCTTTTGTACACCAATGCCATTGTCTCAAAAATAAGTCAAAGAAAAGGAAAAGAAAGAAAAGATAGAGAAAAATATACACTTGAGGGAAGTTGATCGAGGACAAGATTGTGGAGTTAGTTCCATTCCCGGATTAGCACCACATAGCCTAGAAGAAAATCCCCACCTAATCACAACGTTTCTTGGCCTTTTAGTTCATAAGACCTTATGACCTATTTGCATGTTTGTAAGACTTAGTGATCTAGATTGGATATACTCATGATCATCTTGACTTCTTCATTTTCACCTCTCATGCATGCTTTCTAGTTAAGTATAATTGTCTTTCCATGCCTTCACTCATTTGATGCATGATTGCTATCCATTGCTATGAAACATGACTATGAAGGTGATCCAATGTTAGAAGCACAATTCCAAAAAAATTTTGTTGTTTTTCTGCATGCATAAATCACGTCATCTCTTAGTATATATGATAGCATGAATTATAGTCTATATTTTGAGGTTTGTTTGGACATTTTATCTTCAATAATCTGCATGTTAGCATGTATAATATGTGATTATATTACCATTTCATCTACCTTTGCGAGAATCGAGGTCTACACCTAGTTTTGCTGTAATTGCAGGTAAAATGGTACGTTTTGCATCAAAAAGGAGCAAAAGGAATCATAAGTCATTTGGAGCTACATTGAGGAGCATAAGGAACCATCCAGGAAGCATAGCCATGGATTAAAGATTCACTTTGGACCAGTTTTGAAAGATTTCACATTCAGTTATGACTCACCTCGGTTGACCAGAGATTCATCTCGACCGAGGTGATCCAGAGACGCCGACTCGACCGAGGCGAACACCTAGGACGCGGCAAGAATATTTTATTCTTGGCTGAGATCTTTTATCTTTGGAAGGTGATCTTATATTTTTGGGCTTGACTCCTGGAAGGAAGAAGATCTTATATTTTACCTATTTTTATGGGAAAAGATCTTTCTAAGATATTTTATCTTTGGAGGGTTATTTTCCTATAAAAAGGGTTGGATTTCCACAAATCAAGGAGGCCGCTTACACCGAAAAATCCGCTATCACCCCCTCTTATCTAGCATACATCGCCGCAGCCATACTCTAGTTGGGAGTGTTGAAGAACCTTTTTGAAGGTTGAAGGAAGATTGAAGATTGTAGCTTTTATAGCTTTTGAAGGGTTTTGTAAGATTGTCTTCAATTCCCCTTCCTTGTTGTCTTGTCTTGTTGGATTGTTATCCAAGGAACGCTTTGTTGTGATATTTGATTCAGTTATTGAAGTCTTTTTCATTAAATTCTTCTTGTTCAAATATTCACCTTCTTCCCATATATTTAATACTTTCATAATGATGATGAGTGGCTAATTTCCTTGTGTGATTCTAGGGTGATTGGCTGAAGGTTGTGGGAAAAACAATGATAGAATAATCTTAGATTCCAGTAGGATCCTGAAAGTTCGAGTCTTTAACCTTAACCCTAAGCATCTCGCTCAATCGATGAACATCTCGGCCGGGGTGGAATCTGGCTGACCGAGGTGACTTATCTGATCCTAAACTGAGAGTTAAGTGTTAGAGTTTGCCAAATCCTATTCTTATTATACCTTTCCTGGTTCAAAGCAAGCTTAGGATGAGACTTACCCGGTAATTCCTTAGTTTGTGTACCAACGATCATAAGTGTAGGTAATAAAGGTTTATCCTTTATTGGGGTTTGCGTGTGCTTGCATCCCATCTTTGTGAGTTAGCCTGAGACTTACCCGGTAAAGGTTGATTCTATTCCCTTAGATGGTGTGTTAGTTTGAGGTAATAGTTCTTTATCTTAATTCCTTGAGACTTACCCGGTAATAGGAGTTACGGTTTTGGATTAGTGAGTAGTGAGACTTACCCGGTGATCTACTCCACTTTAGTAACACTTTCCCCTTGCAAAAATCTCAGCTTTGTCCGCTTATCTTTAGATCTTGAGTTGGAACCACAACTAGATGCTTTAATCCCTAGAATTGCATGTTTGCTTATTTGACTTCTTATTCATCTTTGATTGTGTTAATTGCTCTTTGTGGTTAGTCTTCACGAAGCTTACCGTTATTGACTTTGTTTCACCGAATCCCTGTGATCGACCCCTGGAATTTCTTGCTTTTTACTACGATTGACCCGTACACTACGGGTTCGCATCCTTGTTTTAAGCTTAAGTCTAGGGTTATAAATTTAAAGCTTGCATACACCGTTTGGAGCGAACAAGTTTTTGGCGCCGTTGCCGGGGATTTGGTCTAGACCGAGCCGGTACGGTTTGCTCTTGGGGCGCTTGCCCCCGTGTCATCTAACCACTCTACTTGAGTGACTTTTGCAGGTTCTTTCTTAGGTATATGCGAAGAACCCGCACTGGGAAGGAAATCGTTCCTTACGATCCCGAACCAGAAAAGACATACAAGCGACGCTTAAGAGAAGCGAAGATGGCCCAACAAGACGACCGCGATCTTGCGGCCGAATTGAAAGAGACGCTAGAGCTGCTACGTCTCAGCAAAGAAGAACTAAGGCAAGAGAAAGAAGAGAATCGCACCAGGACTGCAGCAATCGAAGCGGAGATAGCAGTCATACGGGACCAAATTCTACTTCGACCGAGGGAAGATCCTCCTATTGATCCTCGACCGATGCAAGATCCAGTAGCTGACCCTCGACCGAAGCAGGCTCCAGTACCTGACGCCCCGGCCGATGTACTTCCACTTCGGAGGCCAGTCCGAGATGTTCTTCTTGCAGGAATCCCACAAACCCTAGGTCAAAGGATGGACCCTAATCAACAACTGAGGCGTCCAGTAGTGAACCTAGGAGATCCAGCGGATCATGACTACGAACTTCGACCGCAAGTTCTATCCATGATTCGCCAATGCCAATTCGGAGGGCTAGAGAAGGAGTCGCCACATCAACATCTTCAAAACTACGAGATCTTGATGGAAACCTTGCGACCTTCCAGAATTGAAAATAACAACTACAAGCTAAGACCTTTTTACTTTTCTTTAAAAGATAGAGCTCTTACTTGGTATCAATCTCTTCCTCCAGGAAAAATTAGCACATGGGAGGAGATGACTACGGAATTCTTGACCAAATTCTTCCCCCCCTCAAAGACCGCTGAAATGAGAGGGAAGATCAATGCTTTCATTATGAAGGACAAGGAGAGCTTGTCCAAGTCATGGGAGCGGTTCAAAGACATCCTTTTGGATTGCCCACATCATGGGATTCCAAAGATCGAGTTGTTGGAGATCTACTTCAAAGGACTGGACGGAAGCACCCAGTTCAATCTCCAACTACTCTCCGCGGGTACCTTCATGGACATGGCGATTGATGAAGCTTGGGACTTCATTGAGAAGCAAGCCTTGCACATGGAGAAATACACCCACCAAGGAGCTGAAGGTGGAATTAAAAGAGTCCACTTTCAAGAGACTCAATCCAACAACAATCAACTCACGTCTTTGAAGAATGACGTGAAGCAATTGAAGGAACTCTTGGTTGCTCAAACCAAGAAGGAACAGCAAGGACAAAGGAACAACAACAACAACAACGGGTACCGTAACAACAACAACGGTCCCCGAAACAACAACTACAACAACAACAACAACAATAGAGGGTCCAATAGCAACAATTGGAGGACGAACAATCAAAACAACCAGAATCCTGGTAACAATTATTCTAACTCCAACTCTAATAATTCCTCTAACCCTTTCCTCTCTTCTCCTTCTTCTTCTTCTTCTACTCCATTAAAGAGCCAAGGACAAGGATCAAGTTCATCTCAGCCAGAAAAGAAAGACGCAGTTCTGGAGGCTATCTTGATCAAGCTTAGCGCTATGGAGAATTCTATGACTTCATTTTCGAGGGCCCAAAAGTCCTTCGAACAACAACTTGCAAGTAGGGCGAATGAAGCGCCAAGAGATCTAGGGAAGCTTCCAGCAAAGACGGAAAGCAACCTTAAGGGCCAGTGCATGGCCATAACGATGAGGAGTGGACTTAAAACTGCAGATCCAGTACCTCGCTCGACGCAGACCACCTCGGTCCAGATCCAGTCGAAGAACACCTCGACCGAGATGCCAACCGAGGCGGAGCAACAGAAAGTAGGAGGGACGACTGAAACTTATATTCCACCTCCTGCATACAAACCACCACTTCCATTCCCTCAGTCCAGAGCCAGAGCACATCTAGACAAGCACTTTGGTAAGTTCCTTGACTTGATGAACAAGCTGCATATTAACATACCTTTTCTTGATGCTATTCTAGGAATGCCCGCCTATGGGAAATTCTTAAAGGAGATCCTATCAAGGAAAAGGAAATTGGAAGACATTGGCGAAGTTAGGATGACATCTAAATCCTCGGAGCTTATTAAGATCATGAAGGAGAAGATGCCACCTAAGTTGAGAGATCCCGGCTCATTTAGCATTCCCATTCAAGTTGGGGACGTCACTTGTGAAGCCCTTTGTGATCTAGGAGCCAGCGTGAGCATCATTCCGCTAGAGCTATGCACGAAGATCGGACTTGGAGAGCCCAAGCCGGTCAAGATTCGACTTTATATGGCGGATCGCTCCATTACCCATCCCGTGGGCATCTTGGAGGACGTTCCGGTCAAGTTAGGTAATTTCTATCTACCTATAGATTTTGTCGTGCTTGACATTCCCGCAGATTATCCTGTCCCTATTATTCTCGGGAGGCCATTTCTAGCAACTTCGGGTTGCAATGTGGACTGCAAGAACGCCAAGTTGAAATTCAACACTGGTGGTGAAGAGGTGGAGTTCGCGCTACTTGCAGCGATGAAAGGGGAGCAGCTAACTGATGATATCTTCAACATCTACGATGAAGAAGAATCAAGAGAATTGGTGAGCTCTATCCTTATTGACGATCCACTCGAAAGAGTTCTAAGTTTTAGTTTAATAGAGGAAGGTATAGATGCTTCTTGTGATGCAGATATAAGGAGATTGAAGGCACTAGAAGAAGATCCAGGGGCTAAAACTGAGAAGCTAATCCAGGAGACGAAGATCTCCAGTTTCGGTTCCAGTTGCAGTACCTCGACCGAGGCACTTCCTGGACTGAGCGAGGCGACTGAAGAACATCTCGGTCAACGCCTCTTCACCTCGACCGAGGTCGATGGCGAGACGACTTCAACTGAGACTTCCGAAAGTCCAGTTTCTGAATCCACTCCACTGGAAGGAGGAAGCAAGGATCCCCCTCAGAAGACACCCCCAGTTGTGGAGCTTAAACAACTCCCTAGTCACTTGAGTTATGTCTTTCTTGGGTCGGATTCCACTTATCCCGTTATTGTTAGTGCTTCCCTTTCCGAATCAGAATTGTCTAAGTTAATGCATGTCCTGAGAAAGCATCGAAAGGCTATAGGTTACACCACGGACGATCTTATTGGCATTAAGCCTTCTTTCTGCATGCATAGAATTCTAATGGAAGATAATCATAAGACTTCACGGGAACCTCAAAGACGGTTAAATCCGATCATGAAAGAGGTTGTGAAGAACGAAGTTCTTAAGTTGTTGGATGCAGGTATTATTTATCCTATCTCCGACAGCAAGTGGGTTAGCCCGGTGCATGTCGTTCCGAAGAAAGGAGGGATGACCGTTGTGACGAATAAGAACAATGAGTTGATCCCAACTAGGACCGTTACGGCCTGGAGGGTTTGCATCGATTACAGGAAGCTGAACACGGCCACACGGAAGGACCATTTTCCACTTCCCTTCATCGATCAAATGCTCGAGCGGTTGGCCCATCATTCACACTTTTGTTACTTGGACGGCTATAGTGGATTCTTCCAGATTCCTATCCATCCGGATGATCAGGAGAAGACCACTTTCACTTGTCCATGGGGGACATTTGCCTATAGGAGGATGCCATTTGGATTGTGCAATGCACCCGCTACCTTCCAGCGATGCATGATGGCTATCTTTTCCGAGTACATAGAGGAGATCATGGAGGTATTCATGGATGATTTTTCTGTATATGGTTCCTCTTTTGATGATTGCCTCTCTAACCTTTCTCTAGTGCTTAAAAGATGTGAAGACACTAACCTTGTTCTGAATTGGGAAAAGTGTCATTTTATGGTTAATGAAGGCATTGTACTAGGACACCTCGTTTCTAATCGAGGTATTGAGGTCGATCGAGCTAAGATCGAGACTATTGAGAAGCTCCCTCCTCCTTGTTCTGTTAAAGGTGTGAGGAGTTTTCTCGGGCATGCAGGTTTCTACAGGAGATTCATCAAAGACTTCTCTAAGATTTCTAAACCTTTAACTAACCTCTTGAATAAAGATGTTGTTTTTGAGTTTTCGCAGGAGTGTCTTGATGCTTTTTACAGGATTAAGGAGGCGTTGATCTCCGCTCCCATTATCCAACCTCCTGACTGGACCTTGCCCTTTGAGGTCATGTGTGACGCTAGTGATGTAGCCGTAGGAGCGGTGCTTGGACAGAAAAAGGATGGCCGGACCACCGCCATTTACTATGCTAGCAAGACGCTAGATGTAGCCCAGCGCAACTACGCTACCACTGAGAAGGAATTGTTGGCGGTTGTATACGCTTTCGAGAAGTTTCGTTCCTACTTAGTTGGGGCAAAGGTCATTGTCTACACCGACCATGCAGCCATTCGTTACTTATTAGCTAAGAAAGACGCCAAGCCACGTCTTATTCGATGGATTCTCTTGCTTCAAGAGTTTGACCTAGAGATCCGCGATAAGAAGGGATCCGAGAACTCCGTTGCTGATCACCTCAGCCGGCTACCGGAATCTTCCCGCGAGACGGATGACCCACCCATAGACGATTCATTCCCCGATGAGCACTTACACTTGTTGGAGCGTTTGATGGATTTACTTACTTCACCCCACGATGGAGGTGAAGTATGGGGTGAGGGCACCTCCCATCTCATTTGAGACGCATTATGGTCCAGCTAGCGACCTTAAACCAAGCGCTTCTTGGGAGGCAACCCAAGGTATTGCTTTCTTTTCCCGTTTTCTAGTCTAGTTTAGATAGTTTTTGTTTTTGCTTGCCTTGCTTTGTTTTTGGCGTCCTAGACAGATAACAGGAGATATCTAAGAAAGGAGCATAACTGGAAGGACAGAAGTGCGAGATTTTGAGAAGGCAGAAGCATCTCGGTTACTGTCAGAGCACCTCGACCGAGTTGATTCTTGAGCAACCGAGGCGACTAGGGTTTCTGCAGAACCACCTCGGTCCGTACCACCTCGGTCCAGTCGAGACCATCTCGACCGAGGTGACAGCAGATCCAGGAGCAGTATAAAAAGAAAAAAATTTCAGTTTTTACTTTTTACCTTCTTCATCTCGACCGCGGCGACAGTTCACTTCGTTCTCTCTCGTTTCTTGCTCGTTTTCAAAGATTTCCGCTTCTAAACTACGATTGAAGGGTAGAGGATCCTATTGCAACTACAGATCTGTAAAGAAATCGAACGAATCGACCGAAACGAGTTAAAAATAGTCGAAACCCTAACTCGTTCATTCGTTTCGATTTGGGCTTTGGTTGCCCTTGATTTTGCTGAGAAAAGGCTTAAGTACCCCATAGGAAGCAATTGTAGTGATTTTTGGGGGAAAAGAACTGGATTTCTGAGATTGGAATCGAAATCTGCTGCGCCTCGGTCTAGTCGAACTGCATCTTGACCGAGGTGATTCTTGAGGGTTGTCAGCGACCGAGGTACTCTGACAGTGTTTGAGAAGAAAGAAAAAAAAAATGAGTTCCGATCGTCGCCTAGCCCTCAGAGATAGATCCTCACCTTCCCCTCCTTCTTCTTCTTCCGCCCGACCCTACCGCCCGGTGATCCACGAGAGATGCCGGGTAGATTATGAGCATATAGCCAGCCGTCCAGTCATAGCACCACGTTTCCTGGACGTATCAGCTTTCGATTGCCTAGGGTTAGATGGAGACCTTAGGAGGATGATTGCCACTGTTGGGCTGGATCAGTTTACTGAGATCCGAGCCCCAGCTTATTTGGAGCCGACCTTAGAGTTCGTTAGCTCCTTCTCCTACCTCCCCACAGACCAGTCTGTGAAGTACCGGTTGATGAACCGGAACTTCATAGTTCCCTTAGAGGTTTGGAGAGAGATTTTCGGCTTTTCTGAGCCCACCGCCACCGACTTCCCCTCCCGATCTGTAGCTAGGGAGTTTTGGGGGCAGATTGCCCATATGTTAGCATGAAATATTGTGATATTTTAGGCACGTTTTCTAAACGTATTTGATTCATATTGATAGTCTTTGATTGAACTTTGTGCATATGTGAGCTAGTATTACCTATATTGTCGATATGGATGTCTACACTAGTTCTATGTTGATTATAGGTGATTTGGAGCTATTTCCGAACGGAATCGAGCAAAGGAGAGTTGAGTTGATATGTCCATGGATTAGGAACGTTCTTTGGAGGCAATTTGGAGTCTTAGCTTGAGGAATGCACGAGTTTAGGGAAGAATCACGTTCTTGCCCTAAACCACGCCCTAAAATACGGCCGTATCACATTCCACGATCAATTCCACGACCGTGGATTTGGAGTCAGAAATTCATGTTCATTCCAGGGGATTACACAGCCGTGGAACATATGTTGCAAACCGTATTTGTTTCCACGCTCTAAATTACGGTCGTGGAACACTTCCACGACCGTGATCTTGGCAAATCTTTTCGCCATACTTTGAAGCCACGATCTTTTAAAGATTGGGCCGGGCCGACATTTTGCCCTACACTATAAAAAGACGGACGAAGCAAGAATCCGACACCTTCGCTTACCCCCTCTTACCCTCATTCATCACCGCTTAGACACGTTTACACTTCGCTTAGCTTGCTTGGAAGCATTGAGATCTCTTTGGGAGATCGAAGTTCGTGTTTGGCAATTCCTCTAATCTCGCACTTTTGGTGGAGATTGCTATTGAGATCTCCGGATTGGCGGAAGATCGAAGTTCTTGGATGATTTTGCAAGAAGATCTCTCTTCTTGATTAGGTTTGATTTGGAAAACGGATTGACATCCCGTTTTCTCTTCTTTCCTAAGGTGATGATTGTTTGTTTTACTTTGAATCTTTTGACATTACTTGTTCTTTTGGTGACTTTGAGATTGAATTGAAGATTATTGAAAGCTCTTGAAAGTTTTCATCTTTTTATCCTTTAATTCTTGAATTGATATCAATATGACTGTTATTGGCTAAAAAACCCTTAACAATTCTAAGGTGAAGGGTTGATAGTTGTGGCTTAGAGGATGATAGATCGATCGCAAACAGATTAGACCCTGAGAGTTAGAGAGATTCGCCGACAAACCCTAAATTACGGTCTGTTCTTGAGTCCACGGCCGTGGAACCTCAAGAACTAACCGTGATTTCCCTTAAGTCTACGAACCTGCTTTTACTTTAATCTAAAGTTAAAGATTTGCTTTAGCTTAGTTTAGACTTGTATTTTCTAGGTGGTAGTGAAGCCTCAACAACCTCTACCTCGATTGTGAGTGTCACAACCTCGATCGGTTAAGTTAGTATTGATCCTTGGGTTATAAGTTTGGGTATTTGACATTAATTCTCGTCTCTAGAATCCTTCTATATTGAGCCTCAACAACCTGTATAGAGAGTGCCTTGTAGGTGAGTTATATAAGGTTTTTGGAACTTCACCGTACGATTACCTTACATTAGTATACCTTTGCATATCTCAACTCTGTCTTTACATCATTAAGTATATCTTGAATCGATTGCCACAGCTGAATACCTGGATCTTTAGGATTGTTGTTTTCCCAATAATTCGAAAAGCTCTTACATTTACTCGCTTGATAACCTACAACTGGATTTAACCCCCCAAATCCCTGTGTTCTATACTCTGGAATTCTTGCTTAACTATATCGATCCGTACACTGCGGGTTCGCTGCTTGATTCTAGTTTTATAAATTTAAAACTTATTTGCACACACCTCTAGGGGCGAACAAGTTTTTGGCGCCGTTGCCGGGGATTTGGTTCAGGCCGAATCCGGTAGCCGGTTGTCAAGCTTGGGAGCTTGCTCTCGTTATTTGATATCTCTTTGAGTGCATGCGCAGGTCTAGGAAAACCGAAGATCTCTTACCTCTTGATCAAGAGCTAGAGAAAAACTTGAGGCAAAAGCGCAAGGAAAAGAAGATGGCCGAAGAACACGAACGTGATCTTCAAACAGAGTTGGCGGAGAAGGAAGCTCAACTCCGATGGAATGAGACTCTCCGCCAGGATGAGATGGATCGTCATCAATCTCAAGTTAACGGTCTACAAGACATGATCTTCCAAATGAGGATAGAGATGAGCGACCTTAAGAATAAGGGAAGCAAGAAATCCTCAAGAAGGAGATCAAGATCTAGAAGAAAAAGCCACTCATCCGCTGATGATAGTGACTCTTCCATGCCACCGTTAGAAGAGATTGATCCCACGATCAATACGAATCCTTTCCATCCACAAGGAGCTGCTAATCGCCGCATTCCACCTAGGAATGTGAGGGTCGAACGTGTGGATAATGAGCCAAGAACTCTTGGCCAGCGGATGGATCCAACACAACAACCACGCCGCTTGGGTGTGAAATTTGATGCTGAAGATGTGCAAGGGTTTAGCTTTAACCCTCAAGTTATCACTCTTGTTCGCCAAAGCCAGTTTGGCGGTACAAGCGCTGAATCTCCACACCAACACTTGCAAAACTTTGAGTGTATGATGCAGACGATGAGACCGAAGAACGCTACTACCAACAGTTATAAGCTCAAACCTTTCTTTTTCTCTTTGAAAGGGAAAGCGTTGTCATGGTATCAAGCTCTTCCCAATGGGAAACTAGACACGTGGGAAGACCTTTCCGCGGAGTTTCTCACCAAATTCTTCCCGCCCTCCAAAACGGCGGAACTTAGAGGTAAGATTAATGCCTTTTCAATGAGACCTAACGAAAGTTTGTTTCAATCTTGGGAAAGGTTTCAGGACTTGCTCTTGGATTGCCCTCATCATGGCATATCCAAGCTTGCCTTGCTGGAGATCTACTACAAAGGGCTGGATGCGGGAACGCAATTCAACCTCCAATCCCTCTCATGCGGAACGTTCATGGACATGAGAGAAGATGACGCTTGGGATTTCATTGAAAAGCAAGCAAGAGTCATAGAGAAGTATTCCCACCGGAAAGCGGAGGGAAATCGTGTAGAGCAAGGAACGAAGCTCACACATGAAGCTCAAAATCAAATTTTCTCCCTCAACAATGAGATCAAAGAGTTGAAGGAGACTATCAAGACCAACTTCCCAAAGCAACAAGAAAAGGATGTTGGCTATTTGGGCAACAACAATGGCGGTGATAACACCAACCGCAACAACAATAACCGGAACAATAACCGGAATAACAATTGGAATGGAAACAACAACAACCGGAACAACAACAATTGGAACAACAATAGGGGTTCAAACAACAACAATTGGCGCTCCAATCAACAAAATTCCGGTAACTCCTATCCTTCCAATTCTAATTCGCTAACTCCACCTTCCTCTTCCTCTACTCCTTTGAAATGCCAGGGGCAATCATCTAATGGAGGAAACGATACGGGAAAGGAGAAGTCCGATCCCATGTTGGAAACAATCTTGGGAAAGCTTCAAGGATTGGAGAACCACCTCATCAAGGTTGATGATCAAGTCTCTAAGGTTGACAAAGCTCAAAAAGTTTTGGAAAACCAATTGTTCAACCACGCGGAGGAAGTTCCTAGAAATCAAGGGAAACTTCCAGGAAAAACGGAGGACAACCCTAAGGGAAGGGTAATGGCGATTACAACTAGGAGCGGAGTGACTACCACCGATCCGCAGCCTACGTTCGTTGAAGTCCCCGTAGAGAAGGACAAAGGAAAGGGGAAGGAGAAGGAAGATGTCTATGTTCTCCCTCCAGCTTACAAACCTCCCCTACCGTTCCCTCAATCTAGAGCGCGAGCACGCCTAGACAAACAATTCGGTAAGTTCATAGAACTCATGAGCAAGCTGCATATTAATATACCCTTCATTGATGCTATTGTAGGTATGCCGGCTTATGGCAAGTTCTTGAAAGAGCTCCTCTCTAACAAGAGGAAGCTAGAAGATTTCGGAGAGGTCAAGATGAGTTCGGATTCTTCGGATCTCATCAAGACTATGAAGGAGAAAATGCCCCCAAAGTTGAAGGACCCGGGGTCATTTTGCATTCCCATTGGAGTGGGAGATGTCACATACGACGCTTTATGTGACTTGGGAGCAAGTGTGAGCATCAAACCACTTGCATTATGTAGGAAGATCGGTTTAGGCGATCCTAAACCGGTCAAGATGACGTTATACATGGCGGATCGATCCATCACTCGCCCCGTCGGTATTGTAGAAGACGTCCCGGTCAAGCTAGGTAAATTCTTTGTCCCCATTGATTTTGTCGTGCTTGACATTCCTGCAGATAGTCCGGTCCCGATCATACTCGGAAGACCGTTTCTTGCAACTTCCGGCTGCATGGTCGATTGCAAGAATGGGAGACTCGCTTTTGATATTGGAGAAGAGAAAGTAGAGTTCGTTCTTTCCACTCTAGTAAAGGAGCCAATCTTTGACGAGGATATTTACGATATCCAAGACGAAGAAGGTTTGTCTAGGGAAGAGGTAAGTGCGATTCTCTTTAACGATCCTTTACAAAAGGTTATCACTATGAGTCTAACCAATGTAGGGGAAGAAGAAGAGTGCAAAGAGGAAATTGAAGCCTTAGAAGCACAAGAAGAGATGCATGAAGTGGAGTTTGAGAAACTCCACGATGAGGCTGAGAATGTAAGAATCCACGGTCATACCCTGTATTCCACGACCGTGGATTTCACAACCAAAATCGACCTCCATTCTAGGGGATTACACGGCCGTGGAACACATGGAGAGGCCGTCATTCTGACCGTGGAAGAGGGTGATCGGCTTACTTCTTCAACTTCTTTTGATTCTTCTCCAAACCACTCAACAACCTTAGAAACTTCTAAGGAAACGTCGGATGCCCCTCAAGGACCATTGGAAGCTCCGAAAGTGATGGAACTCAAACCACTTCCTACTCATCTAAGGTACGCTTTTCTTGGATCTAATTCTACCTTTCCGGTCATTGTTAGCTCCGAACTAAGCATAGATGAACATGAACAGCTCATGATAGTCCTTAGGAAACATAGAAAAGCCATAGGCTACACTATCGAGGACTTAGTAGGAATTAAACCCTCCCTATGTATGCATAAGATACTAATGGAGGAGGATTTTAGAACTTCAAGACAACCTCAAAGGCGGTTGAATCCGACCATGAAGGAGGTTGTCAAGAAGGAAATTCTTAAACTTCTTGATGCAGGTATCATCTATCCTATCTCCGATAGCAAATGGGTGAGTCCAGTTCAAGTAGTTCCGAAGAAGGGAGGAATGACGGTCATCACAAACAAGAACAACGAACTCATTCCTACCCGAACCGTGACTGGATGGCGAATGTGCATAGACTACCGCAAGCTCAACAACGCAACGCGGAAGGATCACTTTCCCTTACCATTCATCGATCAAATGCTTGAAAGGTTAGCACAACATTCACATTTTTGCTACCTTGACGGTTATAGTGGTTTCTTTCAGATCCCGATACATCCGGACTATCAGGAGAAGACCACATTCACGTGCCCTTGGGGTACGTTCGCCTATAGGAGAATGCCGTTCGGGCTTTGCAACGCCCCAGCCACCTTTCAACGGTGCATGATGGCCATCTTCTCCGAGTACGTAGAGGAAATCATGGAAGTCTTCATGGACGACTTCTCCGTATACGGTTCCTCTTTTAACGATTGCCTTTCTAACCTTTCTCTTGTTTTACAACGTTGTGAAGACACTAACCTAGTTCTTAATTGGGAGAAGTGTCAATTCATGGTTAAGGAAGGAATCGTATTAGGTCACTTAGTCTCTAGTAGAGGAATAGAGGTAGACAAGGCTAAGATAGAGACCATAGAGAAACTTCCTCCCCCAATTTCGGTGAAAGGGATAAGAAGTTTCCTAGGACATGCTGGATTTTATAGACGCTTCATTAAGGACTTTTCTAAGATATCAAAACCTCTCACTAATCTATTGATGAAGGATGCGGTTTTTGAGTTTTCGCAGGAATGTTTAGATGCGTTTAACACCATTCGGCAAGCTCTAATTTCAGCACCTATTATCCAACCCCCGGATTGGACTCTCCCCTTCGAGATTATGTGCGATGCTAGTGACGTAGCTATTGGAGCTGTTCTTGGACAACGAAAGGAAGGGCGAACTCATGCCATATACTACGCTAGCAAGACGCTAGACGGAGCTCAGCTCAACTACGCCACTACAGAGAAAGAGTTTCTAGCCATTGTCTACGCTATTGACAAGTTTCGCTCTTATCTTGTAGGTGCAAAGGTGATTGTCTACACGGATCATGCTGCGATCCGGTACCTCCTTGCGAAGAAAGACGCGAAGCCAAGGCTAATTAGATGGATTCTTCTCCTACAAGAATTCTATCTTGAGATCCGCGACAAGAAAGGTTCAGAAAATTCTGTTGCGGATCATTTGAGTCGCCTCACACATCTAGAGGACGACCATCTACCCATTGATGACTCCTTTCCGGACGAACACCTACACATCATAGAGGAGTGCATCAACGAGATCTCCAAAGGTAACGAACCATGGTTTGCTGATTTTGTTAACTATTTGGTTTGCCAGGAGATGCCGCCCGGACTATCCTACGCACAAAGGAAGAAGTTCTTCAAGGACGTCCGGGAATACTATTGGAACGAGCCTCTCCTCTTTAAGAGAGGTCCGGATGGCATCATCCGGCGATGTGTGCCGGAAGATGAGATGCAAAGTGTCATCCGCCATTGTCATTCACTACCTTGTGGAGGACACGCTAGTTCGAACAAGACTAGCGCAAAGGTATTGCAATCTGGATTCTATTGGCCTACTTTATTTAGAGATGTGCAATCCTTTGTCTCTTTTTGCGATGCTTGTCAAAGAACAGGCAATATTTCTAGAAGGAACGAGATGCCCCTCAACAACATCCAAGAGGTGGAGATTTTCGACGTTTGGGGAGTCGATTTCATGGGACCATTCCCATCTTCTTGTGGAAACCAATACATACTATTGGCGGTAGACTACGTTTCTAGATGGGTGGAAGCAATTGCCTCTCCCACAAATGATGCCATGGTGGTGGTTAAGTTCTTCAACAAGACCATCTTTCCGCGATTTGGAACACCAAGGACAATCATTAGTGATGGAGGTTCTCACTTCATAGCCCGTCGCTTTGAAGCTCTTCTAGCTAAGTATGGGGTTACTCACAAGATCGCTACCCCTTACCATCCACAAACGAGTGGACAAGTTGAGATCTCAAATAGGGAAATCAAGGGAATTCTAGAGAAGACGGTTTCAAGGACTAGGAAGGATTGGTCCTTGAAACTAGATGATGCATTATGGGCATACCAGACTGCGTACAAGACTCCCATAGGAACCACACCATACAACCTTGTGTATGGGAAGTCTTGTCATTTACCGGTGGAGTTGGAGCACAAGGCGTTTTGGGCTATCAAGTGGCTGAATTTCGGCATGAAGGAAGCGGGAGAGAAGCGTCTCCTAGACATCAATAAGCTGGATGAACTTCGCTTGAACGCCTATGAAAACGCTAAGATCTACAAGGAAAGAGCAAAGCGTTGGCATGATAAGCATATCATTCCAAAGGACTTCAAAGAAGGGGATCAAGTTCTCCTCTTCAATTCAAGACTTCGCCTCTTTCCAGGTAAGCTTAAATCCCGTTGGACCGGACCTTTTCTAATTAAACGTATTTTCTCCCATGGTGCAGTTGAAGTATGGGGTGAAGCTAGCGGAAGTTTTAAGGTGAACGGTCAACGACTCAAGAAGTACACACTGGAACTCCAAGCTAAGGAGTTTGCGCCTACCGCACTCGAATAAGTGCGAGATTGGTCTAGCTACGGACCTTAAACAAAGCGCTTCTTGGGAGGCAACCCAAGGTATTGCATTTTCGTTTTTGTTTTCGATTCATAGTTTAGCTTAGAATAGACGTTTTTCGCTTTATTTTGCCTCGATTTCTTCCGGTATGTTCGTGTTTTTGGTTGTAGGAGCGATGAAAAAGGAGAAAGGGAGAATAATGTCGAAAAGAGCGACGAAATTTGGACTTTGAAGCTTTACAGAAGGTTCCACGGTCTAAATTACGGTCGTCACAGCTACAGTGGCCGTAATTCTCAAAAGCTTTTGAAAAATCACCAAAACCACGGGTCCATACACTTCCACGGCCGTGGAACACCCCGACAGACCGTGATTTTCAAAATTTTGCCTGCGACTATATAAGCCACATTCTTCACAAAATTTCCCAAAAACTTACCCCTTTCCACGCCCTAAACGCCGAAACCCCACGACCTCCTCCAATTCCTCGTTTTCTAATCGTTTTCAACGATTCTTCATCCTAAACTGCAGCAAATCCAACCACGAACAAGATCCAAGCGACAAACCGAGCGGAAATCCATCAACAAACGTGCATTTCGGGTTTTTCAATCCGAAAAAGAGGTTTATTCTTTCTTCTTGAATTTCGCGGATTTGGTTCGTTTTTGCTATAGATTTTTAGGAAGAACTGACAAAGACTGGAAGGAATTAGATTAGGACTGCTTGTTGTAGTGATTGTTGGTGAATTTGCTGAGATTCGCAAGATTCTGACACGAATCACGGTCTCTGGGTAAACCACGGCCGTGGAACCTGAAGAACAGACCGTAATTTTTCGTGAAAAATGGATTTCGTAAGGAGAGTGTCAGGAAGGATAAAGGAGAAGAAGGGAGAGCAGAATAAGAAAAGAAAGGGCAATCCCTCCACCTCTAGGGCACCACCACCCTCATCTCCCTCACTACCATCCTCACCTTCACCTCCATCCTCACCTCCTCACCCTAGCATCCCAACCATACATGAGAACCACCTTGCTGCATTTGAGAGGATCACGGAGAGGGCAGTGATTGGCCCTAGGTATTTGTTGTTGGAGGATCTACATCCTCTCAACATAGTTGATGACCTTACATGGCTCTTGGATAGAGCCGGATTGCTTGTCTTCACGAACATTCGTGAAGACGCCTATGAGGAGATCACCCGGGAGGTTGTGACGTCTTTTGAGCACAGCCACGTAGATAGGATCGTCTCTTTCCGTCTCATGGAAAGAGACTACCATTTGAGTATTGTTGAGTTTGGGACCATTTTCGGGTTCCATGAGACCTATAACGGTCGATTTCCTAATGGAGTTTACCCCAAGGACTTTTGGGAGGAAGTAGCGATGATATACGCCGACGAGGACCGTTGGCAACCCGCCGATACCAAGGCTAGATTGATGTACCATCTAGCCTTGAAGATAGCACACCGCGTTCTTTCGGAGTGTCTCTTTCCTAGGACGGAGACGCCCCAAAAGATCAAGACGGATGAGCTATTCTTGCTCTATAGCATGCTATACGGTCGCCGTGCAGATTGTGCCACTCTTTTAGCGGCTACGATGGGTAAACTCAAGAACAAGAAGAAGGGGAACATTGGATATGGTGGGATAGTTACCCACATTGCTAGGACATTTGGTGTAGATTTTTCTGCTTGCACCCGTATACCGGCGGTTCCTTTAGGGCTACACGCATTTATGGTTGGGGGACTCTTCTTCCCCACACATGGAGGTCCGCCTTATGCGGGCATGCCTTGGGAGACTAGGACGGGTAGGGGGATTGAGTGGTTGCCGGAGTATTCCATTGTGGCGGGACGCCATAATTGGAAGGAGACGTTCGCTGCGATGCATGCGAACAGGATAGTAGCTCCCCCTTACGTCCCACCGCCGGTTGTAGAGGAGGATATGGGAGATCAGTACGAGAGTGGTGGAGGAGCGGAGCACGAGTTTGGCATGTTTCCGGACCAGCCGGAGGCAGCCCCAGATGTACCTCGACGCTCTCCACGTCCGGCTAGAGCCTCAGGCTCGTCATCTCGCCGCGCTAGTGTGAGTGAGAGGCCCACGTGGATGGCCACACCTCCCACATGGTATTCCACCCCACCTCCTTGGTCCACGGAGCAGCCAGCAGCACCACCACCGCCACCAGCACCAGCACCATCCGATGCCCCATCATGGTACAGTCACGCCCCGGGATGGTACGAGCATATGCCGGATTGGGCTACCGGACTTTCGGAGAGAGTTGGAGCGCTAGAGATTCGGGCGGATGTTAGAGACGGACGCTTAGACGACCTTGACCACATGATCAGGGACGTCTACCGCCAGCAGTTTGGGCGGTTCTATGATCCGAGTTTCTCTCCATTCCCACCTCCACCGCCGCCGCAGTGATTGGACGCATGATCGTTTGTTTTAGACATTCCCGCCACCATTTTGTGAGTTTTTTTTTTCTTTTCTTCTTTTCTTTATTTCTTTTGAACATTAGGGACAATGTTCGTCCTAAGTATGGGGTGGGATGTACTAAAAAGTCTGTAATAACTCTACTCTCTATGTTTGCTTTCATTCGAGACTATCGTTGCATATTCATTATGTGTTACACGTTTCCTTATTGCATTGCATGAAAAATAACTTGAAAAACCCATAAAAATTTGAAAAATTTTGAAAATTTTGTGCTTCTAATGAATTGAGATGATTTCCATGATAATCACTACTTGTGAATTGAGTTTGATGACAATTGCATGTTTAAAAGGATTGTGAATTGAAAAGAATTTGAATGAATGAATTTCACCTCTTTTGCAAGTTTTATAATGTGAAAATGTTACCTAAATCATGATAGGAAATCGAAGTTGAAATCACGTTATAAGTTCCTATACTTCTTGTTGAAATGATTAAGGCAATTCAATACTTTCTTTCTTCTTTCTTTGATCATCTAGCTCCTCATTGAAATATTAGCCTCTTTTACCTATCCGGGAATTTGGAGAAGTGAATGAGAAAAAGGCATGTTTGATGTGGGAGGGCCATGAGAGCAATTATTTGCAATCAATTGAATAGAAAGAAATTATAGGTTTGGGGAAGTCAATCATGACGATGAGTAATTCGGCACCATTCACATAGCCGGGTGTTTGTGTCTTGCCAAAGTCGGATTGAGCGATATTCCTAGCGGATTATGGTATGTGCGCTAAGGGTTTGAGGCATCTCTTGAAAAATTTGAGAAACGCCGATCTCCTAGGCTTCGGTTTTTGTGCACCTCTATCCATAACTCCAAAAGTAAAGTCGAAAAGTGAAAAGAAGAGAGCGAAGCTCTAAGTTGAAGTGTTGCCGAAACCACATAAGAAGAAGAAGGTAGTTGTCCACTTTCCCGGATTTATGCACCACTTTCCCTTAAAGTTTTCCCTTCCCTTCCATATTCTAGACCTTTTCTTTGAAAGTCCTTAAGATCATAAGAATGTTATATGACTTGGTGATCTAAATTGAAGTTTCTTGTGATTGATTTTGATAATATTTGAAGGTTATAATGCTTGTTTAGAAGTTAAGTTGGTTCATGAATTTTCTTTGCCTTTTACTCTTTGATTAAGTGTGTGAAAGTTTGAAAAAACGATTGAAGCAAGGTTTGAGAATGATCTATTCTTTAGAAGTCACATTCATCCAAAAGAAGGTACACATATTTCATCCTAACTCTTGTTTAAAGCTTTTTGAAAGACCTTGCTTAGGGACAAGCAAGTGATAAGTATGTGGTTATTTGTTAGCATGAAATATTGTGATATTTTAGGCACGTTTTCTAAACGTATTTGATTCATATTGATAGTCTTTGATTGAACTTTGTGCATATGTGAGCTAGTATTACCTATATTGTCGATATGGATGTCTACACTAGTTCTATGTTGATTATAGGTGATTTGGAGCTATTTCCGAACGGAATCGAGCAAAGGAGAGTTGAGTTGATATGTCCATGGATTAGGAACGTTCTTTGGAGGCAATTTGGAGTCTTAGCTTGAGGAATGCACGAGTTTAGGGAAGAATCACGTTCTTGCCCTAAACCACGCCCTAAAATACGGCCGTATCACATTCCACGATCAATTCCACGACCGTGGATTTGGAGTCAGAAATTCATGTTCATTCCAGGGGATTACACGGCCGTGGAACATATGTTGCAAACCGTATTTGTTTCCACGCTCTAAATTACGGTCGTGGAACACTTCCACGACCGTGATCTTGGCAAATCTTTTCGCCACACTTTGAAGCCACGATCTTTTAAAGATTGGGCCGGGCCGACATTTTGCCCTGCACTATAAAAAGACGGACGAAGCAAGAATCCGACACCTTCGCTTACCCCCTCTTACCCTCATTCATCACCGCTTAGACACGTTTACACTTCGCTTAGCTTGCTTGGAAGCATTGAGATCTCTTTGGGAGATCGAAGTTCGTGTTTGGCAATTCCTCTAATCTCACACTTTTGGTGGAGATTGTTGTTGAGATCTCCGGATTGGCGGAAGATCGAAGTTCTTGGAAGATTTTGCAAGAAGATCTCTCTTCTTGATTAGGTTTGATTTGGAAAACGGATTGACATCCCGTTTTCTCTTCTTTCCTAAGGTGGTGATTGTTTGTTTTACTTTGAATCTTTTGATATTACTTGTTCTTTTGGTGACTTTGAGATTGAATTGAAGATTATTGAAAGCTCTTGAAAGTTTTCATCTTTTTATCCTTTAATTCTTGAATTGATATCAATATGACTGTTATTGGCTAAAAAACCCTTAACAATTCTAAGGTGAAGGGTTGATAGTTGTGGCTTAGATGATGATAGATCGATCGCAAACAGATTAGACCCTGAGAGTTAGAGAGATTCGCCGACAAACCCTAAATTACGGTCTGTTCTTGAGTCCACGGCCGTGGAACCTCAAGAACTAACCGTGATTTCCCTTAAGTCTACGAACCTGCTTTTACTTTAATCTAAAGTTAAAGATTTGCTTTAGCTTAGTTTAGACTTGTCTTTTCTAGGTGGTAGTGAAGCCTCAAAAACCTCTACCTCGATTGTGAGTGTCACAACCTCGATCGGTTAAGTTAGTCTTGATCCTTGGGTTATAAGTTTGGGTATTTGACATTAATTCTCGTCTCTAGAATCCTTCTATATTGAGCCTCAACAACCTGTATAGAGAGTGCCTTGTAGGTGAGTTATATAAGGTTTTTGGAACTTCACCGTACGATTACCTTACATTAGTATACCTTTGCATATCTCAACTCTGTCTTTACATCATTAAGTATATCTTGAATCGATTGCCACAGCTGAATACCTGGATCTTTAGGATTGTTGTTTTCCCAATAATTCGAAAAGCTCTTACATTTACTCGCTTGATAACCTACAACTGGATTTAACCCCCCAAATCCCTGTGTTTGATACTCTGGAATTCTTGCTTAACTATATCGATCCGTACACTGCGGGTTCGCTGCTTGATTCTAGTTTTATAAATTTAAAACTTATTTGCACACACCTCTAGGGGCGAACACCATATTACTGAGCATGCAGACAGATGGCGCCCTGGAGATTCCAGGGAGAATGTCATCTTCCACCCAGCCTTCAGATTAGCCCATAGGATATTCAGCGAGACACTTCTGACGCGTACTGAGACGCCCCAGAAGATCCGACAGGGCGAGCTCTTCAGCCTTTACTGTATGGTTACGTGGGGTTTCCCAGACTTTGGCTTGATCTTGGCAGAGGACCTGCACAAGATCAAGGCTAAAGCGAAGGGAGATATCTGCTGCGGAGGTCTAGTCATCCACATAGCTGCTTATGACGGGATGGACCTTAGTGTATGTACGATGGTGGCGGCTCCGAAGCCGCTTGGGTTGCAGGAGATGATCACTCGGAGGATTCTAGTTCCCCGGGGTCTGACCACTCCATATGTTGCTATGCCGTGGGAGCGGACTGCGTCACAAGGGATCCGCTGGTCTGCTCAGTTCACAGTTTTCGATCCACATTACTGGCAGACAGCTTGGGCTCCGCTGATGGAGGATCATAGGGAGGTAGCAGCTGCCCCGGCTGAGGAGGAGGAGGATGACAACGACGAGGAGACGGTAGACGAGAGAGATGGTGGAGTCCCGATGGATACAGGGACGGATACTGCAGGTACGAGCGCACAGCCGATCATAGACTTGGATGATGAGGAGGATGCTGAGCCTGCACCTGCTGCACCTCCCGCTAGATCTGCTAGGCGATGGACACGCCGTCATAGAGATTCTGAGGTTCATCGCCGGATCGACGACCTGATAGATCAGATGATAGACTCTTATGTTGCCCTTACTGTGGACATGCATGAGAGATTTGCTGCCCAGGACCGACACATTGACCGCTGGACTCATCAGATGTTAGAGGAGCAGCACTATCAGCGCAGGATGATGGAGCTACAGTTCCAGCAGACTATGGGCTATCCGTTCGACCCGACGCAGTATCCGTATGTGCCACCACCACCTCCACCGGATCGAGACTATTGAGGAGCTGCAGGATTTTTCTTTATTCTATTTTTATGCAGTTCATCTTTTTATCCGGTGAGTACTCTTGTCTCTAGACTTTTATTGACCCACTGGGACAGTGTGTCCCAAGTATGGGGTGTTTGTATTTATTTGACTACTTGATGTATTTATTTGACTATTTTGATGTATGACATCTTATCAGATATTTTATTTATGCTTCACTTCTGCATTTATATGTTTATCTGATATTACATGCATACTTATAGGTTATTTGATTAAGAAAAACGTCGAAACTGAAAAAAAAAATGGTTTTAAAAAAAAAAATTTTGACCTCGACCGAGTCAGTTCTGGCCAAACGAGGCGTTTCACCTCGGTTGAACCAAGAACATCTCGACCGAGGTGGGTTAACTGAGAGTTTTCGAAAACGATTTTGTGTTACTTATCTGGATATGACCTCAGTGAAGATCTTGTTTACTGACTGGTTTTAATGACTTTATGTGTTTGAAAGGTTTTATAATATGTTTAAGTTGCTAAATGCTTTGTTTGAAATTATTGGCATGTTTAATACTTTGTTTTTATCCAAATTATGTTGAATTTGAAGGTTGACACCACAAGATAAGTTCTCTCACTTTCTTCCTGGAAAGACTAAGGCAATTCATTCTTCTCTCTTCTTCTTCTTGATCATGCTTAGCCCCTCATATACATTTTGCCTCCCTTTACCTATCCGGGAATTTGGAAGCAAGCGAAGTGGTGAAAGCAAGTGAAGTTAAAGTTGAGAAGTTGGCTGGAAGTGAAAGTGTTAGAAAGTAATAATAGGTTTGGGGAAGTCAATCATGAAGATGAGTAACTCGGCACCATTCACATAGCCGGGTGTTTGTGTCTTGCCAAAGTCGGATTGAGCGATATTCCTAACGGGTCATGGTATGTGCATCAAGGGTTTGATGCATCTCAAGAAATTGATGATTGCTGATTTCCTAGGCTTCGGTTATTGTGCACCTTTGTCCATGCATCCCAAAAAGTAAAGTAAAAAGAAAAAAAAGTGGAATAAGCAAAGCTTATTGGTGGAAGATGTTGCAAGTCAAAGTGAAAGTGAAGTTCATCCTTTTCCCGGATTCTAGCACCACATTACCTTACATACATCCCCACCCTACACGTTTCTTGACCTTTTCTTTTGGGAAGCCCTTGAGACCTTGAGCTTGTTGATTGACTTAGTGGTTTAAACTGAATTATACATGATTAATTTTGATAATTATGATGCATTCTATGGTTTTACACAAAGATGAACAACTTTTCTATATTTATAAAATGTTTTGAGCATATTGAGTTTTTAATTCCATGAAGTGTTCTCTTAGAGTGATCTATGATTGTAATACACCATAAAAATGTTTTTGAAAGACTTTTCATTGATTTTCTTGACTTATAATCCATTCTATCTTGTCTTCTATATGCGGAACTTGCTTGGGGACAAGCAAGGGCTAAGTATGGGGTATTTTGATAGCATGAATTATAGTCTATATTTTGAGGTTTGTTTGGACGTTTTATCTTCAATAATCTGCATGTTAGCATGTATAATATGTGATTATATTACCATTTCATCTACCTTTGCGGGAATCGAGGTCTACACCTAGTTTTGCTGTAATTGCAGGTAAAATGGTACGTTTTGCATCAAAAAGGAGCAAAAGGAATCATAAGTCATTTGGAGCTACATTGAGGAGCATAAGGAACCATCCAGGAAGCATAGCCATGGATTAAAGATTCACTTTGGACCAGTTTTGAGAGATTTCACATTCAGTTATGACTCACCTCGGTTGACCAGAGATTCATCTCGACCGAGGTGATCCAGAGACGCCGACTCGACCGAGGCGAACACCTAGGACGCGGCAAGAATATTTTATTCTTGGCTGAGATCTTTTATCTTTGGAAGGTGATCTTATATTTTTGGGCTTGACTCCTGGAAGGAAGAAGATCTTATATTTTACCTATTTTTATGGGAAAAGATCTTTCTAAGATATTTTATCTTTGGAGGGTTATTTTCCTATAAAAAGGGTTGGATTTCCACAAATCAAGGAGGCCGCTTACACCGAAAAATCCGCTATCACCCCCTCTTATCTAGCATACATCGCCGCAGCCATACTCCAGTTGGGAGTGTTGAAGAACCTTTTTGAAGGTTGAAGGAAGATTGAAGATTGTAGCTTTTATAGCTTTTGAAGGGTTTTGTAAGATTGTCTTCAATTCCCCTTCCTTGTTGTCTTGTCTTGTTGGATTGTTATCCAAGGAACGCTTTGTTGTGATATTTGATTCAGTTATTGAAGTCTTTTTCATTAAATTCTTCTTGTTCAAATATTCACCTTCTTCCCATATATTTAATACTTTCATAATGATGATGAGTGGCTAATTTCCTTGTGTGATTCTAGGGTGATTGGCTGAAGGTTGTGGGAAAAACAATGATAGAATAATCTTAGATTCCAGTAGGATCCTGAAAGTTCGAGTCTTTAACCTTAACCCTAAGCATCTCGCTCAGTCGATGAACATCTCGGCCGGGGTAGAATTTGGCTGACCGAGGTGACTTATCTGATCCTAAACTGAGAGTTAAGTGTTAGAGTTTGCCAAATCCTATTCTTATTATACCTTTCCTGGTTCAAAGCAAGCTTAGGATGAGACTTACCCGGTAATTCCTTAGTTTGTGTACCAACGATCATAAGTGTAGGTAATAAAGGTTTATCCTTTATTGGGGTTTGAGTGTGCTTGCATCCCATCTTTATGAGTTAGCCTGAGACTTACCCGGTAAAGGTTGATTCTATTCCCTTAGATGGTGTGTTAGTTCGAGGTAATAGTTCTTTATCTTAATTCCTTGAGACTTACCCGGTAATAGGAGTTACGGTTTTGGATTAGTGAGTAGTGAGACTTACCCGGTGATCTACTCCACTTTAGTAACACTTTCCCCTTGCAAAAATCTCAGCTTTGTCCGCTTATCTTTAGATCTTGAGTTGGAACCACAACTAGATGCTTTAATCCCTAGAATTGCATGTTTGCTTATTTGACTTCTTATTCATCTTTGATTGTGTTAATTGCTCTTTGTGGTTAGTCGTCACGAAGCTTACCGTTATTGACTTTGTTTCACCGAATCCCTGTGATCGACCCCTGGAATTTCTTGCTTTTTACTACGATTGACCCGTACACTGCGGGTTCGCATCCTTGTTTTAAGCTTAAGTCTAGGGTTATAAATTTAAAGCTTGCACACACCGTTTGGAGCGAACAATATAGTTGGGTCTTGCTCGGGGACGAGCAAATCTTAAGTATGGGGTATTTTGATAACGTGATTTATGACGTTAGTATAGGCATACAATTAGATAGTTTTTCCCGTTATTCATGCACGGTTTGACATTAGTTTAAGACGTTTGCGCTCATTTCGTGCATATTTCTAGAAAAGACGTCTACAAGAGCGTTTGTCGGTTTTGTAGGTATTTCGGGGATCTTTTGGGCATTAATCGATACATTCGAGAGTCAAGCCTCATGGAGGTACATATCCGAGACCTTGAAGGAACATAATTGGAGCAATGAAGGACACAAGGACCCTTGTTGGTGCAAGCAATGGAGCAACTCATGGCTAGACGATCATAGCATGCTTCTGTTGAAGAAAATCGACCTACACCCAGGAAAATCGGCCGATTTTTCCTACTGGGTCGATTTTTGGGCCTTTGACAGCTTAAGCCACGTGTCCCACGATCTCTTGTCCGGCCTTGCTCTTGGTGGAGAATATAAGTGGTCTTGCAGGCTGATTTATGGATCCTTCTCCTTCCTTTGGACCCTTCTAGCATCTTCTCAAAGAATCTTCCAATTGGGAGCTCTCTTCAAGACACACCCTTGTGGGTGTTCTTGAGGGAGATTAGTGTAGATTTCAATTTCATAGTGAGATTTGAGTGATTTTTGTGAAGAAGATTGTTGAAGGTTGTAAGATCCGACTTGGAGCTACATTTGGTGTGTTGAAAGACTTGTTTTTAGCTCAAATCTAGCTAAGTTTCATTACTTTCATTTCCTTACTTCATCTTCTTGCTATGGATTCCATGTATGCTTGTATGATGATTCTAGATCTTGAAATGCATGTTATTGGCTAGTTTATTGTGATTCTGGAGTGATGGATTGATGGTTATTGCTTGGGTGATGATAGAATGGACTTATATGTTAGTTTAGGATGATTTGTATGCACGAAACCCATTCCAGAGAGAAAAATCGGCCTGTTCTTCAGGTAAATCGGCCGATTTTTGTTATGATCCACCCGATTTTTCCTTCTGTTGCTCTTTAATTGATGAATCTGTATGTTAGGATGTTAGATTGTTGAAATCCTAGTGTTTGTTGAGCATGATATAGCTTAGGGTGACCTAATGCTAGCAAACTAAATGAGGAAAGAGACCTACCTGGTGATTTCCGATCTTAGATACCTAAGATGATGAATTCTAGGTACTAGTGAGCCTCACAAGCCGCTATTGGATTGAGTGTGCTAGGATTGTTGCTTGAGACTTACCTTTTCCGAGACTTACCCGGTAAGGAGAGGTTTGCCCCTTAAGTAGTGACCGGTTTGTGTAGAATTCCCAACTTTACCTCCTTGAGAGTTACCCGGTAATAGGAGTTTGGTGCGGGATTAGTGAAGCGAGAGACTTACCCGGTAATTGCTTCCATTTGAGAAACACAATTTCCCAACACCGCAGCTTTGTCCTTAGAATCCTTAGAAGCTTGAGTCCAATGTCATAACCGGAAATCTTGACCTCTAGAATCCTCTTTTTCTATCTTTTATCTCATATCTTGTGTTTGTGTCACTTGTTTGTTTTGCTAGCTTGAGTCGTTAGTTTGTTTTATTACCTTGCTTGATTTGTGATCCTTGCTTGATCACCACAAAAACTCAACTAAAAATATCATCATTTTCATTTCTTTATTTCTTTATCTTTTCTTAGACTAGATTTGCACTATCTTTGATCATTAAATGACTTGATTTCGCCTCAGTCCTTGTGTTCGACCTCGGAATACTTCCCTTCCTACATAACGATCCGTACACTGCGGGTTTCGCTAGGTAGTTTAGGGGATTAGATCGAGTTTATAAATGTAAAGCTTTTTGTGCTATTTCCTAGCGTAACACCTTTCACCAAAAAGAATAGAGATGATGCATCCCTCCGTTACTTGCTGGACTAGTCGCAAGAACACCTCCCATTTTAAACTGGACAAGCGGTCACCGCCCGGTTATAATACACTTGAGCCAATAAAGGTATAAGGTCATCCTAGTCCGGTTTTCCGTTATAACAATTAATAACAATCACCAACAAAATGGTCAAACCAATATACGGAACGCAACTAAGTACGTCCAAGGGACTTACCTCACTCAAAGGTAACACAAGGGTCAGCTACTGCTCAGTTTCCCGAAGGTAAGAATGAATGCCTGCTCGGACAAGGCATAACGCATCGAAAACGAACCGAAAGCTAGAAGTCTACAACTTCTAGTCTCAGTGATCTCTAAAAGATCTCCAACAAGTTAGGGACACGATTCCTAACATCACAGGTTTCCCAAGGAACAACATCAATAACACAACTCAAGGAAAGGAATGAGGAATCAAGGAAGGAAGCAACTCACCAAATACGGGAGTTATTGCAGAGGAAATCGCAAGGGCGGTGACATGAGGCGTAGGGACGGCGCTGGCTTGCAGCCGCAGGGGCGGCGCTTCCTAGGCGCGGGGGTGGTATTGTGACAAAAGCAACGTGGGGCTCTTTTGACATCAACAACACATCAACGAGAATCAAGGCTTCATTCTTCAATCCATACACGTCAACACTCAACAAAAGGAGCCTGGAAACACATACTCATCAACAACGAAGGACAAACAAGAATCAAGAATCGATCTTGAAGAAGAAGAAGAAGAAGAAGAAGAAGAAGAAGAAGAATATGCAGCAGATTCATGAATGTCATAAAGATCAAGAGGGGTGAAGAACTTACACGTTCTGCAGAAGATCACAAGAAAAGGCCGCAACTTTTCTTGAGGTTGAAGAAGAACGTAAGCAAGAAGAAGAAAACGGAAGAGAAGACAAGAATATATAGAAAACGGTTGGAAAAGAACAAGGAACGTCATATTAGGATTAGAAGATAGAAGGAAAGCCGGCCCAAAAGATAGATGATCAGATCTTCTAAGAAAGGAAAGAAATAAGCCGGAAATAAAACAGATCTTGCGATTTGGGATCAGCCGCAGGGGAGGGCTGACTCGGCTGCGACCGCGGATGGCCGCGCCTGCAGCCACTGTCAGCACGAGGACGGTGATGGCCAAAAGTATCTTACATTAACTAACTTTCTTGATGGCTAAGAATTAAGTTGTCACGTGATTAGGTGTAATAAAGAAATAAAACATAGGGAAAATGCAGCATTCCAACATCTTAACTTTCATTTGTCACATGTACAAAGTATTGCTAATGCCACCCATATAATATAACATGCAGACGCAGTATATACTTTAAGAATCGAATTTTCAAATGTATTTTTTAATTATTTGGTATGTCCAAGTGCATGTCCCAGTCCCACCCAATCTAGTGGACGTAGCCCTTTTTAAAAATAGAGACTATTTACGTGAAATTTCACTTCCCATTTCCTTGAAAATAAAAAGGACTAATAAATATTTATAGTTTTATTTATTGTCAAATGTCAATGTCTTCTCTTCTTTATTTTGGTTGGCCACAACCCTCTCACATTACTCGTCCCCTTTTGTTGTGGATGTATTAGCCATGCATGTGATGCTTTAACTTTAGGCATCTTATAAATAATTAAATAAATTGTCCTCCATGTTAATCTTATATTTGCTAGCTGCATCCAAGGTTTATCAATTATCATAAAATCAATTAAAAGGAAATTTTCAATTTCATATGCAACCGATATACTAATATAACCTCGGTTAATTACTATTTCTAATTTGTTATCAATTGATTTTAATTTTTATGGTAGGAATTCATTGTGTTGCATTGTGCTTAAACATGTGACGTCTCAAAATATATTAATCTATCGGGATTTTACATGGTAGGTACTACAGTAGAATTTCGATCAGATTTAAACTCTTAAAGACGAGAGTATTGGACTTACCGTTAAGCACGACGTCAAGTACCAACCGAATTAAAGGGTTGAACTTGAGGGTGTTTGTAAGATGAAATATTTTCACAATCGATTATGAACAAAATAACTAGCCTAATGTATATTTGTGTGGGGCGTTGATTCAATCAAAATGTTGAGATATTCAATCTACACCGATTGTAGGGAAAATCAAACTTAAATAGAGTACAATAATCAATGATCAAGGATGATAAAGTGGTGGTCGAGATTGTTGTCCACGAGATTCAAATTTGATTTCCCTTAATAACATGTACAAAGAAATAATATTGAAAGGATCTCTTCAAATGGGCCGGGAAATATAGAGTGGTATTGTTTGATGAACTGAACTAGTTAAATGGGAGAATAAATGGAGTAATATGTTTTTTTTTTTATTTACAATTTATTGCATCCACCAAGAGAATATATATGTGTATGTGTGTGGACTATTCTATTACTCTTTTTAGGCCATTATTAGACGTACTGGTCAAATTCTTTAATCAGCACCTGAACCACACAATTCGCATGTGTAGTTTTGATTTTCAGATTAGAATTATAACTACAGTATGGTGTGCGTAATTGGAGCCGATTTTAAACCGATATGAGCCAATAAACAAAATTGGTAAGAGAGAGGTGGAACCTCTCCGCACTAAAGACACTTATATAGAAACAAAGAAAGAAAGATTATAAGTGAACGTTGTGAAGAAAACAAACACTACTCAAGTCTTGAGAAATAAGAGAGCGAATACATAAAGGATTAAAAAGTTGATGAGGGAGTCCACAACCTTATTACTTCCTCGGAACACGTGGCTGAGTGAGACATCCTAATTCCAGATTAAAAAGCCTTGGCAGCGATGCACCAGGTTAGAGAGCGAGTGTGAGGAGTCACATCATTGTCAATAAGCTCGATGTTAAGTCCACATCCACTTTAACTTGTTTATACCCCAAGCTCCATGCAAGCTCGAGGCCCCTAAGAAGGCCCAGAACTGCGACACCGCCAGCCACTCACCCGTTCATCTCTAATCACCCCTCCAGGCTCCAGCAGCAGCAAGCCCAAGATCCAATATATTTAGCTTAACCCATCACTCGTTACATGCATTAGGGCCATGGTAACTCCCCAACACACCAGCCAAAGAAAGTACTTAACTCTTTTAATAACTTTAAGCTTTCAAATCATGAAAACAACCTCTCGCGAACTTCTTCCGACGACACTAAGCTGGATACAAGCTTACACGCGGAGGCCATAGAAAATACACCCTTAGGGTCACCCAACCAACGGACGGAGACTTCCATATTCGAGTCCTCGTTGATCTAGTTATTCGTTCATTGCATATGCTTATCTCAATTCTTCAATCCAGTTATGATATGTTCATTATAAATAGGTTATATAGGATCATAAGAAAATCCAATTAATAATGAAAAATTTTATGTGAAAGTTTTATAACTAACGGTAAATATTTATAAAAATAAACGTTGCATGAAAATGTCGCAAGTAGTAATAAATATTTATAAAACCGGACGGTTGTAATAGAATAACCTACGAACAATGAAATAAACTCAGGTGAGATGCTATAACTAGCGTAGCAAACACCGTGAATAATGAAAAAACCTAGGTTAAAGTGATTAAGGTAACAATAAATATTTATTAAAAGAAGATCCAACATTGAAAAAATTCAAGTCAATATAGGGATAATCAAATATGCAAGAGTTGCGAAAAATACCAAACAATTACACAAAGCATATATTTTGTTTAAAACTAATAGCTAGTAATTGCACAAATTAATTAGAAAATTTTGTTATATAAGTAAGATATACGCAAAGTAATTTTGAAAGCTTTTAAAGTCTAGTTACATAATCAACAAATACACAAACATTACAAAAGGCAAATATGCAAAAGTTGCGAAAAAAGCCTTCGGCAAAACCTATATTAGACTTGTGTATAAGTAGCATTTACACAAAGCAGTTTCGTAAAATCCATAGTTACTACACAAATTATTTCGGTAGTTTAGTTACATAATCAATAGTTACACAAAACAACAAGTACACAAACCATTTTTGAAAATTTAGTTACGGAAGCAACAAATACAAAAGGCAGTTTCGAAATTTAGTTTAGAAGCAACAAATACACGTCGCAAGTAGTAATAAATATTTATAAAACCGGACGGTTGTAATAGAATAACCTACGAACAATGAAATAAACTCAGGTGAGATGCTATAACTAGCGTAGCAAACACCGTGAATAATGAAAAAACCTAGGTTAAAGTGATTAAGGTAACAATAAATATTTATTAAAAGAAGATCCAACATTGAAAAAATTCAAGTCAATATAGGGATAATCAAATATGCAAGAGTTGCGAAAAATACCAAACAATTACACAAAGCATATATTTTGTTTAAAACTAATAGCTAGTAATTGCACAAATTAATTAGAAAATTTTGTTATATAAGTAAGATATACGCAAAGTAATTTTGAAAGCTTTTAAAGTCTAGTTACATAATCAACAAATACACAAACATTACAAAAGGCAAATATGCAAAAGTTGCGAAAAAAGCCTTCGGCAAAACCTATATTAGACTTGTGTATAAGTAGCATTTACACAAAGCAGTTTCGTAAAATCCATAGTTACTACACAAATTATTTCGGTAGTTTAGTTACATAATCAATAGTTACACAAAACAACAAGTACACAAACCATTTTTGAAAATTTAGTTACGGAAGCAACAAATACAAAAGGCAGTTTCGAAATTTAGTTTAGAAGCAACAAATACACAAAGCAATTTCGAAAACAATTAATTAGGGAAATAGGATCCCTTGAAATTCTTTTTTGCAAACTAGGTTTCTATACAAAATGAAGAAAAAGTAGGTATGGAAACTAGAAAATAGGGGCAATAAGTTTGGGTATGTTGTTTTCAAGTATGTTTATGTATTTTGACAAATTTATTTTTGGATATGATTGTGACATTATTTGGGTAAGCGGATTTTTGAGTAATATGTGAGAAAGTAAGGATGTTGGAAATTCTTTTTTCTGATTGATGTGACATGTGAGATAGTACAATATGTCACATCCAATGTGTTGTCAAACTTTGCCCTCTTTTGTACTATATTTTCTCTACTCTATTTTATAGGGGGGTCAAAATACCAATCTCAAATACTATGAGTCTTCTTTTTCAATTGATTTGCTTAAAAGGGCTAGTTTGCCAATGTTTCCTTTCGAAAATTTAGTTACATAAGATAACATATACACAAAGCAATAGATACATGAAACAGTTTTGAGCCTTTTCGCTCATTACCTGTAAAAAAAATTTTTTGCAGATTTGATGTTTTGCACAATAAGAAGTGCAAATTCGAATTTGAAGAAGATGGAGTTCCGATCTGGAGAAGATGAACCGCATATTAGGAGAGGGATGGAGTAACTTGTTAAAGGAAACCACATATTAGAAGAGAGTGTGTATTCTATTAAAGGAAAACTCAAATTAGAGGATAGAGAGGATAATATTTCGAGTAAATTGTTCAAATTTGGTTCCGAAAATTTTCAAAACTTTTTTTTTTTCATTTTAATACCTTATTTTTCGTTTATACCCTTGAATACTTTATATTTTATAGCCAATCTTCTCATCTTATTTTAATGTTAGGTTAAAATCCCTAGACCACAATGGACACATGCATGAGTTACACGTCAACTATATGTCAGACAATTTACGCTTAAATGTTTACATAAAATAAAGTAAAAGTTTAAGGTTGAGCTTTATGTTTTACAGTAATAAATATGACTTTATAAAGCTTGTATATTTAAGAACAAACACTTATTCTATATTGTTAGATAGTAAATTGTAAATTTTAGTGTGTTTGAAAAGGTAAAGTCTCTAGTCTCTACTTATACGGTTTATCTTGTCAACCTTTATCAAAGTTTGTCATTTATATTGTTGATGCTGTTTTACCCGTAAAATAACAACTTTTATTATATCGGTAAGGGTAATTTATGAGACTTATGAAGACTGAAATTCACAGAAAGTTATAGTGATTTAAGTAACGATGAGTATTTATATAGACAATGGAAAAACTCAAGTTAATATATGGATGGATAGCATGGTTTATTTATAATTTATAGTGTTTTTTTTATAAATATTAAAATTAATATCTAACATTAATTATTAATTATAATAATTTGACTAAGGCGTTATAGATGGGACCAAAAGTTTGGGTACAAACTGATCTTAATTTAATGTTGGGGTAAAATCATTGGGCGGGAGTGTACATATGCATGAGTACACATCAACTGTATGGAGACAATTGACGCCCAAATATTTAAATAAAAAGAAAATAAAAGGTTAAAGTTGAACTTTATGTTATAATAAATATAACTTTATAAAGTTTATGTATTTAAGGGAGGACACTTATTAATGATGTTTTTTTACTACAAAGCAAGAATTTTTATTTGTCAGGGTGATTTATTATTTTTTGTTTGGGAAGGAGGGTCAGTGATCTTTGTGTATTTTTATAAATGAAAAAAGTTAAGAGAACCACAAATGAGAATAAGTTGCAACTTATATCATGAAGTAAAAGATAAACTACACCCTCAAGACACAACCAATACACTTGAACCATTAGGTAGTTCAAAAAAAAACTATCTAAATAATGTCAAGTTTGGATAATTCAATCTCTTTTGTTAAAGTCTTGACACTCAAGTACTAGATTGGCAAGAGGGTGCCGACGGGGAATTGCATTATGTAAGAGAGTAAGTGCCAATTGTGAATTTATTTTCAGAATCACATTCCGGAAACCACTCTCTCACACCAACCTTAGACCATGTAGGATTCCCCTTAACTCAACCATGAGAACCGTAAATAATCCAATTTTAAGACCAAACTCCCCAAACCACTTACCTTCATAATTTTGAAGCAAACATACAATAACCGCAAAATCATCTTCTCTACGAGCTCCATCAATGTTAATGTTGACAATAGTTGAACACGGAGGCTCCCAAGACACATGAATAACACATTGAGAAACCGACTGGGGTGGTACAAAATGCGACTTACATGCCTTATTATACTCAAGAGCACGTTCTTGGACGTGTCAGCTTTTGTATCCTTCTTCCACCTTGTCTTCAAAGATCTTCAAGCTTCTCCTTTCCATGTCCACCCGATAGTCACTACAGACACTTCACTCCATAAACAATTAGTAGGGAAATGACGAGTGGAAGAGAAATTACCTCGAAGCCAAGTTGCGAATGGAGTAGTGTAGAAGGAATTGGAATACACATCCGCATGCAGTTGGCACCATGTAGTACGGAGCAAGACGACATTCACAAAATAAGTAATCCAAGCATTTTGAACATGACACACAAGTAGAGCAATTACCTACTGAGCTTAAGTGCAGGTGAACACGCTCGATTTCCAAGAGAACCACTCCATGCAATAAGTTCCAAGCAAAAAATCTAGAACGCTCCTGCACACGTAGCTACCAAAGATGTTGGAACAAAGCTCCTTCAACTTTAATGGAACCATGGTCTGGCGAGATAACTTTATACGCACACGAGACATTACAGGAACCATCAGCCAACCAGACCCAAGTAATTTTATCCCTCTATGCAAACTGAGCAATACCGGCGACAACCTCGTAGACACCCTTAGTAGGCTGGAGAGACGTGAAACGGGTTAATACCAAAGTTGAAAGCAGTTGTTGGAGATCAAGGAGATTCCAACTAGTCATAGCAGTCCAATAACCAAGGAGAAAGACATAAGAGAAGAGTTGTCCCGGATCATCATCGAGGACAACAAGACGGAGAGGTTTGTCAAGAAGCCACAAGTCATCCCATAAGCGAATGTATGTGCTTTCGCCGAGAACTCATCTGCATCCCTTAAACACCACGTTACGAACACAAAGAAGATAGCAAACCAAGTCGAGGATGGAGCAAAAAAGGAGCGGTGTCTCCACCGATATACTTATTGCGTAAAGAATCTCCATCCAAGTTTTCTAAGGACAGCTTGATTGAGATGTCCCATACAACGCAATTTAAGACCTCTCTCTTTTTTAGGGCCATAGAAAACCTTCCAAGTTATGTTATGTAGTGCGCAGGAGGAAGCAGTTTGCCCTCAGGCAAAGTTGCGAATGTGCTTTTCAATATCGTCACACACACACGTTTAGGTATTGTCATGGTTGCCATAGAATAAACAAGAATAGAAGATAACACAACATTGCCACGGTACCCTGTCATGCAAAACATAAAGTCGTGGTACACCAACCACTCAAACGGGCATTAATCTTGTAAAGAAGAGGGGTATATGTTTTCTTGGATATACTTCCTCGTAAAATCGGAAATCCAAGATAATTTCCCAAGTTACGAGTAACCGCAACATCACTCAAGTTCTCAAGATCATTACACAAATCCATTGGAATATTAGGTTAAACAAATATCTTTGACTTTGAGATATTTACCTTAAGAGCCGAACCAACACACAACATCTCAATGCATTGCATAACAATCCTCACCTAAGACACAAAAGCCTCAATAAACGATGTAATATCATATACGAAACATATATGAGACAAGGGGGTCCTATATGGCATAGAAAGATAGGTTTCTACGTACCCATATCAACTTGCTCCAAAATAAGATGATTTAGTCATTCTACACATAAAAAGAATATGTAGGGGAAATATGGTCCCTTTGCCGAACACCCCTATCATGCGGACATCATAAACACATTTCTGAATCATGCACCCTCAACTATCAAGAAGCACAACCGATCACGTTTCTTTTCAAGCTCAAACTTTAAAATCATCCATTTTCCCAAAATTTCTTTCGACACATTGAATGAACCACTTCTTGCATTAACACAAAATTATCTTGAATGTGATGGCCAAGAATATAACTACCTTGTGTTGCTCTAACTAAAGAGCACATTAATCCTTGCATTCTCACCACCATAGCCTTAAAAACCACCTTATGTATAACGTTACAAGGGGCGGTTGGCCTAAATTGAGTAATCAATTCAGGTTTTCCAGCCTTGGCAATGAGGGAAAGTAGTGTATCATTCAGTCTAAAAGGTAATTGTTGGGTAGCAAAAAAACATGTAACCTCCTCATGAACTGACCGGCATATAGTTCCTCAACACCGTTGAAAGAAGGCGGACTAAAGCCCATCAACTCCAAGAGAATTGTAAGGACCCATACTAGTAATAGACTTTCGGGCTTTGGTTGTATATACTAGAAGATCAAGCGATGCCCAACTAGACACCTCGATATTTGGAACGCGTCAACCAAATGACTTGCACTTCCCTGATTACCTCCCCCCCCCCCAATCGTTTGGAAGAGTATACAAATGACAATAATAAAGATAAGGCATGAGCTTTTAGTGCCTCAACACAAGTATCAATACTCACAAATAGGCTACAACGAGATTATGGAGATGGCAAATAGAGGTAGATGTGTGGGAAAAAAGTTGTTGTTGATGAGGGACCCTCCCTAACAAACCCTTACGCATGGAGCAATCACTAGAGCAAGAGCGAGAGCATTAAATGAGGAGTTGTCATCTTCAAAAGTCATTCAAGAAGAGGTTGCTAGCTTATTGACATCGTGTACATTTAAGGAGACCTTACTCATGCCTAAGGCTTTCTTAGTGACATTGATATCTACTGTGATGGAGCCATACACGTGTGAAAATGATCAAGGAAGCGCGAAATGTGGCTAGATCGATATTTGACCAGTCCAGTCAAAATCTCGGCCTTGAGAAGAAATATCGCCCGAGATTCGAGTCGAGATTTCCTTCTATCGAGATCTATAAAGATCCAGTCGAGATCTTGTTAGTTTTTAGATATTTTATCTTTAATACCTTTAAAGCTTTAAACATTCTAAAGGTATATATTTTGGTTTTGATCCTATCATTTAGGATCATCTTTTATTTCTTTTATTTTATCTTTTAGAAGAATCTCACCTATAAATAGCCTTAGAGGTGGAGATTATTGGTAGATTTGATTGATTATTATTTCCACAATATTGTGAGATACTCATTGCTTTGTTTATGAAGTTTGTGTTTTATTCATTTCAATTCAATCAAAAAGAGAGTCTTTGATTGAATAGTTGTGAGTCCTTGCTAGGTTGTTCTTGTGTGTGTTAATCTTATTGAATATTGGTGTTACTAGTCAAACTTGTCCCTCATTGTGCTTGTCTTATTTAGAAGCCTTGTGTAAGGTTAAAAAAGGAAGGGTTAAGGTAATTCTTTGTTGAGGGTTTTGTTCCAATTGGTCAAGGTTCTTTTCAAGTCTAACAATAAGTATTTTCTTCCTATATTTCCATACTTTCATTCCATTATTCATCTTCTTATCTTTCCATTATCATTCCGTCAAACTCACGTTCTTTATGTTCGAGTTTCATAAACCTCCGCATTACCATACAAATTTCGCCCGAGATTTGCACCGAGATTTGCTTATGTTGTCAGTTTTGTGGACTTCAATCTAGATCGGAAAACTGCGGTATCAATCTCACATAAGTTGTGATCACCACAACTAGCCATTGTTCACAAGACTTTTCGGAAAACTGTGGACTTCAATCCAGCTGACCTTTAAGACGAATCTCACACGCCATCGAACGTTGGGAATATGCCAAGGCCGGATTTTCTTGGAGAGAAACAATCTTGTTGGTCAAACAAGTTTCATGTGATAAATATTACCAAAAATAAGACGATTCCACATTAGTAAAGAAAAGATAGGGGGAGTTATACTAACCTTGAGGTGACTAATCCAACAAGCCTCCACCATGGGCATAAAATTACCTTGTGTCATTCATGCTGCTTCAAACCGAAAAGGAGACGTAGAAACTGAGCATGTGCCTCAAATCTTAATAACACACAATCAAGACGCTTAAGAACTTTAGATTTGCCATCCCAACCATTATCCCATCTGAACTCTGGCCAAGTAAAGTCAGGGTCAATAAGACTATACTTATTAATTAGATCATGAAAAATAGAAGGATCGTCATGAAGGAAACCAGATCCACCATGTTGCTCAGATTGATACATAATGAAGTTAGTATCACCTAACACAACACACAAGCTAGTAACAATAGCCAATTCTCTATTCATATCAGTCTAGAAAACCTAACGTCGGGAAGCATTAGACGAAGCATACACCGCGACCAAAGTATAGGAAGAAGCCTCTAAGGTAACCTTAGCAATAATAAAAGTTGTGTTACTATATAATATGCTTACCTAGATCCGATAAATATACCAAAGGATCCAAATGCCTCCTTCAAACTCACACGCGTCAACCTGGAAACAACCTCTTAATTTCATCCGATCACAAACTTTATGAGCTTTTGCACCCAAAATACGGGGTTCAAAAATAGCATGAATCCCAATATCTTGGTGCTGGTAGATGTACTTGATAGCACATCGGAAACCAGGCTTACCAACTCCGAAAACATTCCAAAATAAACAATTCATTGATAATAAGAAAAAAAAAAGAATTACTGAATACGAGAAGAAATTTTGGTCAATCCGCCACATCAAGAATTGTGGATCAATTAGAATCTAGTTTAATCCTTTCAACATCCTTAACCATAAAATCAACAAATGAAGAATTAGATATGTCTTGAGTAGACGCATTCATAATAACCATCGGAGAGACCACTAGAAAGCAAGATCGATAATAGAAGTTGGGTGGTAGAAAACTATAACTCCTGGTGGCTAATCATGTGCAGCATCATAAAGAAGCATATGGGAAGCACCAAAAACATCATCTCATTTGGGTGGGTGATCCCACTTAGTAGAGATTTGTACAGTCGGAGCATCAATAATCTGCTTCGATCGCTAAGCTAATCGCCACTCTAGGTTATTTTGCTTGTTATTGTGTTTCTTTTTCTTGTGGACTTTTGGGTCATTTCTTGGTTGTTACGAGTCTAAATGTGCTTCATTGATATGAGTGGTTCCGTTAGAAGAGCTCTTCTCCTAAAGTTGGAATAGATGACGTAATTATATGGATGCAAGCAACTGGGGAAGACAGTGATGGTGGAGTCGGATGTGTGGTGGTGGAAGACGATGAGGGCCCAATGGAGGAAAGTCGGGAACACCTTTCTAGCTCGTGATATTAACCTGTTGCACAATTGCGGTGGATTGATGTTGCGATAACTTCTACATGGAGGAGGTGGAAAAAACTTTTACATGGGGCTAGGCTTCAGAGTCTTTCCCGTTAATACCATTGTAGTATTGCCTTAGATCTTCCTTGTTTACTTGTAGGCAAAGGACCGCCCTTACCAAGACCTAGTCGATTACATCGTAGAACCAACATCCATGGGCCACAATTATATCATCAACGAGAGGTGGAGATGAACCATCTAGCCTAAGCTTGAAGTTTCAAGAAGACTGTCAGTTAATGGTGGGGTAGACTCACTAGCCTACGGTGTACTGGTGACTATAGTAGCCACAAATTCACAGTTAGAAGCGTAATGGCCATACCGACCATACTTGAAGCATATCACATTCAAACCCTTGTATTCAATTGGACATCGAATATCGTTGATGTGAACAACTTTTTAAGAGGCCTAGTAAGGTCAGGTAAATGTAAGTTCATAGAAAGATAAAAAGTTCAACTAGGCCCGTTGGAAGCCTAGTCAAACAAACATAATAGTGTATATTCACATGATCAAAGCATACATGCAAGTTACCAAAACAAAAGGCCCATCTACTCCAAGAAGGCATGCAATTCTCTTGAACATATCAACTACCCTACAAAAACATAAACATACATCGTGTGGCACCATTTTTGGGGTCCGTCCATCTTCGACAATGCAATCAGCATACAAGGACACTCACAAACCATACAAGTGTCATACCGTCGGATCACAAGTCCATTCACCTTCATCAAATCCATTAACAAACAAAACCCAAGCCCGATACAAAAAAAACATCAATACAACACCAAAACCATGAGCATTATACAACCTAGGAATAAAAGACACGGTGCACAAAATCATAAACCTCTCTCCAACTCTGGGAGGGAAGACCTCACGGAGAAGACTATAGGCGTGCGACCTTGTCATTCTGAGCAAAACATCAATAGGGGTCCTAGGCCTAGTAAGGTCAAATTTCCACACACAGACGAGCAAATCGACCCCGATTGAAATTCAAGTTTTTCGGGTCCATAATGATGGGAACACCAACACCATGCCATTGTCCACAAAATGACCCTATGATACCACTGGCTTGGGATAACGGTAATACAGATCCAGGTAGGCATTGACAAAATTGGATCAGTTATGACAAATCCTGATGTCAACTTTTTCATTATTAAGATACGTCCAAAAGCATCCCAAGAACCACCAATAAGAACTACGAATAACTTAAACTCATTTTGAAAACGGGCGATGTAGTAATTATTATCCAAATCAATCAATTGCACATTGTCTCCATATTTCCGTAACTCCTTAATCTTGCAATCCATAACAAGGAAGGCCACGGGATACCCTAAAATTTTGAAAACAATAGAGTGTGTCTACTTCGACTCAAGAGAAGCAGAAAGACCTTTAGAAATTATAATAATTGGACCCTCGTCAACACCAAAAGGGAAGATCACAATAATCTGGTCTAAAAAGCGAACCAAGATCATGGTTATGTTGAGCAGTAGTAGAGTCGCCACCAATAATTGACGTCCAAGTCTTGGCTTGAACTAGAGGTGGCATAGACACAGATGGTATAGTTGTAATGTCAGAGGGATTACCCTGATCAATTGCAGTAACATCAAAGAAGTCAAATGTAGATACATGAGGCGGACATGGAGGAGTAAAATTTTGGGCGCAAGGTTGATCACAAGTGGCACGAGTCTCCATTGATCGAGGCATGGTTGTGTTGGAAGATGGGTCGGATGATAACGTGATTTATGACGTTAGTATAGGCATACATTTAGATAGTTTTTCCCATTATTCATGCACGTTTTGGCATTAGTTCACGACGTTTACACTCATTTCATGCATATTTCTAGAAAAGACGTCTACACAAGCTTTTGTCGGTTTTGTAGGTGTTTCGGGGATCTTTTGGACATTAATCGATACATTCGAGGGTCAAGCCTCATGGTGGTACACATCCAAGGCTTTGAAGGAACATAATTGGAGCAATGAAGGACACAAGGACCCTTATTGGTGCAAGCAATGGAGCAACTCATGGCTAGATGATCATAGCAAGTCTCTGTTGAAGAAAATCGACCTACACTCAGGAAAATCGGCCGATTTATTTGACTGGGTCGATTTTTTGCCTTTGACAGCTTAAGCTACGTGTCCCACGATCTCCTTGTCCGGCCTTGCTCTTGGTGGAGAATATAAATGGGCCTGCAAGCTGTTGTTGATTATTAATTCATTCTCTCCCCTCTCCCACATCCTCTAGGATCTTCCCAAAGACTCTTCCAATTGGGAGCTCTCTTCAAGACACCCTTGTGGGTGTTCTTGAGGAAGATTAGTGTAGATTTCAATTTCGTAGTGAGATTTGAGTGAATTTTTGTGAAGAAACTTGTTGAAGGTTGTAAGATCTGACTTGGAGCTACATTTGGTGTGTTGAAAGACTTGTTTTGAGCTCAAATCCAGCTAAGTTTCATTGCTTTCATTTCCTTACTTCATCTTCTTGCTATGGATTCCATGTATGCTTGTATGATGATTTTAGATCTTGAAATGCATGTTGTTGGCTAGTTTATTGTGATTCTGGAGTGATGGATTGATGGTTATAGCTTGGGTGATGATAGAATGGACTTACATGTTAGTTTAGGATGATTTTTGTGCCCGAAACCTAAACCAGAGGAGAAAAATCGACCTGTTCTTCATAGTAAATCGGCCAATTTTTGCTATGATCCACCCAATTTTTCCTTCTGTTGCTCTTTAATTGATGAATCTGTATGTTAGGATGTTAGATTGTTGAAATCCTAGTGTTTGCTGAGCATAATATAGCTTAGGGTGACCTAATGCTAGCAAACTAAGTGAGGAAAGAGACCTACCCGGTGATTTCCGATCTTAGATACCTAAGATGATGAATTCTAGGTAGTAGTGAGCCTCACAAGCCGCTATTGGATCAAGTGTGCTAGGATTATTGCTTGAGACTTACCTTTTCCGAGACTTACCCGGTAAGGAGAGGTTTGCCCCTTAAGTAGTGTCCGGTTTGTGTAGAATTCCCAACTTTACCTCCTTGAGACTTACCCGGTAATAGGAGTTTGGTGCGGGATTAGTGAAGCATGAGACTTACCCGGTGATTGCTTCCATTAGAGAAACACCCTTTCCCAACACCGCAGCCTTGTCCTTAGAATCTTTAGAACCTTGAGTCCAATGCCATAACCGGAAATCTTGACCTCTAGAATCCACTTTTCTCTCTTTGATCACACATCTTGTGCTTGCGTTACTTGTTCGTTTTTCTAGTTTGAGTTGTTAGTTTGATTCACTATCTTACTTGATTTGTGATCTTGCTTGATCACCACAAAAACCCAACCAAAAATATCGTGATTTTCATTTCTTTATTTCTTTCTCTTTTCTTAGACTAGATTCACACTATCTTTGATCATTGAATGACTTGATTTCGCCTCAGTCCTTGTGTTCGACCTCGTAATACTTTCCTTTCTACATAACGATCCGTACACTGCGGGTTTCGCTAGGTAGTTTAGGAGATTAGATCGAGTTTATAAATGTAAAGCTTTTTGTGCTACACATCCTAGCGTAACAGTGGAATCCATGGGTCTTCTTCTCTTTTGTATCCTTAGAACATGATTGATCATGTTCTCATGCATCCTCGATCTTCTAGTGCAGAAGGATCTCAACCAGCTCTTCTTAAAGTTGTTCTTCCTTTCTCTTGAACTTTGGAGTCTATGGCTAAACCTCTTTTCCTTTTCTTTCCTTGTTTATTATCTTCCTCCTCTTGATATGAGATTTTAAACATGCTTGATCACCTGGATGTGCTCCTACATTTATGGATAATCCTGGATGTGCTTATGTGTCCATGGGTGATCTTAGGTATGCTCATGCATCACTTCCGAGTCCAATGGTAGGCCACAAATACTAATCCAATGATCCCTTTCTAGGTTTGGAAGACCGTATACATTAAGCTCATAAGTACATGCGTTCAAATTTGTAGAATAGAGGGTCTTGAAGTAATTGATATCCAATAGTTCCAACACTGCCATCATGGTCTCCCATTATCGTTTTCCATAAATAGTCCCTCTACCCTATTTCTTTTCCGTCTAATCACCATCAAGGTGTGATAAAACGAGATATTCCAATCTCCCTGACATAACCATTGTTCCCGATTTTGCAATTAAAAAATCTCTTCTTGATCAAGAACAACTTATAAGTCCTGCTTAAGCTTTCTTTTAGTGTTCAAAAGGCAATGTGAAGTAGCATAGTCCGGGTACCCTGGATAGATTCAATGTGTTCCAAAAGTTCCGGTTTCTTGGGAAAAACATTACCAAAACCTTCCGGTCCCAGATTATAAGTTGTAATTTAAGAGAATTAAGAGAGGCATTGACCCCGCCCCAGTAGCCAAAATACCTTCCACCAAAGGTCGGAAATCCTCGTGACTCATCCAAGCGGCCTTGAATCTTAATGGGTTATGACCATTGTTGTTAATATCTGGTTTCAAGTGGAGAAGAAGGGGATCATGATATGAAGAATATCTCGTGAGATGTCTCACCGAAGCATCTTACCACAACATGACAACATCTCTATTCATAAACACATGGTCTAACTTATTAGAAATCACCATATTGACAATTCTAATATCACTCCAAGTAAACTTAGGACCCGTAAAACCCATATCATTAGGACCATGAGAATTAACCAAATTACTAAAAGTATCTGAGTCCTTATGAAGCCCTACGGGTTCTCCTTCCCTCTCATCATTCGAGAGAATACAATTAAAATTCCCCTATATTGAGAGGTTCATCAATAAGAGCCAACTTCTCATCTAACTTAGGCCAAAAAGGTTCCTTCTAGTCATCGTGGACGGAGCATAGATCACAATCAAGTGAAAAATATAAGACCCAACAATCACACGGGCATGGATAAAACCCTCATTCAACGTAATAATGGACACACTAGGTTTATCCTTATACCAAAAAAGCCAAATACCACCTTTAAAGCTGACATCCTCAACTCCAACACAACCGGTTAAGTTAAGATGGTTGCAAACTTTCTAAGCCTCATCACCCGAGATGCAGGGTTCCAAAATAGCTAAAACGTCAATTATATGTTACTTACACAAATATCTAATCGCACGTCTAATAACACGATTTATGACTTAGGTTTAGGTAGTCATTTAGATAGATTTTTCACTCATTCATGCATGGTTTAGCACTAGTTCACGACATTTGCACTCAATTCACGTATTTTGTCGAGATAGATGTCTACACGGACTCTTGCATTGCTTTGTAGGTATTTTGGGAGAATTAGGAGCTTAAAACGATACGTTTGAGGATCGTTCATCAAGATGACACACCCTCGGACTCATTTGAATGCAAGCTAAGGACTAAAGAGGACTCATGGAACCTTGCCAACACAAGCCATGCACCAAATCAAAGCTTAATGAACCAAGGCAACGCTGAAGCACCAAACCATGGTTCACTGCCATTCCACGGCCGTGGAACCAACCGTGGTTCTTGCCAGGCGGTTGTGACAGCTATGCCACAATCTCTTGGCCAGCTCTTGCAAAGTTGTAGTATAAAAGTGGTCCTGTATTGGCTGAGAGGGGCATCTTTCATCTTCCATTCCACCATCCAATTCCACATCATCTATCAAAACCAAGAAGATTCTCTCTAGGAGTAAAGCTACCATTGGAGGAGGAAGAAGAAGAACTCCATTGGAGAGGAAGGAGAAGAACACGCCATTGTTAGACCTTGATAGCTTTTGTAGTGAAGAATTTCGGAATCGACTTCTAGAGTTGTATGAACCATCTAAACCTTCTTTTGGAAGGGTTGTGAGTCAATTTTAATCTTACCTTCAGCTTGGTTTTGTTTACTTCACTTGTTCATCTTTTTCTCTTCATTATCTTGCAAATGTAAGCCATGATTTTATGTTTGATGATTTCGATTGTTATGATGAATGTTGTAGGCTAAATAGATGTGATTCTAGGGTAAGGAAAGGATGGTTATGGCTAGGACTATGATAGGATGGACTTAGATTTGCCCTTGGATGAGTTACTTACTTGAACGTAGCCTCTGTTGGAGTCCACGGTTTGTTCTTGCCAAACCACGGCCATGGACTAGGTAGAACACCCCGTGATTCCCCCTGGTTCGATGGATCTAGTCTTAGATTGTTAGAATGTTGAAATTCTAGTGTTTGTTGAGTTAAATCTACTCTAGGGTGACCTAGTGTTAGCAACTAAGTGTTAAGAGAGACTTACCCGGTAATCCTTACTCTTAGATTCCAAAGATGACAAACCTTAGGTAGTGGTGAGCCTCACAAGCCGCCATTGGATTAAGTGTGCTAGGATAGTTGTTTAGAACTAACCCTTTCGAGACTTACCCGGTAAGGATAGGTTAGATCCCTAGGTAACAATCCGGTTTGTGTAGAATTCCATCCCTTAGGTTCTTAGAGACTTACCCGGTGATGAGGCCTTAGGGACGGACTAGTGGATCATGAGACCTACCCGGTGATTGATCCCAATCTAGAAACACTCGCTCCCAACATATCATAGTTAATCCAAGGATGATTAGATAGCTTGAGTCCTATGCCATAACCGGAACTTCCAACCCCTAGAATCCGCTTATCTATCTTGATTCATATATCGTGTTTAGCTTGTTTGTTTGTGTTGATTCGTTAGCTTAGTTGATTGTTTACTTTGCATCATTTGTGATCCTTGATTGATCACCTAAAAACCAACCAAAAACATTGAGGTTTTCATTTCTTTATTTCTTTCTCTTTTCTACAACCTAGATCTTCACTAAACTTAATCATAAATCGAATCAATCTCACCTTAGTCTTTGTGTTCGACCTCGGAATACTATCCCTACTACAAACGTCCCGTACACTGCGGGTTCGCTAGGAGTTAGGAGAAATATAACGAGTACAAATTTAAAACCCATTGCGTATCACATCCTGAGCGTAACAAGTTTTTGGCGCCGTTGCCGGGGACTAGGTCTAGATTGAGTCTATTTTGTGATTGATTATAGTGTAGATCTCTCTTGTTGCTTTTGATCTCTCTTTGGTTTGTGTCTTTGCTTTTCAGGACATCTCTTACTCTTTAGGTGTATGCGAAGATCTCGTGGCAAGGATTTAGCTCCATTCGATCCCGAACCGGAGAAAACCCTTAGATCTAGATCAAAGAGCATTAAAAAGGGAAAAGAGATGGCCGGAAGAGACCTCCAAGCTGAATTGGATGAAGCCTTAGAGCAAATAAGGCTAAGAGATGAACTCTTGGAGGAAGAGAGGAGACTTGCCAATGAGAGGCAAGAGGCAACTAGGAGGGAGATTGATGAGATTAGGCAAGCCCTTGTACAAGGAGAGCTTAATCGTCAATAACCTCCACCTCCTCCACCACAACCGCAGCCGGCGGCGAATATTAGGGTTGTGCCCATTGCAATTGAAGAGCCACAAACATTAGGGAGACGTATGGATCCGGCACAAAGAGCACACCGTCCGGGTGTGAACTTAGGAGATCCCGCAACCCACAACTACGAGCTCAGCCCTCAAGTTCTACAAATGATCCAGCATAATCAATTTGGAGGGATGGAAGGAGAGTCTCCTCATCAACACTTGATGAACTATGAGATTTTGATGGAGACTCTTAGACCGCCAAGATTGGAGAGCAACAACCATAACTTAGGGCTTTTTCCTTCTCTCTTAAGGACAAAGCCTTGGCTTGGTATCAATCTATTCCACAAGGGCGAGTTAGTACTTGGGAGGAGATGACAACCGAGTTTTTGACTAAGTTCTTCCCACCTTCCAAGACTACCGAGTTAAGAGGGAAGATCAATGCCTTCGTGATGAAGGATAGAGAGAGCTTGTTCAAGTCTTGGGAGAGATTCAAAGATCTTCTCCTAGATTGTCCACACCATGGTACACCAAAAATTGAGCTATTGGAGATCTACTTCAAAGGACTTGATGAAGATAGCCAATTCAAGCTCCAATCTCTTTCCGGTGGGACTTTCATGGAGAAGAATGTGGATGATGCTTGAGAGTTTGTGGAGAAACAAGCTCTAGTGATTGAGAAATACTCCCATAGGAAGAGTGAAGGTAGAAAGGCGGGAGCATATGAGGTGAGTGAAATCACCATGAGCAATTTCAAGCTCGACGCCATAAATAACGAATTGAAATCTTTGAGGGAGTTGTGTGCTACAACTTTGAAGAACCAAGCAACTCCTCAAGTGCAAGTGCAAGCTAATTTGTCTTCCAAAGAGGAAGATGTCAATTACATGGGAAGGGGCAATTATAACAACTACCAAGGCCCAAGGAACTTCAACAATAACCGGCAATTCAACAATTACCGGCCCAACCATAACCATCCCGGCTTTTCATACTCTAACCCGGATGGAGCAATGAACCCTCCCGCTTCCACAAGCACAACTCCACCATCAAAAGCTTCACAAGAACCTCCACCCGGATTTACTCAACCTCCAAAGGATAGTGCCGAAATGATGTTTGAGCAATTACTTGGAAGGTTGAGTGGTCTTGAGAGCATGGTAACTTCCATTTCTAAAGCTCAAAAGGTTTTGGAAGCACAAGTGTTCCAAAAGGCGGGTGAAACCCATAGAGATCCGGGAAAGCTTCCCGGAAGGACCGAAGACAACCCAAGAGGCCAAGTGTTGGCTATTACTACAAGGAGCGGGTTGAGCATAAAGGATCCCTCACCAAGGGATAATGCTAAGGGAAAGCAAGTAGTGGTAGAGGAAGAGATAGTGCAAGAAGATGGAGGCAAGAGCAAGGATGTTGAGCCAACCTATGTGGCACCGCCTCCATACAAACCACCACTACCGTTCCCACAATCACGAGCAAGAGCTCGCTTGGACAATCACTTTGGTAAATTCCTTGAACTTATGTCCAAATTGCATATTAATATTCCGTTCATGGATGCTATTTTAGGAATGCCGGCATATGGCAAGTTCTTGAAGGAGATACTCTCCAACAAAAGGAAGTTGGAGGAGTATGGGGAGATAAGAATGACAAAGAGGTCCTCGGAGTTGATTCAAACAATGAAGGAGGAGATGCCTCTCAAGCTAAGAGATCCGGGTTCCTTTTGTGTCCCAATTGGAGTGGGAGATGTGAAGTATGAAGCCCTTTGTGATCTTGGGGCAAGTGTAAGCATCATACCGCTTGCACTTTGCAACAAGGTTGGGTTAGGAGAGCCTAAACCGGTCAAGATGACTCTCTACATGGCGGACCGCTCTATTACTCACCCGGTTGGGATCTTAGAAGACATTCCGGTGCAACTAGGGAAGTTCTATGTGCCCATAGACTTCGTTGTTTTGGACATCCCGGCGGACTATCCCGTTCCCATCATCTTAGGAAGACCTTTCCTAGCCACTTCCGGATGCCTAGTGGATTGCAAGAATGGAGTTCTCTCCTTCAACATTGGAGAAGAGAATATCAAGTTTAAGTTGTCCACAATGATGAAAGGGCCAACCCTTGATGAGGATGTCTTCAACATAGTCGAGCAAGAGGAGTCTAGAGAAGTTGTGAGCTCGATCTTGATCAAGGACCCCTTGGAGAAGGTTCTAACCTTAAGTTTGATGGAGGAAGGTGTTGAGGAGGCTTGCAATGAAGAAATCAAGGCCTTGGAAGCACTAGAAAAGGAGACAAGAGTTGGATTTGAGTATCACGAAGGCATGCTGAACAGCTGTAAGTTCCACGGGCGTGGAATGTGTTCCACGGCCGTAGAACTCTCTGGAAAGCTCAGAAGAGCAAGCCTGGCAACTTCCACGGCCGTGGAAGTGGAACCAACCGTGGAGTTGGCCGTGGTTTCCCCAGCAGTAGCTCTTGATGATGAACAAGCTTCAAGGAGCCTTGGTGGGTCTTCATTTGCTTTGGATTCATCTCATCTAACATTATTTGGATCGTCTCCAATCGATAAAGTTCCCCCTAAACTTGAACTTAAACCCCTCCCCTCTCATTTAAAGTATGCTTTCCTTGGTGATAATTCTACTTATCCGGTGATTGTGAATGCATGCTTGAATGATGATGAACTTGCTAAGTTGTTGCATGAACTAAGATTGCATAGGAAAGCCATTGGCTACACTATCGATGATTTAGTTGGCATAAAACCTTCTTTATGCATGCATAAGATAATGATGGAAGATAACCATAAACCCTCTATTAAACATCAAAGAAGATTGAATCCTATAATGAAGGAGGTAGTCAAGAAGGAGATCATTAAGTTGCTAGATGCGGGGATAATCTACCCTAGCTATCTCGGATAGTAAGTGGGTTAGTTCCATTCATGTAGTTCCTAAGAAGGGTGAGATGACCGTAGTGACCAATGAGAACAATGAACTAATCCCAACTAGGACGGTTACGGGATGGAGGATGTGCATTGACTATAGGAAGTTAAACATGGCCTCTAGGAAAGATCACTTCCCTCTCCCTTTCATTGACCAAATGCTAGAGAGGTTAGCTCAACATTCTCATTTTTGCTATTTAGATGGCTATAGTGGATTCTTCCAAATCCCTATCCACCCCGATGACCAAGAGAAAACCACCTTTACATATCCATAGGGAACTTTTACATATAGGAGAATGCCATTTGGGTTGTGTAATGCACCCGCCACCTTCCAAAGGTGTATGATGGCTATCTTTCAGGAATATATTGAGAATATCATGGAAGTGTTTATGGATGATTTTTCTGTTTATGGTTCTTCCTTTGATAATTGCTTGGCTAACTTGTCACTAGTATTGAAAAGATGTGAGGAGACAAATCTTGTCTTGAATTGGGAGAAATGCCACTTCATGGTAAGTGAAGGCATTGTGTTGGGACACTTGGTGTCCAACCGTGGCATTGAGGTTGATAGGGCCAAGATTGAGACGATAGAGAAGTTACCACCACCTACCTCGGTGAAAGGGGTAAGGAGTTTCTTAGGGCATGCCGGTTTTTACCGGAGGTTCATTAAAGACTTCTCTAAAATTTCTAAGCCTCTCACTAACCTACTAATGAAAGATGTTGAGTTTGTTTTCTCCAAAGATTGCCTTGAGGCTTTTTGTAGGTTGAAGAATGATTTGATCTCCGCACCTATCATGCAACCTCCAGACTGGAGTTTACCGTTTGAGATCATGTGTGATGCAAGCGATGTAGCCGTTGGGGCTGTTTTGGGGCAAAGGAAAGAGGGGCGCACACATGCCATTTATTATGCTAGCAAGACGCTAGATGATGCCCAACTCAATTATGCTACCACCGAGAAGGAATTGCTAGCGGTGGTGTATGCATTTGAGAAGTTCCGCTCATATCTTGTTGGAGCGAAGGTCATTGTTTATACGGATCATGTTGCGATCCGCTATCTACTTACCAAGAAGGATGCCAAGCCTAGGTTGATTCGGTGGATCCTTCTTCTTCAAGAGTTTGATTTGGAAATCCGGGACAAGAAGGGGTCTGAAAACTCTGCGGCGGATCACCTTAGTAGACTCCCACCATTGGAGCTTGAACGAGATGACATCCCGATTGATGACTCATTCCGGGATGAGCAATTGCAAATGGTGGAGGAGTGCTTGTTCCAAGTGTCTAGAGGAAGTGAGCCATGGTATGCCGACATTGTGAACTATCTTGTGTGTGAGGAAGTGCCTCCCGGATTGACATATGCCCAAAGAAAGAAGTTCTTCAAGGATGTAAGGCACTACTATTGGAGTGAGCCACTTTTGTTCAAAAGAGGGCCGGATGGAATGTTTAGAAGATGCATACCGGAGGATGAGGTGGAGAGCGTGATCCGCCATTGTCATTCCTTGCCATGTGGAGGGCATGCTAGCTCACACAAGACATGTGCGAAAGTGTTGCAATCGGGCTTCTTTTGGCCAAGTTTGTTCAAGGATGTGCAAAGCTTTATGGTAGCTTGTGATGCTTGCCAAAGGACGGGCAACATCTCAAGGAGGAATGAGATGCCCTTGAACAACATACAAGAAGTGGAGATATTTGATGTGTGGGGTGTGGACTTCATGGGACCATTCCCTTCTTCATGTGGCAACTTCTACATCCTATTGGCGGTTGACTATGTTTCAAGATGGGTGGAGGCAATCGCCTCTCCTACAAATGATGCCAAGGTTGTAGTGCGGTTCTTCAACCGAGTGATCTTTCCTAGGTTTGGAACACCAAGGGTGATCATAAGTGATGGAGGGAAGCACTTCACTAATAGGAACTTTGGGACATTTTTGGCTAAGTATGGGGTGACTCATAAGGTGACAACACCTTACCATCCCCAAACTAGTGGCCAAGTGGAGATCTCCAACCGGGAGATAAAGGGAATTCTTGAGAAGACGGTCTCTAAGACCGGAAAAGATTGGGCTATGAAGCTCGATGATGCCTTGGGGGCATATAGAACCGCTTTCAAGACACCAATTGGCACCACTCCTTACAAGCTAGTCTATGACAAGTCTTGCCACCTTCCGGTAGAGATGGAGCATAGAGCTTATTGGGCCATTAAGTGGCTAAATTTTGACCTCAAGGAGGCCGGTGAGAAGAGATTGCTAGACATAAACTCTCTTGAGGAGATCCGGTTGGATGCCTATGAGAATGCCCGGATCTACAAGGAGATAACCAAACGGTGGCATGACAAGCACCTCATCCCGAAGGAGTTGAGTGAAGGCGACCTTGTCCTTCTCTTCAACTCAAGGCTGCGGCTTTTCCCCGGAAAGCTAAAATCAAGATGGACCGGGCCATATGTGGTGAAAAAGATCTTCCCCCATGGAGCTATTGAGATAGGAGGGGAGCATTGTGGAGATTTCAAGGTGAATGGGCACCGGTTGAAGAAGTATATCCCGGGAGCTCCGGTGGACATGATTGCCCCACTTCACCTAGAATGAGACGCCTCCGAGTATGGTCAAGCTAATGACCTTAAAGAAGTGCTTGGTGGGAGGCAACCCATTGGTAACGTTTTTCCTTTTTGTTTTGTTTTTGTTTTGTGATTTTTCTGTTTTTGTGTGTGTTTTGTGTGATTTATGTGTGTTAAAGTCTTGGTAGCGTTGGAAGCCTTGCTTGGCATATGAATGATGATGATGAACCCCTCATCAATTATGGGTGGAGCGGACGCGAAACTTGGACGGCTAGCGGTGCCTAGCGCGGGTCCCTGATAACACGATTTATGACTTAGTAATAGACACTCATTTAGATAGATTTTCCGCTCATTCATGCATGGTTTAGCATTAGTTCACGGCGTTTGCACTCAAATCACGTATTTTGTCGAGATAGACGTCTACTCGGACTTTTGCTTGCTTTGTAGGTATTTTGGGAGATTTAAGAACCTAATCGATACATCCGAGGATCATTCCTCGAGATGTCACACTTCTGGACTCATTGAAATGCAAGCTAAGGGCTAAGGAGGACTCATGGAACCTTGCCAACACAAGTCATGCACCAAATCATGACTTAACGAGCCTAGGAGAAGCTTTTGGACCAAACCACGGTCTGGACCAAGACCACGGCCGTGGACTTGCCCGTGATTCTTGCCAGGACCACATCGACAGCTGGCCACGATCTCTTCCATTGCTCTTGCATCTTAGTGGGTATTTAAAGGATTTTGCAGGCTGTAATTGGGGATCCTTCTCCTTTCTTTTGACCTATCTTCTTCCCCAAAACTCTTCTCCATTGTTGTCTCTCTTCCAAGCACCCATTAGGGGTGTTCTTGGAAGAGATTAGTGTAGATTCTCGTTTTAGAGTGAGATTAGAGTGGTTTTGAGAGAGGAGTTCATTGTTGACAACTTGGATTAGCTCTTGGAGCCTTGTAAGAATTTGGTAATTTCTATTCTATGCTTTTAATGTCTTTTCTTTGGATTGTTCTTCATCATTTGACCATGACTTGCAAGCATGCTTTATTTGTGGAGATTGATCTTGAATTGTATGTTGTTGGCTAGATAGATTGCGATTCTAGAGTAAGGAGAGAAAGGTTATGGCTAGAACTATGATAGAGTGGACTTAGTTTTGCCTTTGGATGACTTGATTTCTTGGACGAAGTCTCTGTTGATGTCCACGGGTTGTTCATGCCATTCCACGGCCGTGGAAGTAGTAGAACAAACCGTGATTTACATGGTTCAATGGATCTAAGTTCTAGATTGTTATAATGTTGAAATCCTAGTGTTTGTTGAGCTAATTCTATCCTAGGGTGACCTAGTGTTAGCAACTAAGTGTTTAGAAGAGACTTACCCGGTGATTCTTATTCTTAGATTCAAAAGATGACTAACCCTAGGTAGTGGTGAGCCTCACAAGCCGCCATTGGACTAAGTGTGCTAGGATAGTTGTTTAGGACTTCCCTTTCCGAGACTTACCCGGTAAGGATAGGTTAGACCCCTAGGTAACAATCCGGTTTGTGTAGAATTCCTATCCTTAGGTTCTTAGAGACTTACCCGGTGATGAGACCTTAGGAACGGACTAGTGGACCATGAGACCTATCCGGTAATTGATCCCGATCTAGAAACGCTTAATCCCAACATATCATAGTTAATCCGAGAAATGAATAGAAAGCTTGAGTCTATGCCATAACCGGGACTTCCAAACTCTAGAATCCGCTTTGTTATTTCCATTCTCCTATCTTTGTGTTAGTGTGTTTGTGTGTTTGTGTTGCTTGATTGTGTTCACATACTTGTGATCTTTGTTTGATCACCCAAAACCTTCCAAAAACATTGTGTTTTCCATTTTCTTTATTCCGCATCCTATCTTAGTCTAGATTCACACTATCTTTGATCATTGAATGACTTAGTTTCACCTCAGTCCTTGTGTTCGACCTCGGAATACTTTCCTTTCTACAAAACGACCCGTACACTGCGGGTTTCGCTAGGTAGTTTAGGATTTAGTTCGAGTTTATAAATGTAAAGCTTTTTGTGCTACATCCTAGCGTGAACAAGTTTTTGGCGCCGTTGCCGGGGACTAGGTTAAGATTAAGTCATTTGTTTTTTATTTATTTTAGTGTTTATCTTTCTTGTTACTTTTGATCTTGTGTGTTTTTGTCTTTGCCTTTTCATATTTGCCATGGACGGATTGTACCTCCAAGACGACCTTGACGACATGGAGTATGAGGAGTGGATGAAAGGCCAAGATCTAGGACCTCTCCATGATGAGTTTGAGTATTGGAAGAAGTTCAATATCTATCATGAGTCCCATGATCAAGCTCACATGATTACATTATCTCATGAGGAACCTCACCATCAACTTCATGAAGATCGATTAGAATCAATGCTAGAGAAAATGTTGAGGAAGATGGATGATCTAGAAAGCAACCTTGCTTCCATTTCTAGTTCCCACATGGAGCTTGAAGCGGAAGTATGTCATCAAGAGGAGGTTCACCATGAGGAGATCCAAGAATTGCCCGATTCAACCGTAACCAATAGAAGCCTTGAGGAAGAGTTGAATGAAGCTCGAGAGCAATTGTGGCTAAGGGATTTGGCCCTGAAGGAAGAAAGGAGATTGAATACCGAGAGAGAAGAACAAATGAGGAGGGAGATTGAGGAGATTAGGAATGCTCTTATGCTAGGAGATCCTACCATTCTTCAAGGTTCACCTCCATCTCCTTCACCTTTAGAGGAGTGCAATGAAGTATTCTCATCCCCGGACATCCTTGCCATCAACCCCGGAACCATACATGAAGAGCTCACTTGGAACGGATGCAACAGAGTGAACCACGGCCGTGGAGGACAAACCACGCCCGTGGAAGATTACAGAGGGAATCACGGCCGTGGAGGAAAGACCACGCCCGTGGAAGGTTCTGTCCTGGTGAATCCTAAGCTAATTTCAGCTCCTTCCGATCCTTTCTTGCTTGCCCGGAGTATATACGAAGATTGGAGCCCCTTTCCTAAGGATTCTCCATTATTGAATGAAGAAAGCAAGCGTGATGGATCCATGATGGTTATGAAGTACTTCAATGAAGGATTCTTTCCAAGAATCGGCTTTCCTCGGATCATAGAGGATGAGGATGACAAGCATTTCACTGGAGTGACCGCGGAGTATAAATTGCCTAAGTATGGGGTGGCACCTATGGTTGCAACTCTATACTATCATCAAGGAAGCGGTGATGAAGGAGTCTACTACTCACCGGTGAAGAGAGAACTTAAAGCTTATTTGGGCATCAAGTGGCCCTTGCTTGTCATCATGGATTCCGGGAAGAGATGGTTGCTTGGACTCCTCAAGCAAACCATGGTATTCGAGGTGGATTGACATATCCACGGAGTTTGGTCAAGCTAATGACCTAAAAGAAGCGCTTAATGGGAGGCAACCCATTGGTACAACTCTTTCCCTTTTCTCTTTTGCCTTTGTTTTTGCTTTTGTGTGTTTTTGTGTTTTGTGTTTGTGGTAGATTTTAGGTAATGAGGAAGCCTTGCAAGGCGAGTTGATGATGATGATTCCATTTCCAACCATGGGTGGAGCGGACGTGAGGCTTGGACGGCTTGAGGTGTCTTGTTAGATGGAAGAGCTCCCATCTCACATATACCTTGGCGCGGGTCTCGACGCCGGAATGATTATGAAGAGCTCTCTACCATGCTTGATCGATCATCCATCACCACCACTTCACACGAGTTCATCCCAAATACCGAAGCACACCATTTTACATTGTGAGAACCTCCTTTCACTCTCTTTACTTGAATACCACATTGGGGACAATGTGTTTCTAAGTATGGGGTGGGGTTTGCATGATCTTTTGCATGACTAGCATCTAGAGTAATTTCTTTTTAGTCACATGTTTTATTATATCTTGCATTGTATATACATATTTCGAAAATTCCAAAAAAATCAGAAAATTTAAAAAAATTTTGTGCTTTCTAGGCTTGGATATGACCCTAATGATGAACCTTGTCTTGTGGATTGGCTATGGATGGCCTTGTGTGTTTAATTGATGATGCATATGTGGACTTGAAATACTTATCTTGAATTCCATGAATGACTTGTGATTATGATGCTTGCCTTGATTTAATTGAGGATTGAAAGTCGAAATTGCATGCTAGTTCTTGCACATCAATTAGGAGTGATTAAGGCAATTCATCTTCCTCTACTTCTCATCTTGATCATGTTGCTTGAGCACCTCAATTGAGATAAATTTGACCTCTTTTGACCCATCCGGGAATAGGAGCATGTTAGTGTGTTGATGTGTGTGAAAAGCAAGTGTGGGGTGAAGTTGTTGATGAAAGGAATGTCATGAATGAAGTGCTGAAATTGTTGTGAAAGTGTAGCCAAAAAATATAGGTTTGGGGACGTTGGCTTAAATGACAAGTAACTCGGTACACTTCACATAATCGGGTGTTGGTGCCTTGCCAAAGTCAAATAAACCGATAGTCCTAACGAGCTTTGGTATGTGTGCCCGGTGTGGATGCACCTCGAAAAATAAGAAAAAGCCCGAGGATGGCTAATCACCAAGGTTTCGGCTTTTGTACACCAATGCCATTGTCTCAAAAATAAGCGAAAGAAAAAGAAAAGAAAGAAAAGAAAATGAAGAAAAATATACACTTGAGGGAAGTTGATAAGAAAGGTGAAGTTGTGGATGTTTAGTTCCTTTCCCGGATTAGCATCACATAGCCTAGAAAATTCCCACCTAATCCCAACGTTTCTTGGCCTTCTATTTTACAAGTCCTTTTGACCTACTTGCATGTGTGTAAGACTAAGTGATTTAGATTGGATATACTCATGATCATCTTGACTTCTTCATCTTTACATTTCATTGCATGCTATCAAGTTAAGTGTAATTGTCTTTCCATGCTTTCATTTATTTGATACATAATTGCTTGTCCATTGCCATGAAACATGACTATGAAGGTGATCCAATATTAGAAGCACAACTCCAAAAAGATTTGCCATTTTTCTGCATGCATAAATCATGTCATCCTTTAGTCTATAGTTGAGCATTTGCTCGGGGACGAGCAAACCTTAAGTATGGGGTATTTTGATAACACGATTTATGACTTAGTTTTAGACACTCATTTAGATAGATTTTCCGCTCATTCATGCATGGTTTAGCATTAGTTCACGGCGTTTGCACTCAAATCACGTATTTTGTCGAGATAGACGTCTACTCGGACTTTTGCTTGCTTTGTAGGTATTTTGGGAGATTTAAGAACCTAATCGATACATCCGAGGATAATTCCTCGAGATGACACGTACACTTCCGGACTCATTGGAATGCAAGCTAAGGGCTAAGGAGGACTCATGGAACCTTGCCAACACAAGCCATGCACCAAATCATGACTTAACGAGCCTAGGAGAAGCTTCTGGACCAAACCACGGTCTGGACCAAGACCACGGCCGTGGACTTGCCCGTGATTCTTGCCAGGACCACATCGACAGCTGGCCACGATCTCTTCCATTGCTCTTGCATCTTAGTGGGTATTTAAAGGATTTTGCAGGCTGTAATTGGGGATCCTTCTCCTTTCTTTTGACCTATCTTCTTCCCCAAAACTCTTCTTCATTGTTGCCTCTCTTCCAAGCACCCATTAGGGGTGTTCTTGGAAGAGATTAGTGTAGATTCTCATTTTAGAGTGAGATTAGAGTGGTTTTGAGAGAGGAGTTCATTGTTGACAACTTGGATTAGCTCTTGGAGCCTTGTAAGAATTTGGTAATTTCTATTCTATGCTTTTAATGTCTTTTCTTTGGATTGTTCTTCATCATTTGACCATGACTTGCAAGCATGCTTTATTTGTGGAGATTGATCTTGAATTGTATGTTGTTGGCTAGATAGATTGCGATTCTAGAGTAAGGAGAGAAAGGTTATGGCTAGAACTATGATAGAGTGGACTTAGTTTTGCCTTTGGATGACTTGATTTCTTGGACGAAGTCTCTGTTGATGTTCACGGGTTGTTCATGCCATTCCACGGCCGTGGAAGTGGTAGAACAAACCGTGATTTACATGGTTCAATGGATCTAAGTTCTAGATTGTTATAATGTTGAAATCCTAGTGTTTGTTGAGCTAATTCTATCCTAGGGTGACCTAGTGTTAGCAACTAAGTGTTTAGAAGAGACTTACCCGGTGATTCTTATTCTTAGATTCAAAAGATGACTAACCCTAGGTAGTGGTGAGCCTCACAAGCCGCCATTGGACTAAGTGTGCTAGGATAGTTGTTTAGGACTTCCCTTTCCGAGACTTACCCGGTAAGGATAGGTTAGACCCCTAGGTAACAATCCGGTTTGTGTAGAATTCCTATCCTTAGGTTCTTAGAGACTTACCCGGTGATGAGACCTTAGGAACGGACTAGTGGACCATGAGACCTACCCGGTAATTGATCCCGATCTAGAAACGCTTAATCCCAACATATCATAGTTAATCCGAGAAATGAATAGAAAGCTTGAGTCTATGCCATAACCGGGACTTCCAAACTCTAGAATCCGCTTTGTTATTTCCATTCTCCTATCTTTGTGTTAGTGTGTTTGTGTTGCTTGATTGTGTTCACATACTTGTGATCTTTGTTTGATCACCCAAAACCTTCCAAAAACATTGTGTTTTCCATTTTCTTCATTCCGCATCCTATCTTAGTCTAGATTCACACTATCTTTGATCATTGAATGACTTAGTTTCACCTCAGTCCTTGTGTTCGACCTCAGAATACTTTCCTTTCTACAAAACGACCCGTCCACTGCGGGTTTCGCTAGGTAGTTTAGGATTTAGTTCGAGTTTATAAATGTAAAGCTTTTTGTGCTACATCCTAGCGTGAACAGTCCCGACACCTTGATGAACACTTAGAGCTCTCTACCATTGTTGATAGGATCATCCAATATCAATTCCACTTAAGAAATCCCAAATACCATAGCAAACCATTTTTTACATTGTGAGAACCTTCTTTCACTCTTCTTTACTTCATTTACACATTGGGGACAATGTGTTTCTAAGTATGGGGTGGGGTTTGCATGATCCTTTGCATGATGAACATCTAGGGTAGTTTAATATTATCACATGTCTTGCATTGTATATATTCATTTCAAAATTCCCATAAAAAATCAGAAAATTTAAAAAAATTTTGTGCTTTCTAGGCTTGGATATGCCCCTAATGATGAATCTTGTCTTGTGGATTGGCTATGGATGGCCTTATGTGTTAAATTTATGAATGCATATGTGGACTTGAAGTACTTTTCTTAAATCCCATGAATGATTTGTGATCATGATGTTTGCCTAGAATGGATTGAGTATTGAAGGTCGAAATTACATGCTAGTTCTTACACACCATCTAGGAATGAATGAGGCAATTCATCTTTCTCTTCTTCTCATCTTGATCATGATATTTGAGCACCTCAATGGATATAAATTTGACCTCTTTTGACCCATCCGGGAATAGGAGCATGTTAGTGTGTTGATGTGTGTGAAAAGCAAGTGTGGGGTGAAGATTTTGATGAAAGAATGCCATGAATAAAATGCTGAATTTGTTGTGAAAGTGTAGACAAAAATATAGGTTTGGGGACATTGGTTTAAATGACAAGTAACTCGGCACACTTCACATAATCGGGTGTTGGTACCTTGCCAAAGTCAAATAAACCGATAGTCCTAACGAGCTTTGATATGTGTGCCCGGTGTGGATGCACCTCGAAAGAATAGAAAAAGCCCGAGGATGGCTAATCACCAAGGTTTCGGCTTTTGTACACCAATGCCATTGTCTCAAAAATAAGTGAAGGAAAAAGAAAAGATAGAAAAGATGGAGAAAATATACACTTGAGGGAAGTTGATCGAGGACAAGATTGTGGAGTTATTTCCATTCCCGGATTAGCATCACATAGCCTAGAAAAATCCCCACCTAATCACAACGTTTCTTGGCCTTTTATTTCATAAGACCTTATGACCTATTTGCATGTTTGTAAGACTTAGTAATCTAGATTAGATATGCTCTTAATCATCTTGACTTCTTCATTTTTACATTTCATGCATACTTTCGAGTTAAGTATAATTGTCTTTCCGTGCCTTCATTTGCTTGATACATAATTGCTTGTACATTGCCATGAAACATGACTATGAAGGTGATCCAATAGTAGAAGCACAAACCCAAAGAGACTTTGCCATTTTTCTGCATACACAAATCATGTCATCTCCTAGTCTATAGTTGAGAATTTGCTCACTCATTCATGACTTAGGTTTAGGTAGTCATTTAGATAGATTTCTCACTCATTCATGCATGGTTTAGCACTAGTTCACGACATTTGCACTCAATTCACGTATTTTGTCGAGATAGATGTCTACACGGACTCTTGCATTGCTTTGTAGGTATTTTGGGAGAATTAGGAGCTTAAAACGATACGTTTGAGGATCGTTCATCAAGATGACACACCCTCGGACTCATTTGAATGCAAGCTAAGGACTAAAGAGGACTCATGGAACCTTGCCAACACAAGCCATGCACCAAATCAAAGCTTAATGAACCAAGGCAACGCTGAAGCACCAAACCATGGTTCACTGCCATTCCACGGCCGTGGAACCAACCGTGGTTCTTGCCAGGCGGTTGTGATAGCTGTGCCACGATCTCTTGGCCAGCTCTTGCAAAGTTGTAGTATAAAAGTGGTCCTGCATTGGCTGAGAGGGGCATCTTTCATCTTCCATTCCACCATCCAATTCCACATCATCTATCAAAAACAAGAAGATTCTCTCTAGGAGTAAAGCTACCATTGGAGGAGGAAGAAGAAGAACTCCATTGGAGAGGAAGGAGAAGAACACACCATTGTTAGACCTTGATAGCTTTTGTAGTGAAGAATTTCGGAATCGACTTCTAGAGTTGTATGAACCATCTAAACCTTCTTTTGGAAGGGTTGTGAGTCATTTTTAATCTTACCTTCAGCTTGGTTTTGTTTACTTCACTTGTTCATCTTTTTCTCTTCATTATCTTGCAAATGGAAGCCATGATTTTATGTTTGATGATTTTGATTGTTATGATGAATGTTGTAGGCTAAATAGATGTGATTCTAGGGTAAGGAAAGGATGGTTATGGCTAGGACTATGATAGGATGGACTTAGATTTGCCCTTGGATGAGTTACTTACTTGAACGTAGCCTCTGTTGGAGTCCACGGTTTGTTCTTGCCAAACCACGGCCGTGGACTAGGTAGAACACCCCGTGATTCCCCCTGGTTCGATGGATCTAGTCTTAGATTGTTAGAATGTTGAAATCCTAGTGTTTGTTGAGTTAAATCTACTCTAGGGTGACCTAGTGTTAGCAACTAAGTGTTAGGAGAGACTTACCCGGTAATCCTTACTCTTAGATTCCAAAGATGACAAACCTTAGATAGTGGTGAGCCTCACAAGCCGCCATTGGATTAAGTGTGCTAGGATAGTTGTTTAGAACTAAACCTTTCGAGACTTACCCGGTAAGGATAGGTTAGATCCCTAGGTAACAATCCGGTTTGTGTAGAATTCCATCCCTTAGGTTCTTAGAGACTTACCCGGTGATGAGGCCTTAGGGACGGACTAGTGGATCATGAGACCTACCCGGTGATTGATCCCAATCTAGAAACACTCGCTCCCAACATATCATAGTTAATCCAAGGATGATTAGATAGCTTGAGTCCTATGCCATAACCGGAACTTCCAACCCCTAGAATCCGCTTATCTATCTTGATTCATATCTCGTGTTTAGCTTGTTTGTTTGTGTTGATTCGTTAGCTTAGTTGATTGTTTACTTTGCATCATTTGTGATCCTTGATTGATCACCTAAAAACCAACCAAAAACATTGAGGTTTTCATTTCTTTATTTCTTTCTCTTTTCTACAACCTAGATCTTCACTAAACTTAATCATAAATCGAATCAATCTCACCTTAGTCTTTGTGTTCGACCTCGGAATACTATCCCTACTACAAACGTCTCGTACACTGCGGGTTCGCTAGGAGTTAGGAGAAATATAACGAGTACAAATTTAAAACCCATTGCGTATCACATCTTGAGCGTAACAACGTCGAACCCACTCTTGCGGGCTCTAAGAGCATTCCGATGTTTGCATGACGTACCCTCCATCTCAATGTTTGCATGAACACTTGGTACAAAGATCCCTTTTCAACTCGTGTCCCTAACTAAGCCATTATATTTCATGTGCTCAACATATTCATGTATGACAACTTGAGTGGATAACACACTGTCCTCCTGGAATGGCATAGTACTTTTGTTAGCATGAAAAATGACTATATTTTAGGCACTTGTTTTAGTTGTTTTTCCCTCTTTATTGTGTTCTTAAATATGAGTTTGAAGCAATTGTGAGCTTATTCACCCACTTTGTCGATATAGAGATTGACACTAGCTTCGTTTTGTATTTAGGTGAATAAAGGCTTGGATTGGAGCAAAATGAGGAAGGAAAGGAGTATTTGATCATGCTTGATGGCAAGGAAATGCTTTGGAGAGGCTAAGGAAGGAGCATGAGTGAAGAATGTCACAAAACAAAGGCAAAAACAAGAGTTTTGGAAATTCACGCCCTGAATTACGGTCGTGGACAAGGATTTGAGGAACCACGCTCTAAATTACGGCCATGGATTTGGCAATTGGATCGTGGAAGTGATTTTGAAGCACAACAGAAAGTTACACGGTCTAAACCATGGCCGTGGAAATTTGTTCAAGACCGTGATTTCCATGATTTTGTGACGTGTCACATTTGCCACGTCAGCAACGTCATTGGGCTTTCTCGTAACCCTATTTCGCCCTATAAAAAGGCTTGAGAAAGGAGTTTTGAGGACCTTCGCTTACACTCTCGTGAGAACTTTGGAGACGGCAGCCTTAGGGTTTCATTTCGACCTTGAGGATTGGAGATTCGTGAAGGACGTGATTTTGGAGATTGTGTACTTTCGGATATTCTAGGATTTCATTGGAGAACGGATTGACATCCCGTTCTTTGTGTTTCTCTAGATCATTGTGAGGATTTCTTATTCCACTTTCTGAATTCATAAACATACTACTTTTGTTATTTGGATTTGAGATTGACTTTGAGTTGTTATTGACTTTCGAGGGTTTTTATCTTGCATTCTTTTTAAGTTGATTTTTGATATCATGATGATGGTTATTGGCTAAAACCTAAGGTGAAGGGTTGATAGTTGTGGCTTAGATGATGATAGATCGATCGTAACTTGATTTGACCCTGAGAGTGTGAGATACATCATCGACACCCTAAACCACGGTCTGTACTTGAGTTTCACGGCCGTGGAATCTCAAGATCCAGCCGTGATATTCTCTGTTTTACGACCTTGCTTTTGCTTTAACCCAAAGTTAAAGATTGACTTTAACCTAGCCTTGGCTTGCCTTTTCTAGGTAGTAGTGAGACTCAAAATCCTCTATTTCGGTTTCGAGTGTCACAACCTTAACCGTTTTAGTTCATCTTTGATTCCTTGGGTTTTGGCATGGGCATTTGAGATTAATTCTTATCTTTAGATCCTTTCTATATTGCAGCCTCAACAACCTTTATAGAGAGTACCTTTGGGTGAGTTATATAAGGTTTTGGAACTTCACCGTACATAACCTTATATTAGTTATACCTTTGCAAGTCTCAACTCTGTCCTTATATCTATAGAATATCTTGAATCGATGGCCACAATTAGATATCTGGATCTTTAGGGTTGCTGCTTTCCCAATATTTGCAAAGCTTTTATACTTTTACTTGCTCGATTATATCGAAACTGAATTTGATTCACCAAATCCCTGAGTTCGATACTCTGGAATACTTGCTTAACTACGCCGATCCGTACACTGCGGGTTCGCTTGCTTCTGTTTCAGTTTTATAATTAAAACTTATTTGCACGCACACTTTGAAGCGAACAAGTTTTTGGCGCCGTTTCCGGGGATTTGGTCTAAGCCAATTCCGGTTTTCGGTTGTCGAGCTTGGGAGCTTTGCTCTTGTTATTTGATATCTCTCTTTGAGTGATTTTTGCAGATTCTTTAGGTATATGCGAAAGACTAGATCTACCAAAGATCTAGTTCCTTTTGATCCAGTTATTGAGAAAACTTTGAGAAGAAAGTTGAAAGAGAAAAAGATGGTTGAAAACAATGAGAGAAACATCCAAGCGGAGTTGGATGAAGCTCAACTTCAACTTAAGTTGAGTGAGAAGGCTCGTTTGGAAGAATTAACAAGTCATCAATTCCAAATTGATGAGCTCAAAGCTATGATACTGGACATGAAGTTGGAGTTGAATGATGCTAAGAAGAAGAAGGTCAAGAAACCAACTAAGTCCATTAGAGCTTAATCATCCGAAGATGAGGATGATGATATGCCACCACTTGAGGACATTGATCCGGTGATCCATCCCGTTCGTAACAACCCAATACCACCGGTTGTTCCTCGCATTCCCGCTGGAGATGTGACAGTTGCTCATGGACGGGATGAACCACGGACTCTTGGGAAAAGGATGGATCCAATTCAGCAACCACGCCGTCTAGGTGTGAATTTCGGAGTTGAGGATATCCAGGAATTCAGTTTTAGCCCGCAAGTTATCACCATGGTTCGCCAAAGTCAATTTGGTGGAACTAGTGTTGAATCTCCACACCAACATTTCAGAATTTTGAGATTCTCATGGAGACATTGAAGCCGAAGAGGACTACCAATAACAACTACAAGATCAAACCGTTCTTCTCTTTGAAGGACAAAGCTTTGGCTTAATCAAGCTCTTCCAGCTGGAAGGCTTAACACATGGGAGGAGTTTCTACGAAAGCTAACGAAAGTTTGTTTCAATCATGGAAAAGATTTCGGGATCTCTTATTGGATTGCCCACACCATGGCATTTCAAAGCTGGAGTTATTGGAGATTTACTACAAGGGGTTGGATGTGGAAACACAATTCAATCTCCAATCTCTCTCTTGTGGTACATTTATGGGCATGAGAGAAGATGGCGCTTGGGACTTCATTGAGAAGCAAGCCCAAGTGATTGAGAAGTATTCCCATCGGAAGGTGGATCAAAATAGCCGGAATCAAGGAGAGCCGGGAGTTAAGCTAACACAAGCTGCACAAACTCAAATATTCTTCCTCAACACCGAAATCAAAGAGTTGAAGGAAATCATTAGAGCTGGCCTTCAAAAGCCAAAGGAGCAAGATGTTGGCTACTTAGGAAACAACAACAACAACCACCAAGGGAATAGGAACAACAACCAGAACAACAATTGAAATAACAACAACAACCGGAATTCCAACAACAATTGGCGGTCCAACCAACAACAACATTCCGGTAATTCCTATCCAAATTCTGGAAATTCACTAACATCTCCCTCTTCTTCTACTCCTTTGAAAAGTCAAGGGCAAACATCAAATGGTTCAAACAATAAGGAGAAGGAGAAGCCCGATCCTATGTTAAAGACGATCTTAGGAAAGCACCAAGGTTTGGAGAGCTACATAACTTCGGTTGATAAAGCTCACAAAGCTTTAAAAAACCAAGTATTCAGCAAGGCCGGAGAAGTTTCTAGAGATCAAGGGAAGCTTCCCGGGAAGACGGAGGACAACCCAAAGGGAAGGGTGATGGCTATCACCACTAGGAGCGGTGTGACAACTACCGACCCGCAGCCTAATATTGTAGAAGTTCCAGCCGAGAAAGGAAAGGAAAAGGAGAAGGAGAAGGAAGATGTCTATGTTCCTCCTCCAGCTTACAAACCTCCTCTACCATTCCCGCAATCTAGAGCAAGAGCGCGTCTAGACAAGCAATTCGGTAAGTTCATTGAACTAATGAGCAAACTGCACATTAATATACCTTTCATTGATGCTATTGTAGGTGTGCCCGCTTACGGGAAGTTTTTGAAAGAGCTCTTCTCTAACTAGAGGAAGTTAGAAGACTTTGGAGAAGTCAAGATGAGTTCGGAATCTTCGGAGCTCATCAAAACAATGACGGAAAAGATGCCCCAAAGCTGAGAGATCCGGGGTCATTTTGCATTCCAATTGGAATAGGAGAAGTCACATATGATGCTCTATGTGACTTGGGAGCAAGCGTTAGCATCATTCCACTTGCCTTGTGTAGGAAGTCCGGTTTAGGTGAACCTAAACCGGTGAAGATGACGTTATACATGGCGGATCGATCCATAACTCGTCCCGTTGGTATCATTGAAGACGCCCCAGTCAAACTCGGTAAGTTTTACATTCCAATAGATTTTGTTGTGCTTGACATTCCTACAGATTGTCCGGTTCCGATCATACTCGGAAGACCTTTTCTTGCAACATCCGGTTGTATGGTGGATTGCAAGAATGCTAGACTAGCCTTCAAAATAGGAGAAGAGAAGGCTGAGTTTGTTCTCTCAACTTTGGTGAAAGAGCCAGCTCTTGAAGAGGACATGTTTAACATCTATGACGAAGAAGCGTCTAGAGAAGAAGTGAGCTCGATTCTATTCAAAGATCCATTGCAAAAGGTCATAACCATGAGCATCATGGAAAAAGGAGAGGAAGAGGATTGCAATGATGAGATTGAAGCCTTAGAAGAGCTAAAGGAAGTGCAAGAGGAAGATTTTGAAAAACTTTACGATGGCTCAGAAAACGTGAGGAACCACGGTCAGTCGTGTTATTCCACGGCCATGGTTTCACCCAAGCTGCCCGTAAACTGCTATTTTGAGGGCAACAGTAAGTTACACGGTCTAAACCACGACCGAGGAAGTTACAGTGGTGCCGTAATTGAGTTCCACGCCCTAAACCACGGCCGTGGAAGTAATAGTGGTGTCGTAATTCCGGGAATTTCTGAGAATAATTCCGTTCTTTCCACAAATGCTCTTGAGTCTTCTTCAATCATTCCTACACCCTTAGAGACTTTTAAGGAAGCATCGAACACACCTCAAGACTCATCAAAGGTATCAATAGCAATGGAATTGAAGTCACTTCCCACACATCTTCGGTATGCATTTTTTGGAACTAATTCTACTTTTCCCGTAATTGTTAGTTCCGAATTAAGTGAAGATGAACATGAGAAACTAATGGTTGTTCTAAGGAAACATAAGAAAGCCTTAGGTTATACCATAGAGGATCTTGTAGGAATCAAACCATCATTATGCATGCACAAGATTCTAATGGAGGAAGATTTTAAGCCTTCGCAACAACCTCAACGACGGTTAAATCCGATCATGAAGGAGATTGTCAAGAAGGAAATTCTTAAGTTACTTGACGCAGATATCATCTATCCTATCTCCGATAGCAAGTGGGTGAGCCCCGTTCAAGTTGTCCCGAAGAAAGGAGGAATAACGGTTATCACCAACAAGAACAATGAGCTCATTCCTACAAGAACCGTGATGGGATGGAGGATGTGCATTGATTACCGCAAGCTGAACAATGCAACAAGGAAGGATCATTTCCTGCTACCATTCATAGACCAAATGCTTGAGAGGTTAGCACAACACTCTTATTTTTGTTATCTTGATGGTTATAGTGGTTTCTTTCAGATTCCGATCCATCCGGACGATCAAGAGAAGACCATATTCACGTGCCCGTGGGGTACGTTTGCATATAGAAGGATGTCATTCGGGCTTTGCAACGCCCCGGCCACCTTTCAAAGGTGTATTATGGCCATCTTCTCGGAATATATTGAGGAGATCATGGAGGTTTTTATGGACGATTTTTCTGTTTATGGTTCCTCATTCGATAATTGTCTTTCTAACCTTTCTCTTGTGTTGCAAAGGTGTGAAGACACTAACCTAGTTCTTAATTGGGAGAAGTGTTAATTCATGGTTAAGGAAGGCATTGTATTAGGACACTTGATCTCTAGTAGAGGGATCGAAGTAGACAAGGCTAAGATAGAGACCATAGAGAAACTCCCTCCTCCATCTTTGGTGAAGGGGATAAGAAGTTTCCTAGGACATGCTGGATTTTATAGAAGATTCGTCAAGGACTTTTCTAAGATTTCAAAACCGCTAACTAATCTATTGATGAAGGATGTAGTTTTTGATTTTTCGCAGGATTGCTTAGACGCTTTCTATAAGATCCAGGAAGCTCTCATCTCAGCCCCGATCATCCAACCTCCGGACTGGAATCTCCCGTTCGAGGTTATGTGTGATGCAAGTGACGTAGCTGTTGGAGCAGTGCCGGGGCAAAAGAAGGAAGGCCAAACCCATGCTATCTATTATGCTAGCAAGACGCTAGATGAAGCGCAGCTCAACTACGCCACAACTAAGAAAGAGTTTTTAGCTATTGTATATGCATTTGAAAAGTTCCGTTCTTATCTAGTAGGTGCGAAGGTGATTGTATACACGGACCATTCAGTGATCCAGTATTTACTCGCCAAGAAGGATGCGAAACCAAGGCTGATTAGATGGATTCTTCTCCTACAAGAATTCGATCTAGAGATCCGCGACAACAAAGGCTCGGAAAATTCTGTTGCGGATCATTTGAGTCGTCTACCACACATTGAAGACGACGATCAACCCATTGATGACTCCTTCCCGGATGAGCACTGACACATCATAGAGGAGTGCATCGACAAGATATCTAGAGGTAACGAACCTTGGTTTGCTGATTTTGTAAATTACTTGGTTTGTCAGGAAATACCTCCCGGATTATCCTATGCACAAAAGAAGAAGTTCTTTAGGGATGTCCGCCAATACTTTTGGAATGAACTCTACTCTTCAAGAGAGGTCCCGACGGCATCATTAGGAGATGTGTGCCGGAAGACAAAATGCAAAGCGTCATTCGTCATTGTCATTCACTACCTTGTGGAGGACACGCTAGTTCCAATAAAACTAGCGCTAAGGTATTGCAATCCGGATTCTTTTGGCCTACTTTATTTAAGGATGTGCAAACCTTTGTTTCTTGTTGTGATGCTTGTCAAAGAACATGAAACATCTCTAGGAGAAACGAGATGCCTCTCAATAACATTCAGGAGGTGGAAATTTTCGACGTTTGGGGAGTCGACTTCATGGGACCTTTCCTATCATCTTGTTGAAACCAATACATACTTCTAGCTGTAGATTATGTTTCGAGATGAGTTGAAGCTATTGCCTCTCCAACTAATGATGTCATGGTTGTTGTCAAGTTCTTTAATAGAACTATTTTCCCAAGGTTTGGGATACCACGGACCATCATTAGTGACGGAGGTTCACACTTCATTACCCGTCGATTCAAAGCTCTACTAGCTAAGTATGGGGTGACTCACAAGATCGCCACTCCCTACCATCCACAAACAAGTGGGCAAGTGGAAATTTCGAATAAAGAGATCAAGGGCATCCTTGAGAAGACGGTGTCAAAGACAAGGAAGAATTGGTCTTTGAAACTAGATGATGTGTTATGGGCGTATAGGACTGCATACAAGACTCCCATAGGTACAACACCATATAGCCTTGTGTATGGGAAGTCTTGTCATCTCCCGGTGGAGCTAGAACACAAAGCGTACTGGGCTGTGAAGTGGTTGAACTTTGGCATAAAGGAAGCGGGCGAGAAGCGCCTCTTGGACCTTAATGAGCTTGAAGAACTCCGCTTGAACGCCTATGAGAACGCAAAGATTTACAAAGAAAGAGCGAAGTATTGACATGATAAGCATATCATTCCAAAGGACCTCAAAGAAGGAGATCAAGTTCTCCTCTTCAATTCGAGACTTCGTCTCTTTCCAGGTAAGCTTAAATCTCGTTGGACTGGACCTTATCTAATCAAATGTGTTTTTCCCCATGGCGCAGTTGAAGGATGGGGTGAAAAGAGCCGAAGTTTCAAGGTGAATGGCCAATGTCTTAAGAAGTATTCACCGGAGCTCCCAGTTGAGGAAATCGCTCCGGTTGTCCTCGAATAAACCCAGGAACGGTCTAGCTACGGATCCAAAACAAGCGTTTCTTGGGAGGCAACCCAAGGTATTGTACTTATGTTACGCTAGAATTGTAGCACGCAAAAGTCTTAAATTTATAACTCGATATATTTTTCCTAAATCCTAGCGAACCCACAGTGTATGGGTCGTTTGTAGCAAGGATAGTATTCCGAGGTCGAACATAAAGACTAAGGTGAAATTGAATCAAGTAGTGGTCATGGATAGTGTAAATCTAGGCTAAGAAAAGAGAAAGAAATAAAGAAATGAAAATTATGATGTTTTTGGGTTTGGTTTTGTGGTGATCAAACAAAGATCACAAATGATGCAAGATTATAAAACAAACTAGCAAATCAAGCTAACAACACAAATAAGCAACACAAACACGAGATATGTGATCAAAGAGAGAAAAGCGGATTCTAGGGGTTAGGATTTCCGGTTATGGCATGGGACTCAAGCTTCTAATCAATCTTGGACTAGCTATAATGTGTTGGGAAGGAATGTTTCTCAAATGGAATCAATCACCGGGTAGGTCTCATGATCCACTAATCCCGCACCTAAGGTTCTATCACCGGTTAAGTCTCTAGGAGCCTAAGGTTGGGAAATCTACACAAACCGGATTACTATCTAGGGATCTAACCTCTCCTTACCGGGTAAGTCTCGGGAAGGTAAGTCCTAAACATCAATCCTAACACACTCAGTCCAATAGCGGCTTATGAGGCTCACTACTACCTAGAGTTCATCATCTTCGGTATCTAAGAGCGAGAATCACCGGGTAGATCTCTTTTCTCACTTAGTTTGCTAGCATTAGGTCACCCTAGGCTAGATTAAGCTTAATAAACATTAGGATTTCAAAAATCTAACACCCTAACATTCAGATTTATCAATACAAGCACAACATAATCAAATCACGAGAAGATCATCAGAACCACGGCCGTGGAAGGAGAAGAACAACCCGTGATTTTCAACAGCAGTTAAGCACGAGCAAGAAAATCATCCAAGGATACATTTAAGTCTATTCTATCATAGTCCAAGCCATAACCATCACTCCATTACCCTAAAATCTCAACTATTTAGCTAACAACGTCCATTTTAACAATCAAAATCAACAAGCATACATTCATGGCTTCCATTGCAAGAAAATGAAATGAAAGAGAGATAAAATAAGTAGAACAATAAAACAAGCTGAATAAATATTAAGAAAGACTTACAACCCTTCAAAAAGAAGGTTCAAATCGTTCCTTACAAAGCCTTGTAAATATCTTCAACAAGTTCACTCAAAATCTCTCAAAAACTATGAAAACTCTAAAACTAATGTTCTTCTTCTTCTTCTCCAAATGAGAGTGTTTTTTCTCCCCTCCAAGAGTAGCCTCCAATGGAATGTTGTAGAATGAGAGAGTGTGGGAGAGGATGTGTTGAGAATCAGCCTGCAGGACCACTTATAGCCTCCACCAAAAGCAAGAGTCGGTTATGGAGATCGTGGGACAACTGTCACAGCTGTCCAGAGAGAATCACGGTCGAAACCACGGGCGTAGAATCTAGGTCTGGACCGTGGTTTTGCTCAAACAACTCTCTTTTGATAGTTAAGCCATGAGTTGGTGCAAGGCATGCACCAACTAGGTCCTATGTGTTCTCCTTAGCTCCTAGTTTGCCTCTTAATGAGTCCGGAAGTGTGTCATCACGAGGAATGATCCTCGAATGTATCGATTAAGCTCCAAAAACTCCCCAAAATACCTACAAAACCGACAATAGTTCGTGTAGACGTCTATCTCGACAATATGCATGAATTGAACGTAAATGTCATGAACTAATGCCAAACTATGCATGAATAGTGGGAAAAACTATCTACATGGATGCCTAAACTAACGTCATAAATCGTGTAATCAACTTACGTTTTTGCTTTTCTTTCTTAGTTTAGTTTAGTTTAGTTGCTTTTGCTTTGTTTATCCCTCGATACCTCCCGGTATGTTATGTTTTTGGATGTAGGAATAAGGAATATGCAAAGGAAAGAAGCAAAAGTTGGAAGGAATTAACGAAACTTGGATTTTGGCACACAATAGAGACTTCCACGCCCTAAACCACGGTCGTGGAAGTAACAGGTGGCCGTAATTTCCCAAAAATCTGACACAAATCAGCAAAACCACGGGTTCCGTACATTTCCACGGCCGTGGAATGCCCCGATTGACCGTGATTTTCAAAAATTTCACGGCCACTATATAAACCACCTTCCTTCATAATAACACAACCAAAACCTTTTTCCACGCCCAGAACCACACCCAGAATCGCCGACTACACTCCTCAACCCGTAATTCTTCGTCCAGAGTCCGATTCGATCGATTCTTCAGCCTAAAGTGGAGCATTTTCAACCATCTACAAGATCCAAGCAACAAACTGAGTGAACAATCCACGTTAGAGAAGGATTTTGGATTTGAAAAATCCAAAACCTAGGGTTTTCTCCATTTTCTCTACTTTGTCAATTTGGTTCAATTTCTTCACAAGAATTTAGGAGAACTGGATGAAATTGGAATTGAAATTAGTCTAGGACAGTGATTGTTGATTTTGGTGTGGATTTGCTGTGATTTGAGAGAGACAGACCAAAACCACGGTCCCCGTACGTTTCCACGGCCGTGGTTTACCAAGAATAGGCCGTGGTTTCCACTGTTGTTGAGAAAAATGTTTAGGAGAAAGTCTAGTAGGAACAAGAAGAGGAAAGATGATAGTTCCTCCTCTTCCCAACCCCCTCCTAGCCAACCACCATCACCACCACCTCCTAGAATTCAAATTATCCATGAAGATTACCTAGGAGCCTTTGAAAAGATTGAGAAAAGACCGATTATAGGACCCCGATACCTAGTCCTTGAGGAGCTTGAGGAGCTCAATGTTGTGAACGACTTGACTTGGCTCTTGGATAGAGCCGGATTGAGTATCTTCTCCGCTATTAGAGAGGATGCCTATGAGGAGATAACAAGGGAGTTTGTGACTTCCTTTGAGCATAGTCACGTGAACCGAACCGTCTCCTTTAGGCTAATGGAGAAAAACTATGAGTTCTCCATAGTTCAGTTTGGAACCTTCTTTAGGTTCCATGAGAGCTTCAATGGTAGGTTTCCTAGCGGAGTGTATGCTAAGGATTTTTGGGAGGATATAGCCATGATTTATGCTAGTGAGGACCGTTGGCAACCGGCCGACACCAAGGCTAAGCTCATCTATCATTTAGCCTTGAAGATAGCTCATAGGGTCCTTTTGGAGTGTCTCTTCCCTAGGACCAAGACCCAACAAAAGATCAAAACCGATGAGCTCTTCCTCCTCTATTGCATGCTTACCTGTAGACCCGCTAATTGTACCACTCTCCTTGCATCCACCATTAACAAATTGAAGAATAAAAGGGCCGGGAACATAGGTTATGGGGGTATGGTGACTCACATAGCCACTCGGTTAGGGATAGACTACTCCGCTTGTACTAGGATAGCGGCGAGACCCTTGGGTCTCAACGGGCTTATGACTAGAGGTATTATCTTTCCCCGCCACCAAGATCCACCAACCGCAGCCATGCCATGGGAGGAGAGGGGTGGTAGAGGTATCCCATGGCTTCCCGAGTACTCCATCATGCTAGGCCGCCATAACTGGAAGGCGACCTTCGCATCCATGCATGCGAATAGACTTGTAGCCCCTCCATATGTGCCTGATGAGGTCCCAATTGGGGATGATGATGAGGAGATGGGAGAAGGAGATGATCATGATGTAGGAGCTGTTGAGCATGATTTTGGTACATTCCCGGACCAGCCGGCCGACTTCCCGAACCCACCTAGGCGATCTCCCCGACCCTCTAGACCATTCGGTTCCTCTTCTTCACGCAGGGCTAGCGTGAGTGAGAGGCCGACTTGGATGGAGACTCCACCCGCTTGGTATGGAGCGCAACCATCATGGATGGGAGCTCCTCCTCCATGATATGATCATCCACCGGTGGCACCGACCCCTCCTCAGGACACACCTTCATGGTATAGCCAGCCCCCACCTTGGTACTCGCAGGTTCCAGGTTGAGCGGATGATCTTTCGAGGAGAGTAGGAGACTTGGAGGTTCGACGGGAGTATAATTACGTAGAGCGCCAGGAGAATGCCCATATCTTGAGAGATGTCTACCGCCAGCAGTTTGGGCAGAACTTCAGCTCGGACTTTTATCCATTTCCACCACCGCCGTCCTAGTGATGATGTTAACATGACCGCCGGTTAGAGCCGCTCCACCGCCATTAGTGAGTTTCCTTTGTTTCTTTTCTTTTCTTTATTTCTTTTGAACATTGAGGACAATGTATGTTTCAAGTATGGGGTGGGGTGTGACTATCGTTTGTAATAACTCTACTCACTTTGCTTCGCTTATGACTATGAACACTTGCATGTTTCCTTTCATTATCACACGTTTCATTATTGCATTGCATGAAAAAGGCTTTGAAAAACCCATAAAAATTTTGAAAAATTTGAAAAGACTTTGTGCTTCTAAGATTAGAGATGAATTCTATGATGAAAACTACTTGTGGAATGAGTTTTTGATGACAATTGTATGCTTGAATTAAATTATGAATTGTGAAGAGATTGAGTATGTTGTTTATCCTTTCTTGCAAGTTTCATAATGTGAAGGTTTTTATCTAACTCATATTGAGAAACGAAGGTTGTAATCACAACATAAGTTCCTATACTTCTTTATGAAATGATTAAGGCACCTCGATTTTCATACTTCTTTCTTTGATCATTTAGCCCCTCAATGAAAATAATTACCTCCTTTACCTATCCGGGATTTAGGAAGAGTTGATTTTGGCATGTTTGATGTGGGAGGGCCATGAAAGCAATTGTTTGAATTCAAAGTGTAGGGAATTATAGGTTTGGGGAATTCAATCATGACGATGAGTAACTCGGCATCATTCACATAGCCGGGTGTTTGTGTCTTGCCAAAGTCGGATTGAGCGATATTCCTAACGGAATATGGTATGTGCATCAAGGGTTTGAGGCATCTCGAAATTGAGAAACGCCAATCGCCTAGGCTTCGGTTTTTGTGCACCGTTGTCCATAACTCCAAAAGTAAAGTCGAAAAATTATGTGCAAAAAGTCTAGAGCAAAGCTCTAAGTTGGTGGTTAGTTCAAATGGTGAAAAGAAAAGATTTTGTGTTGTTCCTTCTTCCCAGATTCATACACCACATTCCTTTACTAATTTCCCACCTTTTTCTGTATTCTTGGCCTTACTTGAAAGTCCTTGAGATCATAAGAGTATTATTAGACTTAGTGATCTAAATTGAAGTTTCACATGCTTGATTTTGACAATGCTTGAAGGTTATGATGTTTGTCTTGAAGTATTTGCAATTTATGAAGTTCCTTTGCTTTGCATATTTTAGTTTATGTGTATGAACGTTTTCAAGGATGAATGAAGCAGGTTTGAGGATGATCTATTGATTAGAAGCACATTAACCAAAAAGATTGTTTTGTTTTGTTTTGCATTCATATTTCATTCTACCATATATTCTAAGCTTTTGAAAACCTTGCTTGGGGACAAGCAAGTGACAAGTATGGGGTATTTTGTTAGCATGAAATATGACTATATTTTAGGCACTTGTTTTAGTTGTTTTTCCCTCTTTATTGTGTTCTTAGATATGAGTTTGAAGCAATTATGAGCTTATTCACCCACTTTGTCGATATAGAGATTGACACTAGCTTCGTTTTGTATTTAGGTGAATAAAGGCTTGGATTGGAGCAAAATGAGGAAGGAAAGGAGTATTTGATCATGCTTGATGGCAAGGAAATGCTTTGGAGAGGCTAAGGAAGGAGCATGAGTGAAGAATGTCACAAAACAAAGGCAAAAACAAGAGTTTTGGAAATTCACGCCCTGAATTACGGTCGTGGACAAGGATTTGAGGAACCACGCTCTAAATTACGGCCGTGGATCTGGAAATTGGATCGTGGAAGTGAGTTTGAAGCACAACGGAAAGTTACACGGTCTAAACCACGGCCATGGAAATTTGTTCATGACCATGATTTCCATGATTTTGTGACGTGTCACATTTGCCACGTCAGCAACGTCATTGGACTTTCTCGTAACCCTATTTTTCCATATAAAAAGGCTTGCGAAAGGAGTTTCAAGGACCTTCGCTTACACCCTCGTGAGAGCTTTGGAGATGGCAGCCTTAGGGTTTCATTTCGACCTTGAGGATTGGAGATTCGTGAAGGACGTGATTTTGGAGATTGTGTACTTTCGGATATTCTAGGGTTTCATTGGAGAACGGATTGACATCCCGTTCTTTGTGTATCTCTAGATCATTGTGAGGATTTCTTATTCCACTTTCTGAATTCATAAACATACTAATTTTGTTATTTGGATTTGAGATTGACTTTGAGTTGTTATTGACGTTTCGAGGGTTTTTATCTTTCTTTCTTCTTAAATTGATTTTTGATATCATGATGATGGTTATTGGCTAAAACCCTTTAGCAATTCTAAGGTGAAGGGTTGATAGTTGTGGCTTAGATGATGATAGATCGATCGTAACTTGATTTGACCTTGAGAGTGTGAGAAACATCGTCGACACCCTAAACCACGGTCTATTCTTTAGTGCCATGGCCGTGGAATCTCAAGATCCAGCCGTGATTTTCTCTGTTTTACGAGCTTGTTTTTGCTTTAATCCAAAGTTAAAGATTGGCTTTAACCTAGCCTTGGCTTGCCTTTTCTAGGTAGTAGTGAGACTCAACATCCTCTATTTTTGGGTTTCGAGTGTCACAACCTTAACCGTTTTAGTTCATCTTTGATTCCTTGGGTTTTGGCATGGGTATTTGAGATTAATTCTTATCTTTAGATCATTTCTATATTGCAGCCTTAACAACCTTTATAAAGAGTACGTTTGGGTGAGTTATATAAGGTTTTAAAACTTCACCGTACATAACCTTACATTAGTTATACCTTTGCAAGTCTCAACTCTGTCCTTATATCAATAGAATATCTTGAATCGATTGCCACAATTAGATACCTGGATCATTAGGATTGTTGTTTTCCCAATATTTGCAAAGCTTTTATACTTTTACTTGTTCGATTATATCGAAACTGAATTTGACTCACTAAATCCCTGAGTTCGATACTCTGGAATACTTGCTTAACTACGTTGATCCGTACACTGCGGGTTCGCTTGCTTTTGTTTCAGTTTTATAATTAAAACTTATTTGCACGCACACTTTGAGGTGAACAACTTTCTGATCTAAGTTCAAACTCACATACAAGTTGCCTCTACACTTAGCACTTGGGGAGCTTTTCATACTAGTCTCCTTGTTATTAGTACTATCTAAGCCACGCCTCTTCGATTTTTGAGGATCAACATCAATAATGGTTTTATCCATTGAACCTTTTGATATCGCATCCCTCTCATACACTTCCACTCGTTTCCGATTCGATTCATCCCTGTGAATTGGAGGATAATTAGCACTAATCAACAACTTGTCGATTTTCCCTCCAAGTTTGTTGTCGGGATTCATTGCTCAACTTGTTTATGTTCTTCATCTTCTCGATACTTTTGTGGTCTTTATCTTTATTTTATGGTTCCTTGGTAGTCGTAACAATGGGATATTTTGTGGCTACTCCCTTTGCTCCCCTCTTACTTCCTTCAATACCAGTTCTTGGACCCGTAAAGATTGGTCCATTCTTGCTTAGCCCAATCTCATTACCCTGTACATTGCGTTAAGCTTTCCTAATATACTACTCCCTGCTACTTGTTTTCCTTTTCTCTCCAAATTAAGCATATTAACGGTATTTTTCGTCTTTCCTTTAGTATTTTGATTCTGCGCTAGAAACACCCAAAACAACTCGCCCAAGGATAGTAATGATTGTATTTTTGGTCGTAGCAAGATCCTTTCCTTTTCTAAAAATTTGCTTTCTTGCCACAATCAACCATGATCCGTATTCTTTCTCTCTCTCTCTCCTCTAAGGCATTTTCCAGTACTTGTGTCACCTCTGACGGCTTTGGTAAAGTCACATTCTCTTGCTCTTGAACCACCTCATTTTGCCAGAGCTTGAAACAACAGCAGTGTCTTCGGCCTTATCTCCCTCAACTTCCTTATTAAATGAACAATCGCTTTAGGTTTATAAGGGCACTTTGAAGCATAATGGTCATAACGACCACAATAATAACAAATCGTTTGGAGACCTTCGTAATCGATCGGACATCTTTTTCCGTTGATGAAGATAATAATTTTAAGAGGCTTATTCAAATATATTTCAATAAAGGCACGAACGAAACAACCATAATTTGAGTATAGAGATGGTAATGGGTTCTCACACCCGAAGCCATCAGCCATAAAACTCGTTCATCGTACTATTACATGGGAACATCTATAATCCTCACCCATGTTGGAGCCATACAATAATAGGATCAAATATAACAAATCTAGTGTACGCCCCTTTATTATAAGACATCTCTCAAACATAGTCCACGGTCCCTCCACTAGCATAAATAACATCTCAATCTCATTGTTAAATTTGACCATGAAATAATCATTAGTCAATGCCACTATTCGCATGTTGATCCCCAACTTCCAAAGTTCCTGAACTTTCCATTCCATGACCGAGAAAGTTATGTGATAACCCAAAACCTTAAAGGCGATGAATGATTTCTAGTTTGTTTCAAGGGATTCAGTCACCTCGTAATTAAGAACGATCACCGGGTTCCCCTCAGGGCCATACGAGAAAGTAACAGTAGCCTTCCCATCCAACAAGGTCAAACCACTCGGTCTAATCTTGATGACAATCTAGTGCAACTCCTACCACATCTTTCCAAGAAGGATTTTATAACTCATATAATAATCTCAACCGTTCTATATAATGGTGATCATTCGGCTCTTTCTTTTCTTTTGCCTTCACCATGGCCTACCTAGAAAGATGAAGTGACATCCTTAGTAGTAGTGTCTACAACACTCTTCTCATACGGAACCATGTTATCTTGCCTTTCCTCCATATCCACATCTGTATTGTTTGGAATCAAACTCCCTACAACCACATCCTTTCCATCAGAGGGATCCAACGGCGTTCGAATCACATACATAGAGAGGTAAAATACCGGCGAAACAACGACCACACCCTTGTAATATCGGGAAATTTAATTTCCGTTTATTCCGAGACAAACCGGAACTCGACCGGTTTAGAGTTTTCCGTCATCATTGTCATTTTATGGGACACCGAGTTCTTCAATATTTTTTTTATCTTTTTATGCGAGGTTTCTACACACATAAAATACGCGGGATCGATCTATCTTTTCTTAACCATCAAAAGAGTTCAATTCTTTAAGATAGGCCATCCGGGCCCATTAAGCATACCATTCGGGCCCAGTAGAAGGATGATGGAGCCAACCCATGCCTTGTGTGTTTTACGTTCAACCTTGCTTCCCTTTTGTTTTTACGTAAACCCTAGAACTCCTCCCCTCTTTCACGCTCTAACCCTAGAAGCCTTCTCCCCCGTTTCTCACACTCTGGGTCGTCTCCTCGAGCAATTCTGGCACCAACCACCACCTTCTACACACAACTCTCAACCTCGTCTCTCCCTCACATCGTCACGGCGTGCCCAACCTCGTCCTTCCTTCCAATTGTCGACAACAACACTTACTGGACGGGTCTCGTCTTCTCCAGTCGCAGCGCAAACCAGACAGGAACCATCGGCAGCAGGCATCCCCTTCGGACACACCACACAGGCGGACGTTGACCCTCCCTTACAATTTGTCATGCAATAGCAAGACGGTTCCAACCCTTGCCGCTTCTAGTTGCAGCCTCGCCACCTTCTAGTCGGGCCAAAGACAGCAACGCCCAGGGCTGCTGAGCCTTCACCGCCCTACAGTTAGATCTTGCCGCCCTCATGGTTTGTACTCAGAAGCTCACGCACACCAGCAGGATTGGGCTCCGTCGTTCCTTGTCTATGTGTCGGCAGGCATGCCTCCTTGTAGATGAGTAAGACCTCACTACATCTTCCTTGCTTTACTTTAGTCATATATGTGATTATAGCTTATGCTAAACCATGTTAGATCCCATATATTTCAGTCAAGGGGGCATCTTCATGGAGCTGTTGTATCTTTCTCAACTTTCCAATATTGATGAGCATTCAACTTTGGGTCTAGATTTGGGTATGTTAGACTCTTCCTTTGTTTCTGATATTTGGATATGATATAGTCAGTATTTCAGTGTATAACATACTAAAATTTGAGAGGGATCCGAGTTACAGTTTGAGAGTTATGGTGTCCCAAAGTTGGCTCCTCATGCAGTTTTATAAGTGTACTGAGTGTTGAGAAAAACTGCGTGTGATGCAGTTTTGTGAGATCGTTTTGAATAGGTTTTTTTATCTTTGTTGGACTTGGATTTCGGATATATCATATTTAGGATTACATGGTATTATATATCAAAATTTGAGAGGATTTCGTCAAGAGGTTTAAAAGTTATAATTTTTCAAAGTTGAGGCTGTAAGCAGTTTTCTGGATGTTGCTGAAATTTTCTAAGTGCTGAAAATATTTTGTGTTGTGCAGTCATGTTTGGACTTAAGTTTAGATATCTTGGAAATATATTCCACCGTTCAGTTTTAGTATGTTTTAGAGTGCCATGCATAGGATGATGTATTAAAAATTTAGGTTGATCCAACGGTTAGATGTAGATTTATTAAGATCCAAAGTTGACTGGTTGAGCAGTTAAGAAATACTCAGTTTTTGGCTAAGTCTGAATTTTTGGCTTTGGAACAGACTTTGGGAATTTGTGATGAAGTGGTTATTAGGTATTTCTGAGAAATTCTTGTTTCTATGGATAAAGTGTATAGCATAGGAGACTTAGAGAGTTTTGTTACATTTTTTATATTTTTGTTTGGGGCTCGTATCATAGGTTAAAGTTGGATCCTAGTGACCTTTTTGAGAAGTGAGGAGAATGTGCGTTTCTTTCTAGTTTCTACGTAAACTCATTCTTAAAAGTCAGAATATGAATTTTTGTCCCAAAGAAGAGGGTAGACATATTTTACGGGATTTTTGGAAGTTTTGGAACCATGGGTAAAATGGTCATTCTACCCTAGAAGGTTATCTTAGTAATTTCTCTCCTGTTAGAATCTTACATCTTAGAAGTCATAGACTTCTAAGTGTATGGGAAATGTTTTGATCCACTTGCCTCTTGTGGTAGGCAATTGAGTAATCTACGGTTGCTAACCGGGTTGATATTTTGAGAGTCGAGATTGATTCAGGTAAGTCCTTTGGGCTTACTTAGCTAGCTTATGGATATGAGTGTGAATAATGATAGTGGTGTTTGAATGATGTGTTTACAATCGTACTTATTATTAATTATCGACCGACCTACATATTTGGCCTAAGAGTAACGGGCGGCGGCATTCTGCTCAGTTAGCCCGAGGGCGCTGGGGTTTCTTTAGGGACTAGTCCATACTTGGTTTGTAGTGATGCTACCGGCGGAGGTGTGCTAGACCTGCACCAGTTGAATAAGGAACGGAGGCGAAAAATCTTAAGATTTCTTGTGCCACAACTTTAAAAACGGAATAAAGTAAATAACCTAAGCTTTCAGATAATAACCGGATTGTGTGCCAATATGATGGGTGTTTATGTTACCTTGGTTATGTTTGTGCTATCTTTATTCTACTTATATTTAGATTGTTAGCTAACGGTTTATCCGTGTTGTAGATTTTGTAAAGATAGACAGTTGCGGAGAGAGTCGGGACGGATGGTCAGCCGGGTCCACGTACTCATTAGATGGGGACGGGGGAGTCTTTCTTTCGGCATGCATGTTATATATATTTATGCTTTGTAAGGTAGTCATGTGTTGATCATTCATACAAAGACTATTTATTATTTTCAAAGAATTTAAATACATTTGTGCCTTGTTGTAAGATCTTAGTAAAGTTGTTGTAAAACCAAGGTCGGGACTCATTGTGAGGTCTTAACCAGTAACTCTCCGAGTTCCAAGAATCCTGGGTGTTACAGCCTTAATCTTTTCGCAATTAGAGTTTCTAATTTCTGATAGCGGAAGTGTAACTAAAGTGATCCTTCAATAAAGATTGGTCTTGCCTTGCAAGGCATTTGTCCGTCTTTATCATTGAAGATGATTACGTATATACAAGAACCAAACTTTGTTTGATCATCATACATGTAACAACCGGTGTTATTTGGAGTATTTGAGAGCTCCAATAAATAAAGTTGCAGTTGCGAGAAATGATCGGGACATCGGATATGTCTTAGATGTGAGATAATATAAAAAGACGAAACGGATAAAAGAGTCGCTATTCCGATTCTTAGCGGTTAAGAAATGTGACTTAAGAATGCCCATTTTACGAGATAGTTATGAAATAATTATCCCCATAATATTCCGAATTCTATATTCCAATTTGGTAAAGTTTGGAGACCGAAAAATATAACCGAGTTTATTTAAAAGCTTTCGTTAAACATTAATATATATATATATATATATATATATATATATATATATATATATATTAAACACATGCACAGAGATAAGAAAGAAGAGGTCGGCTCTTCTAATTCCACATATACATGATATATAAATATATATATATATATATATATATATATATATATATATATATTATATAAATGAAATGGATGGATAAACAAGAGATTAGAAGGTGTAGCTTTACTTCCTTTATATATATATATATATATATATATATATATATATATATATATATATATATATAAATAAGTTAAAGATTTATACAAAAGCTGATCATCTTCATCCTTAATTCGGAAGCTACATGAGAAGCAACCGAGTGAAACACGATCTTAACTTCATCTAGCCATAAATCCTCCATCTTCCATCCATTTTCAAATCCGTTTGTACCAACGAGTCCCTTATCTTGTTCTCTTCAACGTGGTACCAACTTATTTCCCGTTTGTTAGCTTTTTGGTAAAACTTCCGTTTACCGCTATCGGAACACCGACGGACCAACGCAAGTCGTCAAATGTAAGGTTTCATACCGTGCTCTTACTCCCCGTATCGCCAGGAGCCCGTACCTTCTTCCGGATCGTATATCGGGTTAGTAACGAATAAGTTATGAATTTATTCGTTTTCCGTATTGCGGGTTAGTATAAATTGACTTTGAGTTGGTTAAAATGGATAATTGGAATTTCCATTTATGCTCGTTACATTATTCTGGTAATTATGGGATTTTATTTGGTGATGATATCATGAGTTGGATTTATGCCCTGATGTGGCTTTTAGGTTTAGCATGTTATTCGAGGTTATAGGATGTATATGATCTCTATGGATCCATTTGGGTCTAGGTGTGACCCTTTGTTTGATAAGAGATGTGACATCTCTTTATGCCTTGTCTATAGGCTGTGTTGTTCCTCCAGTGTTGAGGTGATCCAGTTGTGGTTGAGCTTTATACGAGGTTGAGGTAAGTCCGTAGGACTTACTTAACTGTCATCCTTATATTGGGTGTTTGCATGAGTGGTGTGTGTCTTATATGTTTGCTATGATAGCATGTGATGTCGTATTTACCGACCTATGTTTTATTGATTGCCCCACTGCGTGGCTGTGATAACCTTTCCCTTTCATCCCGCCGTGGAGTTTGGGAGGTTCTCTGATGTCAGGCCAGACCGGTTTACAGGAAGGGCGCAATCCACTCCCATAGGGTACACGGATTGTGTGACCGATACTAGTACGGCTGGCTAGCAGGCTCAGAGGCGAGGATGTATCGGTCCTCGTGTCACCTAGTTTCATATATACTATATCTATACGATTTGAGTGAATGACCATTATATTGAGATGAATAAATGGGTAAATGAGTGAAAGCATGCTGATATGTTTATCTTTCCCTATGTGTGATTGTGCTTATGCATTACTCTATATATGTGTATGGATAGCTAATGGTTATTACCATGTTGTTGATACCCTACAGGATAGGCATGCTGCTGGGTGATCTAGCAGGGTGGCAAGCCGAGGACGTCTCGTATATAGGTTGTTGTGGGCTTTTGGGTTTGTTTATCTTTTCCCTCCTGTGTGAGGTTGATCTTTTGTTACCTCCTGCGTGATGTGTGATGTTTGTACTCGGCTATGTGGTCTTACCTTTTGGGAGGTACAGTTTTATACAGTTTTATGTATTTGTTTTCATATCTGTCAGTGTCATGTTGTAAGGTCCAGTGAACTTGTTGTCAGGCTAGGGTCAGGATCCATTGTGAGATCCTAACCCAATGTGGCACCCCGAGTCCCGCGGATTCGGGGTGTTACAGAGTTTGTATCAGAGCCCAGGTTGACAACAATGGCACTTGCTACCTGCAATGAGGTCTGATAGGTAAAATAAACAGAACCCGACGGGGGTCTGACTTTTTCAAAAGGTTTTGGTTTTAAATATGGTTTTGGGTTAGATGTACGAGAAGTCGCCACTCCTGCTATGGATCTCTACAGTATAGATATGTATATATGTATGATGGATTTTGTATGTGTTGTGTTGAGTATATATATATCTATACGTATGGCCTACATAGAGCCTTATAAGTTAGGTGTGCATACCCCGCAGATGGCTCGGACTAGAGCTCCTGCAGCTGTACGCAGAGGTAGAGGTAGGCCACCCCGTCCTCCGGGTGTGGTAGTTGAGGGACCAGTTCCCGCTGCTGATCCACTAGTGGTGGAGGAGATACATGAAGAGGTTGCAGAGAGCGTCGTCCCAGAGACGAGGAGCAGTGTATCTGTGAGACATCATTCACATCGAGCTCAGTCTGATGACGCTGACCGTGTCTCCATGGGAGGACCGGAGTTCAAAGAGTACCTCCGACGTTTTGAGGAGGATATTAGGGTTGGCAGGCGAGCCCCGGATTTACCAGTACTTGAGGGATCTTCTGAGAGATCCCAGGGAGCGACCCGGGTACCAGCTGCACCTGCACGTGTGGTCGATCCAGTTCGAGCCCTAGTGGAGATCAGAGGGCCTCAACCAGATGCCTGGTTGAAGGCATTTCACCAGCAGGGAGTGCCACACTTCTCAGGAGAGATAGGGTTAGAGACTGAGGTGTGGATTGGGCATGTAGACTCAGCCTTGGAGTCTATTAGATGTCCTGAGGACAGACGGATAGAGCTAGTTCAGTCTCTATTCCGTGACCTGGCACACCAATGGTGGAGGACTGTCCGGACTAGAGCTACCAGTTATGACCACATGAGACGCATGATTAGAGAGCAGTTCTGCCCTGTCTCACTGAGGAGGGAGAAGCTGCAGGATTTTGTGGAGGCCGACTTTGAGGATGTGCCTATTACTGATGTCATCCGCCGTTTTCAAACCGAGTTAGCTTTGTTGGGTCCAGCTGCACCTTATGAGGACCAGCATGTGTATTTGTTCTCTCGTCGTCTGAGAGAGAGCACCCGCTCATACATGGCGGGATTCCATTGTGAGTCCCTAGCTGATTACCAGGATCGGGCTTCAGCTTTTGAGCGAGAGCGAGCCAGTCAGAGAAGAGCTTCTCAAACGGGACGGTCTGAGAAGAGGCAGCGCACTGGGCAGACCAGTGGAGCTGGAGGATCATCTGGATTTAGACAAGATCAGAGGCGCCAGAGTTACCCCTCATCTGCACAGACTATAGATAAGGGACGTCAGTGTTACAACTGTGGAGACCCTGGCCATCTGAAGTCAGCTTGTCCCAGACCAGTTGTGACTTGTTTTACCTGTGGCCGACAGGGACATCGAGCTGCCTTTTGTAGGCAGGGAGGAGTAGCATCCTAGCAGGGTTCTTCCCCTGCCAGTGTAGTAGGGGGTGGTCAGAGGACACCTCAGCAGCAGATACAGGGACAGCAGAGGGTCCCAGAGCGTCCATCTACTCAGGGTTCCGCTCCAGGACCGAGTAGAGGTAGAGGTAGAGATATTGGCACCAGTGATGCCAGAGGACCCCGAGGGCGAGCTTTTGAGTTGAGGAGTGCAGAGGATCCACCTGCACCGGCTGCTATAGGTACCATTTTACTTCATGGTTTACCTGTTAGAGTTTTATTTGATATTGGTGCTACGCATTCCTTTATTTCTGATACTTGTTTTGAGCGTCTGAGTTTAGCTACCATAGAGGGGATACCCTTTACTATAGGGTTACCTGATGGTAGTTGGGTCAGAGGTACCCGTGAGATACGTAGTTGTCCCCTTCGATTAGGGACTCGTGTTTTACTTGTTAACTTCTTAGTCATGCCATTGATGCATGAAGAAGTCATATTAGGTATGGACTGGATGCGTAGACACCATGCAGTTTTGGATGTGGGTAGGCGGACTGTTACAGTCTCTACCGAGGTTGGTCAGATTGAGGTCTTCCGGGGTTGGGACCTTGGGAAGACAGGTTCGGTTATTAGTGCCGTACGGGCAGCTAGGTTGATTGCACAGGGATGTGATGCCTTCTGGTGCTACGCTATGAAGGATGGAGAGAGTCCAGCTTTGGAGGATATTCCAGTAGTCTGCGAGTTTACAGATGTGTTTGCTGAGCCGTCGATTTTGCCGCCTCAGTGGAGTGTGGACTTCAGCATAGAGTTGGAGCCTGGCACGCAACCCATCTCGAAGGCCCCATACCGTATGGCACCTGTCGAGATGTTGGAGCTGAAGAAGCAACTTGGGGAGTTGGCTGAGAAGGGCTTGATACGCCCTAGTGTTTCACCATGGGGTGCACCTGTCCTCTTCGTGCGGAAGAAGGACGGATCTCTGAGGTTATGCATAGATTACAGAGAGTTGAACAAGGTGACCGTCAAGAACAGGTATCCATTGCCTCGTATTGACGATCTACTTGATCAGCTTCAGGGAGCTACAGTTTTCTCCCGGATTGATTTGCACTCAGGATATCACCAATTGCGGGTGAGAGAGCAGGACGTACATAGGACGGCATTTCATACCCGTTATGGACACTACGAGTTTGTAGTGATGCCATTTGGGCTGACAAATGCCCCAGCAGTCTTTATGGAGTTGATGAACAGTATATTCATTGACTTCCTTGATCAGTTTGTGGTGGTCTTTATTGATGATATTTTAGTGTACTCTCGTAGTAGAGAGGAGCATACCGGTCATTTGAGGACGGTTTTGCAGATTTTGAGGGATAGAGAGTTGTATGCTAAGCTCTCTAAGTGTGAGTTTTGGATGTCTGAGGTTGCTTTCCTTGGGCACATCGTCTCCGCCGATGGGGTTATGGTTGACCCGGCGAAGATCGAGTCTGTTGCTGCATGGACGACACCGACGAACGTCAAGGAAGTGCGTAGCTTTCTTGGCCTAGCCGGTTATTATAGACGCTTTGTGGAGGGTTTTTCTGTGATTGCCCGTCCACTGACGAGTCTTTTGAGGAAGACTACCAGGTTTGCATGGACCGACTAGTGTGCTCAGAGCTTTGAGGAGTTGAAGAGGCGTTTGACTTCTACTCCTGTCCTGGCACAGCCAGAGGGATCTGATGATTTTGTGGTCTACAGTGATGCATCCAAGCTAGGCTTGGGATGTGTGTTGATGCAGAGAGGTAGAGTGATTGCATATGCGTCTCGACAGTTGAAGACGTATGAGGAGAACTACCCGACTCATGATTTGGAGTTAGCAGCGGTAGTGCATGCTTTGAAGATCTGGAGACATTACTTGTATGGTGCTACATGTCAGATCTTCACAGACCATAAGAGTCTGAAGTATATTTTCACGCAGCGGGAGTTGAACAACCGCCAGCGTCGATGGCTTGAGTTGATCAAGGACTTTGACCTTGAGATTTTGTATCATCCTGGAAAGGCGAACGTGGTTGCTGACGCCTTGAGTAGGAAGACGCCTCGAGAGAAGGCGATTGCGAGATTGACTGTACAGTCTCAACTTCAGAGGGATCTAGCTTGGCTAGAGATAGACATCCAGTTTCCTGATGAGGATGCCCAGTTGTACGCCTTAGAGGTTTTACCTGGTCTGTTGGATGAGATCCAACAGAAGCAGGGGACCTGCCCGACCTTGATGAGGATTAGAGAGAGGATGTCTCGTGGAGAGGCACCACAGTTTTCCATTGGAGCTGATGGAGTGATGAGGCGACATGATCGCATTTGTGTTCCTGCTGATGCAGAGTTGAAACAGAGGATCTTACAGGAGGCTCACAGTACACCTTACTCTGTACATCCAAGTACAAGTAAGATGTACCATGATGTGAGACATTCATATTGGTGGGGAGGGCTGAAGCCCGATGTAGCCAGATTTGTGGCTCAGTGTGCGACCTGTCAGCAGGTCAAGATAGAGCATTGTAGACCTGGAGGTGAGCTCCATCCACTACCAGTACCGCAGTGGAAGTGGGAGGACGTCTCCATGGACTTTGTGACGGGACTGAGACCTAGTAGGAGTTTTGATGCCATTTGGGTTGTTGTTGATAGACTGACGAAGACGGCACGTTTCATTCCTATTAGAGAGACGTGGCCTGTGAGTAGATTAGCTGAGGAGTACACTAGACAGATAGTGAGACTCCATGGTGTACCGAGGACGATCGTCTCTGATCGAGATGGACGATTCACCTCGAGGTTTTGGCAGCAGATTCATACTGCTTTGGGGACGAGTCTACATTTCACGACGGCGTTTCACCCCCAGACTGACGGACAGTCAGAGAGGACTATCCAGACTTTGGAGGATATGCTGCGAGCTTGTGTGTTGGATTGGGGACAGGGATGGTCTGATTACCTTCCACTTGTTGAGTTCTCATACAACAATAGCTGGCATGCATCTATTGGGATGGCTCCCTATGAGGCACTGTATGGACGTAGGTGCCGTACACCTTTATGCTGGAATGAGCCTAGCAGTGTCAGCGGGATAGCGCCAGAGCAGATTCATGATGACATGGCTCGGGTAGCACTGATTAGAGAGAGGATGCTGGCTGCACAGAGTCGCCAGAAGTCATATGCAGACAAGAGGCGTCGGCCTTTAGAATTCAGAGTAGGAGCTCATGTCTGGTTGAGAGTATCCCCGACGCGTGGCGTCAGACGTTTTGGCATAAAGGGGAAGTTGAGTCCCCGATATGTCGGTCCTTTTGAGATTCTGGACAGAGTTGGGAGAGCAGCCTACAGATTAGCTTTGCCTCCGAGATTAGAGGGTGTTCACCCTGTATTCCATGTGTCTCAGCTGAGAGAGTACATACCAGATCCGCGGCACATTGTGAGTTATGATGATTTGGTGGTGGAGCCAGACCACACCTTTGTTGAGCATCCTATTGCAGTCCTAGAGCGAGGTGTGAGACGCCTGCGTTCTAAGGACATTCCTATGATGAGGATACAGTGGTCTAGACGTGGACCTGAGGAGGCTACATGGGAGACTGAGGATAGTATCCAGAGGAACTATCTAGAGTTTTATGCTGAGATAGATGCACCTAGGGTCGATGAGTAGATCTTAGTACAATCTTGGTGAGTATGTGATTATGTGTTTATATGCTTATATGCCTTGACATGTTTATTCCATGCTAACTATGATATGCTTGATGATCTTGTTAGATCTTGTTGTGCTAGTATGATGTATGTCTATAGCTGGAGATGGTTCTTCCTCCATGCTATCTGAGTGTGATTAGGATTCAGCTGGAGATGGTTCTTTCCTCCATGCTACCTTGATGGACATAGTTTCAGTGGAGATGTTATTCCTCCATGCGATGTTTATGATTATGTTTAGGGCTAGAGATGTGCTTCCTCTATGCCCGATGTGATATAGCGAGAGATGTGATTCCTCTCTGCCTTGGGTAGCGTTATGGCCCTGTTTTCTGGAATGGATGATTCCTCCATGTTGATGTTTGAGGTTATAGATTTTTTTTATAGGTTGTGACCATTTTGAGTGGAGATGTGATACCTCCAATAGATAGAGTTATACCTCGGCATATGGGTTCGAGAGGATTTGGGTTTGTTCAAGTTTCGGGACGAAACTTGTTTTTAGGGGGATATGATGTAACAACCGGTGTTATTTGGAGTATTTGAGAGCTCCAATAAATAAAGTTGCAGTTGAGAGAAATGATCGGGACATCGGATATGTCTTAGATGTGAGATAATATAAAAAGACGAAACGGATAAAATAGTCGCTATTCCGATTCTTAGCGGTTAAGAAATGTGACTTAAGAATGCCCATTTTACGAGATAGTTATGAAATAATTATCCCCATAATATTCCGAATTCTATATTCCAATTTGGTAAAGTTTGGAGACCAAAAAATATAACCGAGTTTATTTAAAAGCTTTCGTTAAACATTAATATATATATATATATATATATATATATATATATATATATATATATATATATATATATTAAACACATGCACAGAGATAAGAAAGAAGAGGTCGGCTCTTCTAATTCCACATATACATGATATATATATATATATATATATATATATATATAATATATATATATATATATATATATATATATATATATATATATATATATATATTATATAAATGAAATGGATGGATAAACAAGAGATTAGAAGGTGTAGCTTTACTTCCTTTATATATATATATAAGTTAAAGATTTATACAAAAGCTGATCTTCTTCATCCTTAATTCGGAAGCTACATGAGAAGCAACCGAGTGAAACACGATCTTAACTTCATCTAGCCATAAATCCTCCATCTTCTATCCATTTTCAAATCCGTTTGTACCAACGAATCCCTTATCTTGTTCTTTTCAACGTGGTACCAACTTATTTCGCGTTTGTTAGCTTTTTGGTAAAGCTTCCGTTTACCACTATCGGAACACTGACGGACCACCGCAAGTCGTCAAATGTAAGGTTTCATACCGTGCTCTTACTCCCCATATCGCCAGGAGTCCGTACCTTCTTCTGGATCGTATATCGGGTTAGTAACGAATAAGTTATGAATTTATTCGTTTTCCGTATTGCGGGTTAGTATAAATTGACCTTGAGTTGGTTAAAATGGATAATTGGAATTTCCATTTATGCTCGTTACATTATTCTGGTAATTATGGGATTTTATTTGGTGATGATATCATGAGTTGGATTTATGCCCTGATGTGGCTTTTAGGTTTAGCATGTTATTCGAGGTTATAGGATGTATATGATCTCTATGGATCCCTTTGGGTTTAGGTGTGACCCTTTGTTTGATAAGAGATGTGACATCTCTTTATGCCTTGTCTATAGACTGTGTTGTTCCTCCAGTGTTGAGGTGATCCAGTTGTGGTTGAGCTTTATACGAGGTTGAGGTAAGTCCGTAGGACTTACTTAGCTGTCATCCTTATATTGGGTGTTTGCATGAGTGGTGTGTGTCTTATATGTTTGCTATGATAGCATGTGATGTCGTATTTACCGACCTATGTTTTATTGATTGCCCCACTGCGTGGCTGTGATAACCTTTCCCTTTCATCCCGCCGTGGAGTCTGGGAGGTTCTCTGATGTCAGGCCAGACCGGTTTACAGGAAGGGCGCAATCCACTCCCATAGGGTACACGGATTGTGTGACCGATACTAGTACGGCTGGCTAGCAGGCTCAGAGGCGAGGATGTATCGGTCCTCGTGTCACCTAGTTTCATATATACTATATCTATACGATTTGAGTGAATGACCATTATAGTGAGATGAATAAATGGGTAAATGAGTGAAAGCATGCTGATATGTTTATCTTTCCCTATGTGTGATTGTGCTTATGCATTACTCTATATATGTGTATGGATAGCTAATGGTTATTACCATGTTGTAGATGCCCTACAGGATAGGCATGCTGCTGGGTGATCTAGCAGGGTGGCAAGCCGAGGACGTCTCGTACATAGGTTGTTGTGGGCTTTTGGGTTTGTTTATCTTTTCCCTCCTGTGTGAGGTTGATCTTTTGTTACCTCCTGCGTGAGGTGTGATGTTTGTACTCGGCTATGTGGTCTTACCTTTTGGGAGGTACAGTTTTATACAGTTTTATGTATTTGTTTTCATATCTGGCAGTGCCATGTTGTAAGGTCCAGTGAACTTGTTGTCAGGCTAGGGTAGGATCCATTTTGAGATCCTAACCCAATGTGGCACCCCGAGTCCCGCGGATTCGGGGTGTTACAATACATAGAAATAGGCTATACATAGAAGATTTGGTTGTAGAACACAAATTACATATTAGTATATTTAGGGAAAGTAAATATATGTAGATAATAGTAAGAGTGATTGTAGGGATATACTCCCCTTAAGTTGGAGTGTATTTGTTATGAACGACCAACTTGTGTAGATATTTGTGGACTAGACCCTTGCGCAATGCCTTTGTAAAATATCAACTAATCGGCCAGTAGTAGAAACATATGTGGGTTGAATGGTGTGTTTTGCAATCTCATCGCGGAAAAGATGACAATCCACTTTTATGTGTATTTATGCTATGATAAACGCGCTTATTAGCTATGTGTAATGTAGATTGAGTATCAAATAAGATATTGATGGGTTGAGTGGGAGGGACATGGAGATTCTGGGGCAAGGCTTTGAGCCATTTCTGCTCACATGTAATGTTGGCCATGAAGCGGTGCTCGACTACGGTGGAGGAGCGGGATATATCAGTTTTTTTTTCTTTTTCCAAGAAATAAGAGAGGCAACAAGGAAAATCATCAAACCGGATAACAAGCATCGGTTAAGGGAACAACCTGTACAATCCTAGTCGCACCACCCATATATGAAGCTAAAGGTTGGTGGAGGGACGAAGAAGAATGTCTTGATCAGGACTGCCTTTGAGTTATCGTATGACGCGGAAAGCGGTATGTCAATGGTTTGTGTGAGAATGTTGCATAAATTGTGAGTGTGTGAACCAAGTAAGCAAGTTTGGGGTGTGTGAAACAAAGGTAAATTACACAAGTCTAAGGTATTGTTTTGGATCCTCAAGCGGTATGCCAATGGTTTTGTTATTAAATTATAAGTTTTGTTGACATTTTGAAGGGTTGTAGTGTTACTAAATCAAGCTTTATTGATTCCGAGTTTTGTATTTCTAAGTCAATTACTTATGGTTCATTATTTTGTAGTTGACTAATTAATTATATCTATGTATTTGTTTGCTTTAATATGCCATTAATTTTAAATTGTTAAAATATTAAGGGATAAATTAAAATCTATATTATATGGTAGAGTGGAATAATTTATTAATTTTATATTAATTTATAGTATATATTTCAAATATATCTATAGATTTCTATTTTAAGATAAATAAATCGATTAAAATTCAAATAAATAAATATAATATAAATATAATATAATATCACATCTCCATGTAGATTATTATTATATTATTACTATCATTATTATATATTCATATTAAAAAAATTAGATATATATTTAATTATATTATAATTAGTTATAATAGTTATTATACTTATTTTAGTATTATTGTTGTTGTTAAATTATATACTTATTAACCCTTTTTTATTGAACCTTTTTATTTTAAAGTAGTCAAATAAAATAATGAAATAGGAATTACGTGTTATTTCTTCAATATAGTTGCATTGTTGATTTGACCAAAGCAACAAAATGATCTCTTTTAATTTGAGCCATTGTTTGGATGAAGGATGGTCCAACTTTTGTTAAGAAATGGGTTTAAGCCCGATTCAAATTTGGTTTGGACGATCGTTTTAAGTTAAAAAGGATCCATGTGAGCGGTTCGGACCCAAATTTCGTTTTCTGTGTTGGTAGAGTCCGGTTTTGACCCGGTGAATAGTCCTAACTTGGACTAATGGGCTTTTTTTTAAGTCCACATCTGTTAAAAATTAATTCAAACAAACAAGTAGTGTATGCAGGATGAAATTGGGCCACTCTATGGGCTTTATGTGACGTTGTTGGGCTTGCTCGTATGGCTCTACTGCTTCTCTTTATCTATAACTACTTTTTTTTTTAATAAGTAACTCCCGGTTCAATCGGCTTTGCCGTTATACATCCGGAACCGGTACAAGTCGTGGCCCATTGCTGGAGATACTCTCCCAATATCAGTTTTTCCATACATCTCTCAACGGATTTTGCTGACATGACACGCTGAGAAAGAAGTATAGAAACGGATCTCCCACACAATTTTTTGCCCAATAAATCTTTATTTTGTAAACTAATTTTTTAAGTCATAGAATCTTTATTTATTAAACTAACCATATGTTATGAAAATTTTCACTTAACTTTTTTTTTGTTCCAACCAATCTATTTTTGGGACAATAAATCTTTATTTTTAAACTATTTTTTAATCTAGAGAATATTCTGTTATTAGTCTGATCTATTTACGTTAATTTTTTTGAGGGATTTTATTATCCCACATCGATTAGCTACTAAGGTTGATAGTTTTAGAACTCGTATAAATTGGTAGTTTAAAGAGTATATAAAAATAATACATTTCTTGACCTTTTTATAAGTTCATGTACAATTATTATTCTTATCGGAGTAATATATGTTACTACAATCAGAGTCTTAATGTTTTTTCTAAAATATACATTAAGTAATTGTGCCATAAAGTTTTATTTTTTAGGACAATTTTTTCTTTTTTACAAGATTATTAGTCTAATCTATTTCCGTTAAATTTTTGAGAGATTTTGTTATCTCACAAAGTATACAAATAATACATTTTTTTGTCTTTTGGTTAAGTTCAAGAATAATTAGTATTCATATCGGATTAATATATGTTATGTGAGATCGTTACCCTAAAGTTATCTAGGTCGTAATGTTTTTTCCCTAAAATAGACAATAAGTAACCCCTATTAAGTAATCGATGTGGGATATTCTCTATTAAGTCATACATCCCTTCAAATGAAAACATACTAAACGAGAGCACCGTTTTTTATGACGTGGCATGCTGTGAAAGCACTATTGAACTGGAACTTCCACAATTTTTTGGTCAATAAATTTTTATTTTGTAAACTAATATTTTAAGCCAAATAATTTTTATTTATTAAAGTAACAATTTGTTATTGGAAAATTTCACGTAACTTTTTTTTTGTTCGAACCAATCTTTTTTTGGATAATAAATCTTTATTTTTAAACTATTTTTTAAGTTAGGAAAACGTATGTTATCGGTCTTATCTATTTACATTAAAATTTTTGAAGAATTTTTTTATTCCACATCGATTAGCTACAAAGGTTGATGGTTTTAGTCTTTTAGAACTTGTATAAATAGGGAGTCTAAAGAGTATACAAATAATACATTTGTTGACCTTTTGGTTAAGTTCAAGTACAATTACTATTCATATCGGAGTAATATATCATATATGTTATATAGTTTGTTGTGAGCTACTGATTTGTGGGTTGTTGTGACCTATTGTTATGTGGGTCATTGATCTATTAATATTGTAATTTGTATTTTATGAATGTAATGATTATACAAAAAAATTTAGAACTTTTATTAACAAATATGTATGTAATACACGTATATAAACTAATAACGTAAAATTTCGATTTTTCTTTGATTAAATCTTGACCAATATCACTAACTAGGCCTTTTAACAATATTGTTCTATTAAGTAGGTTTATACCATAATATCATTTCATAAATATAACCCTAATAGAGTAATAGTGTAAGTCAATTAGAGTGGTAAAAAATAGAGGGGTGCACAAACAAAAGAAACATAAAAGAACCTCTTTGGCGAAATTATTTCTTAAATCTTTTACTAAATCACAATTCAAGTCAATGATCTTTTTTTTATTTAACTATAATTATTTTGTAAAATATGAATTTGTTATCCCACGTCGATTATCAAGAAAGAATGAGAGTTTGAGAACTTATATAAATACACATCGAAGTTTCAAAGATTATACAAATCATAAATTTTTTGGTCTTTTTGTGAAAATCAAGAATAATATTAATTCTTATCGGATAAATATTTGTGTGTGGGTAATTTGTGGGGCACAATGGATCGTTGACCTATTAATTTTGTAATTGATATTTTATTAATATAATAAATATACAATAAATTTTAAACTTTTATTTAAAAATATTCGTGTAGGGCACATATATAAACTATTTGTATATCTATATATTTTATTAAACTAAGCGACATAATGCTGATATTTTATTAAACTAAGCGACCTGATGTTGACGTGGAGTCCCCACTTTTTTATCACATTAAATCTTTTATCAAATCACCGATTAAGCTAATAAATCTTTTTTACTAAAGCGTAATTATTTTGTAAAATATGTATTTTGCTATCCCACATCGATTATCAAGAAAGAATGATATTTTGAAACCTTGTCTAAATAAACATAAAAAGTTTGAAGATTAAACAAATCATACATTCCTAGGCCTTTTCATAAATTATAATATTTATTCATATTAGATTAATATATGTATGTAGGTCATTGAAACTTATTGTTGTGTGAGTCGTTGACCTATTAAATTCGTAATTTATCTTTTATCAAAACAATGAATATACGATAACTTTTTAAACTTTTATATTAACAAATACCCTTCTAGGGCATGTATATACACTATTTATATTTATATGTTTTACTGAAGTAGGCGACACTAATGCTGACGTGGCGTGTAAGATCCCGGTTTTGCCTTTACCGCCTCTGCGGTGAAGAAGGCCGCCCCAGCGGCCTTCTGTGCCTATCACCACCCCTGCGGTGACAAGGGGGCGCCCCTGCGGATAAGGCGATTCGCCCTGCGGATACGCTACAAATCGTGCCCGATCTGTTTTCATTCATTTTATCTTCCTTAGATAGAATATCTAATCTTCTATCTTATGGGTCGGCTTTCCTATCTTCTTCATGACCCTAGAACGTCCTTTCCATCTATCTTTTCATCCATTTTCTATATATTCCCATCTTTTCTTCTTTTTCCCCTTTTTTGCTTGCGCTTCTTCAACCCTCGAGTGTTGCAGCCTTGCTTCCCGTGATCTTGCTAAACGTGTAAGATCTTCATCCCTTGTTCTTCGTCACGTTCATGTTGTGGCTGCATGTCAATCCTTCTGTTTTGTTTTCTTCTTTCGTTCTTCCTTTTGGTTGAGTCTTGGCGTGGTTGGATCAAAGGTTCGAGCTTTGGATCTCTTGCTGAGAGTTTCTGTCGAGAAGAAACCCTGACAACGTCTTCTGCAAGTGCACCGCCCCCGCGGCTGCACATACCCGCCCCCGCGGCAAGCCGCCCCTACGCCTTACTCCACCGCCCCTGCGGTTCCTTTTGCAGTATTTCTCGTTCTTGTGAGTTGCTTCCTTCCTTACTTTCCTCATTCCTTTCCTTGATTCTTATGGATGTTTCTTGCCCCCTGAGTATGCTATAAGACTAAGGTTGGGTCCTTAGCTTGTGGAGATCTCTTAGAGATCATTGAAACTAGAAGTTATAGACTTCTAGCAACCGTTTCGTTCCTGATTATTGATGCCTTGTGTGAACAGGCTTTCCTTGCTCCTATTCTGGGGGAAATTGAGTTGTTCTCGGAGTTGTTGTTGAGTTTTGAGTTTACCTTCGAGTGAGGTAAGTCCCTTTGACTTACTTAGCTTTATTCCGTATATTGATTGAGTATTTTGGCTTGTTTGCGTTGTTTATCGTTTATAACGGATAACCGGAATAGGATTCACCTTTTATAACCTTAATTGGCCAATTGTATGATAACCGGGCGGTGACCACTTGTCTAGTTCTATAGGAGACTAGAATGTGCTCTTGCAACCCAGGCCCGTAGGTAACGGATAGTACTGATTTATTCCTATTAGTAGACGGAAGCGGAGCGAGTTTCGAAAGATTCTTGTGTGACAAAAGATGTTGAATTAGTAATAGATAACTTAATAAAAGATAATAACCGGTTGTGTGCAAGCATGCTATATGTTTACTTTACCTTATGTGTGTTTGTGCCTTTAGGTTCTTTCCGATATCTATAATGTTAGCTAACGGTTTATACCGACGTTGTAGATGTTCCACAAGTTCAGGATGTTGTTGAGTGATCCGAATGGTGTGGTCAGTCGGGGTTCCCGTACATTATAGGACGGGATCGGGTGTATGTTTATGTTGTTGCTTTCCCTTTTGTTTTGAACTCGGCACTGAGTCTTTTACGCTTCCTTTTGTTTAAACATTTGGTTTTAAATTGAGTTTTGGTTTTTCATTTGTCCGTGTCTTGTTGTAAGATCCGTTGTGTCGTTGTTACTCTAAGGGTCGGGATCCATTGTGAGGTCCTAGTCCGTAACGCTTTGAGTTCCCAGAACATGGGGTGTTACAATATAGTATCAGAGCTCTAGGTTGGCAACAATGGCACTTGAAATCTTCTAAAGGTCGGATAGATAAATAAACAGAACCCGCAAGGGGTCTAAGTTTTCAAAAGGGGGTTTTGTTTTAAACTTTTCTGTCTGGGATAGATTTACGGGCGACCACCACTACCTTGGCAGATCTCAGCACGGTAGTTTCTTATATGTTGGTCTTTATATATATTTTTATGGATTTATGCTTTAGTTGTATTGTGGCCTTATATCTATATATAGTCTTATATATCTTTATCCCTATAGTTGATGGCGCGTACTAGAGCTACATCTGTTATGGGGCGAGGAAGGGGTAGGTCACCTCTTCCACCTACCGTCTGTGGACGAGGGCGTGTAGGGAGACATCCACTAGCTAGAGGTCGGGGCCAAGCCCTAGTTGTTGATCCGCCTATCGCTGAGACGTTTGTTGAGAAAGTTGTTGAGAGCGTTGTTCTTGAGGTTGAGAACGGGACCACCGCTAGGCCTGGAGTATAGAGAGCGTCTTCAACAGAGTCCGATCGAGTGTCTGTCGGAGCTTCTACATATCGCGACTATGTGTAGAGATTTGAGGAGGCAATCAGGACTGGAGGACCAGCACTAGTACCGCCAGTTCCCGCGAGATCAATTGAGGTTTCGCATAGAGTTACGCAGGTTGTTGCCACGCCTGCTAGAGTTGCTGAAGTTGTTAGAGCGTCGGTTGAGGCGAATGATCCGAAGTCCGGTAATTGGTTGAAGGCTTTCGACCAGCTGAAGGTTCCCACTTTCATGGGAAAGACTAGATTGGAGGTGGAGTTGTGGCTTGGACAACTGGATTCTGCTATGGAGGCGATCGGTTGCCTAGAGGGACGTCGAGTCAACATAGCATAGACGCTGCTGAAGGATCAAGCTCATTCTTGGTGGAGGACAGCTCCCAGTAAGGTCACTAGTTATGAGCAGATGAAGACGGTGATCAGGGATCTCTATTGCCCTGCAGCTATGAGGAGAGATCGTCTTCAGGATTTCCTCGAGGTTGGATTTGAAGATTTGTCTATTGCTGAGATCATCAACAAGTTTCAGGATGAGTTGTCTTTGTTGGGTCCGTCTACACCACCTGAGGATCAACATGTTTATCTTTTCTCTCGGAGATTGGAGAGTCTACACGCTCTTATCTTGCTGGTTTCTGTTGTGATACTTTGACGGACTATCAGGATAGAGCTTTTGCTTATGAGAGAGACCGACCGGGTCAGCGGAGAGCTTCTCAGACAGGAGGTCCTGAGAAGAGGCAAAAGACTGGATCAGCTAGTGCTGGAGCTGAAGCAGTTGGGTTTGGGCGTAGTCAGACGCCGGGACGTTTTGGTTTCCAAGAGAGTTCTGATAGAGGACGGAAGTGACATAACTGCAGAGGTACAGGACACATCCGAGCTGATTGCAAGAAGCCCGCAATGACTTGCTTTTCCTGTGGCAAGTCAGGACACGGAGCTGCGTTTTGCCGTTAGTTCAAGGCGGTAATACAACAGGGTTCTTCACCTGATAGTGTTGTAGAAGGTGGACAGAGATCACAGTATCAGCAACAGCAACAGAGAGTTCCTGGTTCTACCTCTCCTCAAGATTCCACTCCAAGACAGGGCAAGGGACGAGGAGGTGGTACTTCTGACACCAGAGGCACCTCAGATAGAGTTTATGAGTTGAGGAGTGTAGTGGAGTCAACTGCTCCAACGACTACAAGTACCATTTATATTAATGGTTTTCCTGTCAGAGTTCTTTTCGATACCGGTGCTACGCATTCCTTTATTTATGATGCATGTGTAGATAGATTGTCTTAGTTACCATAGAAGGTAGACCCTTATTTATAGGATTACCCGATGGGGGTAAGATTAGAGGGACAAGAGAGGTTGGCGATTACCTATTAGATTGGGAGGTCGCGATTGGCCAGCTGACTTCTTCGTCATATACTTAGTACATGAAGAAGTTATCCTTGGTATGGATTGGATGGATAGACATCGAGCATTCCTGGACATTGGCAAGAGGACAGTGACGGTAACTACAAATGCATGCCATGTTGAGATCTTCAAAGGATGGGATCTCGGGAAGACTGGTACAGTCTTCAGCACAGTGCGAGTTGTGAGACTTATTAGTTAGGGATGATATGCCATGAAGGATAGTATGAGTCCAACTTTGGAGGAGAATCCAATAGCTTGCGAGTTTTTTGACAATTTCGGAGAGCCATTAGGTTTACCTCCATAGAGGAGTGTAGACTTTGGCATTAAGCTAGAGTCTTGTATGAGACCGGTCTCTAAGACTCCTTATCATATGTCGCCTATCGAGATGCTTGAGTTGAAGAATCAACTCGAGGAGTTAGCAGAGAAGGGCTTCATCCGCCCTAGTGTATCTCCTTGGGGCGCATCTGTACTCTTCGTCAGGAAGAAGGACGGATCAATGAGGTTATGTATCGACTACCGAGAGCTGAACAAGGTGACGATCAAGAATAAGTATCCATTGCCCTGTATCGACGATCTTTTGGATCAGTTGCAGGGAGCTTCAGTGTTTTCACGGATGTTGCTGAGTGATCCGGATGGTGTGGTCAGCCGGGGTTCCCGTACATTATAGGACGGGATCGGGTTTATGTTTATGTTGTTGCTTTCCCTTTTGTTTTGAACTCGGTTGCGCGTCTTTTACGCTTCATTTTCTTTAAAACTTTGGTTTTATATTCAGTTTTGGTTTTTCATTTGTCCGTGTCTTGTTGTAAGATCCGTTGTGCCGCTGCTACTCTAAGGGTCGGGACCCATTGTGAGGTCCTAACCCGTAACGCTTCAAGTTCCCAAAACTTGAGGTGTTACATGGCGCCCCCACGTGTTTTTCTCGGATTAAATCTTTTATTAAATCATAAATTAAGGGGTGTGTATTCAATTAAGAGTTTATAGGAATTTTTTGGGATTTAAAAGTCTATGGGTATTGAATATAGATTTTTAAAAGTCCATATAAATCTGTAGGTATTCAATTAGGATTTAAATTTTTCCATAAAATTCCTATGGTATTTAAAAGTTTGTGGATTTTAAAAGAATCTATTATTTGATTGATTTTGTAGGATTCTTTATTACTTTTATACATACCTAAAATCCATAGAAATCTTCCTCTAACACCTAAGATTTCTACAGAATCTGTATTGACTCTATATAGAATTAAAATTTCCCACAGAATTTGCACATCATATGATTATTAAGAATCCGTCAAAATCTTTAAAAGTCCAGATTGAATACACCCCCCTAAGTCAAGAAATCTTTTTTATTAAACCATATTTATTTTGTAAAATATTGATTTTGCTACCCCACATCGATTATCAAGAAAAAATGACATTTTGATAAATTGTATAAATAAACATTGAATGTTTGAAGATTAATGTTATCTTCTGAGTTTACACTTATTTCGTTTTCTATCAATAATATTAAGCGAATATAACTTTTGAGTTTACACTTATATCAAGTTTATCTTCTTCTTTTCCATAATTGGACTGTCGCGCATGTGGTCGAGGTTTCAAGACAAATGTTATCTTTTGGATTTGTATTATATTACATCTGCACAATTTTATTTGTTTTTTAAATTAGTTATTTTGAATATATTTTGCATTGCATAGATATCGTTTTTTTTTTTACATTTATTAATATTATGATTTTTATAATGCATATATCGTAAACACTCCTCACTTGTTATGCCCCAAATGTAGTCATATTTATACGACGAACTAGGTCAACAATTATGTTGTTATTATTTCTCCTATAAACGTATACTTTATTACATAAACATTCTTAATCAAATTAACAAAATATAATAAAAAAAAATACATCTAAAAAAAAAATCTCATATAAAAAAATAACAAAAAAAATATATTTTTAAATATACGTGTAAGACACGGACAGTAAACTAGTTTTAAATATAAATACTCATCAATAATTCACAAGTCTCGTAACAATTATGAAGTCGGAGTTGGGAATTTGTAGCCTCCACTCAGATATTATTATTTATATATTCAATGACTAAAACTTAAAATAATATAAATTATTCTTATTCTTTGAAAGGGTTCATTTAGGTTATTTGAATCGAATAATACAACCTCATATCATAAATAATAATTATTTGGAATTACAAGTTTCAAAATAATCCCCAATTCACACAACGGACTTTATAGTAGAAATAATTTATGTCATATTCGAGTAATGTAAGGTTTATGTATCATGAAATTTTTAGTCTTTTATAATTTTTACAAAATCTTCTTTTAAAATGATTTTTAATTTTAACTAAAACCACCCTATCCTTTTTTATTTTACTTATTTTTGAAATTTAGTTGTATTAGTTTAACCAAAACGGTATACTAATATTGTTTTAAAATTTTCACCAAAAAAAAATATTGGTTTTAAAATTATTAGTTTATTTAATAATTTTAAAATCACACAATATACACAATATACGAGCATCTTATATATATTACAGGAGACACAATTAATTTCACGGGTCTAACAATAAAAACTCTACATGCCACGTGTTATTTTAGCAATTAACAATAACTCCAAAAAATCTTAAATAAGTTTTTTAAATTTTAAAATCTAATACATTTAACAACTATCCAAAATAATTAAAAAAAGTTATTATTTTGATTATTTTTATTTTGTTATTTAAATTAAATCTGAATTAGTTTATCTATGTAGATTTTGTAATCGAATTTAAATAAAATTTTTAAATCATGAAACCGAGTCCGAAATAAAAAAAATTGTAAATTTTTTTTATCAAACCATTTAAATTTGTACGAGATTTTTTTTGTCAATATATCTCCAATATAACATCTACCCAATATTATTGTAAACCCGCACAAGGTACAGATATTATACTAGTATATGCAGTTAAACTATTAAAGTGGAAGTCTCTGGATTAACTAAGTCAGGGCAGAGGAGATATTTTGTTTATATTATTTAAAACAATTATTGAGTATAAATCAATCTAGATTAGTCAAACAATTATTAAATATAATGCCTTTGAGGAATGTGAAGGGGTATGGGCTTGGGTGTTAACCGACATGAAGCCTATAAATAGGTAGTAATGTTGCACATTTTGTGAGCTTGTTTATTGTTGATATAAAAAAAATTTCAAATAAAATTATTTTAAAATTGTAGTGAAATATGTTGAGTAGATACGTAAAATTATTTATCAATTATAATATTTATATTTTATTGTTTCATATATAATGACGTTTGAAAGATAACCAAATAAAATAAGGTGTGTCCTATTATTTTTCATCATAATTCTTACAAAATAAATTTTCTTTTTTACAGCAAAGAGTAATTTTTCATTAGTATATAAAATCTAAAATATCCATAAAATTAATGAATATACCACAATTCCCAAGTGGTAAGGGCTGAGGAGATAAACGTGAACGGACAGTATAGATAACATATCACAATTCCCAAGTGAGCGATATACCACGCGCACATCACACGGTGACACGGTCTTTTCAGGAGGAGGGTAAGCTAGGGGGCCCACCAGTTTTGTTTTGTTTTGTTTTTCTAATATAATTTTCCATTTTCTATGTCTTGCGGAGCAAGACAAGCCAACCCCCAAGAGAAACAAAGATCTTTTAAAAGCATACGCTTTAGTAAATATGGAATCTCGTAAATTTTGGGTTCATTTTGAGTCTGTTCTTCTGTCACAATTTGATTCCAATTTTGGTGATTTTTCATCGCAAAATATAAACCCTCATTATGCATAAAATATATTTGATTGATTTGAAGTTCTGATTACATTTGGCTGATTAGGTAGAATACTTTCAACTTTTTTTTACTTTTTTTTTTTACTGTCTTTCTTATGCATAATTACCATAATATCACGTCTTTCTTATAAAGGGGGGCCACCAGTTTTTTTTTACTGTCTTTCTTATAGGTTTTAATTTTTGGCTGATTTTTAAATTTAATTTTTTGAATTGATTTTGAAAATTTTGGATTGATTTTAGATTTCAACTTTTGATTGATTTTCAAATTTAATGAAAAACTCAACAAAAGTACAAGAGAAATTGAATTTTTCAAATTGATATTCAAATTTATTGAAAAATCACACAAATAATAATAATTTTTTAAAGTAACATTATTGTGCACGGTGTCTTAATTAATTACCTATTAAATAAATATTGTAATTAATATTATGCATAATTACCATAATATCACGTTAATTCATGATCGTTGATGATTTAAACCAATGATTCGGATGTGTTTTTACTTCTTACTATAACATTTGTTCCTACCTGATCTGACCACATATTGTATGTGTGTACACGGGACATATTAATATTTTCTCGTGCAACTCAAGCTCGGATAACAAATATAGAGCACATTTTAAATTAAGTTCGGCTCGGCTCATTCACTTGACTAATATTTTCTCGATGCACAACAAGTGCGGTTTGGGGGTACTTTTTGGCGGCCAAAGTTGTTAGAAAATTGTAAGCGTTTTATGTGGATTAGAATCAAAAATTTTAGGGTTACGGTTTTCTGTGGCTTGGATTTTTGGAATGTTATCAATAGAGTGTAGTGTTATATATTTTGATCATAATTTCTATTTCAACTATATTTTACTTATGTTATCTCATTTCCTTTTATACAATAATAAAACGACTTCTATTAAAATTAGATTATATTTTAATAATGTTACAACTACAACTTTTATTTAAATAGGTATTATGCGTACAACTTATATATGTCTCAATATTTGTACATTCAAAATACATAAACTTAATTCAAGATCTTTTTATAAATAAATGCCGGTATTTGAGCTTTGTTGGGCGCCTTACGCTTGTGAAATCGGTACTTTGCGCATTCCCTTCGTATATAATGCGTGTCGTCAGATTACCCAGTTCGATCAGCACGGAGTTGGACAGGATCTGTCGATCGTTCTTATGGAGTGACTCGGAGGAGCGTAGGAGTTTGCATCTAGTTGCATAGAAGGACATTGTCGATCTGTAGAATTTGGCGGCTTGGGGGTTCTTCTTCCGCTTACATAGCTTTGACAACCATCGACTGGCCAGTCCAGAACCATTCCATTCTCTTTCAAGTTATATGGAGGCTCAAGGTATCGGAACGAATCCGTTCTTTCCTATGGTTGGTTGCCCATGGCCTTCTGATGACTAATGAAGAACGTCATTGCCGTCATCTTACTTTGGTTATTAACTACCCTCTTTGACAACCATCGACTGAAAGTCTTCGGAGATTGCCCTGACATTTCGAGTATTTGGTCCAGCTTGCTATCGGATGAGTTTGCTGTTGATTTCTTCTAATTTGAATTCAATGTTTGGCTATTAGTGAACCTGTCTAGGGCTGAGACTATTGCCTTGGAAATGCCTTGGAATGTATGTTTTGTAGTTACCCTTTGGCGTTGCCGGAAATGAAGCAATGAGGTCGTCTTTAATAGTTCGTGTCATCCCCCAATATGGTTTCCATGATCGTTGATTATACGAAGTGTATTGCGAAGGCCCACTCCAATGTTATGCTAATCAAGCCCGCCCTTGATAAGACAACCATCAATATTTGTTGGGTGGAGCCGAAGTCCGATTGGATAAAGTTAACACTGATGGTTATGCCGCCCCGATGGGGTTGGTTCTTTTGGTGGCGTCCTGCGTGATTCGCTTGGCCATTGGTTTGTGTGGTTTCACAATGCACATTGATCCTTGCTTTGTCCCATGGCCGCGTTATGGGGAATTATATCGGGTATGCATCTCGCTTGGGCGAAAGGACATCGTAAGGTCATTATCGAAATTGACTCTTCCATCGCGATTATGCTCATCAACCGCACCGTATCAAGGACTCACCCATTATATAGTTTGATATCTAGGTATCAAGACTCCCTTCGTAGGAACTGGCATGCCCGACTCCGTCATGTGTATCGCGAGACCAACTTCTTTGCAGATCATTTGGCTTCTTTTGCGTTCGACTACCCGGTTGGGTATTTTATTCTCGAACATTCACCCTCCTCTTTCTTTTTGATTCTGAGTAACCATGCCCGTGGAGTAGCGACCCAACGGCTTGTCATTTGTTAGCCTCACTTCTTTGTTCTAATAAAATGGACAAGACGTTGCTCTCCCCGTCGTACTTACCCAAAAAAACGATACGAGAATTATACTAGTATATATAAAATTCATATATAAATTTAATTTAATTTTCCTTAGGTTTTTATTTAGATCAGTACTATATTTATACCATTATTATAAACATAGTTGTTATTATTAGTATTAACAAAATTAACATTTATGGGCTTCATCTTATATTTGATATACAAAGACTATAAGTACAAAAGGAATGTGATATTTTGTTATAAACAAGAGAAAGACAGTAGTCACTATGCCGTTTAAAATTATCAAATTATTTTTTTAAACCTTTCAATAGTTGTTCAAAAAAAGTTAATTATTCATTTTATTAGTGATGAGACAACAATCACTACAATGGTCATACTATTAATCACAATCATTATTGAATAGACTAATAGGGGGTGCAAATAGCATTGCCCAATATAAATTGTCCAGTTCTACTAAAAAATTTGGAGAACGGGATATGGATCTTAATATCTTATCTCTTCATCCCGCTAAGTATGTCCCGTTTCATATATAGTAAATTGAAAATTATAAAATAGGCTTGTAAAATTAATACTATGTAGTTTGTCGGGGTTGTTGAGAATGACGAGAACCAACAATTAAAACATGAAATTCTATTTTAATGTCGTGCAACATAGAATTAACCTATTTAAATTTGTTATAGTTTGCTATCTTTTCTATTTTTACTCACACGACATGAAAACACTATTTTAAGCAAAAACAATTGTCAACATTCATCTACATCTACAAAGGTCAAATAAAAAGTGAACTTCGTTGATGCATTGTCTACGAAAAGTGATCATTGTGCAATTTTGTTTTAGTTTTTATTTTTAAATGTTTAGACTTTAGACAAGTTAATTATATTTTGTAAAAAATTTTTTGACATTCGATTTTGATGTCTTTCGTTTTAACAATGATATCAAAGAATATTTGCTTGCATAAATTGTTAATATAAACCGAAAAATATGATGTATTAGTCATGCGGAATTGGTCTCATTGCGCCTCATCTCCTCCCGTCCAGATCCCAACCGGGATAGGACCGGTGATTTTTACTCTAAAAACACAATACTCTAAAAACACAATACTCGTTCCGATCCCGTCCCATATATAATAGGCGGGATAGGACCGGCGTTCCTCTTTAATGACTCTTTCCAATATTTCAATATCTCCTCTATAAAAAAAAACGCCCTTCATATATACACCCCTAAGTTATTCCATCAATCTCATCAATCCTATTTCTACTTTTTTTTCTTTTTACTCGCAACTTTCTAGAATTTATATTTAAGGTACCTAGGTTGTAATAAGTTGCATTTATATCCTTGTTTGTAACTTTAAGTCGTATTTTGTAATTTTTTTATTCATCCAGTCATTTGGTATGAGAGTCAAGTAGTTAAGTAAACTTAAAAATTAATTAAAAAATCTAAAAAAATTAAGTAAAACTGGAGGATCTGAAAATTGTTCACATAAACTAGCACCACAAGCAAAACATTTAAATGTTGGTCAAGTTCATCACGAAGCTATTTTAAATACTATAATCGACGATATTGTAGATTTAAAAATGAGATTAATTAAGTTGCGAACAACTCTTACAAAATATAGGGAATGAATATCTAATACCTTATTACCTATTAATATAAAAAATTAATTCTTGAGATTACCAACGAATTTAGACATCTTGGTGCAACAATATTCTTAAATTCTCTAACAAAAAATTCAGTCGGTTTTCCTTATAAGTATTCATTTTAAAACCCCGAAACGAAAGAAGAACAAGAAGAAGAGTTAGAAAATCAAGGAGCCACTTGACATGTCTGACAATAAACGAGTTCTTTGATGAGTGACGAATCTAGTTACTACACTGATGAAGAAGAAATGTAGCAACAAATGGGGTTAATCAAACTGAAAGACATAGAGACCATACCTTAAGTGAAGTTAAAAGAAAACTAGATAAAAAGATGGGAAAAAGAGTTGTAGATGTTAATGAAGTGGAAGAAGAAATAGTTCCAAAACATGAAGTTAACAAGGTCACTAGATCTTGTTATCGAAAATATGAACAAGGGTCAATGAGTCAGCATAGAGTTAATTTAAAACCGAAAGAATTTTTAGGAGTTAGGATTATGTCAAACCATAGACCTAACAAAAGAGAATTGTTGCTTGAACCCATCAGTGAAACCGGATATAAGCTTAACCTAGATGGAGTAAGATACCGAGAGGATGTGCTAGACTTTTGGAAGAAAAGTATGATGAGTGTCTTAAACATGAACGTTGAATGGAGATATGCAAATTTCCTACGTTATATCGAGCAAAGTCTGTATGGGATTGTGGCTAATTGGTACGAAGAAATCGGTGAAGAAAATAAAGACACCTTAAGGGCAGTAAAACCACCAGATATTATGTTTAGGGAATTTTGTAAAGCCTTAGAATATGAGTTTATTGAAGACGGAGATGATAAAGATAAAAAAAATTAATCGAATGGCAAAGAAAATTAAATATTCTTGAAATTTATAATAGAAAATTATCTGTCATAGTTTGAGTATTATTATTATAAGGTGGGAAAAATCGGGATAAACCTTCAAATAATATTCGATAAATCTCCTAAATCCATAAATGAATAAATTAGTGAAGGGTAACAAAAATGGATAGAAAATACAACTTGAAGGATACCCTAGGAAATAGATTGAGTTTCATTAGAAAATGGGTAGAGAAAAAATGTCAAGAAGTTAAGGGAACTCAACACATGAAAAGACAATTTCTAAATTGTTGGGATTTTCATGGAGAATGAGGATATAACCGTATAAATAATCGGAAAAATGGTTATGGAAGAAAGTATGTTAGGAAGAAAAGCTTCAAAAAACAAAGAGGGGGAAATATTATAAAAAATATTATCGAAAACCCTTTGTTAAGAAAAGAAGATTTTTTGAAAAGCCTCTTATTGTCCCGAGAAGAAAAAGAGTTGCAAATGTTAGGCATGCAGAGAAATAAGTCATTATGTTAATGAATGCAAAAATAGAAAGAATAATTAACTTGCTGAAACTTTATGAAGCTTAGATTATATTGAAATAATAAAAAATGAAGCTCTTGGCATATAGCCTCAAATAATAATAAAGGAATTGTAGAGGTAGTAGAAGAAGAATCTAAATTTTCAGATTATGAGGAACTATGTGAAATAATGCAAGGAGAAGATAATGAAGCTCAAAGAAAAATGAAAGAAATGTTTTATTTAGAAGAAACGACTACTCTAGCCCAATTGCGAGAAGTTGATACTTTTATCGACAAAGAACATTTGGAAAAAATGCATAGATCGTGAGTTGAATTCCTAATCATTGATAAATATCACTTTTTTACAAGAAAGTTAATTCCAATATTCTCAAAGTTTGTATGTGAAGAAATGGATCGAGATATCGTATTAAAAAATAATGAAAATCAAGCTACTAAAATAAACCTAATTAATTGGAAGAATATCCAAAAACACAATGAAGAAAAAAAATATAAATACATTTATGTTTGTGCAACTCAGGTCATCATTAATCCATTACAAGACTTGTAATAAGAATGTGCATTGAATTAATTTTGTTTGTGACACTAGGAACAAAAAATTTAGTGACCAAACTATTAGTGGAGTATGTAACACCCCAAATTTTACAACTTAGGGAGTTACTGGTTAGGACCGCACAGTGGGTCCCGACCTTAGTTTGACAACAACTTAACATGATCTTACAACAAGGCACAGATAAGGAAAAACCAGAAATCATAAAATAGTTTTTATCAATGCATGAATGTGACCAGATCAACTACAGCCGGAAAAGTAATATATCAAAGTACGAAAGGAAACCATGTTCAACTGCAAAACCCACAAATGCAAAAACTGCAAAACGTCCTAAAGTACGACACCCCGGCTGACCACTACCATCTGGATCACTCGGCATCTGCTCTAACCTGTGTCAAATCTAAACAACATATCAACCGTTAGCTAACTAACCAAATATAAGTAAAATGATAACAGCACAAACACAAGCAGAAACAAAAATAAACAAACATCATGCTGGCACTCAACCAATTATTATCTATTATTTAAGTGATTCACATTATTCAATTTAAGTTGTGGCACGAGAACTATTATTAGTTCTCGCCTCCGTTCCTTATCCAACTGGTGTAGGTCTAGCTGACTTCCTTTGGTAGCATCACTACAAACCATGTGTGGACTAGTCCCGAAAGAAACCCCCAGCGCCCCGCGAGCTACTGAGCGGAATGCCACCGCCCGTTACTCTTAGGCCAAAATACAGGTCGGTATTTATATATCACAACCTATCTCTCTAACATGTCAATCACACACCACCATCATCATTTATACTCATATTTAGCAGTCAGCTAAGTAAGCCCAAAGGACTTACCTGTTATAACGCTCGACTCTTTAATAACCACTCGCTCTGTAACTGTATCCACTCAGTTGCCTGTCAAAGGCGATAAGTGTATTAGCACACTTTCACGTAGATAGAAGTCTAAAACTTCTAAGATCAAAAGTATTAAGACGTACTAGTTACAGTATTAGTTTTAGGGTAAAATGACCATTTTACCCTTGGTTCCGACTTTCTCGAAAACCCTAAAATTCATGTCCAACTCTTATTTGAAGTTCTAAAATTATATCCTAACTCTTAGAATTTTATTTGGTTCGAAACTGACATTTTCCTATGTTTCTATTTTCCGGAAGAATCGAAAAAGGTTTAACTTCGGCTCTAAATATAAAATTCTTAACAGCTCATAAAATTTTCCGAATTAAATCTCTAGATCATCTATGAGGTTCTATCTAACCTTAGCAGAAAGAAAAACTCCAAACTGTTCAGCCGATATTTTTATAATAATTCCCAAAGTCGGTTCTTCATTCTACTTTCCTATACTTAGCCAATTTTTTTAAGTTTACCAAAACTGCTCAACTACCTAACTTCGGGAGCTCATAACTTTCAATCCGACCGTTCATTCCTCCCCAAATTTTAATATGATAAACTACATATATCCGTCTACAACATATCCAAAATTCAACGGTGGATCTTTATCCAAACGTTTTATAATTGATCGACAAGATGGGCTGTTCGTAACCTAAAAGCTGAAGAAATTAAATTAAATTTACAGCAGCCAATCTTTTCCATTGTTCATAAAAAATATACAGCAGTCCTTTATTCTTCTCTTTAGATCTATATGTTCAGCAGTGTACTAATTCGGACTAACCTAAACACCGGAGGAATGCTACTCTGGTCCCGGTGCAGCGAGGTGCGGCGTTTCACTGGCGGAAGGGTCCGGCTGGTTCGTAGCACTGCTGTAAATCGTAGGCTGCAGTGAGGCGGATATTTCAAGCGACAGAAGGAAGGCGGAAAGAAGGCCAGCACACTTACCGGTCTGAGGCGGACGGCAGGAGGCTCGGCGGCGTGGACGGTGGCTGGCAGCAGCGGCGAAGGCTGCGTTCCGGCGGCGATGTGATGCGTTCTGGCGGCGATGGGCTGCTGCGCAAGGAGGCGATTATTGATCCCGGAATCGCAACAGAAGCGGAAGGAAGCGGATGGACAGAGGAGGGAGGTCGGAAACTTACCGGCACTACTGGAGGCAGCGGCGGCGATCCAGTGGCAGGCGGAGGAGGTGCGGCGGCGTCTCCTTCGTACCTACGGAGTCCCTGCGGTGGGTGAGATCCGGCACAGCGAAAGGGCGGAAGGGGAGAGGAGAGGCAGTAGACTTACCGGAGCCCCTGCGGTGGTCGGCGGACGGCGCAAGGCGCGGTGACGGTGGTGGCAGAAGGGTGGCTGCGCCGGACGGTCTTGCGAGAGAGAGGGAGAGGCAGTAGCGGCGTATCTCTTGTCCAGGAGAAGGTCGATAGGTAGGTTAATTAGCGTAGGATTAGGTTAGATTAGTTTAATTAGGGTTTAATAATTAAATTTTAAAATGGGCTTAGGAAAGTGGGCTGATGGTTGGCCCAACTGAGCGGTGATTTCAATTACGGATACGCAACTCGTTATTTGCGTGCGGAAATTATAAAAATACGGAATTAAATTCCGTATTTTATAACTTATTTTTATTCTTATTTTAATGTACGTAAATTATTTCCGGTCATTAAATTTATCATTTTATGCGAATCTAGGTCACATAAAATGATAGAACCAAGCTTGTTTTATTTACTTATTTATTTATTTACGATCTTCTCATCGGACTTTGGTTAATTTCAATTTACCGGAACTTAAAATTTTCGGTTATTACATCAGTGCCCCCTTAAAAGAAGTTTCGTCCCGAAACTTAGATTATTCCCCTTACTCACACCTTTCTTTCGGTATATTTTAGTTTTCTCGATATTTTCATTTTCTACCATGCAACTACTCAGGCATCAACAACAAGTATCATAAAACAAAAACAGAGTCGCTCAAAACAATATGAAAACCTGGAAGGTCAAACAACACAACATCCGAGTACTAACTCGTCAACCAGAAATAACCTCTAACCCCGCGAAGAACTCGGGATAGTTACGTCTAATACTCTCTTCAGTCTCCCAAGTGGCCTCATCAGCTCCTCTCCTAGACCACTGGATCCTCAGCATAGGTATCTCCTTGGATCGCAGACGTCTGGCACTGCGCTCCAAGACAGCTACTGGGTACTCTACAAATGTATGGTCAGGCTCAACTGTCAGATCCTCATGGCTAATGACGTGTCTCGGATCCGGAATGTACTCTCGCAGCTGAGATACATGAAAAACTGGGTGTACTCCCTCTAGTCTCGGTGGCAGTGCTAGTCGATAGGCAACCTCTCCGACTCTCTCTACAATCTCAAATGGTCCGACATACCGGGGACTCAGCTTCCCCTTAATGCCGAAACGTCTAACTCCCCTCGTAGGTGACACTCTCAACCACACTTGTGCACCTACTCTAAACTCCAAAGGTCGACGCCTTTTGTCGGCGTATGACTTCTGACGACTCTGAGCTGCTAACATCCTCTCCCGGACTAAGGCAATCCGGGCGATGTCGTCCTGTATCTGATCTGGTACTACTCCATCAGCCTTGCTAGGCTCATCCCAACATAGCGGTGTACGACATCTCCGCCCGTACAAAGCCTCATAAGGTGCCATCCCAATAGACGCATGCCAGCTGTTATTATATGAAAACTCTACTAGTGGGAGGTGATCTGGCCATACCTGTCCCCAATCTAGCACACATGCCCGCAACATGTCCTCTAGGGTCTGGATGGTCCTCTCTGACTGACCGTCTGTCTGTGGGTGGTAGGCAGTGGTAAAGTGAAGACTCGTACCCAGAGCCGTATGTACCTGCTGCCAGAACCTCGAGGTAAAACGTCCATCCCTGTCGGAGACGATAGTCCTCGGTACTCCATGGAGTCTCACAATATGCCTGGTGAACTCCTCTGCTAGACGACTTACCGGCCACGTTTCCTTAATCGGAATGAAACGTGCGGTCTTCGTCAAACGGTCTACTACTACCCAAATGGCATCAAAACCTCTGCTGAGCCTCAATCCAGTGACGAAATCCATAGAAATGTCTTCCCACTTCCAATGTGGTACTGGAAGTGGGTGTAACTCTCCTCCGGATCTACGATGCTCGATCTTGACCTGCTGACAGGTCGCACACTGGGCTACATATCGGGCCACATCAGGCTTCAAACCACCCCACCAGAAGGAACATCTCACGTCCTTATACATCTTACTCGCTCCTGGATGTACGGAGTAAGGGGTAGTATGAGCCTCACCTAGTATCCTCTGCCTCAGCTCACGGTCTGCTGGCACACAGACACGGTCCTGTCGTCTCATCACTCCATCGGCACCAATAGTGAACTGAGGTGCCTCATCTCGTGACATCCGGTCTCGGATCCGGGTCAACATCGGACAGGTCTCCTGCTTCTGTCGGATCTCACCCAACAGGTCAGGAAGTAACTCTAAGGTGGCTAACTGATGAGCTGTATCGGGGAACTGGATCTCTATCTCCAACCAAGCTAAGTCTCTCTGTAACTGTGGTTGTACTGTCAACCGAGCTATCGCCTTCTCCTGAGGCGTGTTCCGACTCAAAGCGTCGGCAACTACATTCGCCTTTCCGGGGTGGTAAAGAATCTCAAGGTCAAAATCCTTGATCAACTCTAGCCACCGCCTCTGGCGGTTATTCAACTCCCGCTGAGTGAATATGTACTTCAGACTCTTATGGTCTGTGAAGATCTGACAGGTCGCTCCATAGAGATAATGACGCCAGATCTTAAGAGCGTGCACTACTGCTGCTAACTCCAGGTCATGAGTGGGGTAGTTCTCTTCATACGTCTTCAGCTGTCGAGACGCATATGCTATAACCTTACCCCTCTGCATCAAGACACACCCCAAGCCCAGCTTGGATGCATCACTGTACACTACGAAGTCCTCTGTACCCTCAGGCTGTGCTAAGATCGGAGCAGACGTCAATCTCCTCTTCAGCTCATCAAAACTCTGCTGACACGGCTCAGACCAGACGAACCGAGTAGTCTTCCTTAGGAGGGAAGTAAGTGGTCGGGCGATCAGGGAAAACCCTTCCACGAACCGACGGTAATACCCTGCCAATCCAAGGAAACTGCGAACCTCCTTCACGTTCTTCGGAGGTTGCCAAGAAGACACTGACTCAATCTTCGCCGGGTCGACCTTAATCCCCTCAGCAGTCACTACATGGCCTAGGAAAGCCACCTCTGACATCCAAAACTCACACTTGGATAGCTTAGCATATAGCTGACTATCCTGTAGAATATGCAGTACTGTCCTCAAGTGCCCGGCATGCTCCTCTCGACTTCTAGAGTAAACTAGAATGTCGTCGATGAAGACCACTACAAACTGGTCTAAGAAGTCGATGAAAATCCCATTCATCAACTCCATAAATACTGCTGGCGCATTAGTGAGCCCGAATGGCATCACTACAAACTCATAATGACCATACCTAGTCCGGAATGCCGTCTTAGGTATGTCCTGATCTCTCACCCTCAGCTGGTGATAACCCGATCTCAAATCTATCCTCGAGAACACTGACGCTCCATGCAGCTGGTCCAGCAGATCATCTATGCGAGGTAATGGATACTTATTCTTGATGGTGACCTTGTTCAACTCCCTGTAGTCGATACACAGTCTCATCGATCCATCCTTCTTCCTCACAAACAACACTGGTGCTGTAATAGCTAGGATTTTCGAATTCTAATTAATGTTGATTAACTTAATCATTGATAGCGATTGCCATATAACTCGCGAAGATTTCGCAAGTGATGAGTAAGAGTCCCACCGTTATGTTCCTGGCGTAATTTTGGGCGTTTGGGAAAATTTTTACTTTTTCCCCCGGGTAATTATTTTTACCCTCCGGTGTTATTTGGAGCATTTGGGAGCTCCAATTAATAAAAATGCAGTTGAGAGAAATGATCAAGACATCGGATATGTCCTAGATATGAAATAACATGGAGAGGCAAAACGGCCAAAAGAATCGCTATTTCGTTTCTTAACGGCTAAGAAAGACGGTTTAGGAATACACGTTTTCCGAGGCAGTTGTGGAATAATTATCCCTACAATATTCCAGATTTAATGTTCCAATCTCGAGAAGTTTGGAGAAAGAGGTTCGACCCGCCTTTGGATCGGTTAAAGGATAATTATCGACTTTACTAAAGGATAATCATCGTCTTCACTATAAATAGCGGAAAATCCTTTATTAATTCATTTCATTTCACGTTTCCTCGTAAAAGCTCTGATACCAACTCTGTAACACCCCGAATCCACGGGACTCGGAGTGTCACATTGGGCTAGGATCTCACAATGGATCCTGACCCTAGCCTGACAACAAGTTCACTGGACCTTACAACATGACACTGACAGATATAAAACAAATACATAAAACAGTATAAACTGTACGACCCAAATTACACAACAACATAGCCGAGTATATAAAACGACATCCTCACATAGGAGGTACAAAAGATCATCCTCACGCAGGAGGGGAAACACAACAACCCCAAACCAACCACCTAATGTACGAGAGTCCTCGGCCTGTCACCCTGCCAGATCACCCAGTAGCGCCTAACCTGTAAACATCTACAACACGGTATGAAACCGTTAGCTAACCATACATATATGAGGTAATGCATAAGCACAAGCACAATCATGGAAAGACTCTCCAAGAGAAGATGATTGTAAGACTGATAGTTCCGCCTCAGCTTCAGAGAGATTTAGCTTGGGTAGAGTTGGACAATCAATTTCTTGATGAGGATACCCAGTTATACCTCAGAGGTTATAGCTGGTGTGTTTGATGAGGTCCAACAGAAGTAGGAGACCTGCCCGGCCTTGACAAGGTTTAAAGAAAGGATGTCTCGTACTGAGCCACCATAGTTCTCCATGGGAGTAGATGGACTGATGAAGAGTCATGACCGCTTTTGTGTACCTGCTGATGTAGATGGAGACAGAGAATATTACGGTATACCCACTGCACGCCTTATTCAGTACATTCAGGTACGAGTAAGATGTACCACGAGATGAGATGATTATATTGTATGAAGCCGATATAACCAGATTTGTGATACAGTGTGTGACTTGTCAGCGGGTCCAGATAGAGTATTTCCGATCTAGAGATAAGCTTCACCCATTAACAGTGCAGTAGTAGAATTTGGGAGGACATCTCTATGTACTTTGTTATGGGATTGTGACCCAGTAGAAGATTGATGTTATCTGGATTGTTGGTAACAAATTAATGAAACCGGTACGTTTCATCAGAAGGACGTGGCTAGTGAATGAATTGGCTGAGGAGTACACTAGACAAATAGTGAGACTCCATGGTATACCGAGAACGATCATTTCTGATCGAGATGGATGTTTTTACTTTGAGATTTTGGGCAGTAGATTCAGACTGCTTTGGGGACGAGTCTGTACCTCATGACTACACTTCACCTCGTGACAGATGGTCAGTTAGAGAGGATCATCTAGATCTTAAAGATCTATTATAAGTGGTAAGTTGAATGGGAAATGTGGATGGTTATATTACCTTTCATTAATGAGTTTATTATATAACAATGAAGGACGTGCATCTTTCTGGGATGGCCCTATGAGGCAATATATAGACATAGATGTCGTATATCCTTATGCTAGAAGTGATCTAGCATTAGAAGTGAAATAACACCTGACCAGACTCAGGATTTTATAGTTCAAGTAACGTTGATTGAAGGAAGAATGCTGGATGTACAGAGTCACCAGATATTATATGTAGACAAGAGGCGTTAACCTCTAAAGTTCAAGCGAAAGTTCATGTCCGGCTGTAAGTATCTCAGCTGCTAGACGTTAGACGTGTTAATATGGAAGGGAACTGAGTTTCCAATATGATGGTTTATTTGAGATCGACTAGTACGGAGAAGGCAGCATGATGTTTAGCTTTGCCTCTGAGATTAGAGGATATCCACCCAGTGTTTCTTATGTCTTAACTGAGAAAGTATATACCAGACTCGAGACACCTTGTGAGTTATGATGATTTGGTGGTTGAGTCCAACCACACTTTTGTTGAACATTCGATTACATTCTTGGAATGAGATATGAAACGCTTGCATTCGAAAGACATTCTCATATTGAGGATATGATGGTCAAGATGAAGACTTGAAGAGGCTATGTGAGAGACTGAGGATAGTGTCCTGAGGAACTATCTAGAGTATATGTTGGGACAGACCCATTTGTGGGAGCACGAGTAGATCTTAGTGTTATCTTGATGAATGTTGTGCTTATGTGCTTATATGCCTTGATGTGTTATTCCATGCTAGTTGTGATGTGATTTATGATCTTAGTAGATCTTGATGTGCTAGCGTGATGTATGTTATAGCTGGAGAAGATTACTTCCTCCACGCTACCCGAGTATGATTATATTTATAGCTGGAGATGGTTCTTTCCTTCATGCTATTTGAGTGTGATTAGGATTCAGCTGGAGATGGTTCTTTCCTCCATGCTACCTTGATGGACATAGTTTTAGTGGAGATGTGATTCCTCCATGCGATATATATGTTTATGGGTTGGCTAGAGACGTATTTCCTCTATGCATGTGATATGTTTTGGCTAGAGATGTGCTTCCTCTATGCCTTGCGATGTGGTATGGCGAGAGACGTGATTCCTCTACGCCTTTGGGTAGCGTTATGGCCCTGTTTCCTGGAGTGATGATTCATCCATGTTTATACTTGAGGTTATAGATTGTTATAGGTTGTGATCTTTTGAACGGAGATGTGATACCTCCGATAGAAAGAGTGAGAGTTATACCTCGGCGTATGGGTCCGAGAGAATTTGGAAATTGTTCAAGTTTCGGGACGAAACTTTTTTTTTAGGGGTGTGTGATGTAATAGCTAGGATTTTCGAATTCTAATTAATGTTGATTAACTTAATCATTGATAGCAATTGCCATATAACTCGCGAAGATTTCGCAAGTGATGAGTAAGAGTCCCACCGTTATGTTCCTGGTGTAATTTTGGGCGTTTGGGAAAATTTTTACTTTTTCCCCCGGGTAATTATTTTTACCCTCCGGTGTTATTTGGAGCATTTGGGAGCTCCAATTAATAAAAATGCAGTTGAGAGAAATGATCAGGACATCGGATATGTCCTAGATATGAAATAACATGGAGAGGCAAAACGGCCAAAAGAATCGCTATTTCGTTTCTTAACGGCTAAGAAAGACGGTTTAGGAATACACGTTTTCCGAGGCAGTTGTGGAATAATTATCCCTACAATATTCCAGATTTAATGTTCCAATCTCGAGAAGTTTGGAGAAAGAGGTTCGACCCGCCTTTGGATCGGTTAAAGGATAATTATCGACTTTACTAAAGGATAATCATCGTCTTCACTATAAATAGCGGAAAATCCTTTATTAATTCATTTCATTTCACGTTTCCTCGTAAAAGCTCTGATTTCTCTCAACCTTCAAACTCAGATCTACTATCCGTTTCTAATCCGATTTCAATTCCGTTTGAGTTTCTGGATTCCTCTCTTCATTCTCTTCATAACGGTACCGAGTTTCTGCAATTCCGAGTATATGGAGGGCTGGTCGAGCATATATGTCACCTGGACGGTTCCGTCGCTCAGATTCCGATGAATTTGATGATGTCCATGCGTAGCCTGCGTCGTTGTGATTCCGAATCTTCTTTCAGATCGTCAATCGGGTTAGTAACGAATAAGTTATGAATTTATTCGTTTTCCGTACTGCGATTTGGCCTAAATTGACTTTAGGCTTGTCAAAATGGATAATTAGAAATTCCATTATGGTCGTTATATTATTCTGGTGATTATGGATAGTTTGTTTGATGAAATCTGATGTCAGGTGGGTTTAGAAATTGCCTGCGGGCAAAACGTTATTCTGGCAAAATCTAATTAATTAATTAAAGGTTAATTAATTAAATTAGCATTAGAATTGAGATTGAGGAATGTCGATTAGATACTACCTTGAGATTTGAGGAATTGTGAGTTATGTTGAGATATTGAGGTTTAGTTGGTTGTGAGGCTTATAGATTGAGTATGATCCTTATGGATCCCTTTGGGTCTAGGTGTGACCCCTTTGATGAATAGAGATTGATATATCTCTTTATGCCTTTTTATAGGCCGTGTTGTCCCTCCAGTGTAGAGGTGATCGTGGTTGATTTTGTACGAGGTTGAGGTAAGTCCGTAGGACTTACTTAGCTATCATCCCTATATTGGGTGTTTGCATGAGTGGTGTGTGCTTATATGTTTGCTATGATAGTATGAGTTGTCGTTTTTATCGACCTATGTTCTATTGACTGCCCCACTGCGTGGCTGTGATAACCTTTCCCTTTCATCCCGCCGTGGAGTCTGGGAGGTTCTCTGATGTCAGGCCAGACTGGTTTACAGGAAGGGCGCAATCCACTCCCATAGGGTACACGGATTGTGTGACCGATACTCGTACAGCTGGACATTGTACTCAGAGGCGGGGATGTATCGGTCCTCGTGTCACATACTTTCATCTATCTATATATATACGGTTTTTGAGTGAATGGTTAATATATAAAGATGGGTAAATGTGTGATAGCATGCTGATGTGTTTATCTTTCATGATTGTGCTTGTGCTTATGCATTACCTCATATATGTATGGTTAGCTAACGGTTTCATACCGTGTTGTAGATGTTTACAGGTTAGGCGCTACTGGGTGATCTGGCAGGGTGACAGGCCGAGGACTCTCGTACATTAGGTGGTTGGTTTGGGGTTGTTGTGTTTCCCCTCCTGCGTGAGGATGATCTTTTGTACCTCCTATGTGAGGATGTCGTTTTATATACTCGGCTATGTTGTTGTGTAATTTGGGTCGTACAGTTTATACTGTTTTATGTATTTGTTTTATATCTGTCAGTGTCATGTTGTAAGGTCCAGTGAACTTGTTGTCAGGTTAGGGTCAGGATCCATTGTGAGATCCTAGCCCAATGTGACACTCCGAGTCCCGTGGATTCGGGGTGTTATAGAGTTGCGCCCCAGGGAGAAACACTAGGGCGTATGAAACCCTTCTCTGCTAACTCCTCTAACTGCTTCTTCAGCTCAAGTAGCTCTATCGGGGCCATGCGGTACGGGGCCTTCGAGATCGGTCTCGTGCCCGGCTCTAACTCGATGCTAAAATCCACACTCCTCTGTGGGGGTAGCCCTGGTAAGTCGTCCCTGAAGACCTCTGCAAACTCGCATGCGACTGGTATCTCCTCTACTGTCAGGCTCTTGCGCTCCTTCATGGCATAACACCAGAAGGCCTCGCAACCCTGTGCTATCAATCTGGCTGCCCTTACTGCACTGATGACTGTGCCGGACTTTCCGAGGTCCCAACCTCGGAATATAACTCTGTGGCCCTCCTCCGTGGCAACAGTCACAGTCCTCCTACCAATATCCAAGACGGCTCCATGTCTAGTCATCCAATCTATCCCTAATATCACGTCCTCATGTGCTAGGGGAATGACTAGAAAATTTACTAACCAAATCCGGCCTCCCAGGTGAATAGGGCAGTCATAAATCTCTCGAGATCCTCTAACCTTACCCCCATCTGGTAACCCAACCACAAAAGGTACACCCTCTAATGTAGCTAAGGACAACCTATCTACACATGCATCTAATATAAAGGAGTGCGTGGCACCCGTATCAAATAAAACACGCACAGGTAAGTCATGGATCCAAATAGTACCTGTGGTCGCAGGTGCTGCAGGCTGCTCAGTGTTCCTCAGCTCAAACACTCTCGATGGTCCTCCTCTGGTGTCAGTGGTACTACCACGCCCTCTGCCACGACCTGATTCCTGTGCAGCACTGTATGAAGCAGGATGTCCTGGAGCCCGGTACTGCTGCTGCTGCTGACTCGGAGCTCGGTACTGAGGGGGTCTCTGCACACTCTTCTCAGCACTTGCAGGAGAAGATCCCTGCTGAGAAGAAGCCTTGCCCTGACGGCAGAAAGTAGCCCTGTGTCCCGGCTTCCCACAAGTGAAGCAAGTGACCAGTGGTTTCGGGCAGTCCGGCTTAATGTGATCACGGCCACCACAGTTAAAGCATTGTCGATCTCCACTGGGAGTCCGAACTGTAGAGTGGTAGTTGGACCTCCCCTGAGTCTGCCCTCTACTATAGCCTGCTACTGCCCCACTGCTACCAGCATGTCCTGTCTTCTGCCGCTTATCCGGCCCACTAGACTGTGCTGCCTTCCTAGAAGCTGGCCTATCTCTCTCATAAGCAGAGGCCCTATCCTGATAGTCAGACAAGGTCTCACAGCGGAATCCAGCCAGGTAGGATCGGGTACTCTCTCTCAACCTCCTGGAGAAAAGATAAACATGTTGCTCTTCTGGAGGTGCAGACGGTCCAAGCAAAGTCAACTCTTTCTGAAACTTCTTTATGGCTGCAGCAATCGGGATATCCTCGAATCCCGCCTCAATGAAATCCTGGAATCTCTCCCTCCTCAGCGAAACTGGGCAGTACCTGTCTCTAACAATGTTCTCCATCTGCTCCCAACTGGTGACTCGGCCACGAATGGTACGCCACCATGAATGAGCATCATCTGTGAAGCAGGTCTGTATCAAATCCACCTGTCGGTCCATGGGGCAACGTATCGCCTCCAAAGCAGTCTCAATCTTCCCTATCCAGTGCTCCACCTCTAGCCCTATCTCTCCGCTGAATGAGGGGACCTTCTGAGAGTTGAAAGCCTTCAACCACTCATCCGGTCTCGGTGCTCTGACCCCAGTAGGTGCTCTATCAACATCAGCCCTCCTCTCAGATACAGCCGGCACCTGAGACACTCCCTGTGTCACCTGAGCTGACCTAGCCGGCGCCACTGGTGGTACCTGAGTAAGCCTCTCCACTCTGGCAGCTTCCTCCCTGCGTTCAACATAGGCTCTGAACTCCCTATACTCCGATGCTCCAATAGAGACACGTCCCGACTCAGTAGAACGAGCTCCTTGCGCTCCAGACCTAGCGGCGGTCACAGGCCTGACCTCGGGGCCTACACTCTCAGCTACTTCCTCTACAGCAACCTCTGGTACGCTTGCTGCAGGTGGGTCATCTCGAGGGACTCGTCCTCGACCTCTCCCTAGTGGAGGTCTACCCACACGACCACGCCCTCTAACAGTAGGGGTGCTATCAGCTCGATCCTGTCTGACTGGGGGAAGGGGGGGACGACCCCTACCTCGGCCAGTCACTTGTGCAGCCCTAGTACGTGCCATCTGCACGAATAGTAATAACTACAGTTATAAGCTAGCTAATCTATCATAACATTACAAGTCCATAATTATTCTAAGATTACCGAGATCCGCAGAGGTAGTGGTGGTCGTCCGTACTTTCTATCCCAACCCGACTCTGTATGCATTTTAAAACCAAAATTTTTCGTTGGAAAACTCAGACCCCTTTCGGGTTCTGTTTATTTACTTATACGACTTTTTTAGAAGATTCAAGTGCCATTGTTGCCAACCTAGAGCTCTGATACCATGTTGTAACACCCCAAATTTTACAACTTAGGGAGTTACTGGTTAGGACCGCATAGTGGGTCCCGACCTTAGTTTGACAACAACTTAACATGATCTTACAACAAGGCACAGATAAGGAAAAACCAGAAATCATAAAATAGTTTTTATCAATGCATGAATGTGACCAGATCAACTACAGCCGGAAAAGTAATATATCAAAGTACGAAAGGAAACCATGTTCAACTGCAAAACCCACAAATGCAAAAACTGCAAAACGTCCTAAAGTACGACACCCCGGCTGACCACTACCATCTGGATCACTCGGCATCTGCTCTAACCTGTGTCAAATCTAAACAACATATCAACCGTTAGCTAACTAACCAAATATAAGTAAAATGATAACAGCACAAACACAAGCAGAAACAAAAATAAACAAACATCATGCTGGCACTCAACCAATTATTATCTATTATTTAAGTGATTCACATTATTCAATTTAAGTTGTGGCACGAGAACTATTATTAGTTCTCGCCTCCGTTCCTTATCCAACTGGTGTAGGTCTAGCTGACTTCCTTTGGTAGCATCACTACAAACCATGTGTGGACTAGTCCCGAAAGAAACCCCCAGCGCCCCGCGAGCTACTGAGCGGAATGCCACCGCCCGTTACTCTTAGGCCAAAATACAGGTCGGTATTTATATATCACAACCTATCTCTCTAACATGTCAATCACACACCACCATCATCATTTATACTCATATTTAGCAGTCAGCTAAGTAAGCCCAAAGGACTTACCTGTTATAACGCTCGACTCTTTAATAACCACTCGCTTTGTAACTGTATCCACTCAGTTGCCTGTCAAAGGCGATAAGTGTATTAGCACACTTTCACGTAGATAGAAGTCTAAAACTTCTAAGATCAAAAGTATTAAGACGTACTAGTTACAGTATTAGTTTTAGGGTAAAATGACCATTTTACCCTTGGTTCCGACTTTCTCGAAAACCCTAAAATTCATGTCCAACTCTTATTTGAAGTTCTAAAATTATATCCTAACTCTTAGAATTTTATTTGGTTCGAAACTGACATTTTCCTATGTTTCTATTTTCCGGAAGAATCGAAAAAGGTTTAACTTCGGCTCTAAATATAAAATTCTTAACAGCTCATAAAATTTTCCGAATTAAATCTCTAGATCATCTATGAGGTTCTATCTAACCTTAGCAGAAAGAAAAACTCCAAACTGTTCAGCTGATATTTTTATAATAATTCCCAAAGTCGGTTCTTCATTCTACTTTCCTATACTTAGCCAATTTTTTTTAAGTTTACCAAAACTGCTCAACTACCTAACTTCGGGAGCTCATAACTTTCAATCCGACCGTTCATTCCTCCCCAAATTTTAATATGATAAACTACATATATCCGTCTACAACATATCCAAAATTCAACGGTGGATCTTTATCCAAACGTTTTATAATTGATCGACAAGATGGGCTGTTCGTAACCTAAAAGCTGAAGAAATTAAATTAAATTTACAGCAGCCAATCTTTTCCATTGTTCATAAAAAATATACAGCAGTCCTTTATTCTTCTCTTTAGATCTATATGTTCAGCAGTGTACTAATTCGGACTAACCTAAACACCGGAGGAATGCTACTCTGGTCCCGGTGCAGCGAGGTGCGGCGTTTCACTGGCGGAAGGGTCCGGATGGTTCGTAGCACTGCTGTAAATCGTAGGCTGCAGTGAGGCGGATATTTCAAGCGACAGAAGGAAGGCGGAAAGAAGGCCAGCACACTTACCGGTCTGAGGCGGACGGCAGGAGGCTCGGCGGCGTGGACGGTGGCTGGCAGCAGCGGCGAAGGCTGCGTTCCGGCGGCGATGGGATGCGTTCTGGCGGCGATGGGCTGCTGCGCAAGGAGGCGATTATTGATCCCGGAATCGCAACAGAAGCGGAAGGAAGCGGATGGACAGAGGAGGGAGGTCGGAAACTTACCGGCACTACTGAAGGCAGCGGCGGCGATCCAGTGGCAGGCGGAGGAGGTGCGGCGGCGTCTCCTTCGTACCTACGGAGTCCCTGCGGTGGGTGAGATCCGGCACAGCGAAAGGGCGGAAGGGGAGAGGAGAGGCAGTAGACTTACCGGAGCCCCTGCGGTGGTCGGCGGACGGCGCAAGGCGCGGTGACGGTGGTGGCAGAAGGGTGGCTGCGCCGGACGGTCTTGCGAGAGAGAGGGAGAGGCAGTAGCGGCGTATCTCTTGTCCAGGAGAAGGTCGATAGGTAGGTTAATTAGCGTAGGATTAGGTTAGATTAGTTTAATTAGGGTTTAATAATTAAATTTTAAAATGGGCTTAGGAAAGTGGGCTGATGGTTGGCCCAACTGAGCGGTGATTTCAATTACGGATACGCAACTCGTTATTTGCGTGCGGAAATTATAAAAATACGGAATTAAATTCCGTATTTTATAACTTATTTTTATTCTTATTTTAATGTACGTAAATTATTTCCGGTCATTAAATTTATCATTTTATGCGAATCTAGGTCACATAAAATGATAGAACCAAGCTCGTTTTATTTACTTATTTATTTATTTACGATCTTCTCATCGGACTTTGGTTAATTTCAATTTACCGGAACTTAAAATTTTCGGTTATTACAGAGTAATATGCAATCTAAGCCAATGACCTGTATCTTGGGTATGTAGACCAAATTATTATGTAAGCCTTGAATATTAGTTTGGGCATAAATTCTTAGCATTATATTGCTAACTAAAGGAATTAACATGCACAAAGGAACTTGTCATTTACAGTTGAAATGAAGGTCATTTACGAACTAGAAAATACTACCAACCCACCTGCTAGAACTCAAATGGTAGAAACTGATAAATATGAAGTAGTTGGCCATGACAAAAAGTAGTACTGGTCAAATTACGGTCAGACCAAATAAGTTTAAAGACAGTGTGAATCAATGCCTTTGAAAATCCTTGTACTCCTAAACAAGGAAGAATTTTAACTATTGATGAAGATGAAATAATTCAGATGAATTTTCATCCACCTCCAGTAAATATAAGTCTTTCCAAGAGTCAAAGTTATAGGGTTAATCCTCATTTCAATTTTCCTCCTGAAAATCAAGCAAGTCTTCCAACTAGAAATCCTAGAGAGAAACCTTCTTTTAAAGTAGATGATGAAATTGTCAACCTATTAGCACTTAGTAGCCTTAAACAGAAAACTAGAAGTCAATATTTTGGAAAAAATATTAGGGAACCTGCTAGACATAATATAAATATAGGAAGCACTGAATCTAACTATAAACCACATCTGGCAGGTCTAGGAACTAGTAGTCAACTTAATAATACATCACAAACACAAGAAGCCTCGAGTACTAAAAAATTAATAGGCTATAAAACAAAGACAATTAGTCAACATGTCTTTGAAGATTATAAAGAACTTAATCTGCCAATAAGAGTATGCTTAAGGATTATTAATCCAACCAACATCTACATTCCTATCATCATATGCATCAAATGTTTTAATAATGATGATTTATGTGCGTTTGATGATAGTGGTTGTTCTATTGCTTTTTAAAAGGAAATTTTATGTGGAAAATTGCATCTAAACCAATTCAAGTTAGGATAATTGATAATAATAATATCATGACACATTATGAGGTTATTCAATATTTGCGATCATGTTAGGAGGATATCCATGTTTAATTCCTATACTTTTGGCTACCGAGCAAACATCACATGACATGATAATAAGAAATAACTTCCAAAGATTATAGTCTCCACGCACTCCAAGTCTAGATGAAATGATAATTCACTATTAATAAGGAAAAAACTTGGGTAAAAAAGATGAGAGAAGCCTACACTCATCAAACTATTGAATTCAGGCGCAATAAGCGTGGTGAGGAATATACGGTTCTCACTCAAAAGAATTTGCACTTGATATGAATGAAGTAACCCTTAAGGAACAAATCTTAGATCAATAAAAAGAGTTATACAAAGAACTATATTATGAAAACCCTTTAAAATTTTGGGACAAGGATAAAACATTTGTTACAGTAGATTTAAAGGAACCTAAGAATGATCATTAGAGTTAAGCATATGATTTACACTTATAAAGACCAACAAGAATTCAAGGAACAAATATATGAGTTACATAAAAAGAATCTGATTAGAGAAAGTAAGAGTCCTCATTCTAGTCCTACATTTATGGTTAGAAATCATATTGAAGAAAAAAAGATGTAAAGCTAGAATGGTGATTAACTATAAAAAGCTAAATGATAATATTGTCTTTGATGACTATTATATCCTTAATAAAACAGTTTTATTTAATAGAATCCAAGGAGCCACTTGGTTTTCTAAAAATGGACTACAAAAATGGATATTGGCAAGTTAAGATGGATAAAGATAGTATTCCGCTTACAACTTTTAGTGCACCTCAAGGACATTATGAATGGTCAATTATGCCATATGGACTAAAAAAATGCACCTAAAATATTTCAGAGAAGAATGGATAAGATATTTGAAAACCTAAAACATTGTTGTTTAGTTTGCATTGATAATATCTTAATTTTCTCAACTACACCAGACCAACACATCCATGATCTTAAGGATGTAACGCAAGAATGCATAAATCATGGCATCATCTTAGGACTAAAGAAGTGCTTCTATGCAGAACAAGAAATAGAGTTTCTTGGATAAAAATAAATGTCAGGGACATAGTATTATAAGAACAAGTCTTAGAAAAGATAAAAAAATTCCAAATAAAATAAAAGATAGAAAGCAACTAGAAAGGTTTCTAGGATGTTTCACATATGCTTAAGACTTTATTAAGAATTTAGCTACGCTTAAAAAGCCTTTACCAGTTAAGCTAAAAAAAAAGGGAACAAACTTGACTTGGACCAATCTGGATACTCAAATAGTTCAAGATCTTAAAAAACGTTGTATAAAGTTACCAGTCTTAACATTACCAAATGTAGATGATGATCTACTACTTGAAACTGATGCAAGCAACTACCGTTGGGGAGCTATCTTAAAAATCAAAAAAGATAATAAGCTTTGCAGGTATAGTAGTGGAAGTTTCAATAAGACCGAATACAATTACACCCCTATGGAGAAAGAAATATTTGCTATCCTAAAAAGGATAGATAAATTTATAATTTTTCTTGCTCTAAAACATTTCATTATCAGAACAATTGCAAAGGAATATTAGGTTTTGTTCGAAATATTCCGAGTAACATAAAAGCGCAAGGGAGGCTCATGCGTTGGCAACATTTTTACAGGCCAAAAAAACTCTCTAGCAGATAGCCTAACTCGAGAGCTTGCGTATGAGTCTTCCCAAAAATCGATGGCATATTTTTACAGGCCAAAACGAAAAAAGGTAATTGTAAAATTATATCAATCCTCATGGACGACAATCAAGAAAGAAGAGTTAAACGAGATGGTGCAATCTGCCCTCTACATGCCATTAAAGGAGGTAGACAAACAAAAATATAAAGAAAAAACCGAGTATCTAAGATGGATATCACCTATTAGTTATTATTATGTTAACCTTATGCAAAAAATTTCATAAAAATATCTAAAAAAATGGTTTAATCCTATCTTGCGACAAAATGACTCGAAGAATTCTGGAGTTCGAGTTAGTTAAGTTTATGTTTTGTCTTCCTTTTGATGTACAAGAGAAGATGAAAGGCTACTGGAAGTACAAAGAGTTTCCTAGTTGGTATTCGCATGTGATGAGCGGAATAAGATGTCTATATTATGATATTTACCATGAATGAAGTACCTCGGTGAACTAATTCAATAGATCTGGAATGAAGGCAATTAGTTTACAGTAAACCCATTGAGAGAATGTGACCTTTTATATGCTTGGGATTATGGAATGTGTCAAGGTCTATTCAAAGGTCTTCCAACACCATGGAGTCCACTCATGGAGCATTTTACGAAGTTTCAATACTATGTATTTTAAAAGGTCGAGAAGTGGGAAGGAATGAGAACCTATTGTACTATATTCACCCAACAAATATGGAGGTTGAAGGAGGAAGAACAAGAGCGCCACATTATTTGATCATATTCTGAACAATCACATATCAATTCTCTCAAGATCCAATTATAGTAAACAAGCCTACCATCCGGAATCATATTCATGCCAAGGCAACCAGGTTTCTCTACATCTATGAATATATCAAACAACATCAAAAAGATAAATACAATATCATATTCAAGGTTGGTTTTACTACAGTTGTAATCCTTGAAGTCCTACGACCATACTTCTCAGAAGCTATTGAACTCTCAAATTCAATCTCATACTACATAAGGGATTTAGAATTAGAAAAATTCATGTCTTTAGAGTGCCAAGATAATTTCTATGATACCCTCATATGTTGGCATGAAGAATATGCAAAAAAATTTATGAAGTCATTGATGAAGATAGTGGTGTATCATTTGATTATAACATCGGAGAAGAAGGAATGTACAACATCAAGTATTGCATGGTTAGTCAGAAACATCATCATCACAAGCTTCAAGGAATCTCATGAGTGTTGTGTCAAAGTTTGTCATTTTCTTTTAACCTTTTCTTTTGCCTTTTGAATTATTGAACGTTGACATTGTTGGTCATGTGAAGTGAGTCAGAGTTAATAATACATGCCGGGGTAAAATCGTAATAGAGCAAAGACATCTGATGTCTCTCCACCTCTATAAATAGACCCCTTGTGAGTCATTGTAAGGCAACACAAGCATATAGGCTAAGAATGAGAAACACAAAACTAGAGAGAGAAACAATTTTGAGCTTATAGAAAAGTAATTCCTCCTCTCTCTAAGATCAAAACACTTCAAATGATCTTTCTAGCTTGAAGTGAGTTGAGTCTTTTCTAGTGTGTTTGAGTGCTTGTAATCCTCTTTCAAATTCAATAAAAGTTTCTTTTTAAGTAAGGAAAAACTACTTAATTGAAAGCTATATTTTGAATAATTTACTTTCTTGATTACTTTTCTCCATCTCATAAAAGCGAGATTTTAGTGAGAGACTACGGTCTGAGGTAGGAAACGAAACAGATTTGTGATGTGCTTACGATAAGGTAGTCCTGGTTGAGGATTATCCACCCCTAGAAAGTCGGAAGCTACAAGAACGCCGGTAGTCTAGTGATATTACGTGCACATAACGGTCAAAATTTTTTCATTTAGATTTCTTAATTATGGAGCATGGTTATCTTGCATTCTTGTGATCTTAGCAAGTTTATTATTCATAATATAGCTGGTAGATTATGGTAGCAAGTATTACATAAAGTGCATAAATTAAATTAAGTCTTTCAGTTTGGATAGAAAATTAATTATTATAAATTTTCTTTAGTTAAATAGGGTTGATTCAGGTAGAAAAGAGTCTTATGGTCAAAAGTAAGAAAGATTCACAACCATTAAATCAAGAAAAAATAACCCAAAATAATATCAACTATCAACATTGAACCGAAAATAATACGAACTTTAAAAATTGCTAGGAGCGATACAAACTATCAATGTATTTACCAAAAATAATATGGCATATAATTTCCGGCAAAAACCTAGCTCCGGCGATGACGTGGCAACCGGAATGTTACATGTCATCAAATAAATGGATTAAATGTGTAAAGTGGATTTTGTTTTTTAAAAAATCAGTTTAATAATATTTAAAACATTAAAAAATAAAAAATTATTATTTTAAAATTTTAAATAATAATTTTAAAAAATTTGTACAAATATTTATTTTTAAATAATAATTTTTAAAAAAATAAAGTTTGAAATATTTTTTAAATAGGTTTGTAAAAAATGTAAAAATATTTATTTTTCCAAAAAATATAAAATAATATAATTTTTTAGAATTTTTTTTTTCGTATATTTGCATAAAATGAAAATTTTAATTCTAAATAAAATTGTAAAAAAAATATTCGAATTAATTTTTTTTTTAATCTTGTAACCTAATCCCTTTTTCCTAATTTTGTTAAAAAAAATATTTTATTAAAAATTATTTAAAATATATAATAAAAATAAACAGCCCAAAAAACATTTTTTGAAAAATTCACAAGAAATGATTTATTTTTTTTAAAAAAATTTTACAAATTTTTTTATAAAAAAAATTTTACAAATTTGTTTATAAAAAAAATTTAACAAATTTTTTTATAAAAAAAAAATTAACAAATTTTTTTATAAAAAAAAAAATTAACAAATTTTTTTATAAAAAAAAATTAACAAATTTTTTTATAAAAAAAAATTAACAAATTTTTTTATAAAAAAAATTAACAAATTTTTTTATAAAAAAATTAACAAATTTTTTATAAAAAAATTTCATACAAAACAAGATATTTTTACAATTGTTACAAACCTGTTTAAGAAAAATGTTCAAACTTTATTTTAAATTTTATTTTTACAAAAAATATTTGTTTCAAAAATTGTGTCCAGATATTTTTTTAAAAATTATTAATTAAAATTTAAAAAATATTAAATTTTTATTTTTAATATTTTTAATATTATTAACTTATTTAAAAAAAATAAAATCAACATCACTTATTTAATCCATTCATTTGATGACACGTAACATTTCAGCTGCCACGTCATCGTCGAAGCTAGGTTTTTTGCCGGAAAAGTATGACGTATTATTATTGGTAAATACATTGATAGTTTGTATCGTTTATAGTAATTTTCAAAGTTCGTATTATTTTCGTTTCAATGTTGATAGTTGATATTATTTTGGGTTATTTTTCCTTAAATCAAATAACAATTGTTCAAATATGACATGTATTTGTTCAACTAAATTATTCAACTATATTCGAAATTGTTCAACTTTATGGCTAATTGTTATCTATTTTCGCAATTGTTCAACTATATGACCAGTTGTTCAAGTGTTAATTTATATGTCAAATTTTTCAAAATGAACTGAACTATCCCAGAGACCCTTGAGATTTGAGCGATATTATTTTGAAAGAATTTGGCGTAGGTCTTTTTAAGTTTTGTGTTTAGTAGATGTACCCTTGAGATTTGTTTGTTTTAGTTTGCGTTGTTAAGGTTAATTTTATGAAATATTAGTATGTACCCATATTTTAAATGTCTAGTAGAGTTTAAGTATGTCTTCCGTATGTGTAAATAAGTTTAAGTTGAAAACTTGAATCTACAAAAATTGTGAACATAATATAATTTAAAAAATTTTAAAATGTTTCTTATAATTAATACAGTTAACTGTACGTTGGTGTGAATTACGCAAATTATATTACATAATTTATACGGGAAAATTCACCAAATTCTGGGGGAAAAAAGGCCACGACTGGATCAACATTTTCTTTTTTACTGTACTGTCGATATTTATGTCTGTGCCGGAATTAAAAATGATGGAGTATATATTTATTATAATAATATTCTTAGGCGGTCACAGAAAAGATCTACACTTCTTTTCCTTCCTACATATTCTCTCCCCCGTCGTCGTAAATTCGGCGCATTCACTTCACGTTCTTCCCTCCCATCAGATTCCCAATTTGCCGTACTCTCCTACTATCCATACCAATCAAACAATTTTCAAACCCTAGATATTGCTTCGGAACCTTCTGGAAGAGGTCGCGTTTTGCTTGATTTTCTTGATTGGAGAAAGAGGAAAGATAAATGAAGATTCAGTGCAACGTCTGTGAGGTGGCGGAGGCCACCGTGCTTTGCTGCTCCGATGAGGCGGCGTTGTGTACTGCTTGCGATGAGAAGGTTCATGCCGCTAATAAGCTTGCTAGTAAGCATCCTAGGGTTCCTCTTGATAGTTCGTCTTCTCAGATGCCTAAGTGCGATATTTGTCAGGTTTGTTTCCTTTCTTGGATTTCTTTCCAGTTTTATGTTTTTTGTACAGTATTTTCTTTGTTTGGATAGTTATTTGGTGAAATTTTGGTTGGCGATACTTCTGATCGCGGGATTGTGCAGAAGACGAGAGTTTCTTGTTTTATTGGAGCACAATTTGATGGATGCTTGCGGATATAGAGTAGAGTAGCCCAAGATTCATTTATATTTTCCTGTTACGGAGGATGATAAATTGATGGTGGCGTTAATTTGTGTCTTGAACTTGAATATCTTCTTCTCATTCTTCAGTACTTGCTCTTGCAGTTTTTTTTTTTTTGTGTTTGCGGATTCATTTATCAATGCAAGATATAATCCAGTTCTTCATTCATCTACACCTATATACTGCAGATGTATAACATCTTTTAGAGGGCACGCATCAAGGGAGGCCGTCTCTGCATTTCATCATTTTTCGAACCACTTACCCTCAAGTATATGTCATTGTAAAAGTTTGATGATGGCAATATGAGTGCTTATTGATAACTGTTAGTTAGTTGTTCAAATCAAAGTTCGGTTCTCTTAGAATTATTTGTTAACTAGTAGTTGAAACATGCTTTTCAGGATACAGTTGGCTATTTCTTCTGCCTGGAGGACAGAGCTCTGTTGTGCAGGAAGTGTGACGTAGCCATACACAGCGCAAACCCCTATGTCTCTTCTCATCAACGATTTCTACTAACAGGAGTCAGGGTAGGACCAGAACCGTCAGAACTTGGTTCTTCTTCTTCAATGGGGAGGTCACCTTCAGTGGAGAAGGCGTCAGATACAGAAACTCGCTCTGGTTCACAAATTAGTGCTCCTACAAGAGTGGCTGAGCAGTCTCGCAGTGGTTTTGGAACCTTGACTCCAACTAAAAGGAGTGCACCAATGCCGTCTATTGGAGATTATGCTAAAGAACTACCAGCTGCAGTTGGGGGTTTCGACGAGTACAACCAACCGAGGTTGTCCTTTGGTGGAGGTTCTGGTTCTGCTGCAGGAAGCCTTCCACAATGGCATATAGATGATTACAGTGGATTCAATGAATTCAACCAGAATTTCAGTTACACGGATCATGGATCCTCAAAGGTGTGCTTATTGTAGACTTCTTCATCATCATATTGTTCGTTATTCCTTCATTTCAAATAATAATTAGCAGGTTGTTACTATGTTCTCTCATCTGTTGCTAGAAATTTTGAAAAATCCACGGGATATTTCTGTAGATAATCTTCCTAGATTCCTAGTTAGGAAGATTCTTTCTACGCTTTTTAATTATGGTTTTCTGTTATAATGTTGAAGAATTTTGATGTCAGATAAAGAAGATAGTGACACCTTGTCTTTAAGATGAAATTGCCATCCTGGATTGCTTTTTTTTTTTTGGTTGTATAGCTATTGTTTTGAATGGTACACTAAGAGGATTTTAAATTCCTGAAAAGATGCTCAAGAGGAATTAGTTAACTTAAATATGAGTGAAGTGATTAGTTAAGCATAAGCCATGGCGGGGTTGGGGTTATATGCTATCTCCTCAAAAGACTTAGGTTTGTTCACCATTAACCCTTTATGATCCAAAGGACACAATCTCCATGGGAGGAAGGTGTGCAAGTTAGGTTCACCTATCATCTGTGTATTAGATTTTTTCGGTCCTGTTGTTCCCTTTCAACTAGGTGCATAGTTAGTTCCTTTTGGATATCATAAAATTTAATCAATGTGTTCAATGTTTTTGCCAGGCTGACAGTGGTAAGTTTGGAGAATCTGATTCCTCCTCGATGCTGAGGGCATCTGAAGATGATCTTGATGCAGACGAGCGCTTGGGACAAGTGCCAGACATTGGCCGAAGTGTGAAGATTCCTTCACCACCAACAGCATCTGGTCTGTACTGGCCTAGATCTTCTCAAGAGTTAGCTGCTACTGCAAATTTTGTGCCTGATATATCCTGGTCTCATGGACACTACTCCTATAACCATTGTCCAACAAACGACCGTCCCACTAACCAAAGAAGGCGGTGCTAGGTTTCTACTACTTGCTCATGAATCTCTCTGTATGAAGCAACTGTTTTAGCCTTTACACCTTCCTTTTGCCTTGTTGTAAGAGTATCTCCACAGTTCCAAGTGCGAATGACCAGGTAGAGATCTGACCTGCAGTTGTAGCTTGATACTTGGTTTGAGAAATCAAGGTCAGTAGTTCCCTCCCTTCAATATAATCTCTTGTAACTCTGTAAGACATAATGAGAATCAGTTAGTAATATGAGACCCATCTTCACTGTTCATCATGTGGAAAAGCATTCGATCTTGAATGCCATCAATAACTCTTTGTTATCCTCAAAGTTGAGAGTTATTTGCATGTGGAATGCTGTGTTTTGTTAGTACCAAAGAGTGCAGGATCTGGAAATATAGCAAATCAGGTGGGGTTGCAATGTGACCATTTCCAGCTGTAGACGCGTCTATTGAAGTGGGTACCCTCGTGTCTGCTGGTCATTCGAAGCGTCGTTGTCCTACACTTTTTTAATCTCTTCTAAATAACACAATCATTTGCAATGATAGATTGGATATTTCTGGGCTTCCTCCCTGGTGTCGACGTCTCCACGTACTTGGTTTTGTCTCTATGCTTGAATTTGAGTTCTGGTGAAGGCTCTGTAAAGTGGCAAATTTAACACCTCACAAACCACATCTGATACTGTAATTATGTAAAGTGGTGTTTTTCCTAAACAAACCCCAAAGTAAATGCACTTAGCTGCGTTTGGTTATTTTATTACTTGGGTTATTTTATTTAAAACAGGTTAGGTTTTGTACGGGTCTCTAGTTTGAGTTTTGAAATTTTTTCTCGGTCTAAGTTTTTATTTTCGACTTTACTAGTTTTAGTTTTTGTGTTGTTTTTTGTTCCAAAATCTTAAAATAAATGAAATGCAGTTGACCAATTTGACGTCAACAAAATAGTAATAAAAAACAAAATTTAAATGATAAAGGTAAAATATCAAAATTGAAATTTATAAGATAATGATAAATTAACAAAATGAGATAACAACAAAAAAAATAAAAAAAAAATAACTAAAATAAAAAGTTAGCGATAACAATTACCATCAAATTAATAATAATAATAATAATAATAATAATAATAATAGTAATAATATTAATAGTAATAGTAATAGTAATAGTAATAGTAATAGTAATAGTAATAGTAATAGTAATAGTAATAATAATAATAATAATAATAATAGAGTGTCCACGGTCATCCGTAATTCTGTACGAACCATACCTCCTGCGTGAGACACCGTTAGTTATAGTTCCTGGGCAGGAGTCCGAGCACTACATGAAATGATACATTGCTCATTGTCATTTGCACCTCCTGAAGTCGTCTTGGATTCAAGATGGTACCCAACATACCATATCTTTTGCGGTTCAACGCGCTCAATGCCACACTCTTATCGGCTCACGGCTAACCCGTTTTCAAAGGCGCGGAGGAACCCTCAGACACAAGACATCGAATAGTTATACAACATGTTCTCATCCCAAATGTCCGCATAAAGTGTGACCCATCGCTGAAAACGACCCAAAACCGACAAATGTATTTTAATAGTAATCAAATCAGTTCAAATCATTCAAAAATCACTTGGATTTGATCACCTTAATTTAATTTGGTGGAAAAACAAGAACAAGTATAGGTGGAAATATAAATCCCTATGAGAAAGGAATCTTTTGGTCGAGACAAATGAGACGCCAGTGTTGACCGAAAATGACTGACAACACTTCGACTCAAACAGTAGATGCTTGATCCAGTAAACTCACATAGATATATATATTGGACCCATCACTGGCCACACCATTGGGCTTCTTCCTCGAGCTGGATTGGGCTTGCATCTTCAAAAACAAATCTTCTTTTCCTAAACCTATTAGAATATAATCCACATATTGTAAATACTTCTAATAAAGGCATACAGATACAATATACAACATAACTTTTTCTTATAGTAATTTAAAGATCTGGATTCATATGGTCACTCAATTGAGAGTTTCATTGGTAAAACAAAGCTGTATATAAAAGTTCATTCCAGGCATCCGGAACACCAGGAAGACACCAATGGCTACAATCCATAAAGGATTTAACACCCCCTGCATACAACGATGGGTGACCATCTTTCCTTAACTGGGTTAGTAAAGCGATGTCTAGCAAGTAAACTGGATGCTTCATTTTACTAATCACATCCTTCAACACCTCCTCTCCTGGGTTCAATCCTCCTGGATAGACCGGCCCTTCGACTGGACTCGTCTGCCCACGACACGTTCTATTCGCTTCACCCCATTCTCGCCCACTGTCAATCCAATTTCAGACTTTAAAAAAACAAGACTCCATCTTTGAAGTTATGTATTAGGAATTATCACTTACTCTAAATGTGAAGCTGAGACTCCTTGAAAGAAAACTTTGATCTTTGAAACATCAATGTTGGAGTCAATCCAATTTGCCCATGTTGTCATCCCGATATTGTAGGCTTTTAAGAAGCTCATGTTCTTATCAAGCTTTCCATCCACTTCATAGTACACATTCCTGCAGTAATTACATGATCATCAACTTATTTTTTACCTCATGAGATTCAGACAACAAATTGGATAAAAAACTACATACACAACCTGTGAGTCCACCAATGGTATGAGTTGAATATCAATACATCAGCATCTAGCCACATCTTTCCTCTACTGATAGAATCCAGCTTCAATACAACACCAAATTTCTCCACTTTGTTCACATCTAATAGAAACCCATCCTTCAGCACCATCACTAAAACACCATACTCCTGTATTAACAAGTATTCAGAGAATTCAACAGTCTAGGATCAAAACAGAAAAAATTTAAGCTAGTAGATATTTATTTGTTCATCAACTCAATTTACAGGAAATGAGAGTGTGGAAAGGGAGCCTCTTTGATTGAAAGTGTAGTTAGCGTTGGGGACGGCGGCGAGAAGCAAGCAGGTTAAAGACTGCCATTGATTGAAGCTCAAAGAGTCACCCACAAACATTATCTTCTTTCCCTTCAACTTCTCCAACATATCTCGCCCATCAAACCTATTATATTACATTTATCATAAATCAACCAAAATGGGAAGTTTAAAGTTTGAATCATTATACTTACCTCGGAAGGTCGCAAGCAAGAGGCTTCCAGCGGTACGTGAGATATTCATGATCAGGTCTTCCATTCTTCAAGCAATCGAATCCACGACCTAGTAAAGGGCAATCTTTGTACAAAGGGTAGGTTTTATCAGAAACCCAACTCCCTTTGAACAAATCACACCCTTGCAACGAAGACCCTTCTGCAACTACAGCTCTTCTACTGTTTGCTGTCATCTCTGCTATCACAATCACCATAGCCACTCGAGCTGCAAACCCTAACCATGAAAAACCCATTTTTGCTGTTTTAACGTACATCGATATGCAGCAGAGGAAATAGTGAGTGGACTGAGAGGGGGCTTTGGTATGTTAATATATGAGAAGATGGGAGGGCAAAAGAAATGAGGTAATCTCTTGCGTTGATATAATTAACAGGTGCTGAGAACATAATCACAATCACACCAAAGTTTGTGCATCTATCCTTGAAGCGAGTGTAAACGTTTTCTGTTCTTCGAACTTGTCAGATTAACGTTGGTTTCACACTTTCACCTGTTTTGGTTGTAAACTATTTGCTGGAATTCAATGTTCATAAATCACTCATTTATTGGAAAAATGATGTTTTTAATAGGTCATAAATGTTATATTTTATTTTTTTTTTTGGTTGGGATAAATGTTCTATTTTATTGCAATGTATCGATTGTGGAATAAATTTTCACTTCAAATCTTCTGTTCCTTACCATGGGCCAGCCCTGTTTCTTTTCTATTTTTGGGAAATTTTGGGTACCCTCATGGTTTGGATTTTCCAAATTTTGCCTAACAGTTTTTTTTCAGTTCGGATGATACCCTTAAGTTTTTGTTGTTTTTGTTGTTTTCGAATTTTGTCCAAATTTGTTAAACTTCTTCAAAAAAAATTCCGATAACAACATATTTGCCCACAAAAAATTAACAGAAAGAAATTTAAGTAAATTAAAAAATAAATTAAAAATAGAAATACTGATTTTTTATTTTAAAAATAAACTAACTAACCCCTCTATTTAAAAAAGAAAGAAACATGTTCTTTCATTTGCTTTTGTTACGTAAAATAATTTCTAACTTTGTTTTTCCTTTTAATTTTTTTTGCCCTTTTTAATTTTTTAAATTTTTTTTAATATGATATAAAATTCATACAAATTTTCATATCAAATTTTTTTTTTCATTATTTATTTAATTTTCTAATTTGAAATTTATACAAGAAATTCGTACCAGAAAAAGCTAATAAACAAATATGGTCAAATGAGTTTTGTATACATGAACAAAATGTTGTATAATAAGGTTTAATGAGCTTTCAACTTCTGAAAATTCATACAAATGCGTCCACTTAACTTGAACACCCATAATCATTACATGAAGGTTTCAATAAAAACTAACAAATAATATAATAAACGTATACTAATAATATAGCTAAAGAACATTGTTTAGAAAATATGCATAGCATAGAAATGATAAAAATATCAGCCAAAACTTGCTCAAATATTAAAAAATGATAAACTTTAAATTATATGTCACATATGCGAATCATCCCTTACCAATTTTCCTATGATTCTACATCTTTGACCAATTGAGAAACAACTTTTACACTTTGTATAGTCTCATCACAGTTCACCTAAGTTTCAGATGAAGGTATGTCAACAATATTGTTCCAACATAAGAATGAAGTTGGAGTCATGGAACGGTTCGAGACTGATCAGATGAAACTAAACTAGCGAAAACGAGTTGGTTCCAGGTGTCCGGTACGCCGGAGATGCACCAGTGTGTGCAGTCGCCGCCGCCTGTGTGCGAGGTGGGGCTCGCGTAGCCTTGTGGGTGGGCATCAGGGCGGAGCTCCGTCAACAACGTCACGTCTAGGAAAAACACCGGTTTTTTCATTCGGCCCAATACGTTCTTTATTATCTGGACTCCTGGATTGGGCTCATCTCTTGGGCTTTTGGATCCGCTAATGGGCCTTTCCACTCCTACACAAGTTTTGAATTCGGGTTGCCCGAAGTCCTTGCCCCTGACAACATATTTTAAGGTTTAGTGTCCGTTTGGTTGGAACGGTAAAATAGAAACGGAATGAAATCATATAAGGGTAAGAAAATGAGATGAAAATAATGGAGTTTCTTTCATGTGTTAAAAGACGTCTAAATAAACATAATTTTTGTTTAATTCGGCATTATTTTATGACTGGAAATAATTCTTAATGCTTCCAAACGAGCCTTTAATATAAATCGATTGAATTTAGGAGGGAATATATTACTTACCGCCAATGTGAAGTGGAGATTCCTTGGTAGAAAACCTTAGTTTTGAAAGGGTCAATGTTATCGTCAACCCAATTGGCCCACGTTTGGAATCCAATCTTGAAGGCTTCAACTCTGTCCATGTTTTTGAATGTAGAGTTCCCCACTTGAATATAATCCCACCTGTACGTTACGTCTAAACTCAACACATATATGTATTCACTTTATCTTAGAACCAATTGACAATAAAAACTTACGGTTGTTGAGGGGGCTTGTAGAACCACCAATGCCAACTATCGAAGATCAATAGATCAGCGTCTTTCCATGCATAGCCACCTTTGATTGAGTCTAGCTTCAATACTCTTCCTTCGGGTTCCAAGTCAATGTCTACCAGAAACTGGTGCCACTCCATCATTACCGTTATATTGTATTTCTACAAAATTAGTAACAGATTTGTCAAACAATAGTTACAGATTTAAAAGGGTCAAATATGATGTGGGTCCATCGTAATGGAGCCCATAAGCTCGATCCCAAAACCAATTAAACCTCTATAAACTTTTTCATAATTTCCAAAATAGTCATTTTAGAGAGGGAAGTGAAGGCTTAACCACAGTGGTCCCTTAAAGATAGAATATCACAATTCCACCATACGATTAAGCATAGCCAACAACTTAAGATGAGACATCAAATCTACAATTTTTTTTTTCTTTTTTCTTCTTTTTATCTTATGCAAAAAGTATACGGTACGTTTGCCAAATTGAACACGAGTCGAAAATGATTGCCATTAATGGAATTATATTATACTATTTCTATGCAAAGCATTTTTGAACATGACATTTATAAGGATAATATCACAGAATTATACGAGCAATAAAGATAATATCTTGAGTAATAAACTTGAATTTATGATTAGAAGTTACCATAATGAAAAGTGTAATGACGTACCGGGATTTGGAAAACGTAAATGGGCGGCTGTTGAATGAGAGTATAGTCGGCTTGTGGAAACGCAGCGTGTAGCATGCAAGTAAGCGACTGCCATTGATCTAAGCTCAGCGAGTCCCCTACGAACAATATCTTCTTCCCCTTGTACATCCTCATGAACTCTTCTCCATTAAACCTAATACATTTTTTAATCACCCAATTAATCAATAAATAATCATAATCATAATCATAATCATCACGCTATCGTGACAGGAGTGCGTACCCAGGAATATCACAGCCGGTGGGCTGCCATCTATACTTGAGATAAAACTTATCTGGCCGTCCATTCCTCTGACACGCGAAAGCGTCTCTAAGGAATGGGCAAACGCTCGAATCGTACGGTGGATAAGCATCGTCCCACACCCAACTCCCTTGGAACCAATCGCAGTTTTCCGATTTGCGGTGGCCCCGCTCGTGGATTGCTGCGTGGAGTAGCAGCGCAGAGGATAATAGCCACACCAAGGTGGCTGCGAGGTGGCTCAAGGGCATTTTCGGTACTTCTCAATACCTTCAGTTTGAGGAAATATGCAATTTTGATTTGCATGGATGTGTATATTTATATGGTTGGTGTCTTGGTGGGTTCTTCAGTTTCTCAATTAAGTGAATGCTTTCAGATATTTTTTAATATTATTTTTAATGCAAATCTCGCTGATTATTTATTTCTTTTAAATTATTAATTGTCGTAGTTATTATATGTCATGCATCAATGAATATGGTGCAAATTTTAGGGTGTCTTTGATATCTTCCTAATTATATAATTATTCGTTCATCTTGATGTGTAAGTTGGATGACATGTATACACACAAGTGAGGAAGATAAGATGTACCTGTTCCCTCTCCTTCACAAATATAATTTGTGGTGTGTTTATCGTATATTAAAAACTAATTAAAATTGAGTAAAAGAGGTAAGTAGACTTTAATTGTATAAAAGTAGATTAAGTAGACCATTATGTTTCAATGTAAATTAACTAAGCCCTTGTAATTTTAAGAAAAGATAAAATTTAAAATAATTTAAGATACTTTTAAAAATAAAAAGATGTTGTCCCTTAATTTTTAAACTAAAAAAGGAAAATGAGAGTGGTCCCCTACAATTATGAAATTAGTTTTAACATTAAAAAGATTCTCCCCCTTAATTAATATGACTGTTTTTTTAATTAAATAAGGAAAATGAGAGTGGTCTCCCACCAATTCTGTACATAATTTCACACGCAAATTATGTACATAATTTCACACGCAAATTATGTACATAATTTCACACGCAAATTATGTACATAATTTCACACGCAAATTATGTACATAATTTCACACGCAAATTATGTACATGATTTGTGTTGTTTGTGAAAATTATCTACATAATTTGTGTTATGTGTAAAAATTATGTACATAGAGTGCGTGTGAAATTATGTTCATAATTTGCGTGCGAAATTATGTACATAATTTGCGTCTGAAATTATGTACAGAATTCGTGGGGGACCACTCTCATTTTCCTTATTTAATTAAAAAACAACCATATTAATTAAGGGAGAGAATCTTTTTAATGAGAGTGATCCCCATAATTAATATTCAATTATCTTTTTAATTTAGTTTATCTTTTTAATTTTTAATAGTTATTTATCATCCTTAATAAAAGGCCCTTAAACAAATTCTCTTATTTAAGGAATTTTTAATTTCATTTATTTTTATTTTTTGGCTAGAAAATAGAGGGGTCTAGATTGTATCTATGATACAGAAAAGACTTCCCTACACCAATTTTCTCATTAAAATTTTACATTTTTTAAATATGGAAAGCGGTTCGAACCATCAGGTGCGCGCCATCTAATAGATCGAAAGGCTGAAAAAGATCGGCAGACGGACTAACCGTCTAAAGGAACACACAAAAAAGGAGAAAAAATGGTTAGCTAGGTCTTTTACCACTATTACTCTAGTAAGAGTATCCATAACATAAACTCATTAAGTAAATATACTCTCAATAGGGTTATAATGGTAAGTCAATTAGAGTGGTAAAAATTAGAGGGATCTACAAAACAAAAACTCATAAAAATAGAGCGTACTTCACCCAAATTTTTTCAAAAAAAAATACACAAAAATACATAAAAACAAATCCAAAAGCAAAAATATTTCAAGGGAAAGAAGGATGATCCAGCTACATGAGACAACGAGTATAAATGTTCATCTTCAAAGCAACAATTATAAACGTTCATCTTCAAGGCAACGAATATTGTGTGTGAAACAAACTCGTCTGTAATTATTTTGAAGCTCAACAATGGTTTTGTGGTCGGGGGGGCATAGGGAATGTTCTGAGGGTGGTTAGGAAGCTATCGGATGAGTTCTCTTCTTGATAATGAACATTTGTTAGGCGGAGTGGAAACAAGGTTGCTCACTGGCTTTACGAAGTGTGCCTAAATTTTATTACTCATTATTTTATTTTTTTCACTTTTATGTTTGTAATTACGTAATCTGACCGACTGAGGATGATAATTTGGATGAGTGAAGTTTTATTTTATTAAAAATAAAAATAAAATGACAAGAGATTAACGTCAGCCTAAAAATTTTAAAAAAATGTTAATGAGCAACTCCTTTAGAAAATCAATTAGATTTAAATATGTATTTTCAACTAAAAGATTTAAAAAAGCTTTCATGAAAACTCAAAAAAAAAATTAAAATTCTTCTCCAACAATTTAAAGCCAAATTTACATGTCCTAACAAAAAAATTTATCACGCGACCAATTTTTTAATTACATAATTTATTTATTCTCATTTTGTCTTCATATATTTATTTATGCAGTATTATCGGCGAGATCGTTATCACCGGAAACTCTTCAAAGACAGGGTCACACTTGAAGGAGAAGAAAATCATGTTGAAGCCAAAATTTAGAATATATGGGCTCACGTTTGATTATTCAAAATTAGAAGATTTGGACTCATGTTTTTTGTAAGATTGACTCCTGTATTTTACATGTAATTTTTAGTTATATTTATTATATCTATCAGTATTGGTAGTAAATATAAAATAAATATACTTTATTTTCTTACTTACGTATGAATTAAAAAAATAAGTTCAAAATATTATAAAATAAAGCATAATAAAAACTATTTTGTTAAGATATATTTTTTTTGGTGTGAATTTTGTTAAGATATTAAACATATTACATGGTTAGTTATTAGATTTTTCAATTAATTGCACATGTATGATATGTCTCTAAGAGAATAAATTGCACATCTATATATAAAACAAATCATCTTGCGATGATTTGTAAAGATCATAATTTGTTCTATCGTATATCTCTAAGTCAATAAATTGCACATCTATATATATAATAAGGTCAATATCTACACATCATATTACAAGTTAAAAAAAAAAAAAAAAAAAGAAACATTATATGAATGTTATAACTTAATGCTTTGGCAAAACAAAAGTAAATAGATAGTTTTTGTATGGAGTAGCCTATATATGTGGCATGAGGAAGGTGTGAAATGATATACGTAATTTGGTCCATTGAATTTATTATTATGGTATCAATTAGTTTCAACTGAATTGCATGATTCAGTCAAGCCACAAACTTGTATTCTCTTTTTATTTGTTCTTCCTTACACGATTATCTTAGCCTTTGTTAGGTCAATCTTCAACTAATTGGTTACTAAAGCTCTGATTTGATCTTCGACCAACCCGATTCTAACTCTTCAGCTTCGTATACATCATTTTGACATTAAAAGTTCTACCAAAAATATGTCTAAACACACAAAAATTATTACTAACTTATCACAAGCTGATGTGGCAACTAATAGGGACATTTTATGCAAAACCGATTAGTATAACATAGTGCCCAAGTGGCGAGCTTATCATATATATAGATATATATATATATATGAATTCATTTGTTACCGGAATTTTTATCGGAGTAAATAACGACACGTTCGAAATCAAAAGAAAAAATGGACGGTGATATGAACAACAAATTAAGAACTACTTGTGCATGAACCACTCGTGTATGAACAACCAATGTAATTATATTGGATCCAAGCAGTATATAAGTGGTTACGAACAAGTGAACCAATCGTGCACGAACAATAATAGTCAACATGAAATACTCGTGCACGAAAAATAATAGTCAGCACGAATGCCCGGCAAAATTTAGTTACTGTGAGAACGATAACTGCCGACTTTAGCAATGAACAATCGTTAGCAAATTTATTCAAGGTAATATAATGGACGTTCATCGATTAAATATTTACTTGTCATAACGAGCAGTTTCATTACCTAATTCGTTATAAAGTAATCCGTATTATGATTTTTTATTTCATTTTAATTACTTGCCAAATAAAGGATATTTTCTTCGTTCAACCTAAGACGTTCATCTTGCGATTCAACAACTCTTAGAGGTTCTCACTTCTCTCCGTAAGAATGATTCTTTTCAAAATCTGGTCATATATATATATATATATATATATATATATATATACACACACACACACTCTTATAAAAGGGAGTAAGAAACTCTATGAGCCGCTGAATTAATGAACGAACACTCTAAAATAAATTATCACCATTACAATTACTAGGGGAGACACATTAGATCGAAATAAAAAGATTCCCTATTAATAAAAAAATAGTAAATTAGGAAATATAAATAATATAATTACGGATGCTTTCAACGGTTTTTTTAAACGTTTTTATACATTATAAACAATTGTTAGATACATTCGTGCAACAAAACACTTATAACGATCGTTAATTACATACTAACAATCGTTAAATATGCACAAAGGGAACAAGCTAATGATCGTTACATATTATAAATTTTTTTCTTTAATGAACGTGCTTACACATGCACGATCGTTACAATTATTTTTTAACGTTACATCAACACGTCAGCGCATGCTAATGAGTGTTATCTAAAAAAAAAAAACAATAGACTGACAATCGTTATCCCGCACTAATGATAGTTGCTTATTATAACTAAAATAAAATTTTGTTATGTAACGACCGTGTATCAACATTTGCAGAATTTTGAAGATATTATGAATAATTTGAACTATGAGAACATTACCCCCGATATTTTCAGAATGCGAGCGTTTATTTTCTCTTTGACAGGAAAGGATGTTAATTGGTTGCAAAGCCATCCCCTATAGTACTTTCTTTACATGGGAAGGATTGCCAACTGCTTTCATGAGCAAATTTTTTTTCTCTCCACAAAACTACTACGATCAGGGAGAAGATATCACGCTTTAATATGAAAGATGGTGAAAACATCCATGTCGCATGGGAAAAGTTCAACGAATATGAATTGATGCCTTCAAGCCCTCACCATAGATTCGAAAAATGAACACTTCTCGTATATTTTTACAGTGGATTGAATGACAATACAAGGAATCTAGTGGAAACTGTCAATTCCTATGGATTCACAAGAATGTATGAAGATGAAGCTTGAGACTACCTTGTAATTGTTGTTGAACATACAGGGAAGTACGTCAAGACTCACACCAAGACACGAGGTGTCTACAATATGATGGATGATGCCCGAATTGACAATATATTTGAGAATGTTCAAATTCTGATAAAGCTTGTTGATGGTCACTCCACTCCCTCAATCGCTAATGTGGATATTAATTGTCAATGTTGTAAAGGTACTGTACACGAGGTAGAGGATTGTATTAAATTCAATGAAAACATGAACTACTGTGAAGCATTGGAACAAATCAATTATCTAAGAAATTAATGGGAATACCAAAGAGATAATGCTTACATAAGACCTTATTTTTCTCAAAGGAATGTTTCCCAATTTGCTATAAGAAATTTTATGTCCAAAGATCTCATCCCTAATCAAGCTCCCTATGTGGTCAAGATGCTCCCATCACTATTGCACATGATAAGCTATTGGAGAGGCTCGTCAATGGACAATAAGCACTCATAAGTTTCGTCAACGACATTAGGAATTCAATCATGAACATCAAAGAGAAATTCAGCCACATGGAAACTACTGTTGAGGTACTTGGGAAGAGTCAAAAGATGTTGGAAACTTAGGTTGTTCAACTGAGTCAACAATTCAAAAAAGTTCAAGGTAAGCTAGGAATGGGTCTGGTTTGGGCTAAACCGCCAAACCGGTTCAAACCGCCGGTTTGGGTGAACCGGCAGTTTAGGTTTGACGGCTTAGGTTTACGCCGGTTTAGGTTTAAGTTTAGAAAAAATAAACTAGCGGTTAAACTGCCTAACCATACCGGGATATTTTTTGTTTTTATAAAAAATCTTTGAAGGGACCAAATTGACGGCTAACTGCCGGTTTGGTCCGGTTTGTTAATTATTTTTAAAGAAACCGTTGCTAAACCGGCAAACCGGCGGTTTAGGTTAAGCCTAAACCGCCGGTTTGGATAACCATGGTTAGGTTTAAGTTTGACCTTAACTGGCGCTTCATAATCCTAAACCGGCAATTTAGGTTTACGACCCAAGTCTAAGGTAAACTCTCTGCAACTAATCCCGAAGGAGTTTGTGCTATCACCTTGAGGAGTGGAAAAGAAATTGCTAATCCCGTAATCCCGAGATGACTACAAATAAGATTTTCGAGAGAAAGCTAATCTAGAAGAGGTAACTACTCCTACACCTCATAAACTATATAGCCTCCTCGTCCTTTTCCTCAAGGTCATAATAAGAATAGGCTGGATGAGGAATTTGGCAAGTTCTTGGAGAAGATGAACAAGTTATACTTGGAGATCTCATTAGTTGAGGCATTGAAACAAATTTCTAAGTACTCAAAGTGCCTGAAAGAACTATTCTCCAATAGGAAGCTCAAAAATTTTGAAACATCCGTTGATGTTACTAAAGAGTGTAGTGTCATGTTTAGTACGAAAATTTTACTAAAAAAGGAAGATCTAGGAAGCTTTTGCATATCATTGACCTTTGGTGGAAAGAAACGCTCTTGTCTTTGTGATCTTGGAGCTAGTGTGAGTGGGATTTCACTCAATTTGTGCAAAATATTGGAACTAGGTGAACCAGTACCAGTGAAGTTCACTCTTACATTAACTGATAACTTTGTCATTAAGCCTGTTAGAATACTTTAAAATATTGTTGTGTAGGTTGACAAACATGAGTTGCTTGTAAATTTTGTGGTTGTTGATGCAAAAACTAATGTCCATGTGATCGTTGGACGGCCATTTATTTCTACTACAAGTTCTCTCATTGACGTTCGTGAGTCCATCATTTTTTCAATTTGATGAAGAAATGGTGAAGTTTAATTTTCCTAATCTCCCTAAACGTTCTATGCTCGACGATGACATATGTGAGATTTCATGATCATTGAGGATGCTCCCTCTTTAGATATCTTTGTTTTGCAAGAAACTCCACATGATAACCTTTCGGAATCACTCTTAACAAAAGTTCTAAAAAGTCAAATGGAGATGAGAACTACATTTCATAAGCTAAATACAACAATGAAAGATCTTTAGGAGAGCAACTTCAAATTGACTGAAGAACCCAACGTCCTCCGTGATCTCCATGAATTCATGGAACATCGAGTAGAATATTTTGAATTTGAATACCACAAGCTCATTACTCACATCCATAAATTTTATATCATGCTAGAAGATGTTCAAGCAATGTCGGACGCTCCATCTCTTGCAAGCGACAAGGTTGAGATTGGACTACATTCAAATAATTCAGTGGAATTAAATGCAACAAGTCAAGAGCTCAAACGATCAGGAGACGGCTAGGAAATGGCCACCAAACGGCCACTAGACGGCCGTAGGGTGTTTGATGACATGACTTATGACACTAGTTTAGGTACTTTTTAGGTAGTTTTTCCCTTTATTCATGCATAGTTTTTCCTTAGTTCGGGACGCTTATGCTTAATCGAGTCATATTTCTAGAAAAGACGTCTACACGAGCTCTTGTTGATTTTGTAGGTACTTTGAGGATCTTTTAGACATTATTGATCACATCCGAGGATCAAGCCTCATGGCGGTTCGAATTCGAGGTTCCGAAGGAAGCAAGCTTGGAAGAAAGAAGAATGCAAGGACCTTAGTTGGCGCGAGCCATGCACCAGCTGATGGTTAGTCATGATCCAAGCTGTGCAGAATAAAATCTCGGTCTAGCACACATGCATCTCGGCCAAGATAGCTCCTTGACCAACCAAGATTCATGTGCAGTCAGCTTGACACTTGGCACACATCTCCGATTATCTGACCCTTGCTTTTCATTGGTTGAGTGAAGGGTTGTATGTGCAACCTGGACACTTTTGCAAGGGGGATCCCCTATTTTGATTTGCACCATCCATTGTGTGGGAGAAGCAAGGAGAAACACTCCCATTGAAGAAGAAGAAGAAGAAGAAGAAGAAGAAGAAGAAGACACCATTTCATAGATTTAGAGTGAGTTTGAGAGACTTGTAGTGAGGAAACTTGTAAGAGACTACTTGAATTTGTTTTGAGCTCTCTTGGAGACTTGTAAGACTTGATTTAAACTCCTTATTCAGTTTAGTTCTTGCTTTCATTTCCTTCTACCTTTACTATCTTTCATGGAATGCATGTACGTTCTTATGATGATGAATGATCTTGAAATGAATGTTGTTGGCTAAGTAAGTTGTGGTTCTAGGGTGATGGATGAAAGGTTATGGATTGTATGATGATTAAATAGATTTGAATGTACCTTAGGATAGCTTGCATGCTCGAACCCTAGCTCAGTTTAAGATCTCGGCCTGTTCTTCATACATCTCGGCCGAGATTCCCTATGATCCACCCGAGATTCTTGTTCTGTTGTTCTATGTTGATGAATCTGCATTTTAGGAAGTTTGAGTGTTGAAATCCTAGTGTTTGTTGAGCTTAATCTAGCTTAAGGCGGCCTTTGTTAGTGAACTAAGTGAGGGATAAGACTTACCCGGTAATTTTCGCTCTTAGGTATAAAAGATGATGAACTGTAGGTAGTAGTGAGCCAAAAAAGCCGCTATTGGATTGAGTGTTCTAGGATTAAAGCTTAAGACTTGTCTTTTCCGGGACCTACCTGGTAAAGAAAGGTTTGATCCTTAGGTAGTTGTCCGATTTGAGTAGAAATCCCAACCTTAGTTCCTTGAGACTTACCCAGTGATAGGACTTTGGTGCGGGACTAGTGAACATGAGACTCACCCGGTGATTGCTCCCATTAGTGAAACATCCCTTCCCAACATATCGCAGCTTGTCATTTGTTGAATAGAAGCTTGAGTCCATGAGATAACCGGAAATCCGAATCTCTAGAATCCGCTTTTCATATTTTGATCTTATATCCCGTGTTTGTGTTGTTGAACGATGGATAACCTTGCATGATCGTGATCCTTGATTGATCATCATAAAATTCATCCAAAAACCATATGATTTTTGTAATGACCAAAATTTTTATTTCCGTTATTTACAAGTTTAATCGATTACAATCAGTTTGATCGTTACATTGGATACTTAGTATGAACCGTCAAGACATTTCTCCCGGGCCCATCAAGACTAGGTTGCCAGGTCGTCAAGACTAGCCTAGCAACAAAGTGACACCATCTCCGTACCCTACTCAAGCCCTAAACTAAACTAAAATAATATATATATATATATATATAATATATATATAGCTTTTGACCTTCTGCGGTAACCGTTGATGAAAATCTTCCTTCAATTCATAACGTACTCACCTCCCGTAAATATCTCCTAAGCAACCATACAGTCTCTCCTCTAAGCAAAGATCTCGCCTCCCTTATCTGGACTTCTTCATAACTTCTCTCCCTAGCTATTATAGTTAACCTAGGTCATCTCCTTCTTCCGCCGCTCAACATCACTGCACCTCCCCCACCATTGTTATACGCTGGAGATCAACCCCATCAAGCGTCCTTAAGCGTCGACCATAGCCGCACTAGTCTTCAATCAATCGATCAATAGTACACCAAGGTTAACCAACTTACTCCATCACACTGCCGATAGATTTGAGTGACGCACCTCTACGGTTATCGGCGAGAGTCGACACCATCGCCACTACAGTGTTGAGGCTCGACGTTGCCTCGTACCTCAACGAACAAGAACGAAGCCCTTCGGTGGAGATCGCGCCAGCAAGCCAGCCCTCCTTCATCACTTTGTTGTGGATTGTTAGCGAGTTTCGATCGAACAAGCTCCTAGGCGGTGAGTCTTCTTTAGCTTATTGTCTTGGCCTTCTTGTTGTGTGCTCTGTTTCCGTTGCAGTAGCTTAAGGTATTGTAAGCATGTGGTAGGAGGGAGTGGGAGGAGTTGGTTTAGAGTGTCCTAGTAGTCGTGGACGGATGCTGGGTTGAGAAGGCTTTGGCTTGCGCCTCTACTGGGTGGGATTTTGAGTAGCAAGGGGTTAATATTGTGGGGGTTTTGGCTTTTTGTTATTTGGGTGAATCGGTGCCTAGGATCCTTTATTTCGGGATAGTGTAGACCCCATGACGCTTGTATGTGATAAGCCTCGGATCCTGTTGTCGATAGAATTCGAGCTAGGGATGCCAGTGTCCTCTTTCCAGTTCTGTTTTTCTTTAGTTTGGAAACTGACGACTCTGAGGGTAGCTTTCGATACATTAGATCGAACATCACCGTTTAATTTTAGTATGATATAGAGGAATATGTATACTATGATGTATCAAAAGTTTAGGTCGACCCAACGGTCGGATCTGGATTTATAAGGGCTCAAAGTAGACTCGTTGGACGGTTGTGAAATTACCCAGAATTTTGCTAAGTATGGAATTTTTGGATTTTGTAACCATCTTTGGAGATTTGTGTAGGAGATGGACTATAGGAATGCAGTGTATGTCGATATGTACGCATAGATGAATAGAATGGAGAAATGGGGATTTATATATATATATATATATATATATATATATATATATATATATATGAATGCGTGTAGTATACGTATATACATATATACATATAGATGACGGGAACGGAGGATATGCATGTATAGTTATATATGCATCAGTGTAGTACGTAGACGTATAAAAATAGAGGTATAGAATGGGATATATATAGGGATATATATAGGTATATATATAATTACGAGATGGGAAATATAAATTTATATGAGTAAGTAGAGTGTATATATACATAAGTATATATACATAGATGGGTAAGAGTAACGTATAATATACGTACACATATATGTATAAGAGTAGAGTAACCGGGAAAGGGACAATGTTGTTCTCTTTGACGAGTGTGTGAGACTTAACCTTATAACCTCTAGTAAACTGTCCTTGAGAACCAGATTTTTGAAAATCAGTTCTAAATGAAGATATGAGAATTTTAATGATAGACTTTTGAGAATTTCCGTGATCAAGGGTAAAATAGTCATTCTACCTTAAGAGAACCTTTTTCGTAAATTCTCCTCATGAGTTTGTACATCGTAGAAGTTTATAACTTCTGAGAGTATGGGATGTGATTTTGATCCACATGCCTTGTTTGACAGGCGATTGAGTTACTACGGTTGCAGACCGAGTTGAGACTTTTGAGAGTTGGAAATTGATCCAGGTAAGTCCTTGCGACTTACTTAGCTGGTTTCTGGATATTAGTTGGGTGATGATGGTTGTGTGTGTACAATGTGTGTTATAATAAATAACAACTTGTTAGGACGACCGTGGTTATTATGTTTTAAGGCCCAAGTGTATGTATAACGGGCCGTGACATCACTGCCCAGCTCTGCCAGGAGACTGGGAGGTTCTCTATACCCAGACCATACAGGTACACGGTGAGATGCATCGGATCCACTCCTGATGGGTACACGGGGGCGGAGGCGAGGTTTGGAAATCCCTCGTGTCACAAAATAAGTATCATTAGAGTGAATGACTTAAATGAAGATAATAAATGGATTGTTTGAAAGCATGATGACTGTTTATTATTTTATGTGTGTGTGTGCTATTATTATTCTCCTAATGTTTAGATAACTAGCTAATGGATGTTTTGTTGTGTTTTTAGATTTACCGCAGGTTAGAGCAGTAACTGAGTGATCTGGAAGTAGTGGTCAGCCGGGTCTCCGTACTCTTTAGAGTGGGGGTTTGGGTTGCTGCTTTGTTGTCTTTTCCTTTTGTTAAGACAATTAGTCTTTTCCGTTGTTTAAGTACGATAGGCTGTTAGACTTTGTTGCATTCATCCTTTTACAAATACATTTTTATGAATTTCGGTTTTTCTTATTTGTGTTTTGTTGCAAGATCCTAATAATATTGTTGTCAAACTGAGGTCGGGACCCATTGTGAGGTCCTAACTAGTAATGTCCCGAGTTCTGAGAATTCGGGGTGTTACTCATTTCTTTATTTCCTTCTCTTTTCTTAGCTTAGACTCATACTATCCATGATCATTGCATGATTCAACTTCACCATAGTCTTTGTGTTCGACCTCGGAATGCTTTCTAGAGCTGTCAAAAGTTGACCCGACCCGATGAACCCGAATCCGAACCCGACCTGGCCCCGAAAATTTTGAAAAAAAGAATGCCCGGAACCAACCCGCTTGAAACCGATTTAACCCGAAGTAATAGATGACCCATAGTAACCCGACCTGAATGACCCGATTGCCCAAAGAACCTGACCCGAAGTAACCGGTAGCCCGAAGTGGCCCGACCCGAGTTACCCGATAGCCCGAAATAACCTGACCCGAAGTAACCCGGCCCAAAATAACCCGACCGAAGTGACCCGATAGCCCAAAGTAACCCGATAGCCCGAAGTAACCCGAGCCGAAGTAAACTGGCACGAAGTAACCCGATAAGTACATAATGGCATAATCCATACTATAAGTTTATATTATAAGTCTATAATGACATATTAAATATATATTACATAATCCATTCTATAAGTCGGATATCCAAATCTGGTGAAAGATCATTTCGATCAACAAATCACAAATATTTGCGGATAATTATTCAAATCGACTAAAATCGTTTTTCACAAAAATACATAATCTATACTATAATTTTTAAAAGAATCAGAATTTTAAAGATACTTTTTTATTCATTATATTGTCTATATATATACATAAATACATGTTACATATTCCATACTATAATTATAAGTCTATAATGACATTTTGCAACTCCGACACGATAAATGTAAGGTAACAATGTTTTTAACTCATTAAATAAATTTTTGATTTTAACTTGTGGTTTACTAATTACTTATTAGAATTATTTTCCAACTTTAATTTTTGATTTCCTATACAAGTACTAAAATATATATTACATAATACATAGTATAATTGTATAAGTATATATGATGACATTTTTGAAGTATTAAATTTTTTACCTTGTTGAAGAAAAGATGTCTAAGTGTTAAAAATAAGATTCTTTAATAAAAATGTATCAATTATACGGTTTTCACTTTCATTTGAGTTAAGTTATGTGACTAATTGACTATGATATATTTTAGGAAAAATAACTCAAAATAATACAAACTATCAACATTGAACCGAAAATAATACGAACTTTGAAAATTACTAGGAGCGATACAAACTATCCATGTATTTACCAATAATAATACGTCATACTTTTCCGGCAAAAACTCTAACTCTGGTGATGACGTGGCAGCCGGAATGTTACATGTCATCAAATAAATAGATTAAATGTGTGATGTGGATATTATTTTTCAAAAAATTAATTTAATAATATTTTAAATATTAAAAAATAAAAAAAGTTAAATATTTAATATTTTAAAATTTTAAATAATATTTTTAAAAAAATATTTTAAATTTTAAAAAATTTTTTTTTTTAAATATATTTTTTTAAATAACGACTTGAACATTTTTTTTAAACAAGTTTGTAAAAAATGTAAAAATAATTTTTTTTAAAAAAAAATTTGTTAAAAAACAATTCGAAATTTTTTTAAAAATTAAATTTTACAAAAAATTTGGGGAAAAAATTCTTTAGGGATTAGGTTACAAGAGTGAAAAAAATATATTTCGAATGTTTTTTTTTAAATTATTTTTTTTAGAATTAAAAATTTTATTTTATACAAAAATCTGAAAATAAATTTTATGAAAAAAATATTCTAAAAAATATTATATTTTTATATTTTTTGGAAAAATAAATATTATTACATTTTTTACAAATCTATTTAAAAAAAGTTTCAAACTTTTTTTAAAAAATAAATATTTGTACAATTTTTTTTAGAAAATTATTATTTAAAATTTTAAAAATAATAATTTTTATTTTTTGTATTTTAAATATTATTAATTTTTTTAAAAAAATAAAATCCACATCACACATTTAAACCATTCATTTGATGACATGTAACATTCCGGTTGCCACGTCATCACCGGAGTTAGGATTTTTGCCGGAAAATATATGACGTATTATTTTGGTAAATACATTGAAAGTTTGTATCGCTCCTAGTAATTTTCAAAGTTCGTATTATTTTCGGTTCAATGTCGATTGTTGGTATTATTTTGGGTTATTTTTCCTATATTTTATTGTATACTTTATAACAAACAAAATAATATATATATATATATACATATATATATATATATATATATATATATATACATATATATATATATATATATATATATATATATATATATATATCAAATGGATATGTCACATTAGGTATATAAATCAAATGGATCAATCACATTAAATATATGGATCAAATGGATAAGTCGGATATCCAAATCCTGTTAAAGTCATTTTCAATCAAACGGATCACGCTAAAATCATTCCGATCAAACAAATCACCCAAGTATTCACGAATACTTATCCGATCTTACTAGAATCGTTTTCAAATACAGTACTTTATAATTTGGATCAAATTGATCAACCAAATATCCACGGATTATTATCCGATTCGGTGAAAAGTGATAAATAGTTACATTCAAATAAAATGTTACCTTCAAATAAAGTATCAAATAATATATATATATATATATATATATATATATATATATATATATATATTTTATGTTTCCCACTAGTTTAAGAAAGTAATAGTTGATTAATATAAAATTATATTAACGATATGTCTGTTATTGATCATAATCAAATTAATTGATACACGATCCAAACCGGTATTAACCTAAATTGATACTCGATCTAAACCGACTTGAGCCAAAACAAACTGCTAAAAAGAAAGATTGTTTTGACCTGACCCATTTGAACCCGAACAATTGATACCCGATCCAAACTGACTTGACCCGTAACAAACCATTAAAAAGAGAGAGATTGTTTTGACCCGACTCGTTTGAACCCGAGCTTGTTGTGACCGACCTGAACTGACCCGTTAGCCCCGTTTGACACCGCTATCAAGAACCGAGCTAAACCAACCTATTATGACCCGAGAACCGAGGCTTAAACATGTCCACGGGTCATGACCCGGCGGGTCCGGGTTCCCCCGGGTCGCGGGTACGGGTCGTTAGATCCTTACCCGTGACCCGCCGGGTCGACCCGTCACGGCTATAATTTCAAAAAAAAAAAAAAAAACCCAACGGCTAGTTTGATAAAAAAAAACAATATAATTTAATAAATCTAACCTAAAAATAATTCTATAAATACCCCAAACTCAATTCATATCATCTCACACCAATTCTCATCATTCAATCATCTATTCACTCTCTCAATCTCTCCATAATTTCCAACTCTTACATTCAATTACTTTCCTAATCTCATATTCTCATTCTCTTATTTTTCATTTTACCACTCTTACTACTACATTCTATTATTCAAAAAAAAATGTCTAGCCGAGGAAGACGTTCCGTTAGCGGTGCCGGTCCTTCATCCGGCGAAGGTTTTATTCGAGGACGGCATTCCGTTAGCGGTCCTCCAACCGGTTCGGATTTAAGGCGAGACTTATTAAGTGGAGATCACGAGATCTTCGAGGAGGAGGAGGATATCACGGAATCACCTACTTTCCCCAACACCCAAGGGTCCGAGACCCAATTCACGGAGGAGCCGGAGCCGGAGGAGCCGCTGTTGAACAACACTCAACTAACGGCGGCGGTCTTCCAATTTTGGTTTACAAAGGGTGCTCCCGATGCCAACGGAGTATTCTATGCCAAATGCAATTTTTGTGCGGCACAATACAAGCACAAAAAGGGAGAAGGCTACGGGAACTACAAGAGGCATATCCGGAACAAGCATCCCGAGAAAATGGGATTAGCACGAGGGCAAACACAACTTACCTGGTACGCATCTACTTCTAACCAACCTCCTTTTTTATTTACATATGATCATTCTTCTTCTATGGATGCATTTTCGGAAATGTTGGCCGTAGATTCTTTAGCATTTAGTTTTGCACAAAATGTTGGTTTTAATAATTGGATGCAAAATCATGCTCAACCCACATATAAACCGATTTCTCGCCAAACCGCTAAAAGAAAAATGATGCATAAATATAAAATTCGTAAAGAATAATTGATTAAATATTTTATGGACAACGGTGATATTCAAGTTTCTATTTGTAGTGATATTTGGACCGACGGTTTTCAAAAAATTTCATATATGGGTATTACTTGTCATTTTGTTGATAAATTTTGGATTTTAAATAAAAGAGTTTTAGCATTACGAGTTTTCAACGAACAACACACCGCCCAAAACATTGCCCGTTTGATTGCAAATGTTTTGGAAGAATATAGATTAGTTTCACGAGTTTTTTCAATTGGTTTTGACAACGCCTCCGCTAACACGGCTTCCATTAGAGATTTAACCAACTATTGTAAGCCGACAATTGGAGGTAAATTTTTTCACATTAGGTGTGCCGCTCATATTTTAAACTTGTGTGTTCAAGACGGTTTAGCATATGTTGGAGATTTAGTACAACCTATTCGAAATATTCTTAATGAACTTTGGTCTAAAAAAAGTGTACGTAGTAAATGGTATGCATTTTGTAAACAAAATAACGTTTATCCTAAATAAATTTCCAAAAGATGTTTGTACAAGATGGAACTCTACTTACAAAATGATTTACGAATCATATGAATATCGAGAACTTTTAAGTAGTTTTGCCGCACAACATATTGACGGTGATTTTGTTTTCGGTGAATATTGGGTTTTAGCAAGAGATGTAATTGAGGTTTTCAAACATTTTTATGATGCTACTAACACTTTTAGTTATGTTTATACACCAACTTCAAACATATTTTGTTATGTAGCAATTAATATTGCATTTGCAATTCAACAAGGTCTTTTAATTGAAAATATTTCACAAGCTATTTTTTCAATGCGAAGTAAATGGTTAGCTTATTATACAACCATTCCCGATGTTTTTCTTGTTGCATTTGTGTTAGACCCTAGACGTAAAATGGATGGTTTAAAATAATTTTTAGAAAAATATTATGAATTTTTAAGTTTAGAACAACATCCCGATTGTCATGTTTCTACCATAATTGCTAATGTTAGAAAATTATTTGATGAATTATTGGTTCAATATCGTGTTTCCGATCGAGGTCAATCTTCTCAACCCCCTCCTCGTCCTTCATCATCAAGTTCATCTAAATTTAAATCAATTGCTAGAGATTTGTTTGGCCCGAAAAGGGCAAAAACCACGTCGAGTTCCAACTCGGAACTCGACGAATATCTAAACATTTCTTTTGAGTTTGCCAATGACGAAGAAGAGGAGGATTTCAACATATTAGAATGGTGGAGCCGACCGGAGAGAATGAGGTTCCCTACCCTCTCAAGGATCGCGACACAAATTCTCGCCGTTCCCGTCTCAACGGTAGCGGTTGAGCAAACCTTTAGCCGGAGTGGAAAGGTGCTCGATCCGACGAGATCAAACATGTTGCCCGAGACGTTGGAGGCACAAGTCCTCCTAGCCGATTGGAGGAAAGCGGAAATGCGAACACAAAAGAACAATCTCTCGGCGGAGGAAGGCGACGAAGATGACGACGAGCGACAACAAACACCATCGGATGTATCCGCGGGAGAGTCCGACTAAGGTAAGGGCCAATCGGGGATATAAACAAAGGTAAGAGAACTACGTGGGCTTTGATTCCTCATCCCCGAGAGGATACGTAGGCAACCGGGATTCCGGTTCAAGCCCAATTCTTCCTTTTTTTTTTTTTAAAGTTTAAGACTTAAACTTAAAAAAGAAGAAAATAAACTAATAAAAAGAGGACTTAAACTTAAAAAAATTGGACTTAAACTTAGTTTAAGTTTAAGTCCTCTTTTTATTAGTTTATTTTCTTCTTTTTTAAGTTTAAGTCCTATTTTTTATTAGTTTATTTTCTTCTCCTTTTTTAAGTTTAAGTCCAATTTTTATGTTCTATTTATTTTCTTATTTTTTAAAGTTTATTTCCACTTTTTTTTTTTTTTTAATAGTGAGCTGGCCGACCCGTCGACCCGCCGGGTCTGACCCGTGACCCGGCGGGTCGGCCAGATACACGGGTCCGGGTCACCCTCCCCGGACCCGTCGACCCGGCGGGTCCGACCCGTGGACATGCTTGCCGAGGCTACCCGATAACCCGAGTAATCGATACCCGGCCCAAACCGACCCGACCCGAACCAATCCGGTTATTAACCAAGCCTTTTTGACCCGACCCGTTTCAACCCGAGCTTGTTGTGACCCGACCCGAACACGACCCGTTGGTCCCGTTTGACACCTATAATGCTTTCCATGCTACAAAACAACCCATACACCGTGGGTTCGCTAGGTAGATTAGGAAAATAGATTGAGTATAAATTGTAAGACTGTTGTGCGCACTATCTAGGGTGAATAGTGTCCGTCTAGAGAGTAGTGACTCGGACAGTTCTGACGCAGACGGCTACCAAACGACCACCACATGGTCAAGGTGCCCACTTGACGACCATAGACCGCCCGTCTTAGTGCCCATTTCATGCCCCAAGAAGCCTCTAGTGGAAATTCCGTATATGACTATACAATCCAGCAATGCAAGTAAGATCCCATCCAACCGTACCTCATTTTCACCCTCTCTTCCTTCCCATTCCAATCCATACGGTCCTATAAGAACTTCCCACACCACCTAATCCTCCAATTCCCGCTCTTTTTCACCATCCATCACTTCAAAATGCCAACCTTCTCCCACACCTTTCGTACATTCTAAACTACCCTCTTCCCCTACACAAACCATTCTCCCATCCTCTACTAAAAAAACCACACCATCCTCACATTCCCTCTGCCATAAATACCCCATTTCACCCCACCTCTAGAACATCGTTCCACCCATCCTCGACGGTACAAGAGACTCTTGTTCGTCCCTGCTCACTTCCCACGTTTTATTGATGCACACCTTGCATACACCTCCATCCGTGGTGGTAAAGGATTTACTCCTGCAGATTAATCCATATGGGCCGAGCTAATGACAAAAAACAAGCGATGCATTAGAAGTAACTCATGTGTTTGATTTTTCCTTTTTTTGTCATTTTCTTGTGTCATTTGCTTATGCTATTTCTCTTTTCTAGATTACGGATATTGTTTATGTCTTATGTAGGGATGTTTGAACATTCTAAGGATACACAATGTAGACTTCACACAGCCTCCACATTATTCCACCTTTCTACCAATTTTCCTCTTTTCCACCATATACATTGCATTGCATTGCGTTGCTTTGTGAGTACCTTCTTCTCTTTACTTCTTTTTGCACATCGAGGATGATGCGTAGTTTAATTATGAGGTGTTTTACTCACATTCGGATTTCATGTTTCGCTTTCACGTCACACATTTCATATTTTACATTTTCCTTTGTATTGAGTCTTTCCCTTTCCCGCATGCATTCATAAACACAAAACAACAAAAATATTGCATTTAGCGTATATTGAGTCGATTCTCATCAATGTTACTTTTGATTTGTCAATGATGATTTGGATTTATACATCTTTATATTGTTTATGCACATGAGTTTTTGGATGATTATTGATGATTATCTGCGCAAACATTGCCCTTGTGAGTGCTCTAGCCTTTGAACATGCATTTTCACGTGTTCTATATTTCTTATTATGTGAGTGATCTCCACCATGTTTAGTTTCTTCTAAAACTTGTGATTGATTCTCTTTCAAAACTACTTGATAATATGTATTTGCATTAATAGTTAAATGATTAAGGCCCTTGTTGATAAGCCTATGTGACTTTTCCCATATTTATATATGTTTCTCTTCTATTAGCCACTTATTGTCTTTTATTATCCCTTCTAGGTGCTCTTCAAAAAGCTTCACAACCATGTTTAGCCTCATTTGACCTTATTCGGGGTTGTGAAGAAAGAAGAGAATGAAGAAATCAAGTATGGGGTATCCCTAAAGTGCGAAAGTGAAATCAAGAAGTAAATGCGCAAGTTCAGATGCATATTGCCGTTATTGAATATCTTTCCACGTTTGGTGGAGAGGATTGATAACTCCACCTTGATTATAAATTAATTATGTGAATAATGAAAGACTTAACATTTATATGCGGTTTTATAAACTAACAAATATCGATTGTATAGATTGCCTGTTTTGGTTTGTGTTTGTTAAACGTGTGCATGCCTTAGAAAGCATTTCAAAGGAAGAACGCAGGGCTTGAAACACATTACAAAGAACGAGCATGGAGACCTTAAAATGTATTACAAAGGACAAACGTGGAAGCCTTGAAAAACATTACAAAGGTGGATTCGGCTAAGGCTTTCACATACAAGATTCGAATATCTCAACAACCAAAACGAAGATCTCTACCAAAGGATAACAAGAAAAATTGAGAAGATTCTCAAGGAGAAGATCTCGGCCAACCAACAAGAAGATCTTCAAATGGTTTTAAAGAGAAGATCTCGGCCACAACAAAAAGATCTCACAAAGATCTTAACCGCAGACGCAAAAAGATAAAGGAAGATCTTCCAAACGGATTCCATGCAAGAAGATCTCGGATCTATAGGAAATCTTCAACGGCATATCCAAGTGAGAAGATCTAGGACCTTCAACAAACAAAGATCTTCAACGGCATTTTCAAAGCAAAAGAAGATCACTAAGATGAAGATTCTCAACGTAAGTCAAAGAGAAGAAGTAGAATAAAGAAGATATAAGATCTTACAATGGCTACTTCACCTCAACCAAGCACCGTTTTTCATGGAGAAAGAAGAACGTTACAACGGCTATCTTACAGCGTCTAAGAAGTTCTCCATAGAAGACTATAAATGAAGATGGCGATTGAAGAGAAGAAGAACAAGCATACAAGGAAAGAATTCAAGTCTTCAAGTGATCAAAACATCTTCATTTGTTCCAAAAGTTTTTCTTCCTCTTAGCGTACAAGCGTTTACATCCTTAGAGTGAGAAAAACACTAGAGCTTCATTGGCATACCTAGAGAGTGTTATACTCGAGTGTGGGTTACTCTGCAAAGTAACTAGGCTATTATTGCTAGGTTAGAGTTGACTAGATCGTAGCATTGAGGCTATAGTGAGAGAAGAAGGGGATTTCTTCTAGGTTGTATCTAGGACTTTTTGAGCAGATAATAGATAGTTAGATCCTAGGGTAAATAAACCCTAGGACGGAGACGTAGGTTGTTAGAGCTGAACTTCGTAAACATATAGCCATGTCGATCTTTTCATTCCGCACTTTATATCGCTTAAATTGTGACTAACGTTGTTTTGCAGGTTTCGATGTCAAGGCCTTGAAGTCCCTTTCAAAGCCTTGAAAACCAGTTTTGTCACAGAGCGCACAGATCGACCTCAAGGGCTTGAAATTAGTTTCAAAGCCTTGATATACGATATTGTGAAAAGTTCTCATACTCTATTTAACCCCCCTTCTAGAGTATTTATATCCTTATTATTCACCTATACGGTTCTTCAAGGATAAAATATTTCCACCAAATATGCAGCAACAAATAAATAGTAATTGGTCCTGAAGTAAAGAAAAGTTTATCCGTGAAAGAGAAATCAAGTGCTACAAAGCTCAAAGTGCTATAGTTCATGAAAAAATACAATTTATGAAGAAATGTGTGAAGTGACAATGCTTTGAAGAAGTTTCGAGTTGCAAAGATTCAACGCCCTGGATACAATTTTCCATTTTGGCCTACTCTTTTGGCCTACCAACATTACTTTTCCATATTCCATATCCCCGTTACACCTTTATAAAAGACCTCATAATATTTATCTTGCAAATTAGTTTCATTTGACAAGTGGTGGAGTTATTGAAAAGAGCTTGATTTTGAGAATACTAGTCTATCGAAGCTTTGATGATTTCTAATCATCATCGAAAGTTCCGATCTCTGAACCTTTTTACACTGAAGGGCCATAAGCGAAAATTTTTCTTGGTCTTTTTCGGATTTCTAAATGATTCATGGGATATCCTATACTCGTCGAACCACTGAATTGGGAGCTAAGTGAGTTGAAAAGCATGGTCTTGATTTTTCTATCCCCAAGGATATTTTAGATGGTTACCTACAATAATCATATATCAACATTCATGAAATATCTATGCATCAATATCTTAACTCATTGTAGTGGGGATTCTTGTTTCCTTAGATCGCCTTTCATCCTTTGTTGCTACATCATAATTGTTCTTGCTTGTTACAATTGCTTGTCTGAATATTTTGTATTCACATAAAATAATTAATTATTACTAACATCCAAATCAAACACAATCCTTGATAATTCGATACCTGATTATATTATATCTAATCTCGTACCCTTGCCGGGAGGTTGTTTGTACTTCGGTATAACTTTCACGATCAAATTCATTCTTACATAATCATCAATAACAGTTAATAAGTACTTTTTACCTCCTAGAGATTCAACGCTAGCCGGATCCAACAATCCGAATGGATAACCTTTTGTCTTTTGAATACCCTTTGGAAACTTGTTATGGTGTAGCCTCCTAAGGACACAATACGCACAAAAGTCAAGACTCGTGATCTTGTGACCACCAAAAATATCTTCCTTTGCCAAAATATATATCCCTCTTTTAACCATATGACCAAGTCTTATATGCCATAACTTAGTGATATCATCCTTGTGAACCTCTAAAGATGCAGCATAATCAAACAACATAAATAATAGGACCCTACATGAAATATAAAGTGTCCTTATTGATACCTTTCAAGATAACATTAGAACCCTTATATAAATTCAGAACTCCAACTTTACCCTTGAAACATAACCCCTTGTTGTCCAACAAACTTAGAGATATCAAGTTCTTAGTAATAAGTGTACCATGTCTGACCTAGTTCAATGTACAAAACATTGCCACCACCTACCTGTTTATAAGTTTCGAATCACTCTCTCTTAGGCGCATTAGATAGGAAGCCCCATAATCAATAACCCACATATCAACTTGATACGTGTGTCCACTAATAACCATATATATACCCTCATCAAATTTAAAATTATCTTTTGCAACAACTACATAACCATAATTTCTTCTTCTTAGGACATTCGTTCTTCCAATGCCCTTTCCCGACCCTTACAATATTTGCATAGGATTTGACTTAGGACCCTTTGAAGAAGAAGAAGAAGAAGAAGAAGAGTTCTTCTCCTTCTTCCTACATTTCCCTTGCCCATTACCTCCGTTGTTATACATCCCAAAGGCTTGATTATCTGAACTTGTGTTATTTTCCTGATGACGTAGTTCCCTTGAATGAAGAGAATATCTGACGTATTTTAGAGCTACTATATCTTTCTTGACTAAGAATGATTGCACAAAAATTGACAAAATTCTCAAACGAATTGGGTAGAGATACTAGCATAATCAAGGCAACCTCCGTATATTCAACCTTAACATCAATATTCCTTAGTTATAACACAATAGTATTAAGCTATTCTAAATGCTCCTTGAGTTTCGTACCTTCGAACATATGCAGGCCGAACAGACGTTGCTTCGTTGGTAACTTGTTAGTGAGAGACTTCATTATAAAGAGGATCTCTGACTTTATCCACAATCTAGTGATGGTCTCTTCGTTTGAGACCTTGGTGATAACATCATCTATGAGGCACAACATAATTGTTAAATGTGTCTTCTCCTCTTGAATGATCATCTCAACGGAGGCGTCATTGCATGCCTTTACTTTTTAACAACCTCCATATACCTTGTTGCATTAGCAAAGCCCGCATCTTGATCTACCATAAACTGAAATTGTTCCTCCTTGTAAACTTGTTGATCTTGATGTTAATAGCGAACATCTTTCTCAACCATAATTGCAAATCCTAGATGGTTGATCACAACCAAATCTTTGATACTAGTTTGTTGTTACATATTTGAAAAAGAACAGAAATAAACAATAAGAAAGACACCTGATATATCGTGGTTTATCCATGAATAACTACTTCCACATCACAATTATATTTTATCGAAAATAATGGATTACAAATAACAACATATAAAAGATGATATATGTTAAACGCAAATATATGACGTATTTATCTCGAATGAACGGTAAACTTGTTGTCTTCTAGAGTTACTGTATACTTCCCAACTATGAATGACTATACAAAATTCTCAAACGAAATGGTAAAGATACTAACATAATAAAGGCAACATCCTCATTTTCAACTTAACATCAATATTCCTTAGTTATAACATAATAATATCAAGTTGTTTAATGATCCTTGAGTTTTGTACCTTACAACATATGCAGGTTGAACAGACGTTGCTTCAAAAGTAACTTGTTGGTGAGAGACTTCATCGTAAAGAGACTCTTTAACTTCAACCATAAGCCTGTGGTTTGTCTCTTTGTTTGAGACCTCGGTGATGACATCATCTACGAGACACAACATAATCGTTCAATGTGTCTTCTTCTCTTGAATGTTCATCTCAGCAGTGGCGTCATCGTCTGCCTTTACTTTCAACAACCCCATAGACCTTGTTGCATCATCAAAGCCCGCATCTTGATTTAAAATAGACTGAAACTATTCCTTTCCGTAACCTTGTCAATCTTGATGTTGATAGCAAACATCTTTCTCAACCATAATTGCAAACCCTAGATGGAGGATCGCAACCAAACCTTCGATAGTAGTTTGTTGTAACGGATTTGAGAAAGAAAAAAGCAATAAGAAAGACACAAAATATATCGTGGTTCATCCAAGAATGACTACTTCCACACCAAAAAGAGATTTTTATTGAAATTATTGGATTACAGATTACAACACATTAAAGAGGATATATGTTAAACAAGGATATATAGTACTTGATCGGTAAAACTCTAACTAATCATAACAATATTGGGCCCAAATTGACGGCCTAATAAGAGAATATTGCATGCCATTGCGTTGGGGCGACTCCGCTCCCCGGACCCCCAATGAGACCCTCATGTAACTTTGAAAGTGTGACAATTCAAGCATACTTAACATAATGATATTATGATCGATGTGTTTTTTTTTGTGTTGTTTTATTCCGATTTCACTATTAATGTGTCAAACCATGTCAATGTTTTCTCTGAGTTCGATCTTGAACCTTTACTACAATTTGGTCTTGTAAGTATTTGCGAGATTTGAGGTTCACACTTTAGCCCTCGTCAGATATTTGACTAAACCAACAAATGTACGCACGCAAGATTCTCCAGGATGCCAGCCTCCTGGGTGCAAGCTGGCAAATTTTCCTCTTTTTACTAATCACGGCCTCCAGGATAATGCGATTGACCCTCTACATGATTCAAAAAATATCAACGCCTTATTGGTTGCCTCATATATTTGTCCAACACTGTCCCAATGTTGCTTACTTTGTCAATAGTCTCTCTCAATTTATGTATACGTACATTGTGCTTAAGACATTAGGATATCGCACTGAATGTTCTTTGATACCTCGAGTTTTCCCCAACACATGGTATTTTCCTTTCTCATTCAGCAGACTTCCTATCAACGCCTATTACGACGCTGACTACACTGTTTGCTCCACCACTAGACGCTCCACCCTAGTTATTTCATTATGCTCGGTATATGTTCTATGTCATGGAAAGTTAATTAAGAAGCATATTATCTCTGGATCCTCAGATGAGGTAGAATATAGAGTTATTTCTACAACCAATTGTGAGTTTCTTTGGTTTCGCGCCCTTCTTCACTCGTATATAGACATTTTCAAGTCAAATGAAATAAACAAACGTTCTATAACAAAACAAAATAGAATAAAAAAATCAAAGTATGCTTATATACGGAGTAAAAAAAATCAAAGTATGTTTTTCGACCCTTCATCTGAACCGATTGAGACTGTTTAAATGGAGGGTCGAAAAATTGTACAAGTGATTGGGTTTAGGTAGCGAGGTAAGATGATGGGTGCACAATAATGTTAACAGATTTATGGGTTTGGTCGTTATTAAATGATGGATATGATATGGAGCAAAGGTGAGCCACAATCATAATAACATTTTAGTTAATAATCAAGTTGGTCTGTCGTCCCAATCAGTCAGTTATAAGGTAGCGAAAGATGAACATCATTTACAAATGCGTATACTTGAAGCAATCAAGTTACGTTGTTCAATCATCATACATATATTTTGGGTCTGAAACTCATCGACCATTAATTTCTCAGAATTTTTGAATCCAACATATACATATATTAAAGCAATGTATATACATTGTTACGTTATCAATTTGGTATTGGAATTGGAATTGGAATTGGATGGAGACAGTAAGCCACTTGCTATGTAGCTAACTAAACAGCATAGAGAGGATATCGAAGACGACAAGTACATGCGATATGAATTTACGTCTCTTTCCTTTTCAAATATAATATTTATATCTGTAATTGGATAAGAACGGTATCTCATCCTCATATATCTTCACTTCATACTCACCTCTAATCTTATTGGTTAGCCCTATAAATCCAACAATAGTATCCTGACAGTGATTAGTAGATGAGTATTAGTCGTAATTGGCGAGAGGCGTACACGACTAACACAATTTGCCCCACAATGCTTTCGTTTAATCTTCACCTTACGCTATACATGAGGGGATTTGGTCTTGTATTTTACTTGTTCGATTCCATCGGTAATATCACTCTACGACTCTTCAGACCCTTGCAAATAACAATGTTTCCCTCGACAATATTTAAAGCGTTGATCATAACATTATCATTAGACCAACTGAATATTAGTTTTGATTACTCTAATTCAAACAACGATGAAAATCTCACCATATACGACCCAAACCGATTAGTATTTTCTTTGCATCTTCCATGGAACTTAATTAAAATAATAGACATAATAAAACTTAATTGAATTAGCATAAATTTACAAAGGATTTATTTGAGAACCGTGAACTTATTAGAGATGAAGTTGAAGCTTATTAATTAGCTAAAATAGTACTACCTCCGATAAAAAATAACTGTCATTTTAGCATTTGACACAATTTTTAAGAAAAATATTAAATAACATAGATTTTGCAAAGTTTTTCTAAATCTTATCACATATTTAATATTTAACCTTCTTTTAAACCAATAAGAAAGATTTTAGAACTAAAATTAATCTTTTACACCAATTTTCAAGAACATTTCTTATAATTATTGTTGATTTATTGGCCTAGAAAACTTAAAACGACAGATAATTTTGATCAAATTTCTAATGCTAAAACGACACTTATTTTTGATCGGAGGGAGTAGTTGATTAAACAAACTTTTTAGATATGATTGATGGTGTTTGAAAAAAGAAAACTCATTGTTATTGATATACGTATAAATTACTTCAAATAGTTTATTTTTTATTTAATATTTACAAAATGTACTATTCAATAAGTTATCATAAATTTTATAAACTCCTTTGTACAGTTTAAAAAAAGAAAAAAAATATTTTCTTATATAAGGATATCTTATCGCCATTTGTTAGTATAACAATGCATAAGAAATTAAGTAAAAAAGATGGTTGCAAATTTGTGAAGTAGAATATTGAGAATTGTAACGTGTTTAATGAGACCATAAATATATGACATTTAGTGGGGAAATTTAGTGCAACAGGTCCCATACTCCCATCCTACAAGTTACGATACAAAAGACTCCCTTTAGAGATAATAAGACGAAACAGTGCAATTTTGGATTAACCCACACGTTTAGATCGTTTAGATATAGGTACGTTTAGTAAAGTAAAATTATACTCTCTCCGTAACACAATGTTTGTCATTTGAGAGTTGAACACATGAATTAAGGAATAGTTAATGACTTTAAACAATCAAATAAAGTTTTTAATTGTTTGGGTGATAAATATGCTCTTTAATGATTTGATTCATGTTTCCTAGAAAAAACTCATTTTTCAATAGATTTTAGCCAATTAGAAAGTATAAGGAGTTAAATTGAGAATAATTAATTCATTGATAGTAGTGTAATCATTCTATCTATGCATTAATATTATAGAAGTGTCAAACATTTTGTTAAACTAAACTAATTGCTCAAATGACAAATATTTTGTTACGGAGGGAGTATATATAAAGTTGAAGATAAAAAAGATTGTATAGATGAAGAATTAAGGAGATGGGTATAAAATAAGTAAAATGAGTGTTTGGTAAAATAAATATAATTGTAAATAAAATAACAAAAAAGTATGTGCTAATATTTTTTGAGATGAAAAAAGGACAAGGGAGTAAACATAAAATTTTAACTCGATAATCCTTATAATCGAAATTTAATAGGATTACACGATTTTCATAATTTATTCTCCTAATATTTTTATAATTTACTGTTTTTCATCTTCTTAATACAAGATAACGAGAATTAATTTTTTTGAGTGATAACCGAATTCTAATATCCTTGATGAGTTTCTGCAATGGGAATAGTGAAGAAATGTTATGCAATGGTTCCACTAGGCGTTTAAAAAACAACCTAGTTTTTTTTTTTTTTTATACAAGGTAAGCAGAATAGGTGGATCAGTTTTTAGAAACCGATCGACCTACAGCATAGTGAAGACATGTTATGCAAGGTAAGCAGAATAGGTGGATCAGTTTCTAATATCCTTGATCAGTTTCTAAAAAACAACCTAGTTTGAAAGCAAGGGTAGTTATATGCCGATGTAATCAGGTTTTAGTTTTTTTTTATGTTTTATATTTGTTTAAAATTTTCTTTTGTTACTGTTTCATCGTGTATGTGTCAATTTACATTACATTAGCATTATGTAATATCTCAAATGATATTGTGTTTTTTTATTAAATTTTCGTGTATAATTTGTTCTGGATTGTGTTTTTTTCGAAACTATTTAGGTTTTATCTTTGTTTCGCTCTAGAGAGTGCGATGTATAATTAGTCAAGTGCAAAACAGGATTCTCGTAAGTATAGAGTAACTTGTTCGAGAGTTTGTCCATGTACCTTATTGATAGTCATTACATAGCATAGTTTTATTGGAATTGCTTTCTTTGGAATGAAAAAGGGTAATCATGTTTGACAGTCGTAACATAATTCTCGGGATAAATGCATGTTCACATTTATAGTTTTACTATGAATTAGATTCTTATGAAATTTCTAGGAAAGTAGTTTGGTGTTGTTGTACAAATTATTAGGTGGATCGATATTACTTAATAGAATAATTGGACAGTATTTAGAAATTATATTGGGTAGATATTGGTATTGTTCGTTATCGACGGAATTAAAGTTGACGTATGTCCTGCTATCTCCGGAAAAATGTGTTATTAAAATTTCATAAATACAAAATCTCAAGTTGTAAAAGTATTATTTGTTTTAATATGGATCATTTGTATGCTAAACATTCTAAAACACGTAAATCATCTATCGGAGGGTGGAAACCGTACAACATTTCCGAAGGGGTTCTATTGTTGAGAATTCTAGTAGGTGTACGGCTACCAAACAACATGAAGCTAAGACACACTCCCCCAAAACTAGGGTTGTGCATACGGTCCGCGCCGGATTAGACCGGACCGGTGGACCATATATTGATAAAACCCTGGACTTGTAGACCGGATCATGACCAGTCCAGTCCAAACCGGTCCGGTTTCGGGTTGGACCGGTTTGTACCTAAATTGTGCAATTTTGGTGAGGTTTTTCGGTACAAAACTAGACCCGACCGGACCGGACTTTACCGGGTTGGACCAGACCGATTAATCGTAGTTTACGGTCCAACCCGGATTACGGTTTAATACGGTCCAAAACCGGATGGATTTTCAAAAAAACTTGGACCGTAGACCAGACCGTAAATTTCGGTCCGGTCCGATTTTGCACGGCGTTACCCAAAACTTGATTGCTAATTCACTTTGAAACATTAAGGTGTGGGCGATATTATATACATGACGATGTTTGTGCTCATGTACACAAGATGCTTCATGATGTATATCATTGTGCAATTTTGGAATTAATTATCTAAATTGTGCAATTGTGCAATTGTGCAATTTTGGAATTAATTAGATGCCATGATACAAAAGTTTGGAGAGTGTTTTTGACCTCCATTTTTTTATTGAGGAAATATTTCCAAGTACAACGTAAAAAAGCATCCAAGATAGTAAAAAAAAATATATTGAACTAGAAGTAAACATGACACAAAAGAGTGCCCAGATATCTAAAGTGTATCAAATCAAATGTAGTAGAGACGTGAGATGTTCTTTTATGAAAAGATGTTCGTGCATGGTTGTTTTGCGCGATAACATGTTTCACAAGAACGTATGTTATCGATATTAGATTGAAAATGTGCGTATAAATTATAAGAAGGATGGGTAAAACGGTGATTTTGTAACTCCACTGGGTTGAGAGGTGTGGTATGGGAGAGATGAGCATGAAGGTGTGGAATCATCCAACGAAGCCAATATATATCATTTCGTGCTTCACCCGCTCCATTCACCATCTCCAAAGTGCAGTCTTGTATCACACAAACCCGATTAGTTATTATAATAACACATTGTAGATCCAACGTTAGTTGATTAAAATGACAATTCAGTCCTAGAACAAATGAAACTCTAGGAAGGACACTACTCGAATCTAGAGCAATTGTGCTGATGTGATCAGCTTGTACAATTGTGTCATCTAGAAGCTCAATACGTTTCGTAGATGTTGTTGTGCGATTACATGCCATGTAAAAAAGGCGCACCCAAGTCGATAATTCAGGGTATTAAAATGTTCCCAACAGTGGTATCTTGTTTGATGATTGTGATACGCAAATGAAGTTCTTCCTCAACCACACACCAATAAATAAGTCTTGCTATTAATTTTTTGGTGTGAAGTCTTGCTATTAATTTAAACACAATTGGGTTCTATTTTTATTGAGCCCTTTTATGTTTTTAGCCCATATCTTAACTAGTCTTTCTATTAATTATTGTAGACCATATTTAGGGTAAAACAAGTACAAAAATTCTGGCAGTTTTTTTATAATCGGCCAATTTTGAACCCTAGAGGTTTCTTGTGGCCAGTTGCCCTTGTTGATTTCGCATCGAATTGGTGTGTCCTTCGGTGTTTGTTTTAGTCCGATTTGTTTTGTGTATATCAGTTCAGATGGAGTTCTAGTGCTGCAAATTTTCACGTGTTTGTAGATCATCGAACTTATACACTAGGTTGCGACCTTACATTTCTTTTATATATAAGATGAGACCTTGGAGACGACTATGACCTCACAGAACTTCAATTTGCCAACAGAAAAAACAATAACAGCAAGTCAATTGATACTTGAACAAATCCAAAACACAATATATGAACAAAATAAGTAACCTTTATTAAAATTAGTACCATATACCCTTATGCAAGATTTAGGGTTCTATATAACTATATAATTCGACATTAAAAAGAAAAAAGAAAAAGTGAATCTAGTTGGTGGGGTTTTGAGAAAGTATGAGTGCATACAAGAGTTGATTCCAAGTATCAGGGACACCAGCAAGGCACCAATGGCTACAATCACTACCTCCTAATGACCCATAAACAGAAGGATGACCGTCTTTCCTTAGCTGCGACAACCTTGTTATGTCCAGCAACCCCACTTTTGTTTTCATCCCACGTATCACGTCTTTTACTGCTTCCACTGCATCGTCCGAATCCGGGGTCCCACTCGGGTATACCGACCCCTCTATAGCAGTCGTTTGGTTCTTGCAGGTTGCTCCGGGCTGGCCCCACTCCCCGCCCCTACAACACATTCATTTGTTAGGTTCACAAGTTATCATATTATCGATGTAGGACATTTTCACACTCAAACACATTTGGCTTACGAGAAATGAGTAGGGGAGACGGTCTGGTAGAACACAGTTTGAGTCTCCGGGTTGATGTTCGAGTCGACCCATTTGGCCCAAGTAGCCAATGCTGTTTTGTAAGCAACAGCACGATCCATGTCTTTGTATAATTTCCTACCCTTTTTAATGTAGTCCCATCTGAAATAAACATAAATGAAAACTTAGCTTCATTATATATGATAAACAATGAAATTTTATAGCATTAAAGTACATACACTTGCAATTTTCCTCTATGATTCCACCAATGATAAGTATTAAAGATCATCATATCCATCCCTTGCCATGCCTTTCCATTGATTTTGGTAGAATCTATTTCAAGAACTCTTTTATTCTTCAATTTCACCAAGTCAACCAAAAATGGACTATGGTTTAGCACTATAGTAACATTACTCTCCTGCAACTAATCATTAAAACAAACATAATTAATTACGTAAAGATTGTATACAAATCTATCAAAACAGTAATCAATTAATTATACCTTTAAAGTAAAAGTAGAGATGGAATCAGTTTTAGATGAAGTGTGTTTAGAGTTTGGAGAAGCAGCATTCAATATGCATTTCAAAGAATGATACTGATTAGCGCTTAATGAGTCTCCAACAAACATAATCTTCTTTCCTTTGAATCTCTCCAAGAAATCTCCAGCATCAAAACTGCAACAAAAGCCCTAGTTTTAGATTAAGTAAACAAAGCTTAATCATATATGTATAAGTACCTTGGCAAATCGCAAGCACTTGGCTGCCATCTGTATTTGAGATAGAGCTGATCTGGCCGTCCATTGCCTTGACAGTCAAACTCTTTGTTAAGATCAGGACACTGAGATGAGGTATACAAAGGCATAGTTCCATTGTCATCAACAATCCAGCTTCCTGTAAACAAATCACAAAAATCTGATCCAGTTTTCTCTATTTCTCCCATGCTCCATTGTTGCATTAAGCATGAAATTGCAACAAAAGCCCAAAGATAACATAAGCGTTCTTGGCTTTGATTCCTCATTCAAGCAAACTGCTTTTCCTTTCTTTCCAGCTATAATTCTGACGATGAAGACGATTGCAAGAATTTATGTAGATAAGACAGAATTAGCTGTTACTTCTGTTTCGTTCTACTTTACTGTTTTTGGAAGATTGCTCCATGGAAATTAAGCTTCAAGGTAAAGGCTTTATATATATAGGATAATGTATTTGATTTACCCACCATTTTTTCTAATAAAAAAAAAGAACCAGAATCTGTGTGAAAGGAAAATCTTGGATTTTGTTATGATATTGATTGGGGCAAATCTTTTATATATGTTATAATATCATTTTCAAATACCGTAACAATTGTGAGTACGTGTGAATTGGTTATGGAAATTGTATCTGACAAAAATGAAACCAAAAATGTTACAATAATCAAACAACAATTAATGAGAAAGATAATCTTCCTTATATAACTTGTTATTCAGTAATGTGTTGATATACCACATTATTGCAAAATATAATACCATGATCCTAAGTAAGTGTGACAAGTAAATTGAATGGTTAATCGCGAAGAATTAGATTATAAAGAATTTGGTTCCATGTATCAGGAACTCCGGCAAGACACCAGTGACTGCAATCCATGTCAAACTGGCCGTAAACTGAAGGGTGGCCGTCTTTTCTTAGTAATGATAACAGCGTTATGTCTAACAATGTGACAGGTTTCTTAATCTTGGCTAGCGCCCTTTTTAGCACTGTCACGACCGTTGGTAACCCTCCGGGATATTCGGAACCTAGTACCGGTTGCATTTGTCCTAAGCAAGTTCCTTTGATAGGATCCAGCCAATCGGTAGAACTGAACCATGAAACCATGATATTATAAGAGAAAAGTCATACGTTGTAACACATGATTTATTAGAGTTGATAAAAATAACGTACTTGTAATGAGAAGGCGAAATCCCTTGGAAGAAAACTTTGGTTGTTGAAGGGTCAACGTTTTGGTCAACCCAATTGCCCCATGTAGCAAGTGCCTTCTCAAATGCCAATACTCTATCCATGTCTTTCATTGTCACATTTCCATCTTCAATATAGTCCCAACTGTACGTCAAAGATTTTATATTAATTATTTGGTTCCATTTCTTGATGATCGATGTCGATATAAAACCAAAAACTTACGGTTGCGTAGGTCCACGACGACTCCACCAATGCCACGTGTTGAAAATGAGGACGTCCATGTCTTTCCATATCTTGCCTCCCTCTATAGAGTCGAGTTTCAGGACTCTTCCCGTACTTTCCTTGACCACATCGACAAGAAAGACGCTACGATCCAACATTATATTGAGTCCATAATCCTGAAAAAGTAAGCGAGAAGCTTGGAGTTCAAGTAAAGACTAACTATAAAATGGAATGAAATTGAATCTAATCTTATTTTGTTCAAATTATAAAAATGATTTTGAAAGGTTTCATGATCAATGATATACATATGAACAAATGAAGGGTAAGAGAATGAGATGAATACCGGCAAGGTAAAGGAGGATACAATATCTTGACGAGTAATACTGAAAGTGGCGTTTGGAAGGGAAGAATGAAGTAAACATGTAAGCGATTGCCATTGATTTAAGCTCAAGGAATCACCCACAAACATTATATTCTTCCCTCGAAATCTCTCAGCGAAATCTTGCCCATTAAACCTACCACCGTTACACAAAACAATTACTTTTTACTTCAAAATCACGTGAAGGCGAAGAGAATCGCGGTAAAAAAAACTTAGAAAGGGTAAATCGCAGTAAATGCTGGCACAAGGAGCAAAATTCCCACCGCACAGCACAGCTGTTAAAGGTAAAAAGATGCAACTCCGGCACGCATGGGAGCGCGTGAGGTCGCTGTCAAGTTAATGTAGCAAATCTGCGCATATAGAACACTGCACGTGTTTCCATGTGACATCTTCTGCCACGCGCGACCGAGATTAAAATTTGTTACTTGTACTGACTTTTTAAAGAACATATATTTTTATTTTACGCTGGTAAACATGATACTTTTTCACTTTTCATTATGCAGGACTGATTGATCGAGATCTTTGAAAAAAAATTTGTTTAAAAGTTGGGATTATTATAGGACTTGAAACTTGCATGTTCAAAAAATCTAATGTATTTTAATTTATCGTATTTTCATATTCAGTATAAAATTAATTTCAATTGATTTCCGTAATTTAAGTTTTGTAAAAAGAAATTAAAAAATCTAAAATTTATGAAATATTTATTTCGAAAATTTCTGCGGATCAAGATTTTTAATCATAGAACCTAGACTAAAAACTGTTTTTATTTACCGTGAACAATATAAATATTAATCATCAATGTACTACAAAAAAAACTATTTTACCCGCGTATCAAACTCGAAGGTGGTTCATATTAGTATTTTTCGATTTATTTACAGATTTGTCCCAATATATTTATATATTTACTATTATTTATTTATAATAATTTTTTATTAGAATTAGTTAACAATCGTCATGTCATGTCATGTCAATGTTGTTAAAAAAATTTATAATAAATCTATTTCTCTACCAATCAAAATCTTCTAACACGATTTTATCCATTTTTTAAATTTAAAACTTAATCAAACTTTACTCCTTTGACTTTATATAAGTAAAATTGAGGTATAAATATATTGAGGTATAAATATAATGCTCTAACAATAATATTTATAATAGATTTTTAATTATATCCTTTGATTTATTGAAAAATGGTTATAATTTAATCCTCACAATTGTTAATCATATTAGTTAATAATAAAAGTATTTTTTTTATAATTATATCTAATACATGATGCATAAAATTAAAATATAATATTTTTTATTTCAATAAAACTACACAAAGTGCGGGCACTAAGTCTATTACTAAAATAGTTTACATTCTTATTAAACAAGTTATTTTTTTTAAAATTTAATTTAATTTAAATATCATAGTTTATTTATACTGTAATATAAAAAGTTCGAATATGATAGTTTTATTAAACTTCAATCTAACAAATTCAATTTTATCTAATTCTAATTGTTATTGCTATTTTTTTAAAATATGATACCATTAATTAATTAATTAAATGTTTATTGTAATTAAAAAATACAAAATAAACTGTATTTTATTTTTTAATTAGTTTTCAAAAATTATGTATTGTTATAAATATTTGCATATATTAATAATATATTAGTTATGTATGGCTCGACAAGATAAACTAGTTTACAAAATATAAAAATATTACTTATAGTGATAAATAAATACATTTTAAAGTAATTAAGTATTGAATAATATTAATTAAAAAAACACACATATATATGTATCGAGTTAAACATGATAATCATTGAACAATTGATAAATATGAATAAATAAATAAATGCAGGGGCACCTCCACCGACAAGGATTAACATGTTATTTAGACAGCCTGAAAAGCGCAAAGGAAATTTCCCAAAATTGTTGAGACTAATCATCTACATCACATCCATTTGCCCTTAATTCATAGGTGGCCATCGCATTTCATCTAGATTCGAGATGCTTACTGGTGGATCATGGATATGCAGATTTTCTTGCATGTATTAACATATCAAATAGCTTAATTATGCTTTCACAAAGCACTGGTATAGAGGTATTATCACTAAATTAACTTGGATCAACTGAAAACACAGAAACACAGCCTGAATCTTGAAAGCTTAAGATATGCAGATTACCTTGCTAAGTCACAGGTAAGAGGTTGCCATCTGTAATGAAGATAAAACTCATCTTTGCGGCCATTTTTTTGACAATTGAAGAGCTTTTGAATGAAAGAGCAGCTCGTGTAGTTGTAATTTGGGTATGATTCATCTCTTACCCAACTCCCTGTGAAGAAATCACATCCAGCAACTATTGCATTACCTTGCTCCACCAACGCCACCAGAGCCACCGTCGTCGCTGCCACCAGACTGTAGCTCCATTTTTTGCCACCCCAAAAACCCATCAAAATCCCACCCTTGTTTTGTCTTCAAGCCCGCTTCTGATCTCAACGATCGCAATACAAAATCAGAGAAAAATAGCCCAAATGGAGTATTCTTTCTTCTTCTGTACCTCTGTTCTGCTTGCACCAGTTATGTAGTTTCAGTACAGTTGTAATGCTTCTTTATTATGTGTGGGAGCAGAGAATTGAAGGATGATTGGTTAGTGGGCAAGAGTTGAAATTAAAATCCATGTAAATTTATGAAAAGGGTAGTGATTCGATGATCAGATCAAACTGGAACATCAATTGTAGGACCAAAATTGAAATGAAAATTGTCTAAACAAGTACACCAGGCTGACTAAACTTTTAACAAGGTTAAATTAACATATTGACGTTGAAAATATATAGTAATGTAAGTTTTATGTCTAAGATAGATGGACAATTTTACCCCTAATATTTAACACAAATTATCTGTAAATAGTAATTTTTGGTCGTACTCAATAGATGATTTATCTTTTTAATTGTTTAAACCACGGATACTAAAGTTTATTAGACAGTTAAAAAAAACAAATTGAGTTGGGTAAAACCTGTAGGATCCAAAATTGAAATGCTACCAGAAAAGTTTTGGCATTTAGGTTTTTCTTAAAATACAGCCCACAATCACCATAACGTGGGACCTCCATCCTTAACAAAATGTGTCAGCAGTACATTATGATATCACGCTGAGCCTTGAACCGTTGGATCATGTGACCTTTTTTTATGGGTTTTTTTGTAGGGATGGTTGATTGGCAATATGGGCATGTGATCCAACAGATGGAGTGGCACACCAAACTTCACAACCACAAACAACGTAGTAACGTTTTGGTTGTAAGTGAATCCATCCACTGTAGGGCAATAGCAGTTTGTGGACCGGTAGAACATACCCTACAGTACTAATGGACTGTGAACCGGACCTAATGGACCAGTTCGGTTCATATACGGGTCACCTTAGGGTTCACGGTAAATGCTGTATACATAATTTTAGATCCAATACAACTGGCATGAGAATATTCATTCTGCGTGTCTAGTTCATTGTCATTTACAAAATCATAGTGGTAGGAAAGACTTGAGCCAATTCTTTATCCAATAATTAGGTTTTTTCATATGTATATGCAAGTATTAAAATGGCAACCGGATCCTGTCTTGTATAAATGCATCGTGCCAATCGGCCATCACCCTTAATCTGCAAGAACAACACAGCAATTTGAGAATGATGGCCCAAGGTAATCCCGTTGATTGAACTTGAAGGGTCGGAAGGCAAGGCAAAATGCATATGAGCCAGCAGCTGGAACCTGACCTCGGTTGAAAGAGAAGCTGATGTAGGCATATTCTCCCATCAGCTACTGTCATCTCAAGATCTTTTTCAATTTTTCTAATTCACTGACATTTGGAAAATTTATCCCATTTGTCAACGCTAAGGATGAAATTGCTCAAGCTACTGAAGTTTAATATAGTTATACAACAGGTTCGAGGAAATGTTAGGATGTCAATTAAGGCTTTGTTTGGCTCACAATATATAAAATGATTATCATTGAGAAACATTTTTCTAAATTGAAAACCTAAGCTGTGGTGTAGGATATGTTAGAATGACTGGCAATGGCAAGGGATTGGGTCTGTTTTTTCTTGCTCTACTGTACTCGTGCGCAATTGCGTGTTCTTTTGTTTCTACTATCTGAATCTGATTCTCTTAAAAGCTGATAACTAACCCAAAACTCAACTTCCACAATTTAGGCCGCCTATAGTCTAGCACAACACCAAATATATTGAATATCTGATTCTGCTCAAATCCTATATGATTTATACAGCATAACAGCTAACTGGCATGAAAAAATGGCATGTTAAGCGGTTATGATGATAATCATATAGTTTCACATGAAAGACTATTAGAGTACGCTCATTATCATTTGGGGTTGGAAACAATGAATAGTGAGAAACTGAACTCTTTGCTTCAGTCATATGCGTCAATCTTTCCGCCTCATATAGTTTACTGCTCATACTTGTAGTAAAATTGTAAGATTGTGAGACTCCAAATGAAGAAGGGGAAGTCATCCGACTTGTCAACTTCTGACAGCATTGTAAGGGACAAAGCCTTCTCACGACTAACCAAACGGCCTATACTCCAACCACACCTAGGAGGGTTCAACGTTGGCAGATTACATCGGGCACCTGTAAGTCTCCGGTATATAGCACTCAGAGTCTGTAGAGACATTTTCTCTAGTCCATCAAGTATAGTCATGGTTGCAGCATGGTGAGATTGCACAGACGGACCGACTGTTCAGCTTGCAGCACGAGTTGAGGTCATAACATGATTATTGCGGAAATTATGTGGATCTTTGAGGATGTAAGATAGCTTGCTATATAGATCGCATCATCTTTGCTACTATTACATTGTTTTCCATGCACTTTTGGCAAGTTTTCTTTGATAAATTTCTTCATTTTCCACCGGGTTTTCTCAATTACAACTGAACTTCCACCAACTAACTTGGCCAAAAGGTAGAGTCCGTTGTTTGTAAAGTCGTATAGTAAAGCCAAAACTGTCTTCAGAATATTTTATGTCCAACATGTTCGGCCATATCTTCAGTGGCAGGGAACTCAGATTCTTCATCATGGCACGCTGCAAATCCCTTGTCAACATACTCCTTGAAATTTTCATAAAACAGCTGAAAAATGCAATTGCACTGAGAATTACTATACATGTATTTTTAAAGTTGCCAGTTTGGATTAATGACAACACAAAATGAATGTTAGAGAAGCAATTGATGCAGAAATTATCAGGAAAAAGATCTGAGATAGTTCAAATGTAATATTTCAACAGCTTAGCATCACCATCCTCTAAGAGTACTATAAATACTATTCCAAGGAAACAAAATAGTTCCGTACTCTTATAAGAACTTCAGTGAGGTGGTTAATCTACAAGTAAAATTGGCTTAACCGCAAATTATGACAAGGCAGGTCGTTCAGTGACTTACATCATCTTCCCTTAATATTGTCTCAGGTAATGTTAACCTGCAAATACAATAAACAAAGTATCTATTAAAAGTTACAAATGACTTTTCAAGAGAGGGGGTCAGACACTTTGGTTACCAGGATATGTAAAATGATTAATATGACATAAATGACAAAGGGCGACATGGGCCGTGTTATAAGAAATTTGAAGCAAAGCTTATCCAAACCTACTATACTAAACATAGACCATTTTTATTAGTATCATTCCTCAATGTAGTATGTTTATCATGCAATCCAATGTTTTATTTCAAGGTTAGAAAGATCGACACACAAGTTGATTACGCAGTTCAGGTGTTAAAACCCTACATCTGCGGAACCTCAAGAGGGGAGGTCCGATCCCGGTTTTTACTAGGCATTCAAGGCGATTACAATATAGTTTCGATTACAATATGCACGCAAGATCAATTTGTAATACAACCTATATCTAGAACAAGCAAGAACAAAAGAGATACGAAGAGCAAGGTATCGAAATAACCCCTGTAAGGCTAAGCAAAGCTTTCGGTCAAGCTTTGCTATCTTCAATCTGAAGATCTTCTTCTGGAGAGATCTAGGTGAAGATGATAGTCTCAAACCCTAGCGAACCACCTCCGTCTTCTATTCAATCGCTCTCTTTCTTTCTCTTAGAGGAACGCTCTCTCTTTCTTTCAGCGGCAAGGGCTGCAATCTCACTTAGGGTTAGATGAGGTAAGCGGTAACTTATATACTGCCTCCTCAAATCCCAAACACATCGTTTCATTTAGGCGGTGCCAAACCAAGCCAAACTCTGAAGATAATCATCACAACTCGAACCCGGTTCAAACCAATAACACAAGCGGCTGTCCAGAAGACAATAGCTCAACCAACAATGCCACCTTCACATATCATATAAGGAAACAACACGTGCCACAGCTTCCCAGTGAATCTAAGCTACCAGGGTTCAATGAACCGGCAACTAGGACTACACTAGTAAGCTACAACAAGCATTAGTCACCTTAACCTAACCACACTAGACCTAGGAACTATTACAAATCAATATTATTGCGTGCACTTATGTAATCTACACTATACAACATGAATCACAAAGTTAACAATTGCCCTCTTGATTCATGTTAACGCATCATCTTGATCACCAATAGTAAATGAGGGAGGCACTCCTGTCAGTCATCAGTTCAGTGCTAATTATCTTTAGGGAACATCCCACAAGTGAACGGAATTCCTGCAAAAGATAAATTTGTCAGCAGGGACAATTTTTGTACCAAAATTAGCAGGATTAATATCTTCTTTAATTTTCTTAACCTCAAAGTGTTTCTTTTCTATCTCATCCCTAACAAAATGATATCTAACATCAATATGTTTAGATCTTTCATGATATACAGGGTCTTTACAAAGATACAGAGCACTTTGGCTGTCAATATTTAAAACAAGAATACAATATTTATGTTGTATTTCAGTAATTATGCCTTTTAACCAAATAGCTTCTTTTGATGCTTCAACTGCAGCTATGTATTCAGCTTCTGTAGATGACAAAGCTACAATAGATTGTTGTTGTGACTTCCATGATATACAGTTATCAGTCCAAGTGTAATAATAAGCAGTTGTAGATTTTCTATATCCTTATTACTAGTATAATCTGAATCTACAAAACCAATAACATCATGATTCAAAGAATGCTCAGCAAAGCACAAACATAACTTCTTAGTTCCTGTAAGATATCTCAAGCAATATTTCATAGCAGTCCAATGTTCCAATCCAGGGTTAGACATGAATCTACTTAGGACACTTATAGCAAAAGACATGCCAAGTCTAGTGCACAACATAACATACATAACAGAGCCAACAACTACATCATATGGAATATTAGACATCTTTTTCAACTCACTCGGAGAATCAGGGCAGTGCTTCTTGGTTAGATCTAAGTTCCCTCCTAAGGGCATAGGGGTAGGTTTAGAATTTCCCATATTGAACCTATCCAGAACTTTCTGTATATAGTCATGCTGAGAAAGCCACATCTTCTTTTTAACCATATTTCTTATGATCTGTATACCAAGGATTTTCTGTGCAACACCAAAATCTTTCATGTCAAAATGCATTTTAAGGTCTCTTTTTACATTGCTAATGATGACTTTAGATTTGCACATAATCAGAATATCATCCACATATAAGAGAACATAAAGAGCATTTGGAGTGGAAAGATTTTTGAAATACAAGCAATAATCATATTTGCTTCTCATGAAGCCTAGATTCTTTATACAAATGTCAAACTTAATGTTCCATTGTCTAGGTTATTGTTTTAAACCATACAGAGATTTCTTAAGCAAACAAACATGCTCAGGTTTATTTTTATTAACAAAGCCTTTAGGTTGACTCATGTAAATGGTTTCATTCAAATCACCATGCAAGAAAGCAGTTTTAAAATCCATCTGTTCAATATCCCAGTCATACACAGTAGCCATAGCAAGCAGTAATCTCAAGGTTTTATACTTAACAACAGGAGCAAAGATATCTGTGTAATCTATTCCTTCTCTTTGAGTAAAGCCTTTGGCAACCAGCCTGGCTTTATACCTAGGAGGATCACTATGTTTTATACCTTCTTTTAGTTTATACAGCCACCTACATTGAACTAGTTTCACATTTTCAGGCCTAGGTATAAGGATCCAAGTGTTATTAGAATTCATGGACTCAATCTCATCATTCATAGCTTGGTTCCAGTGTTTAGCATTAGGACATTTTATAGCTTGTTCATATGTGTCAGGGGTGTAGAAATTTTCTATCACATCTGTTGTTAAGAAGGCATAATCAACTATATTCACCTCATTTGTTAGCATGATATACTCAACATTATTAGCATATTTTTTATTAGGAATTTTAAGTCTTGGGGCCCTGTCTCTGGTTAACTAGTAGTGACCATGAAAATCAAAACGACTCAGGTCTTCATGTCTTTCATTCGACTTGAGTTGGTTTGAAATTCCCTCCTCATTATCAACACTGTGGGCACTGGTACCCAAGTCATCTTGATCTCCATGGTCACAACCATTACCAGATTCAAGGTTTGTCAGGTTTTGTTAGGAATTTCATTACTTTCCTCCCCTAATTGTTGAGAGTTATAATAATTCCTATCATCCTCATTATTTTCCTCCCCTAATTGTTGAGTATTATCATCATTATTGTTGTCATCCTTATTTATGTCTAACTGAGGGGTGTTCACATTACTGAAGCTTTCAGTTTGATAATATCCTATATCAAATTCTTCTTCATTGAAGGTTACACTTCTAGAGTTAATGACTTTATATTCATGGGGTTGTTTAAGGAGGAGTTTGTATCCCTTAATGCCTTCTGGATACCCTAACATAACAACTTTTAAGGCCCTAGGGTGCAACTTTCCTTGAGAGATTTGGAATAGGCAGTACAACCAAAAGGTTTTAAATGAGTTAAATTGGGTTTCTTGCCAGTCCACATTTCTTGAGGAGTCTTAAAGTCTATAACTGAAGAAGGGGATCTATTTATGAGGTAGGTAGCAGTCACTATGGCTTCCCCTCACATAGAATGTTTCATCCCAGAACTAATGAGCATACATCTAGTCATTTCTAGAAGAGTTCTATTCATTCTTTCAACTGTTCCATTTTGTTATGGAGTTCCAGGTACAGTAAGGTGTCTTTTAATCCCTTGGTTTTTACAGTAATTGTTAAACTCGGAGTTGCAAAATTCAAGCCCATTATCAGTCCTAAGGCATTTTAGAGTATGACCAGATTGGTTTTCTACAGCTTGTTTCCATGCTTTAAAGTACTCAAAAGCTTCATTTTTATTTCTTAGGAGATAAGTCCAAACTTTCCTAGAGTAGTGATCTATGAAAGAGATGAAGTATCTCTTCCCTCCTATGGTGTCAACCTGTGCAGGTCCCCATAGGTCAGAGTGAACATATTCTAAAGGTTTTTGAGCTTTATAGGATGAGTTATTATAACTGTTTTATTCTTTATACCTAGGATACAGTTCTCACAAAAAACAATATCAACAGGTTCTTTATCTATAATACCTTGTTTATACAGACTTTTAAGGCCAATATTTCCAATATGTCCAAGTCTATTGTGCCAGTTTTTAGTATGACTTAAGGTCATTTTAGTATTAGCAGTGGTAAGGATCAAATTAGGTGCAGTAATAACCTGATATAACTCACCATTTTTGATGTTTTTTTATAAGAGTAGTTTCATTTCTTATTACTTCCCTTATCCCATTACTAGTATTAATTTGACAATTTAAGTCATCTAAGGCAGATTCACTCATTAAATTTCTTCTAAGTTGTGGAACTCATCTAATATTCTGGAGAACTCTAATTTTTCCATCAAACATGCATATAGGTACATTTCCTACCACTCTAATGGTCAAGGCAGTATTATCCCCTAGCATAACTTCTCCACCATCAAATTCATGCAGAGAGCTAAATAAGGATTTATCAAAAGAGGCATGTATGGTACAACCAGAGTCCAAAATCCACACATTAGAATTTAAAGAATCATACCTAGTGCACATCAACAATTCACAGGGATATTCAGCTTGAACTTTTTCGATTAAAGACACTTTTCCATCAAGATTTTTATTATTCTTAGCATCATCTCTCTTTTTCTTCCTACATTCATTTGCATAATGTCCTGGTTTCTCACAGTAATAACATTTCTTGTTATTTTTGTCAAAATCAGAAGGTCCAGTTTTATCTTTTTCATATTTTTCCTTCTTCTTGTTTTGAAAATGTTTAGGATTTCCTTTAGACATAAGAACTTCAGGTTTAACATCTGATTTCTTTTCAGTTTTACTTTTAAACACTTTCAAGGTATCATTCTTTTCAGTTATAACTTCTATTATCTTTTCTTGAGTAATATTATGTGAGCTAAATTGTATCACATCTCTCATAGTGTCAAACTGGGCAGGTAAAGATCCTAATAACAAGACAGCAAGGTGGGTTTCTTTAATTTCATCATCACATCTAGCCAAGTCCTGATTCATTTTTAAAAATTTATCTGAATTTTCATTAAGAGTCAGATTAGTGTCCATTTTAAAGGTAAAGAGTCTATGCAGTAAGGAGATCCTAGAGGGCAAGGATTTTTTCAAATACAATTTTTCTAAGGCATCCCATAGAGATTTAGCAGAGGTGTAACTTACAACCTGACGAGTCACGTCGTCAGTTAACCTAATCATAATCTCAGCATGGGCCTGCTCACTCATCTCCTTTTTCTTTTCTTCAGACGTCATGGCCAAGTAGTCTCCAGTGATGGCTTTGAGGCATTTCTTTTTGGTGAGAATGGCTTTCATTTTCACCTGCCACATGGTGAAATCACCACTCCCATCGAATGGCTTCATCCTTATTGTGGAGTCTGTCATGTTTCACCCTACAAATACCACAAAGAAAAAAAAAGGGGGTTAATATTTGTATAAAGGGAGAAATAAAGATAGGCAGATCTCATAGAATGGGGTAACAAAATACAGTAGTAAAGGAAACCAAGAACAACCGTATGTTAAACCAGATCTTTCAAAACAGAACAAAGAATGCAGCGGGAGACAAGATCAGATACACATGATTTTAACACAAATCTATTTTCCAAAGAAAAGGATGTAACAGATGCTCTGATACCAATCTGTAATATGTTTATCATGCAATCCAATGTTTTATTTCAAGGTCAGAAAGATCGACACACAAGTTGATTACGCAGTTCAGGTGTTAAAACCCTACATCTGCGGAACCTCAAGAGGGGAGTGTAAAAGCTAGGATTTCGAATCCTAATAAAGGATGTTTAAGGGTGATTAAATTAATCATCGATATCAATTGGCCCATAAATCGCGAATAGTGTGTAGATGACGAGTAGGAATTCTGCCGTCACGATCCTGACGTAAATTTGGACTTATGGGAAAATTTTCACTTTTTCCTCCGGGGAATAATTTTTACCCTCTCGTATTATTTGGAGCATTTGGAAGCTTCAATTAATAAAACTGCAGTTGAGAGAAATGATCAGGACATTGGGTATGTGTTAGATATGAAATAACATGGACAGGAAAAATGGCCAAAAGAGTCGCTATTTCGTTTCTTAGCAGCTAAAAAAGACGGCTTAGGAATATGCGTTTTCCGAGAAAGTTGCGGAATAATTATCCACACAATATGTCAGATTTATTATTCCAATTTCGAGAAGTTTGGAGAATGGGCTCAAACCACCTTCGAATCGGTTAAAGGATAACTATCGACTTTGCTAAAGGATAATTATCGTCTTCGCTATAAATAGCGGAAATTCATTTATTAATTCATTTCCTTTCACGTTTCCTCGTAAAAACTCTGATTTCTCTCAACCTTCAAATTCAGATCTACTCTTCGTTTGTAATCCGATTTCAATTCCGTTTGAGTTTTCGGATTCCATACTTCGTCCTCTTCATTTTGGTACCGAGTTTCTGCGTTTCCGTTGAAGTCAAGGTCAGGTCGAGCCTCCCCCTTATATGGCCGGTCCCGTCGCTCAGATTCCGGTGAATCTGATGGTGTCCGAGCATAGCCTGTGTCGTTGTGATTCCGAATCTTCTTTCGGATCTTCAATCGGGTTAGTAACGAATAAGTTATGAATTTATTCGTTTTCAGTATTGCGATTTGGCCTAAATTGACCTTAGGCTTGTCAAAATGGATACTTGGAAATTCCATTATGCTCGTTACTTTATTCTGGTAATTATGGGATATTTGTTTGATGAGATCTGATGACAAGTGGGTTCAGAAACTGCCTGCGGGCAAAACGTTATTCTGGTGAAATTTAATTAATTGATTAAAGATTAATTAATTAAATTAGGAATCTAGAAAACGCTATAAGATAATTAAATTCAAATGAATGAATTTAATTGATGTTTGAAGCAAGAAGTTTAATACGAGGAATATGATATTCTCGACAGGTGGTGTTGAAGACGGTAGACTAACTATAGCTTAGTTGCCCAGTGAGCGTATCGAGGTAAGTCTTCGGACTTACTTAGCTTCGATCTGCAGAAACCCGTGCCTGAGAGATTTATATCTCACTGTGTTGATATGTGTTGTTGTTTTGAAATGCCTTGTTGTGTTGAAATGTGAATGTTGATATGCATTGAGATGCGTTATGTGTAAAGCATGCTTGATGTGTTTTATGATGAAAATGACGTTATGATGTGTAAAGCATGCTTAATGTTGTTGTGGTTATTATCATGTCATAAATATGGGAAATGGTGAAATGAACATGTGTTAGCCTATTGAGGTGTGCTATTAAATGACATGATAAGCTTGTTGAAGAATGATAATGTATGACATGGTAAGCCTTTTGAGGCATGCGATATGATGATGACCTGTAAAGGTCAATAGTATGTAAATTGTTTAAGACTCTGAGCTAACCATTAGCCAGGTCGCTAGCTATTGCAGTGAATGCCGGAGCTCGGCCAAGCCCGGATCACTTGCGTTTGTATAAGAATGACACCGAGTCTGATGGACTTCAGGCTCGGGTCGCACACCTAATGAAAATGGTAAATGTTTGCATTAACATGAATGGCAAAATGTTGCATGTGGTTAGGGGTTAAGACCATAACCCACCACGAGAAAGCCTGGCCCGTAGACTTGATCAGTCTGGCTACGACCTAAGAGCAAATGTCTGAATTAACTTAATATGTGCAATGGTGAGCTCACACCAAAGCCAAAACCGTATAAGCAATGATTCCGGATTTGGTCCGGGATTGCAAATTGTAAATTTCATACTGCATTCACGTGCATCATTCATAAAAGCATGATATCATCTCATGAGCACGGTATATGGTATTTGAATATATTTGTTGTATTGTGATGTGATGATATAATCTCTCGAGGATAGATTATGATCGGTAGCTAACGGTTTTAAACCGAATCTTTTTAGGTAATGTTGATCATAGGAACGCTTCAAGGATGTCAGCTGCAGGGTATGGACAGCCGAGGCAGTGTTAACCCAAGGGTTGGTTGAACTACTTTTGAAACTAATCGCTTGCAAGCGAGTCTTTTGTTGGTTGTGTGCAACTGTGTACACATATTGATTTCAGGCTGAAGTTTTAAGACACCTGTTCAGGTGTCATGTTTTAAAGTGTCGTTTTGGGATATACATACTAACTGCATGCACGGTTGTTATGTAAATGTTTTCTAAATGACAAGTTGAATGTATTCATTATTTCTTCGTGCTTCTTGTTGCAAGGTCCTATTTGTGAAGTTGTTGTCAGGCTAACTGATGGGACCCACTGTGTGGTCCTTAGCCTAGTGACGTCTTGGGTTACTTAAAACTCGGGTCGTTACAGGGAGGTCCGATCCCGGTTTTTACTAGGCATTCAAGGCGATTACAATATAGTTTCGATTACAATATGCACGCAAGATCAATCTGTAATACAACCTATATCTAGAACAAGCAAGAACAAAAGAGATACGAAGAGCAAGGTATCGAAATAGCCCCTGTAAGGCTAAACAAAGCTTTCGGTCAAGCTTTGCTATCTTCAATCTGAAGATCTTCTTCTGGAGAGATCTAGGAGAGGATGATCGTCTCAAACTCTAGCGAACCACCTCCGTCTTCTCCTCAATCGCTCTCTTTCTTTCTCTCAGAGGAACGCTCTCTCTTTCTTTCAGCGGCAAGGGCTGCAATCTCACTTAGGGTTAGATGAGGTAAGCGGTAACTTATATGCTGCCTCCTCAAATCCCAAACGCGTCGTTTCATTTAGGCGGTGCCAAACCAAGCCAAACTCTAAAGATAATCATCACAGCTCGAACCCGGTTCAAACCAATAACACAAACGGCTGTCCAGAAGACAACAATTCAACCAACAATGCCACCTTCACATATCAGATATAAGGAAACAACACGTGCCACAGCTTTCCAGTGAATCTAAGCTACCAGGGTTCAATGAACCGACAACTAGGACTACACTAGTAAGCTACAACAAGCATTAGTCACCTTAACCTAACCACACTAGACCTAGGAACTATTACAGATCAATACTATTGCGTGCACTTATGTAATCTACACTATACAACATGAATCACAAAGTTAACAGTCAAAATCACAGATTAGGCAAATAACACATAGTCAAAAGAAAGAGATCCTTTTACAAGCATATAGGGAAAAAAAAATCCCTTTAAAAAATAGACAAAATATCAAGCTTGAAGCAAGGTATGTGGCATGTGAACCATGAAATTGCAAAAGATAAGTAAAACAAAGAGGAAGATATGAAGCCTTATTCTTACTGCTCGTTTAGTTTTGATCTCTTTCTACTAGAACCTTCGGGTGTAGAGAAACCCATCAACAACCTGCCCATTACAAAAATAAAAATATTTATATGAGGTTGTCTGTTTGAAAATTAATTCAAGATAAAATTACCAGATACTAATTAACAAAGCCGTCAGAGTCGATCACACATCCACACCCCCTTCTCGATAAACACTCGAAGCACTACTAAAGACAAGATCAAAACAAAGAAAACGAAGCTGCAGAAAACGGGTATCATCATATATAAATGTGTACAACTTTGATGGTTTAAAGGGTATGATTTACAAGGGAACATTGTTCGAAACGAGTTCATTTAAAAAAAAATTATTAAAGCAAAGGAGCTTTGCAAAAGAGAAGTGCTCTTGTTTTGATTGAACATAATAAGTTCGATTATAACTTTTAAAAATCTTTATTCACGAGGGTAATAAAGATTTGAGGCAAACCATAATCAAACTTAATTACTAATTTTGTTAATCAAATTTGGTAGATGGTGTCGTTAGGCCGGGATCGGTGCCGTTAGGCCGCAATATTGTGTTAAGATTAGAGTATCTATTTCTATCCTAGTATATATTAATGTGTATATTATGTATTGCCTTAGTTAACGTTACCGTTATGGTATTCTAGTATATATGTGTAATCTCTTTTCCCTATTAGTCAAGACAATACAATTGCAAATATTCTATCATGGTATCAACCTAATCGATCTATATTATCTCCATAAAAAATTTTGTCTTCCCAAAAACCTTTTGTCGATTTTTTTCAGAATGGATGGCGCCTACTGCAGCTCTTGCTATCATTGACCCTTCATACCTACACCCTTGGGATCATCCAGGCATTTCACTTTGCTCTGTTGTCCTTAAAGGGAACAACTATACATAATGGAAACGAAGCATGATGCATGTGTTTCGTTCCGAAAGAAAGATTAGGTTCATTGACGGAACTCTTAAGAAACATGTTGAAGATGCTGATGAGTTCGTTCACTGGGAGACAGTGAACTCTATGCTCATCGGTTGGATTTCACAAACACTGGATTCCTCAATCAGGGCTACTGTTGTTGATCTCGACTTTGCCCGGGATCTATGGGTGGATATCAAGCAAAGATACTCCACCGGAAATGGCCCTCGGATACTTAATCTGAGAGCAGACATCGCTCAGTGCAAACAGTAGGGACAAAATGTTACAGCCTACTACGGCCGACTGCGTCGCCTCTGGGACGAGTTGTCTTCATCGCTTCCGTCACACAACGACATATGCAGTCCCTGCGCCAAGATACTTGCACATGAGAGAGACGATGAGAGAGTTCATCAATTTCTCATCGGATTAGACAACAATTATCATAATCTGAGATCTCATGTGATATCCAAAGCAAAACTTCCGAATCTGAACAAGGTGTATGCTTTAGCGATTCAAGATGAGTGTAGCAATCTGGCTACCAAGGATCTAGATAGCCGTACAAAATCTCTTGCCATGGCTGCAAGGACTACGACTCGATTTTCTCAAGGTAAACTCGATAAATCTAATTTAATTTACAACCATTGTCAAAAACCTAGACACGAGAAATCATCTTGCTTCAAACTTGTCGGCTATCTGGAGTGGTGGAACAATGGGCGGGATCCTTTAGATGCACTCGCCGGAAGGAGTTCTGTCAAACCTCCATCAGCGCCTGCACATTCCAGAACTCGTACACCAGTAAGAGGAAGTCACGCAGTTCAGTCTGCTCATGTCGCAGTTTCTGACCCAAATCCGCACTCTATTGTGGACCGTACTGTTGTGGGTACAACCCTATCCGATGCTCAATGGGAAGATCTTATGGATAACTTCAAATCCTTTCATGCAGCTTTTAACAAAACTATATCAGGTATAAATCATAATTCTTGGATTTTAGATAGTGGAGCATCTTTTCATATGACAGGTCATATCCGGTTATTATCAAAAATACATACGGTTAAATCATATGTCATTAGATTACCTAATGGAACACTTAAAGCAACCAATCAAGCAGGTTCGGTTAATTTAAACTCGAAATTTTCTTTATCTACTGTACTTTATGTACTAGGTTTTACCTGTAATCTTATATCTATTGCATGCTTAACTAGAGATTTGAATTGCAACCTTTTATTGACACTGAAACTATGTTTAATTCAGGACCAAGTTTTGCGGATGCTGATTGGAGCGGGTGAACCTAGAGATGGCATCTATTGGTTGCGTTTTTCGATTTTTCAACTTCTAATATTACAGTTACTCATGTTAATGCAACTCATGATATGTCGTCTCTTTGGCATAAATGTTTGGGGCATCCTGCTTATCGTTCTTTATTAGATTTTCAGGGAGGGACTTCCCTTAGCTTATCTTCAAATAAAAAATTTAGCTTGTGATATATGTCATAGAGCTAAACAAACTCGATCTTCTTTTCCCACAAGTTTTTCGACTTCAAATGAAGTTTTTGATTTAATTCATGCCGATCTTTGGGGTCCTTATCGAGTACCTTCGGTTTGTGGAGCTTCATATTTTTTTAATCTTGGTGGATGATTTTTCGAGAATTTCTTGGGTTTTTTTTATTAAAAATAAAACTGAAGTTCAAATCAAAATAAAACATTTTTATAAAATGGCTAAAACTCAGTTTCATAAACATATTAAAAAAATTCCGACCGATAATGGTTCGGAATTCATTGTCTTAAAACAGTTTTTCTTATCTATAGGTATTATATTTGAAACATCTTGCTCATATACTCCTCAACAAAATGGAAAAGCCGAACGTTAACATCGTCATATTCTTAATGTGGCACGTGCTCTTCTATTTCAATCTCAAATACCGTTACATTTTTGGGGTGATGCTATTTTAACGGCTTGTTATTTAATTAATAGGACTCCTACTGCTACTCTTAGTAACATAAGTCCATTTGGAAATTTTTTTAATAAAAACCTTCTTATGACCATATTCGAATTTTTGGTTGTTTGGCTTACGCCGCTAAATTACCAAAAACATCGAATAAATTTATGTCAAAAAACCAAAAAAATCGTTTTTCTCGGGTACCCTTTTAGTCAAAAAGGGTGGCGTTTATTTGATCTCGACTCTAAAACATACTTTATTTCCCAAGATGTTATATTTTATGAAAACTCTTATCCTTTTCTAAATCAAAATAATTCGATTTTAAATCAGATTTCGGATCCTCATTCTTCTATTTTTGATACAGATTTTTTACCTATTCCTAACCCTAACCCTAGTATTCACGTTGAAACTTCCCTCATTCCTTCTGATCCCTCTTCTCAACCGAATCACCCACCTAGCCACATTATACCTTCTTCATATTCCGATTCTGTTAAAGATCTCACTTCTCCTCAAACCTTAAATATTGACTTACCTTCTTCAACTCCACAAACTCCTCCTTCTCTTCCGCCTACCACGAATCTCATCCAAACCTCTCTTCCGCCTACCACAGATCCCGCCCAAAACAACAGACTGCTCCTGCAATACTCTCGACGCCCAAAAATAGTTCATCTGTCGGATTCAATTCGTCCTAACACTCAGGACGTGGATCCCATCCTTCATTCGTCTCCTGATATTGCAAATTCCTTGTTGTTAGACAATCTTAGCGATCAATAACACCTTCCTTCGATTCCTATATCACCTCCTCTCAGACGAAGCACTCGTTCCACAATCCCTAACTCAAAATATACTGATTTCTACTATAATTCTCTTTCTACTACTATTCTACCATCTGGTTAATCAACTTCAACATCCGGTTCTGGTAAGGTTAATTATCCTCTATCGGCTTATCTTGATTATTCTCGGATATCCCTTGCTTTTATGTGTTATACTGTCATGGTTAACAAAATCTGTGATCCAGTTTCTTATAAGTCGGTTGTCAAAGTCAAAGCATGGCGTGATGCTATGACATGTGAGTTTGATGCCTTGCAGCGTAGCGAGACATGGACTCTTGTGCCTTTGCCCGCCGGACATACTACTATTGGTTCCAAATGGGTGTATAAGACGAAACTGAAAGCTGATAGATCAATTGAATGGAACAAAGCACACTTAGTCGCTCTCGAAACTCAACAGCAGGAAAGGATCGACTATACGGAAACCTTTGCGCCTGTCGCTAAACTTGTGTCCGTAAAATTGTTACTTGTTGTTGCCTCAGTTCAACGTTGGTCCATCAAATGGACGTCCACAATGCGTTTTTACACAGGGATCTTCAAGAAAATATTTACATGAAACTACCACCGGGATTTACCAATTCCGATCCTTTGTTGGTCTATCGACAAAATAAATCAATTTATGGTCTCAAACAGTCGCCTCGTAACTGGTTTGCGATGCTTTGGTCAACCCTTCTCCAGGTTGGATTCACGCAATCTTATGCAGACTACTCGTTGTTCTCATATCAACGTTCATGTACTATCTTACATATACTCATCTATGTAGACGATTTAATCATAACTGGTAACAACTCTCATTCTTTTTCCCGCTTTAAAAATTATCTACACTCCTGCTTTCATATGAAAGACTTGGGACACTTACGGTTTTTTTGGGTATCGAGGTCACTCCTACTTCAAAAGGACTATTTCTCTCACAATGGAAATACACACTTGATATATATCCTCACAGAAACAGGTAATCTGGGCTCGAGACCAGTCACATTTCCCATATAACCGGGACATTCTCTATCACTGGATAAATCAACACCCTATCATGATCCTGAAGGCTATCGATGTCTTGTAGGCCGGCTGATTTATCTTACCATCACTTCTCCAGACTTGACATATTCAATACATACTTTGGCCCAATATCTTCAAGAGCTGATTGAAAAACAATGGCAGGCTGCAATTCTGGTTTTACGCTATCTTAAAGGTCATCCCGGGCAAGATATACTCTTATCTAGTTCTAGTGACATACAATTGAATGCGTATTGCGACTTCGACTATGCATCATGTCCCCTCACTCGTAAATCTCTAGCTGGTTTCTATATTTTTTTTGGGTGAGTCTCCTATTTCTTGGAATATAAAGAAGCAATCAACGGTGTCCCGATCATCCGTAGAAGCCAAGTATTGTGTCATGGCTACCACTACATGTGAGCTTAAATGGATAAAATCTCTCCTCAACACTCTCAGCATATCACACTCCAGTCCGATCAACCTTTGGTGTGATAATCAAGCAGCAATCCACATCGCATCCAATCTAGTTTTTCACGAACGCACAAAACATATAGAGATTGACTGCCATGTTGTCCGTAACAAGGTCCAAAACCGTACTATTAGAACGCTTCACATTCGGACCTCGGAACAACTCGCAGATTTGCTTATCAATAATTTCATCACCTATTGGCAAGTTGGGCATTTTTTTATCTTCATGCTCCAACTTGAGGAGTGTTAAGATTAGAGTATCTGTTTTTATCGTAGTATATATTATTGTGTATATTATGTATTGCCTTAGTTAACATTATCGTTATGGTATTCTAGTATATATGTGTAATCTCTTTTCCCTATTAGTCAAGACAATACAATTGCAAATATAATATCATATTGGTGATCTAAAGACGAGATTAACCTCCATATTCTACGAAGAGCCTCACAAAGAGGAAAAAGAGTCTAAGTTGAACCCTTTAGAATATTGAAAATAAGATTTTGTTTTGATTGTTCTGAATTTGTTCGATTTAGCTCTTCTTTTTTATTTTTAGAATCAATTATTGTCTTCGACAATAAAGGGTTGAGTCTTAAACTCAACCCACTTTAACTATTAATCAGAGTTAAGTTTGCTTTACAAATAAAATGTGGATCTCGAAAACAACTTGGTTCACTTCGAAGGGAAACGAAGTGAAACCGGGTCTAGAAGATGTAATGAGTTCAGTAAAAAATGTGATATGTGTTACAGATAAATCATGTGATATGTGTTACGGATAAATCATGTGAATGTCGGAATGTGTAAGTTTGACGAGTGACTATACGAAACTGTTCAAAGTGTAATTTTAGGGGTTTCTTTTATATATAATAATTTAAATATCCTTTCTTTGTGCGGGATTGTCAATATTTGTAGATTAAAATGAATATTTTATAAGATAAATAAATAGTGAATTGTGGTCATAGTAAACGATGGAAGAAAGAGTAACCGCACGTTAATCATAAATGTATAAAAGTTGAAAAATGATTTATTTTTTTTACCTATTTCTTTTAATACGTTGTTTATATTTATTTTTTTTAATAAAAATCACATTTTATAAGAAATTATTTTTTAAAAAAATTATTATAAGTGTCACCAACTTATAAAGTATATTTCGTCAAGTTGACTTACATTTATTGTTTTTTTTATCAATATTTGGTAATATGTCACAATATTTTGACATAGTATACTCTTATAATAGCTAATTAATCAATAATATTGTAAAAATAATTTTTCTTCAAAAATAAATAAAAATGTATCAACTAGCTTATAAGGTAAATTCTTTTTTAACAAAATTATTTATTTAAAAATTTAATAATTCACACTAATAAGGGTATTTCAGACAATATAATAAAATATTTTTTGAAAACTTACTTTAAAATAATATATGCATTTCATTTCAATGAAGTGTAGGGATTTAATTTATAAATAATTTATAATTTTTTTTATTAAAATAACTGTAATGGAATGAATAGCAAGTGTAATAAAGTATATTTTAGGCCTCAACAAAATTAAAAAAAACAAAAATATCATTAACTAAATAGAACTTTTAGTAAAAAAAATTATACAGATATATAGGCTTTTGTTCAGGTACGGTTCAATTAATGCGGTACGGTCGTACCGCCGACACATGTCCTGAAAATTTTTTTTTTTCCTAAAACGATTTTTTTTTTCCATAATCAAATGAAAATTTGTTTGAACTACCATGTTATAATTTATGCACTATTCTCCTATAAACTTTGAACTATTCCCATATAATCCATGAACTATTACTTTTTAATATATTTTATCAAATTATTCATAAATTAATCATTTATATGTTATGAACTATTCAATTGCAATTCATGAACTATCATTTTATAATTTATGCACTATCCTTTATAAATTTTGCACTTTGAACTATTCTATTATAATTTATGAACTATCCCTTAATAAGTTTTGAACTATTACTTTCACTCCTTTATAAATTTTGCACTATGAACTCTATTCTATTATAATTCATAAACTATCATTTAATAAGTTTTGAACTATTACTTTCATTCCTTTATAAATTTTGCACTATGAACTATTCTATTATAGTTCATGAACTATCCTTTTATAAGTTATGAACTATTCCATAATAAGTTTTGAACTATTACTTTTACTCGTTTTTTCTAAAAAAAAAACTCGTTAAAAAAAAATTCCGGGACACGTGTCGGCCGTACGGTCGGCCGCACGGCCATACCGGAATAATGTGTCTTACTTGAATAACACCCCATATATATAAAACTGATAAGTAATATGATACTTTATTAAATTGTTAGTGTTTGTAGTCTATAATATATGAAAAATAAGGTTGTTAGAGAAATAATTAAATTAAAGTACATATTAACAAACTTAAATATTTAATATCAAGTGAAACAAATAACTTCAATTTATATATTTAAAGATATATAAATAAAATTAAAGTTTGTTAAGATCTCATATTTAAATAAAAATTATTAAAATATTAATTAATAAATTAAACTAAATAACAATGTGACGTTAATACACGAAGAACGGATTTTGCGCATAACGATTTTGCACTATATAAATTTTTGGGGCCTTTCTAGCCTCCACATGAAAGATTGGGAGTTAAGGCAAATCGGGCTAAAGTCGAGGGCCTCTCTGTGGAAATTGCTAAAGTTCAATGACTAGTTAGTAGGGTTGTTAATCGGACCCGGTTCCTGACGGAACCGTTGGAACCGAACATGTTTTTTTACGGTTTGGTTCGGTTCGCTCCTCTTAATTATTTGTCGGTCTTTTTTCAAACTGAACCGTTATAAAAACGGTTTGGTTCGGTTCCTTAAAACAAAAATAGATCGGAACCGTTTATATATTTTGGGAAACTTGTAAAAGTAAAATAACATAATATATAACAAAAAACAAAAAGTTTAATAAAAATATTGGTCTCGTTATTTGGTATAATGACTATAATATTGTCTTATGTTCCTCTCTCACATTCATTTGTTCCTCACTAAATCGGTTTCTCTAGTTGCTCAACAACTTCTTTATTTAGGTTTGTCTTCAATCTAGAATTTCTTTGTCTACAACCAATTTGTTGTTAGTTTCTTTAACTTAGACTATAAAAAAAGAGAAGATTGGTGAAAGAAGGTATTTTTTGTATCTTATATACAAACTAGGCACCCTAATTTTAACAATAAAAAATAAAGATAAATGAGTTGGATAATCATTAAAAGAGGAAAGATTTGAAGATTCTTCTCTCTCCTATTAATAGTCAATTAAATTTTATAATTTGTTATATCGGGTAACTAAATATTCTTATTTGTGTAGAAGGTAGGATTCGAACTCTGGATGAGTTGCCCCTCCCACCCTTATACCAGTTGGACTAATTAAACTTTGTGTATTATTTTGATGATACACAATTTTAATACACAATTTCAATTACACAATATTTATACATCATTACTATACTAAATGTGAGAGTTGCTCAAATGAATAGGGGAATTCCGATTATACCCTTATATTTGTTAGTTTCCGGATTTGCCCTGCCGCCCATCGTCTGAAAGAGTCCACCTGCCTCTAAACCTATACACACGTGTCATGTTTTTGCTTCCATCTCCTCCGTACTGAGTCTTCTTCTTCAAGACTCCAACCATTTCACTTTGTAATGTCTTCTTCCTCCATTGTCTTCCATATCAGATTTAGCGTCTCCAAAGCTTCACAGATGAAGTCGTCGGAATCTGAGACGCCCATTTCACTTCGATCGCCCCCAAAAACCACCGCACTTTCACCCTTGCCTCTCTTCTCTCAGGTCTCCCTCTTTCTCTCTCTCTTGCTTCGTCTCTAATTGCATATTTTTCAGTGTTTCTTTATCTATTGAATTGCAATTGCAGCTCCGTCAAATTTGTTTTTGTTTGGATTCTTGTGATTGTTTTTTGTAGGGTTTTTAATGGCACGTTAGCTGGTTAGGTTTTTCGATTTCTGCTACTCCAATTGCTCATTTTACGGCCACCCATATGATTTTCCTGCATTAAAGTTTCAATTTTGAGTTTCTAAACAAAAGGATTTGTTTTCTTTTTGCGTGTTTTTGAGATTTCAGTCATGGTTACGGTCGACGACAGTGCTGTAGGAAAGACTTGCATGTTAATCTCTTACACCGGCAATACTTTCCGTACTGTAAGCATTTCCCCCTATTTTGTTTAATTTCTAATTGTCTTTTCAATTCACATATATTTTGTAGGAAAGACTTGCATGTTAATCTCATCAATGCAAGTTTTCTATATCACAAAAAATAAACTCGATGAAGCCTTACCTTTATTATCCATCTTCGATGAAGCCTTCTTCGGTTTTTAAGGTATGGTTTTTTTCTCTTCTTCCTCAAGCTTTCTTCTTTACATAATTTCCCCTTCTTTCAATATCCTCTTCAAATTTCAGGGTTTCGATGATGGACCTGGGATCGCTTCCTACTTGGTAATTTGGCTTTTCTTCAACCTTTTTTTCTCTTTAGTCAAATTAAACATATCTTCTTCTTTATAGAATCAGGCATTATGTTGATGTGTTTGTTGTTTTTGTGATTCTCTTCTTCCCATCTTTATTTGTTATGGATTTAACCGCTGATTTTCTTGGTTTCTTATTTGTTCAATTCCTTAGTGTACTCAATGGCAACAAACTCTTTATAGTTACTACTTAGTTTCTATAATTTTCGTTGAATTCATTTTCTGATTGAAGCTTTTTTTAATCTCTTTGTACCAAGAATAAGGTTCATGAACTTCGACAAAAGAAAAAGACCGATCTTCTCGCGCAATTGAAGGATCTCATGCCAACGAACTTCGGCTGGTCTTCGGCGGTAATTTGGTTCCTCTCTCTCCCCTGCTTTGATTTGTTACATTTTGGAACTTAAAGCTCAAGCAGCTTCCTTGCACAGAGCCTATAATCAAGGTATGTCTGAATTGCTCCATGGACCGTCAATTCCATTTCCACGACTAATCCCTTAATTTAGATGCTCAAAACCATTTTCTCAGTAGTAGCAACAAAATTGACTTAATCAATGAAAATGATTCTTAACATAGAGATTATAAAGAGTTGATAGCGTAAAATTTGTTATTTGATTTAGTGGATTTGGAGAATGCTTAAACATTATTCTTTTTTTTAGCAATTTATACTATAATTTTGCAGATCTTTGACAGCTGCTGCGACATGCATTTTGGGCCTCCAATTTGGCCATGTTCTCGTGCAACTGCAGTTCTGGATTCTTTGCTAATATTAATTTTCTGCGTATCTTGTAGCACTGGTGAAGATTTGTGTTCGAATTGGTTGTAACGTCATCTCATTCGGTCAATTTTAGTACTTGAAATCCTTATTTGAGCTTGTGGAAACCATATTGAAAGATCTTTTTATATCACCTGATGAGGTGAGAAACCAACAAAATGGGATTAAGAAGTTCCTTGAAGAATTTAAGGTATGGTTATGTGCTATTTTGGAGACTAGAATTGATCCTTCTATTACGGATGTGCAGGTTATTATGAGAAGAAAGTTCAGGGGCTTATGTTGTTATCCAGGTGCCTATAACTGTATTAGGAGCACTTTTTATTGATAAATCTGGCAAAGGACCACTTATAATGGTATTCAAAAATCTCTTCACACTCTCCATATACTACTTTACGAGTATCACACATGATAGATTCCGGTTTCTACAGATCTCAGAAGATCGGAAATCGTCTGCCAAAGTTCACTGAAGAAGAGAGAAAGTTGCTAATGAAACATGTAGACTTCATTGGGTTAAACCATTATTCTGCCAAAGATATTGCTCATCATACAGAGACTCCTGAAGGGATTGAATATTATGGAGCACAGGAAATGGAAAGAATCGGTAAGCGGTCACTGATGTTCCCTCAATCACTTATATATTTTTTTTCATCTCAGCTTGCTTTATGAATGCTGAAGTTTATATATATATTTCTTGTTAATTAGCTGAATGAGGAGAGGGTGAAAAGAAGGTGAGAAGGTAAATTTATCTTCTGTGACACAGACCATGAGTTTGTATCCATTAAACTACTGATTGTTTTGTGAATACCTTTTCTAATTTTATTCATGGCAGGTAGCATCACCATGGTTGTATGTTGTAGCTTGGGGCCTCTGGAAAACTATCAATTACTGCAGAAAAATACAAAAACCCTCCAATATATATATTACAGAAAATGGCAAGCTACTCAGTTTCTCTTAATGTATAAATATATACATCAGCAATGTTCAAACTAGCTTTTGTTGCAAATCTAAAATGGTAGATTGTCTTCGTTCAGGTATGGATGATGAAGAAAACGAGAGTGCCGAGCTTAATGAGATGCTAGATGACAGATTGAGGGTCACTTCAAAGGATACCTTGCTTCTGTTGCTCAGGCAATAAGGTGAATTCTTGTTTACTCTTCCTTTTCTATCTCATAAAAATTAGTTTTCTCTAAATCAACATTACTGGTGAATATTCTGTGTGGGAGTGAGTGATCATTGTAGTCAAAACAATATTTTAAAAATAATGGATCGGAGGTGAGTAATTCTTGAAAATATTTTACAAAAAATATCAATTAGGAAACCATATAGCCTATATTTGCAGCTTCAGTGAAGATAATAGTGTTGTTTTGAACAACATTGACAAGGATGGGGCAGATGTGAGGGGTTAATTTTCATGGTCCTTGTTGGACAACTTCAAATGGGCTGACGGTTACACAAAACGCTTTGGTATAGTCTATGGTGACTACATGAATGGGCTTACGTTTCATCCAAAGTCCTTTGCTTATTGGTTCAGGCGATTCTTGAAGGGCGACGAAGGTGAAAATGAAAAGGAGTAGTTCTCCTGTTTTAAATGAAATACTCAACAGGATATTTAAAATCTGTTTTTCCCTTGTCTTGTACTGAGAGTGAAATGAAGTGTACATCCTTGTGGGTTTGCTTGTTGGTTTAAGTTGTGCTTTATTCTCAGATTATTTAGGCCAAACCGGCCGTTCATATCTCAATATTCCTTCATATCCAAGAAATGAAATTTCAATAAACTTGTCATCCCATAATTTTTGGATCGGATATCCCAACAAAAATTAAAATGATTGACGTTAAAGTACATATCTGGTACTGATCGGATATCCACGAATCCCTTGGGGAGGGGGATTCTGAAGCCCGTTCAACTACGACCCGGATCGAGTTATCGGGCCACATCAACCCAAATAACAAGTTCAGGTTTAAAATCACTTTGAGGAAAAAATGTGTAAGGTTTTCAAACTTCAAATTACACTCTTTTAACATATCTTCTTGAACTGTTTTCTATTTACACTTCAACCCACACAGAAAGTAAACAATTGATCTTGATTTTCTAGAAAAATGAGTATCTCTCATATCGTGACTTTTTCCTGAATGCAGTTGACAGGATTGCTTCAAGCCACTGTAGGATTCTGAGGAAGAGAAATTTACAAGATGTATATATTGAACAACACTGAAGCCAAGAAATGAAGTACAAAAGCTTTTGAGAAAAAATTGCCTCACTAATGGCAGTTTTAGGATGGGTAAGGCGTTATAGTGGGCAGTTCACAAGATGTAATCATAGAACAATACGACTATTTTCAGCCTTAGGCTGGCCAAAGCTTTACAGAGGTTTTATTCCTTGGGATTTGGGTAACTAGGATGGATGAAGACTAGAAGTGGAAACTAATACCATTGGCAGTAATTGTTAAGGTTTCCACATTCCTAACTCTATCACCCATGTTCTATGTTGTAGTGATTTTGTCCATTATAGTTTTGATTTCATATGTAGTATCTCAAATATTTCTATAATATATTCATATTTACTTTTCATGCCAATTGCTCGAATGGGAGGTGTTTGATCCCGTTGCTTCTTGTTGGATACAACTCCCTAGAATGACTTGCAACGCTTCATGTGTTCAGATAAGGAGTCATTGGGTGTTGGATAATGTTGTGTACAACCCCAGTATTACTGAAACATTTGATTGTTTCAACCTTAGTATTATTTTAAGTATTTTGGTTTTTAATTTTATTGTTCTTAGATACTTATTGGTTTTTATTATTACTGTTTTTAGATAATTGAAATAAAATAAACATATATTAGTAGCGAACTTGTACTAAAAGATTGGTCCTCGATTTATTCTATAAAGGAAATTTCTGTTCGAATCAACGGAAATGGTTGTGCGACATATCTTATTTTACGATCGCTCAATTCCAACCGCGCGCGAAGCGCGCGGTCTCTGACTAGTAATTTCAAATACACAATATTAATAAATAAAAGACTTGCGTAACCAAAACCTTGTTTACGAAATACCTTTCACTGAATTTCTTTCCTGAATAATATGTAGGTACATTATGTATACTCGAGTCATTTTATATCGCTCGAGTATTTCGTACACAAAGTTTTTTGTTACACAAGTCTTTCATTTATTAACATTATACATTTGAAATTATGTATTTGAAATTATGTATCACTATTGTGTAATTGAAATTGTGTATTAATATTGTGTATCATCAAAAGAATATACAAAGTTTAATTAGTCCAATTGGTATAAGTTGGGAGGGAGGGGCAACTTGTCCAGAGTTTGAATCCTACCTTTTACACAATCTTTTATTTATATATTATAATTAAAAGAATATAAGGAGAGATTCTAAGAAAATTTTAATTACTATTTCCTATTTTAACATATCAGCAAATCCGTTTACATCATTAATTAGGAATCTTTTATTTAATATATGAGAGAAAATATTTCCAAATTAGGTAATATTTGTTATTGTTTTCAAATTAATCTTTTTCTACATAATTTTAAGTGCCTACTTTATCTACACATTACAAAACATACCTACTATGTACCTACTTAACCAACTCACCCATAAAAAAATTGAATTCTCCCATTCATAAGATAATGAGTGTAGTTCGTCGAGATAAACTTGAGGTTTTAATTTTATCTTCCGTTGTAACAATGTTTAATTACTTATTATAAGGCATTCTTGAGTTATCGAGAAATAGAGAAAATTAAGATAAAACATGTAAAAATTAAAAACATTTATATTCTTAACAAAATTAAAGTATTTGGACTTTTCTCCTAGAATTTATATGCAAATGAAAGTCGTTAAATAGTTCTTCTTAGGTTCAAAACGGTTCCTTTGTAATTCGGTTCTAAACGGTTCCACTCATAAGAAAATACATGAATCGAACCGTATAACTAAAATGGTTCAGTTCCTTATTTGATTCGGTTTCAAACGGTTCCGCCTCTTAAAAGTATAAGAACCGAACCTCATAACTAAAATGATTCGGTTCTTGGTTCCTAAAAAAAGCAATACTTAGGAACCGGTAATTAGGCCTTTTTAATATATCGAATATGGCCACTCTACTACTCCCCGCGACTCTGTGAGGCAACTCTAGGGTTTTCCCAGGTACACGTTCTCCTCCGTCTCCAGTCTCTTCTCTCTTATGATACTGTGATTGTTCATTCAATCTCTTGTCAAATGCGTTTGCTTTTGTTTATTGTTTGAATGCTTTCTTTTACAGATTGATCGATACTTATTGTAGACGCACTTAACGAGTAATCATGAGGTAATTTTGATGTTTCTCTGCTTCTCTATCGTTTATAAACTTTGATTAGCTCTTTTCCCGTTCTAGTTTCATTTGTTCTTTTGCACCATCTCAAAATTCAGATAAATGATTTTGACTTCAGTTCATGACAACTTATCGGATTCTCTTAAAAGAAATCTGATTTCGCTAGTGTTTTATCTACCGCACTTATCTAGATAAGGTAGAAAAAGAATGTTTGGGATAAATTTTCTTACATGAAACGAGCATCCTAATGCACTATTGGCAAGTTTCAAGAGTTTGTGTAGAATTAATTGTGTCTAACATGGCTGGCCTTGTAATCGTAATATAATAATATGTAACTTTAGCGCTGGGTACTACGCAACGTAATGGGTGTGCAGAAAACATCTCATATGGTAATTGATTTGCAACTTCAACTTGTTTGAACATTCTGATTTACTGAAACAGTAAGCTTCAGAGTGATGCTTTAAGAGAGGCCATCTCTGGCATTATGAACGATGTCAACGAGAAGCCGAAGAAGTTTACTCAGACCATTGAACTTCAAATTGGCCTGAAAAATTATGACCCTCAAAAAGATAAGAGGTTTAGTGGATCGGTGAAACTTCCCCACATCCCTCGTCCCAAGATGAAGGTGTGCATGCTTGGAGATGCCCAGCATGTTGAAGAGGTAAAAAAAACTAGTTCTTTTAATGCAAGCTTTCTATCTGTTTTAACATTAGAAACTGCATTTCGGGTCAAATCCGAGTGATTTTATAAGAGTGTGTTGGTAAGAGATGAATAAGGAATATCTGATCCGTTGTTTTCTGTATTGTACAGTGCTTCCGGAAATTGTTTAACCTTGTCATGCGTTTGTAGGCAGAGAAAATTGGGATGGACTACATGGATGTTGAAGCTCTTAAGAAGCTGAACAAGAACAAAAAATTGGTCAAGAAACTTGCCAAAAAGTACCATGCTTTTTTGGCTTCTGAAGCTGTCATCAAGCAGATCCCGCGTTTGCTGGGACCCGGTCTTAACAAGGCAGGCATGTAGTTTTGTACACTGCAACATATATGTGGTCGAGTATTCTAGAAACTATATGATGATTGATGATTATCTTCTCTTTTTATCATGTTAGTAAGAGCTACGTATTCTGATAAAACTATAGCCAACAAGTCTATTATGAATTTTGTAGTGAAACAAAACTCGAAAACTAAATGACACTTATTGTGAATGAAGGTAGTATTTCTTAGAAAATTACTGTAAATTCTTGTAATCAATCATTAGTCTCTCAACTGAAATTGAATGGATGAAATTGCAGGAAAGTTCCCTACCCTGGTTTCGCACCAGGAATCTTTGGAAGCCAAAGTGAACGAAATAAAAGCCACAGTTAAGTTCCAGCTGAAGAAGGTGCTCTGCATGGGCGTGGCTGTCGGAAACTGTAGCATGGAAGAGAAGCAAATATTCCAAAATGTTCAAATGAGTGTCAACTTTCTCGTTTCCTTGTTGAAGAAAAATTGGCAAAATGTAAGTGAGAACACTTTTTCAAGCTCTAGATGCACGAAATCCCTATTTCCTTGGTCGTTACATTAAGCGAATGCTATATAATGCTGGTCAGTATTCTTTTGTTTAGATCTCTTGTTCAGTTTATGCTGATCAGATTCTTCCATTTTATTTGTTTCAGGTCCGCTGCTTGTACCTTAAGAGCACAATGGGGAAGCCATATCGTATCTTTTAAGCTAATGTTCTCTGCGTTTTGAGTATGTTTAGGTGAAAGATTTTGGCAAATTTTGTCTGCGTTTTGAGTATATCTTGTTCACATTTGGTGTTTCTTATAGTGGGTTAACAAAACACAAGCAATTGAATCAAAACTGTTTGCCTATGAACTGAGATAATCACTTTTAAGGACGATTTGAGGTACCATTTAGCTACTCTACACGCCATCAAGGGACCCATTGGAATACCAATTTCCAATACTTATAGCGCTAAAATGGACTGAGAGTACACAGCTGGGTAGGATGGACCATATTCTCAAGCATGGAAATGGCTTTAGGCTATGTTCATAGTACGGTTAGATTGACCATTGGTGAGGTTGTGTGCGTACAAAAACAATTACTCTTAGATTAGACTTGATTCATAATGAGACCGGGGTAGTATTGACTGTATTCTCAAGCATGGAAATGGCTTTAGGCTATGATCGTAATATGGTTAGGTTGACCATTCTCTCGAGTAGTAATAATAGGAGGTTTATAATGACCTTCTATTTTAGACTTGATTCATAATGCAACCCGGATAATACGGACCATAGCACTAAATGACTTTAGGCTATGGTCCTAATATGGTTAGGTTGACCATTCTCTTGAGTAGTAAACTAGTAATAATAGGATGTTTATACCGACCTTCTATTTTAGACTTCATTCATAATGCAACCCGGGTAATACGGACCATAGCACATAAATAGCTTTAGGCTATGGTCGTAATACGGTTAGGTTGAACATTCTCTTGAGTAGTAATAATACTAGGTTTATACCGACCTTCTATTTTAGACTTGATTCATAATGTAACCCGGGTAATACGGAACATAGCAGCTAAATGGCTTTAGGCTTATGGTCGTATTATGGTTATATTACCGACCTTCTATCTTAGACTTGGTTCATAATGCAACAGGGTAGCACATATTATAACACATAAATGTCTTTAGGCTATGGTCGTAATATGGTTAGATTAACCACCGATGCGGTTGTGTATACAAACACTATTTGATACTTGATTCGTAATAGTACATAATTCTTAATAAATAGCGTTCAATTAATCTAATTTTGGGAGAGGCTAAAACTACTAAATCAGGACAAATTACTCCTAATTAGCACGTTTCTACAAAGGAAAATTGACTACTCATTTGCTCTTTATGGACTACAACAATAATAACATCTCCCATTTAGCCCCCCAATCGAAATGAATACATTTCTTGTATGGTTCTTTTATAATAATAAGAAGGCATTTAATACATTACAATTTGGAGTAAAAATTTGAATTCAAGAAGTATATACACGAACCTAAACCCCGTACCCACCATACAATACAAACCATCCCACACAAGGAAACTCTTATCATTCTATGCACAGTATAACTGCTTCAACATGTCAAAAGTGTGATTTTCTCTTTTTTAACATATATAACAAGAACCTGAAGCTCATAGTTCTTCCATCTTCTTCAAAGATGATGAAGTTGGTGGTGGAGACGCTCACCGGTTCTCTATTTAATGTTGAGATTGAAGAGACAGCAACTGTTGCGGATCTTAAGAAGACTATAGCAGCCCAAGAAAAGCTTCCGGAGGAGCGACTTACATTCGTTGTCAAAGATCAAGATGACCAGCCATTGATAACTCAAGACGATCTCCTTCTAGTTGATTGTGGCATTAGTGACGGTTGCGTTCTCTATCTCTTCTTTGCCCCTCTTGTTGCCGATGACAATCCACTTGCTGCCGATGACAATCCTCTTGCTGAGGAACCCCATCCTCTTGCTGCCGATGAAATTCCTCCTGCTGAGGAATTTGGAGGAGACGATGCTCTTGCTGCTGAGGAACTTGGAGGAGACGATTCTCTTGAGGTTGAAGATCAAGTATGCATTGATAATGACGATGACTTCTTTAAATGGTAGTTTTTTGTAGAGATATTTGTATGGGTTAGATATTGTCAAGGAGTTAGTGTATTTGTTGCTACAAATCAATCAAACAAAGAGTTCTTATTAATGAAAGCTTTCAATCACAAAACAGAAATTGCAATCTCTTCGTTAATGGCTCATAATCAGATTCAGAATTCATTCCCGCGACTGACAGTACCCTTGAACACGTAGAGATAATCGCCATTCTCTACCCCATGCCAACGCAAGCTACACCGATCCTTCATAATCCTTTGCTTATGAATGAAAATATAATCATCCAAAGGCAGAATTCCTCTGCTCAAGAGCACTTGTCTCACTTCTCCGACTATGATCGAGTCCTTCATCTCCAACGGGATACTTGCTCCGTTCAAAAGGCTAGTCGAAGTCTGGACTGTAACTCTGAGCTTACGCGTAACCTGTGTGCTACTCTCTTTGAGCCGGCTCATGCTCTTCAGTAACACCGCCACCTCAGCCTGGTTGTGGACCCCGTACTCGCCTAAGGTTCTGGACTCGTCCTCCATTTCAATACCAGAGAAGAACAAGGTCATTCTTTTGATGGGCGTTGCATCTATGATGTGAATCTTCTCCTTTAGGCTCCTTATTGTCTCGGTTGAGTCGACTTCTATGGTCACCTCCCTTGAGGTGAACTTGATTGTGATCTCAATCTTGGTTGGCTTGTCCTGGTTAGTAACAAATGAAGAACATTAGGATAATCAATCTTCATATCTGCGAATAAGCATTACAGATTACCTGATCATACGAGAGAAGTTGATCTAAGCCATTAAGAATAAGATCAATCCTTGTTCCCTCGGTGATGAAGGGGTGATCTCCCATGTAAAGGTCATCGGCTAACTCGCAATCCCAAACCGAAAGGTTTTGCAAGTCTGTAGGGATACCCATGATGGTTTCTATTTTCTGCTTTATCTCGAAGACGGTTTCTTGGGAGCTAATGTCCATGGCTAGTTCATGGAGGAATGTTACTATGGTGATCTTCATTGTTTTCTGGGTAACTGGATGGATTATCAGGATATTGAGGGCTATAGTTGAAAGGGAAGAAGGGTGAGAGCGGGTAAAGCTTGATTTGCAAAGATGATTGGGTAATTTAGGACATTTGGATTTAGATTTTGAAAAGTTGATGGTCATATTAAAAGAATGAGTTGGTCTGTTCTTTCATTCCAAAGCCATGTTTCATGCAAAACTAGTTCTCAGAAACGAACATGACATGTCTGAATTCAAACAGAAAGTTGTTTCAGACTGATAGCTCTATACTAAAGTTTTGAGTTCATAACAAATAAAAACTGATAAATAGAGTAAAATACAGAATATTGAAATAATTACAATAAAGTGAAAGACTTGAGATAAAAAACTGAACAATTCATTATAAAATTCCAATTTTTTGAGAACTAACAAGCACATACATATACTGGCAAAGAATCTACAGAGGGTGTCCCCAGTGACCAAGTAGCAACAGCCAACAGGTACTATGCCAATTAATCCCTCTGATCCTTTCTCTAAACCATAAAAATTCGACTCGAATATTATGGAAGGAAGGATGATTAAAGAACATATCTGAGACCATTGATTTCAGTATAATTTAGGACTTCTATTTAGAAGTTTTACAACAGCAGAACAGCTATACAGGATTAACCTTCACCTGCTTCGTGTAACCATCCACTGGTTTGCTCAAGCCCATCCAAACACAAAGCTTGCTTCTTAGATTGTGCTCGTATTACCTGCAAGAAAATCAATCCTTAACATTACAAGACTTTTTCTATATGGTACTTCAACTTTAAATCCTTAACATTACAAGACTTTTTCTATATGGTACAACAACCTTAAATCATTCTCGTTTTCCATGCTGTTCTCGTTCACCTTTTATTCTCACTTTTTCTATTATTCTCATCATTGGAGCAAATGGCTCAATATTTTAGGGACCGAATTAGAACAACTTAAAAGTGTATGGACCAATATAGAAATAAGAAAATTTAAGAACTACCGACGTAATTTACCATATAATGGTTCAAGCAAACCTGTTCTTCGAGCCACCCAGAGTTAGCTCAAGATCATCTGATCCCATATCTTCTTCATGAATTATTTCACCTTCCCATGCTTTTACCACCCCCTTGGCATTGCTTCCAAATGCAAACTCATCCGGAACCTGTGGCATAGGGATATCAGCAGTCTGATCGGTGCCTGGAGCGATAGCAGGAGAGCATGTTCCACTCTGTCCAGGTGTCACCATGAGTGACCCACCACCTGAGAAGGGCCCTTCTTGGAACCCAAATGGGTTCGGCGAAGCAAAGCTGAATGTAGGGGAATTGGCTTGACTGGGCCCACTACCCTTGATGATTCTGATTCCGGCAAACCATTCTGAGACAGGAACGCTTTGGTGGCCAGGGCTTTGAGGTGTTGAGAGTGGAAGGTAGGGGAATTGACCAATCCAACTTAGACGAGCAGATGGATCGTCTGTTTCTAGATTGACTCTGGGGGTCCTACAAGTTGGGGAGCTTAAAGGAGGAGTAACAGGAGCACTGATTGATCCATTATGGATAAAAGGGTGAGGCGGCTTGGATGATGATCCAGATGAAAGGTTTTTCAGCCATGGGATTAGAGAATTTCTATCTACATTAGCATTGGCGGCATAAGAAGATGAGGATGGACTTGCAAAGGATGAAGAGGCAGGACTCGGATTGAAGGAAGCACACGCACTTTGATGGTAAGACGAGCATGAGCTTGCTGATCCTCCAATCAGATCCAAACGCTCCACAGGCTTGCAGCCCTGCTAAGTACAAAAGAGTTTAATACCAAAAATTACATGCAATACTGAAATAACAATGAAGATAATTAAGGACAAATAGTATTTTTTCAATCCATAGGGCATAGCTAAAATCATCTTTAAACATGATTTTTGTTTCTAAGCAAGATGAACATTCTTATCATGGATAGGCATTTAATGGCCATGCAATCTAATTTCATGCACAATCCAATGGTGTCTAGCTCGGTACAAATAATATCTAGCAATAATGGGATTACCCTTTCCCTTGGACAGAACAATGCATACAAAACTACACCTGCTGTTTTATAGCCACAAGTATTCTCTCATTATATGAAATATAGTACGAAATAATGTTTGCACCTTTGCGCGGCCTGGGTTATCTACAGGAAACAAAAAACAACCTTTTGCAGCTTTACTTGGCCACTTATGCTAGCAATCAATCTGACTTCAGTTCTGAGGCAAAAGTACTTGACTTCTCAACAGTGTCTCATATTTTTTGCGCCAGAGGACGAAGTACTCTGTGCGTGAAGAAACTTTCGGTCGACGAATCAATGACTCATTTAGTTTATTAAGTTGGCCTCTGCAACTTCATTAGTATTGTCATGAACAACCAAATCCGTGATTGTAAAATATGTCTCTACATCAAAACATCATTGCTGATGCTACAACTAGACCAAAGAAGAGTTATTGCTCATCACAGCTCACAAGCAAATTAGTCAGACATTTAATTACCAATGGCAAACTGCTTTCCTACTATGCATCCCCTAACCAGAATCAGGAAGTTGCAGAAAAGTGAAAACACTTAAAGTGATGGCTCTTATACAAATATAGTTGTAGGGATCTCCTTTAGAAGCAATAAGCTTTGTCATATTTATCCAGATTACTGCTCAACTACTTCTCTTTTGCCTAATCCAACCCAGATATATGCCAGGAAGGGGCACGGAATGACTCTCAATAATACCGTTCAGACAAAAACCGAACTTAAGACAAGAAGATGAAGGTATGTGACCAAACTGCATCCTTTCCAATTTAGTTTTGCCCCTAATAAATATGTCATAACGATCAAATAGAAAAATCAATCCAACCAAATTGAGTACATTTTAAAATGCCAAGGTTTTTCTACTTTTTCTATCTCTTTTATGGGCACAAGGGAGGGAAGCTGAAGAGGGAGAGATCATATGAAAAGTTATAGCTCCTTGTGGATGTGGTCCTTCCATGGCCATGACTTGAAATTGACCCCAATTTAACCCACATCCACCCACCCACCGAATAAAAGTGTCAAAATAGCCTTCAAAGTGGGGCATCCTAGCCTTAACATAAAGGCGCACCCAAAATTAAATTTCCAAAAGCAAAAACATAGGAAATGAATAACTCCTGGGATTAATTACTCTCAAGTAGCCATTAAACTACTGCTAATCTAGTGTCCTGACAAAAAGAGAACGGCATACGAGAATCAATGGGAGTTGAGAAACATAATAACGATAAATAGTTGACAAACAAAGAAATTTGAAAGAGTATTTGGTTTATGTTTTTGAGCGAAGGAAAGGGAAAATTTAAGTCCAGAGATCTAGTCTTTCAATAAAACCAACATCTTTATTTCAACAAATACCTAATTATGTATATCATTAACCAGCAGAATCTTGCAGGAAAGACCAAATTGCGGATTTATAGCATATTCAATTTCAATTAGTTCATAATCAAAGTGGATTTTCTATTAGGCCACATTGCGCAACTCTATATGCCCAAATAAGAAAAATCAAAGAGCTTCAAAATTGGAAACTTAAGAAACTAAAAGACATACATGCGGAAAATTGCTACAAGATTATCCGAAAGAATCGTAGGTAGACCAAAAACACAAGGCATCTGCATTAGGAAGCCAAAATTAGAAAAATTGAAGAATTGGTGAGAGAAAATCACACAGTACCTTCCGGTAAGTGGTGCCGTCAGGCTCGACGGACCAACCAGCTTCTCGGCAAAGAGCCTTGAGAACTTCGTTGTTGTCGCAGTGTTTAGGGAGGTTGTAGTTTCCGTACAGGCGGAGTCCGCAAAAGATCTTAGCGGCAATTGCTCTCCTTCTCCTTTCCCTCTTTTTGTTGTTCTCTCTCTCCCTCCACGACGGCAACCTATTACCGGACGTCATCAGTTCTCTTTCACTCTCCTTTGCTAGAACTTCCGCCGTATAGGGCGGCTGGGCCAGTTTTCCGGGGATAAGTTAAATCGGATCGCCGGAGTTATGATATGATTACTAGGGAGAGAGACTCAAGTGTGAAGGGAAAGCTCTTAGGTTCCACCTTAAAAAAGTAGGAAGGCCATCGTTTATATTTACGTAAGTGCCACGGGGAGATGAAGGGCAATCGGAGTAATTTTCGGATACTAGGAGGGGCATTTTCGAATATAGAAATAAGACGGTAGAAGAAAAGTGTAAATTACAAAAAGCCACCCTACATAATATAATTACATGGGCTATGGTAACCCAAAAACCTCTCTACGGTTCAAAAACCTTATTTCTTACGATTAATTGCCGCTTTTGCTTTTTGGCTGCGATTCTATATCACCAAATCTAGAAGATCATTCTATAAAAAAAAAATTATGAAAAAATTTGGTTCAATAGTTCATTTTTTTATTTTCATTAGATTTGTGTCCTTCAAAATCTAGAAGATCTTTCTATAATATAATTACATTAGTTATTAAAAAAAATTCTCAAAAAGACTTAGCTAATTTGGCCAAAAATTAATTGTATGAAAAAATTTACAAAGCTTACCAATCAAGAATAAATTTTTCAATGACCTTGGATCTCTCCGGTAATTTCACACCTTTATCAAGCGACCTCATTTCTCTATCAAAAAAAAGGTAGGGGTGACCTTTCAGACTAGATTTCGCCACATCTTCTCTATCTTCACACAGAGGGTAAGTCAAACAAGCTCATGTTCATACCCTACAATTGAGCAATCGTCTTTATTTCTCAATCCAAAATAATGGATGGCATCCTTCAGTTATATAGTTTGACGAAAAATAGTGTCTTTATCAATACCCTCTGAAGACCAAACAACCTCCTTGTTTAACATTCTAATGACCATGACAATCCAATACATTCTTCTCAAATATCAAGAGCCTTCAACTCCAAACTTACCAACATTTGTTTATAGATCTCTATCGAGGTCGGTCGGATTTGGAGCCTTAATTATGTTGTCCTTGGATGCGGATCAAGGATAAAATGTGGATCTTGATCGAGCTTAGCTTCAACTACTCCTTGCATGTCGGTCAAAGTATAGAATATGAGTTTGCGGAAGCTTTGAGATGGATGCAGAAGTGTACGGTCGATCCGATCTAGTTAGATCGAATCATCCACGAAGTGGAGTGGATAGAGTTAATCCTTATAAAAGATCCTCGAGTATGAAGGGCTTGGATCAAAGACTAGATCCAAGATAGAACTTTAAGAGCATGAAATAAGAGGTGATGCCCAAACCAAGTAGGAGTAAATACTTCTCAATATACTTGATTTCAAATTAGACATGTCTTACAAATGAACTAAATCATCCTTTATATAGGAGAGGATGATGACAAATCTTAAGACTTAAATGCAGAATTAAAAGCAAATATTTTAGACATTAAAGAAGATATTTGATGGAATTTTCCAAGAATAATTACAATCATTCAATGTCTTCTTAAAGGAAGATATTCACAAGAATATCTCCTTTAATTATTAAGAATATACAAGCCGGAGGTACGCCATCCAGGGGCGTATCACTTGATGGTTGTCTTCCTCCGATCTTTGTTAAGTTAACCGCTTATGGGCCTTATGAAAATAGATTTCCATAATCCTCTAACCAAATCAAGTTTGGAACCTTGAAAGAGTATCAAATCATCTACAGACGGTGGTTATCCAATCTCAAAATTGACGGGACTTGTTGTTCTTCCAAATCGACTTCGGTCTCCGATCGCCGCTTCTCTCAAATTTTTTGGTGGCTTGCATCTTCGCTTGTGCCCTAATGTGGGTTGCCATTCAACTCTTGAGAATATTAAAAAAATAAATTATATATATTTGTATCTTGAAACCCGTCTTCATTTGTTTGGGCTTATATATACTCTCATGATCCTTTCACTCCCGTAAACAAAACAAAAAGAAGTAGTAATAGTTGTCTATTTTGATTTCTTTTTAAAAATTTAATTTAAAATGGAAATAACATCAAAGTTTGGAAATTAAAACCATAAGGGAAAAAAACTTAGCCGAAACATCTCTATCTAGCAAATTCCCAAAAGGGAAGAGGTCACCCTCTGAACTCTGATGACCTCGGATCTCTTGGGCAACCCTGAACCCCCCTGGCAACCCCTGATCTTCGACAATCCTTAGTTATCTCTTATCGAAACCAAAGCAACACCGACAATCAAAAATAAGTTCCTTTGTATATCCTTGATTTCTGTTAGGAAGTAAAAAGGAGAGTTAAAAGGACTTGAATCTTTCTAAACAAACTAAAAAGGAGAAAATTTATAAGTAGTGAATCTTATGATTTGTGTAGTACTCCATTAAATAAGGTACATTATTAATTTTTATAAGTTTCGATATGGGTCTAATTTAGATAGGCTTATACCGTGTAAATATTAGTTAATTTGCATGATGTTGACTTGATTAATGACGTTAGTTTATGCATTCATTTAGATAGTTTTCCCCCTTATTCATGCATGATTTTACATTAGTTTGTGGCATTTATGCTTAATCGAGTCTTAAATTTAGAAAAGATGTCTACACGAGTTTTTGTCGATTTTGTAGGTATTTTGGGACCTTTTGAACTTAATCGATACATTCGAGGATCATTCCTCGTGGTTGCACGCGTCCGGACTCCCTAAGGAGCAGGTAGGAGCAAAGAAGAACACAAAAGACCTTGTTGGTGCATGCCTTGCACCAACTCATGACTTGGTGATCCAAGGAGGGCTTTCTGGTGAAAACCACAATCTACCTGGCAAAACGACGCCCGTGGTTTTGGCCCGTGGTTTCTGTCAGCACAACCATGACACTTGTCATGCGATTTCTTTGCACGACCTTTGCTTTTCTTGGTTGAGTGTGAACTTGGTAGAGCCTACAGGCTGTGTGTAGGGGGACTCTCTCTCTCTCTCTCATCATCCATCCATTGTTGTTGGGAAGAGAAGAAGAACAACAAAAACACTCTCATTGGAGAAAAGAACAACATCATCAAACTTAGATCTAGAGTGAAACTTTGAAGGATTTTTAGTGACTTTTGTGGAGAAACATTTGGAACCATTGTAAGGAACGTTTTGGAGCTACTTTTGAAGGGTTGTAAGTCCCATTTAAACTCATATTAAGCTAAGATTACTTGCTTCTTATTCACTCTTACTTCACTTTCTTGCTATGGAAACCATGTATGCTTGCATGATGATTTTAGTTCTTGAAATGCATGTTGTTGGCTAAGTAGTTGTGATTCTAGGGTGATGGACAGAAGGTTATGGCTTGGATAATGATAGAATAGACTTGAATGTACCTTAGGATGACTTGCATGCTCGAAACCTAACCCCCGACCATAATCACGGCATGTTCCGCCTAAACCACGGCCGTGGTTTCTTATGATCAGCCCGTGGTTTTGCTCTGTTGTGCTTATATTGATGAATCTGAATGTTAGGATGTTAGATTGTTGAAATCCTAGTGTTTGTTAAGCCTTATCTATCTTAGGGTGACCTAATGCTAGCAAACTAAGTGAGCAAAGAGACTTACCCGGTAATTTCCGATCTTAGATACCAAAGATGATGAACTCTAGGTAGTAGTGAGCCTCACAAGCCGCTATTGGACTAAGTGTGCTAGGAATGTTGCTTAGGACTTGCCTTCCCTAGAGTTACCCGGTAAGGAGAGGTTTGACCCCTGGATAGCAATCCGGCTTGTGTAGAATTCCCAACATTAGGTTCCTAGAGACTTACCCGGTAATAGGACTTTAGGTGCGGGATTAGTGGACCATGAGACCTACCCGGTGATTGACCAAGGCTGATTAGAAGCTTGTCCAAGGTTGATTAGAAGTTTGAGTCCAATGCCATAACCGGAAGTCCGAATTCCTAGAATCCGCTTTTCCTACTTTGATCACATATCTTGTTCTTGTGTTGTTTGATTGATTGATAAATCTTGCATGGCTTTGATCTTGATTGATCACCATAAAAACCCAACCAAATATATCATGATTTTCATTTCTTTATTTATTTCTCTTTTCTTGGACTAGATTTGCACCATCCATGATCACTTGTTTGATTTGATTTCACCTTAGTCTTCGTGTTCGACCTTGGAGTATTATCCTTGCTACAAAACGACCCATACACTGTGGGTTTGTTAGAAGTTAGGAGAATATATCGAGTTATAAATTGTAAGGTTTTTGCGTGGTACATTTCTAGCGTAACAAATGACTATTAATTTAATAGAAGTAGTAAATAAATGAAAAATTCTAGGTAAACATGAATTTTGTAGGAATTAAATTCAAACAACCAAAATAAGAAGGGTTATAGTGCAATTAAGAAAAATAAATAGATTGCTAGGATTGCTTCTTATATGCATGCAAGTTGCAACCACGTAATCCTTTACAACTCTTGGCAAGGTATTGGGTAGCCAAATAGGTAAGGTAAATTGAGGTTAAAAAAAGGGGGCCAAGTAAGTTCCTTAATCAATAAGAAGAAGCTTTAGCTCAAATAAAATGTACTCTTAAATTACACAAAAGAGCCACATCAAACAGGTAATAATTAATGTACGAGTTAATTCCCGAGCTAGCTAGAGTCTCTTTTATAATAAGACAAGTGGATTATAGTTATTTTAGATAACTATCGTACTTATTTGATCGGTAATGTTTAGGGTGCTGTTCAGGTAAGGCACATTATTCCGGTAGGGCCGTGCGGCTGAACGTAGAGCTGACACGTGTCTAAAAAAAATTATTATTATTATTTTTTTTACGAATGAAAATGATAGTTCAAAAGTTATTAAGGGATAATTCATAACTTATAAAAGAATAGTTCATGAATCATAATAGAATAGTTCATAGTTGCAAAATTTATAAAGGAGTGAAAGTAATAGTTCAAAACTTATTAAGGGATAATTCATAACTTATAAAAGGATAGTTCATGAATTATAATAGAATAGTTCATAGTGCAAAATTTATAAAGGATAGTGCATAACTTATAAAATGATAGTTCATGAATTATAATTGAATAGTTCATAACATATAAACGATTAATTTATAAATAATATGATATAATATATTAAAAAGTAATAGTTCTTGAATTATATAGGAATAGTTCAAATATATAAAAGAATATTGCAGAATTTATAACATGGTAGTTCAAAATAATTTTCATTCGTTTCTGGAAAAAAAAAATCAATCGTTTCTGGAAAAAAAAATTTGGACACGTGTCGGCTCTACGTTCAGCCGCACGCCCCTACCGAATTTATGAACCGTACCTGAACAGCCACCGTAATGTTTATATATATAATTATTCTAGAGCTAATAATTATAGGTATACTAATCAAGATAGTTATAATTAAATACAAATATATATATATATATATATATATATATATATAAAATTTTATTAGACTAACGTATATTTTATTGGTTTAGCGGTTACTTAGTCGATAAAGTGATAGTGTACAAACCGATGAAAAATGTGAACCGTGTGTTATTAAAGTGTACGAACATTATAGGTAGATAATAATGACGGCTCGACAACATTATTAGAAATGTTCGTTGGGCTTAGTGGACCCGAAAAATTAGGTCGTCTAATTCCGATCTTGCTACCGATAGGCAAATTTAGGAGTCATGGATTTACCAAGAGGTTCTCCAAGACTTGCCCTTGTTACACTAGAAGATGTAGCACAAAAAGCTTTTCATTTATAAACTCGATCTAATCTCCTAAACTACCTAGCGAAACCCGCTGTGTACGGATCGTTATGTAGGAAGGAAAGTATTATGAGGTCGAACACAAGGACTGAGGTGAAATCAAGTCATTCAATGATGAAAGATAGTGTAAATCTGAACTAAAATGAGATGAGGAATAAAGAAAGTGAAAAACACAATATTTTTGGATGGTTTTGGGTGATCAAACAAGGATCACAAATATATCAACACAAACAAGCAACACAAACACACCAACACAAAGATAGGAGATAAGAGGTAAGAAAGCGGATTCTAGAGATTCGGAATGCCGATTATGACAATGGACTCATGCTATCTAAACATCAAAGGAGGGGTTGTGGTTGTTCGGAGTTGGGTGTTTCTCTAATGGGAGCAATTACCGGGTAAGTCTCATGCTCTACTAGTCTCGAACATAAGGTTCTATTACCGGGTAAGTCTCGAGGAACCTAAGGACGGGAATTCTACACAAACCGGTCACTACCTATGGGTCAAACCCCTCCTTACCGGGTAAGTCTCGGAAAAGGCAAGTCTTAGGCAACGATCCTAGCACACTCAATCCAATAGCGGCTTTTTTGGCTCACTACTACCTAGAGTTCATCATCTTATGTATCTGAGAGAGGAAATTACCGGGTAAGTCTCATCCCTAAAAAAGGTTGCTAACATTAGGTCACCCTAAGCTAGATTAGGCTCAACAAACACTAGGATTTCAACACATCTACATCCTAACATCCATATTCATCAATACAAGCACAACAGAGAAAATCACGGGTGGATCATGAAAACCACGGCCGTGGAATCATGAAGAACGGGCCGTGATTCTACACTGAGTTGGGGTTTCGAACACAAATCGATCCTAAGCTAACATGAAAGTCCATACAATCGTAGTCCAAAGCATAAACATCATTCCTTCACCCTAGAATCACAACTATTCAGCCAACAACATACATTTCAAGATCAAACTTCACAAATAGAACATGCTTGCAAGTCATGGCTAGATAATGAAGAATAATCCAAAGAAAAGACATTAAAAACTAGAATAGAAGTTGTCAAATCTTACAAAGGCTCCAAGAGCTGTTCCGAGTTGTCAACAATGGAAACCTCACTCAAAACCACTCTAATCTCACTTTAAAACGAAAATCTACACTAATCTCTTTCAAGAATACCCACAATGGGTGCTTGGAAGAGAGGCTACAATGGAGAAATGTTTTGGGAAAGAAGCTAGGTCAAAAAGGGAAGGGAGAGAGTCCCAAATACAGCCTGCAAGATCACCTAAATACTCCTCCAATAAGCAAAGGTCGGGCAAAGAGATCGTGGGACACGTGTCAAAGTGGTCCAGACAGAAACCACGGCCAAAACCACGGGCGTGGAAATGGCCTCTAGGCCGTGGTTTTGCTCTAGAAACCCTCCTTGGATCACCAAGCAATGAGTTGATGCAAGGCATGCACCAACAAGGTCTTATGTGTTCTCCTTTGCTCCTAGTTTGCTCCTTAAAGAGTCCGGATGTGTGCCACCACAAGGATCGATCCTCGAATGTATCGATTAAGCTCCAAAAGCTCCCCAAAATACCTACAAAACCGACAAAAGCCAGTGTAGACCTCTATTTCGACAATATGCATGAATTAAGCGTAAGCGTCACGAACTAATGCGGAAACATGCACGAATGGAAAGGAAAATTATCTAAAAGAGTGCCTAAACTAGTGTCATAAATCATGTCATCGGCCCTTCAGTTGATTAACGGCTAAAATCAGACATGGTATGCACGGTGAAATTGCTAGCGTAACGCTAACGCAATTAATTGTTTTTTTTTCTTTCTTTTAATTGGTTAAGTGTTGAATATCTAGTAACGTTGATGTTATGAACATTATTTGTTATATGATTTTTGAAATATTATGTATATTTTAAAATTTAGGTTAATCCAGCCTGTCAATTTACGAGATACACTGACCAAATTTTTTTTTAAAAATTTGGTTGTATATCAACCTTTTGGCATGTAAAGGTGAGTAAGAGATGACGTTTTGGAAGCACACCGGGGTTACACTTGATCACCTTTCACCCTACCTCGGAAGTTTATATCACTTTAAACTTAAATCTACGTTTTAATATATGTAAGTATAGTTATGGGTCTATGTTGATGCATCATAAATCCGTTGTTATATAACTCGATGGAGTCTGTTAATTAACTTGAGTCAGATTTCAGTAGTAATAAAGAAACCACTGACATTGTAGCAGACCTGGTAAGATGTCAGATTGAGGTGTTACGATTTGTATGCTACTATAGTTTCAAAGTCTCTTTTTTTCTCTAAAAAAAACTCAACATTTTATGAACAATTTTCTCTTTATAAATCTTTTATCATTAACCATTAAAGTTACACAGTTGTATATGTCAAGTCTCCCGTGTTTTGCAATGTCGTCTTCTTTGTTTGATGTTTTTTTTTGTGGCGTTTCGAGCGTTTTGTCTAAGAGGGGATGTAAATTTGCGATTGACTCCTGATGACTCTATCGCGAGTCTAGTTTGAGGTGTCCACAATTGTTCTTCATGCTTCCTACACTTGTACTTTCTTTAAAGACAAACATTGTGCTCACCGCTTCCTATTAACTGAATCATCCTTCACTTAAAGATCTCTTTGCTTTCGGGATTTGTGATGCATTTTTGTGTTTTTCCTTTTTCTTTTGTTATGGTTCTTCACGACGGTTAGTCTGTCTACTGATCTTTTTCGACCTTTCGATCCACTAGACAGTGTGTCGTGTATTGTTTCAAATCGCTTTTCATTATAAAAAAATACATACAATAAGTAGAAATTTGAACTCTTATCGTAAAAAAATAAAGGAAAATGACTAAGAATTATACCAACTTTTATATATGAACAAAAAGTAATACAAATTTTAGCAATTACTAATCGTTATATAAATTATTTAGCATTAAACTAATTTTGATACGATATGAAATTATATTCAGGTTTTATTACAAAAATCAACCGTAAATTTTAATTTACACAAAGTTATACATATATTATATTTTCTTTTAAAAAATCACCATGTTAATTTTGTATACTAACAAATCATGTAATAAAGGTTAAGTCATCATTTTAGTCTTAAACATTAAACTAATTTTGATATGATATGAAATTATATTCAGGTTTTATTACAAAAATCAACCGTAAATTTTAATTTACACAAAGTTATACATATATTATATTTTCTTTTAAAAAATCACCATGTTAATTTTGTATACTAACAAATCATGTAATAAAGGTTAAGTCATCATTTTAGTCTTAAACATTAAACTAATTTTGATATGATATGAAATTATATTCAGGTTTTATTACAAAAATCAACCGTAAATTTTAATTTACACAAAGTTATACATATATTATATTTTCTTTTAAAAAATCACCATGTTAATTTTGTATACTAACAAATCATGTAATAAAGGTTAAGTCATCATTTTAGTCTTAAACATTAAACTAATTTTGATATGATATGAAATTATATTCAGGTTTTATTACAAAAATCAACCGTAAATTTTAATTTACACAAAGTTATACATATATTATATTTTCTTTTAAAAAATCACCATGTTAATTTTGTATACTAACAAATCATGTAATAAAGGTTAAGTCATCATTTTAGTCTTAAACATTAAACTAATTTTGATATGATATGAAATTATATTCAGGTTTTATTACAAAAATCAACCGTAAATTTTAATTTACACAAAGTTATACATATATTATATTTTCTTTTAAAAAATCACCATGTTAATTTTGTATACTAACAAATCATGTAATAAAGGTTAAGTCATCATTTTAGTCTTAAACATTTTAGGTAATTCATTTTAAATATATGACTGATTTAGAAGTTTTAAAATTTTAGTTTAAAAACTCGTGTTTGATGTCATTATTGTTTTTACGAGTGTTTAAGGGAAAATACTCATGTTTTGTGGTTGAGAATTAATGAAAGAAGATATCACCTCTGAACAAATTTGTGTAAGTTGATAATTAATTTACAAGTAATATATTTCACATAAATTTATGAAAAAAAAATCTCCATTGAATGCTTGAAACTTCGAATTTAACTGTCAATTTTATTATTAAAAAATTAGCAAAATATATGAGAATGTCAGAAACACGGTCTTTTAACTAAAATCTTATTTTTTAAACTTCGCTATAATGTTTATATTTTAAATAAATTATCTAAAATATTTAAAAATAAAATGATTACTTAACCTCTCTTACATAATTTAATTAAACATACAAGAATAAATGGGTGTTTTTGAAAGAAAATAGAATGTAGGGACAATTTTTGTGTGATTTGAAATTTTATGGATAGTTTGTAATAAAATCTTATCAAAATTTCACACTGTATCAAAACTGGTTTAATATAAATTAGTTTTTATGCTGATTAGTATTTCTAATGTTGTATTATTTAGTTCGTGTCTCACAATTGATATTATTTTTAGTTATTTTTAATATAAAATGTTATTTAAAGCTATAAATATATAAGTAGTTTGTATAAATTGTATATTAATGACTTTATTTAAAATTTTGACATCTTTACAATGTATGCATTTTACTTTATAAAAATGCACAGTTTACAAAAATAAGTACTTATGATTCATAAAATGAGAATTTTTATTGTTCATGAATATATGAGTTTTTAATTCTTAATTTTTTTATATAAAAACGATTTGCCGGGATTCCTTTATACTATCCGAATCATCATAGTAAACCACCATACGGTCGTATGTTTTATTGCCTTTTCTACTAAATGAAATAGAAAGTACCATTATTCTCCTTCTTCCCTAATATGCCCCTTTCAAACAAAACTTGCAAATAAGCTTCAAATCACGGAAATTGCTTGAATCTATGGGAATTGGTTGCATATCGTGTTCAGGATTTTAATTTTTTAATCTAAAATGATATTATTTAAGGTTATAGACTATTTTCGGAGAGTATTTTTTATATGAGTTATTTATGTAATTTGGATATTGTTGTTTAGTTATTTATTTTGTTAGGTCATTTTTTGATAAAAAAAAATATTCAAAAGATTATATTTTGGATTTTTAAACTCAAATAAATGACGAATGTTATTTTCTAAATCTATAACTAAAGGCATCCAAAATATAGCCTCACATACAAAACCTAAAATAAGTCCCGATAACTTTTTACTAGACATATACGCTTGATCGAATGTAGTAGATTTCGAAATCAAGATATGTAAGACAATTTTATTTGCATGACTAAAATATGTTCTTTTACATATTGTTTAGACTTGCATGTGTTCATTTATATATTTGCTCGGACGGAATTTTCTTTTTCATTTGACGGCAATAAAACGGGGATAGAGATTCAACCCTAAAATAGATAATGTTGTGTAATACTTTACGGGTAGTTTGGTGGAAAATATCCTAATTTAAAGGTGGTTTTTGTTATTTTAACAAAAGGAAAAAGCAAGACAAGTGGCAACGGTTTTCTGAGAAAAGCGTGAGCAGGTAGCGTGGCTGCGTGGGACGGAGGCCGGTGAAAAAGCGACGGCAGATGACGTGCAGGGCGGAGGGACTTGGCTTTCAGTTGCGTAACCGTTTTCCCACGCCGGCGAAGGCATGGGATGATGTCGACGGGATTAGGACGGTGGGTCCCAGTGTATCACCCAACAAACGTGTCAGACTTCGCGGCGCACGTGCCAGATGGGGACGGTCCTATTGGGCCCACCACCCAATAGGCGCATGCCGTGACGTGGACAGTTATTAGTGCAACCTTCACGTGACCACCATGCCTCCTAATTTCCTTGTAAATTTAGGACGTTCGGTAATATTTTTCTTTCTTTTGAGGTTTTTCTTTTTAGCTTTTTGAAAATTTTAAAAGTTATATATTATCAAGTGATATTAGATTACATGAGAGATTAGGATTTGGTAGATTATTAAACAGTTTTTTGATGATTTTTTTAATCTTTCCAATTATTTTTTTTATTACCTTTTTATAACTCCGGTCCGATTTATCCTCAAATCTATTACATATTTTTACTATTATTTATAACCCTTGCCATTTTTGATAAATTTACCATACAATCTATCCATAAATCTACACACACCAAACACTTTTTTTCGTTAAATTTTCAGATTTTACAAAAGTACTCAATACTCAAGAAAACTACCAAAAAAAACTTGAACTATCAAAAATCTCGTTTCATGAACATGCCCTTAGAGTTGGTGTCTTTATACTAGTTTAAAGTTTCTACTAATTAATATCGCTTAGATCTAAATGTTATAGGGGAATTTTAAAGGTAGAGACCGGAAATTATCATGGATACGGTTTAAAATTTTTTGAACACATAAATATTTTTTCTTAAATTGAAATCCGGTCGGAATGCATTAATTAATCTATTTAAGTTTTGAATTTGAAAATCTAATTCCAAATTTTTTTTTGGTTTATGATTCCCTAATTTAAAAATTAAAGGAAAAAAGATTCATTTTTTTTTTGTTAACAATACAATTGATGGCAGTAGGTTGTTGAACATTGATAGCTCATAATACCGTTGATGTTTGTACAATTGGTGGTAATATCGTGGATTAAGGTTCAATTGATGACAACCGGTTGATGACCTATAAGTAATGATAGTACAATTGATAACAAAACAATTGATGATAATATCGTTATGACACAATTGGTGGTAATACCGTCGATGAAGGTCCAATTGATGACAATACGATTGATGACACTATAACTAATGATAGTAAAATTGACAAGAACACAATTGATGATAATATCGTTATGACTCATATGATTGATGACAATTCAGTTAATGACAATGGATGATGACAACATAATTGTTGACAATAGCGGGTGATACTAGTAGGGTTGGGCATGAGACGGGACGAGACGAGATTGAGGTCGTCCCGCGTCCCGTCCCGCAAATTATAAATGGGATGTGATTTACAAATTTTTCTCCATCCTACGTGGGCCTTGTCTCACGTGGGACGGGACGAGCCTAATCCCACAAGAATTATGCACAAATTATATTCAATATTTGTATATTTGTTCTCTCATGTTTAAAGACACAAATGATAAAAAAAAACACAATACTGTTATCGATTCAAGAGGCCTACATTAGTAGTTAGTACATTCAAAACGAATACAAGTTACACCAAAGTTATTCTGGGCATGGATTGGATGGATCGACATTGAGCAGTTCTGGATATCGGCAAGAGGACAGTGACGGTAACTACAGATGCATGCCACGTTGAGATCTTCAAAGGATGGGATCTCGGAAAGTTTTGTACAGTCATCAGTGCAGTGCGAGCTGCAAGACTTATCAGTCACGGATGTGAGGCTTTTTGGTGCTATGCCATGAAGTATAGTACGAGTCCGGCTTTGGAGGCTATTATAGTAGCTTGCGAGTTTTCTGACGTTTTCGGAGAACCGTCAGGTTTACCTCCACAAGGAGTGTAGACTTTAACATTGATCTAAGAGCCCGATACGAGACCGATCTCTAAAGCTCCTTACCGTATGATGCCTATCGATACGCTTGAGCTTAAGAAGCAGCTCGAGGAGTTAGCAGAGAAATGCTTCATCCGCCCTAGTGTATCTCCTTGGGGCGCACCTGATGTGATCAAACTCGATTCGATCACGAGGATCCACCGGCACAAATTTTCACACTCGGATTGGAATCTGTGAAATGGAACTCCCTTTTTTTTTGGATTTTGTGTTATTGGATATGAAGAGCAAATTCCCTCGGCCTCTCACTTTGGGAATCCCTCAACTCGAACGAACTACCCTCAAAATCTCACTTTGGGATTCGAACCTTCGTTCCTCGGCCTCTCACCTTAGAACCACCTAAGCATCTCACCTAGATGTTTGAAAACTAAGCATCTCACCTAGAATTCGGGTTTTGTTTTAAAGCAAACAACAACTTTGAAAGCACAAAGGCTAACTTACTTCATTTAACTTCACTTGCCTTACAATGGGAGGATACAAGGCTTTATATAGCCACAAAACTCAGCCTAAAGACTCCCTAATTAAATGCTAGAAATATCAAAAGTTTATCAAAAGGAAATGCAAGAAATTCAAGAGTTTTTTTAGAAAATTCAAACACATAAATGACCACATTTGGCCTTTATTAAAAGATGACTCTTGGATCCTATTCTCTTCACTTGGACAACACATCAAGGATGTCTAATCAAGTCTTGGACGTCCATATTGAAGGAGAAGAAGACCATTGAACTACCTTGACCTCCATTCAATGTATGTGTGTGAAGATGCCTTCAATGTTTGATTGAATGTTGACATGTTGACCTTCATATGATTAATACATAAATTCATGCATAATATATGAATAATATGAGCATGGTATGTTGCATGAAATATGTATGGGTGGGACGTGCATATGTTTTGTATAACCATCTTTCATGCCTCCATGCATGATCTTGTCCAACAATCCATACAAGTACCGTACTTGCTGCAATGTAGGGTCATTTTCACCCTCTTCCTCTTGCAATCTCGACTTTGAGTAAACTAGAAAGTTGTAGATATTGAAAATACCTTTCAAATTAGTACTCATGGGTATTTTAATTCCAAGTATTGCCTCAGTTATAGACGATTTACTGAGAGTGCGCAAACCTGACAGCTTAGCCGAATCGAGCGAAATATGATTTAACTTGACAACGCTTTGAGTGAGTATTTTCGGCTTCATGTTGGGGCTCTCAGGGATCACATCACCCCCTTTCCCTTGAAAAGGATTCGTCCTCGAATCCGTCATGCCATCCTTGGGAAAGTGATTGTCAGATTTATTATCATGGTAACTACTTCTCTCGACTTCGCCGCTATCATGTCGAGATGCTTGACTACGATCCGGATTCAATGGAAGGGGAGGAAACCTTCTCCAAACCTCAACTAGTTTGGCTTCAATCCAGTCCAAACGTTGGTCGATTCGATTACCACCGTTTCCTTTGTCGTTGATGTTCGGTGGTGATGGAGGCACAGGATCCGGTGGATGAGGACGCTGGGATAATGGAGCAGCCTTCATTGATGGTATAGGCGGTGATATGTACTTTTTTTGCCCGTTTCTTTCTCAACTCGGCTCGTTGGAAAATAAGCCGCCTCTTTCATCCATTTTTCGACCGCTCTACGGCGCCGATCTTCCTCTTCTTTTTTTCGAGCCTCCTTTTCTTGACGACGACCTCGGTCTTCTTCCTCTTGTTTACGAGCTTCCTCTTCACGGCGATGGGCTTCTCTTCTCTTTCTTCGTCTTCGTAGTTCTTCATAGACGTCCTCGTAAAGATCGTCTTCCATTTCACTCAAACAAAGATATCCATCGTCATACTCTTGAATAACCCATCGAACGTATTCTTCATTTATTGTTCTTTTTCGATCGCGTCTTGACATTCTTGAACAGTTCACAACCCAAAAGCTTGAGGAACTCGCACCGTTGGGCTCTGATACCACTTGATGTGATCAAACTCGCACCGTTGGGCTCTGATACCACTTGATGTGATCGAACTCGATTCGATCACGAGGATCCACCGGCACAAGTTCACACTCGGATTGGAATCGGTGAAATGGAACTCCCTTTTTTTTTGGATTTGTGTTATTGGATATGAAGAGCAAATTCCCTCGACCTCTCACTTTGGGAATCCCTCAACTCGAACGAACTACCCTCGGAATCTCATTTTGGGTTTCGAACCTTCGTTCCTCGGCCTCTCACCTTAGAACCACCTAAGCATCTCACCTAGATGTTTGAAAACTAAGCATCTCACCTAGAATTCGGGTTTTGTTTTAAAGCAAACAACAACTTTGAAAGCACAAAGGCTAACTTACTTCATTTAACTTCACTTGCCTTACAATGGGAGGATACAAGACTTTATATAGCCACAAAACTCAGCATAGAAACTCCCTAATTAAATGCTAGAAATATCAAAGGTTTATCAAAAGGAAATGCAAGAAATTCAAGAGTTTTTTTAGAAAATTCAAACACATAAATGGCCACATTTGGCCTTTATTAAAAGATGACTCTTGGATCCTATTCTCTTCACTTGGACAACACATCAAGGATGTCTAATCAAGTCTTGGACGTCCATATTAAAGGAGAAGAAGACCATTGAACTACCTTGGCCTCCATTCAATGTATGTGTGTGAAGATGCCTTCAATGTTTGATTGAATGTTGACATGTTGACCTTCACATGATTAATACATAAATTCATGCATAATATATGCATAATATGAGCATGGTATGATGCATGAAATATGTATGGGTGGGACGTGCATATGTTTTGTATAACCATATTTTATGCCTCCATGCATGATCTTGTCCAACAATCCATACAAGTACCGTACTTGTTGCAATGTAGGGTCATTTTCACCCTCTTTCTCTTGCAATCTCGACTTTGAGTAAACTAGAAAGTTGTAGATATTGAAAATACCTTTCAAAGTAGTACTCATGGGTATTTTAATTCCAAGTATTGCCTCAGTTATAGGCGATTTACTGAGAGTGCACAAACCTGACAGCTTAGCCGGATCGAGCGGAATATGATTTAACTTGACAACGCTTTGAGTGAGCATTTTCGGCTTCATGTTGGGGCTCTCGGGGATCACATCATCACCAGTTCTCTTCGTCAAGAAGAAGGACGGGTCGATGAGGTTATGTATCGACTACCGAGAGCTGAACAAGATGACGATCAAGAATAAGTACCCATTGTCCCGTATCGACGACCTTTTGGATCAGTAGCATGGAGCTTTAGTATTTTCGAGGATCGATCTGAGATCTGGATATCACCAGCTGAGGGTGAGAGAGCAGGACATAGCCAAGACGGCATTTCGGACCAGGTATGACCACTACGAGTTCGTAGTGATGCCATTCGGACTCACGAATATGCCCGTAGTTTTCATGGAATTGATGAACAACATCTTCATCGAGTTCCTAGACTAGTTTGTAGTTGTCTTCATAGATGACATTCTAGTGTACTCTCGTAGTAGAGAGGAGCATGCAAGACACTTGAGGATCGTTCTTTAGGTCTTACAGGATAGAGAGATTTATGCCAAGCTCTCTAAGTGTGAGTTTTGGATGTCCGAGGTAGCATTCCTTTGTCACACCGTGTCAGGTGAAGGGATCAAGGTAGATCCGGCGAGGATCGAGTCACTAGCATCTTGGCCGCCTCCTAAGAACATCAAGGAGATACGCAACTTCTTAAGATTGGTGGACTACTACCGGCGATTTGTTGAGGGCTTTTCAGTTATTGTCCGACCACTCACTTCCTTATTGTGGAAGTCTACGAGATTCGTGTGGTCCGAGCCGTGCCTGCAGAGCTTCGAGGAGCTTTTTCACCTCAAAGTGTGCGTGCAAATAAGTTTTAATTATAAAACTGAAATCAAAGCAAGCGAACCCGTAGTGTACGGATCGACGTAGTAAAACAAGAATTCCAAAGTATCAAACTTAGGGATTTGGGTGATCAAATTCAGTTTACAAATTATTGAGCAAATAAAGTATAGAAGCTTTGCAAATATTGGGAAAACAACAACCCTAAAGATCCAAGTATCCAATTGTGGCAATCGATTCAAGATATTCTATAGAAATAAGGACAAAGTTGATGTTGCAAAGGTATATCTAATGTAAGGTTATGTACGGTGAAGTTCCAAAACTCTATATGTCTCACCCAAGGACTCTCTCTATAAAGGTTGTTGAGGCTGTAATATAGAAATGATCTAAGGACAAGAATTAATCTCAAATACCCATGCCCAAACCCAAGGAATCAAAGATAAACTAAAACGGTTAAGGTTGTGACACTCGAAACCGAAATAGAGGATGTTGAGTCTCACTACTACCTAGAAAAGGCAAGCCAAAGCTAGGTTAAATCAAATCTTCAACTTTGGATTAAAGCAAAAGCAAGGGTCATAAAACAGAGAAAATCACGGCTGGATCTTGAGATTCCACGGCCGTGGAATCTCAAGAACAAGCCGTAATTTAGGGTGTCGACGAGTTTTCTCACACTCTAAGGGTCCAATCTGTTTATGATCGATCTATCATCATCTAAGCCACAACTATCAACCCTTCACCTTAGAATTGCTAAAGGGTTTTAGCCAATAATCATAATCATTGAATCAAATATCAATTTAAGAAGAAAGAAAGATAAAAGCCCTCGAAAACTCAATAACCAATCAAAGTCAATCTCAAATCCGAACAATAAAGTAGTATGTTTATGAATTCAGAATATGGAACAAGAATCCTCACAGAAATCTTAGGGAACAATGAAGAACAGAGTGTCAATCCGTCTCCGAAAGCAAAACCCTAAGAAAATCTCCAAAGTACGCAATCTTCAATATCGCGTCTTTCACAAGCCACACTCCGAAATCTCCGATCTTTCATCTCGACTCTCCGCCGAATTTCAAGCGAAGGTAAAAATGAAACCCTAGGCAACCGTCCTCAAAACTCCCTTCTCAAGCCTTCTTATAGAGCGAAATAGGGTTACGAGAAAAGCCCAATAACCGTCGCTGACGTGGCAAACATGACACTTCACTTTGTCATGGAAATCACGGTCTAGTACAAGTTTCCACGGCCGTGGTTTAGGGCGTGGAACTTTCTGTTGTGCTCCAAAACCACTTTCTACGAACCAAGCCCCTAACCACAGTCGTAATTTAGGGCGTGGACTTCAAAAGTCTTCTTGAGAGCCTTTGTTTCGTGATGTTCTTCACTCATGCTCCTTCCTTAGCCTCTCCAAAGCATCTCCTTACCATCAAGCATGATCAAATATTCTTCCACATTATGCTCCAATTCAAGCCTTTATTCACCTATAAACAAAACAAAGCTAGTGTAGATCTCTATATTAGCAAAGTGGGTGAATGAGCTTACAAATGCTTCAAACTCATATTCATGTGCACATAAAAGAGGGAAAAACAACTAAAACAAGTGCCTAAAATATAGTCATATTTCATGCTAACAGAGCTGAAGAAGAGGTTGACCTCTGCTCCTATTTTAGCTCATCCAGAAGGCATTGAGGACTTCGTGGTTTACAGTGACGTATCCAAGTTAGGCTTGGGATGTGTTCTAATGCAGAGGGGTAAGGTGATTGGTTACGCGTCGAGACAGCTAAAGACGTATAAGGAGAATTACCCTACCCATGATCTTGAGTTGGCTGTTGTGGTTCATGCTTTGAAGATTTGGAGACATTATCTGTACGGAGCTACGTGTTAGATATTCACAGACCATAAGAGTCTGAAGTACATATTTACTCAGTGGGAGTTGAATAACCGTCAGAAGAGATGGTTGAAGTTGATCAAGGACTTTGATATTGAGATCTTATACCACCCGGGGAAGGCGAATGTGGTAGTTGATGTCCTTAGTAGGAAGACTCCCCGGGAAATGGCGATCGTTGGGTTGATACCTCAGCCACAGTTACAACGAGACCTTGCGTGGCTAAAGATGGATATCCACTTTCCGGATTTCGACAGCTACCTATCCACCTTGGAGATAGTACCTCATATGTTGGCTGAAATCCAACAGAAGTAGGAGAGTTGCCCAGCTTTGACACAGATCCGAGACAGGATGTCTCGAGATGAGGCGCCACAGTTCGCAGTCGGTGCCGACTGGATCTTGAGACACCAGGAGCGTGTATGTGTACCGTCAGATTAAGAGTTGAGACAGAGGATCCTTTAGGAGGCTCACTCTTCACTTTACTCAGTGCACCCCAGTGCGAGTAAGATGTATCAGGATATCATATGCTCTTTTTGTAACACCCCGAATCCGTGGGACTCGCAGTGCCACATTGGGTTAGGATCTCACAGAGGATTATAACCCTAGCTTGCCAACAAGTTCACTAGACCTTACAACATGGCGCTGACAGATATAAAACAAATACACAAAACTGTACATCAAAAGGTATAGAAGATCATAGCCGAGTATAACACATCGCCCTCACGCAGGAGGTATACAAAACATCATCCTTGTAACACCGTGATTCCGCGGGACTCGGGATGTCACATTGGGCTAGGATCTCACAATGGATCCTGACCCTACCCTGACAACAAGTTCACTGGACCTTACAACATGGCATTGACAGATATAAAAACAAATACATAAAACCGTATAAACTGTATAACCAAAGGTAAACAACAACATAGCCGAGTATGAAACGGCATCCTCACACAGGAGGGAAAACAGACATCATCTTCACGCAGGAGGGAAAACATAAACAACCCCAAAACCAACCACCTAATGTACGAGAGTCCTCGGCCTGTCACCTTGTCAGATCACCCAGTAGCGCCTATCCTGCAAACATCTACAACACGGTATGAAACCGTTAGCTAACCATACATATATAAGGTAATGCATAAGCATAAGCACAGTCATGAAAGATAAACACATCAGCATGCTATCACACATTTACCCATTTTATCATCTTTATATAATAATCATTCACTCAAATCGTATATATATATATATATATATATATAGATGAAATTATGTGACACGAGGACCGATGCATCCTCGCCTCTGAGTACTATATCCAGCTGTACGAGTATCGGTCACACAACCCGTGTACCCTTTGAGAGTGGATTGTGCCCTTCTTGTAAACTAGTCTGGCCTGACGTCAGAGAACCTCCCAGACTCCATGGCAGGATGAAAGGGAAGAGTTATCACAACCACGCAACGGGGTAGTCAATAAAACATAGGTTAGTATAAACGATATCTCATGCTATCATAGCAAACATATAACGCACACACCACTCAGGCAAACACCCAATAGAGGGATGGTAGCTAAGTAAGTCCTACGGACTTACCTCAACCTCGTACTCAACTCAACCACAACAACCTCCAATCCTGAGAGAGGGCACTGCCTAATAACAAGGCATAAAGATATATCAAACTCTATTCATCAAAGGGGTCACATCTAGACCCAAAGGGATCCATGAGGATCATACTCAATCTATAAGCCTCACAACCAACTAAACCTCAATATCTCAACATAACTCACAATTCTTCAAATCTCAAGGTAGTATCTAATCAACATTCATCAATCTCAATTCTAATCCTAATTTAATTAATTAATCTTTAATTAATTAATTAGATTTCGCCAAAATAATGTTTTGCCTGCAGGCAATTACTAAACGCCCTGTCATCAGATTTCATCAAACAAACAACCCATAATCACCAGAATAATATAACGACCATAATGGAATTTCTAATTATCCATTTTGACAAGCCTAAAGTCAATTTAGGCCAAATCGCAGTACGGATGACGAATAATTTCATAACTTATTCGTTACTAACCCGATTGACGATCTGAAAGAAGATTCGGAATCACAGCGACGCAGGCTACGCATGGACAACATCAAATTCACCGGAATCTGAGCGACGGAACCTGCCTGGTGATATATATGCTCGACCAACCCTTCATCTGCTCGGAAATGCAAAAACTCGGTACCGATATGAAGAGAATGAAGAGAGGAATCCAAAAACTCAAACGGAATTGAAATCGGATTAGAAACGAAGAGTAGATATGAGTTTGAAGGTTGAGAGAAATCAGAGCATTTACGAGGAAACGTAAAAGGAAATGAATTAATAAAGGATTTTCCGCTATTTATAGTGAAGACGATAATTATCCTTTAGCAAAGTCGATAATTATCCTTTAACCGATCCAAAGGCGGGTCGAACCTCCTTCTCCAAACTTTTCGAGATTGGAATATTAAATCTGAAATATTGTAGGGATAATTATTCCACAAATGCCTCAAAAAACGTGTATTCCTAAGCCGTATTTCTTAGCCGTTAAGAAACGAAATAGCGACTCTTTTGGCCGTTTTGCCTCTCCATGTTATTTCATATCTAGGACATATCCGATGTCCTGATCATTTCTCTCAACTGCATTTTTATTAATTGGAGCTCCCAATTGCTTCAAATAACACCAGAGGGTAAAAATAATTACCCGGGGGAAAAAGTAAAAAATTTTCCCAAACGTCCAAAATTACGCCAGGAACATAACGGCGGGACTCATACTCATCACTTGCGAAATCTTCGCGAGTTATATGTCAATTACTATCAACGATTAAGTTAATCAACATTTATTAGAATTCGGAAATCCTAGCTATTACATCACACACCCCTTAAAAAAAAGTTTCGTCCCGAAACTTGAACAATTCCCAAATCCTCTTGGACCCATACACCGAGGTATAAACATTGTCTCTATCGGAGGTATCACATCTCCGTTCAAAGGTATCAACCTATAACAATCTATAACCTCAAAACATAAGCATGGAGGAATCAACAACTCCTGAAAACAGGATCATAACGCTATCCCAAAGGCATGGAGGTAAAACATCTCCATCAGTCTAATCTTATCCCAAAGGTACAGAGGTAAAACATCTCCAGTAGTCTAATCTTATCTCAAAGGTATAGAGGTAAAACATCTCTGACAACTATATTCTTAATCACACCGTGGAGAAAACATCTCCAAGAACTATAATCACTATAACATTATGGAGGAAATACACCTCCATTTGGCTCACATCACAAGGTCATGGAGGAAACACATCTCCAGCTACCAACTCATCATCAAGGAGGAAACACATCTCCAAAACACAAATGACCGTATGGAGGAAGAACATCTCCAGAAATCTCTATACCTATATCCCAAACATGGAGGTAATATCATCTCCAACTAACCTAATCTCATTCTACAGCATGAAGGTAGAACCATCTCCAGCTGACCTATACACGATGGTATGGAGGTAGAACTCCTCCAATGGTAAATTATCGCTCGAGGGCTTGGAGGTAAAACTTCTCCAGCCATAACATAACTCGCCCTAACATAACAAGATCCACTAGGATCACCAATAATCTAGCATGGAAGGGAACATCACATATCACATAATCACATAATCATATATCTCATAATATACAACCATGGCTTGCTCAGAAAGTCTACGGCGTAGCCTTCTCTGCATAAACTCGGATTAGTTCCTATGACTACTATCCTCAATCACCTAGGTGGCCTCGTCTTGGTCACTATACTCTCATCATCAAAATGTTCTTCAAGCATAAACGTTCTATACCTCATTCTAAGACTGCAACAGGATATTCAGCAAACATGTGGTCTGCCTCGACCACTAAATCATCATGACTCATAGTGCGTCTCGGATCTGGTATATACTCCCTTAGCTGAGACACGTGAACAACAGGGTGAATACCCTCAAACCTCGGAGGCAAAGCTACTATGTATGCTGCCCTCCCAACTCTATTCAGTATCTAGAAAGAACCGACATATCGGGGACTCAACTTCCCCCCTTATGCCAAAACATCTGACGCCTCGCGTTAGAGATACTCTCAGCCACACATGAGCTCTTATTCTGAACTCTAGAGGCCGGCGCCTCTTGTCTACATACGACTTCTGGCGACTCTGTGCCGCCATCATCCACTTCCTAAACAATGCTACTCGAGCCATAGCATCCTGAATCTTCTCTAGTGCTATCCCACTGGTACTGCTAGACTCATCCCAACATAAAGGTGTATGACATCTACGCCCATACAGTGCCTCATAAGAGGCCATCCCAATAGATGCATGTCAGTTGTTGTTGTATGAGAACTCAACTATTGGGAGGTAATCTGACCATCCTTGTCCCTAATCCAACACATCAGCTCACAACATATCCTCAAGGGTCTGGATGGTTCTCTCTGACTGACCATCGGTCTGAGGGTGAAACGTAGTCGTCAAGTGTAGACTTGTCCCCCAAAGCAGTCTGAATTTGTTGTCAAAATCTCGAGGTCAAAATCCTAGGTTATCTCAAACCATCTACGTTGGCGGTTATTCAATTCCCACTTCGTAAAACTATACTTGAGACTATTATGGTATGTGAAGATTTGACATGTAGCACCATACAGGTAATGTCTCTAGATCTTCAAAGCATGCACTACCACTGCTAACTCCAAATCATGAGTCGGGTAGTTCTCCTCATACGTCTTCAACTGAAGAGACGCATATGCAATCACTCTGCCCTTCTGCATCAAAACACATCCCAAACCTAGCTTGAATGCATCACTGTAGACCACGAAATCATTAGAATCCTCTAGATGTGCTAAAACAGGAGCAGAAGTCAAACGCCTCTTCAAATCCTCAAACTCTGGGCACATTGATCAATTCACACAAATCTGGTAGTCTTCCTTAGAAGACTCGTAAGTGGACGGTGATCATAAAAAATCCTTCCACAAAGTGTCGGTAATAATCGGCTAAGCCGAGAAAGCTACGTACTTCCTTACTGTTCATCAATATCGTCCATGCTGCAACATACTCAATCATCGCCGGATCAATCTTGATCCCACTGGCAGATACCATGTGGCCTAGAAAAGCAATCCTTAGGCATCCAGAACTCGCACTTAGAAAGCTTGGCATACAACCCTCTATCCCTCAAAATCTGTAAAACTTTCCTCAGATGGCCGACATGCTCCTCTCTGCTACGAGATTATACTAGAATATCATCAATGAATACTACCACAAACTGATCAAGGAAGTCGAGGAAGATATTGTTCATCAACTCCATGGAGGTAGCGGGGCATTCGTCAGCCCGAATGGTATCACTAGAAACTCGTAGTGTCCGTAACGGGTACAAAATATCATCCTATGCACATCCCGCTCTCCCCCCCTTAACTGGTGATATTCTGAGCGCAAGGAAGTCTTGGAACACATAATCGCTTCTTGAAGCTGACACAACAAGTTGTCATCACGACACAATGAATACACTAGGGCAAATAAAGCCCTTCTCTACCCATTCCTCAAGTTGTCTCTTCAGCTCTAACATCTCAATAGGCGTCATACAATATGGGGCCTTTCAAATCAATCTCATACCACACTTCAACTCAATATCAAAGTTCACACTCCACTGAGGCAACAACCAGAAGGTTCAGTAGCACGTCTCTAAGCTCATAAACCACTGGAATATCTTCCAAGGCTGGACTCTCTTCCTCCTTCATGGCATAACGTTAGAAGGCATCACATGCCTGTACTATAAGTCTTGCTGCCCGTATGACACTAATGACAAACCCGTCTCTTCGTAGGTCTTAAACTCGGAAGACTTCTATCTAATCTATCTCAATGGAGACTGTAACAGTCTTCCAATTAACATCTAACACAACATGATATCTATCCGTCCCATCCATACACATAATGACCTCCTCATGCACCTATGACATGACAAAGAAGTCTACAAGCAATACACAAGTCCTACATAAAGGAGACAATCACATATCTCGCGGGTACCTCAGACCCCTAACTGATATCCTTATCAATGAAGGTCTACCCTCTATTATATCTAAAATCAATCTATACATGCATCAAAAGCGAAGAGTGCATAACACCCATATCAAACAAAACTCCACTAGGTAAACCATTAACGAGAATGATACCTGTAACAACTAACATCAGCAACTCCATTGTATATCATCACTCAAACCTCGGACCTATGCTCCTCAAGTATCATTGAGGTCATCACCATAGCCTCCACTTCTACTCTTTTTGCACCGGAAAGAGGAAGGCCTTGTTGAGAAGAAACACTACCTTGTTGACAAAAAGGGGCCAAATGGCCTAGTTCACCACATGTAAAGCACGCTATCGGTGCCAAGGAACACTAAGGGCACAAATGATCTGGATCGCCACAGTTGAGACACAGATGTCCCATATGTGCTACTGATACGGGTGACTCCTCTACACTTCTCAGCTCAAAGGCTCTACCCTGAGCTCCTTTGGTGTCAGTGGTACTTCCACCACGACCTCTACTTCTACTCGACCCGGGAACAGATCCCTGAGTAGAAGGACAATCTAAAGCCCTCTGATGTCCCTGTGTTTGCTGCTAAGGTATCCTCTAACCACCTCCCACCACACTGGCAGGGGAAGATTGATAACACGATTTATGACTTAGTTTTAGGTAATCATTTAGATAGATTTCTCACTCATTCATGCATGGTTTAGCACTAGTTCACGACGTTTTGCACTCAATTCATGTATTTTGCCGAGATAGACGTCTACACGGACTTGTGCGTGTTTTATAGGTATTTCGGGAGATTTAGGAGCAAAATGATACGTTTGAGGATCGTTCATCTAGATGACATACCCTCGGACTCATTAGGACACAAGCTAAAGGCTAAGGAGGACTCATGGAGCCTTGCCAACACTTGCCATGCACCAAACCACAGCTTAATGATCCAAAGCGAAGTTTCTGCACAGAATCACGGTTCTCTGACACTCCACGGCCGTGGAATCAACCGTGGATTTTGCCAGATTCTTGTGACAGCTGTGCCACGACTCTCATGGCCAGCTCATGCAAGTTTGTTATAAAAGTGGTCCTTCATGGGCTGTGAGAGGCAGCTTGGAGCAGCTCATCCATTATCCATTTTCTCTCTAACAACAATATTCTCTCAACAAGAAGTTTTTCTAGGAAGGAAAGTGTCAAAGAGAAGAAGAAGAGCTCCATTGAAGAGGAGAAGAAGAACACACACCATTGCCACACCTTGATAGATTTTTGTAGTGAAGAATTCCGGATTCTATTTCTAGAGTTGTATGAATCATTTGAACCTTCTTTTGGAAGGATTGTGAGTTACTCTAATTCTATTTTCAGCTTGGTTTTGTTTTAAGTTCACTTGTTCATCTCTTTTCCTTCATTATCTTGCAATGGATGTTATGATTTTATGTTTGTTTGTTTCGATTTCTATTATGAACGTTGTAGGCTAAATTGATGTGGTTCTAGGGTAAGGAAAGGATGGTTATGGCTAGGGCTATGATAGGACGGACTTAGATTTACCCTTGGATGACTTGTGTTTATGAACGTAGTTGCTGTTAGAAATCACGGGTAGTTCTTGGCTAACCACAGCCGTGGTTTAGGTAGAACAAACCGTGATTTTCCCTGGTTCGAAGGATCTTGTCTTAGATCTATAGAATGTTGAAATCCTAAGTGTTTGTTGAGTTTAATCTACCCTAGGGTAACCTAGTGTTAGTAACTAAGTGTTAGGAGAGACTTACCCGGTAATCCTTGCTCTTAGATTCTAAAGATAACAAACCTTAGGTAGTGGTGAGCCTAATAAGCCGCCATTGGATTAGGTGTGCTAGGATAGTTGTTTAGGACTTTCCTTTCTAAGACTTACCCGGTAAGGATAGGTTAGACTCCTAATTAACAATCCGGTTTGTGTAGAATTCCTATCCTTAGGTTCTTAGAGACTTACCCGGTAATGAGACCTTAGGAGTGGACTAGTTGTACATGAGACCTACCCGGTAATTGATCCCAATTTAGAAACACTCAATCCCAACATATCATAGTTAATCCAAGGAATGAATAGATAACTTGAGTCCTATGCCATAACCGGAACTTCCAACCCCTAGAATCCGTCTTTTCTTTCTTGATCATTATCTTGTTTAGCTTGTTTATTTGTGTTGATTCTTAGTTTAGTTTGATTGTTTACTTTGCATGAATTGTGATCTTTGATTGATCACCAAAAACCAACCAAAAACATTTGAGATTTTCTTTTCTTTATTTCTTTCTTTTCTTTCAACCTAGATCTTTACTAAACTCAATCACGATTCGAATCAATTTCACCTTAGTCTTTGTGTTCGACCTCGGAATACTATCCCTTCTACAAACGTCCCGTACACTGCGGGTTTCTCTAGGTAGTTAGGATTTAGTTCGAGTTATAAATTTAAAACCCATTTGCGCATCACGATCCTAGCGTAACAAGTTTTTGGTGCCGTTGCCGGGGACTAGGTCTAGATTGAGTCTATTTTGTGATTGATTATTAGTGTAGATCTTTCTTGTTGCTTTTGATCTCTTTTTGGTTTGTGTCTTTGCTTTTCAGGACATCTATTACTCTTTAGGTGTATGCGAAGATCTCGTGGCAAGGATTTAGCTCCATTCGATCCTAAACCGGAGAAAACCCTTCGATCTAGATCCAAGAACATCCGAAAAGAGAAAGAGATGGCCGGAAGAAACCTTCAAGCTGAGTTGGATGAAGCCTTAGAACAAATAAGGCTAAGAGATGAACTCTTGGAGGAAGAAAGGAGACTTGCCAATGAGAGGCAAGAGGAAACTAGGAGGGAGATTGATGAGATTAGGCAAGCCCTTGTTCAAGGAGAGCTTAATCGCCGACAACCTCCACCTCCTCCACCACAACCGCAGCCGGCGGCTAATGTTAGGGTTGTGCCCATTGCCATTGAAGAGCCACAAACCCTAGGGAGACGTATGGATCCGGCACAAAGAGCACACCGTCCGGGTGTGAACTTAGGAGATCCCGCAGCCCACAACTATGAGCTCCGCCCTCAAGTTCTACAAATGATCCGGCATAATCAATTTGGAGGGATGGAAGGAGAGTCTCCTCATCAAAATTTGATGAATTATGAGATCTTGATGGAGACTCTTAGACCGCCAAGATTGGAGAGCAACAACCATAAGCTAAGGGCTTTCTCCTTCTCTCTTAAGGATAAAGCCTTAGCTTGGTATCAATCTATTCCACAAGGGCGAGTTGGTACTTGGGAGGAGATGACAACCGAGTTTTTGACTAAGTTCTTCCCACCTTCCAAGACTACCGAACTAAGAGGGAAGATCAATGCCTTCGTGATGAAGGATAGAGAGAGTTTATTCAAGTCTTGGGAGAGGTTCAAAGATCTTCTCCTTGATTGTCCACACCATGGCATACCGAAAATTGAGCTATTGGAGATCTACTTCAAAGGACTTGATGAAGATAGCCAATTCAAGCTCCAATCTCTTTCCGGTGGGACATTTATGGAGAAACATGTAGATGAAGCTTGGGAGTTTGTGGAGAAGCAAGCTCTAGTGATTGAGAAATACTCCCATAGGAAGAGTGAAGGAAGGAAGAAAGGCGGGAGCATATGAGGTGAGTGAAGTCACCATGAGCAATTTCAAGCTTGACGCCATCAACAACGAGTTGAAGTCCTTGAGGGAGTTGTGTGCTACAACTTTGAAGAACCAAGCAACTCCTCAAGTGCTTCCACAAGCCAACTTGTCTTCCAAGGAGGAGGATGTGAATTATATGGGAAGGGGCAACTTCAACAATTACCAAGGCCCAAGGAGTTTCAACAACAACCGGCAATTCAACAATTACCGGCCCAACCACAACCATCCCGGATTTTCTTACTCTAACCCGGATGGAGCCTTGAACCCCTCCTCCTCCACAAGCACAACACCACCATCAAGAGCTTCACAAGAACCTCCACCCGGATTTACTCAACCTCCAAAGGATAGAACCGAAATAATGTTTGAGCAATTGCTTGGAAGGTTGAGTGGTCTTGAGAGCACGGTGACTTCAATCTCTAAAGCTCAAAAGGTTTTGGAAGCACAAGTGTTCCAAAAAGCGGGTGAAGCCCATAGAGACCCGGGAAAGCTTCCCGGAAGGACCGAAGACAACCCAAGAGGCCAAGTGTTGGCTATTACAACAAGGAGTGGGTTGAGTATGAGAGATCCTTTGCCCAAGGATAATGCTAAGGGAAAGCAAGTAGTGGTAGAAGAGGGAAAGTTGCAAGAAGATGGAGGCAAGAGCAAGGATGTAGAGCCAACCTATGTGGCACCGCCTCCATACAAGCCACCACTACCGTTTCCACAATCAAGAGCAAGAGCTCGTTTGGACAATCACTTTGGTAAGTTCCTTGAACTAATGTCCAAATTACATATTAACATTCCGTTCATGGATGCCATTTTAGGAATGCCGGCATATGGCAAGTTTTTGAAGGAAATACTCTCCAACAAAAGGAAGTTGGAGGAGTATGGGGAGATAAGAATGACCAAGAGATCCTCGGAATTGATCCAAACAATGAAGGAGGAGATGCCTCCCAAGCTAAGAGACCCGGGCTCTTTTTGTGTCCCAATAGGAGTGGGAGATGTGAAGTACGAGGCCCTTTGTGATCTTGGAGCAAGTGTAAGCATCATACCGCTTGCACTTTACAACAAGGTTGGGCTAGGAGAGCCGAAACCGGTCAAGATGACCCTCTATATGGCGGATCGTTCTATCACTCATCCGGTTGGGATCTTAGAAGACATCCCGGTGCAACTAGGAGGATTCTATGTGCCAATTGATTTTGTGGTCTTGGACATTCCGGCGGATTATCCGGTTCCCATCATCTTAGGAAGACCCTTCCTAGCCACCTCCGGATGCCTAGTGGATTGTAAGAATGGAACTCTCTCCTTCAACATTGGAGAAGAGAACATCAAGTTCAAGTTGTCCACAATGACGAAAGGGCCAGCCCTTGATGAGGATCTCTTCAACATAGTCGAGCAAGAGGAATCTAGGGAAGTTGTGAGCTCGATCTTGATCAAGGATCCCTTGGAGAAGGTTCTTACCTTAAGTATGATGGAGGAAGGTGTTGAGGAGGCTTGCAATGAAGAGATCAAGGCCCTGGAAGCATCGGAAGAGGAGCCAAGAGTTGGATTTGAAAGCCACGAAGAGATGTTGAACAACTGCAAGTTCCACGGTCGAGATTTAAGTTCCACGGCCGTCAAACTTTCTGGACAACTCCGGGAAGCAAGCTTAGCAAGAACCACGGCCATGGAAGTTGAGCAAACCGTGATTCCAGCCGTGGTTTTCCCTGGACCAGTCCTTGATGATGGTCAAGCTTTTAGGAGCCATGAGGAGTCTTCATTTGCTTTGGATTCATCTCATCCAACCTTATTTGGATCATCTTCAACCGATAAAGGTCCTCCTTCACTTGAACTCTAACCCCTCCCCTCTCATTTAAAGTATGCTTTTCTTGGTGAAAACTCTACATATCCTGTGATTGTTAATGCATGCTTGAGTGACGATGAACTTGCTAAATTGTTGCATGAACTAAGATTGCATAGGAAAGCCATTGGCTATACTATTGATGATTTGGTTGGCATTAAGCCTTCTTTGTGCATGCATAAGATAATGATGGAAGATAACCACAAACCCTCTATTGAACATCAAAGGAGATTGAATCCTATAATGAAAGAGGTAGTCAAAAAGGAAATCATTAAGTTGCTAGATGCGGGAATTATCTACCCTATCTCGGATAGTAAGTGGGTTAGTCCCGTTCATGTAGTTCCTAAGAAGGGTGAGATGACCGTAGTAACTAATGAGAACAATGAACTAATCCCGACTAGGACGGTTACGGGGTGGAGGATGTGCATTGATTATAGGAAATTGAACATGGCCTCTAGGAAATATCACTTCCCTCTCCCCTTCATTGACCAAATGCTAGAAAGGTTAGCTCAACACTCTCATTTTTGTTATCTAGATGGCTATAGTGGATTCTTCCAAATCCCTATCCACCCCGATGACCAAGAGAAAACAACCTTTACATGTCCATGGGGTACTTTTGCATATAGGAGAATGCCATTTGGGTTGTGTAATGCACCCGCCACCTTCCAAAGGTGTATGATGGCTATCTTTTCGGAATACATAGAAAATATCATGGAAGTGTTTATGGATGATTTCTCTGTTTATGGTTCTTCCTTTGATAATTGCTTGGCTAACTTGTCATTAGTATTGCAAAGATGTGAGGAGACAAATCTTGTCTTGAATTGGGAAAAATGCCACTTCATGGTAAGTGAAGGCATCGTGTTAGGACACTTGGTGTCTAACCGTGGCATTGAGGTTGATAGGGCCAAAATTGAAACGATAGAGAAGTTGCCGCCACCTAACTCGGTGAAGGGGGTAAGGAGTTTCTTAGGGCATGCCGGTTTTTACCGGAGGTTTATTCAAGATTTCTCTAAAATTTCTAAGCCTCTCACTAACCTACTAATGAAAGATGTTGATTTTGTCTTTTCCAAAGATTGTCTTGAGGCTTTTTGTAGGTTGAAGAACGCCTTGATCTCCGCACCTATCATGCAACCTCCGGATTGGAGTCTACCATTTGAGATCATGTGCAATGCAAGCGATGTAGCCGCAGGGGCTGTTTTGGGGCAAAGGAAAGATGGGCGCACTCATGCTATTTATTATGCTAGCAAGACGCTAGATGATGCCCAACTCAATTATGCTACCACCGAGAAGGAGTTGCTAGCGGTGGTGTATGCATTTGAGAAGTTCCGCTCATACCTTGTTGGAGCGAAGGTCATAGTTTATACGGATCATGTTGCGATCCGTTATCTACTTACAAAGAAGGATGCCAAACCAAGGTTGATTCGGTGGATCCTTCTTCTTCAAGAGTTTGATTTGGAAATACGAGATAAGAAGGGATCCGAGAACTCCGTGGCGGATCACCTTAGTAGATTGCCTCCATTAGAGCTTGGAAGAGATGACATTCCAATTGATGACTCATTCCGAGATGAGCAATTGCAAATGGTGGAGGAATGCTTGTTCCAAGTGTCTAGAGGAAATGAGCCATGGTATGCCAACATTGTGAACTACTTAGTGTATGAGGAAGTGCCTCCCGGATTGACATATGCACAAAGAAAGAAGTTCTTCAACGATGTGAGGCACTACTATTGGAGTGAGCCACTCTTGTTCAAGAAAGGCCCGGATGGAATGTTTAGAAGATGCATACCGGAAGATGAAGTAGAGAGTGTGATCCGGCATTGTCACTCCTTACCATGTGGAGGCCATGCTAGCTCACACAAGACGTGTGCAAAGGTATTGCAATCCGGTTTTTATTGGCCTAACTTGTTTAAAGATGTGCAAGGTTTTGTAGCGGCGTGTGATGCTTGCCAAAGGACGGGCAACATCTCAAGAAGGAATGAGATGCCCTTGAACAACATCCAAGAAGTCGAAATATTTGATGTGTGGGGTGTGGACTTCATGGGACCATTCCCTTCTTCATGTGGCAATCTTTTCATCCTATTGGCGGTGGACTATGTGTCGAGATGGGTGGAGACAATCGCCTCTCCTACAAATGATGCCAAGGTGGTGGTGCGGTTCTTCAACCGGGTGATCTTCCCTAGGTTTGGGACACCAAGGGTGATCATTAGTGATGGAGGAAAGCACTTCACCAATAGGAATTTTGGGGCGCTTTTGGCCAAGTATGGGGTGACTCACAAAGTGGCAACACCTTACCATCCCCAAACTAGTGGCCAAGTGGAGATTTCCAACCGAGAGATCAAGGCCATCCTTGAGAAGACGGTGTCTAGGACTAGAAAGGATTGGGCCATGAGGCTAAATGATGCCTTATGGGCATATAGAACCGCCTTCAAGACACCGATTGACACCACTCCTTACAAGTTGGTCTATGGCAAGTCTTGCCACCTTCCGGTAGAGATGGAGCATAGAGCTTATTGGGCCATTAAGTGGCTAAATTTTGATCTCAAGGCGGCGGGAGAAAAGAGATTGCTTGAATTGAATGCCCTCGAGAAGATCCGGTTGGACGCTTATGAGAATGCCCGGATTTACAAAGAGAGAACCAAAAGATGGCATGACAAGAAGATCATCCCCAAGGAGTTGAGTGAAGGAGATCTTCTCCTTCTCTTCAACTCAAGGCTAAGGCTCTTTCCCGGAAAGCTCAAATCAAGATGGACCGGGCCATATGTGGTGAAGAAGATCTTTTCCCATGGAGCCATTGAGATAGGAGGGGAACATTGTGGGAACTTTAAGGTGAATGGGCACCGGTTGAAGAAGTATATCCCGGGAGCTCCGGTGGAGATAATTGCCCCGCTTCACCTAGAGTAAACGCCCCCGAGTTTGGTCAAGCTAATGACCTTAAAGAAGCGCTTGGTGGGAGGCAACCCATTGGTAACATTTTTTTTCCTTTCTTGATTTGCTTTTGTTTCTAGATTTTTCTATCTTTGTGTGTGTTTTGTCTACTTTGTGTGTGTGCTAGAACATTAGTGGCATTGGAGGCCTTGCTTGACATAGGAATGATGATGATGAAACCCTCATCAATTATGGGTGGAGCGGACGCGGAACTTGGACGGCTAGCGGTGCCTAGCGCGGGTCCCGAAGCTTTGATGGATGCTTAGAGCTCTCTACCATGGTTGATAGGATCATCAAACGTCAATTCACTATTGAGCAATCCCAAATACCATAACAAACCATTTTTACATTGTGAGAACCTTCTTTCACTCTCTTTACTTGTATACCACATTGGGGACAATGTGTTTCTAAGTATGGGGTGGGGTTTGCATGATCCTTTGCATGATGAACATCTAGGATATTTTAAAATCTTCACATGTCTTGCATTGTACATATTTAAATCGAAAATACCATAAAAATCAGAAAATTTAAAAAAAAATTTTGTGCTTTCTAGGCTTGGATATGACCCTAATGATGAATCTTGTCTTGTGAATTGGCTATGGATGGCCTCATGTGTTAGGATTAATGAACGCATATGTGGACTTGAAGTACTTCTCTTGAAATTCTATGAATGATTTGTGACCATGATGTTTGCCTAGAAAGGATTGAGTAGTGAAGATCGAAATTACATGATAGTTCTTGCACACCATCTAGGAATGAATGAGACAATTCAATCTTTCTCTACTTCTCATCTTAATCATGATTGCTTGAGCACCTCAATTGAGATAAATTTGACCTCTTTTAACCCATCCGGGAATAGGAGCATGCTAGTGTGTTGATGTGTGTGAAAAGCAAGTGTGAGGTGAAGTTGTTGATGAAAAGAACACCATGCATAAAATGCTGAATTTGTTGTGAAAAGTGTAACCAATAATATAGGTTTGGGGACATTGGTTTAAATGACAAGTAACTCGGTACACTTCATATAATCGGGTGTTGGTGCCTTGCCAAAGTCAAATGAACCAATAGTCCTAACGAGCTTTGGTATGTGTGCCCGGTGTGGATGCACCTCGAAAACTAAGAAAAAACCCGAGGACGGCTAATCACCAAGGTTTCGGCTTTTGTACACCAATGCCATTGTCTCAAAAATAAGTCAAAGAAAAAGAAAAGAAAGAAAAGATAGAGGAAAATATACACTTGGGGGAAGTTGATCGAGGACAAGAATGTGGAGTTAGTTCCGTTCCCGGATTAGCATCACATAACCTAGAAATCCCCACCCAATCACTACATTTCTTGCCCTTTTATCTCACAAGACCTTATGACCTATTTGCATGTTTGTAAGACTTAGTGATTTAGATTGGATGTACTCTTGACCTTCTTGACTTCTTCATCTTTACATTTCATGCATACTTTTGAGTTAAGTAAAATTGTCTTTCCATGCTTTCATTTGCTTGATGCATGATTGCTTATCCTTTGCCATGAAACATGACTTTGAAGGTGATTCAATAATAGAAGCACAAACCCAAAAAGATTTTGCCATTTTTCTGCATACATAAATCATGTCATCTCTTAGTCTATAGTTGGGAATTTGCTCGGGGACGAGCAAACCTTAAGTATGGGGTATTTTGATAACACGATTTATGACTTAGTTTTAGGTAATCATTTAGATAGATTTCTCACTCATTCATGCATGGTTTAGCACTAGTTCACGACGTTTTGCACTCAATTCATGTATTTTGCCGAGATAGACGTCTACACGGACTTGTGCGTGTTTTATAGGTATTTCGAGAGATTTAGGAGCAAAACGATACGTTTGAGGATCGTTCATCTAGATGACACACCCTCGGACTCATTAGGACACAAGCTAAAGGCTAAGGAGGACTCATGGAGCCTTGCCAACACTTGTCATGCACCAAACCACAGCTTAATGATCCAAAGCGAAGTTTCTGCACAGAATCACGGTTCTCTGACACTCCACGGCCGTGGAATCAACCGTGGATTTTGTCAGATTCTTGTGACAGCTGTGCCACGACTCTCATGGCCAGCTCATGCAAGTTTGTTATAAAAGTGGTCCTTCATAGGCTGTGAGAGGCAGCTTGGAGCAGCTCATCCATTATCCATTTTCTCTCTAACAACAATATTCTCTCAACAAGAAGTTTTTCTAGGAAGGAAAGTGTCAAAGAGAAGAAGAAGAGCTCCATTGAAGAGGAGAAGAAGAACACACACCATTGCCACACCTTGATAGATTTTTGTAGTGAAGAATTCCGGATTCTATTTCTAGAGTTGTATGAATCATTTGAACCTTCTTTTGGAAGGATTGTGAGTTACTCTAATTCTATTTTCAGCTTGGTTTTGTTTTAAGTTCACTTGTTCATCTCTTTTCCTTCATTATCTTGCAATGGATGTTATGATTTTATGTTTGTTTGTTTCGATTTCTATTATGAACGTTGTAGGCTAAATTGATGTGGTTCTAGGGTAAGGAAAGGATGGTTATGGCTAGGGCTATGATAGGACGGACTTAGATTTACCCTTGGATGACTTGTGTTTATGAACGTAGCTGCTGTTAGAAATCACGGGTAGTTCTTGTCTAACCACGGCCGTGGTTTAGGTAGAACAAACCGTGATTTTCCCTGGTTCGAAGGATCTTGTCTTAGATCTATAGAATGTTGAAACCCTAAGTGTTTGTTGAGTTTAATCTACCCTAGGGTAACCTAGTGTTAGTAACTAAGTGTTAGGAGAGACTTACCCGGTAATCCTTGCTCTTAGATTCTAAAGATAACAAACCTTAGGTAGTGGTGAGCCTAATAAGCCGCCATTGGATTAGGTGTGCTAGGATAGTTGTTTAGGACTTTCCTTTCCAAGACTTATCCGGTAAGGATAGGTTAGACTCCTAATTAACAATCCGGTTTGTGTAGAATTCCTATCCTTAGGTTCTTAGAGACTTACCCGGTAATGAGACCTTAGGAGTGGACTAGTTGGACATGAGACATACTCGGTAATTGATCCCAATTTAGAAACACTCAATCCCAACATATCATAGTTAATCCAAGGAATGAATAGATAACTTGAGTCCTATGCCATAACCGGAACTTCCAACCCCTAGAATCCGTCTTTTCTTTCTTGATCATTATCTTGTTTAGCTTGTTTATTTGTGTTGATTCTTAGTTTAGTTTGATTGTTTACTTTGCATGAATTGTGATCTTTGATTGATCACCAAAAACCAACAAAAAATATTTGAGATTTTCTTTTCTTTATTTCTTTCTTTTCTTTCAACCTAGATCTTTACTAAACTCAATCACGATTCGAATCAATTTCATCTTAGTCTTTGTGTTCGACCTCGGAATACTATCCCTTCTACAAACGTCCCGTACACTGCGGGTTTCGCTAGGTAGTTAGGATTTAGTTCGAGTTATAAATTTAAAACCCATTTGTGCATCACGATCCTAGCGTAACAAAGATCCCTACTGTGATGCAACTCTACCTTGCCTACAGAAGGCAACTCTATGACCTGGTCTACCACAGGTGTAGCAAGTCACTAGTAGACTCGTACACTTTGGTCACAAATGTCCAGACTTCCCACAGTTATAACAAGATCTCATCTCACCAGCAGTCCGTGTAGAACAGGGATCACTCAAATGTCCATGTGCTAGACTCTATCTACCTCCTGAAGGGTCTACTTCCTCATTCACTAGCTCGATCCGTTGTTTCTTCTTTGATCATGAAGCTTCAGTTGATACCACAGATGTTGGTAAGCATGGTGTAAGTTTACCCGCTCTTGCAGCGTCATATACTTGCCGTATATATTCTCGAAACTCGAGTCCACTCATCGAGACGTAATCAAGCTCTTCATGGTCGTCCTCTGCTATAGGCGATACAACAGCGGAAACTGGTCCCTGACCTATCACTACTGGAGGAAGAGGGGGCATATTCCCACCTCGTACCACTACAGATGTTGCTCTAGTCTGAGCCATTTGTAGAGTATACACACCTAATCTTATAAGGCTATATATATGCCATATGTATCGGTATATATGTATATAACATATCCACATAATCCATAATACACATATATATACATATCTATGCTGTAGAGATCCATGGCAGAGGTGACGACTTCTCGTACATTCTAACCCAAAACCACACTTAAAACCAAAAATCCTTTTGAAAACGTCAGACCCCTTTTGGGTTATGTTTATTGTACCTATCAAACCTCATTGTAGGTAGCAAGTGCCATTGTTGTCAACCTAAAGCTCTGATACCAACTCTGTAACACCCCGATTCCGCGGGACTCGGGATGTCACATTGGGCTAGGATCTCACAATGGATCCTGACCCTAGCCTGACAACAAGTTCACTGGACCTTACAACATGGCACTGACAGATATAAAAACAAATACATAAAACCGTATAAGCTGTAACATAGCCGAGTATGAAACGACATCCTCACACAAGAGGGAAAACAAACATCATCCTTACGCAGGAGGGAAAACATAAACAACCCCAAAACCAACCACCTAATGTACGAGAGTCCTCGGCCTGTCATCCTGTCAGATCACCCAGCAGCGCCTATCCTACAAACATCTACAACACGGTATGAAACCGTTAGCTAACCATACATATATAAGGTAATGCATAAGCACAAACACAATCATGAAAGATAAACACATCAGCATGCTATCACACATTTTCCCATTTTATCATATTTATATAATAGTCATTCACTCAAATCGTATATATATAGATAGATGAAAGTATGTGACACGAGGACCGATACATCATCGCCTCTGAGTGTTCTATATCCAGCTGTACGAGTATCGGTCACATAACCCGTGTACCCTATGGGAGAGGATTGTGCCCTTCTTGTAAACTAGTCTGGCCTGACGTCAAAGAACCTCCCATACTCCATGGCAGGATGAAAGGGAAGGGTTGTCACAGCCACACAACGGGGTAGTCAATAAAACATAGGTCAGTATAAATGATATCTCATGCTATCATAGCAAACATATAACGCACACACCACTCATGCAAACACCCAATATAGGGATGATCGCTAAGTAAGTCCTACGGACTTACCTCAACCTCGTACTCAGCTCAACCACAACAACCTCCAATCCTGAGAGAGGGCACCGCCTAATAACAAGGCATAAAGATATATCAAACTCTATTCATCAAAGGGGTAACACCTAGACCCAAAGGGATCCATGAGGATCATACTCAATCTATAAGCCTCACAACCAACTAAACCTCAATATCTCAGCATAACTCACAATTCCTCAAATCTCAAAGTAGTATCTAATCAACATTCCTCAATCTCAACTCTAATCCTAATTTAATTAATTAACCTTTAATTAATTAATTAGATTTCGCCAAAATAACGTTTTGCCCGTAGGCAATTACTAAACCCCTGTCATCTGATTTCATCAAACAAACTACCCATAATCACCAGAATAATATAACGACCATAATGGAATTTCTAATTATCCATTTTGACAAGCCTAAAGTCAATTTAGGCCAAATCGCAGTACGGAAAACGAATAATTTCATAACTTATTCGTTACTAATCCGATTGACGATCTGAAAGAAGATTCGGAATCACAACGACGTAGGCTACGCATGGACAACATCAAATTCACCGGAATCTGAGCGACGGAACCTGCCTGGTGACATATATGCTCGACCAACCCTTCATTTGCTCGGAAATGCAGAAACTCGGTACCGATATGAAGAGAATGAAGAGAGGAATCCATAAACTCAAACGGAATTGAAATCGGATTAGAAACGGAAAGTAGATCTGAGTTTGAAGGTTGAGAGAAATTAGAGCTTTTACGAGGAAACGTAAAAGGAAATGAATTAATAAAGGATTTTCCGCTATTTATAGTGAAGACGATAATTATCCTTTAGCAAAGTCGATAATCATCCTTTATCCGATCCAAAGGCGGGTCGAACCTCCTTCTCCAAACTTCTCGAGATTGAAATATTAAATCTGGAATATTGTAGGGATAATTATTCCACAACTGCCTCGGAAAACGTGTATTCCTAAGCCGTCTTTCTTAGCGGTTAAGAAACGAAATAGCGACTCTTTTGGTCGTTTTGTCTCTCCATGTTATTTCATATCTATGACATATCCGATGTCATGATCGTTTCTCTCAACTGCATTTTTATTAATTGGAGCTCCCAAATGCTCCAAATAACACCAGAGGGTAAAAATAATTACCCGGGGAAAAAATAAAAATTTTCCCAAACGTCCAAAATTATGCGAGGAACATAACGACGGGACTCATACTCATCACTTCGAAATCTTCGCGAGTTATGTCAATTACTATCAACGATTAAGTTAATCAACATTAATTAGAATTCGAAAATCCTAGCTATTACAATCCTCACACAGGAGGGAAATATAAATAAAACCCCAAAAGTCAATCACCTAATATACGAGAGGTCCTCGGCCTGCCACCCTGCCAGATCACTCAGTAGCACGCCTATCCTGTAAGGCATCTACAACATGGTATGAAACCATTAGCTAACCATACATATATAAGGTAATGCATAAGCACAAGCGCAATCATGAAGGATAAACACATCAGCATGCTATCACACATTTACCCATTTATTATCTTTATATAATAGTCATTCACCCAAATCGCGTATATGTAGATAGATGAAACTATGTGACACGAGGACCATATCATCCTCGCCTCTGAGTGCTATATCCAGCTGTACGAGTATCGGTCACACAATTCGTGTACCCTATGGGAGTGGATTGCGTCCTTCCTGTAAACCAGTCTGGCGTGATATCAGAGAACCTCCCAAACTCCATTGCGGGATGAAAGGGAAAGGTTATCACAACCACGCAACGGGGCATTCAATAAAACATAGGTTTGTATAAACGACATCTCATGATATCATAGCAAACATATAAAGCACACACCACTCATGCAAAACACCCAATATAAGGATGGTAGCTAAGTAAGTCCTACGGACTTACCTCAACCTCGTACAATCACAACCACGATCAACCTCCAATCCTGAGAGGGACACTGCCTAATAACAAGGCATAAAGAAATATCAATACTCCTATCAATCAAAAAGGTCACACCTAGACCCAAGGGATCCATAAGGATCACACTCAATCTATAAGCCTCACAGCCAACTAAACCTCAATATCTCAACATAACTCACAATTCCTCAAATCTCAAGGTAGTATCTAATCAACATTCCTCAATCTCAATTTTGATCCTAATTTAATTAATTAACCTTTAATTAATTAATTAATTAAATTTCACTAGAATAACGTTTTTCCCGCAGGCAATTTCTAAATCCATCTGTCATCAGATTTCATTAAACAAATTACCCATAATCACCAGAATAATATAACGACCGTAACGGAATTTCTAATTATCCATTTTGACAAGCCTAAAGTCAAGTTAGGCCAAATCGCAGTACGGAAAACGAATAAATTCATAACTTATTCGTTACTAACCCGATTGATGATCTGAAAGAAGATTCGGAATCACAACGACGCAGGCTATGCATGGACAACATCAAATTCACCGGAATCTGAGCGACGGAACCTGTCTGGTGACATATATGCTCGATCAGCTCTTCATTTGCTCGAAAATGTAGAAACTCGGTACCGATATGAAGAGAATGAAGAGAGGAATCCAGAAGCTCAAACGGAATTGAAATCGGTTTAGAAACGGAGAGTAGATCTGAGTTTGAAGGTTTAGAGAAATCAGAGTTTTTACGAGGAAACGTGAAAGCAAATGAATTAATAAAGGATTTTCCGCTATTTATAGTGAAGACGATAATTATTCTTTAGCGAAGTCGATAATTATCCTTTAGCGATGTCGATAATTATCCTTTAACCGATCCAAAGGTGGGTCGAACCTCCTTCTCCAAACTTCTCGATATTGTTCCACAACTGTCTCGGAAAACGTGTATTCCTAAGCCGTCTTTCTTAGTCGTTAAGAAACGAAATAGCGACTCTTTTGGCCATTTTGCCTCTCCATGTTATTTCATATCTAGGACATATATGATGTCCTGATCATTTCTTTCAACTGCATTTTTATTGATTGGAGCTCCCAAATGCTTCAAATAACACCGGAGAGTAAAAATAATTACTCGGGGGGGGGGGGGGGGGGAAGTAAAATTTTTCCCAAGCGTCCAAAATTACGACAGGAACATAACGGTGGGACTCATACTCATAACTTGCGAAATCTTCGCGAGTTATATGTTAATTACTATCAACGATTAAGTTAATCAACATTAATTAGAATTCGGAAATCCTAGCTATTACACTTTCTGGTGGGGAGATCTGAAGCCAAACGTCACGAGATATGTAGCTCAGTGTGCGACTTGTCAACAGGTCAAGATCGAGCATCATCGACCAGGAGGCGAGCTACACCCACTTCCCATCCCTCAGTGAAAGTGGGAGGACATCTCTATGGATTTTGTTACCGGTTTGAGACCGAGTCGAGGCTTTGATGCTATCTGGGTGGTAGTAGATCGACTGACAAAGACCGCACGTTTCATTCCGATCAAGAAGACGTGACCGATAAGTCGATTGACAGAGGAGTTTACTAGGCAGATAGTGAGACTTCATGGAGTACCTAAGACAATAGTCTCTAATAGAGACGGACGGTTCACTTCGAGGTTCTGGTAGCAAGTGCATGCCGCCCTAGGTACGAATATGTAGTTCACGACTGCTTATCATCCTCATACCGATGGTCAGTCCGAGCGGACCATCCAGATTCTAGAGGACATGTTGCGAGCCTGCGTGTTGGACTGGGGACAAGTGTGGCCATATCACCTTCCCTTAGTAGAGTTTTCATACAACAACAGTTGACACACATTGATCAGGATGACTCCTTATGAGGATTTATACTGACATAGATGTCGTACACCGTTCTGCTGGAACGAGCCAAGTAGCGCTAGCGGAGTAGCACCTGAGCAGATTCAGGATGACATGGCTCGAGTAACGGTGATCCGTGAGCGGATGTTAAGAGCGTAGAGTCGACAAAAGTCTTGTGCAAATAAGAGGTACAAACCTCCGGAGTTCAAAGTTGGAGCTCAGGTTTGGTTGAGAGTATCCCCAACATGAGGCGTCAAACGTTTTGGTGTCAAGGGGAAGCTGAGTCCCAGATACGTCAGACCGTTTAAGATTCTTGAGCGAGTTGGAGATGCAACATACAGACTTGCTTTGCCCCCGAGTCTTGAGGGTGTTCACCCCGTCTTCCATGTGTCTCGGTTAGGGGAATATATACCGGACCCGAGACACATCGTCTGTCATGAAGATCTAGTGGTGGAGCCAGACCACACGTTCGTTGAGCATCCGATAGTTGTCTTAGAGCGTAGTACGATACGTTTGCGTTTGAAGGACATACCGATGATGAAGATTCAGTGGTAGATTCCAGGAGCTGATGAGGAGACTTGGGAGACAGAGGATAGTATCCAGAGGAACTATCCAGAGTTTTACGCGGAGCTTGATGCACCTTTAGCATAACTGTGTGTTTCGGTTTTCCTTTTTGAGTTACGTATGCTTTTGTGACGTTTTAAGTTATTTGCCCCGAGTGGGAATATATGAGTTGTGTTCGGCGTTTTCGTGTTGTTGTTGTTGTGTGTTCGTTCGGGCTGTTGTAATTTTCGGGGCGAAACTTCTTTTTAGGGAGATCTGATGTAAGACCCTAGTTTTTCCTTCACCGCCCCTGTGGTGAAGAAGGCCGCCCCAACGGCCTTCTGCGCTTGTCACCGCCCCGCAGTGAGATGGGGCTGCCCCTGCGGCTGAGGCGATCCGCCCTTACGGATTCGTTGTAGATCGCGCCCGATCTGTTTCGTTCGTTTTATCTTCTTTCCATAGATAGAATATCTGACCTTCTTTCTTATGGGTCTAACACTCTCCTCAGTCTCCCAAGTGGCCTCATCCACTCCTCTCCTAGACCACTGAATCCTCAGCATAGGTATCTCCTTGGATCGCAGACGTCTGGTACTGCGCTCCAAGACAGCTACTGGATACTCTACAAATGTATGGTCAGGCTCAACTATCAGATCCTCATGGCTGATGACATGTCTCGGATCCGGAATGTACTCTCTCAACTGAGATACATGAAAGACCGGATGGACACTCTCTAGTCTCGGCGGTAATGCTAGTCTGTAGGCCACCTCTCCAACTCTCTCCAGGATCTCAAAAGGTCCGACATATCGGGGACTCAGCTTCCCCTTAATGCCGAAGCGTCTGACCCCTCTCGTAGGTGACACTCTCAGCCACACCTGTGCACCCACTCTAAACTCCAAAGGTCGTTGCCTTTTGTCGGCGTAGGACTTTTGACGACTCTGAGCTGCTAACATTCGCTCTCGGACTAGGGGAATCCGAGCGATGTCGTCCTGTATCTGATCTGGAGCTACTCCATCAACTCTGCTAGGCTCATCCCAACATAATGGTGTACGACATCTCCGCCCGTACAAAGTCTCATAGGGAGCCATCCCAATGGATGCGTGCCAGCTATTATTATACGAAAACTCTACCAGTGGAAGATGATCTGGCCATACTTGTCCCCAATCTAGTACACACGCCCGAAGCATGTCCTCTAAGGTCTGAATGGTCCTCTCAGACTGTCCGTCTGTCTGTGGATGATAGGCGGTAGTGAAGTGGAGACTCGTCCCCAAAGCAGTATGTACCTGCTGCCAAAACCTCGAGGTAAAACGTCCATCTCTGTCAGAGACGATAGTCCTCGGTACCCCATGGAGTCTCACAATGTGCCTGGTGAACTCCTCAGCCAGACGACTCACCGGCCACGTTTCCTTAATCGGAATGAAACGTGCTGTCTTCGTCAGGCGGTCTACCACTACCCAAATAGCATCAAATCCTCTGCTGAGTCTCAACCCAGTGACAAAATCCATAGATATATCCTCCCACTTCCACTGTGGTACTGGAAGTGGGTGGAGCTCTCCTCCAGACCTACGGTGTTCAATCTTGACCTGCTGGCAGGTCGCGCACTAAGCTACATACCGAGTCACATTGGGCTTCAGACCACCCCACCAGAAGGACCGTCTCACATCCTTGTACATCTTACTCGCTCCAGGATACTGAGTATGGGGTAGCATGAGCCTCACCTAGTATCCTCTGTCTCAACTCACTGTCTAACGGCACACAAACGCGGTCCTGACGTCTCATCACTCCATCTGCACCAATAGTAAACTATGGGGCCTCATCTCGAGACATCCTGTCTCGGATCCTGATCAAGGTAGGGCAAGTCTCCTGCTTCTGTCGGATTTCATCCAACAGATCAGGAAGTAGCTCCATGGTAGACAACTGACCATCAGTATCGGGAAACTGAATCTCTATCTCCAACCAAGCCAAGTCCCTCTGCAACTGTGGCTGTACTGTCAACCGGGCTATCGCCCTCTCTCTAGGCGTCTTCCGGCTCAAAGCATCAGCTACCACATTCGCCTTTCCGGGGTGGTAAAGGATCTCAAGGTCGAAGTCCTTGATCAACTCTAACCACCGCCTCTGGCGGTTATTCAACTCTCTCTGAGTGAATATGTACTTCAGACTCTTGTGGTCTGTAAAGATCTGACATGTCGCCCCATAGAGGTAGTGACGCCAGATCTTAAGGGCATGCACTACTGCAGCCAACTCTAGATCATGTGTCGGGTAGTTCTCTTCATACGTCTTCAACTGGCGAGACGCATAGGCTATGACCTTACCCCTCTGCATCAAAACACACCCCAAGCCCAGCTTGGATGCATCACTGTATACCACAAAGTCATCAATACCCTCAGGCTGTGCTAAAATCGGAGCGGACGTCAATCTCCTCTTCAGCTCCTCAAAACTCTGCTGACACGGTTCAGACCAGACAAACCGAGTGGTCTTCCTCAGAAGACAAGTAAGTGGTCGGGCAATCAAAGAGAACCCTTCCACAAACCGGCGGTAGTAACCTGCTAAACCCAGAAAGCTGCGAACCTCCTTAACATTCTTAGGAGGTTGCCAAGAAGATACTGACTCGATCTTCGCCGGATCGACCTTAATACCCTCAGCAGTCACCACGTGACCTAAGAAAGCCACCTCTGACATCCAAAACTCACACTTGGATAGCTTAGCATACAACTGGCTATCCTGTAGAATCTGCAGTACTGTCCTCAAGTGTCCGGCATGCTCCTCTCAACTCCTAGAGTAGACTAGGATGTCGTCAATGAAGACCACTACAAACTGGTCTAAGAAGTCAATGAATATCCCATTCATCAACTCCATGAACACCGCTGGTGCATTAGTGAGCCCGAATGGCATCACTACGAACTCATAATGACCATACCTAGTCCGGAATGCCATCTTAGGTATGTCCTGATCTCTCACCCTCAACTGGTGGTAACCTGACCTCAAGTCTATCCTCGAGAACACGGACGCTCCATGCAACTGGTCCAACAGATCATCTATGCGTGGCAGTGGATACTTGTTCTTGATGGTTACTTTGTTCAGCTCTCTGTAGTCTATGCACAACCTCATCGATCCGTCCTTCTTCTTCACAAACAACACTGGCGCACCCCAAGGAGACACACTGGGGCGTATAAAACCCTTCTCTGCTAGCTCCTCTAACTGCTTCTTCAGCTCAAGCAGCTCTATAGGTGCCATACGGTACGGGGCCTTCGAGATAGGTCTCGTGCCCGGCTCCAAGTCAATGCTGAAATCAACGCTCCTCTGTGGGGGGTAGCCCTGGCAAGTCGTCACTGAATACCTCTGCAAACTCGCATGCAACAGGTATCTCCTCTATAGTCAGGCTCTTGCTTTCCTTCATGGCATAACACCAGAAGGCTTCGCAACCCTGGCCTATCAGTCTCGCTGCTCTCACTGCACTGATAACTGTACCTGACTTTCTGAGGTCCCAACCTTGGAATATTACCCTATGGCCCTCCTTCGTGGCAACGGTCACTGTCCTCCTACCAATGTCTAAGACTACTCCGTGTTTCCTCATCTAGTCTATCCCTAAAATGACATCCTCATGAGCTAAGGGCATGACTAGAAAATTGACTAGCCAGTCTCGATCTCCCATGCGAACAGGACATCCAAAGATCTCTCTAGTCCCTCTTACCTTACTCCCATCAGGTAAGCCTATCATAAAAGGTATCCCCTCTACAATAGCTAAGGACAACCTATCTACGCATGCATCAGATATGAAGGAGTGTGTAGCACCCGTATCAAATAAAACTCGTACAGGTAAGTCATGAATCTGGATCGTACCTGTGGCAGTCGGTGCATCTGGCTGATCAGCATCCCTCAACTCAAACACTCGTGCCTGAGCTCCTCTAGTATCAGCCACACTACCACGTCCTTTGCCCCGACCTGATCCCTGTATAGAACTCTGTGGTGGTGTGTGTCCTGGAGCCCGGTAAGACTACTGCTGACTAGGAGCTCTGTATTGCTACTGCTGACTAGGAGTCCGGTACTGTGGCGGTCTCTGTACACTCCCTGATAAGCCTGCAGGAGAAGAACCCTGCTGAGATGGAGCCTTGCCCTGACGGTAGAAGGCAGCTCTATGTCCAACCTTACCGCACTGGAAGCAAGTCACTGCTGGCTTCGTGCAGTTTGATCGGATATGCCCATAGCTATTGTAGTTGTGGCACTGCAAGCCACCAGATGAAGTCTGACCAGTAGCTGTATGACTCTATCGCCCCTGAGTCTGTCCCCGTCCAAAAGCAGCTACTCCTGAACTACCACTAGCATAACCTGTCCTCTGCCGCTTATCCGGCCTGTCTGACTGAGCAGCTCTCCTCGACACTGGTCTGTCTCTCTCGTAAGCAGATGCTCTATCCTGATAGTCTGACAGAGTCTCACAGCGAAATCCTTCCAGATAGGAACGGGTACTCTCTCTCAATCTCCGTGAAAAGAGATAGACATGCTGCTCCTCAGGAGGTGCAGCTGGTCCAAGCAGTGTCAGTTCCTTCTGGAACTTCTTGATGGCAGCAGCGATCGGAATGTCCCCAAATCCAGCCTCAATGAAGTCCTGGAATCTCTCTCTCCTCAACCAAACAGGGCAGTATCTGTCTCTAACAATGCTCCTCATCTGCTCCCAACTGGTGACTCGACTACGCATGGTCCGCCACCAGGAATGAGCATCTCCAGTGAAACAGGTCTGCACCAAGTCTACCTGTCGATCCTCTGGGCAGCGTATTGCCTCTAACGCAGTCTCTACCTGCCCAATCCAGTGCTCTACCTCCAATCCTATCTCTCCATTATATGAGGGGACCTTCTGAGAGTTGAAAGCCTTCAACCACTCATCTGGCCTCGGTGCTCTAGTCCCAGTAGGCGCTCTATCAGCCACAACTCTCCTCTCAGGTACAGCTGGCACCTGAGGCGCTTCCTGTGTCACCTGGACAGATCTAACCGGTACTGGTGGTACCTGGGTAAGTCTCTCTGTCCTAGCAGCCTCCTCCCTATGCTCAACGTAGGCTCGGTACTCTCTGTACTCAGTCGCTCCAATGGAAACACGTCCTGACTCTGTCGAACGTGCTCTCTGTGCTCTAGACCTAGCAACGGTCTCGTTCCTGACCTCAGGACCAACACTCTCAGCTACTTCCTCCACTCCAGCCTCTGGCATGATCACTGTTGGGGGATCCTCTCGTGGAGCTCGACCTCGACCTCGGCCTAGTGGGGGTCTACCTCCACGGCCGCGTCCTCTAACTGTAGGGGTCCTATCTCCCCTACCTGGTCCAGCTGGAGGGAGAGGTGGACGACCTCTGCCTCGACCAGTAGCTAGCGTAGCTCTAGTACGTGCCATCTGCGCAAGAATAATAACTATAATTACTACTAGCTGAAAGTCCAAAAGTCCAACAACAGTAACCTAAAGTCCAACTAAGCATACTGAGATCCGCGGTAGTAGTGGTGGTCAGTCGTACTTTTCTATTCCCAACCAGACTATGCATGCATTTAAAACCAAAAATTTTCTTTTTAAAACTCAGATCCCTTTTCGGGTTCTGCTTAAAACTTATTCGGTCTTTCAGAAGATTTCAAGTGCCATTGTTGCCAACCTAGAGCTCTGATACCATGTTGTAACACCCCGAATTCTAAGAACTCGAAGGATTACTGGTTAGGACCTCACAGTGGGTCCCGGCCTCAGTTTGACAACAACATTACTAGGATCTTGCAACAAGACACAAATAAAGAAACCGAAATTCATAAAAACCATGTTTTTAGAGTAATGAATGCAACACTGTCTAGCAGCCTACAATACTTAAACAAAAGAAAAGAACAACTGTCTTAACCAAAAGAAAGGAAAGACAAAACAACCCCAACCCCGCTCTAAGGAGTACGGAGACCCGGCTGACCACTACTTCCGGATCACTCAGCTGCTGATCTAACCTGCGGTAAATCTAAAACAACAACCAGAAGAACCGTTAGCTAGTTATCTAAATATTAGCAGAATAATAGTAGCACAAACACACTCAGATAAACATAAACACTCAGCATGCTTTCAAACAAGTCCATTTTATTATCTTGCTTTAATTTACTCGTTCACTCTAGTGATACTTATTTTGTGACACGAGGGATTCCCAAACCTCGCCTCCGCCCCCGTGTAACCATCAGGAATGGATCCGATGCATCTCACCTTGTACCTGCATGGTCTGGGTATAGAGAACCTCCCAGTCTCCTGTCAGAGCTGGGCAGTGATGTCACGGCCCGTTATACATACACTTGGGCCTTAAACGTAATAATAACAGTCGTCCTAGCAAGTTATTATTATTAAATCACGCAATAGCACACACCACTACTATCACTCAACTAACACTCAGAAACTGGCTAAGTAAGTCGCAAGGACTTACCTGAGTCAAAACACTCTAACACTCCTCAGATAGTCCGTACTCGTGGTAACTCAAGCGCCTGTCAATGAAGGCATGTGTATCAAAATCACATCTCTATCTCCAACCTCATGCGAAGGAATTACGGAAAGGACAATTCTCATACGGTAAAAGACCGTTTTACCCTTAGTGTAAATACTTCTCCGGTCGCTTCTTGACCTCTAATATTTCTTTTGGAACACTTTTCTAATCTAAGATTATTTCCAAAACAGTTTACTAAGGTTCTAAAAATTAATCTCGTCCACTCGTCATCTGGGATTACATTACTTCATTTTCGGGTATTAACTAATCTTATATATATATATATCTATATATCTGTATATATATATATACATACTTCCATTCATACTAACCTTCCTTCCAAGTATATAACATCCGCAACTCTTAGGTATTTAGATATATATATAGATTCACATATTTTATAAATTATCCAACTCAACTCATAAGTATACTTTTATTTCATATAAAATATATACGTATTTTTATGTACTCGGCATACCCTCTCTTATATAAACTCACACCTGCTCTTATTAATCTTCCGTAACTGAAAGTACATATGTACTTACGTGTATCCTATATATATATATATTTTCCGAACCAAATTATCCATACACATCTTGCATCTCCATTCACGTTTTCTTACCCTATATCAACACCGTACTCGTATATATATATATGTACACTTACGTCTCTCATACTTATTAATCTATACGTATATACATACTGCATATAAATTCCAATTGTATCACAGCTCACATATATATTTATGACAGTGGAATTGAAAAGTGGAGGAGCCAACTTACGGAACTGCAGTCCGGCGGCGAAGGGGTTGGCGTTCCGGCGGCAAAGGGGCTGGCGTTTCGGCGGCTGTGCAGACGGAGACCAGTCAGTGAAGCGGCGCGCTGGTGTCCGACGGTCTCCACTGGTGCTGCGTGTAGCCGGAGTTGGCTGTGAGTTCTGAAATAGTATAGGCGGGGAAAGTATCAGCAGAAACGGAGGAGGAAGTCACTGCTTACCCGTGGTTCCAGCGATGTGAGGCGGCGGACGGTGACTGGCTCGGCGGCAGCACGGCGGTCTGCGGTGAGGCACGGCGGTGATGACTCCGGTAGAACTCAGAACGGCTGCGGAATAAAGCGGTTATTTCCGGCCGCTTCGAACAGAAAAGGTAGTGGAAAGAGATGGCGGCTCGTGGCTAACCTGGACGCCTGGCAAGTACGACGGCGACGGCCTGGTGGCGGAGGTTGCGGCGGCTCGTCACGCTGCTCACCGGCGATGGCTTCCAATGTGCAGAAGGCAGTGCGTCGATTCGATGCAGTAGGTAAGAGGCGATGGGTGTGGCGGATTAGTGAATGACGATTAGGTTAGTAGGGTAATTAGATTAGGTTAAGTCATTGGGCTTAGGATAATGGGCCTACTGTTTGGGCCCAAGTGGGTCTATTGAGCGGTTAGCTCATGAAAAAAATATGCGGAATTCGTAACTCGTAAATTTTGTGCGGGAATTTATATAATACGGAATTAAATTCCGTATTTATAAATTATAATTATTTTTATTTTAACAACGTAAATTATTTTCAGTCATTTAAAAATATCATTTTATGTGAATCTACGTCCCATAAAATGATAGAACTACTCTCGTTTTATTTTACTTATTTATTTATTTACGATGGTCTCATCGGACTTTGTTTAATTCTACTTTACCGGAACTTAAAATTTTCGGTTATTACAACTTCCTTATCTTCTTCAAAACCTAGAACGTCCTTTCCATCTATCTTTCCAGCCCTTCTCTATATATTCCCGTCTTTTCTTCTTTTTCCCGTTTCTTGCTTACGCTCTCTTCAACCCTCAAGTGTTGCCGCCTTGCTTCATGTGATCTTGATGAACGTGTAAATTCTCCATCCCTTGTCCTTCATCGTTTTCATGTTGTGGCTGCATGTCCATTCTTCTGTTTCATTTTCATCTTTCGTTCTTCCTTTTTCTTCTTCTCCAAGAATCAAGTTTGAACCTTGATTCTTGTTAGCATCCTCGTTGTTGATGTGTTGCTATTCTCAGGCTCTTTTGGTTGAGTCTTAACGTGGTTGGATCAAAGGTTTAATCTTTGGATCCCTTGCTGAGAGTTTCTATCCAGAAGAAATCCCGACAGCGTCTTCTACCAGTGCACCGCCCCGCGACTGCACATACCCGCCCCCGGGGCAAGCCGCCCCTGCGCCTTGCTCCGCCGCTCGTGCGGTTCCTTCTACAGTACTCTCACTCTTGTGAGATACTTCCTTCGTTGCTTCCCTCGTTCCTTTCCTTGATTCTTATGGTTGTTCTTTACCCCCTGAGTGTCCTGTAAGACTAAGGTTGAGCCCTTAGCTTGTGGAGATCTCTTAGAGATCATTGAGACTAGAAGTTATAGACTTCTAGAACCGTTTCGTTCCTGCTTCGTGGTGCTTGTGTGAACAGGCTTTCCTTGCTCCTTTTCTGAGGGAAACTGAGTTGTTTTGTGAGTTGCTGCTGAGTTTTTAGGTTACCTTCGAGTGAGGTAAGTCCCTTGGACTTACTTAGCGTCATTCCGTATATTGGATTGAGTGTTTTGACGTGTTTGTGCTGTTTATCATGTTATAATGGATAACCGAAATAGGATTCACCTTAGAACCTTAATTGACCCAAGTGTATGATAACCGGGCGGTGATAAACATGTCCACGGTTCATGGGTTACCCATGACCCGGCGGGTCCGGGTTCCGCCGGGTTACGGGTGCGGGTAAGATTCGAGGTGATCCTTACCCGTAGACCCGGCGGGTGATGACCCGGCGGGTTGACCCACCAACGGTCAGATTTTGAAAAAAAAATTCAAACCCAACGGCTATTTTAGCTGTTGGGCAACCCGTTGGCGGGTCGACCCGCCAACGGTCAGGTTTCCGACCCATGGATCCCTTTATTTTTTTAAAAAAAAATTCGGGTTTTAAAAAATATGCCAACCCGCCGGACTCGTGACCCGGCGGGTTGGCCAATATGGCTAGTCAAGGTCCGGGTTCCCTTCCCGGACCCGTGACCCGGCGGGTCCGACCTGGGGACATGCTTAGGCCGTGACCACTTGTCTAGTTCTTCAAGAGACTAGAATGTGATCTTGCAACCCAGGCCCGTAGGTAACTGATAGTACTGATTTATTCCTATTGGTAGACGGAAGCGGAGGCGAGTTCTGGGAGACTCTCGTGTGACAAAAGAAGTTAAATTAGTAATGGATAACTTAATGAAAGATAATAACCGGTTGTGTGCGAGCATAATGTTTACTTTTACCTTATATGTGTTTGTGCCTTTACGTTCTTTCTGATATCTAGAATGTTAACTAGCGGTTTATACCGATGTTGTAGATGTTCCACAGGTTCTGGATGCTGCTGAGTGATCTGGACGGTATGATCAGCCGGGGTTCCCGTACATTATAGGACAGGATCGGGTTTATGCTTAGGTTGTTGCTTTCCCCTTTCGTTTTGAACTCGGCTGCGAGTCTTTTATGCTTCCCTTTGTTTAAACCTTTGGTTTTATTATAAGTTTTGGTTTTCATTTGTCTGTGCCTTGTTGTAAGATCCGTTGTGTCGTTGCTACTCTGAGGGTCAGGACCCATTGTGAGGTCCTATCCCATAACGGTTTGAGTTTCCAAAACTTGGAGTGTTACATGATCAAGTCGACCGGTTGGATAAATCGGGTCGATCGATGTTATTGTAGTTTAACGCCTTGAAGGCTATATAATACTAAACTTGAAAATTCTGCAAAAGTTGGATCATTTATCTAATGATCATAATGTCTTATTAGTAGGAGGAGGCCAATTCTTAAATCCTATCGAAAAGATAAAAACAAAAATTTAAAAACGTCTATAAGAATCTATCTCCATGAAAAAGATAAGGAAAGAGAGAGAAATGTAGAAATCCGTTCAGATATCGTCAACGGTCAACTAGACCAACACAATGGATCGGCTCGATCAAGTGAAAAACACAACACCTAGGATAACTGGTCATGTTGCAGTCGGTTCGACCGAGTGTATTATCGATGTTTGAAAAGTCAATTTTATTCAATTCATTTCTTTTTTTTCATTTCCTTGGAGATAAATCTTCCGAAAATGGACGTCATGCTCTCCTCACGTGGTTGCAGTCGGCTCGACCAAGTGTATTATTGATGTTTGAAAAGTCGATATTATTCAATTCATTTCTTCTTTTTTCATTTCCTTGGAGATAAATCTTCCAAAAATGAACGTCATTGACTCGATCTCTTTCTGCGATCGACTCGTTCACTTGAGCTTTTTCAAGCACTTCTTCTTTATTTCTTCAACTCTTAGCTCTAAATCAATCCAATCTTGATTTGAAAATTTTTGACCCCAGGGAAAACTTTAATTAACTTAGGTTTTCTTCTTAAGATGCACAATTTATGCTCCAAAAAGGCCCAAAATGCATGTAATATAATAGAAGTACAAGTAGATCTCCATAATAGCAAATTCAATGACACCTACTATATAAGCAAAACTACAATATATGCAAATAATGCGAATAAAGATGATAGGGGAAAACTATTCGTTAATGAATATTAGTAGTTACCAAATTTGTGAGGCCATTTAAAACATGTTCAAAAGGAGCTACATACTAATTTTTTCCGCACTATTTTAAAGTACTGATGAACATTTGAAAAAAAAAATGAGTAATATTAAAATGATGTTTGTTTTTTGATAAAGGAAGCAGTTCGATGCACTAGACGACACGTCGTCTAATGGATCAAAAGGCTTAAAGAAATCGACAGACGAACAAACTGTTATGAAGAACCAGAAACAACATAACATCAAATACACACACAAAAGTGCAACGAGTAGATCCGCAAGCAGCGATATCTTCAATGGAAAGGAGAGTGAGCCAACCATTGGAGAGCGGAGAGTATAATGTGACTTAACATCCACCAATTGCCGCCGATTGGACAAAGTGAATCGTCCCCCCTTTTTTTTGTTAACAACTCTTCTTCTTCTTCTTCTTCTTCTTTGTAGTGAAAATGTGCAAGGCAGAGGAAGAAAACCCTAGCCACCAATCGCCGTCGGTTGTACAAAGTGAATCGAGATTAGTGAGCGTACTACTATTTTCTTCACAAGGATAAACAAATCTAATGCCCAAAAGTGTGCAGAGCACAAACCAAGAAATTGGTAGGGGTATCAAAATCGATTCGGACAAGAGAAGCTTTGAAGCACTCGAATAGTAGAGAAACCTCTAAAAGCTTCGGATCCAATATTGAGCAAAAGAATAAAAGGAAGGGGGTGATAATCTTGGGATTGAGAGATCTTCATCAAAAGAAAAAAAGAAGAAGGAAAGATCCCAACTTCTAGTTGTAGCTTGTGTTTGCTAAGCACAAAACACTAGTGTTTGTAGTGTTTTTGTGTTTAGTGATTTTAACTAGTGTTTGACATGCACCAAAATACTAGTGCATAGTATTTTATGGAGTGTTTTGAGAAACACTAAAAAAAAACAGGTAGTGTTTTTGGTATGAAAAGACAAACTTGGCCCTTTCTTTTTTTTCGTTATTACAATCTACAACTAGTAAAAACACAAAACACTCATAAAAACACTAATTTAGTCAAAAAAAATAGTAAACACATTCTCAATGGTTTAGCAAACACATCCTTATCCATAGAAATAGGGAGATTTTGACGGATACGGTAGGTATATTTCACCGGAGGTGTTGGTGGCATTCACCTCAAGAGGAATCGTCTCTTTAAAACGAAAAGAAGGAAGAGATCAACATGTTAAGGCGAGACTCAAATTTTGAAGATTAAGCTCCACCCACAACTCGGTGTAGCCGAAAAAGTCAAGGACGTGAAGATCGAGATGGGGATCAAGGTGTTCTTGGTGCCAAGGCCCAGGGTAAAAGTGTTCAGGGTAATGAAATGGTCAGGAAAGTTGGTGTTCGAAACAAGATTTGGTTGTGAGAGGGGAATCGGAGGAGATCCGACGGCCACTCACGGAGAATGGAGGATGAAAGCCTGCCGATAATCAAACCCTTATCAAAAAAAGCCACACTTGAGGACAAATCTAAGATGGTGTTTGATGACAAAAAACAATCATTCTTTTATGCAGAGGCTCAAACAAAGCCATGAGAATAAATTTGAAATAAACTTGATCAATGGAGGAAAATGATTTATTTTATGAAAGGAACTCCATCAATGGAGTGATAGTGGCATGTTTATATCGGTGGAGGTTAACAATGACGCCGGTAAGCCGAGGGGCGGTAAGCCATATAAAGGGTTTTCTACGATAAAAGAGGGTTTCGCTTGTTTTTTGAGTTACTACTTAGATTATTGTTAAGGAAGATAGTGTTAAAATGATGTTGACATAATAGTGAATGCATTTGTACTACAACCTTTTATTTTTTTAATATTAGTTTTTGTTGACAGACCGTCACCCCGTTATTTTTGTAAAGAAAAAATTTAAACTTTGACATGTAGGTCCAAACCCGAGTGAGTGGGTAACAAGGTACATTTTTGGTTAAGGGATAATTCCATTGTTGTCTAAACAAATACATTCTTGCTTGTCGCTCAATAGAGTCTTTATCAGATTTTATTCTTCGAAGTGGGATAGTTGTGAACTTAGTCAATAATATATCTTGCTATACTTGAGGTAGTTTCTTGTTTTATTTTCACATAGCTCCACTGATAATCGCTAAACAAATACTTGCCAACTATTTTTATTCCATTTACTAGTTGTATGTACAAAAGATTTCACAAAGTTATTGGTCAATGACAATCGAACCAATTCTTCGTTTTATTTGAGTTTCTTTTTAAGAGGTCTTTTTATTCCTAGAAAAAAAGAGCTCCTAAGAGTAAGCTATTTTTAGGTGATTTTAGCAAGGCTAGGTGAATTTGAATTAATCTGTTGTTATGAATTAGTATTGTCAAAAGTTTTACCAAAGTTGAATTATCCATATGTAATACTGGTCAAAATTTGGTGGAGACATAATAACAGTAGTAGCAGGGTGGGGCCCGCATGAGGTTGTAGGGTGAGGATTAGGGGAGGGGACCAGAGAGAGTGAGATCAGATCACATGTAGCCCGATTTGCCAGCCACCCACCAGGCACTCATATTGCTTCTTCACTTTACCAAATTACCCCTCCTGTCCCCAGTTACCCCAGGGGTACTTTGGGTAACTTCTTACTTTCTACTAGTGGCAGCCAGTAAGAGCTGATGGCATCATTTGGTGAGTCTGGTCAAGTAAAAAGGCTGATGAAAGATGCGATTTCACAATCCCGCAGTGATTTCTGCTATCGGCCCCACCATATGGAACAATCTTTTACCAAACCTCCCCTCTGGTCCCTACTTGTGCAAAACATTTTTTTATAGTTTATTTTATTAGAATTTTGTAATTTACAAAATGTAATAAAAGTTAAAAGGGGTATTTTTATGTTACCACAATTACACTTGTACACAAGATTAACATGTGGCGTAGCAAAATATCCATATGTCGAATAACAAAACAAATAGTATCATAGTACCTGAAATCGAGCCTCCACAATTGATACAAAATATTTCTCGTATTCAATGGTAATAGTGGAAATGGCTATTCAAGTCTAACCTAAAAGCTTCAAATGCTCAGGTGTTGACGCCATAAATATTAACATCAAAATACAATGCGGAAGGCCTTGGTAGATATCATTCTCCTATACAAAGCAATGGAACATTTAGTGAGTACCAAAACAAATGTATTACTGTACAAAATTGTGGATCGGGATAAAGGAACGACTCAAATTCTACTGTTTCAACTACTACAGGAACCACGATAACCCTTTCTTTCGAAACCTGTACCAAAACACTTATTCTCATAACATAAGATTGTTGTATCATATAGTATTGAAAAATAATGCTCTGTAATACCTACTATAAAACTATGTTGAACAGATAAGCTCCAAAAACCATCCGGAATTCATGGAATAAGGATATTCATATTGGTGATGTCTTTTCTGTAACTAACGCCCATGAGATGAGGCCCCTCCGTGGGCTGTCATTGGAGTACAGATAATCGTATCATTGATGTCGAAATCGTTTGTTTTGAGATAAACAACACTAAAATAATTTTAGAACATACAGAATATGCTTAAAAGATCTACTAGTATAAAAACTCCAGTTACTTTTTCAACTCCCATATGCACGGTTGGTTTCAAATCAACTAATTAGTTTTTCATCGTCTAACGAGCACACCTTTAGAATCCATAAACCTCCTCCATAATGGAATTAATGTCTAAATTAAGGAGATAAAAATGGTCTACATACAAATTTAGACAACATCCTAAAACAAGTTGAGAATTCGCTTTTCAAATAACTAGCTAGAAAGGGCCATTTATAACCAAGAAAATCGCTAAACACTTCAGCAATTCTAAGGTAGTAACTTCTAACACAAGACTGACTTATGGCTCAAATTTGGACCTCCAGAAAAAAAAAATGTAAAAAATTGAGAAAGTGTCAAAATCTGATAACAAGAAAAGAATCAGCAGTTGTTCCCAAAGTCATTGTCAAAACATGGAAATTCTTAGATAGTGGATCTGCATAGGTCACGAGATTGCAACAAAGATATTTAGACATTGTGAACACTGAGTTTTGCAAACAGTGTGTCCATCCATAAACATAGTCCCGATAACAGCTAATTCATTGTTAAAGGTGACCGAAAAACATATTATTAGGCAATAGCTATGATCACAGAATACAACACCTAGACAGTTGACATGCAAATGCGTTAATCGATCAAAACAAGAAAAAATAGGTAGCATGTTTTTAGGTTTTTGCAGATACGTTACTCAAATAAAATGTACTAGATTCCTAGACCAAAGAAGCTATGCCAGCCTTGATCTATTGGCAGCGAATTTCTAGAGATAAGGTACTCAAATAAAATTACCTCATGTGAGCTGAATGCTGCAGCAATATACCTCATCAAAATTCAAATTCTCTTCTGAAGATAAAAATCACCAATTCACCCAACAACCTCTATCCTGCATTCCTGCCCAATTCATCAATGGTGGAGTTCTACTGCTGCATAAATTCAGAAAAATTATTGAAACATACGATTAGTTCTTTGATAACAACCTAAAAATATGTCTTTAAACATAAGGGAGAGAAGGTACATTAAATAGCTGGTCAGATACCCCAAACATCAGAGATCTCTCACCTTACTTCTTTTGTGCCTGTGCATGTTACTAGCATCTTGATCTCTATCATGCTTCTTCCTCTGCAATATTTACAATATAATGATACATGTCCAAGAGAAATAAAGGAAAATCCCAAAGAAAAAACAAGTTAAACTGAAACTGAACTATTAGGCAAATTAAAGAAAGAGCATGTAATGCAAGGCAATAGTGCTAGAATACTCAATGACCATATCCACTATATCTATGAAGCATAACCTTAGGACAAGAACAGCAACAGTCGCACATAGCATCCTATGATCTTAATCTATGACATAAACAATTCAGGGAGAAGTGGAGAACTTATGAACATGGTAGCGCTTCAACTCAAGTAATACAACAAGTAATTTCCACAAGACAAAGGAACACTGAAAAAGCTTCCTCGCTAGAGGTCACCATTAATGAGGGTTTGAAAAGGGTTAAGCTGTATACACCTTTTCATTGTGCTTCTTTGTGTGATCGGCACCAGAGGCTTGATGTGCACTTTTTTCTTTACTCTTCCCCCTATCTGTACTTTGATCTTTATGCTGATGCTTCCGCTTCTTATGCTCCCTATCCTTCTTTTTATCCTTGTGCTTCTTCTTATGCTTCTTATCTTTGTCTACACACTCACTCTTTGATTTTCCTGCAATAGTAGGGGCACCCTTTTCTCCCTTCATGTAAAGTAATGGTCACATGTTAATCTTCTATAGTAGTTTTCAGAAAAACGCCATTACATAACTAAAGAAGGGGGTCAAATCAGGGTGGTCCTATCCTTAGGAATTAGAACACTTAGTCTCAGTTTCAAGGTAAAGATTAAGATTTAGAAGGGTTGAAAAGAACATTTAGATACTCACAAGAGGTAGTTCAACCGGAGCAGTTTCCCTTAGATGAAATGCTTCTCCGAGAACATTTAACTCTATAGGTAGTATGCGAACATTTCCATTCCTGTTCAAGGATGAACTTTGAACTAGCTGACCTAACTGCATCCCATCTCCTTTTCTAATTTCAGCATCCCCCACAACGTTCTGAAGGTAATGAGTATCTGCAATAGACACAGGAAGTGGCTTTTTGCAGAAAAACTCTTGAAAAGGAAGCAACTTGTACCGACTTATTAGATCGACAGCACCGGTAAGCTCCTTTTGTCCTGGAAATCAAATGTCAACCCCAGGTGAGATAAATTTTTAGATCAAACTTTCAATGTCTTAGACATTCGGATTGGGGACACTTGACAAGATTTCATGAAATAAAAAAAAAAACCGTTTGAAAAATGTATTGAGAAATTGAGAAGAGGCTTGCACACTACTGAAGCAAAGAAACTAACCTAACCAAAAAACACACCAGAAATTTTAAAAAAACAAGGAAAAGAATCTGAATTTCATGAGTCAACAATAACAACATGCCCCCATCAATGTGAAAACCATATAGATTCCTTAGCAAGTAACATTAGAAGTCAAAACAAAAGCACAGACAATAATATCAACAAAGATTATGCAGAAATCGCCACCAGTTAGTAATTATCTACCTCTTCCAAAGCTGTTTCCTTGAGGCTCCATGTATTAGTAATCCAATAACAGCTGAACCTTCACTAACTACAGCTGCAGACAAAAATCATATGGAACTCCTGTCAGTATACATGTTTGCATCTCCTTCTGATTCTCATTACCATAAGTGGAATTCATATTTCAATGCATCGGAAATTGTGCAACATCTTTATAAAATCAATTGACGCCATATCAATCTCAACGCAATTAAAATGAAAGGACGAGTGGTATCAATCTCAGAGAAAATATTCAATACGGGATTGTAACTATTGTAAATTTGTAAAGAATAAACAAACTTCAATGGATCTCCCATGAATGAACTTAAGCATGTATTACATCTTGATCCATTTAATTATACGTTGCAAACTCTTCGGGGCTGTTCATTTTCCATATCAGATATGAGTATATCAGATATCGGTATCGGTATAGATATCATAGATATGGATATGAAATTGATATCTCATATCTGATACTTGTGTTTAGCAAGATGGTGAGATATATCAAAAGAGGAAGACTGGGGAGGGAGAGGTTTGAGGGAAATGTGAGAGAAAATGAATGTGATATCTCTCAATTTCTTAAGATATCAAAAACAATAAAAAAGTAAAGTTTTGATATCTAGGATATCACTTTCATATCCATATACTCAATTACGAAACATGGATATCGGATATGTGATATCCATACCCCATATCCCATATCAGGATATGGGAAATGAACAGGCCCTCTTCTGTTTCGTGACCATAATTTGCTCCGACATAAAAAAAAGAAAATGTAATGCTGACTGCAAGTCAAAGATTATTTTACGAATCATATATGACGTGCAACTTAGATGCACTCTCCATATATTGAATTGACACGACAAATTAATATCAAGAAATCACCACAAAAATCATAGACAGGGAAATAGAGAGAATTAGCAGTTGCCCTAATCAACCTCGCTAATTCAAATCCCAATATTGAAAAACCCTAAATTTCCGAAATGTCGTACAAAAAAAATATTGTCATAAACCCTAGGATGGTCATCAACGCTAAATTGATCGATAGAGCTAGGATTTGGTACTGGATTGCGAGAACGCCTAGAAGTGGAACATGAAGAAGATAGAAATCAATGGCTGCGAAGGGGAAACGAACCTGGAATAGCGTCTTCTTTCACAAATATTTGGAAGAACTCGATCGAGGTGCTCGAAGCAGCCACACGCTGGACAAAGACGGGCGTCAATGGATAGAGAGAGAAAGAGAAGGTGAATGGAATCTGTGGATTATGATCCGTCCAAAGTGAGTGCCGCAAGCAAATACCCTTTTATAGTTCGACTAGGATGCGGCAGTCGGTCAAATTTTATAGCAAATGGGTCCCGTTTAGTGTGCATTTGAAATTATTTTTAAGGCAAAATTCCGGTTGATCACTCCGTGGTTTGAGTTTTTTTTCGGAAATTGTCCAATATTTTTTTACAATTTGGTTCGTGTCCTTGAATTTTTTAGGTTTTTGGATTTTTTTTCCTATTCTGCCCAAGACTATAACGTGTGGTAGATAAATCGTTGGTACACAAAATTTAAAAATAATAAAAAGAAAAGAAAATTTTAAAAAGAGCGTAAATTAAGTTGCATCTCATCTCCAAACTTGAACATTATTCTTCTCTTTAGGGATTTACACGAACGTAACTCTGCTTCTCCTCTCTAGGCGAACGTAACACAACTTTTGCTATGAAGCTCAAACGAGAGATCTTGTCATGGACTTGATCGATGAGGATTGATTGGCAGGGTAGGGAGCTTCACCCCATGTGGTTGGTGTGCTACTAACTTAAAATGCTCTGTTATTGAAGAATTAAAGGTTAACCCAAGGTCCAGTGTTGAAAGACTTGATCAATATCTAGGGTAGTTCAACCAATACAATTTAGAAGTTACTAATGTAAGTAAAATGAATAAAAGGATTGATATTGTTCGGGATTTGTTGGAAGAATGTGCAGGGTTTGATCAAGTATCGCAATAAAACATCTAGAAGCGACATTGTTATTTCCTTTACTCCATCTCCCTCTATACACTATAAGAATTTAGCTTGTAACTCATTCTTCTCATGATAATTCCACTGGATACATTAATGAAGTTGAGAAGGAACTTCTTTGAATTCCCATAGGTGAAACAAAAGAATTTCATTTACTGGTTATCTAAAAGCTACAATATTAATGCTAAAAATTATTTTTTGACTCATCTTAGATTGGAAGACGATTCTTTTTGTTCAACTTTTATTTGTGTTGATGAAGATGGTGACATTGTTCTAACTTTAAACACTCAACTACTACGAGGGCCCTTGGATCGACAATGTCAATCAATCAAGCTATTTATTTCAATTTTGAATCATTCTTTTCTTTGAGTAATGCAACCGACATGATTCATGACTGTTCGGAATATCGGTAGCATTATCAATTTCAAGCTTCAATGCCTTTTGTGTGGGGATATCGCACGTTCCCGACTCACACCGAGTATATATAAAAGGGTAATTGGTTGCGCACTCACACACTCGAACAAAACATCATTTTGTGTATATACACCTTTTGATCTAAACACTCCCTCTTACACTTTCTATGTTACATTCAAAATGCTTGCCTATGTTATAAGTCGGTTCATTAAGACACCAAACTACAGACTTTCACTTTAACCAAGAGGATAATTATAAAAGATCATTCCAGACTTATCCTAATAACCACATAAATCTTCATTAGTCTAAACTAATCTAGAGCCTTCATTTACACAACCGATCTTTCATTTTTTCTAGATCGTTCCATCCATTACAAAGAGCTTACACAAACATTACGCCCAATTTCAAAATATAAATTACCCAACAATTCTTCCCTTAATTTAAAAATGTTACCTTTGTCTGCTTCTTAGATCTAGCGTTGTCACCTCTTTCTCACATCGCTCTTCCTTTTAAGAAGCAAATGTTTTTCTCGTCCTTACGGCCTCACATAACCAAACATCTCCCCTTCAATACCTTGCACCACCTTCTTGTGCCGATGAACTTAAACCCCTTCATCGTCATCACACCCAACGAGATGGCATTCATGTTCGCCGATGGCACATACCTCATATTGTGTAGAGTATGACTTGTACCATTGTGAAGTCTCATCGTCACCCTTCGGTACCTTCAACCTTCAACTTCTCACCACTCACTGAGTTGAAGTGACCAAACTCTCCACAAAACTTCAAGGTGTCATATAATTCTTGGTCTCTACAAACATGCATCGAGGCGACATTGTCCATCACCCACTCTATCTTGGCAACCTCCTCACTTGTCACCAAGTAAACATCTTCGTAATCCGCTTCATTCTCAACTTCACTAATCACATTTGTACGAGAAACCTCTCTCTTCTTTCCCAACGACATCTCTCTCAAATTCTTCAGGTCCTCTTCATCCGAGGACACCGGGCTTGCATGTGACCCTTCTCCCTACAATAGCAACACTCTACCTCACTAAAATCTCTCCACGGCCACGAGCCTGATCTCTTTCTCGGGTGATCATGCCTCCTCCGTTGACTCTTCCCTCGTTCTCATTCCCCTACAACTAATATACGGTCCTCTCCTTTGTCGGTAACATTATTCTTCATCATCCTCTCACTCTCCCGCAAAGTAGCGGTCACCTCATTTACTATGAGAGACTTCCTTCCTGCAAGTAACGTATGTACCAAGGACTTGTATGACTTTGACAATGATGCTAACAACAATAATGCTTGCTCATATTCTCCAATCTTATCATTTGCACTCAATAATTGCCATACTAGTTAATTAAATGAGTTAATGTGGTCATAAAGATTACCTCGTTCCTCCATCTTGAGCGAGTAAAACTCCATCTTCAAGCACAAACGGTTGACCAACGACTTCGACGCATATATGCTCTTGATCTCATCCCACAACACCTTCGGTGTGATCTCCTTTACGATGTACTTAATCTCGGGAGCCAACACCAATCGAATTGTACCTCCCGTCTTCCTCTAGATGGTTCTCCACTTCTCCTCGCTCATCTATCTAGGTTTCTCCTCCTTTGGAGCTTGGTGAAGACCCTTTTGCACCAATAGGTCTTGAATCGTACTCTGTCATAAAGTGAAGTTGATCTTCCCATCAAAGAGTGAATCTCGAATGCCTTTATCGTCTTTACCGCCATCATGCCAATCACGAGATTCTTTAAGCAACAATCTTTACCCGATCACCACCACCGTAACCTCTGCTATGATACCACTTGTTAGGGAAATTGTGCATTCACGACTCAAACGAGTATATATAAACATGTAATTTGTTGAGCACTCACACACTCGAAAAAAATGCTTGCCTACTGATGGTATATAATGTTATAAGCCGGTTCTTTAAGACACCAAACTACCGAATTTTACTTTAACAAGAAGATAATTATCATTCTAGACTTATCCTAACAACCACATAAATCTTCATTAGTCTAAACTAATCTAGAGACTTCATTTACGCAACCAATCTTTCATATTCTCGAGCTTTTTCCATCCACTACAAAGAGCTCACACAATCATTAAGTCCAATGTTGAAAAGATTTGTGAACTGAAAGCTTGTTTATTTCATTGACCATGTAATGTTTATATAGGGAAACATAAATAGATAAAATAATAAACTAATAACAAAAGATAAGCCCAATAATAAAAGATAAGCCCAATGCTCTAAGAGATAAGCCCAATACTCTAACACTCCCCCTCAAGCGGGAGGTGTGGAAGAAACAACTCCAAGCTTGCGAATTAAGAAGTTGAAACGAGTAGGTCCAAGAGCTTTAGTCATAATGTCAGCTAGCTAAAGTGTGCCAGGAACATGTTGTGTTTGAATAATGCCTCGCTGAATCTGTTCCCTGATGGTATGACAGTCAATCTCAATATGTTTGGTACGCTCATGGAATACCGGATTGTTGGCAATATGAATGGTGGACTGATTATCACAAAAGAGGTGCATAGGAGCCTTGTGTGGAACCCTAAGTAAATCAAGTAGAGAACAAAGCCAAAGGAGCTCACAAGTAGTAGCTATCATTACTCTATATTCGGCCTCAGCAGAAGATCTAGAAACCGTAGCCTGTTTCTTGGTTCTCCAAGAAATGGGTGAATTACCGAGGAGAATGAAGTAGCCTGTAGTAGAGCGTCTAGTGATAGGGCAAGCTGCATAATCCGAATCACAAAAAGCACGAATACACAAATCACTAGAACGAGATAAGAAAACACCCTGATCAGATACTGACTTTAGATAACGAAGAACCTTTAAGGCAGCATCCCATTGGCCATGGCGCGGAGCAGCCATAAACTGAGAAAGTGTATGAACCGAGTATGCAAGTTCAGGGCGAGTGATGGACAAGTAGATAAGACGGCCAACCAAACGACGATATTTCTCAAGATCATCAAGCAGAGCAGAGGAATCTGATTGAAGACCATGATCAGCAGACATCGGAAACGATGCGGGTTTGCATCCAAGAAGACCAGAATCAGCTAGAATATCTAGAGTGTATTTCCGTTGGTTCAACCATAAACCAGACGGTGTACGAGCAATTTCAATGCCTAAGAAGAACCGAAGGGGTCCAAGGTCCTTCATATGAAAGCAAGTATGAAGATAGTCTTTAAATCGACGAATGGTAGTAGGATTATTTCCAGTAATGACTAGATCATCCACATATATCAAAATGTGAAGGATGATACCTAAACGTCTGAAGGTGAAAAGGGAGTAATCAGCCAGAGACTGAGAGAAACCATATTTCAGAAGAGCAGATGTGAACTTGTGGAACCAATTCCGTGGAGCTTGACGAAGACCATATAATGATTTCTTTAGACGACAAACTTGGGACGAGGTTCGAAAATCGGGAGGTGGTAGCATATATACTTCCTTATGCAGATCCCCATGAAGAAAAGCATTGTGAACGTCCATCTGATGAAGTTCCCAGTTATAGATAGAGGCAATTGCAAGAAGTAGTTTAACTGTAACTGATTTAACAACAGGAGCAAAAGTTTCATTATAATCAATGCCTTCTTCCTGACGGTTGCCGAGTGCAACTAAACGCGCCTTATATCGCTCAACTTGTCCATCGGAGTTGTATCTAATACAAAAAACCCATTTAGAGCCAATAGATTTACGATCGAGAGGAAGATCAACATATTCCCAAGTGTTATTGCGGTGTAAGGCTGTCATTTCATCCTGCATGGTCTTTTTCCATTTTGGGTTAACAACCGCGTCTCTGAAAGAGGTTGGTTTTTGTTCTTGATATACAGAGTTAATAGCAGTAACATAGGCAGGAGAAAAATGTTCATATGATAAAGAATTCTTTATTGAATACTGGGTACCTGATTTCATTGGGGGAGAAGTTTCACCCGATTTGGAATCAAAATGACTTGCATTTTGACAAACATAGTCTTGTAAAAGGATATATGGTTTTGAAGTGCGGGAGCTGCGACGGGGTGGATTTTCGGTCCGAGCAGCAGTAAGGGGTGGTGGAGTCGGAATGATGGGTTGAGGGATTTCGTTGACCATGGGAAGAGGGGTAGAAGTATGTGGATTAGTAGAGGGAGGTGGGGGACATGCTGGAGGGATGGTTATAGAAATTGGAGAGGGGTTAGTGGGGAGGTATAGGGGGCGTCAACCACGGGTAGGGGAGATATGACAGGGGAATCCGTGGTAGGTGGAGGAACAAGAGGGAGGTGAGAGGGTTCTAGGGGAGCCGTAGTAGGTATAGTTGGGGGATCCGCGTCAAGGGCAATATGTGGGAGGTTTTCTTAGTTGGGGGCTGTTTTTCGGGAGGTTTCTTGGTAATATTCGGGGGAAAAGTCAATGGGGTCTGCTATGGATTCCGAAGGTTCAGGAGAATTTTTCGGTTCGGAGAACGGAAAAATGTTCTCGTAAAAACGTGCATCCCGTGTTGTAAAAATTTCTTGGGTATCAAGATCCAACATTTTCCAAACCTTTTGCGAAGATGCATATCCTATAAAAATGCATTTTCGACCTCGAGGTCGAAATTTATCTGAAGACCGATGTATAAAGGAACAATAAGCAAGACAACCAAACACCCGAAGATGGTCAAGATTTGGTGGAGAGCCATGAAGAAGCTCATAAGGAGTTTTGTGATGGAGGATGGGAGTAGTGGTGCGATTGATAAGGTAACATGCCGTAAGAACACATTCTCCCCAAAGCGAGACGGGTAAATTTGCTTGAAACATTATGGATCTAGCGACATTAAGGATATGACGGTATTTGCGTTCTACCCTCCCATTTTGTTGTGGTGTGTAGGTACAAGAGATTTCTAAATGGATACCCTTACCTTTAAGAAAAGGCCGAAGGGAAATAAATTCCTTAGCATTGTCAGTGCGAAAGGTTTTGACACAAGTGTGGAATTGAGTCTCAACCATGACACAAAAATCTCTATTAAAGTGGCGACTTCGGCTTTTCCCTTTATTAAATAAACCCAGGTGCAACGGGAGTAATCATCTAAAATAGTAAGAAAGTAGGAACAACCGGAAGTAGAAAGGGTGCGATAAGGACCCCAAATATCTAAGTGAACTAATTCAAATAACGACAAAGCATGAGAACTGCTAACCGGAAAAGATGATCTAGGTAGTTTGGCCCGGAGACATATGTCACATGGATAGGTGGTTTTGGTGATAGAAGAATGACCAAGGCGGTTATGTTGGGTGGTGGTGTCAATAGTGGTAAGACATGAAGGGAGCGGACAAGCGTTTGTCATCCAACGAAGCCAGTAGATTCCATCACGAGCTTCACCACTCCAACCACTGTCCTCGAAGTACGGTCCTGTATAACACAAAGTTTATTAGTTATCATAAAAATACAATTTAAATCCGTAGTTAGCTGATTTAGAGAAAGTAGATGACAATCAATTCCTGGAACATATAAAACTCGGGGCAAGTGAAAAGAGTTATTGAGTCGCAAGGTGCCTGCGTGTTCAGCGGAGACTAAAGCTCCATTCGGGAGTTTAATCCGGCATGTAGTGACCGTCTTGAGTGATGAAAGTAATGAACGATCACCTGTCATATGAAAAGAAGCCCCCGAATCAAGAATCCAAGGGAACGAATTTGAACGGTAGGAGTTCAAAGTAGATATGAGAGTATTCCATTGAATATCATTAATTGCAAGACCAATGTCTTTACGGTCCTCAAAGGTTAAGGGACCAGAGAAGGGGTATACAGAGTTAGCTTGTCCCGCCGCCCCAATAATTGTGCTAGATGATACCAGCTAAAGTCGCCTCTTGATACTGACGGCCAAAGTATTTTCTGATACCGGCTGCCAAAGTCGTTTCTGATACCGGCTGCCAAAGTCGTCTCTGATACTCGCAGTCGTGGCCAAAGTGTTTTCTGATACCGATACCGATGACCAAAGTACTTCTTGATACTGACGGCCAAAGTATTCTCTGATACCGTAAAAACGGCAAAAGGTTAATTTTAGAGTTTAAGGTTTTGTTTTGTGCGGAAGTAGGTCAAGGAAAGTGTTGTGATACCATGAAAAGATTTGTGAACTGAAAGTTTGTTTATTTCATTAACCATATAATGTTTATATAGGGAAACATAAATAGATAAAATAATAAACTAATAACAAAAGATAAGCTCAATAATAAGAGATAAGCCCAATGCTCTAAGAGATAAGCCCAATACTCTAACAAATGTCAAAATATAAATTACCCACCATTTTGTTCACATACGAGTCTCTATTTCTTTGAAAATATTTTCAATGTTCTAAGTTGACGTCAAAAGATTTTTGGGAGTTCTAGTTGCTAAGGAAGAGAGAAACATGAAACATGAAACATTCAACAAACGGTTAGAAGTTGGACTCCTCAACAAAAAAGACAAACTCTTGTAACACCCCAAATTCTCGGAACTCGGGGAGCTACTGGTTAGGACCTCACAATGGGTCCCGACCTTGGTTTAACAACAACATTACTTGGATCTTACAACAAGGCACAAATGTATTTAAAACAATTTCTAAAACATAATATTTTTAATGGTATAAACGTACACATGTGACAGCCTTACAAACATATATAAAGATACATAACATGCATGACGTATGGAAGACTCCCCCGTCCCCATCTAATGAGTACGTGGACCCGGCTGACCATCCGTTCCGGATCTCTCTGCAACTGTCTATCTCTACAGATCTACAACACGGATAAACCGTTAGCTAACTATCCAAATATAAGCAAAAATGATAACAGCACAAACACAAGCAGAAACAAAATAAACAAACATCATGCTGGCACTCAACCGTTTATTATCTATTATTTAAGTGATTCACATTATTCAATTTAAGTTGTGGCACGAGAATTATTATTAGTTCTCGCCTCCGTTCCTTATCCAACTGGTGTAGGTCTAGCTGACTTCCACTGGTAGCATCACTACAAACCACGTATGGACTAGTCCCGAAAGAAACCCCCAGCGCCCGCAAGCTACTGAGCAGAATGCCACCGCCCGTTACTCTTAGGCCAAAATATAGGTCGGTAATTATATATCACAACCTATCTCCATAAACATTTCAATCACACACCACCATCATCATTTATACTCATATTTAGAAGTCAGCTAAGTAAGCCCAAAGGACTTACCTGATATAAAGCTGGACTCTTTGTAAACCAACTCGCTCTGTAAACTGTAGCAACTCAGTTGCCTGTCAAAGGAGATAAGTGCATTAGCACACTCCTACGTAGTTAGAAGTCTAAGACTTCTAAAATAGAATAATATATTAAGACATAACTAGTTGCAGTATTAATTTAGGGTAAAATGACCATTTTACCCTTGGTCCCGAAATTTCCGAAAATTCTAAAATTCATGTCTAAACTCCTATTTGAGATTCTAAAATCATATTCTAACTCCCAAAGTTTCGTTGGGTTCCAAGCTGACATTTTTCCTATGTTACTATTTTCCGGGAAATCGTACAGGTCTAACTTCGATTCCAAATATAAAATTCGTAACCGCTTATAAAAATTCCGACTTAAATCCCTAGATTATCTATGATGTCCTATCTAATTTTAGGAGAAAGAATTTCTCCAAACTGTTCATTCAACAGTTTTATAAAAATTCCTAAAGTTGACTACTCCCTTTACAAATTCTATACTTAGCCAAAATCTGAGTACACTTTGAAAAATCATAACTCCTAAACCACTCACTGAATTTATCCCAAATTTTGATATGTTCTACTATAAAATCTTACCTATAATATATCCAAAATTTAGCTGCAAAGGAGATCAAAATCCTATTTAAAACTATCTCCCAAAACCGAATTTCAGCACAACAGAAAAACTGCTTACGACTCAATCTTGGAAAAATCGTAAATCCCAAACCACTCGCTGGATGCCTCTCAAATTTTAATATGTTCTACAAAAATATGTAAACTATATCATATCCAAAATTCAAGTCCAACGGATATCAAGAGCTTATTCAAAATCATCTCACAAAACAGCATCACTTGCTGTTTTCCCCCAACACTCAGCACATATATAAAAACGTCAACTTTGAAACACAATAATTCTCAAACCGTAACTTCGATTCTTTCCAAATTTTAATATGATCTACAACAAGATGTCAACTATATCATATCAAAAATTCAAGCCTAACAGAGATCAAAAGCCTATTCTAAACTATCTCACAAAACAGCATCCCATGCTGTTTTTCTCAACTCAGCACATTTATAAAACTGAACTTTGAAACCTCATATCTCTCAAACCATAACATGGATTCCTCTGAATTTTTTGTATGATCTACTATACTATATCCACTATAACTTGTCCGAAATTCAAGTCTAACAGAAGTCAATAACCCCTCCAAATTTATTCTACAAAACTGCATCTCAAGCAAATTTCCTCACTCTCAGCACCCAAAAAAAAACTGCTTGAATAGCCAACTTGAGAAAATCATATCTCCTAAACTATAACTCAGATTAAGCCCAAATTTTAATATGTGCTACCACAATATCTCATCTATAACATATAAAAATTTCAGCCAAAATGGATCAGTATTTCATACCTAAATCGGAACCCGAAGTTGGATGCTCGACAAAGTCGAAAAATTGAGAAAATGCAACAGTTTCTTGAGTTGCTTCTTAGCTGTAGCATATGGGTTTCAACAATGGTTCAGAGACAACTATTAGAATATATATATATGGAGGGGAAGTAAGGAGGTAGAGAGTGGTCATACACGGGACTCGCAGAAGGTGAAGGCATGGTTGTTGTTGTTGCGCGACTGGAGCAGGGAGGCGACTCCCATGGTTGCTGATGGTGTATCCCTGGCCACATTCAAGAGGTGTGAGGGAGGGAGCTGCGGTATGCTGGTTGACAGAAGACGAAGGGAAGCCATATATGTTGTTCGGTTTCCTGTGTGCGAGAGAGGAAGGTGGTGAGGAGGAGGACAACGCCGGCTTGCTATGTACACGAACGCCGGTTGTACGTCTAGTTATCATCAGTTGCGCGCAGAATGGAGAGGCAGAAGAAGCTCTGGCGTGGGAGGGAGAGGCCAACCGCTAGGGTTCTTGCTTGTGTTACGCGTGAGAGAGAGGAGCAAGGCTGGTTACAGAGGAGGCGGCATCAACGATCTCTTCCAAGGGCATGCTTTGCTGCTGTTAGGGCAAGCTGATGCTGAATGGAGTTTCTTCTAATGGGCCCGTCAGCATGATGGGCCCGTAAAGAAGAAAGATTTAATACTTTTCGGGCCCGTCTGGTTAGATCTAAATCGGAAACGATCCGGTAAGGCTAGATCCGTATTAATATATAACTAAAAAAAATAAAAGAAGCAAACTCGAGTCAAAATAAAAAGGATAAGGTAACGGAAAAAGTTTCAAACCGGTCGACTTCCGGTTTGTCTCGGAAATAACCGGGAGTAAAATATCCTGTTATTACATCGTTTCCCCCTTTAAATAAGTTTCGTCCCGAAACTTAATGGAGGGTAAACATGCAGACAGAGTCTATACGAAAGAAATAAAAGTCCGGAAAGAGTCACAATCGGTCAAGATCTAATTTGTTTATGAGGAAGTTGGAAGAAAAAGTTTCCGGGTATTACATCAATCCCCACTTAATATAAGTTTTGCCCCGAAACTTAAAATACTCTAATCGTTAGCTCGGCCTTCAAGGCACAACAAAGGTACAAGTCAGTGTATCTAATCACTACACCAAAAGTCTCGTTGTTCCCACATCTAAGTACTCAGACACCAAAGGTCATCAATATAACACACAAGACTAAACACTCAAGCATGATATAAACAAGTAGTCAAACAATAGCACGCATCTGCAGGATCAAGCCCTAACTAGTTGTTTTCAAGGTTACCACTATCTTTGTATAAATCTCTGAAAGGTTACGACGTCTCATATTATCCACCATATCTCAAGTAGCCTCGTCGGCTTTTCATAAAACCCATTTCTCCGAAAATCCTTTCATGTACATACATCATAAGCGCTTGCTACCACGTTCTAGATTGATTATCGAATATCTCACCGGTGTCATTCGGCCCAACTGTCCGATCCTCTATTCTGAGGACCTAACTCGTGTCTAGTAGGTATTCCTTCTAACTAAATACATTGACCAATGGGGTTGTTCTCCTCACTCGGGTGAGGAATAGTAGTCCGTCACTTTCTTTTAATTCCGCTTGCAAGGTCTCACAAGGTTGCCTTACTAACTCACCTCTAGATCTTTTGATGACCTTCCTGAAAAATTTATTCCAATTTCTTTCCTTCTGGTCTTCTAAAAGGTTCCGAGTATCCGATCTAGGATATTCCCTTAAACATCTACCGGCACTTCACTAAGTGCTTAAGGCTAGTTTAATCACAATTCACTTGGTCTTGTCTCCTAATATAACTCACTCATATGGTTCCTCCATTAAAGAATCATCATCTGCTCATTATTATTTTATAGATCTTTAATATATTACTGACTCAACTCAAGCTTTTTACCCAGTTTCCAAGATCTTAGTGGCATATGATGTGTCCAGAACGATGATACTAGACACAAGCTGATCTCACATCACCGTCGTTTTGATCATAATTACTCGACGAATGCTAACAACCCATCATCATTGCACTCATATATCCACCACATTTACCGGATCGAGAATATCCCTCTGACGCCAAACGAAACGCGGATCCATTTTGATATAACATTATATGTAAACTCTACTCCGAGATTATGCTTTCTTTAAGAACGACTATTGGGTTTCAAGTATACTCATGTCGCTTCTCTTTCTTATGTATCCTTCGACTCAAAGTGGTAGTTACTCACTTGGCTTTCTAGTGCAGACCTTGCACATTACTTTTATTTACCTCGTTAAATCTTTCCTCAATCAATCAAGAAATTTCACTCTAGAGTACTTTGTTAGGTATTGGATGCCGAAACTACTTATCCAACAACATGTGACAAGCCGCCATTCTTCACTTGAATCCATAATAGGGTACCACTCCCTTTCTATAACCTCTATATGCCATACTTTCCCGTCTACCTTGATGGTGGTACAATTCTTCCATAAAATTTATAGTCACTCCGCATAGCCCATCTCATGTTAGTTCTCATCAAAACGTATCTCACCAACTACCATCATCTTAAACCCGACACGTCGTTTTTCTGTACCATTGAGTTTCTTGCTCTGTGGGTAAGGACTCACCACGCTTCCGCTGTGTTACTTTGATAATTATGTTGTCACCTGTTAATCATAAGGACATTTTCCGTGAGTCCAAAATGATTGAACCCAAAACTCTTCCTCTCAATCACACTTTACGTCCTATCCGGATGAAGTACTCAATACCTTCCTTATTTGCCTTAAGGAACTAAGATGACGGTTGGAAGACGACCTCTTCCGTTTACTTATGGAATTCTTCTAACATGGATCTAAATTCTCTGACTCAACCGGGGTTTGATCTTAACCCGCCAAGAAGTAACCTCAGACACGATCCTCTCTACACCTTTAGTTATCTAAGAAGATTTTCGTTACCTACTTGAGGAAATCCTCCAAAGTATCGGTATAGTTAATTCAGTAATCCATAATCACATATATCTCTTCTTAACTGTACATAGCTCGTCAATCCCCCAAACAACTCTTGCACGTCCTCAGTTGATGTCGGTCAGTCAATAGTTGACTTATCTCCATTTCCGGGACTTACTTTTCTCATACCTCTTTTGCCGTTGAATTTCCTGGCGGGCACTACTTACTCGAGTTCATCAATTTATACTCCTTTAGCTCATTCTACATTACAAACTTCCAGTTCCCCCGTGAACTAACTCCATTTCTCGAGTCTAACTGTGTCGTCCATCTGACATCAATGGTCTTTTCTAGGTCTTCCAATATAGCTTGTAATCAAGTCTACAAAACTCTCATGACCTTAACTTCCTTCCACTTGCGGTTTATCTAGTTGGGAATGCTACACACACTCTGTCTTGATGGACATAGAACCTTATCAAAATCATATACTCCTTACTCCTCTAGTTCTTCTTTTATAATCCATCTGTACTAACTGTGATATGCACCCTTTTCCTAGCCAGTAGGCAGTAAATTCTTCACACGCTTCCCTTGGTCTTCAATGACATAAAGGGGGTCCTTTCTGACCGTCTAGTCTTTCTTCTTAAGTTCTTAATTAGGGATCCTTGCTCGAACTCACTCCATGTTATTATTAAGGTGCTAGCACGCGGATCGATTTAGCTTCACATTTGTCGTTGTTGATCTCTTGAAGGGTCCTCTAGACGTCTATAAAATTCTTTCATCATTCTATAGTTATCCTCCTTATCTGATAACCAGTACCACTGGTTGACCCGCACGTGTTATGTCTCAATTATTATTGACTGGTATGTAGTTGACCTTCCATAAGATCACAGACTTATTGTTCTTCTATCTCTTTTGAAGTTTGATAGACTTGGTCAAAATCTATCTCCTCTAGTTTCTTTGTTAATACTCTTTTAGTTTCTTCCACAATCTGCACTTCTCTTGTTCTCTTATGAGGTCACTATACTCTTCTGAGTCTAGTCCTAGCATTCATCTGTCGCCAATGAGTTCATCAAGTCTTCCACATTATCTTGTAAGCGTGTCTTCGCGATTCTCCTTACTTTAGTCATCATCTGTTTGCGGTTCTCTGGTATGAACCGTTAGTGTTGGTAACTTAAATCTCTTTGTAAATGAGAAATTATTGCGGACCCTTGAGCCCACCAAATCACTTTTCCACATTCTCCCCCTTGTTTAGTTTTGTCTTGATCATGTCGCCTTTATAAAAATTCGTTGTCTCAATTTTAGACTTCTAGTTTCTTGGATACTTATGTCGGACTTTCATTCAAAACTCTCATATCCTTGAAGGACTCCACATGCTTCCATGGTTACAGGATTTATTTCTCGTCATCAAACTCACTCTTTATCTTTGTACCTTTTAACTTCTCACAACTGGGTCGACACTCTATCTTCTTTGTACTCTCATGTCCATGCTTGCTTATGGCGGCGTCCGTCTTGATAGTCACGTCCTTTACACCGAAATTCTTGGTTGTACTCCGTTCTATATGATTCTTGTTTCTCCATTTTTATCTCCATTCTACGCTCTCGTCGTCTCTTGCATGGTTCTTCTAATTCATCTCTCGACTTCATACGACAAAGCCCCTTGCATGATTCTCAATTTCTTCTATCTAAGCTGACTCGGGAACTTCTTTCTCATCCGGTTGTACTGGCGGTAAAAATTTTCTAAACATCTTTACTGCTTTGCCCACCCGTCCTTCGGATGATTTATAAGTCACCAGGACGTCCATCAGAGTATCATACTAAATCTTGGTCTGAATCCCTTATCTCGTGTGGAAAACTCTTCAAACTCGTTACCGATTTATCATGAGGCGCTAATCGCTTCATGATATCACAACTAAAGAATACAAGATATCCTTTAGGATACTAGCATACTACACACACACAGATATATAATTTACACTAAAACCTATCGATATAAGTCTATATACTAACTCACCTATCGTTCCAAGCTGCAGAGATCCACGGAGAACGATGGTGGTCCGACGTACTACTAACCCAACAACCCGACTATGCACGTGTGTAAAAACAGAAATCCGTTTTGAAAATCTTAGACCCCTTTCGGGTTCTAGTTATTTTATACATTCGGTCTTTCAGAAGATTTCAAGTGCCATTGTTGCCAACCCAGAGCTCTGATACCATGTTGTAACACCCCAAATTCTCGGAACTCGGGGAGCTACTGGTTAGGACCTCACAATGGGTCCTGACCTTGGTTTAACAACAACATTACTTGGATCTTACAACAAGGCACAAATGTATTTAAAACAATTTCTAAAACATAATATTTTTAATGGTATAAACGTACACATGTGACAGCCTTACAAACATATATAAAGATACATAACATGCATGACGTATGGAAGACTCCCCCGTCCCCATCTAATGAGTATGTGGACCCGGCTGACCATCCGTTCCGGATCTCTCTGCAACTGTCTATCTCTACAGATCTACAACACGGATAAACCGTTAGCTAACTATTCAAATATAAGCAAAAATGATAACATCACAAACACAAGCAGAAACAAAATAAACAAACATCATGCTGACACTCAACCGTTTATTATCTATTATTTAAGTGATTCACATTATTCAATTTAAGTTGTGGCACGAGAATTATTATTAGTTCTCGCCTCCGTTCCTTATCCAACTGGTGTAGGTCTAGCTGACTTCCACTGGTAGCATCACTACAAACCACGTATGGACTAGTCCCGAAAGAAACCCCCAGCGCCCGCAAGCTACTGAGCAGAATGCCACCGCCCATTACTCTTAGGCCAAAATATAGGTCGGTAATTATATATCACAACCTATCTCCATAAACATTTCAATCACACACCACCATCATCATTTATACTCATATTTAGAAGTCAGCTAAGTAAGCCCAAAGGACTTACCTGATATAAAGCTGGACTCTTTGTAAACCAACTCGCTCTGTAAACTGTAGCAAGTCAGTTGTCTGTCAAAGGAGATAAGTGCATTAGCACACTCCTACGTAGTTAGAAGTCTAAGACTTCTAAAATAGAATAATATATTAAGACATAACTAGTTGCAGTATTAATTTAGGGTAAAATGACCATTTTACCCTTGGTCCCGAAATTTCCGAAAATTCTAAAATTCATGTCTAAACTCCTATTTGAGATTCTAAAATCATATTCTAACTCCCAAAGTTTCGTTGGGTTCCAAGCTGACATTTTTCCTATGTTACTATTTTCCGGGAAATCGTACAGGTCTAACTTCGATTCCAAATATAAAATTCGTAACCGCTTATAAAAATTCCGACTTAAATCCCTAGATTATCTATGATGTCCTATCTAACTTTAGGAGAAAGAATTTCTCCAAACTGTTCATTCAACAGTTTTATAAAAATTCCTAAAGTTGACTACTCCCTTTACAAATTCTATACTTAGCCAAAATCTGAGTACACTTTGAAAAATCATAACTCCTAAACCACTCACTGGATTTATCCCAAATTTTGATATGTTCTACTATAAAATCTTACCTATAATATATCCAAAATTTAGCTGCAAAGGAGATCAAAATCCTATTTAAAACTATCTCCCAAAACCGAATTTCAGCACAACAGAAAAACTGCTTACGACTCAATCTTGGAAAAATCGTAAATCCCAAACCACTCGCTGGATGCCTCTCAAATTTTAATATGTTCTACAACAATATGTAAACTATATCATATCCAAAATTCAAGTCCAACGGATATCAAGAGCTTATTCAAAATCATCTCACAAAACAGCATCACTTGCTGTTTTCCCCAACACTCAGCACATATATAAAAACGTCAACTTTGAAACATAATAACTCTCAAACCGTAACTTCGATTCTTTCCAAATTTTAATATGATCTACAACAAGATGTCAACTATATCATATCAAAAATTCAAGCCTAACAGAGATCAAAAGCCTATTCTAAACTATCTCACAAAACAGCATCCCATGCTGTTTTTCTCAACTCAGCACATTTATAAAACTGAACTTTGAAACCTCATATCTCTCAAACCATAACATGGATTCCTCTGAATTTTTTGTATGATCTACTATACTATATCCACTATAACTTGTCCGGAATTCAAGTCTAACAGAAGTCAATAACCCCTCCAAATTTATTCTACAAAACTGCATCTCAAGCAAATTTCCTCACTCTCAGCACCCAAAAAAAACTGCTTGAATAGCCAACTTGAGAAAATCATATCTCCTAAACTATAACTCAGATTAAGCCCAAATTTTAATATGTGCTACCACAATATCTCATCTATAACATATAAAAATTTCAGCCAAAATGGATCAGTATTTCATACCTAAATCGGAACCCGAAGTTGGATGCTCGACAAAGTCGAAAAATTGAGAAAATGCAACAGTTTCTTGAGTTGCTTCTTAGCTGTAGCATATGGGTTTCAACAATGGTTCAGAGACAACTATTAGAATATATATATATGGAGGGGAAGTAAGGAGGTAGAGAGTGGTCATACACGGGACTCGCAGAAGGTGAAGGCATGGTTGTTGTTGTTGCGCGACTGGAGCAGGGAGGCGACTCCCATGGTTGCTGATGGTGTATCCCTGGCCACATTCAAGAGGTGTGAGGGAGGGAGCTGCGGTATGCTGGTTGACAGAAGACGAAGGGAAGCCATATATGTTGTTCGGTTTACTGTGTGCGAGAGAGGAAGGTGGTGAGGAGGAGGACAACGCCGGCTTGCTATGTACACGAACGCCGGTTGTACGTCTAGTTATCATCAGTTGCGCGCAGAATGGAGAGGCAGAAGAAGCTCTGGCGTGGGAGGGAGAGGCCAACCGCTAGGGTTCTTGCTTGTGTTACGCGTGAGAGAGAGGAGCAAGGCTGGTTATAGAGGAGGCGGCATCAACGATCTCTTCCAAGGGCATGCTTTGCTGCTGTTAGGGCAAGCTGATGCTGAATGGAGTTTCTTCTAATGGGCCCGTCAGTTTGATGGGCCCGTAAAGAAGAAAGATTTAATACTTTTCGGGCCCGTCTGGTTAGATCTAAATCGGAAACGATCCGGTAAGGCTAGATCCGTATTAATATATAACTAAAAAAAATAAAAGAATCAAACTCGAGTCAAAATAAAAAGGATAAGGTAACGGAAAAAGTTTCAAACCGGTCGACTTCCGGTTTGTCTCGGAAATAACCGGGAGTAAAATATCCGGTTATTACAACTCTTTCGATGAAAGAATCTCAACTAGTCAATGATGTTCTTGTTCGCCCGAAGAGGATTCATAATTGCTTGGAGAGGAGAGGAGAATCAAGTTACAGTTCGAACCCTGAGAGGATGGACAAATTTACTATCTCTCTTTCGATTTTCTTTTCTTCTTTTAACTTTTGTGTGGACTAATGAAACCACCTAACTTTACCTATTTTAATTTCAACCTAAAATTTTTTAAGTTTACAAACCATTTTAATTTAAAACAGATTTTAATTTCAAAAGGACAACTTTGTCCTTTTAAAAATCTATTTTAAACGTTTTTGGCACGGTGACAATTTTGTAATTTTTAAAAGGTATAATGAAAATATGTTTTGTTTGTTAGTTCAAATTGTTTGTTCCAATCGTTCGTATTGTTGTTCAATTAATTCAAATATTTGTTGTTTTTAACATTTTTTCGTTCAAAATGTTTATACATTTTCGTTCATACATTTTTGAATTTATTGCATAAAATTTTTGAACTTTTTTATTGCAATTTTCTTCCTCTTTCTTCTTCTTTTTCTAACAGACACTTTTTGTTCAATTTTTTTGTAGACTTTGTTCAAATTATTTAGTTCTAGTAGTTCAGATTATATTGTATAATAATTCACACATTTTTATTAATTTTGTTCATAAGTTTTAAATAATGCATGAACTAATATTATAAAATATTTGAACTAATAGAACACCCAATTCTAATAACTATAACTATAAAAACTTAAAATTTATAATATTAGTTCAAATGTTGTGTATCATGAGTTTGAATATTGTGTATTGTTAGTTCAAACATGTACAAGTAACAAAGTGCATAAAAATATAACTACCAAATTAACAAAATAATACGTGCACTAACTACAAAAAATATCAACACTGATAGTGTATACTTCTGAATGAATTGAATTAAATGTATGAATTAAGATAATAATTCTTATAGTTTTCTCATGAAAATTACAAAAATGTCAGTGTGTCCCCCCCTTTAAAAAACAGATTTTCAAAATGACAAAACTACTCTCGTACCTTCTAAATATTGCAATATTACCACCGCACCTCTCTTAAATCATTAAATCATGTGGATTAATGTAACCCAATTAATCAAGTGAATCGACGGCCTAGGTTACTCCGTAATGCCGCACGGTAACACCCTCCGTACCTAAACTCGTCCCTTAAATTAAACATAAAATAGTACAAATTTTTAAATTACCCCCTCTTATATTTTCTCTAAAACTTTAAAACATTTATTACGCGTGACAAGGCTACTGGGCCTTTCCACACTTCGTCATCTCCTTCTCTTTCTCTCAAGCGACCCTCCATGGTAATACGATGCAAAGCATAAAAACTACAGACTCGAATGGAGAGAGTGAACGGATATGGTGATGTCGTCCCAACATCCTCCCATTTATCCTTTGTCATGTCCTACAACTTATTATTACATATGCTCTCATTATCTTCGTTGTTTGTTCTATATTCAACAATCCCTTCATGTCTCAACTCTCTTTGTTTCAAGAACATGGTCAACACTGTTAACTATATGACTACTGAAATGTTAAGTTTTACATGATGATGATCCTTCACTAGATCATGCTATTTTATTAGTATTTTTAAACTAATTTATTTGTTAGACTCATTTTGATTGTGATATTTTTATTAAATGTAAGGTGTTGCTAAGAAGACCATAATCTCCACAAATTTGTGCACAATAAAGGAGTTAGGTCATATGCATTATGGTATTCCCTTGAATATTGCAATCTTTATTGATGATGGTCGGTTAGTTTCTCCGGTCTTCAATCAATTTGCGCTCATCATCAAAGTCGCACATTTTGAGTGTTAATTACAATCTAATATCTGATTTCTATGGTATATAACTTTTACCACGTGACTTCCGAGAATTGCCAAAAGAGCATCATATTATTTTGTGAATGGTTAGTTACTCGCAATGTATTATTCACTGCATGACCAGTTATTCAATTCAAATTTTCAATCGAGTATCTGATATAGCCTATGCATATATAACAATGACAAGATTCTTTCATTTTAGTTTGACACCATTATTCTTTTGACTTTTTGTGTAGGCCACCTACTTCCTTGAGGATTTGTCCTAAGATGTTGCATGGGAATTATATAGTAGATTCATGTTTGAAAAACTTGGTGAAAGCGTCTAGCTACTAAAATGGAAACGACCTCATCTTCCTTTTAAGTCATCATTAATATCAACTTGACTGATAAATATTAGCAATTTCAACTTCTACACATCTTATTGATACACAAAGCTACAATTTCTCGCAATTGTGCCTTGTGAGCATCCACATTCGATTTTTATATAATTCTGTGTACAAAAATATTGTAGAAGGAATGTATTTGATGGATGAAACTAAAGAAAGTGAACTTTTGAAAGACCGTAAAGATGATGATAAGAGCTACATGAATGATGACAAATTTTATATCTTGTGAATCAAATTATCTTTAATAAATGACTTTAAAGTCGAGTGAGAGCACTACTACATTCCCATCCAATAGTTCTAATGCAATTAAAATCCAATAATATTGATGAATTTAATAGGGTTTATAAGAATCAAATTCACTAATATGATAAGATGAATGAGTACACAACAAAGAATCAAAAATGTCAACAAGAACAAAAATTCAACATAGCACTAGGATCTTCCTACTTGCTAAGCTATGCAATGTACGAACGCATCATTCTAAGATGTACTTATCTAAAATAAATCTTCAAAGGCTTGAATTCAGTAGCAAGCGGGGGCATGGATGTCTCGTACAATGACGAACACCATGGAATGAGGTTTAATGATGAGTTGGTCAGAGGCCTTGACATGTTTAGGGCCCATCTCAGGGATGTTGTTATTATGGGTGAGTTTCAACGGAGTTCCATTGAGGAGCATCACTTCACTTTGAATGTTTCCATTTAGCGCTGTCAGGTGGTACTCTTCCCTGTCCTCAACTCCCTTGAATTGTGTCAGCACATCTCCTGACCCTATGATGAGGTTGAGATCGTTCACCAATGACACGTCGAATGATGTTGAGTTGTCCATGTTGATGAAGAAAAGTGTTACTCCAGGCTGCAATTATACCATCACAAACAAATTCAACAAAATGCTCAACAAAAGAAAGAAAGAAAAATAAGAAGCGGTTTGACCTTTGTCCTTGAGCAATGAGCATAAGTCTTCAAGAAAGGAGACTGGTTATGTGTAACTGACAACACCTTGCTTCCCATAAGTCTATGCCACAAGAGAGCCCTACAAAACAAAGCAAAAAAAAGATGCTAGAGATAATAGTAAGATAAAAGACTACAAAGGGGAAAAAAACAATTACTGAATTACCCATAATAGTCAGGATTGGGGGCAAAAGAGGTGAGGTTAAGGAGACTATAGTGTCCTCCAATCAAGGCTTGACGACAAAAAACCTTGTGGTTGAATGTGGAAGTCATGCCGAGTTGATCCAAGTACCAGAACCCATCAACAAATGTGTTTGACACATTCTTTCCACCACTATTGTAGGAGCCGCCTGACTCACCTACCCATGCCTCAGACCATGGGCCGAACAAATTGATAGATTTTGCAATGTCCTTGTATGTTTGAGCCACCTTAGCTAGGTAGTACGGGTCTTGAACCCTATCGATCAACTCTGGGTCCACTCCTATGTAAAAAAATCAAATTAGGATAGGGAAATAATAAGATAAAATTGATGGTTGAGTATTACAAAAGAAACTACCTGCACCCAAGTTGTAGATGTGGTGGGATAAGCCGTCAACAACATTGGGTCCGGAGGCCTGGAGGAAAGTGTTGAACCACTTCTCGTCATAGAACCCGGCAGGGCCCATCACCTTAGGACGGTGCCACGAGTCAGGGTAGAGCTCAACAACCAACTGTTTCAAGACTTGCATGTCCTTTGCATATTGAACTGCATCAACCTTTCCCGACACTCCTCCAGCACATAACTCATTTCCTGAAAATTGTTCTAATGACAAAAGCATGCAAAGGAGCTTACAAATGATATACCAAAGGAAAAAAAAAGATACCGAATTCGTATGAGTCGAGCTTGTATCCCTTTGAAATTGTGTAGTTCATAAAATCACGGGCGTTTCTTGGGTTCCAATCTCCAACATAGTTATCTTCCCCATTGAGTCTCACTCTCCCAAAAAGGGCATTAAGACCAAATGTTGTGATAGAACTGAAAAACCAAATATACATTATAATTTATTGTCTCCAAACATAATAAGTCGAGTTAAATAGATTAGTTGAGCGATCATTACTTAGTTTCAGTAAGGAACTCGTTGATCTCGTCCCATTTTGACATTGTAAGGCAACCTTCGGTGTATCCAAATAAGCCATTAGGGTCAGCCACCATCTTTTGGCATGTCTTCACTGTTTTACCGACGCCGTAAACAATTTGATCTTCGAGTGACCCTCCTATTCTGACTCTCAGAGGCTTGAATGCTGTTTTTGTGACGGTCAATAAACACAACAAAGGAAATAAATGTGTAACAAAATGTTAAAAACAACAACAAACAATTACCCTTGACGGCATTGAAGAGTCTCTCATTCCTGAGATCCTACGAGATAACAAACATGCAACAACGATTAAAAGATGTATATAGCATAACAAATTACGAGCAATAAAGACTCACAAGTTCAAAGAGGCCGACGTCACCCCATGTGCAACTTCCGTAGTTACACTTGTCGCTTGGCCACCAATCCAAAGTGGCACATACAAAGTTTTCATCGGTCTTGGCTATCGAAGTTCCTCCTCGTATGGTAACTTGTACCTTCTCACTTGTTGCACACCAACATATTGAAAAGCATGACACGATAATGCCGAAGATGAGAATTGCTCTTGATTGAGAATTCATGTTTGTTTTGTGAGTTGAATAAGCTATGGAAAATGAGTACCCTTTATATAGGTGACGACTAAGATGTAGTTTGTTAAATAGAGCTCGAAGATTGAGCCAAATATTTGATTTGTTATTTGGTTCTCCTGATATCTTTCGAATTGTTGTAACAAACATAGATAACAAAATAAAAATAGGTGAATTTTTTTTGTTACGTGTTTTTTGTAAACGTTAATATGTGATTTGATGAGAACAACGATTTAAAATATTGTATATGTAATTTAAAGAAAATATTTAAAAATATTTTCTTTCTCAAATTTTGATGAGTGATCAAGTCTTTTACCCTTGGGTTTAGAAAAATCTCACCTCCTTTCAAATATTTTCTTTTGGACCTTGTAAACAAAGGGATAACTGTTAAATTACAGAAAAAGAATATGAAGAGTATGATGTCTTTTCCTTGGAAGGTTGAAGAGTAAAACTTACAAAGGATGAACAAGATTAAGTTACAAATACAAGTAATCAACTCAAATTCAACTATTATAATCTTGAGTTACCCTCAATTTCTCAGTATTTATTTATGAATATTTTATCAACCAATTGAGGAAGAAAATATTCTATTTGATCAGCTAATTTTATAAAACCTCAATACATTCAACATGTGGAGTATGAAGAGTATGATCCACGAATTGAGAGTTCTATAATAGTTAACTAATTAATAAACGTCTTATATCTTGGCTTTAACTTGTATTTATTAATTTATTTCGTCTACCTAATTACTTGGTGAAACAATAAAAAATTGTTTCTCAATTCAAAACTTAGTCTATTTGTGTTGAAATTCTTTGAAAATCACGTGTTTACTTGTAGGCAAAATTTATTATTTTTACATTTTCTGAATTTGGCGATATTCTTCGTCTATGCTCATTAGTTTATGTTAGGACATTTGACAAAGTTAGGACAATAGACATTTAGGGTATGGATTAATATATGACCCATATTAAGTCATTGCTTCACGCGTATAAATCAATCATGAAGTATCTTGGAAAAATAAAAGACGAAGTTTTGCATCTTGTTTTTTTACCCAATTTCCAACGAAATACAACATCATTTCTATCATTCTTAGGCATGGGTGCTTGTATACTTGTGCAATGCTTTGTGACTTAATAAACCATGTCATTCTCAATCGTTTATTCTTCTAACTATATCAACATATAACTTAAATAAAATAACAGATAAAACTTGACTGATTTTTATATGAATTGTTTGTTAATACTTTGCTTTCATATCATCTTCCGCTTAGAGATAAGATAGACAAATGAATACTTTCGTACATTATTGTGAGAATAAGTCCGTAGAAGAATAAGAATAGGAAGCTTACTTGTGAAATTTGGGCAGCCTGAGCATATTTAATTTCTTTGTCAAATGTAGAATAAGGTTTGTATATGCATATTATCACCTTAATCTTATCAACTAATGACAAGAGAAATGGATGATAAGGTTCAATTCAACCTTGAAGTTGTAGAAAGGTCTTGTTCGGGGGTGGGCAGACTTGGTAGCTTCAAAGAGAGACATACTTCTCGATTTGGATATGTTGACATTGGCCGGAGTATGGGCTTGGTGGATGGGTGTCGTGCACGCAAAACTAGAGTTGGATGACCACAAGACTCACAATCTTTCTTGATTATTTTGGCATTGTTTGTTTACGTGTATACGTGTATTGACAACTGCACTTGTCTTATGCCCTTGCAGTTGGTAGTTTGTGAGTTCGGTTTAATATCTAGACTTTTGTCTAACACGGCACAATAGTTTTCTTATTATAATTCGTCATGTAGTGAAGCAATATACAACCTGGTAGTGTCATTGTTGAGTGTTTTACAAGGAAAAGATAGAGACCACCTTTAACTCGTTGTAGCCAACATTTGATCCGGTTGACATGCCCCTATACCGCAGTTGAACTACAATATACACCAACAACTGATGTGTTACTACCCGCACCAAATACGTGTGGCGGATGTGTCGCTACTAAATTCGCGTATGAAACTTGTAAACCCCAAATTTAGGCGTGTTCTCGATATTTATCTTTCCGTATATTTATTGATATTTTAATAGCCTAAACAATTATACGAGTGTGTATGTATCAATATATATCATATTCATATATAATCAGTTTAAAATTATTATTGTAATCTCGTACATATTTTTACGAGAACGATTTCTATATCGGAAACATACTATTACAAGTATATTTACATATATTTGATTTATATATTTTCCGCAAATTATTTAACGGAAAAGTTCAAAAATATTTTCCGATCCGAAAATTTCGCTCCGATTAATTCGATCAAGTTTGTTAATTCCCGATTTCCTTTATTTTAATTGTTTTCTTTATTTCTCCTTTTTCCTTCCCAGCCCTTCTTGGTTTGTTTATTTTTCTCTCCTGCCCAGCTTGCCTGCTTGAGGAGTGAAGACTTCTGCTCTGCCGCCAACCTAGAGGGGCAGCTAGCCCTTTTCCCCGCAGCTCCCCTACTCCGTTGCAGACTAGTCGACCCCTCGCTCCCCCTGCTCCTTGCCCTCTCTCACGCAAGGCCCCCCTTTCTCTGTTCGAGCAGCCTCACCTCTCAATCCCTTAGTCTTCTGTGTTTCCTCACTCTCTTACCCTCCCCTTCCATTTTGATGAACACCACCACCGCCTTCTCTTCGACTGATCAGACAAGCTCCTCATCGAGGCCAGGCACCCCCACTGTCGTCTCTGTCTTCCTACCTCATGTGTCTGGCAAGCAGTTCACCACCCTTCGAGCCACCTTGAGCCGATGACAGCTCGAAGATCACCAGCCGACCACCTTCACTCTTCTTTGTTTTCTACTTACCATTCTCGCCGGAGAAGGCAACCACTGCCACCCTCTGCAGCCACCGGAGGGAGCCCATCGTAGCCGCCGTCGCCTCCGTTGTCGCCTCGACCTTGCCGGAGACCAAAGGCCGCCTGCCCTGCCTCGCCCTCCTAGCCTCTACAACACCGCCGCCATTCCCTGTTCCTCCTTCCCTTCATCTCTCCTCTGCAGCCACCAGGGAAGAGCCGGAGAGGCCTAATCTCACATTACCGCCGCCGGAAAGGGAAGCCCCATGCCGGAGGAGTGCCAGCCGCCCTACCCTTGCCCTGCCAAAGCTTTCTGCACTGTCCTTCTCCCCGCAACATGAATGGGGTTTCAGAAAACCCTATTTTCCTTATTACATCGGGCACCCCTAATTTAGGTCAAATTACACAGACCACCCATATTTTGTTTTACCATTTCTTCCATATTTTTATGTTGTAACTGATATGCCCCTGTTGTATATTTTCCGAAAATGCCCCAAGGTTTTAATTACGGTTTATGGACCCATATTTTATATTGTAGTTTGTGACCGGCTTTTTTACAAAAATCGTTTATGCCCTTGATGGTTAATCTTACTTTATGACTCAAAGATTTTATTGCGGGGTTTTAACTTTGGTTTTTGAAAGCGAGTTTTCCTTAGATTTATATATGTTAAATCTTCCGTTCAAATTTAGCGTATAAGCTAAATTTGCTTAGCTTTGATTTTAGGTTCGGAAGTACCCCGATAAAGGCCAACGAATCCATACTCGACATCCGTAGATCGTCTTTATGCTTTGACCTCGTGTGAGTATCTTCTTCCTCGATCTAGTTATGTTTAGTAGTATCATGCTAGGTTGGATATAGCATAACTTAGAGTGAATACCAAGTAGTGATTTGGACCTTAGGTGAGTTTTAAGGATTGTCGATTGTTGTAAGACGTTGAGTGTTTGGTTGATCTTGTGAGCATTCTGAGGCTCGAGGTTGGGGTTGTATGATCTTGTGAGATTTTGGAGCTTAGGATTGACTTATCCTAGCATGGTGTTGTTACCGTTGAGTTTGTTTGGACTAGACTTGTTTATCCTAGTATGTGTTATGGGTTATGATCTTGCGAGATCATAGGGTAGACTTCTAGCTTGTGTTGAGTATGATGTGAGCATGAGGGATTCTAGGATGCGGTCCTAGTATGAGAGTCAAATGATCTCGCGTAGATTATTTGTGTAGAAGTCTAAGACTTCTTGAGTTGACCGAGTTATTGATATAGATATCTTGTTGTGAGCAGCTGTAGACTTCTTCCCAAGAGAAGCGAGAGTGTTGCGTGAGTCAGTGTTTGGGACGAGGTAAGTCTCCGGACTTACTTAGCTCGTATTCTACGTATTAGATTAGTTGCGTGTTTGGTGGTGTGTGTTTTATTGTTTTCATTATAACAACTAAACCGAAAATAGGATTACCGACCTTTATATATTATTTTGCCCAAGTGTATGATAACGGGCAGTGACAACTTGTCTAGCTCCCGCGAGAGCTAGGAGGTTCTTGGCGACTATCCCGTGTTGGTAGACGGTCGGATGCATCAGTACCATTCCATGCCGATAAGTAGGGACCGAGGCGAGTTTCGGTGACTCTCGTGTCACAACCTAAGTTGAATTAGAAAGGGATATGACTTAATAATAATAAGATAATAAACCGGACTTGTGTGCTTTGGAGTGTATTGGGTGTTTATGATGATTAAACTTGTGTTTGTGCCTTTCACCTTAATTTTAATGCCTCGAATATTAGCTAACGGTTTTATACCGATTGTTGTAGATTGCCTTGCAGGTTAGGAATGCGGCCGAGAGCTCCGGAAGAGTGGGTAGCCGGGGTTCCTTACATTTTAGGAGGGGTTTGGTTGAAGTCGTGTTTGGGTATTGTTTCTTGTATGTAGTTATGTATTTGATGTTCTAGTTTGGAATTGAGAATTCGGTTGAAGTTTGTCTTTTGTTTGTTTCTGGGGATCATATCATTTGCATATAAATGTATTTTGGTTTTGCCTCATGTCTTGTTGCAAGATCCGGTGAAATTGTTGTCAGGCTAAGGGTCGAGACCCATTGTGAGGTCTCCGCCCGTAGCATCCCGAGTCATGCGGATTCGGGGTGTTACAAAACTCAAAAATTTAATTGTCTTAACGGCGACGTACACATCGCCACCAACAAATCCCCTACCGAACTCGTAAACTTATCTAGTGGAATAGACGAAGGTGCCTTGTATTTCCAAAAATATGCTACGTTATACAACATGTTCACCTTCAATTCTCTTGGATGATCGATTGGCAATTTATCGAAAAGAGGAATCTACATTTTCAAGTTGCATAGTCAACTATATCATTACATTGGCGATCTTCTCCCGACAACAATTGTAACACCCCAATTTCTCAAAACTCATGGAGCTACTAGTTAGGACCTCACAATGGATTCCGACATTAGTTTGACAACAGTTTTACTAGATCTTACAATAAGGCACAAATAAGGAAAACCGAATATCATAAAAACAAAGGTTGTAATGTTATGAATGCAACAAAAGACTAACAACCAACAAAACATTTTAGAGTCACCATCTCTAAGTACAACATGAATTAGAAAGACAAACTAATAGATGAAGACTCAACCCCATCCTACTGACTACGGAAATCCGGTTGACCACTACCTTCCTAATCATTTAGCATCAGCTCTAACTTGTAGAAAATATATACCACATAATAAACAATAATTAGCTAACTATCCAAATATTAGTAGAATAATAATAGCACAAACACACATAGAATTTGAATTAAACACTCAACATACTAGCACACAAATCCGGTTATTATCTTGTATATAAGTGGTTCACTTCAAATCCGTTTTAAGGTTGTGGCACGAGACTTCTAAGACTCTCGCATCCATTTCTTCATCCAGCGGGAGTGGTTCGGCATACCTCCCCGTATACCATGCCTGGCCTAGTTTCGGAGATCCTCCAAGTCACCCTCGGGCTACTGAGCAGCTGATGCCACTTCCCGTTACTCTTGAGCCAAGATATAAGTCGGTTGTACTTAAAGCATTAATATACTTATTAACATATAAGTCAAACACCACTATCATCATTCACACCAACATCTAGAAGCTAGCTAAGTAATCCCAAATGACTTACTTGAATCGAATCTCAACTCTTGATAGCTACGTAAGAACTCAATTGTCTAATATAAAAGGAAAGTGGATCAATAATATGTCCAAACTTCTTAAAAGTTTTCAAATTCTAAGATACGAAAGGTTATCTAAAAAAATTATCAATTTACCCTCACAAGGGCAAAAAGACAATTCTACCCTTGGGTCTAAAAAATCCTAGAAAAATCCTAGAACACTTCCAAATCATCCTTTAGAACCCAAAACCATAATCCAACACTCAAAAAAGAAAGTTTCACTAAGTTGGAAGATTTTTCCAACCTTTTAACTTTCATGAAAAGGCACCAAGCTCCCACTTTGACCTAACTTATAACACCCATACAAAAATCTAAAAAATATAAACGAAATATCTAAACCTTCTATGATATGCATTCTACTCATAGGAGAAAGGAAATCCAAAAAACAATCAGCTACAACTCTTACATAAAATTCCCAAGTTGACTCCTCAACACAAAATTTGTCATACTTAGCCAATGTATGCACTTTTACTAAACTGCACAACTAATCTACTTTGGGACATCATAAGCCTAGATCCGACCGTTGGATCGACCCCAACTTTGGATACATCAAACTCTGGATAACCACCTACAACATACTAAAAATTGAACGGTGGAAAACTATTTTGAGGTATCCAAATAGATTCTTAAAAATAGTAGTTCACAACCAAAATTCTGAAAAATAGAAATCCCAATTGATCCCGGTTTCGAGACTCACCATCTGCGATTAAGGGGCAAAGAAAAGAATTGCAAAAGGTGTCTAGTTCGAGGCTTCTATGAAACAACACTCCACCTAATACAAAAGCACAATCTCAGCGAGTCACCTGAGCCACCATAGATCGAGAGAAGAGTCTTGCTTCTTACCTAAGGTTATGTGAACAACTATGGAGGGAGGCTCCTTCGTCTCTTCTGGCGTGTAATGTAAGTGATCTAGAAACCTCCTCTTTGCCCACTGCTATTGTTGTCACAAGGGAAGGATATAACACCCCAAGTTTTGGGAACTCGAAGCGTTACAGGCTAGGACCTCACAATGGGTCCCGACCCTCAAAGTAGCAACGACACTACGGATCTTACAACAAGGCACATACAAATGAAAACCAAAACTCAATATAAAACCAAATGTTTAAACAAAAGAAAGCGTAAAAGACTCGCAACCGAGTTCAAAACAAAAGAAAAAGCAACAACATAAACATAAACCCGATTTTCCCCTCCTATAATGTACGGGAACCCCGACTGACCACACCATCCGGATCACTGAGTAGCATCCTGTACCTTTGGAACATCTACAACATCATAAACTGTTAGCTAACTATCTAGATATCAGAAAGAAAGCAAAGACACAAATACACATAAGGTAAAGTAAACACATCAACATGCTCATAAACAGCCGGTTATTATCTTTCATTATGTTATCATTACGAATTCAACTTATGGTTGTTACACGAGTATCGCTACGATCTCGCCTCCGTCTCCTTTCACCAACAGGAATAGAACGTATGCATCCTTCTTTCACCTGCTGGACTGGTCGCGAGAGCACTTCCCAGTTTCTCCATTCTGAACTGGACAAGCGGTAACCTCCCGTTTATAATACACTTGGGCCAATTAAGATATAACAAGGTCAATCTTATTCCGTTTATCAGTTATAACATGATAACAACACAAACAAGCCAATACAATCAAACCAATACGCGGAATAAAGCTAAGTAAGTCCAAGGGACTTACCTCACTCGAAGGTAATCTTAAACTCAACGAACACTAAGAGAACGACTCATTTTCCCTCAAGAAAGGAACAAGGAAAGCTTGTTCACACAAGCATCACGAATCAAGAACAAAACGATTGCTAGAAGTCTATAACTTCTAGCCTCAATAATCTCTAAGAGATCTCCACAAGCTAAGGTCTCAACCTTAGTCTTACTAAACACTCAAGGGCAAAGAACATCCATAAGAACCAAGGAAAGGAACGATAAAAGCAAGGAAGGAAGCAACTCACAAGAACGAGAGTTATTGCAGAAGAAACTGTGGGGGCGGCTGGGTAAAGGCGTAGGGGTGGCACGTGATAGAGGCGTAGGGGTGGATTTGTGCAGGCGCGGGGGCAGATCCTTGACAGAAGCGTCTGTCGACTTTTTGACGACAACAGATCCACAACAAGGCCAACACTTGTTCTTCCAACACTTTCACACTTCACAACTCAACCAAGGGGGCCTGCGAACATCAACGGAACGCTCCACAAGAATCAAGGATCAAAATTGATTCTTGGAGAAGAAGAAAAGAGGAAACGAAGAGAGGAACGAAGCAAAAGGAAGCAAGGTACAACAACACCTAAACGTGATGAAGGACAAAGGAGTAAGAACTTACACGTTCAATAAGAACACAGGGAGCAAGGCTGCAACACTCTAGGGTTGAAGAAGACGTAAGAAAGAAATGGGAAAAAGAAGAAAAGACAGAAATATATAGAAGATGCTGGAAAGATAGATGGAAAGGACGTCTAGGGTTAGAAAGAAGATAAGAAAGCCGGCCCATAAGATAGAAGATCAGATATTCTATCTATAAAAGGAAGATAAATTGAACGAAAAAATCGGGCACGATCTGCAACGTATCCGCAGGGGCGGATCGCCTCAGCCGTTGGGGCAGCCCCTTGTCACCGCGGGGGTGGTGACAGACACCAAGGCCGCTGGGGCGGCCTTCTTCACCGTGGGGCGGTGAAGGTGAAAAATGGGATCTTACAAAGGAATCATCCAGTGTTTCTTGTGCAGAAATCCGGATAAAAACAAGGGTAAGGTGAAGGCTCTTACCACTGTTTGCAGGCAAGTTCAGATGAGAGAAGAGTTGCACTTGTACAGATATGAAGCTCATGTATGACTCCCTTCTAGACTGTCATTGCGAAGAAGGAGCGAAGGCATGCAATTATGATAGGCCGAAAAAGGGATCGAATGAGTAATGGTGACAAAATATGGATGGACGAGTATAAAAGAGTGTCTTACCCGGATTTAGTCTCCCTCGGCCACGGAGTGGGAGGAAAGGTTGCGAGGCGATGTTCCCGATGTGTAAGAATCTGATGTTGGACGAAGACAAGAGAGTAGGCTGAGAGGGGAAGAAGAGAAAATAGTTGCTTCTCACATGTAGGATAAGAGGCCGGAGTCAAAAGCGGCTAGCTTTCCAAGTTGTAGAAGAAGTCTGCGTGAAGAAGGGAGTTAAGATAGGGGAGAGAAACTCTTACCTTATCGGTGGTCTAAATAAGGAAGCAAATAAATGAGCTTTGACTGTTTCACGTAGGAGACGTTGAGAAGAGAAGGAGAGAGATTCACGTAGGAGACGGATGAGGATAGAAGGAAAGAGGTATGGGCTGGATTGATCTTGTCAAGACCTTGTCATGGGTTTGTCATGAGCTTGTCAAATGGCTCATCTAACACTAGTCTTGCAAGAGGCACTATTTTATCATTTTATGTGAGTAAAAATATCACATAAAATGATAGAATTTTGTGTTGACTCGGAAATAATGGAATAACATTCCGGGAATTAAATTGAGCACTTTCAAAGGTCCACCGAGACTGTAAATCGCGTATTCCATAGCGTACTAAATTATTACTGGTCATGGACATGAAGGGTGTGGGCTTGCGGGTTGTATTATCCAGCCCCAAAACCCATATTTTTATAGAACACCATCGCACATTGTTGCCGACCCGAGATACAAGGAGTACTTCAAGGTAAACATAAATAATTTTAGATGTGTTAAAATTGTACTACATATTACATGTGGTTACTAATAGACGGTATATTATTGCAATTGAGGATTGCATTGGGTGTTTCGATGGTACACATATTAGTGCATGCATAGAAGAAGTTTCGCAAGTTCCTTTTGACGGTTGAAAACATAGAGTCACTTTCAATATCCTCACCGTGTGCGATTTTAATATAATGTTCACTTTTGTGTTGTGTGGATGGGAAGGGTCCGCTCATGATGTGAAGGTTCTCGATAATGTCATTTTCAACCCCAACCTCAACTTCTCACATCCAGCTCCTGACAAGTACTATCTTTGTGACAATGGCTATCCAGATAGACCGGGGTTCCTAGTTCCATATTCAAAGATACGGTATCACTTAATTCAGTTTGATAATGAGCCTCCACGCAACAAAAAGAAAGCGTTTAACCATGAACACTCTTATCTAAGAAGTTGTACTGGACGTTATTGAAATCCTAAATAATAGATGGAACTTGTTATCTACTATGCCATGTTACCCGGCCTACACACAAGTTGACATCCATCTTGATTGCTTTGCCCTACACAACTTCATTCGCTTATACTCAGGTTATGACTTTTCATAAGATGAGGAGGAGTTGCCGATGACAAACCAAAATGAGGTAGAAGACGTGGAGGACAACAATGACAACGAAAGAGGAATGGGAGATATTCGTGATCGTATTGCTTCCGAGATTTGGAATGCAAGAAGGAATATGTAAATTTGGTATGACAACTCACTTATGTTTGAATTTGGTGAAGAAATTTACATTGTTTCCCAGTATTATGTAAATTTATAGTTTTGGTACGACAATTGATTGTGTTTCATTTTGGTGCTATACGACAATTTGTTTCATCATATAAAAGAAAACATAAGCAAATGATGAAAAGATAACATAACCAAATTGATACATTATTGTTTCATAAAATAAAACCCTAATAATACATTACATACGCAACAAGTATCACCCTAGTAACTAACCCTCAAACAAACGCACTTAAACAATTTTCAGATTTAGTTTTCTTGTTCTTTTGTTTTTGTTGAGTAAGATCTTGGGTTAATGTCTCAATATGAGCAGGCTTCTTCATTTCCTTCGTGTGTATCAGTCGAACTTCATAATCCAATCTTTAGTTAGCTTCGTGTAACCCTTGCACGAAGTCCCTTAAAATTGCAAAGCATCCACTATCATCGAAGACGTACATTAACATCTAATTTTCGATGGGATCATCATCGATATCCCATGTCCCTAATTGTAATACTCGGGATCCTAACTGTCATAACTAGAGTCGTCGTCCATTGTTACCTAATATACAAAGTTACCTAAAATAAATGAGCTCATAAGCACGAACAAAATGAGCTCGTAAGCAGCACACACTGAGCTCATAGCAGGATTTTGGTATACAGATCATACAAGCAACTGTAGTTAAAAACAACAATGAGCTCATAAGCATGATTGACAAATAAGCATGAACGAAATGAGCTAATAAGCAACACACACTAAGCTTAGCAAAAAGTGTTCTTTTTTGTTAAAAAAAACTTCAAAAATGATTGCTAGATTCTTGTTTTCCTTATGCATAACAGGATTTTGGTATGCATCAACAATAAACAAGTGTTCTTGATAAGCATGAACATTAAAGCACAGATTGGGGGATACAATGAGTTCATAATTAGCAGACACCGATATGTCACTATTTGCACAACTATTTGACAACAAGATATCTCTCGATGTGCCTTACCCATATGTGACAATCTTTTTTTTTTAAAAAAAAGATATAGCAACAATATGCACATTACCCATGTTGCTCAAGTGATATCAAGAATATCTACACCTTACCAATATTTGACAGCAAGAATTCTCTGCCAATTTGTTATGATTCTCTCAATTTTCTACAGAAATTCTACTAACAATTGGTATATATAAGCAATCAACACAGAGAGAAGTTGTCCTCCAGTTATATAAATGTGAGAATGGGGATCAAGATCAAGATCAAATTCTTATTGCAACACACTCACATAGCAGATGAAGAAAGAGGAGAAGAAGCATACCTTACATCAACTGACCCTATATATTTTGGTTGAATTATGCAGCTTTGGGTGAATTTAACGCTAGGTTTTCTCCTTCAGTTTGTAGTGAAGATGGATAATAAACTGTAACACCCCGAATTTTCAAAACCCGGGACATTACTGGTTAGGACCTCACAATGGGTCCCGACCTCAGTTTGACAACAATATTACTAGGATCTTGCAACAAGACACAGATAAGAAAAACCGAAATTCATGAAATTGTATTTTTAAAGGAATGAATGCAACAAGGTCTAGCAGCCTATAGTACTTAAACAAAGGGAAACAAACCAGCTGTCTTAACAAAAGGAAGAACGACAAACAACATCCCAACCCCCACTCTAAGGAGTACGGAGATCCGGCTGACCACTACTTCCGGATCACTCAGTTGCTGCCCTAACCTGCGGTAAATCTAAAAACACAACAAAACAACCATTAGCTAGTTATCTAAACATTAGAAGAATAATAACAGCACACACACACATCAAAAGTAAACACTCATCATGCTTTCACGCAATTCATTTATTATCTTCTTTTAGGTCATTCATTCATACTAATGATACTTCTTTTGTGACACGAGGGATTCCCAAACCTTGCCTCCGCCCCTGTGTAACCATCAGGAATGAATCCGATGCATCTCACCTTGTACCTGCCTGGTCTGGGTATAGAGAACCTCCCAGTCTCTTGTCAGAGTTGGGCAGTGATGTCACGGCCCGTTATACATACACTTGGACCTTAAAACAAAATAACCACGGTCGTCCTAACAAGTTGTTATTTTTATTATAATACACATTGCACACACACAACCATTATCACTCAACTAGTATCCAGAAACCAGCTAAGTAAGTCGCAAGGACTTACCTGAATCAAATTACAACTCTCAATGTCCAAACTCAGTCTGCCACCGTAGAAACTCAAATGCCTGTTACACAGGGCATGTGGATCAAAATCGTGTCCCAAGCTCTGAGAAGTTACCACTTCTAAGATATACTATTCCATGAGGAAAAATTACGGAAATAACCTCTCTTAAGGTAAAAGTTTATTTTACTCCCCATCCCGGAACTCTCAAATGTCAACATTAAGCTTTCATATTTCCTTTTTTTTTATTCTCTTAAATCGGTTTTCGAGGATAGAAACTAGAGATTACGAGGTTGGATTCCCAACCTCGCACTTCTATATGTATACCCATATATCCATCTATATATAAACATATATACATACTTGTATATACACCTAGATATATACCTACATATATATACGTATATATATACTCGGCATACAAAACTCCTATATAAACCTATACATCCACATGTACACAACATTACTCCTACCTAGCATATCTATCTTTACTAATCCCACTGTAACTACTATAAGCCTACATGTCTCTATACTCATATAAACATATACATACTCAGCACACTACCCTTACGTATATACACATATACATACTCAGCACACTACCTTTACGATTCTATCTCGATATATATATCGCAGTGTATGAGAGTATGTGTACCTACACAAGCCGTCGATGTTCCGGTTTTACGGCTGCTGAAGCGTCCTGGACCGGGGTTCGTATGTTGGCTCGAAAGGACTCCCGCACGTCTTGGTTAGTCACTGCAGGATCCGAAAGGGACCGACTTCAGTTGGTTACTCACACGAAATAGAAGGAAGGGAGAGGGATGCACTAGGAGGCTGTTTACCTTCGTTCCAATGGGTGCAGACAAGAGCCCAACCTTTCGGTGAGGTGTGCAGCGGTGGCTCGTCACACGCAGAGGCAGTTGTTGGCGTTCCCGACGGTCTGTGTAGAGGGCGGTAGGGAAGCGATGGTGGGCGTCGGCTGGTGGTCGCGAGGCTCGTCTCCTCTGGAGGTCTGGCGGTCGGCAGGGAGGTTAGAAAGCGGTTGTGCAGAAAGGAGAGAGATGGTAGACCAGCGACTCACCTGGTGGTTGGCGGAACCGGCGGCGGCAATCCTGGTGGTGTGGTGTTGCTGCCGGCTCGTGATCAGTACTGGTTCAGACGTCGTAAGATATTGCGGAGGATTGAGCGGCAGTACGTCTCATCGGGAAAGGTAAGGCAGCCTTAGACGATAATTTAGGGTTAAGGATTAGGTTAGAGTTAATTAATTAGGTTTAAGGTAAGGGTTAGGATTAGTGGATTGGCTGCATGTGTTGTTGGGCCGGATCCAGTGGGCCAACTCCTCACTCAAACTAAGGCTGAAACTTTGGCGTTATTTCTTCCGGGACCGTTACGAATACGGAATTTAATTATGGACTTATTTACGGGATTATTTATTGAAATATTAAAGTTATTGTTTTAGAAAAAGTTATCATTTTATGTAAATCCGGTCACATAACATGATAAAATTTAATATCGTTTATTTCTTAATTAGAAGAATTTGGGTTGGCGGATCGGAAATCGGTTTGATTCGGTATTAAATAAGGTTTAAAATTTTCGGATATTACAATAACTTGACAGTTTTGACACCCCATTCAAATGACTGCAAAGTCAACTTACATCTTTTTAATCAATTCAACACACTCACAAAGCATATGAAGAAAGGGGAGAAGAAGCATACCTTAGATCAAATGAAGACATATTGAATTCTCATCCAATGAATTGCCCTACTGCAATAACACATAGAGGCAGATGCAATTAGACGAACCAAGACACAAACCTAAACGATTCAACACATAGATGAAGAAAGCGGAGAAGAAGCATACATTAGATCAACTAAAGGAAGACATGAATTAGGGCGAACACCAACAATCAATCCTTCTTCTTCACATTTGATTCAACACGATTGAGTTTTGGAATTAGGGCGAACACCAACAACTGAAGGAAGAAAATGGAATTAGGGAAAACTCCAACAACTGAAGGAAGAAAGGAATTAGGGCAAACACTAAGACACGAACCTAATCGATTCAACACTGACGATTCTTTGCCTTCGATGAGTTTCTTCTTCCGTGATGATCTTCGAACCAGAGAACATGTGAAGAAAATGAAGTTTTGGTATCACATGATAGGCACGTGATAAACACTAAAGTGTATTTTCCTATTCATGCCAAACCGTCATTGTTTTTAAACACCGAAACTAGTGTTTATCGGATACACTTCCAAAAACACTAGTGTTTACAAACACTAGTGTTTTGGAAATTTTGCCAAACACAGACTTTTTCAAAAAAGGCTTGATAATTTCTGAACAAAAACACTCGAACTAAAATAAATATGGCACTACTAGATAAGTAGGGATTGCTGTGTTTGGCTATTGGCGCTAACAAGTAACAATCCTTCAAAACCGACGCTGGAACATAAACGTCAATATGATTTCCTCGGCACCAAAATATTGCACTAACATGTAATAAATTTGCATGTTCAAAAAATCTCCATTACAACCTCTGCCTAACACATGCATAATCCTATGATGTTCTAAGCTTAAACAATTTGCCGCATGCAACCAAGACTCGTTAGAATCGGTACGAGTTATCAGAGCCATACTTGGCCCGAACATTGTAAGGATCAAACCTGTGATTTTCATACTTGAAAGTTCTTGTTTCAACAGGCTTTGGCTCTTGGAAAAAGGGTCTAAATACTAGTTCCCCACTTTTCTCTCGATGTCGATGTTTTGACTTGTCTTTTTGGGTCTTGGATCTTGCCTGATCAGTATGAGCAGGAGCTTTCGCAGACCCATAGAACTCTGCAAACTCTTGTCATTGGGACGATCTATGTTTGCCTGGAGGATAAGGGTCCTTTAAGCTAGTTGATTGATGACATGAATTATGTATCATCATATTCATGCATATTGCAGCACATTATCTCTATTTACCTTGCATTTAGAGGGATTTTGCATAACTTTTATGTTCTATTCAATCAATTGTCGGAAATAGAAGTCTACACGAGATTTTGATGAATTGCAGGTAAATAGAGCTGAATTGGAAGCAAAAATGGAGCAAGAAGCATCAAAGGATGTTAAGGAAGCTAAAGGAGTCTTAGGAGGATCACAAAAGGCTAAGGGATTGCAAAGGAGAAGCATGGAAGACGAACCAAAGGAAGAACACTTTCTGTTGAAGAAAATCGTTCTAATGTACACATAAATCGGACGATTTTCACACATTGAAATCGAACGGTTTTTCACTAAAATCGACTGGGTCGATTTTCTTCACGATTCGGCCAAATGAAAAGACGACATAAAGCCCAATTAAATTGGGCTAGATGAGAGTTTTGCCAAACGGCCCATCTGCAAGAAACTATAGAAGAGAACCCTACGAACGAAGACGAGGAGGTTGCACCAGATAATCTTTAGACGTTTTGAAGAAATCAACGATTCTTGGAGAGAGATTGAAGAGCTTTTGCCGGAAAGTCATTCTTGATCTTTGATTGTGAGATTTCTTTGTTCCATTGTCTTGTTTGTGGTTTATGAACACGAAATTAAGTTGTTGAGAGATATATTGAACAGATTTGACGATTGTTTTACAGATTTAAGAGTTATAGAATTTTTCATTCAAGATTTGGTTTCTTTGCGATATCTTCTTCAATAATTAATTTGATTCGATTTTGAAAATGGTTGGCTAAAAACCTTGTGATTCTGGGGAGAATAGTTGATGATTAAGGCTTAGATGATGATAGACTGAACTCATTCAAACATTAGGACCCTGAGAATTTAGATCTTAGTTTTGCGACAACAGGAAAATCGGGCTGTTCTTGAGGAAAATCGGCCGATTTTTCTTATGAACAGGGCGATTTATTCCTCTGACGAACTTTAATTGAATTAATCTTTAATCAAAACTAATCCTTGCCTAAATCCCAATCTTGATTAACCTTTTTACCCTCTAATTGAATGTTCGAATGCAATTCAAACCTGTTTCCACATTTAATGGATTAAAATTGCAAGATTTGGGTAATAAAGAGACTCAACATCCTTTATTAAGATTTTAAGTGTGCTTTCTATTCATACTTTGGAGAGTCATATCCTGGAGTTTTAGATAGTTAGTTTGAACATAATTCTTGTCTTTAAATCTTTCTATATTGCAGCATCAACAACCCTTATAGAGAGAACCTATAGATTAGTTATATAGGTTTCGGAACTTCATCGTACGAATCCTACCTTTGAACATTTAATCTTGGCAATATAAATTCTGTCCTATACCCGTAGAAGTGTCTTGAATCGAAAGCCTAAATCGGATACTTGAATCCTTGGAATCATTTCTCTCTTTATTATATCACAAAAGCTTTTATACTTTCGCTAGATAATTGAAATTGAAATCTTTCTCACCAAATCCCTGAGTTCGACTCTGGAATTCTTACCTTTCTACAGCTGATCCGTACACTGCGGGTTCGCTTTGCTTTTGAGTTCTAGATATAAATATTAAGACTTTGACGCACACCTTTTTGGGCGAAAATTGATCTCATTTTCGGAGGCTTTGTGTCTGCGGAATGTTCGGGTACTTTTGCTGCATCAGCCTGTCTGGCTTCAGACTTAGGGGTGGGGTTCCTCTTTTTCTTCGTATTTCTTAGAGCGTTTTCTAGCATAGTAAGGGAGTCTTTTAGTGGGGTGAGACCTTTGCTTGGACTGTCTGGTCTGATATGAGACGGAACCCATTGATCGAATATGTTACTCAATGATTTTAGAGCGGACTTGGATAGATCACCTCCAGCTGGCCAATAGATGGACATCCTGCAACTGGTTCCTCTTTGATTTTATCGACAACCCGTTTCGGTTTCTCCTTTCTTGGATCTTCTTCAAAATTGACTTTTGAGGGTTTCTATTGTATACATATGACCATGCCCAATCAGTTTTATATCAAGCTAGGGGAGCTAGACAAACACTTGGGGTCCATGGCTACAAATAGGGAAGTGGAAACGGAAATGTCATAAACCTAGTACATATATGGATTCTTATTCATTGATGTATCATCACAACATATTTCCCCTTACCTTAACATAATAAAATATGTCGTGGTGGAGCAAAACTAAATAACAATCCAAATATATGCACTAGATTTGCTCCTCTTTGCCTAACTATAACCAAGCATGCCCTCAATGGAAGAGTTAACTTGAATGAGGAAAAATTGTACATTTTAGACACATGAAAAACAAGGCTCACCATGCTTGGAAGAACAGACAAGCTTAGGCCCTACTGGAACAAGCACAAAATATATCCTGTTAAAATCCCCAACAACAATGACAAGATATGTCAATGCAAAATAGAAGCAGCTTAACACCTGTAATATGTTTAATCATGTAACGAAGGAAGAATGTCAAGATGAAAGATCAACATAATCAATTGTTTATGCAGTTCGGGTGTTAAAACCCTACATTTGCGGAACCTCAAGAGGGGAGGTCCGATCCCAAATTTTACTAGGTATTCAAGATGGTTACAATACAGCTTTGATTACAAGATGCACGCAAGATCAATCTGTAACAAAAATCTATAACTAGAACAGAAGCAAGAACAAAACAAGATAGGAAGAGCAAGGTATCGAAATAGCCCTTGTAAGGCTAAGCAAAGCTTTCGGCCAAGCTTTGCTATC